>CM066032.1:737499729-738699729 GCA_033557465.1 Ichthyophis bannanicus | reverse complement strand
CTTGTAGCTGAGCAGGGTGTGGAACACTTGAAGAGCAAGGAAGATTGCTCTGAGTTCTAAGAGATTGATATGTAGATGAGTCTCCTGTGGAGACCAATTACCCTGGGTGGAGAGGTCTTGCAGATGAGCTCCCCAACCCACTGGAGAAGCATCTGTTGTGAGAGTTGCCTGGGGTAAAGGCTGTTGAAACTTGGACCCAAGCAACAGGTGGACTGCCACCATTGGAGAGACAAAAAAAGACTATTTGTGTTTGCTATTTTGTCTGACAAGCACCCTGACGCCTGGGTCCATTGAGTGGATAAGGTCCACTGGGCTGCTCTCATATGGAGGCGAGCATAAGAGACCACATGCACTGTGGATGCCATGTGGCCTAGTAGTTGTAACATTTCTCGGGCAGTGAGATGGGGTTTCAGCACTGTTTGAGAAGCTAACTGCACCATGCGAAGGCAACAGGCCTGGGGAAGATAGGCCCTCGCTTTTCTGGTATCCAGCAAAGCTCCTATGAACTCTAGAGACTGAGTGGGACTTAAACTGGATTTTGGGATGTTTATGACCAGACCCAAATACTAAAGGATATGCATTGTGCAAGATAGAGAAGTCCTGGCCTCTGACTCTGATGGGGCTTGAATGAGCCAGTCGTCTAAGTAGGGGAAGACAAATATCCCTAGAGTACAGAGAAATGCTGCTACCACAGCCATGCATTTCGTGAACACTCTTGGTGCTGAGGCAAGGCCAAAAGGAAGCACCCTGTATTGGTAATGCTTTCCTTGAAACAGGAACCAAAGGAACTTTCTGTGGGTTGGATGGATGAGAACATGAGTGTACGCATCCTTGAGATCTAGAGAACAAAGCCAATCCTGACTCTGAAGGTATGGCAGCAAAGTTCCTAGAGAAATCATCTTAAATTTCTCTTTGAAAAGGAATTTGTTCAATTCTCTGAGGTCTAAAATAGGTCTGTGTCCCCCTGTTTTCTTTGGGATAAGGAAATAGGGGGAGTAAAACCCTGTACCCTGTTGATGAATGGGTACTTCTTCTATTGCCCCTTGGGCAAGAAGCAGAGCGACCTCTTGATCTAACAGGTTGATGAGAGAGGTCTGAGAATTGAACTGTCTTACCATTGTGGGAGGGGGCATGCACAGAAAGTGAAGCTTGTGCCCCTCTTTTATAATGGAAAGTGTCCAATGTTCTGCTGTTATCTGCCCCCATCTGGGGTCAAAGTGACATAACCTTCCTGGGATGGTGGAAGGCTCTGGACCCTTGAGGGCCAGGAAGGCTAAGTTCTCTAGATGAAAGTCAAAGGCCTTGTGGAGGCTGAGACTGCTGAGACAGTTGAGGCTTGGCAGTCTTTGCTTTCCTTTGTTTAGGTGGTTGCTGACCTTTTCGGACAAGCTGACCTGCGGACCGTCCCTGCTGGGAATAAGAGGGATAAAACCTCTTCTTTTTAAGAAAGGTTTATTGAAAGATTTCTTTCTTGCAGGATCAGTTGTGGCTTTGGATAACCTATCCAAAGTGGAGTTGTCAGCATCCATCTCATTGGCTTTTTCTTGCCAATTCTTACCGAATAGATTCTCACCTGTACAAGGGACATTTCCCAGTTTGTCCTGCACCCAGAGCTCCAAATCAGATGCCTGGAGCCAGGCAATTCTTCGTGCACCTATGGCAATGGCAGAGGTTCTGCTTATGCACTCAAAACAGTCAAAAGCTGCACGATTGACAAACTTAGAAACATCCTGGGCATGTTTAACTAGTGTAAGAAAATCCTGCCTCTTGTCCTCAGGAAGGAGAGGGCTTAAAACCTCCAAGTCTCCTGTGACTTCTTTAAGGAACATTCCCATATATAGAATATAGGAACTAATCCTGGCAGAAAGCATGGAAGCCTGGAACATACGACGTCCAAAGGCATCCAAAGTTCTACACTCACGTCCTGGAGGATTAGAGGCATGCCTCTTTGCACTCCTGATCCTTCTCATAGTTGATTCCACTACAATAGAGTGTTGAGGAAGCTGAGTTTTCTGGAAACCAGGACAAGGAGGGACTCGATACATGGTATCCAGTCTGCGAGAGTGAGGAGAGGTGGTAAGAGGTGTCTCCCACATTCTCAACATGAGATCATGTAGAATCTCATGGATAGGCAGAGTAGCTGCCTCCTTAGGAGCTTTGGGATATTGCAAAATCTCCAACTCCTTAGCCCTGGGCTCTGTTTCAGGAGCCGCAGTAATGGACAGACCTCGAGCCACCTCCCTGATGAAATCCTGAAAGGAGATATCTTCTGGAGGAGACATCCTATGTTTAGGAGAGGAAGGCTCCTCCGGGAGAAGTATACCGGTACCAGCAGAGCTGTCAGAATCCTCGGAGTCCTCCGAGGATTCGAAGTACCGTCTATCCGGATGCTCTTGAAGAGCCCGATACCCGTAACGACCGAAGTCGGTACCAAGGGGAATCGGCACCGGTGTATCGGCACCGTAAGGCATCGCATGACTGGGTGCCAGCAAAGTCGACACCGATGTCGATGCCGATCCTTTCGGTACCAATACCGGTACCGGTACCGGTTGAACTGTCTGACGCGGCTCCGAGGGGATCGATGCCGCAAGGAGAGCCGCCAGACTGCGTTCAATAGCCAGGAACCTCTGGTCTATCGACGCTGCCAATGCCTGGGTATCTGTACCGGAGACAGCCGGTACCCCAGAGCATGGCACCAGTAGTTCTGCCGAGGTCGAGGCCTCAAGAACATCCTGGAGCCTCGATAATGCTTTGGAAGCTGAAGCCTCCCGCTAGGGCAATTTTGCCAGTACAGAACCCTCAAGGGCAACGCCAGAGTCATCTCGATGCTTAGAAGGAGATCTACCCTTTGAGGACCAGCTAGACTTATGTTTAGTTACCTGAGATCCATGGGAGGAAGACAAAGCTCTGGAAGACGTCGATGCCAGAGAAGCTGCATCGGAGGGAAAAAGGGCACTGAGCTTAGCAGCTCGGTTTTATCGACCCCTCTTGGACATCATGGCACAAGCCATACACTCGGTGATGGAGTGGTCAGGACCTAAACATTTGAGATACCACTCATGGGTGTCGGTGACGGAGATGGTACCGCCACACTTGGTGCACTTTTTGAAACCCGAAGCGGGTTTTTCCATAATGGAAAAAATTTTGGGCCGCGCGTGCACCTGGAAAGAAAAGTTTGTAAAAAAATAAGAATATTATTATTTTAAAACGAAAGAAAGAAAGAAAAGGGAACCGGTGGTACCGTTATAGCATCGGGGAAGGCAGACGCGACCACAAAAAATAAAGAATAAGGAAACAATTTTCTGCGGTGACAGGAACAACGACCTGCTGGCTCCACGGAAAACGAAGAACTGGAGAGAGGCAGTTGGGAAAGGCGGGAAAGCAGCACGCAGGTGCTGTGGGATGCTCCCAAAAGCTTCCTAATTGGATGCTGGGGAGCATTCCCGCACAGGCTCCGTCGGTACCCATATGTGAAGACTACATTCCTGCTTGTTCCTGGAAATATATTGGTACACAAACATCAACTATGTTCCAACAAACCCAAGGAGTACCACAGGGCTCTTCCCTTTCAGCTCTTCTATTCAATATATATATTCAGCCATTATGCACAATCATTCAATCCTTTGGTGTTCACTACCACATCTATGCAGATGATGTACTATTTTAGCCCCTTTCTAACTGAAAGCGTAGTTACTCACCTGTAACAGGTGTTCTCCAGGAGCAGCAGGAATCAGTCCTCACATATGGGTGACGTCGGCGCCGACGGAGCCCTCGCGGAGCAATTTTCCCCAGCTTTCAAAGAAAGCCTTTGGGAATTGCAGCGCGCATGCGCGGTCCCCTTCCCGCCCAAAGGTGCCATCTTGGCCAGTCTGATGACATAGCGAAAAGACAGCAAAAAAATTTGCAAAAACTAAATCATATGACTGCAACTCCACGGGGAGGAGGGAGGGTTGTGAGGACTGATTCCTGCTGCTCCTGGAGAACACCTGCTACAGGTGAGTAACTACGCTTTCTCCAGGACCAAGCAGGAAGTCAGTCCTCACATATGGGACTCCCAAGCTTAAGGCTACCGGAGACCCTAAGCACAAAAATGAGCTCCCTCTAGCTCAGCAGCACAGAAGGAAGGAATCTTCTCTGACTAATCTCCAACCGGTAGCCCAACATCCGGGATGGAGGGTAGGAGTTGCTTAAACCTCGAAGAGATTACGGAGGACTGCCTGTCCGAAAGCACTGTCCCTGCGGGACTCCCTCTCGAGGCAGTAATGGGTTGCAAAAGTCTGGCTCGAAGACCAAGTAGCGGCCCGGCAGATGTCTGCCAATGGAACAGAGCGGAGGTAAGCCACTGACGCAGCCTTCGCCCTAACCCGATGAGCGGTGACTCGACTTTCCAACGAGAGGCCTGCCGCCCCATAAGTCCAAGCGATACAGTCAGCCACCCAGATGGACAGAGTACGCTTGGAGACAGGGAGCCCCAATTTATTAGGGTCGTAAGACAGGAAGAGCTGAACAGTCTTACGGTGCTCCCGCGTACGATCAAGGTAGAAGTTCAGCGCCCTTCTAAAGTCCAGGGTATGCAAGACCCTCTCAGCTCGGCTGGAGTGTGGCCTGGGAAAGAAGGTCGGAAGCACCACCTCCTGATTGATGTGAAAAGGGGAGACCACTTTTGGAAGAAACTTAGGGTGAGTCCGCAGGACTACCCTATTCTTGTAGAACCTAGTGTAAGGGGGATCAGACACTAGGGCCTGCAGTTCACTAACGCGTCTAGCGGAAGTGAGGGCTACCAGGAATAAGGTTTTCCACGAAAGAAAACGGAGAGGACAGGTAGCCATGGGTTCAAAAGGCGGACAGGTGATCCGCTGTAAAACCACGTTCAGGTCCCAGTCAGGGGCTGGGGGGTTCAAAGGTGGTTTAAGGAGAAGGAGACCTCGGGAGAACCGTGCCACGAGAGGGTGGCCGGAAAGAGGCCTGCCTTCCACCGGTACATGATGTGCAGAAATAGCACTGAGGTGAACTTTGACCGAGTTGGACTTCAGTCCAAGATTGGAGAGGGAAAGCAAGTACTGCAAGACCACTGACACCGAGCAGGAGAAGGGATCTTGAGACTGCTGAGTACACCAGGTGGAGAAGCGACGCCATTTAAGGGCGTAAGATTTCCGGGTAGAGGGCCGCCTGGAAGCCAGCACGACCTCTTCCACCTCTGGAGGCAGCAGGAGGGGAGCAAGGACTACCCTTTCAGCAGCCAGGCCATCAGATGAAGAGATCTGAGGTTGGGGTGTAGGAGAGACCCCTGATCCTGGGTCAGGAGATCGGGTTGAAACCCCAGAGGCAACGGAGTGTCTACCGCCAGTTGCATCAGTAGCGGGAACCACGGTTGCCGGGGCCACCGGGGCGCTATCAGTATCACCGAAGCCTTGTCTTGGAGAACCTTGAAAAGTGTTCGAGACACCAGCGGCATGGGAGGAAAGGCATACAGAAGGCCCGTGGACCATGAGAGCAGAAAAGCATCCGCCGCTACTCGGAGGGGATGCGGTTCCCGAGAGCAGAACCGAGGAAGTTGCCTGTTCAGAGGACTGGCAAAGAGATCCAGAGTGGGGAGGCCCCACTGGAGAAAGACCCTTTGAACCACCAACGGGTCCAATCTCCACTCGTGTGGTTGGAGGATTCTGCTCAGTTTGTCCGCCAGGTAATTTTCTTGACCTGGGAGATAGACAGCTTTGAGGAGGATTCCTCGGCTGACGGCCCAAGCGCAGAGCTTTTGTGCTTCCCGACAGAGAAGGAAGGAGCCCGTGCCCCCCTGTTTGTTCACGTAGAACATGGCCACTTGATTGTCCGTCTGGACGAGGACGGACTGGTGAGTGGTAAGGTGGGAGAAGGCCCGTAGAGCCAGGCGGATCGCTCTGAGCTCCAGGAAGTTGATCTGCTGGGCAGATTCCCACGGGGTCCAGAGACCCTGAGTACATGTCCCTTGGCAATGTGCTCCCCAGCCCAGGAGAGAAGCGTCGGTTGTCAGTACCTGAACAGGCGGAGGAGACTGAAAGGGCATTCCGAGCACTAGGTTGGGTAGATGAAGCCACCACCGTAGAGAAGAGACCAGCGGGCTGGAGATTCATACGGAGTCCGCTAGTCTCCCCGAGGCCTGACGCCATTGTGAGCGAAGGCACCATTGAGCAGGCCGCATATTCAGGCGGGCATTGGGGGTCACATGGACCGTGGAAGCCATATGACCGAGCAGTTTCAGAAAGTGCCTGGCCGAGACCCGGGGATGGCTGCGGAAGCGGCTGGCTAGAGCCATGAGCCGTTGTGCCCTGTCGAGCGGCAGAAAGGCTCGCGCTTGAAGCGTGTTTAACCTGGCGCCGATGAACTCGAGATCCTGAGAGGGGAGCAAAGTGGACTTTTCGAAGTTTATGACAAAGCCCAGGTACTGGAGCAGAGTCACAGTACGTTGCGTGGCGTGAGTGGCCTCCGTGGAGGACGGTGCTCTGATGAGCCAGTCGTCTAGGTAAGGGAAGACAAAGAGGCCCTGAAGCCGGAGATAAGCCGCCACCACTGCGAGACATTTTGTGAAGACTCGTGGTGCGGAGGATAGGCCAAAGGGCAGTACTCTGTACTGGTAATGATTGCCTGCCACCACAAACCTTAGGTATTGTCGGTGGCTTGGGTGGATGAGGATGTGAGTGTAGGCATCCTTTAGATCCAAGGAGCATAGCCAATCTCCCTGCCGGAGGTAGGGCAGCAGGATTCCAAGGGTAAGCATCTTGAACTTTTCCCTTTCCAGGAACTTGTTGAGGTTCCGCAAGTCCAGGATGGGTCTGAGGCCTCCAGTACGCTTTGGTATCAGGAAGTACCTGGAATAAAAGCCTTGACCTCTCAGGTGGTGGGGCACCGGTTCCACCGCCTGTTCCTGAAGAAGACTTGCCAACTCTTGAAGGAGTAAGTCCCGGTGAAGAGGGGGTCGCAGAGGCTCCCCTGGAAAGTAGGAGGGAGGTACCTGGTGGAAGTGTAGAAGATAGCCCTCTCGGACTATGTGGAGCACCCAGGTATCTGACGTGATGTTGGACCACCTGTGGGCAAAGTGGACCAGCCGGCCTCCGTGCTGAGAGACACCAGCGGAGGGGGAGAGGCTATGCTGAAAGAGTCAAAAACCCCCACCCTGCGGAGCAGGGGCCGGTGGCGCAGGCTTGGGGGCTTGCTGCCTACGGGACCCGTTACCCCGTCCCTTGGCCTGCTGACCCTGTTGGGGAGCTGCGGAGGCCTGATAATGAGGGTAGTGTTTATAGGCAGCCGCCTTCCTCGGGTAAAAGGGCTTTTTCCCCGAGCTCTTCTTTTTCTGGGAAGGGGCAGAGGTTTTCCTGGAGAGCCGAGTCCTGGTGAGAGTCTCTGTCTCGAGTTGCGCAGCCTTCTCGTCCATAGGTTTGCCAAAGAGGTTTTCACCTCTGCAGGGGACATCGACCAACTTGTCCTGCACCCAGGGCTCGAGGTCGGATGACTGAAGCCAACCCTGTCGGCGGGCCCTGATGCCGGCTGCGGCTACCCGAGCCGATGCCTCAAAGCCATCATAGGCTGCTCGAGAGATAAACTTTGAGCACTCCCGAATACCGGTGGACAAGGCCAGTAACCTCCGCAAAGGTTCCTCGGAGAGACCAGCAGAGAATCCGGCTATTTCTTTAGCCAGGTCCCTGAGATACATGCCCATGTAGAGCTGGTAAGTCTGGACCCGACAAGCAAGCATAGAGCCCTGGAAACACTTCTTACCGATGCCATCCAGGCTGCGGGCTTCCCTGCCGGGAGGCACCGAGGAGTGCATCTTCTGGCTCTTGAGCCTATGCATGGCCGATTCCACCACCATGGAATGGTGCGGCAGCTGTGCTTTTTGGAAGCCAGGGCTCTTGCGGACTCGATATATGGCATCGACCCGCTTGCTTAATACCGGCGACGATGCCGGGCTCTCCCACATGCGGAAGAGAAGTCGTTCCAGCATCGGAGGAACCGGTACAGTAAAATGCTCCTTTGCAGGAGAGTCATACTGGAGGGCATCGAGCTCTTCGGCTCGAGGCTCCTCCTCGGGATCCGCAGGGAAGGCCAAGGCCTTGGCCATATCCCTCACGAAGTCCGAGAACCGAGCATCCTCCGGGGGGGACTGTCTCCGAGGTTCGGACTCGGGGGAGTCCGAAGGGATACACCGAGTCCGAAAAGAATCAGGTGACTCTTCCACCTCGGATTCCCAGGCGGACTCCTCGGAGGAGGAGTTGAACGGCTCTGGCCGGGCGGGCACAGACGCCGTCCGCCCCGATGCCGAGGGAGTCGGCGTCGACGACCTCGGCCCCGAACGGGAGGCCGAAGGGGACCTCGACCGAGGATCGACTCGAGCCCACATGGACTCGAGGATCGGCTCGGTCTCCGGGGTCGACTTAGACGTCGACGTCCCGGTGGTCAGGGCAGAAGCGCCAGCGAGGCCAGCGATCAATGCCTGCTGCTGGTCCATGAAGGCAGCCAGGCTGCTCTCCAAGGCCGTCAACCTGAGTCCGAACTCAGGAGACCCAGCAGCCCCCGACTCGGGCCCCGACGGCGTCGGGCCCGACGTCGGACCCCTCGGAGGCGAGTCCACGAGGACAACAGGACTTACGTGAGCAGACGAGTCCATCTCCAGACAAGGCTGTTTGGATGGCCGCTCCAGCTCCAAAGACCCGGGACGGCTATCGGGGCTATGCGACCTGGCCCTCGCGGAGCCAGGAGCGTCCACCGACGCCGTCCTCGCGGGTTTCTTCCTCCGATAATGCTCCCGGGTAGGAGACCCCCTCTCAGAGGAGCTCCGACGGTGTTCAGAGCCAGATTCCCTGGACACCGAAGCTTCTGACGAGGTCCGGGTACGGCTGGGGTCAGAGAAGATTCTCTCCCGCTGATGCTGCCGACTCCGCAAAGATTTCGTGGACATCTTGCCACAGACTCCACAGATCATTTCTTCATGATCTGGGCCTAGGCAACGGAGGCAGCAATCATGTGTGTCAGTAAGAGACATAAGTTTCTTACACTTAACACACTTTTTAAAACCACTGGCGGCCATCGGGGGAAAAAGGGCCCCTGCGAGGTCAAACGTTCGTGCCGCCAGGGAAAAGTGAAAAAAGCGCAAATTTGTCACGAAGGACAGAAAAAACCGAAAAGAAGGGGAGGCCTCGCAACCGGCGTCGCGAGGCCGGACGGAAAAGGGACCTGCGTCGAACCGAAGAAAATACAAAAATAAAGAAAGAAAATCAACTTTTCAGCGGTGACTTGTAGACAGCGTCTGTAGGGCTCCGCGGAAAAAAGAAGACTGGCCAAGATGGCACCTTTGGGCGGGAAGGGGACCGTGCATGCGCGCTGCAATTCCCAAAGGCTTTCTTTGAAAGCTGGGGAAAATTGCTCCGCGAGGGCTCCGTCGGCGCCGACGTCACCCATATGTGAGGACTGACTTTCTGCTTGGTCCTGGAGAATAACCTGAACTTCACTAGAATCACAGACTGCTTTAATGCAGTATCTGACTGGTTAGGAGCACACAACCTGAATGTAAACTATAAGAAAACTGAAGTTCTGTACATCACGAAGGACCAGACATTCATTCCTCCATCTAACCTTCATGTTAAGAAAGCTGAGTTGAAGACTAATCAGGAGGTTAGATATCTAGGTGTCACTCTGGACCAACACCTAAATATAGAATCCCATATAAGCAACATCACGAAGGCTGTCTACTTCAAAATACGTTCCCTCCGCCAGCTCAGACCCTTATTGGATCCCTCTGACTTTCGCACTGTCTTCCAGGCCGTTGTCACTCCCCTATTCGATTATGCTAATATCATCCTACATGGCCTTCCTGCATATGCTATCCATCCTTTACAAATGGCTTTAAATAATGCTGCCCGAACCATTTACGGTGTCTCCAGATATGATCATGTATCACCTCTCCTAGAACAGCTACATTGGCTACCAATAAACAGTCAACTCAAATACAAAGCCCTGCTATTGTCATTCAAAATCCTTCACCATCTCTCTGCATCCACCCTGGAAAACCTCTTGCACTGGATGCCTGACACCAGAACCAGGAGATCAATTATGGTGAATACTCTTACCATTCCAGCTATGGCTAGTAAAAGCTCCCAATTTGCTAGACGCAGAGCCTTCTCCATTTTTGCCTCTCTGCTCTGGAACTCTCTCCCTACTCATATTTGTCTCATCACTGACCTGTCAACTTTCCGTAAGGCTATCATGAGACATCTGTTCCAGCTTTCATTTGACCACGTTCCATAGCTTATTTTGATCTCCCCTTCTAATGTAAGCTACCCTTCAGCCTGTATATAGTATACCTTCCAGCTTGTATATAGTTTAGAGACTTATGTTCATTTATTGAATTCCCTATGGCAGTAACTCTTGTTATTTCTTCTTTATAACTGTTCAATGCATATAACCTGTCCTGTTCTAATGTAAACCATGCTGATTACAAAAGTGCAGTATATAAAACCAAATAAATAAATAAGGTAGAAAAGGAGGAGGAGTAGCCCTATATGTTAAAAGCAATATTAAAACTGCTGAAATGCAGGGGATGTAGGAAAAGAAGAAGCACTGTGGATTATGTTGGAAAGAGGAGACGGCACTGTTATCCATACTGATGTTGTCTTACAGGCCTCCAACTCAAACTGAAGAAATGGATAGTGAATTGATCATTGATATTGCAAAGATAGCCTTGAAGGGGTAACTGATCATATTGGGTGACTTTAATCTACCCAATGTGGATTGGAGTATTCCTTCTGCAAATCTGGAACGTAGTAAAAAAATTGTGGATGCCTTCCAAGATACATTGCTTAGACAAATGATGATGGAACCGACCAGAGAAAGCTCGATGCTGGATTTAGTACTCACCAACTGAGATAGCGTGTCTAATATCCAGGTGGGTGTCCATGTGAGCAGCAGCAATCATCACACAATGTGGCTTGAGATGAAAGCCAAGAGTCCAATCACAGCAAGCTCAAAGTCCTAGACTTCAAAATCGCTGACTTCAGTAAAATGGCCAAGTGCCTAAAGGAGGAGTTGGCAGGGTGGGAGGGGATAAGGGAAGTGGAATTGCAGTGGGCTAAACTAAAGGAGCCAATAAAAGGGGCAACAGATACATATGGGGAGGAGTGGCCTAGTGGTTGGGGCAAGGTACCACAGGCTAGAAGGTCAGTGGTTCAAATCCCACTAGAGGACAGCAACCTTGGGCTGGAAGGACTGTGGTTTCTAGTCCCACAGGTGCTTGTTGTGGTCTTGGGCAAGCCACTTAAACCTCCATTGCCCATGTTCCGTGTATTTGTCTCATATCCCCTTGTGTTAAATGTATCCCCCAACTGCTTTGACCTGGTAAAAATCAGGATATAAATGCAGCAAAATAAATAAAAATGTAAGGAAAGTAAATAAAAACAAGAGGAAAAGGAAACCTATTTGGTTCTTCAAAGAAGTGACTGTGCAAATAAAGGCAAAAACCACAGCTTTCAGAAAATTCAGAGGAACACAGAAAAGAATACAGGATAAAACTAAAAGAGACAAAAAGAGAAATAAGTATAGCAAAATCAAAGCAGAAGAAAAGATGGCTAAAGATGTGAAGTGTGGTGACAAAACCTTTTTTCAGGTATATTCGGGAGAGGAGGAAAATCAGAGCTGGAATTGCAGGACTCAAAAGTGCCAGGAACAGATTTGTGGAAAGTGACATTGAAAAAGCGAAAATGCTAAACAAATACTTCTGCTCTGTTTTTACTAAAAAAAAAATCCTGGAGAAGGACCACCTGTGATTGAAAAATATACAAATTGGAATGGAGTAGATACCACACCATTCACTGATGATGATGTGTTAGAGCAGTTTGCAAAACTGAAAGTGGACAAGACCATGGGACCGGATGGGATACATCCCAGGATACTGAAAGAGCTCAGAGAGGTTCTTGCAAGGCCGTTAAAGGATGTTTTTAATAGATCCTTGGAGACAGGAGAAGTTCCATACTACTGGAGAAGGGCTAATGTGGTACCTCTTCACAAAAGTGGTAATAGGGAAGAAGTGACAGACTACAGAGGCCAGTAAGATTTACCTTGGTGGTGGAAAAAGTAATGGAGACTTTCCTGAAAGAGCGATAGTGGACTTTCTCGAAACCAACAGGTTGCATGATTCGAGGCAATATGGTTTTACCAAAGGACGATCTTGCCAAACAAATCTGATTGAATTCTTTGAATGGGTGACCAGAGAACTAGATCAAGGGCATGCGATGGATGTGATCTACCTAGATCTCAGCAAAGCCTTTGATACTGTTCCTCATAGGTGGCTAATCAATAAACTGAACAACTTGGGGATGGGTCCCAAAGTGGTGAACCTTATCAGAAATTGGTTGACTAACAGATGACAGCAGGTGAAGTTAAACAGAACTCACTTGGATGAAAGGAAGGGGATTAGTGGTGTGTCCCAGGGTTTGGTCTAGGGTTGGTACTGTTCAATGTATTTGTGAGTGATATTGCTGAAGGACTGAATGGAAAAGTCCTTCTTTTTGCAGATGACATGAAAATTTGTAATAGAGTGGACTCTCCTGAGGGAGTGGATAATATGAGGAAAGATCTACAAAAGCTGGAAGAATGCTCTAATGCTTGGCAGTTAAGATTTATTCTGAAGAAGTGCAGTGTCATGCACTTGGGAAGCAGAAATCCAAGGAAATTGTATGCGATAGGGGGCGAGAGACTGGTGTGCACAGACCAGGAGAAGGACCTCAGAGTGATTGTTTCTGAGGATCTCAAGGTGGTGAAACAGTCTGACAAGACGGTGGCAAAAGCCAGATGGATGCTGGGTTGCATACAAAGAGGAATTACCAGCAGAAAGGAAGAGGTACTAATGCCACTGTACAAGTCACTGGTGAGGGCTCACTTGGAATATTGTGTTCAGTTTTGGAGACCATATCTCACAAAGGATATAAAAAGACTGGAAACCTTTCAGAGGAAGGTGACCAAAATGATTTGGAGCCTGTACCAAAAAATCTATGAGAAGAGACTTGAAGACTTAAATATGTACACTTTGAAGGAGAGGAGGGACAGGGGAGATATGATAGAGATCTTTAAATAGTTAAAGAGTATTAATAAACAAACAAGACTCTTCCAAAGATGGGGAAGCTGTAAAACTAGAGGGCATAATATGAAGCTGCAAGGGGGTAAACTGAAAGGCAAGGTCAGGAAATACTTTTTCACTGAAAGGGTGGTGGATGCTTGGAATACCCTCCCGGTGGAAGTGGTGGGGGCAAATACAGTGACAGAATTCAAAATGGCATGGGACAGACACAGTGGATCCCTTTATAGCAACAGGATAAAATCAAAATAAACTTAACTGTCTTATTTCTCAGCAAATAGGGGTGACATGCACGGAGCGATGGATGCACCCCTAAACAAAGACATGGGGAGAGGTGACCTGCACGGAGCTGCAGGTGCACCTACTCTTGCCACCTTGCAGGGCAGACTAGATGGACCATACTTGTCTTTATCTGCCGTCGTATACTATGTTACTATGTTCAAGCCCAGTTTTGATCACTGCTCCTCAAGCCCGAGATCCTGATCATTGCTTCCTGGAAATCTGCCCCAGGTCTAGGAATGACCCACATTCTCAGCCAGTCCTCTCTCGTGATGGAGCTGTGTTCCTCCCATTTTGGATGATCTTGTGTAACTGCAGTTGGAGGGCAGCACTAGCTGTAAGTGGTTGATGATGTCTATACAATGGCTCTACCTCCTCAAACACCATCATCCTGTGTGCTTGTGTGCGAGTGTTTTATTGGGAGCCCCACAGCAGCAAAAACTAGGTTCCTCCTTGCTATTAATTATTATTAATTAGAATTATGAACATTTGCACAAGCCAGTCATCCACAAGTTTACTTATTGCTGATATGGCAGTTTGGCAAAAAAATGGAATTAAAAATAAAATCTAAAATGTGTTTCATCTTCTGACTCCATCGCTCGGTAGCCCTTGTTTTGGTTGACCTAACTCTCAGATACTGCAAGTGAGGCTGTCCGTGCAAGAAGTCTCTGCCCCCGTAAGGCAAAATAATGTGACCGGTGCAAGGCACTGTGGGAAAGTGCCAGGAAGGGTTTATACAACAGTCCCTTTCCTTGTGAGCTTACAGGGGAACTTAAGGAAAGGAAGGAAGAGTTATGAGAGGCGAGTACAAGACTGGGGGAGATAGGGGACTAAAACCAGTGGATGACAGGAGCTACGTTTCCTTGGGACTGAGGGAGTACCCCCCTTCTTTCCTCTCTTTGCCTGTTTATCTCAGATCATCTCCTCCATGCCAGCTCTCTCTCTCTCGGTCAGCCTTATTACAGGACTCTCTCTGTTATAGCACTCTCTAGTATTTGGATAACTACAATCTCCATCAGAACTCCCTCAGTTATAGGCAAGAAAGTGTCAGATAGCTCCTGATGACCTCACCGCTGCATGATTAATATTCTGTACAGGCAGCAGGAATAATGACATCATCCCCTAGCCCAAGGATCATGCAGCATCACCTTAATGTTTTCATACCTCTTAAAATATCCTGTTAGGATATCAAGGAAACACTTTGTAACCATAACAAAAATGCATTATTTGTTGTTTGTTTGTTTTTTTAAAGAAGACTATACTGTCGCACTGTAGGTGTAGCTGTATTAAAACTGTCTTTCTGTTGGGGGTGGGGAGGCAATAAGTTGTGCTTTCTGTACTCTGTAATTCTAATTTACCATAATTGTCATGATTATTTATTTTTCTCCTTTAATTTTAACCACTTTCGGGCCAATACAGAAAGTTGGCGCTGAAGTCTCAGCTATTAGCTGTGCACATTTTCATAGAGCGTTGATAGTGCAAAATGTCAGCGCTGATATGCAGTGAGGGGCGTGTGTGCAAATGAGCTGCATGCAGAACTTCAGCCTACAGTTGAAAGGAGGGGAACAAACACAGGCGCAAACAATAGATGCGCTACATGTGGCTGTGTGCGCATGCCTGTAAAGGTCAGACGCTCATTTATGAGCGCATAGGACGTGCAGTTTTTTCATCATTAGCAAAGTCAGTAACAGCCTGATGGCGCCCACCCCATAATAATCAACACTATTTTCACCCAAAACCGTTTTTTTATTAAATCACAGACAGACATAACAGGAAATGGAGAATGATATAAATGAGTCCAAAGAGCACACAAGGATAAGAAACAAAAGACATTTCTTCTTAACCCCAGACTTTCGCTTATATGCTGAAAGACACATGCAGAAGATTTTCACGCCAAAGGTAACTGTTCATCAGTACACGTGCTGAAACCGTCTTTCCCTACGTGCACAAGATGTTTAAGTCATCTCAAACAAGAGAGAGAGAGAGAGATAATCGCACTCCTGAACTTTCCGCTTGGTTATGCAATCCTCTACGCATTTCTCTGCATTGGATGAAGACCTTATTAGCATTTCATTTTAATATGTGCAGCTCATTTGTGCATCATTTAAATACACATGGCAACATTTTTTTGCTGTTGATGTGCACATCAATCTCTTCTCTGCATTTGGCGCAGTGGTACTTGCGCGTATATGTTGCATTATCTGCATGCAAAGGGTGCACTAGAGTTTCTGCATTGGCCTATTTATGTATTAGTCTGGCAGCACTATACACATTGTCCTACCAAAGAAATTATCTACATCCTGAATCAGTGTTAGGGAAATTTGTTTTGGGGGGAAGGGGAAGATTTAGCTCGCACCTTTTTTGGTGGTAGCTCAAGGTGAGTAATATTCAGTATCAAGGTTCCCTTCATATCGGGGGGGGGGGGGGGGAGGATGTGTGTATTGTGTTATGGGTGTATCAGGACTGTCTGTACATCAGAAGAAGTGAATATATCGGGGTCAGGAGAAGTGAATGTTTCAGGAAGGAATGAGTATACCAGGGATGTCTCTCTCAGGTTAAGTGAGTGTATCAGGGATGTCTCTCTCAGGTTAAGTGAGTATACCAGGGATGTCTCTCTCAGGTTAAGTGAGTGTATTAGGGATTTCTCTCTATCAGGAATGTCTCTGTATCAGGAAGCGTAAGTGTATTATGACTGGGAATGAGTGTATCAGGAGCTGTCTCTTTTTCTGTGAACATATCAGGCTGTCTCTCTTGGGGAGGGAAGGGAGATGAGTGTGTGTATCCGGACAGGGAGTTTTGCAGTATTTAAGTCACCTCCAGATTCTGCTCTTATTATCCCCATGACATCATCCCTGTGCCAGTAACACCCACCCCTCAGTGCCCCATTGGCTCCCTCCTCCTCTGATTAGCCCTCTGATTGTCTGCTGGGAGCCGTCAGTCACCTGCTTTCCCCCCTCCACCCCCACCCCCACCACAACCCTCCTCTCTGATGCTAGAGGTAGTCGGTCCCCCTCCCCTATCAGACTCAGAATCCTGCTATTAAAAGAAAGCGGAGGAGATGAGGCAGGCTGAGAGCAGCTGAGCGATGCTGGACCAGAGAAGCGGGTTAAAGGTCTGATTGAGGAACGGTAGCAGAAAGGATTTTCTGTATCCCCCCACCTCCATCCTGGATTCTGAGGTAAGGGGTGATGTAGGGCTCTCTCCCTCTCTCCTCAAGCTCAGAGCAAGCTCTGTGTTTTGGGAAGGATTTCAGTTCTCGCTCTTTCTCTCCACCTCCTTTTTCCCGGGCTTAGGGGTAAGGCTGGAAAGGGTTCAAACTAGAAAAGACAAGGGGGTTGCGCCTCTCTGTATCTCCTTCCTCCCCTCAGGCTCCGGGGTAAGGATGTGCAATCTGGAAAGGGTTCGAACTAGAAAGACCATGTCTCTCTCTCACTTCTCACCCTGGCTCATCTCCAAGAAGGGGCTCCAGGTAGAAAGTGAAGGGGTTTCTCCCCTTCCCCATAAGAGGTAAAATAACACTAGCAGAGGATGAGGTATTCTGAAGAGGATATCATCAGCATGATGTCAACACCAGAGTGATGCCATCATGAGGGTGATTTCAGGGAAGACTGGGGGAAGGGTGATTTAAAGTGCTAGAGAGCATCCCCAACGCAAATGCCATGTGATATAGAAACCAGAAATAGAAACAAACTATGCAGTTGTGCAGGGGAAGAAGAGAAATATTCCCTTGGGAGTCTGCAGCTTTTTAACAAGAGCTAATTTTTCCTTCCAGATGAGAGGGAGGATTAAGAAGGTGAGTGTGGAGGAATGGAAGTGTTAGGAGAGAAAGCATCTTGTTTTGTTCTAATAATGTATAATATTTATTCTAGCAAACTACTGCCAGCTTGACTAGATAATATATGTTTTGGACTTCTAGACAATATTGGTGAAGAGAGAGAGAAAATGAGATACAGAGAAAAAGAATAAACCTAATAAATATAGACGTTAGTAGCAATATAGGTACTGGGATACTGTATATCGTCCCCAAACAGAAACGTAAATAAATGTGTCTCCCCACTGTTACACGTTTGGCTTATGCCACAGAATCTCCAGTTGGTAACTGCAGGGATAAAATATGACTTTGAGATCACCGTACCTCTTTACTCAGCCTTTGAGCTCTTTCTGCTGGATAATTATAAACTCTTCCTTCCCTCACATATGCTGGCCCACCACAGGATAGGCAGAGCACAGGCAACAGCAGTACAGGCTTTCCTCACACACACACTGCCCCACTTCTGAGCAGGTACAAGAGGTCAAGCGTTCCTCACGCTCACACTGCCCCCTACAGCACAGGTACAGCAAGGGCAGCACAATACAAGCTTTTCTCACATTAATCTGCTCCGAGGTGGGGTAGTGTAAGTTAATGTGGACAAGTGCAAAGTTATGCACTTAGAGAAGAACAACCCAAACGATGGCTACACGATGCAAGGTTCCAGTTTAGGAACCACCACCCAGGAAAAGGATCTAGGCATCATCGTGGATAATACATTACAACTCTGTTCCCAGTGTGCAGTTGCAGCCAAGAAAGTAAATAGAATGCTAGGAATCATAAGGAAAGGAATGGAGAATAAAAACAAGAATATTATAATGCCTTTGGATCGTCCCATGGTGCGACCGCACCTTGAATATTGTGTGCAATTCTGGTCATCATATCTTAAAAAGGATATAGCAGAATTAGAAAAGGTACATAGAAGAGCCACCAAAATGATAAAGGGGATGGAAGGATACCCCTAAGAAGGAAAGGCTTAAAAGGTTAGGGCTCTTCAACTTGCAAAGAGATATGATAGAGGTCTATAAAATAATGAATGGAATAGAACAGGTAAACATAAATAGATTGTTTATTCCTTCAGAAAGTAGAAAGATTAGGGGGCACACAATGAAGCTACAATATAGCACATTTAAGACTTATAAGGGAAAATATTTTTTCACTCAACATGTAATACTAGATGATGTAGTAAAAGTGTTAATGTAGTTGGATTTAAAAGAGGGTTGGACAAATTCCTGGAGGAAAAGTCCATAAACCATTATTAAAGAAGACCAGAGAAATCTATTGCTTACCCTTGGGACAAGCAGCATGGAATCTGTCTACCTTTTTGGGAGCCTGCCATGTACTTGTGACCTGGATTAGCCAGTCTTGGAAACAGGATACTGGGCTTGAAGGACCCTTGGTCTGACTCAGTATGACATATGTTATGTTCATGTTCAGGTACAACATCGGCAACAGCAGTAAAAGCTTCCTTCAGCCACATACACACACACACTGCCCCAGCACTGAACACATACAGAATGGTCATCAGCAGTTCACGTCCCTCATACACAGAGACACATACTGTTCTTCCCTATACATATTGAGGAATTTACTATCATATGAGAGCCCTTCCACTGTAACAGTGAAACACAGAAAACAATGGCAGATAAAGACCGTATGGCCTATCCAATCTGCCATCCATAAGAACTATTAAGCTCTTCAATCCCTTCCTCTCCCTCAGAAATCCTCTGTATTTGTCCCTTGGTTTTTTGAATTTATGAGAGATACAGTTCTTGTCAGTACGGCCTCCACTGAAATGCTGTTTCACGCATCCACCACCCTTTCCATAAAGAAATATTTAATCAAATTATTCCTGAGTCTATCCCCTTTCACCTTCATCCCATCATTCTAGAGCTTCTTCTCAACTGGAAGAAGGCTATCTCCTGTGCATTTATTCCACAGAGGTATTTAAATGTGTCTATCATATCAGCCCTCTCCCACTTTTCCTCCAAGGTATACATATTGAGACCATTAAGCTTATCCCCATATACTTTATGATGAAGATCACAGACCATTTTAGTAGCCCCCCCCCCCCTCTGGACTGACTCCATCCTGTTTATATCCTTTTGAAGGTGTGGTCTCCAGAACTGTACATAGTACTCCAAATGAGGTCTCACTAGAGACTTGTACAAAGGCACTATCATTTCATTTTTCCTGCTAGTCTTTTTGCACCCAAGCATTCTTCGGGTTTTTGCTGTCATCTTCTCTACCTATTTGACCACTTTAAAATCATCCAGTATGATCATCTCCAGGTCCTGCTCCTCATGAAATAGGAAGGTAATGAAAGCTAGGAACCCACTTGTCAATGGTGGCTTGGTTTTATTAGCTTGTCAACTGGCATGAGCTGGAAGGAAGGCAGATGCCAGCCTGAGAACATGAAAAGTCTGCTGGCATTACCGTCTCTCGGGAAAATGGTCTGGGTGATCATCCTGAGTTCTTGGCCCACATCCAAAAAAGCTTGTTGAATTTCTTCTGGGACAGGAAACATTGGGTCTCTGTGGCTAGTCTGAGCTTTCTCTAAGATAGGCAGACAAGCATCCAAAGTCATGCTGTACCTTCTACCTCCAGACCCTGCAGAAGAGCCTATCTGCGGATCCATCTCTTAATGGCTCACACTGTTTGTTACGCCTTCTAGCAGTTATACAACCTTTGATTTTAATTTGGATTTTAGATTTGATTACTCCCCTTTCCAAACCTTAGCTACCCAGTTCAAGTTGAGTTAGAATCAAATACAGTATTTCTATAGCTGACAGTTTTCCTGCATTCATTTGAGATGTTTCGAGGGGGGTGGGGGGAGTGAGGGGACTATCTGTTAATCTAGGACAGAGCCACAAAGATTTAGAATTCCTGAGTTGGTAACATCAGAGACACTAGAGGAATTCTTTGGCCTGCAACCCCTTGTGGCACCTATCACCTAGTACAGGAGATCAAGGATGTTCTGACTGATGCATCTTCCTAGAAGGGGTTCTACAGACTGGAAATCCTCACTCATCTCTGAACCCAAAAGTCTCTGGAAATGATTATCCAACCCAAGTCCTGCAAACAGCCTCAACCTTTCAATCGCAGCAACTCATTCAGGTTGTCGTTGTTTGCCCCAACATGGTTTTGTACCACCCTATGGAAGAACCCCTACTCATGTTGCATAACAAGTTTTCCTCACCTTTGTCTC
The DNA here is from genome assembly GCA_033557465.1 of Ichthyophis bannanicus. Classification (NCBI taxonomy): domain Eukaryota; kingdom Metazoa; phylum Chordata; class Amphibia; order Gymnophiona; family Ichthyophiidae; genus Ichthyophis; species Ichthyophis bannanicus. Next base: position 738,679,335 of record CM066032.1, on the reverse strand, counting down.
CAACACTGATGTCATCTGGTGAAATGCCCCCCCCCCCCCCGATAGCTGTTTACCTTCATTAAAAAGGGCTACTGAAAATCGTCCCCCTCCCCTCACTTCAGGTAAAAGTACCTGGACTGTTAATAGCATGGATACTTTTACCTATGGCCAAAGAGAGCCACAGTTAGGTCAGAGAAAGGGATATACATGTACCGCCATCCTCATTTTCAAAATGAAATCCCAAGGGCCTGTAGCTCCCACAGCCATTCTAAAAATTGTCTTGTATACTGTTAGTAGTCAGTGTGCCTCTGTTTAGAACATACAAACATAACAATTGCCATATTGGATCAGACCAGTGGGCCATCAAGGACAGTATCCTGTTTCCCACAGTGGCAAATTCAGATCCAAAGTAACTGACAGGATCCCAAAAGCAAACACAATTCCATGTTTCCATGTTGCTTACCTCCAGGAATAAGCAGTGGCTTTCCCCAAGTCTACCTAATGACAGTTTATGGACTTTTCATCCAGGAAATTCTCCACATATTTTTCAAACCCAACTAGGCTAAGTGCTTTTACCTTATCCTTTGGCACTGAATTCCCGAGCATAAGCATGTGTTAGTGAAAAAAAGATTTTCTCCTATTTGTTTTAAATATACTGCTTAGTAACTTCATGGTATGTCCCCTAGTCTTCATACTTTTCAAAAGAGTAAACAATTGATTCATATTTATCTGTTCCACTCCACTCGGGATTTTATTGACATCTATCATATCTCCCCTCAACCGTCTCTCCTCCAAGCTGAAGAGCCCTAATCTCATAGGAGAGTCGTCTCATCCCCTGTATCGTTTTCATTGCCCTTCTCTGTAGGTTTTCTAATTCCACTATACTTTTTTCAAGATGCAGAGGCCAGAATTGCACACCATACTCAAGATGTGGTTCTTGGGACATAGGTGACTGTTCCGTGTCTTTCACCTTATTTCCAGCTGTAAGCATTTTATTATTTACCACTCGCACTGCTAAACAGCTTCCAAAGTGCAACCTTTGCTCTCACAGCTCTTCATGATGTCAACAGAAGAGTGTGGCAATGGGATGGGAGGTTAAAAAAGAAGCAGTTTGTAAGTGCAAACCTGACAAAGACAAAACACACACATATTACTATTAAGAACATTTCTCTCATACCTATCCTTACATTTCTAGGTGAGTAGAGAGAGAAAGAGAGAGAGAGGCAGACAGAAGTTCTACAGGACTAGAGTTTCAAACAGGTTGCAGCTGAGGTGTTCTACCCATCTGCTCCCTCTCTCCAATATATGGCCCAAGAGAAGCAGTCAAAGCCCCAGCTGTTATGCATCAAGAAGGTTCTGCCTTGTGGGATGTATCTTGAGAGGATGCAGTCTCAAGATATACAGGATCAGGTAGGATACAGCTGACCTTAAACTCATAAGCTGACTTTTCCACAGTGAAACGGAAAAGGGATAGTAGGGAATTTGAGCAGTTCCCAGCTAGAGCCCTGTCCTTCCTCAGAATAAAGAGGAAAGATGGAGTCTCATACAGAATTCCCCTGCCGCTTTGAGCCAATGAAATGGCAAGTATTGTGACGAGTAGCTGGGGAAGTGCTGGGGACATACATACAAGCTGGAGCTGTCTATAGTTCTGAAATGCTGCTGACACTCTATTGTACACTGCCTCAGCAAATGTCAGGAAAACACATTCCAACTGTTCCTGGAGGCAAAATATCTTCTTTTCTGCTCCTAACATTTCCCTATTAATAATACCAAGAAACAAGCAGGCAGAAAAAGAGACAGAAGAAAGGAACGAGAAAAAAAGAGTCAGAGAGTGCAACAAAAACCTGAGCTGGAAACTCCAACAAACCAGGCACAATACACAGCAAAACGCCGGAGAAACTGGAACAGAAATGCATTTACTCCTGTGACATGCAAAATACAAAGCCATTAGAGATGTGCATTACACAAAGCTGAACAAAGAAACAAGATTGAATTGTGCTCTGAGATGAAAGAGCAAATTAACACAAAAAAATGCATTCGTGGGGAAAATAGGACCGAAGAAGGCACTTGCTCATCATTTCCCAAAGCCACGAGAAAAAAATAAAAGACTTTCCACAAATTAATGAGCAGGAAAATGCCAAATAATCCTGGATAGAACAGAAGAAGCTAATGGAAATAAGCAGTATCAGGCTATTGGATCAGAAAGCATAATGCGGGTGACTTTCTAAAGCATGGAAAACAACTCCTACAAAATCGTGCAATTGATCATGTACATACAAGGAGATAGGCTGACTAGATTGTGCACTTTGTGTAGGTGTTCCTAGGGGTGTGATTTGGGTAGAGCGGGGTGTAGTTGCGATACTCATGCATAGAATGCTTGCACACAGTCAGACCTTCTTCGGAGCAGGTGTAAATTTGTGTGTAAGGTTTTGGGCACATCTGGGGCTGGTTCTGGATGCCTGTTCTATAGAGGCACATAGGCACCTATGTTATCTTTATGAAATCTCAGCTATTAAAGAATAAATCCTCAAATTGGGGGCAGGAAAAATCACCATATAAAAGAACCCCATACCGAAACCCCCCTCTCCCAAAAAAAGAAACATTTTTAAAATTAGTTTTGTAGGACCACCAAACACAATTCAAAATTCATTGGCCAGAGCTTCTAGTCATTATCATTGATATCATCATCATCAGTCCATTTTTTAAACCTTATTTGTAATAATAGATAATTCCTCATCAGGCCATTTTCTCTTGAGATTCCAAGGTCTTTAAAAGTCATCCAACTTGCTCACAAAATAATTTTTAAAAAACATATAAGGCTCTAATAAAATCAATAAATGCCTGACATGGCACCATGTTTCAAAAGTGTAGAGCACTTATCTTTCCGTATCAGGGCTTCAAACTTCCAGTCGTGAATCACAGCTCATGTCCCACCAGCCTGTCATCACAGAGGCTTTACATACAGGCCATCAGCATAAAATAAACACCTTTTTCAATTTCACATGGGAGCTTTGTTAGAAAAGTGCCCCCAATCTGACCAGATATCAGTGAATTGTCTTTATCATCATCTTTTTATTATGCTTTTTAATCCTTTCCTTTCACCACTTGGGGCCTGATTCATTAAGGCTTTTCTCTCGCTCTGAGTCTACTGGAAAAGGCCTTGAGGAAGCAGGGCCTTAATCTAGCTCTTTGGCAGCATGTGCACATATCGTCCTGACAATCCTGAGCGACAGAGAGAAACAGAAAATGAGGTAGAAATACAGAGAAGGTAAGAGACTGCAGGTTTCATCTTTACAAGTGATTTCTCTCTTTCAGTGGCTAATGTTCTGCAGGCATTTAAGTGAGAAAGGCAGGAAGCTTACAGAACGAAACTGCCAATCAAAGGGAAAGAAAAGTGGTCACATTCATAACATAATCTCAAATCCTGTGAGAGGAGAAATCATCCTTAAAATTCTGACTCTTCTCTAAGGCAGCTAAGGAAATGTGTTTTGGGTGCAGTTTGCCGGTAGACTTAGTTTAAGCCAATTATGTTATACATGGCTACGTTTATGATAATTTTTATGGTTGCAGTTCAAAATTAGCCCAAACCTAGCAGTTATAACATAGTTGACAATGATCAAATGGACTAGCATTACCCCATGCTCAGATCATGATGCTTCTTTAAACCCCTCCCTCTTGGATCCAACTTTCATATGCTTGTACATCCCACCTGGATCTGATCCTAATATCTCTTTACCTTCAACCCATCATCCTTCCAGACCCAACCTTGATGTGCCTTCAGTCTCCCCGCTCTCCCCTGCATCCCGTCCGATATGTCTTCGGACCTCCCTGCCCCCAGCCCAGCCCAGCCCAGCCCTGCTTTGCACCCAGTCTCCTTATGGAGGCAGGAAGACATATTCTTACCTCTTGCCTGCTGCAGTGCCTGCTTCCAAAATACTGTCTGCACTGTAGAAGAGATGAACCAAGCATGTCTGCTCTTGGCTGCAGGGGGTGAATGAGGGGCAGATGAGCTCAGGAACAGGGAGAGTGCTTGGGGGAAACCATGGCCATATCAGGGATGAGGGGGGCTTGAAGGTATACAGTATTGCATTGGCTTTAAGGGACATGTTGGGTCCAAGGGAGGGAAAGAGGTTGAAAGCACATCAGGGTTTGGTCTGTGGGAGCAGGGAAGAGAGTAAAAGACAGATCGGGCTTGAAGTCTTGGGGTTTTGCATAAAGGCAAAGTAGAAGCATAGTTTTGAACCATATTAGCAGGGGACAGCTTTCAACCTTAAGAATCTAGCCAGGTAATTCCACATTGACTGACTAGATCCCTTTGAAAACTGGGGAGGGGAGCCCTGAATAGCGCAAAAGCTGGAAACCTTTTCCTTTCTAGTTCATTCTGCCTCTCTCTCCATGTCTCTGTGTCCTTCCCCCTTCTTCCTCCATCTCTGCCTCTCTTCCCATGATTTGTTTTCTGCCATTTTCCTTTTTGCCTGTTGCAGCCACATTTTATCTGCTCATTTCCTTTCAGATTCAGGAAATGTTATCGACATAACAATTTGTACATGTGCTGCCAAAATAATACATAAGACCACATTTTTCAGAGTTATTTTTACTGCAGGTAAACGGCATTTTGTCCACAGAACAAGGCGCAATGAAAATTGCCCGCACCCCCATGAGAAAAGGGCAGGTCTGAGGTAGGGGGAGACTGGAGCCAGAAGACCACTTGTGGGGATGTCATTTTGAAATTCCCATAGGAGGTTTCAGTCAAAGACTGCTGTAAGGCAAGTGCAGAGCCCACAGGCAATTTACCTACGGCATGGCTAGCCCCTTTCATTTTCACAAAGGAAATCCCATGTGGGATTTTGCTTTTGGAAATTACCTTGCAGTCCCATAGTTCACCGCTTCTCAACCCTCTTCTGGAGGCACACATGGACAGTCGGGTTTTCAGGATTACCACAGTGAATATGCATGAGATAAATTTGCATGCAATGAAAACTGTGTTGTATGCAAATCTCTCATGTATATTCCCTGTGGTGATCCTGAAACCCCGACTGGCTAGGTGTGCCTCCAGGAGAAGGTTGAGAAGCACCATCCCTAGGTGATCACATATTCGAAACAGAAGCATGCAGATACAAATGGAAACCCCAAGAACCCTGATTGCATGCAGTGCAACTCTGGAGAGCCAAAACCTGAAATGCATCTCCTCCGGCGCTGCGCATAATACAAAGAAGCACGTTTTCCAGAACCGAGAGAGAAAACCGAAGATGTCCCACAAAAGAATGAGCAAGAAAAACAATGCATAATCCTGGGAGACTATGTAGCATTGTGCCACTAGGCCAGAAATGTAATGGGGAAAATATTTAGTTGGCATGATCACCAAATTTAATTGCTGGTGCCAGTGTTTGGCTTCAGCCTTAGATTCAGAACTGCTATCCGTACAGCGGCAACTGTTCCAGTATTATCCATGTACTATATAGATGTACGAAATTTATAGATAGAAACGTTTGAAAGCTGTCATCGGTACCAAGGGTTGTGCAATTGTGGTCACCATTATAGGCATCCTTGCATTTTAGGTACATTGTGTACAATATCTTGAGAAATAATTGGAAATATTCCATCTGTATGTCATCATAATATTTTTATAGTATGTTCAAAGGTATACAACAAAAAAAAGATGTCTGTACAATGTAGACGTAGTAATTTCTGAGAAAAAAACAAAATATGACCTGGACAGGATTAATGGCATCCTCCACTAATATTTGGTTGCACAACTCTTGGCAGTGATGACAGACTCCAGACGTTTCATGTAGCCATCTATAAGTTTCGTACATCAGTCTGCTGGTAGTTTCTCCCACTCTTCAACTGTGATTTGGTCCAGTGTCCAGCTCATGAATGTTTCCAGGATTCCTTTTACCAGTGGCAGATTTCAGCTCTTGCCAAAGGTTCTTGATTGAAGTACGATCAGGACTCATTGCTGGCCAGTTTAAAACAGTCCATTTGTTCCTTTTTAACCATTCTTTTGTACTTTTGGATATATGTTTTGGGTCATTGTCCTGCTGGAGGACCTATGACCTTCGACCCATATCTAGATTTCTGAGACTAGGAAGTGCATTTCACTCCAAAATACCTTGGCAGTCCTCTGACTTCATGATTCCTTTAATACGTTCCAGGCCTCTAGTTCCTGACGCAGCAAAACAACCTCACAATATTATGGAGCCTCCACCATATGTAACTGTAGGAAGGATTTTTTTCCTTATAAGCTTCATTTCTTCATCTGCAAATTTATCGCTGGTCTGCATTGCCAAAGAGCTCAAGTTTGGTTTCATCTATCCATAGAACATTTTCCCAGAATGATTGTGATTTCTCAAGGTGAGTTTGGGCAAAGATCAGGCATGCCTTTTTATGTCTGTCTTTGAGCAGTGGGGCCCTCCTTGGCCTTCGCTCATTAAATACTTCTTTGTTTAGTATGCAGCATATGGTGTGGGTTGAAACCACCACGCTAGATTTTCCAGGTCAGCCTTAAGCTCTTTGGATGTTGTATGTGGTGTTTTTTCAACAGTTCGCAGAAACCTTTGAAGACTTCTTGGATTTATTTTCCTCTTCCCACCACATCTTGGAAGGTTCTGGACAGATCTATGAACAGAAAACCTTTTAATAGCATTGTGAACTGTAGAGACAGGAATCCCAAGGTCTTTGGAGATGGCCTTGTACGCCTTTGAAGTTTGATGTTTGGTGATAATGGTTTTTCTGACAGTCTCAGGCAGCTCTCTTTGTCTTCACCATTGTAAAAATGGAACAGGGAGTGAATATGGCCATTTTAAACATTAGAGCCATCGTTCAATGGTTTATTCAAGTCGTGAGTGCCGACAACTGATCACAGGTGTGTCTAATGTTACTGCAATGGGAATGTGATTCTTCTGTTCAAACTGATTTGAATTGTTTATAAGGCTACCAATAATCATGTCCTATAACCACACAATGAACTAGTAAAGGAACAACAGAATCCCACTATGAGCCCATTCAGAGATGTGGGTTGCGGGGCTGCAAGTCCCACTGGGACGTGTAGCCCTGCAAGCCATCAGAACCCTATTCCCCCTCCTGCTCTCCCCACATGTCCTGAGCAGTAGGTCGGGGAGAGCCAAGGGGGGTGGGAGGAAGCAGGGTTGGGGCACAGCAGGGACAGGTCAGCCCAGCAGGACATACAGGGCTGATTCAGGTCATGACCCTGTACGTCCTGCAGGGTCCGTGGGGATGTGCTGCTTATACCACCTTGGAGGTGGAATAAGCAACACCAACCCAGCAGTCATGGCCAGGGATCCCTCTCCGGGGCCGGGGCTGAGGGGTCCCTGTTGCCCAATCCAGGCCTTGGCTTGCCAACTGTGGGTCAGGTGGTAGGGAAGAGGGGGGCCTAAACCACAGGGGTATCTGCGGGGAGGACATCCCCGCATGCTGCAGGGGCATGCCAGACTGTCCACAGGCCCGATTCTGTGCACGTTCCCACGGTCCAGAATTGGGTCCTAATGGGCCCGTCTTCCTTGGGGACATCCAGAAGGCATGGACGTCCCCATCTCTGAATCGGGCTCCACGTGAAGCAATCAATTCTATAATTAAATATATGCTTCTTTCAATATATTTTTGTTGGATTATAATTCAAGGTCACTACATCAAGCTTCCTCCATTAAAGTCCTTTTATTCTTTTTTAAGTGATCATGCATCTCCAAACACAATAATAAAAACTGCCACAATCATGCCAACATATTTCAAACTGCTCAAACATTCAGGTTCTCCTTCAGGGCATAACTTATCTGAACATTTTCTCCAAATTCTAACACATACGGGAAATTCCATAAGCCAGGGGTGGGCAATTCCGGTCCTGGAGGGCCGCAGACCAGTCAGGTTTTCATGATGTCCCTAATGAATATTCATGGACCTATTTCCATACAATGGAATTCAGTGGATGCAAATAGATCTCATGAATATTCATTAGGGACATCATGAAAACCTGATTGGTCTGCCCTCCAGGACCAGAATTGCCCACCCATGCCATAAGCTATTTGGAGCTCCAAATGGCTTGAGCAATCTCCCGTGTGCATCAGAATTGAGACCAGGGCTGGCCAGTGGTATCTGACATCCTAGGTGAACATTCAACCATGTGCCCCCCCCATAATCCAGTATTTCTCCTTCCCTACCGCTGCCCCAACCCCAGTACAGAACTTCCCCTTCCCTTCTCTCCATGCCCCATGTTCTGCTCTCTCTTCCATTATATACCCCAACCCCCCAGGTGTCAAGCATCACACAGATGTTCTTGCTGCCACCACAACCCTCTTAACTCCATTCTCCTGCCAGCACAAGGCTTCAAAAAAGTAAAATCAAGTGTGGTGGCAGGCCTTGGAGCAGCATATGCTCAAGGCTAGCTGAGTGTCACTCCTTCCAGTGCTTCCTGTTGGAGGGGTGGACAGACACAGCAGTGTGTCACTCCCTGCAATGCTTCCTGTAGGAGGGGTGGGCAGACACAGCAGTGTGCCACTCCCTGCAATGCTTCCTGTTGGAGGGGTGGACAGACACAGCAGTGTGCCACTCCCTGCAATGCTTCCTGTAGGAGGGGTGGGCAGACACAGCAGTGTGCCACTCCCTGCAATGCTTCCTGTTGGAGGGGTGGACAGACACAGCAGTGTGCCACTCCCTGCAATGCTTCCTGTAGGAGGGGTGGACAGACACAGCAGTGTGCCACTCCCTGCAATGCTTCCTGTTGGAGGGGTGGACAGACACAGCAGTGTGCCACTCCCTGCAATGCTTCCTGTAGGAGGGGTGGACAGACACAGCAGTGTGCCACTCCCTGCAATGCTTCCTGTAGGAGGGGTGGGCAGACACAGCAGTGTGTCACTCCCTGCAATGCTTCCTGTAGGAGGGGTGGGCAGACACAGCAGTGTGCCACTCCCTGCAATGCTTTCTGTTGGAGGGGTGGGCAGACACAGCAGTGTGCCACTCCCTGCAGTGCTTCCTGTTGGAGGGGTGGGCAGACACAGCAGTGTGTCACTCCCTGCAATGCTTCCTGTAGGAGGGGTGGGCAGACACAGCAGTGTGTCACTCCCTGCAATGCTTCCTGTAGGAGGGGTGGGCAGACACAGCAGTGTGTCACTCCCTGCAATGCTTCCTGTAGGAGGGGTGGGCAGACACAGCAGTGTGTCACTCCCTGCAATGCTTCCTGTAGGAGGGGTGGGCAGACACAGCAGTGTGTCACTCCCTGCAATGCTTCCTGTAGGAGGGGTGGGCAGACACAGCAGTGTGTCACTCCCTGCAATGCTTCCTGTAGGAGGGGTGGACAGACACAGCAGTGTGCCACTCCCTGCAATGCTTCCTGTAGGAGGGGTGGGCAGACACAGCAGTGTGCCACTCCCTGCAATGCTTCCTGTAGGAGGGGTGGGCAGACACAGCAGCGTGTCACTCCCTGCAATGCTTCCTGTCAGAGGGGTGGGCAGACACAGCAGTGTGCCACTCCCTGCAATGCTTCCTGTCAGAGGGGTGGGCAGACACAGCAGTGTGTCACTCCCTGCAATGCTTCCTGTAGGAGGGGTGGGCAGACACAGCAGTGTGCCACTCCCTGCAATGCTTCCTGTAGGAGGGGTGGGCAGACACAGCAGTGTGTCACTCCCTGCAATGCTTCCTGTAGGAGGGGTGGGCAGACACAGCAGTGTGCCACTCCCTGCAGTGCTTCCTGTTGGAGGGGTGGGCAGACACAGCAGTGTGTCACTCCCTACAATGCTTCCTGTTAGAATGGTGGGCAGACACAGCAGTGTGTCACTCCCTACAATGCTTCCTGTTAGAATGGTGGGCAGACACAGCAGTGTGCCACTCCCTGCAGTGCTTCCTGTTGGAGGGGTGGGCAGACACAGCAGTGTGTCACTCCCTACAATGCTTCCTGTTAGAATGGTGGGCAGACACAGCAGTGTGTCACTCCCTGCAGTGCTTCCTGTAGGAGGGGTGGGCAGACACAGCAGTGTGTCACTCCCTACAATGCTTCCTGTTAGAATGGTGGGCAGACACAGCAGTGTGTCACTCCCTGCAATGCTTCCTGTAGGAGGGGTGGGCAGACACAGCAGTGTGCCACTCCCTGCAATGCTTCCTGTCAGAGGGGTGGGCAGACACAGCAGTGTGCCACTCCCTGCAATGCTTCCTGTCAGAGGGGTGGGCAGACACAGCAGTGTGCCACTCCCTGCAATGCTTCCTGTAGGAGGGGTGGACAGACACAGCAGTGTGCCACTCCCTGCAATGCTTCCTGTTGGAGGGGTGGACAGACACAGCAGTGTGTCACTCCCTGCAATGCTTCCTGTAGGAGGGGTGGGCAGACACAGCAGTGTGCCACTCCCTGCAATGCTTCCTGTAGGAGGGGTGGACAGACACAGCAGTGTGCCACTCCCTGCAATGCTTCCTGTAGGAGGGGTGGGCAGACACAGCAGTGTGCCACTCCCTGCAATGCTTCCTGTAGGAGGGGTGGGCAGACACAGCAGTGTGTCACTCCCTGCAGTGCTTCCTGTTGGAGGGGTGGGCAGACACAGCAGTGTGTCACTCCCTGCAATGCTTCCTATAGGAGGGGTGGGCAGACACAGCAGTGTGTCACTCCCTGCAATGCTTCCTGTTGGAGGGGTGGGCAGACACAGCAGTGTGCCACTCCCTGCAATGCTTCCTGTAGGAGGGGTGGGCAGACACAGCAGTGTGTCACTCCCTGCAATGCTTCCTGTAGGAGGGGTGGGCAGACACAGCAGTGTGTCACTCCCTGCAATGCTTCCTGTAGGAGGGGTGGGCAGACACAGCAGTGTGTCACTCCCTGCAATGCTTCCTGTAGGAGGGGTGGACAGACACAGCAGTGTGTCACTCCCTGCAATGCTTCCTATAGGAGGGGTGGGCAGACACAGCAGCGTGTCACTCCCTGCAATGCTTCCTGTCAGAGGGGTGGGCAGACACAGCAGTGTGCCACTCCCTGCAATGCTTCCTGTCGGAGGGTGGGCAGACACAGCAGTGTGCCACTCCCTGCAATGCTTCCTGTAGGAGGGGTGGGCAGACACAGCAGTGTGCCACTCCCTGCAATGCTTCCTGTAGGAGGGGTGGGCAGACACAGCAGTGTGTCACTCCCTGCAATGCTTCCTATTGGAGGGGTGGGCAGACACAGCAGTGTGTCACTCCCTGCAATGCTTCCTGTAGGAGGGGTGGGCAGACACAGCAGTGTGCCACTCCCTGCAATGCTTCCTGTTGGAGGGGTGGGCAGACACAGCAGTGTGCCACTCCCTGCAATGCTTCCTGTAGGAGGGGTGGGCAGACACAGCAGTGTGCCACTCCCTGCAATGCTTCCTGTTGGAGGGGTGGGCAGACACAGCAGTGTGCCACTCCCTGCAGTGCTTCCTGTTGGAGGGGTGGGCAGACACAGCAGTGTGCCACTCCCTGCAGTGCTTCCTGTTGGAGGGGTGGGCAGACACAGCAGTGTGCCACTCCCTGCAATGCTTCCTGTTAGAATGGTGGGCAGACACAGCAGTGTGTCACTCCCTGCAATGCTTCCTGTAGGAGGGGTGGGCAGACACAGCAGTGTGCCACTCCCTGCAATGCTTCCTGTTGGAGGGGTGGGCAGACACAGCAGTGTGCCACTCCCTGCAATGCTTCCTGTAGGAGGGGTGGACAGACACAGCAGTGTGTCACTCCCTGCAGTGCTTCCTGTAGGAGGGGTGGGCAGACACAGCAGTGTGTCACTCCCTGCAATGCTTCCTGTCAGAGGGGTGGGCAGACACAGCAGTGTGTCACTCCCTGCAATGCTTCCTGTAGGAGGGGTGGGCAGACACAGCAGTGTGCCACTCCCTGCAGTGCTTCCTGTTAGAATGGTGGGCAGACACAGCAGTGTGTCACTCCCTGCAATGCTTCCTGTAGGAGGGGTGGGCAGACACAGCAGTGTGTCACTCTCTGCAATGCTTCCTGTTGGAGGGGTGGGCAGACACAGCAGTGTGTCACTCCCTGCAATGCTTCCTGTAGGAGGGGTGGGCAGACACAGCAGTGTGTCACTCCCTGCAGTGCTTCCTGTTGGAGGGGTGGGCAGACACAGCAGTGTGCCACTCCCTGCAATGCTTCCTGTCAGAGGGGTGGGCAGACACAGCAGTGTGTCATTCCCTGCAATGCTTCCTGTCAGAGGGGTGGGCAGGAACAGCTGGTATTGAGCATACACAGGTGCTGGAAGGCCTGCTGCTGCATTGAGTTTCATTTTTTGAAGAAGCCTCAGCAAGAGGTTTAATTATGCAAGTATCCATGTCCATGCCACTAATATTATCATTTTGTTTTCATGAAAATGGCAAAGGTTCTATAAAACAGCAAAAACAATAAAGGAGAGACTGGGAATCCTTGTCATATGCCTCTTGCTAGACCAAAAGATGAAAAGGAGTGGAGGAGTAGCCTAGTGGTTGGGGCAAGGTACTTCAGGCCGGAAGGTTGGGGGTTCAAATCCCACTAGAGGACAGCAACCTTGGGCCGGAAAGACTGGGGTTTCTAGTCCCACAGGTGCTCCTTGTGGTCTTGGGCAAGCCACTTAACCTTCCATAGCCCATGTTCCCTGTAAAATAGTTATCTCCAAGTTATAATGTCCTGTTCAATATAATTTCAGTTTGTTCAATGTAAACCGCACTGATGCAGAATAGCATGGTATATAAGAGAATATAAATAAATAAAATACTGTACTTCTTCATTAACCAACACCACCATTCTTGGGTTAGCATATACGGCCTCCATTGCTAGGAAAAAAGACCCTTCTATACTAAACTGATGCAGAACTTGAAATAAAAATGGATAGCTGATCATGTCAAATGCCTTTTCACAGTATCTGTTCAGGACAATCCAAATTGTGACTAGCTTCCAGGGCACTAACAATTTGTGAACATTCCCAACTGCTTGTCTACCCTTAATAAAGCCTACCTGCTCTTCTGCTATTAACCTAGGAAGCAGGACCAACAAGCTATTCACTAGAATCTTAGCATATAGCTTTAGATTCACATTAATTAAGGGCATAGACCTGTATGATTCAGGAAATGTAGGTTCCTTAGCAAGCTTAGGTATAACCATTATGCTGGCTAGGCTTGTCTCACTAGGAAAAGCTCCACATCTACACATTGCCTGATAAGCTTCTAAAGGACTACAAAGCTATAATTACATTAATTTGTAAAACTTTCCAGTGTACCCATCAGGATAAGGAGCCTGATGAAGATGTTTAATGGCAAACTGTATGTTCATGCATCAAAACTGGTGTAGATTTCTGCTCCATTTCTTCTGGGTTCATCCTAGGAATAGGCCATAATTTGCTGTTGGAGGGGAGAATTTTTTCTGCATATAAGTTAATGTAGTAATCACTAAATATTTTTTCAGTCTGATGCTGGATTGTTCTCCGAGCTTGATGGTTTGATTGCACATGTTTTATCACCATTCGAGGGGACATAATCAGTGCAGGATTCCAGATGGTAATGTGCTTGAATGCTTGTGTCTATACTATATTGGGGTTGGTGGTGACTCAGTTCTTTGGTTCGCAAGGATTGATTGGTTGGTTTCCATGAGTGTTGCTGGGGTATGGTTGCTGTTTCTGAGCCTTGTTGGTGATGATTCAGCTCTTTAGTCTGCAGGGATTGGTTGATTGGTTTCCCTGACTGCTGCTGGGGTGTGGTTGCTATTTCTGAACCTTTTTTGAAGTATGTACAAGCACTCCAGCCGATGAGGGAAAGGCCACAATTGCTCCATCCCTTTACTAAGTGCATTTACAATTTACCTGCCTTATTGCCATATTTAAATAGCTGAGACTTTTGTGCTTGAAGGATATTTCCTGAACACTCTTGAATGAGAGTTAATCACCACTTGCTTTACCATGAATTTATCTTTGCTTGAGTCAGATTTTGAATATAGTGGCTTTTCTTCCTTCGATGTTCAGATTTAAGGCGTAAAATAGCTTGGGCTATGGCCTTGTGGCTTCTGCATACAAATGCTATTATTTCTCCCCCTGAGCACTACTTTCATGGTTTCCCAAGAGTATAGAATTTAGGTTCCTCAATATGTGTCTGATTGGTCTGGCAAAAGTCCTCCCACCAATGGATCAGATGGGCCTGGAAAGCAAGGCCACTGTAGAAAGAAGTAGGAAACCTCCAAGGTCTAAGTGAAGTTGACCCATGTGGTGTATGATCAGAAGTCGATAATGGGCCAACAGTTGCACCCACCACATTGGGAAAGTCATCCTGGAACTCCAGAATGTATGCAGTCTATCTTGGAAAAGGATCCATGGGCTTGGGACAGATGTGTATAGTCCCTTTCAGTTGGATGAAGAGCCCTCCAGGTATCAATTAAATTTCATCCCTTACATAAAAAGGGGATTCCTCTTCTATTATTAAGCCCCTACTGCTGGGTTGGGGTGGATCTATCCAATTCAGGATCAACTACACCGTTAAAATCACCCATGGGGGGGGGGGAGCAAGATGGTGTCTGACTAATAGTCACAGCTCTCACTTCTTTCAGCACGTTCTAGTCCCTGTCGACTTCTGACCTCAGATGGGTGGAAAGAAACAGAAATCGAAGAACCTGCCCTCCAGTTCTGATGTTTCCACTTTGAGCACTCAGAGGATGCTTGCTGAATGTGGAATTAGCTATGGAACCCAGAATGGCACTTCAGCGGGGCCGGCAATCCTATCTGTGTCAGCTCAGAGTGGGGCATCTTTGAGCCTCGATGGAAGAACTTCACTGCCATGATCCAGAACCAATTCCAGTTGTGCCATGCTACTCTTGTTGGGCGCTCGGATGAGAGAAGGTTCTGCTGGGAGTTTGGAGGGGTCCTGCGGGAGCATCTTCCCCGATCAATCAGAGTATGGTTCTATTGAGCATGGCTGCTTGTAATGGGTCTGTGGCTGCTGAGGGCAGGAGGCATTTGCTACTGGGTCACGTCAGGTTGGAGAAACTGGCAGTTGTTACGATGGATGCATTGTAGGAGGCGATCGCTACAGTGAATTCCTCCATGCTAGCTATATCAGATACTTTCAGTAATGTATTTGTGGTGAAAGAGTCATTGAAAGGAGTATCCCAGGATCAGATTCAGAATGCAGCAAAGTTGGCTCTTCTGCAAACAAGGAATTGCAGGATACTCAATGTGCACAAGTTAAGGACTCCACTGTGCTGTCTCATAAATTGGAGCATTTATTTATTTTATTTATTTATAGACTCTTTAGAGAATGTTTCTCAATGGAACAATTTATGTTTTATTAATTTTCTTAAGTCTCTTCTGATTGCGCCTATCGAGATGGTCAAAAAGCATCTTCAGGAGATCCTGAAGATACCTTCGGAAATTTATCACCTATTGCCAGGGCGCAGTGTTTGTCCTTGGGGTCTGAAGCTCTGTCCACTTAGGGGGACAAACCCAGGGCCAGCAGAGTTCTTCATCCCTCCCTCCCTCCCCCCCCCCCCTCCCGCTGATGTTGGATGAGTGTCCCAGATTCGCATCCAAAAAATCTGGCAACCTTAGCCTAACTCTTCTATCCTCTCCTCAGCAGAAGGACAAGCAGTTACCTTTCTCCCTAGCAGACTAGTTCCTCTACTCTTGGGATACTTCTCTTTACTGCAGACACCCTGCTGTCTGTGTTCTCCTTAGGACTCCTCCTTCCTTATTCAAGCCATGCTAACCTGGATGACTGCTGTCTGCAAGCTGCAGCCTAGTAGGTAATGAAGAGATGCAGCACCCTGACTGTGCTGGGCCTCAGCTTTGGGCTCAGTCAGCCTCTCCTTCATCTCTGGACTCCTTGAGGTATGAAGACCTCCTCCACTCTCCCCAGACTCCTCTGAAGCAGGACACTGGGCTCTGGGTTACAGGGCCCTTTATAGTTCTCGCTCAAAAAGGTGGAAATGATGTCTCCTGCCTCACTGACTGACAGGTAGGCCGCCCCCCCCCCCCTTTACATAATCTTATACCGTGGCTTAGCACTTAATAACAACAACAACTTAAGAGCACAAACTCCAGAATGTTCCTCATTTGAAAATTGAAAGTTACATAATGGATCCTCCCACACACCTCTGTCCTTGATTTATGAAGTGTGTCCTCATGCTATTTCCCATAACTCTAACTGGAGGGGGAGTACCCTAGTGGTTACAGCAACAACCTAGTACCCAAAAGATCTGGGTTCAATTCCCACTGGCACTCCTTATAACCTTAGGCAAGTCACTTAACCTTCCGTCACCTCAGGCAAACTTAGATTGTAAACCCTCTGGGGACAGGAAAATACCTGTGTACCTGAATGTAACACCTTGAGCTGCCACTGGAAAGGTGCAAGCTAAATATTAATAAATAAATCTGATGAGGAAAGAGAGAGTGGTAGGAATGGGGAAAAAGCAACGGCAGGAAACAGAGACAGATAGCTGCAGAGGGGAGAGGAGGGAACAAGTAGGCAGGGCCTGATATTCAGCAGTGACAGCGAGCATGAGTACAGCACATAGCCTAGATATTCAGTACCAGGACCAGATCTGGCCACTGGCTTGATGATCCAGCTTTGCTGCACACAGCACAGAAGCTAACTGTGCAGCAGCGATATTCAGCTGTTGCCCAGTTAGTTTTGGCAGCAAACGTTAGGACAGCATTTTCTGCGCCTAACTTTGGCTGCTGAGGGATAACTGGGCAGCAGCTGAATATCGCCACTGCCCAGTTATCCCTTGGAGCATCCCCAACACTAAAGTGGTTAGCACTGGGGCATATGGTGGCATTACTCGGGGATATTCAGCGGCACTAACCGGGAGGGGATATTCAGCGGCACTAACCGGGAGGGGGATATTCAGCAGTACTAACCGGGAGGGGGATATTCAGCAGTACTAACCGGGAGGAGGATATTCAGCAGCACTAACCGGGAGGGGGATATTCAGCAGTACTAACCGGGAGGGGGATATTCAGCGGCACTAACCGGGAGGGGGATATTCAGCGGCACTAACCGGGAGGGGGATATTCAGCAGCACTAACCTGGAGGGGGATATTCAGCAGCACTAACTGGGAGGGGGATATTCAGCAGTACTAACCGGGAGGGGTATATTCAACAGCACTAACCGGGAGGGGGATATTCAGCGGCACTAACCGGGAGGGGGATATTCAGCGGCACTAACCGGGAGGTGGATATTCAGCAGTACTAACCGGGAGGGGGATATTCAGCGGCACTAACCGGGAGGGGATATTCAGCGGCACTAACCAGGAGGAGGATATTCAGCAGCACTAACCGGGAGGGGGATATTCAGCAGCACTAACCGGGAGGGGGATATTCAGCGGCACTAACCGGGAGGGGGATATTCAGCAGCACTAACCGGGAGGGGCATATTCAGCAGCACTAACCTGGAGGGGGATATTCAGCGGCACTAACCTGGAGGGGGATATTCAGCAGTATTAACACTAACCGGGAGGGGGATATTCAGCAGCACTAACCGGGAGGGGGATATTCAGCAGTACTAACCGGGAGGGGGATATTCAGCGGCACTAACCGGGAGGGGGATATTCAGCAGCACTAACCTGGAGGGGGATATTCAGTGGCACTAACCTGGAGGGGGATATTCAGCTGCACTAACCGGGAGGGGGATATTCAGCAGTACTAACCGGGAGGGGGATATTCAGCAGCACTAACCGGGAGGGGGATATTCAGCAGTATTAACAATAACCGGGAGGGGGATATTCAGCAGCACTAACAGGGAGGGGGATATTCAGCAGTATTAACACTAACTGGGAGGGGGATATTCAGCAGCACTAACCGGGAGGGGGATATTCAGCAGTACTAACCGGGAGGGGGATATTCAGCGGCACTAACCGGGAGGGTGATATTCAGCAGTACTAACCGGGAGGGGGATATTCAGCAGCACTAACCGGGAGGGGGATATTCAGCAGTACTAACCTGGAGGGGGATATTCAGCAGCACTAACCGGGAGGGGATATTCAGCGGCACTATCCTGGAGGGGGATATTCAGCAGCACTAACCGGGAGGGGGATATTCAGCAGTACTAACCGGGAGGGGGATATTCAGCAGCACTAACCGGGATGGGGATACTCAGCAGCACTAACCGGGAGGGGGATATTCAGCGGCACTAACCGGGAGGGGGATATTCAGCAGCACTAACCGGGAGGGAGATATTCAGCAGCACTAACCAGGAGGGGGATATTCAGCGGTACTAACCGGGAGGGGGATATTCAGCGGCACTAACCGGAAGGGGGATATTCAGCAGCACTAACCGGGAGGGGGATATTCAGCGGCACTAACCGGGAGGGGGATATTCAGCAGTACTAACTGGGAGGGGGATATTCAGCAGCACTAACCGGAAGGGGATATTCAGCAGTACTAACCGGGAGGGAGATATTCAGCAGCACTAACCGGGAGGGGGATATTCAGCAGTACTAACCGGGAGGGGGATATTCAGCGGCACTAATCGGGAGGGGGATATTCAGCAGTACTAACCGGGAGGGGGATATTCAGCGGCACTAACCTGGAGGGGGATATTCAGCGGCACTAACCGGGAGGGGGATATTCAGCAGCACTACCCGGGAGTGGGATATTCAGCAGTACTAACCGGGAGGGGGATATTCAGCAGTATTAGCACTACCCGGGTGGGGGATATTCAGCGGCACTAACGGGGAGGGGGATATTCAGCAGCACTACCGGGGAGGGGGATATTCAGCGGCACTAACCGGGAGGGGGATATTCAGCAGTACTAACCGGGAGGGGGATAATCAGCGGCACTAACCGGGAGGGGGATATTCAGCAGCACTAACCGGGAGGGGGATATTCAGCGGCACTAACCGGGAGGGGGATATTCAGCAGTACTAACCGGGAGGGGTATATTCAACAGCACTAACCGGGAGGGGGATATTCAGCAGAACTAACCGGGAGGGGAAATTCAGCGGCACTAACCGGGAGGTGGATATTCAGCAGTACTAACCGGGAGGGGGATATTCAGCAGCACTAACCGGGAGGGGGATATTCAGCAGCACTAACCGGGAGGGGCATATTCAGCAGCACTAACCTGGAGGGGGATATTCAGCGGCACTAACCTGGGGGGGATATTCAGCAGTATTAACACTAACCGGGAGGGGGATATTCAGCAGCACTAACCGGGAGGGGGATATTCAGCAGTACTAACCGTGAGGGGGATATTCAGCGGCACTAACCGGGAGGGGGATATTCAGCAGCACTAACCGGAAGGGGATATTCAGCAGTACTAACCGGGAGGGAGATATTCAGCAGCACTAACCGGGAGGGGGATATTCAGCAGTACTAACCGGGAGGGGGATATTCAGCGGCACTAATCGGGAGGGGGATATTCAGCAGTACTAACCGGGAGGGGGATATTCAGCGGCACTAACCTGGAGGGGGATATTCAGCGGCACTAACCGGGAGGGGGATATTCAGCAGCACTACCCGGGAGTGGGATATTCAGCAGTACTAACCGGGAGGGGGATATTCAGCAGTATTAACACTAACCGGGAGGGGGATATTCAGCGGCACTACCCGGGAGGGGGATATTCAGCAGCACTACCGGGGAGGGGGATATTCAGCGGCACTAACCAGGAGGGGGATATTCAGCGGTACTAACCAGAAGGGGGATATTCAGCAGCACTAACCGGGAGGGGGATATTCAGTGGCACTAACCGGGAGGGGGATATTCAGCAGTACTAACCGGGAGGGGGATAATCAGCAGCACTAACCGGAGGGGGATATTCAGCAGTACTAACCGGGAGGGAGATATTCAGCAGCACTAACCGGGAGGGGGATATTCAGCAGTACTAACCGGGAGGGGGATATTCAGCGGCACTAACCGGGAGGGGGATATTCAGAAGTACTAACCGGGAGGGGGATATTCAGCGGCACTAACCTGGAGGGGGATATTCAGCGGCACTAACCGGGAGGGGGATATTCAGCAGCACTAACCTGGAGGGGGATATTCAGCAGCACTAACCGGGAGGGGGATATTCAGCAGTACTAACCGGGAGGGGTATATTCAACAGCACTAACCGGGAGGGGGATATTCAGCGGCACTAACCGGGAGGGGGATATTCAGCGGTACTAACCGGGAGGGGGATATTCAGCGGCACTAACCGGGAGGGGATATTCAGCAGCACTAACCGGGAGGGGGATATTCAGCGGCACTAACCGGGAGGGGGATATTCAGCAGTACTAACCGGGAGGGGTATATTCAACAGCACTAACCGGGAGGGGGATATTCAGCAGTACTAACCGGGAGGGGAAATTCAGCGGCACTAACCGGGAGGTGGATATTCAGCAGTACTAACCGGGAGGGGGATATTCAGCGGCACTAACCGGGAGGGGATATTCAGCAGCACTAACCGGGAGGGGGATATTCAGCAGCACTAACCGGGAGGGGCATATTCAGCAGCACTAACCTGGAGGGGGATATTCAGCGGCACTAACCTGGGGAGGGATATTCAGCAGTATTAACACTAACCGGGAGGGGGATATTCAGCAGCACTAACCGGGAGGGGGATATTCAGCAGTACTAACCGTGAGGGGGATATTCAGCGGCACTAACCGGGAGGGGGATATTCAGCAGCACTAACCTGGAGGGGGATATTCAGAGGCACTAACCTGGAGGGGGATATTCAGCGGCACTAACCGGGAGGGGGATATTCAGCACTACTAACCTGGAGGGGGATATTCAGCAGTACTAACCGGGAGGGGGATATTCAGCAGCACTAACCGGGAGGGGGATATTCAGCAGTAATAACAATAACGGGATGGGGATACTCAGCAGAACTAACCGGGAGGGGGATATTCAGCAGTATTAACACTAACTGGGAGGGGGATATTCAGCAGCACTAACCGGGAGGGGGATATTCAGCAGTACTAACCGGGAGGGGGATATTCAGCGGCACTAACCGGGAGGGTGATATTCAGCAGTACTAACCGGGAGGGGGATATTCAGCAGCACTAACCGGGAGGGGGATATTCAGCAGTACTAACCTGGAGGGGGATATTCAGCAGCACTAACCGGGAGGGGATATTCAGCGGCACTATCCTGGAGGGGGATATTCAGCAGCACTAACCGGGAGGGGGATATTCAGCAGTACTAACCGGGAGGGGGATATTCAGCAGCACTAACCGGGAAGGGGATACTCAGCAGCACTAACCGGGAGGGGGATATTCAGCGGTACTAACCGGGAGGGGGATATTCAGCAGCACTAACCGGGAGGGAGATATTCAGCAGCACTAACCAGGAGGGGGATATTCAGCGGCACTAACCGGGAGGGGGATATTCAGCAGCACTAACCGGGAGGGGGATATTCAGCGGCACTAACCGGGAGGGGGATATTCAGCAGTACTAACCGGGAGGGGGATATTCAGCGGCACTAACTGGGAGGGGGATATTCAGCCGTACTAACCGGGAGGGGGATATTCAGCGGCACTAACCTGGAGGGGGATATTCAGCGGCACTAACCGGGAGGGGGATATTCAGCAGCACTACCCGGGAGTGGGATATTCAGCAGTACTAACCGGGAGGGGGATATTCAGCAGTATTAACACTAACCGGGAGGGGGATATTCAGCGGCACTAACTGGGAGGGGGATATTCAGCAGCACTACCCGGGAGGGGGATATTCAGCGGCACTAACCAGGAGGGGGATATTCAGCGGTACTAACCGGAAGGGGGATATTCAGCAGCACTAACCGGGAGGGGGATATTCAGCGGCACTAACCGGGAGGGGGATATTCAGCAGTACTAACCGGGAGGGGGATATTCAGCAGCACTAACCGGAGGGAGATATTCAGCAGCACTAACCGGGAGGGGGATATTCAGCAGTACTAACCGGGAGGGGGATATTCAGTGGCACTAACCGGGAGGGGGATATTCAGAAGTACTAACCGGGAGGGGGATATTCAGCGGCACTAACCTGGAGGGGGATATTCAGCGGCACTAACCGGGAGGGGGATATTCAGCAGCACTACCCGGGAGTGGGATATTCAGCAGTACTAACCGGGAGGGGGATATTCAGCAGTATTAACACTAACCGGGAGGGGGATATTCAGCGGCACTAACTGGGAGGGGGATATTCAGCAGCACTACCCGGGAGGGGGATATTCAGCAGTATTAACACTAACTGGGAGGGGGATATTCAGTAGTATTAACAATAACCGGGAGGGGGATATTCAGCAGCACTAACCGGGAGGGGGATATTCAGCAGTATTAACACTAACTGGGAGGGGGATATTCAGCAGCACTAACCGGGAGGGGGATATTCAGCAGTACTAACCGGGAGGGGGATATTCAGCGGCACTAACCGGGAGGGTGATATTCAGCAGTACTAACCGGGAGGGGGATATTCAGCAGCACTAACCTGGAGGGGGATATTCAGCAGCACTAACCGGGAGGGGATATTCAGCGGCACTATCCTGGAGGGGGATATTCAGCAGCACTAACCGGGAGGGGGATATTCAGCAGTACTAACCGGGAGGGGGATATTCAGCAGCACTAACCGGGAAGGGGATACTCAGCAGCACTAACCGGGAGGGGGATATTCAGCGGTACTAACCGGGAGGGGGATATTCAGCAGCACTAACCGGGAGGGAGATATTCAGCAGCACTAACCAGGAGGGGGATATTCAGCGGCACTAACCGGAAGGGGGATATTCAACAGCACTAACCGGGAGGGGGATATTCAGCGGCACTAACCGGGAGGGGGATATTCAGCAGTACTAACCGGGAGGGGGATATTCAGCGGCACTAACTGGGAGGGGGATATTCAGCAGTACTAACCGGGAGGGGGATATTCAGCGGCACTAACCTGGAGGGGATATTCAGCGGCACTAACCGGAAGGGGGATATTCAACAGCACTACCCGGGAGTGGGATATTCAGCAGTACTAACCGGAGGGGGATATTCAGCAGTATTAACACTAACCGGGCGGGGTATATTCAGCGGCACTAACTGGGAGGGGGATATTCAGCAGCACTACCCGGGAGGGGGATATTCAGCGGCACTAACCTGGAGGGGGATATTCAGCGGTACTAACCGGAAGGGGGATATTCAGCAGCACTAACCGGGAGGGGGATATTCAGCGGCACTAACCGGGAGGGGGATATTCAGCAGTACTAACCGGGAGGGGGATATTCAGCAGCACTAACCGGAGGGGGATATTCAGCAGTACTAACCGGGAGGGAGATATTCAGCAGCACTAACCGGGAGGGGGATATTCAGCAGAACTAACCGGGAGGGGGATATTCAGTGGCACTAACCGGGAGGGGGATATTCAGAAGTACTAACCGGGAGGGGGATATTCAGCGGCACTAACCTGGAGGGGGATATTCAGCGGCACTAACCGGGAGGGGGATATTCAGCAGCACTACCCGGGAGTGGGATATTCAGCAGTACTAACCGGGAGGGGGATATTCAGCAGTATTAACACTAACCGGGAGGGGGATATTCAGCGGCACTAACTGGGAGGGGGATATTCAGCAGCACTACCCGGGAGGGGGATATTCAGCAGCACTAACCTGGAGGGGGATATTCAGCAGCACTAACCGGGAGGGGGATATTCAGCAGTACTAACCGGGAGGGGGATATTCAGCGGCACTAACCGGGAGGGGGATATTCAGCAGCACTAACTGTACTGGTGCCACTGAATATCCCACTTAGGGGCATTTATACTGTTCACAGCTCTGTTAACCATGGAAATGCCTTGCAATATCAGGCCTATAGTTTTTAGCTTATTAAAAACTTGCTCTATTGTCCTTCACATGAGTAATAAATAGAGATAGTGGAACTGCTGAGGGGAAAGAGAGGGGAAAGCAGGGACAATAAAGAGAGATACAGCAATTGCTGAGGAGAGAGGAAGGGGCAAGAGGGAAAAAGCAGGAGCAATAAACAGATACAGAAACAGCTGAAGGGAGTGAGGGGCAGGAGGGTAAAGGCAGAGCAATAAAGGGATACAGGAGCTGCTGAGGACAGTGAGGGGCAAGAGAGGTAAAATAGGAGCAATAAACAGAGATGCAGTAATTGCTGAGGGGAGTGAGAAGGGCAGGAAAGGATAACTATAAGCAATAAACATATACAGAAGCTACCACGGGGAGTGAGAGGGGCAGGTAGGGAAAGCAGGGGCAATAAACACATACAGAGGGGAGAGTGCTGAGGGGAGACAGAGGGAAAAAGAGCAATAAACAGAGATACAGGAGCTGCTGAGGGGATTGAGAGGGGCAGGGGCAATAAAGAGATCTAGAAACTACTAAGGAGAGGGAGAGGGGCAGGTTTAGGCAATAAACAGAGATATAGAAATTGCTGAAGGGTAGGTATGTGGACAGAAAAAAAATTCAGACCATTTTCAGACTTTTTTTTGTTTTACAATTTTTGCACATTTTTCGGTTTGTATCAAACTTTTTAACAATTCTTTCAACATTAGGTTAATGCGTGTTAAAAAATTTAGTACACACAAGTTCAATTTAAGGTGCACTAAGGAACCAAATGCTATATGAATGCTCTAATGTGCTGTTTCAATGTCTACCTTACTGACCTTGTATCATATTTTTGCTGTTACCAGGGCCAGCCCATTCACTAGGCAAACTAAATGGTCACATAGGGTGACAGACCCTCGTGGGCATCACTAATCCACCCCCCCCCCCCCCAGGAAGTGACAGCTAAACTGCTACTTCAGTGCCACAGCGGGCTTTAAAATGCTTGTATGTGCGTACACAGTTTCGGCCTGCCGCTCCTGCTCCTCCAAGGAAGTTGTGTTGGAGGGGGGTAGGAGCAGCAGGCCATAAGGGCGCATGCGTGTGGACACTTCAGCACAAGCAGGAGCAGCATGGCGGACTGGACAGCGGTGCAGTCTTGCGGGGGCGGCACGGAGGGTCTGCTTAGGGTGGCAGAAACCCTTGGGCCACCACCAGCTGTTACTATAATTTAATTGGCCTATTTCCAAGTTTAACTGACAGTCCTGTGTATTACACTGACATTTGGTCATTTTGCTACATTTATATTGGCATTATTTTCTAAGCTATTTACGTCAAGCTATATCTGTTCTTCACCGCCTTAGCTGAATAAGAAATCTTAATAAAAAAATAAAATAAAATGCATGCTAAAGAGTGCACATCCTTCCCTAGGGAAGAAAGCAGGAGTGAAAGATTAGGAGAGAATAAAGCCGATAAGGAACTGCTGTGGGGAGAGAGGGGGCAGGCTGGATATAGCTCCTGACCCTCTTCCTCTACTCACTGCCCCCCTCTATACTTCTTGTTATGAACAGACTTCTTTGAGTAATCGCTCAGCAGTGCTCTGGCCAAGACCACTCCACCTTTCAAGCCAGATTTCTTTACTTGTTGGTCCTTCTACTGTTTCATCTTACAGCTCAGAAGAGGGTGATGGCCTACAGCAGCAAGGGTAGCGAGCAAGTGATCCCTTGGTGAGAGAGTTGGTTTGGGGTCTAGCGTTCATGTCACTGAGTCCTGGCAGATAATCTGAGCATTTTGGCAGCAGCTGGACACATGCTAATCCCTGCCTGGCATTAAGATAGGCATGGATGATAGGAGAGGGGAGCTCAAGAAAATGGTTTTGGACATCCAAATGAGATCCTGTAGTCATAATATGTTGCTCCGGTCTGCAGGGCTGAGCGGCCTATTTCTTTTATGCATTACAGGGGATATTCAGCCTGGGCTAGCACCAGCAGCAGAGACAGCAACAAGGCAAGCCAGCTCCCTCAGTCCATGGTAAATGAATCCCTCATGCCCCTAGTGTTATCTGTGTGCGTGCCAGGGAACAGACATTTAGTTAAAGGCGCTCATAAGCCTGCTATCATGGGGGAGAGGTTGGTGGTGGGAGACTTTACAGGGCCGGTGCAAGGCTATGAGGTGCCTAGGCGAACCCCTCATTCTCATGTTCCTCCTGCTGCTGCCCTCCCTGCCACACCTCTCTGCAGCGGTGGCATGGTAACATACATAGTGAATGACGGCAGATAAGACCAGCATGACCATCTAGTCTGCCCAGTAAGGCAACAGTTGCACATGCCATGCCGGGCAGGTTACCCCTCTCTGTTTAGAGGTTATTTACATTTGTTTAGATTTCATCCTCTTGTTATATAGTGTTCCTGTTTGCCTGTCCCCTGCCTTTTTGAATTCTGTCACCATTTTTGCTCCCACCACCCTTTCTAGGAAAACGTATTTCCTGATGTTGCTGTTAAGTCTGCCTCCTTGCAACTTCATTTCATGTCCTCTAGTTCTACAGCTTCCCTATTTTGGTATCCCCTCTGTCTCTCCTCTCCTCTAGGGTACACATATTGATGTCTTCATGTCTTTTCTCATATTACCTCTGATGCGGGCCCCAAATCATCTTGGTCGCCTTCCTCTGAAACATTTCAAGTCTTTTTATATCCTTTGTAAGATACCTTCTCCAAAGCTGAACACAACACTCCAAGTGAAGCCTCATCAACAACCTGTACAGGGGCTGCTGGCTATTCCTCTCTGTATACAGCCTAACATCCTTCTGGCTTTGGCCACCGCCTTGTCACACTGTTTTGCCACCTTGAGCTCCTCAGATACTATAACCCCGAGGTCCCTCTCTTCCTCCGTACACACCAGCCTCTTGTCCCCTATCGTGTAAGTTCCTTTGGGTTTCTGCATCCCAACAGCATCACTCTGCACTTTGCATTAAATCTCAGTTGCCAAGCATTTGACCATTCTTCTAATTTTTATAAATCTTTTCTCATGTTGTCTACTCCCTCTGAAGTGTCCACTCTGTTGCAAATCTTCATATTATCTGCAAAAAGGCAAATTGTTCCTTTTAACCCTTCAGCAATATCACCCACAAAGACACTGAACAGTAGCAGCCCAGGACCGATCCTTGAGGCACTCCACTACTCATCATCCTCCTTCAGAGTGAGTTCCATAGTTCTACCCTTAGTCTGTCAGTCAACCAGTTCTTGATCCAGTTCACCACCTTGGGATCCATCCCCAGGCTGCTCAGTTCATTCACAAGTCTCCTATGAGGAACAGTATCAAAGGCTTTGCTGAAAACTAAGTAGATCACATCCATCATATACCCTTGATCTAGTTCTCTGGTCACCCAGTCATAGAAATCAATCAGATTTATTTGGCATGATCTTCCCTTGGTAAATCTATGTTGCCTCAGATCTCGCAACCCACTGGCTTCCAGAAAAAACACTATCCTTTCTTTCAGTACTTTTCCCACCACTAAGGTCAGGCTTACCGACCTGTCATTTTCCATCTCTTCTCTGTTGCCACATTTGTGAACAGGGACCACATCAGCCTTTTTCCAATCGCTCAGTACCTTCTCAGTCTCCAGGGATCTATTAAGTACATCTTTTAAAGGGCCTGCCAAACCCTCCCCGAGCTCCTTCAGTATCTCGGAATGTATCTAATCCAATCCCGTGGCCTTCTCCACTTTTAGTTTTGCAAGCTATTCACAAACATCTTCTTCTGTGAATGGTGTTACATTTATTCCGATCTCCTTGTTACCTTTGTCAGTCATGCATGGCCCTTCTCAGGATTTTCTTTTGTGAACACGAAACAGAAGTATTTATTTAGCAAGTCTGCTTTTCCCTTACGCATTCCACAAATCGGTCCTCAGCACCTTTAAGTCTTGCAGTTCCACCTCTCGGCTTCATCCTTTCCCCAATATACCTGAAAAAAGTCTTAACAAATCTCTTCACATCTGTAGCCATTTTTCCTTCTGCGTATGCTTTTGCCATCCTGATTTCCCTTTGCCTCTTTCAGCTTTACCTGGCATTCTTTTCTGTATTCCTCTTTCTGTGATTCTCTAAAAACTGTGAACACTGGCATTTCTGCCTTTATTTTTGCAGCCACTGTTTTGGAGAACCATATTGGTTTCCTTTTTCTCGTGCTTTTATGTACTTTCCTTACATATACAGGGTGGCCCAAAAAAAGTGAGAACATCTCGTAAATTAAAAGCTTAAATAGTTTACTTATTTACCTTTTTTAGCTATATAACGTCTTTATTTCAACAATTTCCGGTCGCCATCTTTTTTTTTTTTAATTTGTCAATCGTTTACATCTGTCTTTTTGAAGTTTTAAATAGCTTATATGCTACGAGATGTTCTCACTTTTTTTGGGCCACCCTGTAGATCTGTTGCATTTGTTATGGCCTCTTTCAGTTTAGTCCACTACCTTTAAACTTCCCATATCTCCTCTCACCCTGCCAGCTTCTCCTTCAGGAACTTTCCCATTTTACTGAAGTCAGCATTTGTGAAATGTAGGACATTGAATTTGCTGTGATTGAACTCTGCCTCAGCTTTTACCTCAAACCACACCATGCAGTGATCACAGCTGCTCAAGTGGTCACCCACCTGGACATTAGACACACTGTCTCTATTAGTGAGCACCAGATCCAGCATTAACCCTTCCCTGATGGGCTCTTTCATCAGCTGTCCGAGCAACACCTCTTGTAGTGCATCCACTATCTTCCTTCTTCTTTCCATATTTGCAAATGGGATACTCCAATCAACATCTGGCGGATTAAAGTCTCCCAGTATCACCACCTCACCCTATTTTACTATCTTTGCAATATCATTGATCAAGTCTCTATTTCTTTTATTTCTGTTGGAGGTCCGCAGATATACCAGTATGGATGATAGTACCATCTTCTCTTTCCAAACCAGTCCACAGTGCTGCTTCTTCTTCACAAGTCCCCTGCATTTCAACTGCTTTAATACTGTTTCTGACATAGAGGGCTGTTCTTCCTCCTTTCTTGCCCTTTCTATCCCTCCTAAATAGATTATATCCAGGTATGGCAATATCCTATTCATAGAAACATGATGGCAGAAAAAGACCATATGGCCTATCCAGTCTGCCCTTCCATACCAACTACTATAGTCCTTTTATATCCTTTAGAGATCTTCCGTGTTGGCCCCTTGCTTTCTTGAATTCATGAGACTCATTAAACCATGTTTCTGTGATAGCCACAATGTCCAAGTCCATTTCCACCATGGACTTGGAATGGTGGAAACTGAAGCATTACAATTTGACCAAGGCTAACTAAATATTTCCACACAGCCGTACATTTCAATCAGCACTTCATTTCCAGTGGCTATTGCCCTAGCAAACTATGCTCTCTGCTGCTTCAAAAACAATGCATCCCCCTTCTCATGCGGTCTTGAAGACAGCACATTAGCTGTATTTGGAAAAGTCATTGGGTGCATCACAGAAACAATGGTGGTTGGCGACTCTCTTATGAGGGGCACCAAGGTGCCCATCTGCCAACCAGACTTGGATGTCTCAGGAGGTTTGCTGTCTGCCAGAATCAGGGATGTTACAGAGAGTTTGCCAAGACTCATCAAGTCTACAGTCTATATCGGACACTACTCATCCATGTTGGCACAAATAATTCTGCTAGGTATCCCTCTGAGCTTATCAAGAGTGATTTCATGGCTCTGGGAGAAAAGAAGAAGCAGATAGATGTGCAGGTGATGTTCTCCTCAGTCCTCCCTGTTGAAGGTAAAGGCCGAGGCAGAGAAATTTGCATCCTAGAGATGAATGCATGGCTGCGTGGATGGTGCCATTGAGAGCATTTTGGTTTCCTCGACCATGGGATGATTTTCAAAGGGCTGCTGAGTAGAGATGGTGTCCACATATCCAGAAAGGGTCAAAGTGTCTTCCACAGCAGATTGTCTAAACTACTAAAGAGGGCTTTAAACTAGATTTATTGGGGATGGGTGAAGAAAGCTCCCAGGTAAGTGGCAATTAACAATGGAACAGCAAAGAAAGGCTTTCCAGAGCCTGAACTGATGTGTGATTTATAAGAACATAAGAACATAAGATATGCCATACTGGGTCAGACCAAGGTCCATCAAGCCCAGTATTCTGTTTCCAACAGTGGCCAATCTAGGTCATACGTACCTAGCAGTTTCCCCAAGGGACACAGGTTCCACAATGCTTGTATTGGTTCAAGCATTGATATCCTGGGTCCCTTCTTAATAATGGTTTATGGACCTTTCCTCCAGGAACTTGTCCAAACCTTTTTTAAACCCAGCTACACTAACAGCCTTTACTACATCCTCCGGTAACAAATTCCAGAGTTTGATTACACGTTGAGTGAAAAAATATTTTCTTTTATTAGTCTTAAATAGTTTACCCTGTAGCTTCATTGCATGTCCCCTAGTCTTTCTATATTCTGATAAGGTAAACAATCGATCTACGTTTACCCGTTCCACTCCGTTCATTAATTTATAGACTTCTATCATATCTCCCCTCAGCCGTCTCTTTTCCAGGTTAAAGAGCCCCAACCTTTTTAGCCTTTCTTCATAGGAGTAGCCTTCCATCCCCTTTACCATTTTGGTGGCTCTTCTCTGAACCTTTTCTAAAATTGCTATATCCTTTTTAAGATATGGCGACCAGAATTGCACACAATATTCAAGGTGCGGTCTCACCATGGAACGATATAGAGGCATTATAATATCTTTTGTTTTATTTTCCATTCCTTTCCTTATCATACCTAGCATTCTATTTGCTCTCTTGGCCGCCGCTGCACACTGGGCCGAGGGTTTTAACATGGTATCCACAAGGACGCCTAAATCTTTTTCTTGGGTGGTGGTTCCTAATGTGGAACCTTGCATCGTGTAACCATAGTTTGGGTTGTTCTTCCCTAGGTGCATAACCTTGCACTTCTCCACATTACATTTCATCTGCCATTTTGATGCCCAGTCTTCCAATTTATCAAGATCCTCTTGCAATTTTCCACAATCCTCCTGGGTTTTAACAACTTTAAATAGTTTTGTGTCATCAGCAAATTTGATAACCTCACTCGTTATTCCACTTTCCAGGTCATTTATGAATATGTCAAAAAGCAGCGGACCCAGCACAGATCCCTGGGGTACACCACTATTCACCTTTCTCCATTGGGAAAATTGGCCATTTAGCCCTACCCTCTGCTTTCTATCTTTTAACCAGTTCCTGATCCACAGTAGTACACTGCCTCCTATCCCATGACTCTTTAGTTTTGCCAAAAGTCTCTCATGAGGGACCTTGTCAAAGGCTTTCTGAAAGTCCAGATACACAATATCAACCGACTCACCTTTGTCCACCTGTTTATTCACTCCTTCAAAAAAACATAACAGATTAGTAAGACAAGATCTTCCTTGTCTAAAGCCATGTTGGCTGTCTCCCATTAGGTCATGACTATCTATATGCTGAGTAATTTTATTCTTTATGATGGTTTCTACCATTTTTCCCGGTACTGATGTCAGGCTCACCGGTCTGTAGTTTCCCGGATCACCCCTCGAACCCTTTTTAAAAATTGGTGTTACATTGGCGATCCTCCAATCTTCAGGTATTAGAGATGATTTTAATGATAGTTCACAGATTACTGATAGCAGGTCTGCAATCTCAAATTATTTATTTATTTATTTAACAGTTATTTCTATACCGCTCTTTCCCAAGTATCAAGTGCGGTTTACAGGGAACAATAAGTTATATGGTATGTGGTGTAGCATACCTAGTCGTTTTACATATTGATGCTGTGTTCTGAAAGACCAGTTGGTTCCTCCCCCATGCAAAACAGGAAGTCTGTGCTGGAAGGGGCGGGACCAGCTGAATGTTTAGAGCACAGCCCCAGCATGCAGCGGTTCAGGCTCTGGAAACATTTCTTTCCTGTTTTATTATCGTTAATGCCACTGTGGATTCCAGAGAGGTGTGGCAACAGCGATGACAACAGAACTAGGCCACCCTCACCGCCTAGTTTGCCTAACGGAAGCACTGGCCCTGGACTGTAGAATATTATAGGGGTTCCCAAACCTGTTCTGGGAATCCCAGAGTCACATTGTCAGGATATATCCATAATGAATATGCATGACATCAATTTATATATACTAATCG
Source organism: Ichthyophis bannanicus (assembly GCA_033557465.1). Classification (NCBI taxonomy): domain Eukaryota; kingdom Metazoa; phylum Chordata; class Amphibia; order Gymnophiona; family Ichthyophiidae; genus Ichthyophis; species Ichthyophis bannanicus. The sequence continues at coordinate 738,647,516 of CM066032.1, read as the reverse complement.
GACAATATTCAGTGTGCCACAATAAGCATTTTTATTTTCCGGATAGTAGCTGTCACTTAATATCTGCACTGTGCAGCTGCTAACTGTATGGGGGCAATTTTCAGCTGCTATCCAGACAGCACTTAGGACAGGTGAAAAGTTGTCTTAAGTTTCCGGGTACTGGCAATGAAAATCACCACTATCTGGACAAATCTTGTCCCTGCCTGACTCTGCCCCCCCCCCCCCAACCACCCCAGCACTATCCAGGTAGCGCTACGGCAGTCTGTTGTAATATTCGGCGCCACTATCCAGCTGGCGCTACGGCAGTCTGTTGTAATATTCGGCGCCACTATCCAGCTGGCGCTACGGCAGTCTGTTGTAATATTCGGCGCCACTATCCAGCTGGCCCTACGGCAGTCTGTTGTAATATTCGGCGCCACTATCCAGCTAGCGCCACGGCAGTCTGTTGTAATATTCAGCGCCACTATCCAGCTAGCACCACAGCAGTCTGTTGTAATATTCTGCGCCACTATCCAGCTAGCGCCACAGCAGTCTGTTGTAATATTTGGCGCCACTATCCTGCTAGCGCCACGGCAGTCTGTTGCAATATTTGGCGCCACTATCCAGCTAGCACTACGGCAGTCTGTTGTAATATTCAGTGCCACCATCCTGCTAGCGCTATGGCAGTCTGTTGTAATATTCAGCGCCACCATCCTGCTAGCGCTACGGCAATCTGTTGTAATATTCAGCGCCACTATCCTGCTAGCGCCACGGCAGTCTGTTGTAATATTCAGCGCCACTATCCAGCTAGCGCCACGGCAGTCTGTTGTAATATTCGGTGCCACTATCCAGCTAGCACTACGGCAGTCTGTTGTAATATTCAGCGCCACTATCCAGCTAGCGCTACGGCAGTCTGTTGTAATATTCGGCGCCACTATCCAGCTAGCGCTACGGCAGTCTGTTGTAATATTCAGCGCCACTCTCCAGCTAGCGCTACGGCAGTCTGTTGTAATATTCTGCGCCACTATCCAGCTAGGGCTACGGCAGTCTGTTGTAATATTCGGCGCCACTATCCAGCTAGCGCTACGGCAGTCTGTTGTAATATTCGGCGCCACTATCCAGCTAGCGCTACGGCAGTCTGTTGTAATATTCGGCGCCACTATCCAGCTAGCGCTACGGCAGTCTGTTGTAATATTCAGCGCCACTATCCAGCTAGCACTACGGCAGTCTGTTGTAATATTCAGCGCCACTATCCAGCTAGTGCTACGGCAGTCTGTTGTAATATTCAGCGCCACTATCCGGTTAGTGCCATGCAATTTCAGGCTTAGTGGCATTTAGCTGGGAAGCAGGTGCTGCTCCTCAGATAAATGCTTTTAAATATCGCATCCTTAATCTCCAACGCATGCAGACTGACCTTCTGTATATTCTTTGTGAATACATTAAAAACCCAGAACAGACTGTGGGGTCCCCAGGACAGGTTTGGGAAGCCCTGATCTATCACCGGCAATTGGAACATCACAGCTACAGATATAAAAGTAGAGAGATCTTGCACTTTGTTCAAGGACCTGTTCCCAGATGCATGGTAAAAGAACCCTCAGTACTGGACCTACATAGTAGATGATGGCAGATAAAGAACAATATGGTTCATCTGGTCTCCTCATTAAGGTAGCCAAAGTGGTTGTGCCCGTCACTCCATACAGGTCATCCCCATTTATGCCTTTGTTAAGAGTTGTATCCGCCACTCCGTGCAGGTCACACCTTCTATTTGTTGAAGTATAAATGATATTTAAGTTTGCTTTGATTTCATCCTCTTGCTATAAAGGGATCCACTTTGTCTGTCCCATTTCTTTTCGGATTCTGTCACTGTTTTTGTCTCTAACACCTCCATCAAGAGGGCATTCCAAGCATTCACAACTCTCTTTCAGTGGAAAAGTATTTCCTGAAGTTGCTTTTAAGTTTAGTTCCTTCCAGCTTCCTGTCATGTCCTCTAGTTCTCAAGCTTCCCCGTCTTTGAAAAAGGTTTGTTTGTTCATTAATACCCTTTAAGTATTCAAAGGTCTGTATCCTATCTACCGTCCCTCCTCTACTCTAGAGCATACATATTTAGGTCTTCCAAGTCTCTTCTCATATTGTATGTCTTCTGGCGTAGGCTCCAAACCATTCTAAATCTCTTTATATCCTTTGTGAGATATGGTCTCCAAAACTGAACACAATACTCCAAGTGAGGCCTCACCAATGACTTGTACAGGGGCATAATACCTCCTCCTTTCTGCTGGTTATTCCTCTCGGTGTGCAGCCCAGGATCCTTTTGGCTTTGGCCACCACCTTGTCGCATTGTTTCATCACCTTGAGATCCACAGACACTATCATTCTGAGGTCCCTGTCCTGGTTGTACACACCAACCTCACAAACCAAGAAAGTGTTCATAATGTCCAGGCAGGTGATCATCTAAGCTTTGGTGATTATCATTGTGGTTTAAGATAAGAACAAAGGCAGGGAGAGAGTCACAGTGTCTGAGCCCAGTTAAGTGGAGGAGTAACCTCAGGGCGTGCTGCCAATGCCACCCCTCTCCAGGGCCTACAGCAGTGACAGTGACTTTGAAACCACGACACACCACTGACCTAAAGTCTCTTGTGTTGCATTGCAGCTCCTGCTTTCTATAATCTGCTGCTTCCACAGCATAGATGAAGTAGTAGAAGTGTGCATCAAAAGGGGGCAGAAGAAGCAGATCTTAGAAGGCAGGAATCACTACATAGCGCCGCAGAGGCGAGGCAGCAACGGGGACATCAGGATGGAGGGCCCCCCTAGGGTGCCTCTAATCCTTGCACTGGCCTTGAGCAGCCTAGATGTTAGAGCAGCAAGCTAAGAATCATAGAAACCAGGGTTCAAACCCCACTCTCCCACTAACGCACATGGCCTTGGGTAAGTTACTTCACCCTTCGTTATTTCAGCTACAACTTAGATTCTAAGCTCTGTAGGGACAAGAAAATATCCACCAAGGCTGGTCCAACCATTAGCCAAACTAGACAGTCGCCTTGGGTGGCAGCTTCTGGGGATGGCAAAGAGCAGGGCATTCAAAACTAAACAATAGATTCTGACAGCTGGGGTGGGGTTAGGATTGCCAACTGGCTCCAGATGCGCCCAACAGGCTTGATCCAGGCCTGGGTTTACCCCATTGTATGCAGGGACATGTAGTTCTGATTTCTCCATTGCACTCCATAAGAAAAACAAGACTACATGTCTCTGCATTCAGTGGGTTAAACCCAGAACTGGATCAAGCTTGTTGGGCGCATCTGGAGCCAGTTGGCAACCCTAGGTGGGGTGCATCAGGCTTAAGGTTTGCCTAGGGTGCCGATACCTTGAACCAACTCTGGGGCCAGCCCAGATACCTGCTGTATGTATCTGAATGTAACTCACTTTCATCTACTCCTGAAAAGGCGTGACCTACATTTTTAAAAAAAGTACCAATCCCGTTTAGACAGGGGAGCACCTGAGGGAGGAAACTAGCAGGGTGGAAAGATTTTGGTGAAGAAGAATAGCAAGCAAATCTTTATGTTCAGAAAGTAAACAAAAGTAAGAGGGAAAAGAGACCAGAATGAATTTTGAAGGAGACAAAAAAAAGCATGCAGGAATAAATTAGAAATCAAATAGTTATAAAGGCTCTCAGGAAGATAAGAACATAAAATATGCCATTATGCCATATTCTGTAAGACCAAAAGGTCCATCAAGCCCAGTATCCCGTTTCCAACATTAGCCAATCCAGGTCTCAAGTACCTGTCGGGTTTGCAAAGGTCTATACATTCCATGTTGCTTATCACGCGGTAAACAGTGGATTTCCCTGCTCCTCTTTAGTAATGGTTTATAGACTTTTACTCCAGGAACTTGTCCAAACCTCTTTTAAATCCAGTTACACTAACAGCTTTTACTACATCCTCCGGAAATGAATTCCAGAGTTTGATTGCATGTTGAGTGAAAAAAATACTTTCTCCAATTAATCCTAAATGTGCTACACTGTAGCTTCATTGTATGTCCCCTAGTCTTTCTACTTTTTGAAGGAGTAAACAACCGATCTATGTTCACCTGTTACACTCCATTCATTGTTTTATAGACCTCTATCATATTTCCCCTGAGCTGTCTTTTTATCAAGCTGAAGAGTCCTAAGCTTTTAAGCCTTTCCTCATAGGGATATCCTTCTATCCCTTTTACCATTTTGGTTTCTCTTCTCTGTAACTTTTCCAATTCTGCTATATTCTTTTTGAGATATGGCAACCAGAATAGCACACAATATTCAAGGTGTGGTCACACCGTGGAGCGTTACAGAAGCATTATAATATCTTTGGTTTTGTTCTCCGTTCCTTTCCTTATGATGCATTCTATTTGCTTTCTTGGCCGCAGTTGCACACTGAGCGTAGGGTTTCAATGCTCGTATTATCCGCGATGACAAGGATAGTATTTAGAAAAGTTGAAAGAAGCAGAATTAGGACAGCCAAGGTGTGAAGAGGTGAAAAGACAGTTAAGGCAGTAAAGCAAGGCTGCTAAATATTTTATAAAATGTGTTGGTGAAAGGAGGAAAGACAGAGGCGGGCTTATGAGGCAGAGAAGAAAAGGAGGAATACGTAGGATGACAATGAAAAGCAGAAATGCTGAACATTTTTAGAAAGAGAGCTTGCAGAGAACTAGCAAAACTGAAAGTGGGAAGGCCACAAAGCCAGGTCAGGCTCTGACGTGAACTCAGAGGGGGGGAGAGTCAGCCTGCGGCACTCTGCGTTTTTTTCCATGCCAACCACGGCAGCTAAAAATAATGCAGCTATGCAGCGCCAGTATGCAGATACCAGTTGGCACTGAATATCCAGATTTAGGCACCAGCGCCACCATTATCCGGACAGGCAATCCACAGATCACTTAGGACAGGGTTGTTGATTTTTTGCTGTTCTAAGTTATAGGAGTTGTTATTTGGATTAACAGCTCTGAAAATCACCACTATCCGGATAAGCGCTGGCCCCTCTCCAGCTCTGCTCACAGACTGTCCCAGCACTATCCAAATAGTAAATAAGCAAATCCAATATGGGAGTAGCTTATAATAAAGAACAAACGCCGCATACCCCCACCAATAATTGCTATATACACCAATACTGCAGTATATACACAAAAATATTTTTTGTTGGACCATATGTTCTACTTAGGAGTCTGCACAAAAAAAAATGTTATACCTAACTTGTTACACAAACTTAGCCAGGTCCTTTTTATTTTAAGATATATTAAAGTCCAAACTTATCTCATCCTGCAGCAGCTTTCCAAGTGTATAAATAACTTGCATATTCACCGACCCAGTGCTGTGTTTCTAACTAAATAATTCAGTTGCGCATGAGGGCTCTCAAGTAGCCATATTAAGTGCTGCTCCTTTATTTTCAAATATTAATCCATCCATAAATAGAACTTTTATCATTTACCAAACTATATAGCAATTGCTGTTACGGTGGCCATCTTGCTAGATATGCGTTCTTCACCACGTCATTTAAAGCAGCCCAAATCTTTGTACATCACCAGTTCAAAACACCCTTCTTCAAATCAATGAACACCAGTCGATTTCCAAATTAAGTCCATTAGGTTGCATAGAATATCCAAAATTGTTCCCTCTTGTTAAGTTCAGCTTCCCTATTACCCGCTGCCCCTCCCCTCCACATACAGGATGGGACAAAATCAGTAACACAGCAGCATAATTGTGCAAAATCATGATGATGGTGTAGATGATGTTGCACCATAGGGGCGGACACATTTCGTGTATGTAAATGAGATCTATGTTCAGCCAGCCTTACTTTGAACGGACGTTCTGATCTTCCCACATAGATCAGTTTACATGGACACATAATCGTGTGGACAATAAACGTACTCACATATGTAGTCCACCAGTGTGCCTCAAATTTTTTGTGTGTAATAGGATTGGCAAAAATCACAAGATCCACATTGATATTGTCCTGGGGATTGAGATGTAGTTATCAGTTCCTCCGATCAATATCATAAGATGAACTACCAGGTCTTGAATGTTTCTTCCATGAGAATATGCAAATGTAATTCCCGAGTGAAAGATTCATGGACCCCTAATATATGCCAATATTTCTTAATGATGGCTACTACTTGGCAAGTACGCACAGTATATGGAAGCATACATGTAATTGGGGATACTGGCTAAGTTTGTGTAACACGCTAAATATAACATATGGTCCAACAAAGAAATATTTTTGCATATAAAATATGGGCCCAATATTCAAAAGGCATTTGTGTGGTTTACAGCCCAATAAATCATGTAAATGCCTTAAAAGGGGATATTCAATGGCACTTACACGATTAGTGCCATGGAATATCCTCTCCTAACTCCCCTACACGCCCCAATGCTATTCGGTTAGCATCGGGGCATCTTGGGGCAGAACAGAGGCAGCGACAAGTGCTAACCAGAGAGCAGCGATATTGCATGCTGCCCAGTTAGCGATCTGCGCATTAAAGATAGACGAGAAAACCCTCGCCTATCTTTAAGATGCAGGAGCTAACCAGGCAGCATGCAATATCGCTGCTCTCTGGTTAGCTACTGCGGCTTCCGGCTTTAGCAGCAATCCCCAGATATTCAATGCTGGGGCCACATATGACCCTGGCACTGAATTTATTTATTTATTTAATGGTATTTATATACCGCCTTATCATTCAATCAAAGCGGTTTCCACGGCAAACAATCAAGGGGGCAAATGCTTTCATGCAGTGTACAGAGTGGTGTGTATGTGTTGGCGGGGATGTGATTAGATTTGGTTTATCTACATAGTGTGCTATTATACATCATGAGCTATTATACAGTGGGGGGGGGGTTGATGATCTGACTTGTATGCTGGTTCAGGGGGTATGTCCATAGTAATCGATGAACAGGGTTGTCTTCAGCTGTTTTCGGAAGTCCTTGATTTCTGTGGTTAGTCTCAGATCATCTGGGAGGGAGTTCCATATGGATGGAGCAGCCAGGGAGATTGCTCGTTGTGCGGTGTCTTTGCGGGTCTTGGTGAAGTCTTTTGGAGTGTTAACCCGATTGGAGGTGCCTCTTCTTCTTGGCCGTGTGCTTGTGTCAGATTGTATGAGTGTGTGTAGGCTTATGGCGGAGGAGTGTTGTTTGATCTTGAATATGTTTATGACAGTCTTGTATTTGATGCGTGAGATGATTGGGAGCCAGTGCAGTTCTTTCAGTATGGGTGTGATGTGATCGTGTCTTGTAGTACCGGCTATTATGCGGGCAGCTGTGTTTTGGGCCAGTTGTAGTGGTCTGAGGGTCTGCTTTGGTAGCCCGGTGAATATTGGATTGCAGAAGTCTAGTAGAGGGGTTATCAGCGCCTGGCAAACGGTGCGAAAGTGCTCTGGGTCGAGGAGGGGCTTGAGTCTTCTGATGAGTCGCATTCTTAGGTATGCACTTTTGGTTGCTCTACCTATGTGTGCTTGGAGGTTAAGTTCTTTGTCCAGGATGACTCCGGGGTACTTAACTTCTGATTTTATGGGTATGAGTGCATCTCTTATCTTGATGTCGGGTGGAGGGATAAAGGCCGTGTTTCGCGTGATGATCAGTGCCTCCGTCTTGCTGTAGTTGATTGATAGGTTGTTTTCCTGAAGCCAGTTTGCCATTTGGGTGAGGCAGTTTGTTATGTTGGTGTAGTCCGGGTTGTCGACTGAGATGGGTGTGTAGATCATGATGTCATTTGCGTAGATTGTATAATGTATGTGGTGCTCTTTCATGATGGCACATATTGGCTGGATGTATAGGTTGAATAGGAGAACTGAAAGGGCCGATCCCTGTGGCACTCCTTGTTTGACTTTTATGGGTCGAGATGTGTTGTGTCCTACTTTGACCTGTATTTGTCTGTCGGTTAGGTATGAATGGAACCAATTCAGGGTGGCACCGTGTAGACCGATGTTCTGTAGTCTATCCAATAGAGTCTTGTGGTTAACTGTGTCAAATGCAGATGAGATGTCAATGAATATCATGAGTATGCCTTTCTTGGTGTTGTCTATGATGCGGAGGACGCTGTCGAAGAGGTATATCAGAAGAGTTTCTACCCCGTGGTTGGGGCGGAACCCGTGTTGATTGTTGTCCAGGTGAGTGTGGTTGTCTATGTGTTCTTGTAGTTGGTGCTGTACAGTTTTTTCGATTATTTTTGCTAAAAGTGGTATGCTGGAGATAGGTCTGTATGCTGCTGGATTGTTCTTGTAAAGTGTGGATTTCTTCGGGATAGGTCTTATTGTTGCGAACTTCAATTGATTTGGCATGCGCCCTTGGGTAAGGGAGGAGTGTACTATCTTGTGGATGGTTTGGATGAAGTTTGATTTGGTGGCCTTGATCCAGGGCACTGGGCAGGGATCCGTGGGGGCAGTGCTTGTCTTGATTGCTGAGATGGGAGAGTTGCTCCGTGGATGGGGTGTTGAATGTTCCCCAGGTGTTCAAGGGTGTGATAGTCTTTGGGGTTGGGCTGGGTCTTGTTTGTTCTGCTGAGTGGAACTTTTCTTGGATGTGGTCCGCAAATTTTTGTGGGTCCAGTTGCACTTTGTCTTCGGTATCCTGGTCTTTAGTGAGGGCTTTTACGATTTCAAATAGTTCTCTGGGTTTGTTGTTGGAGTTGCGTATGAGGTTTGTATGGTATTCCCTTTTTGTTTGGTTGATGCATTCATTGTATTGTTTTTGCTTTGTTAGGTATAGTTCCTGGTTCTCGGGTGACTTGTTCTGTCTCCATCTCCGTTCTATTTTTCTGAGGCTCCTCTTTATGTTTCTTATAGTTTTAGAGTACCATGGTTTGTGTTGTAATTTGTTGCAGCGAGGTGTCCTGTGTCTATATTCTGTTGCTTTGGCAGCGTTGTATATGGTGTTGTTCCAGTTGGTGATTAGTGCATCTAGGTCATCTGTTTCATGGTTTAGGTTTTGTATTGTGTCCTGTAGGAACTGGTCTCTGTCGAAGCATTTAAATCTTCTTTGTGTGGGAGTGTTGTCCGGGTATTTGTTTAGTATCTCCTCATTAGGTGTAATTTCTACTTCAATTAAATGATGGTCAGACCATGGTACTGGTGTGGTGATGGGTGTTGATATTAGGCCTCTTGAGGTTAGGTAGTTGGGTGCAAAAATAAGGTCTGGTGAGGATCCATGTCTGTGTGTCGGGGTGGTGATTATTTGCGTGAATTGGAGTGAACTCATTGCTTGGAGAAAAGCTTCTGCATCTTTTTTGTTGGTGGACTTCAGGTTGAAGTCTCCTAGGAGTATTGTGGGTTTGTGGCTGGAGTTCACTGCGCAGACTGCCTCTAGAGTTGATGCTAGTTCTTCAGGTGGTGCATGGGGTGCTCTGTAGGTGAGACATATGGCCATATGTTTGTTCTCTATCGAGATGGTGTTAGAGTGTTGGGTGTCCATGTTACCTTTTGATTTGAATTTTAGGCTGCTCTTTGCTATTATGAGTGCCCCTCCTCCTCGCCTATGAGTGCACGGGCAGTTGTATGCTGTGTATGCGTCGGGCACTAATTGATTGAGTAGGATGTTGTCAGTGGGACTGAGCCAGGTTTCTGTGATGCAGAGTATGTCGGGCTGATATATCTGGGGTTAAGGGTTGGCAAGCATGGCTATGCACCGTAAGAGTGCATAGCCTACCCAACCCAATATCGGGCCCTATATATTTTTGAACAGCAATTATTGGGGGGGGGGGGGTTGCAGTGTTTGGCATTACTATCCAAATAGTGCCAAGGCGGTTAGAGGAAATATTCAGTGGCATGGTCCAGACAGTGTGCTGCACATCCCTCCCACCAGGAACTTCTCCAGTTTGCAGGTTTGGGTAAGTTCTTTCGAATATCGACCCTAGAATGATTCTGGTGGCTCCACTAACCGTTCTGTTCCCTTAATTTTTGGAGACCACAGTGACTTCAGAGGATTAGAGATGGGCAGAGTACTCATTTCCTTCTCAGGTGTCATCTTGTAGTGTGGGCCACTTATTGTTCAAGCCGGCACTCAGGGCCAGTGTTACCATTAGGTGGTAGCCTAGAGTGCCACCCGTTAATGGAGGGCGACCCATTCCCGCTCCGGTGGCAATTACAATAAAACAATACAGCAAAGCTGTGCTTACCCAGAGCCTCTGACAGCTGTTTCTGCCCCGTGCAAACAGGAATTCTGCATCAGATGGGGCAGAACCGGCTGGTCAGAGCGCAGCACCAATAGCACACAGCGTCAGAGGCTTTGGGTAAGTGCTACATTGACATTTTATTCTCATTGCCATTGCTGCAGATCCCGGAAAGGGGCAACAGTGGGAGTTGGAGCAGGGGGGGGGGCAGGAATGAGGGTTCATCTAGGGCACCTCATAACCTTGCACCAGCCCAGCAAACACTCAGCGGCCTCTTACTGTATTTGCTGACCAGCTGCTCACTGGCTCCTCACCAGGTCTTCCTCCTGAGGGTTATCCTCTGTGGGGAAAGGACAGTGATATGCCTTTCTACGGAGCACTTACCGGTGTCCTTCTTTCCACACAGGCTGCTCTTTACTCGTCCAGTGCACTCGGCGGTAGTGTGGCCTCTTTGTTCACACTTTACATATTTGCACGAGAAGCTAAAATGCTCTGCGGAGCCACATTTGAAGCATTTCTGTATCTGCCCTGGGTAGAAGCGGGGCTCTCTCTCTTCCCGTCTAGAGACTGTGGTACTGTATGTGGCCATCTACCAGTGGGAGATGCATCACTGCTTTCCAGCCACCATCCACAACATGCCTTGGTTCTTCCAACACCGTGCAGTATCTCTGCAGTCCGGTGCTCACCTCACAGGCCTTGATATCCTCAGGTTTAAGCTGCACATTCGCTGTTCTCACTGTGTTCTTGAGGAGCCCCGATAATGCTTTGGAAGCCTAAGCCTCCCACCAGGGCAATTTTGCCAGTGCAGAATCCTCAAGGGCAATGCCAGAGGCATCTCGATGCTTAGAAGGAGATCTACCCTTTGAGGACCAGCTGGACTTATGTTTAGTTACCTGAGACCCATGGGAGGAAGACGAAGCCCTTGAAGACGTCAATGCCATCGAGGCTGCATCGGAAGGAAACAGGGTACTGAGCTTGGCAGCTCGGTTCTGTCGATCCCTTTTGGACATCATGGCACAAGCCATACATTCCGTGATGGAGTGGTCAGGACCTAAACATTTAAGACACCACTCATGGGTGTCGGTGACGGAGATGGCACCGCCACACTTGGTGCACTTTTTAAAACCCGAAGCGGGTTTATCCATGTTGGAAAAACGTTTTGGGCCTAAGGCCCAAAATGGCGCATGCACCTGGAAAAAAAATAGGAAAAGTACTAATAATATATATATTTTTTTTTTTTTTTTTTAAGAAAGAAAGAAAGAAGAACCAGCGGTACCAGTATAGCGTCGAGGAAGGCAGACGCGACCACAAAAAAGAAGGTTAACAGGGAAACATTTTCTGCGGTGACAGGAACAACGACCTGCTGGCTCCACGGAAAACGAAGAACTGGAGAGAGGCAGTTGGGAAAGGCGGGAAGGCAGCACGCAGGCACTGTGGGATGCTCCCAAAAGCTTTCTAATTGGACGCTGGGGAGCGTTCCCACGCAGGCTCCGTCGGTACCGACGATACCCATATGTGAAGACTACATTCCTGCTTGTTCCTGGAGATAAGTTTGATCTGGAATAACGGCGCATAGAAGGGCAGGAGTGAGGTGCATTGGTAGATCAATGTTTGGGGGTTCAGTAATTGGGGTGCTGCATTGAAGGAGTGAGGTGCACTAGAGGTCAGTGTTTGGGGTTTTTAGCAATGATTGTGCTGTAGTGTAGGAGTGAGGTGCATTGGTAGATCAGTGTTTGGGGGGTCTCAGATCAGTGTTTGGGGGTGCTGCAGTGCACGAGTTAGTTGCACTAGAGATCAATGTTGGGGATTTTAATAATGATCATGCTGCTGTTCAGGATTGAGGTTCATTGGCAGATCAGTGTTTGGGGGGTTTCAGTAATGGGGTGCTGCAGTACAGGAGTGAGGTGCATTAGAGATCAGTGTTTGGGGGGTTTCAGTAATGGGGGTGCTGCAGTGTAGGAATGAGGTGCAGCAGAGATCAATGTTTGGGGATTTCATTAATAGAGGTACTGCAGTGCAGGAGTGAGGTACCTTTGCAGATCAGTGTTTGGGGTGTTTCAGTAATGGGGTGCTGCAGTGCAGGAGTGAGGTGCACTGTAGATCAGTGTTTAGGATTTCAGTAATGGGGGTGCTGCAGTGCAGCAGTGAGGTACATTGGCAGGACAATGTTTGGGGGTTTCAGTAATGGGGGTGCTGTAGTTCAGGAGTGAGGTGCATTATAGATCAGTGTTTGGGGTTTCAGTAATGGGGGTGCTGCAGCACAGCAGTAAGGTGCACTGAAGATCAGTGTTTGGGGGTTTCAGTAATGGGGGTGCTGCAAGGCAAGAGTGAAGTATATTGGCAGATCAGTTCTTCATCGGGGGTCTCAGTACTGAAACAACAGGGGTTCTTCAGGGGCAGGAATAAAGTATATTGGCTGAGCTGTGTGTATTGGGGAAAGGGTATAGTCAGAACCCTCACTGCAGAAAATCATGTGGGTGCAAGAAGATGGAGAAAAATGAGGCGAGCTCACACCACCCACCTCCTATACGCCCCCTGCTCTGTCAAAGAGAATCACAGCCTGCCTGACATTGCAGCAGACATGGGAAACACGCAACCAGCCAGGAGTGGGGAGTGGGAGTGCTATGGGAGAAGGGGGTGATGGGACGCCAATGGCATCCCCTGCCTTGAGCGCTGTGTTCCTCATCAGTGGTGTGAATGTGGTCTTAAGACTCTAGGGGAGAAGTGAAAATCATTATATGGTTCCCATATTCTAAAACCTCTTCTAGAAAGATTGAAATTATTACAACTGGGTTAGAGGAGTTCTGTATTTTGGGAGGACCATGAGCCATTCAGTGAGAGATTAAGATCATCTCCTGCAGAGTGTGTGGTATTAGAAGCGGAGAGTGAGGGCTTTGTGTGTGAAGTGCAGGTGTGCAGGGACAAGCAAGCAGCTGCCAGGCAAGGGCGATGCGAATGGTGTGAAGAGGGGGAGGGCAGAGATGTGACAGCAACAGGAGAGAAAGGGAAATTAGCAGCCAGAGACTTAACAGCTACAGTACAAGCAAAATGCAGAATTTGTTTTTTCATAATGAAGGTAAAAAATAATTGTTCTTCCTTTTTGGTTGCGAATACTAGATCATTCCTGGAGAGATTAGTGTTTCATGTGTCTCGGCTCTAATCCCCGGCGCTGTCACCGACTTTGACTCCAATGCGGTAAACTGCGCTATTCTTTAACATGGAGGTTTCCTTCAGATTTTCCCGCACTAGCCTTACTCTCAATTCATTAAGGGTTTTAATGTGGGAAAGTCGAAGTAAAACCACTACACTAAAGGGTAGTGTGGTGGGTATGCAAAACATATGCAAATTTCTGAATTTTTAATTGCTCATGATGTAAAAAAAAAATGCTAAATTTTGGCATGGCCTTTTACTCCCTTCGTACCAGGGCTGGAACAAAGATGCAGTGCGGGAGAAAAGGTTTATCTGAGGTGAAGTGTGGTCCAAATGAGCTGCTGGACAGCCATCCCCAACCCCCCAAACCCTCCCTGGTGGCCTTAGTGTATCCTTGGACCTCCCACCTCCCAAATGCCACAAAATCATATGTCCCTAGTGGGTCCCTGGATTCCCCCATCTACCCACTCACTACCCACTTCCAGGTGAGGAAGAAGGATTAGGGACTCAACCAAGGGGAGGCCTGGGCTGCCCTCCACTTTCATCTCTGCTCCTCCCAGCCAGACCACACAATTGCCACCTCTTGCCACTGAGCCTTCAGTATGGCAATGGGCAGAATGACTGGACCTCAGCAGCATCAGTCCATTAGCTAAGACAAGACAGAAATATGAGGCCTCAGCGCATATGCACTGAAAGTCTGCCACGTCTCTGCCCACACTGATGCATACTTGGAGTGGGCGGGGATGCGGTAGGCCTTCAGTGCATGTGCTGAGGCTCCATGTGTCCGTCTTGTCTTAGCTAATGGAATGTCGCTGCTGAGCTTCGGCTGTTCTGCTCACTGCAATACTGAAACCTGAGCTGTAAGGGATAGGGAAAGGAGAAAGGGGGGATGCTGGACCACTGGGGAGACAGGAAGATGCTGGACTATGCTGGGGGAAGCTGGTCTATGGAGAAGAGAGGAAGCACTGTGATGCTGGAATGCAGTGGGAGTGGGGGGAAGGATAAGAGAGAGAAGAAGGGAGATGCTTGGCCATGGATGGGGAACAGGAAGATGCTGGACTATGGGAAGAGGCTGGTGAATTAGCAGAGGGGAGATGTTAGATTATGGGGGAGAAAAGAGGGAGCAAGGAGATGCTAGACTGCAGGAGAGGAAGGAGAAGAGCCAAAGGGGAGATACTGGACCATTGGGTGGGTTGGATTATGGGGAAGAGAGAGGGTAGGCAGATGCTGGACTGTGAGGGAGAAGGGAATGGAGGAGTGGCCTAGTGGTTGGGGCAAGGTACTTCAGGCTGGAAGGTCGGGGGTTCAAATCCCACTAGAGGACAGCAACCTTGGGCCGGAAGGACTGGGGTTTCTAGTCTCACAGGTGCTCCTTGTGGTCTTGGGCAAGCCACTTAACCCTCCATAGCCCATGTTCCCTGTAAAATAGTTATCTCCAAGTTATAATGCCCTGTTCAATGTAATTTCAGTTTGTTCAATGTAAACCACACTGATGCAGAATAGCGCGGTATATAAGAGAATGTAAATAAATAATAAATAAATAAATAATGGAGAAGAAAAGGAGAGGTTCTTGATCACTGAGGAGGACAGGAGGATGCTAGACTATATAGGGGTGGATGCTGGACTATGGGGGAAAGAAAAGGAATGGACAGTTGTTGTACTTGGGGAGATGAAGAGGAAAGGAGAAGAGGGAAATGCTGGACCATGAGGGTAGAAGGGAAGGCAGAGGAGATGAAGAGATGGTGGACTAAGAAGGGGGAATAGAAAGAGGGGAGGATGCTGAACTAAGAGAGGGGAAGAGAGAGAAGGTGGAGATGAATGGTATGGTGGAACCATGAGGGACAGGTCATGGGGGATTGTCAAGGAAATGAATGAGACAGAATGGAAATAGAGCTGGGGAGGTGGTTAAAAGGGATAGTAAGAGACTAGGTGGGGATAAGAGACAGGAGATAGGAACTGGAAAGAATGACAAATAGGGAAGGAAATGAGGCTAGTGAGGGGGTCAGACCAGAAGAAAGTAGATGGTGGCTGTGATAGGGATAAATACAGAGGATGGAAATTAGGTAATGGAGAGTGGGTCAAAGACAGAAGGGATTAAGAGGCTGGGGGAAGGAGTGAGAGAGGGAAAATGGGAGAGCTAGGGAGAAGGTAAGAATGGGGAGATGGTCTGGGAAAGAGGTGAGAGAAGGAGATGGCAGGTTGATGAAAAGTGAAAATAAGGAGACCGAGGGCTAGAGTGTGAAAAGGAAAGTGAATTTTGAGTGCACGGAGAGGCAGAAAGTAAATGGAAGAAAAAGCTGAAAGGAAAAGAAAGATCACTGTCAGAGACAGATGTGGGAGAGGATTGGAAGAAGACAGGAGGAGAGGAGAAATGATACATGGTCAGCAGATCCAGAAAAGAGACACTGGGACCAAAGTGAATAGGAAAATAAAATGCCCAAACAACAAAGACAGAAAAAAATATTTTATTTTGAATTTATTAGTTGAAATATGTCAGCTTCGGGAAATGCATTTTTGTTTCCATTTCTCCAATGCTGCTGTTCATGCAAAGTCTGACTTGAGATTTCTAGAGTAATTTAGCCTTCATATCTCTATTACTAATCTGTGGTGGTTTGTTTCATATTTGGTGAGGATCTTTTGGGGTTAGTTTCTGTGTAGAGATCTGCGACAGTCCTGTTTGTTCTGTTTCCCATTAGATGGTAAGTTAGTGTTTTAGACAGCTGTAATCTTTTCAGCGTTGCCTTTTCATAGATAAGATTGCTGCTGTTTGAATGATGGGAGTTAGTGCTGTTATGATATGGTAAGTTTCTGAGCAGTGGCGTACCAAGGGCAGGGTAGTGGGTGTGGCCCGCCGGGTGCTGGTCGGGATGGGGATGCACCCCTGTCGGGCCTGGAGTGGAGCCAGCATGGAAACTTAACTTAAAGCCGTGGATGGCTTGCTGTGCTGCCTTCACTCCAGGCCCAGCAACTGTTCTCTCCCAGCCTAAGTTTCCCTTCCTGTTAGTGCATGAGCCAATCCCCACTTATGGATTAACAATAAGGAAGACATTTTACTCACGTTGCAGCAAAGCAGGCAGATTACTGCCGCGCACACTTTTTAACACCGCGGTAATCTGCATACCATTAGTTTACTGCATCGAGAGTGAAAGATTTTTCGCTCCGAGGCTTAGCCTGGTGCTCTAACGCATGGTTATTGTTGCATCAAGGCCTTTATGTTTGCAACCTCAGGGGATCACTTTATCTCCAAGTGCCTCAGTTCTGATCACTGACTCTGAAATTGACTCTCATGAGGTAATGTCTGAAATGGGTTAGTTTTGCGAGAAGGACAGGGATGAACCTCACCTCTAGGCCAGGGTATGTTGGAGACAATCTCAATCTCTCAGATTTCCTACTAATTTTCATTTCAACACTTGCATTGTGTCGGAGAATGACTCATTCTGGAGTTCCTAGGATGTAGTATATATTAGCAAAATATCAAGATGCACTTGGAAATTCTTTTTCTTCAGGTTGGTGGCACTCAGTGCAGTTGGGACAATTTGTGTATCTTTCTGACACATTTTCTCAGTCTCTAAATTGCATTTTTTGACTCTTGAGGATCTTCTTTTCTCCACACACAGTACAGAGTAGTTACTAGGTATTGTCTCTTCTCTTATTAACGCTGTTCTTGTGTTTTTCTCATATGCCAGATGTCTGATTTTCTTCCTCCCTGCTTTATATCTGTGGGAGTGGGAACGTCCCATCTCATTACAACTCTGTTTTGTTTAATTTCAAGATTTAGAGAGATTCATAAAAAGCACAAATCGCTTAAGAAAATGCCATAAAAGGAGGAAAAACATACAAAGAGAAAAAGAGAGAAAGTTACATGACTTACAACCAGTCCACCCAAAGAAGAGAATAAGAACAAAGCATAAAAGAAATTAAATATAAGGCCCATTTTCAAAGGGTTTATGTCCCTAACTTTAAGAGTTTATTAGGGCTGAGTTCCTAAATTTATACTCAAATGGGCTGGCGTTTCAACTCCACGGTCAGCGTTTAAGGTGAAACCAGATATTTCCATATTCTCCAGTGCTGAATTTTTAGCGCTGACTGGTGACACTATCCAGATAGCAGCAATATTCAGCCTAAATTTAGGAGCTTAGGAGCCAATTTTTAAACAATGGCTATTTAAATACTATGGTAGTCAGCCATGGCATTTAAGCCAATTATGCGTTTTGCATTTTTATCCATTACAACAAAGAACAAGAAAACCATCTTATTTCGCCACATAATTACAATACCAAAAAATAAAGAAAAGCAAATCTGCTCAAAAAGAACAGAGAAAATTTAGGAAACTTAATACATCCAACCTAGGTCAAGCCCACATCAAGGGGTTGTGCTGTAAGTCAAACAAGGAAAATAAAAAAAGGAAATAAAGGCAAATAAATTGCACATATTGGAGAGATATCTATACTAACCCACCACCCGCCACTATCTCACTTACACCTATCCACGAGAAATCTTTCCAAGTGAGACATATCGACAAATAGAAAGGTTTGTCACTGCAAGGTAACAAGACACTTGCAGGGAATCTTCAAAAAGAACGTAGCGCCCAATTCCAATACTCTATGTTTACTAAACAGCAGTAGCAGCCTCTGTGCGATATCGCACAGAAGCTGCTATCACTAAACATACCCCTGGGCTTCAGTTGGAGAAATTGTTTCCTACGAGCCTGAGTAGCTTTGCTGACATCAGGAAACATCATAATAGGTTGACCACAGAATTTTTTTTTTTAGTGCCATCAAGTCAGTGTTGACTCATATCAACCCAGCTACTTCTGGGTTTTCTTGGCAATGTATCACTGGAAGTAGATTGCCAACCTTTTCTTCCAAGGCAGTGGAGAGTAAAGTGACTTGCCTAAGGTCACAAGGAGTGCCAGTGGGAATCAAACCCTTGATCTTCTGGGTACTAGGCAGTTGCTCTAACCACTAGGCTACTCCTCCACTCCAATACCACAGAATACCATAGATTTATTTTGAAAAAACAGCTGAAGTAATTTTATTTGATTCATTTAAGAAAGTAACAATTAAGGTATTCTGTGTGGTAATATATCTGTGGAGTATTCCAAAAAGTCAAATTCTGACTCAGCAGGACCCAGGGAATCAAAATTTCCTTCCCCCCTGAGGGCAATTTAACTTAACAGGAAGATAATACGCCTGAACTATTTGAATCTCAATAGACAATTTCAAGACCTCCTTAAAATATTTCTGTAACAAAATTTCTGCAGACAATAAGTATGAAGAAAGTTTAGCACAGGTAAATTACTCACACGAAAGGCATTTTCCAGCGCCTCTGTTTTAGCATGCAATACTGTAAAATCCCTAACATAAGTAGTATTCAGGGTTGTACAGGAAGAATATTCAATAAGGAAACAAACTTATCTAAAACCAACAAACGAGTATCCAAATCAACCAGCTTCATGACTGTGCCCTGTGTAAATTCACACAGAGAACTAACTGTACTGGAAAGTTTGGAATCCAAATGTGCAATTGCGCCCCGCCCCCCCCCCCCCCCCCCCCCCCAGATGTCTTTCAGGGTAATTTCTCCTTCCTTACCATCCTCTACAAAGACAGAGCTCTCAGCTGTGGAAACAACCACAACAAGTTTTGGGACTGGGACAATTGAAGCAACATCATTTACCTGAGGAAATTCTCTGGTTCCATCATGGAAGACAAAGAGGGGAACGGACATGGTGGCGGAGTTCTACCCCTGGAGCTCAAGGATGCTCCCTCGGGGGAAAGCTGACCTGCCAGAAGAGGAACCACGTGCCTGTCGATGGGGCTGATGACAGTTCCAATTGGGGACACAACCAGTCCAACCTTTACTGAACCTTTGTTCTTCCTCTTCCCCATATCCTCCCAGGGCAGATAGATGTTACCCTTCAGCCGAGGACCTGCAGGGACACTGAAGGGGCACCAAAGGAGCATGTCAAGCCGCTTTGGCCATGCCCCTTTGGATCACGACCTATGGGCTGTGACATGTGGCCGCATCTAGCAGCTGTGGGACTTTAACAGGTGAGAGGACCTCTCCAAGGCAGACTCTCCTCACTACTGCCTGCCAGATGCCACAAATTAACCAAGGGAAACAGCAGATCAGCGTTAGGGCAGATGGAAAGCCCTTGTCTGTGTCTCTGATGCTCCTGCAGCACAGCACCTCACAGCATTTAAATATAATCCAGATATTTGGTGCTGGTATCCGGATAGCGGTGAGCGCTAAATATCTGGGTATAGTGGTCAGCAGTGGTGACTATCTGGATAGTAACAATCTTCAGCCCTCTCCGGATAAACGTTCAGAGAGCACTTAGGACAGCATTTTTGCTCTCATAGGTTGTGCAGATAGTCTGCTCACATACAGGAGCAGAAGGAAAAACAGAGAGGACTGAATGTTACTGCTAGCTGGATAGTTGCCCACAGACCACCCTGGCGCTCTTCGGATAGTTTGTGGAGATATTCAGCCACACTACCTGGATAGTGCTACTGATTATCTCTCTCTGTGCCCTTATCCAGATATCCTCAGCTTTTTTTGAATATCAGGCTCAAAGTGTTCATCTGAGGGCACAACCCATACTAGTACAACTCTCAGGAGTCAATAGTCAAAAGGATTTATCTAGTTAAGAGGACCGGCTAAATGAATAAACCCTTGTAAGGCCAGTGTACAGTGGCGCTCTCCGGATATTTCCTCTGACTGCTATGGCAGTATCTGGATAGTGTCGTGGTGGTCCATGGCAGAACTGCAGAAGGAGCTGCCACTTATCCGCATAGAGGTGATTTTCACCTTCGCTGTGTGAGTGAGTATCCACATAATTTAGGACTGGGAAAAAGCAGTCAGTCTGTGCGGATTGGCTGAATATATCCACTGGCAATGACCACAAATATTGGATATTCAGTGAGAACCACTGTCTGGATACGGCCACTGAAGACCCAGTATATTTTGCTTGTAGCGGCCAGTGCTTAAAGATACCGCTGATGGCCATGGGTTGAATATCAGCCTGTCTGCGTCTGAGCCTCAGTTTTAAGCCCTGGTTCTGCCTTTCTTTCAGTGTTAATAGTTTCTACTTGAAATCCTGATCACCAAGATATGGATTTTAGTTACCAAATGATGTTAATATAATTAGTAAAACTATTAGTGATAAAAATGAATGTTCCTAATAAAAGGTAATGTTGCTATACCTAGTTTCCAAAAATAAGGTGTCTGGGCTCAGTATGCAATCACAAGAATAATTTATTGTCTCTCTTTTCCAATTGGTTCTCATATCATCTGTCTTCAGAAGGATGAACGGCTAGGCTTACTCAGGAAAATCAGGATTTTATGGATTTAAAGGGAGATAGAAAACATTTTCTTGGTTGGGACTGTTTTTACTCTTTGATGTCTTGCCTCTAGTGGGTGCTTTATTAAAATTCCTTCCTTCTGACTTTCTTTCTTGCAGATGCATACAATCGCCAGTGAATTCTGCTCTTGAATATCTAGAATTTGGAAAACTTGAATCCAGAACACAAGCCTCTTGCTGCAAAGGTCTCATTTTCCTGCAGCCTAGGCCCTTCACTCAGGCCTCATTCCTATTTCTGAGCCAGCAATGAAAGCTCCCTGCATAATAACACATTGCCTACCTCTCAGGACTGGAGTGCTGCCACTAGTGAAACTGTCCATCCTGATGGTCTCTCTCATCCCCTTCTCAGAGGCAGCATCGGGATCCTGCCCAGCGCAATGTGTATGCGAGACTCGACCCTGGTTCACTCCTCAGTCTGTATATCATGAAGCCAAAACGGTAGACTGCAATGACCTTCTTCTGACTAATGTTCCTGCTAACCTTTCCACAGACACTCAGGTGCTCCTGCTCCAGAGCAACAAGATATCTCGGGTGTCCTCTGAGCTTCAGAATCTGGACAATCTGACTGAGCTAGATCTGTCTCAGAACCACTTTGTTAGCATTGAAGATGTGGGACTTGCCAACCTCTCCCAACTGATCACACTCTACCTAGAGGAAAACCAGGTTAGCAACTTGCCCAACTACTGCCTGAAGGACCTAAAGAACCTGGAAGAACTCTATATTAACCATAATCAGATCAACTCTATTGACCCTGAAGCCTTTTCTGGCTTAACCAATCTCCTGAGGCTCCATCTCAATGCCAACAAGATCCAGTTCATAGATAATCGCTGGTTTCAGGCACTACCCAACCTGGAGATCCTTATGATTGGGGAAAACCCCATCGTGGCCCTACGAAGCGTGAATTTTCAGCCCCTGGGGAAGCTGCATAGTTTGGTCCTAGCTGGGATGGAGTTGCAAGAGATCCCTGAAGATGCCTTTGTGGGACTGGACTACTTGGAGAGTCTGTCTTTCTTTGATAACAAACTGTCCCGAGTTCCCACGGAAGGCCTAAAGAACCTGCCACTGATGAAGTTTCTGGATTTGAACAAGAATCCCATTGAGAAGATCCTGACTGGTGACTTTCAAGACATGCCCCATTTGCAGGAGCTGAGTCTCAACAATATGGATGAACTCGTGAGTGTTGAGCATAGTGCCTTTCAAGGATTGCCTGAGTTGACCAAGTTGGAGATGCGCAATAATCCCAGACTCTCTTTTATTGACCGCTCAGCCTTCCAAGATACTCTTTCCTTGAAAACCTTGCTTCTTAGTAACAGTGACCTCCATCTAGTGCCAAGGGAGGTGTTCCGGTCACTGCCTAACCTCAAGGAACTCGGCCTTTATGGCAACCCCCTTCGATGCGATTGTTCTGCCAACTGGGGGATCCTGAGCAATCAGAGTGTGCGCCTGAGTGAACCCCAGTCTACCCTGTGTGCCTCTCCACCCCAGCTAAATGGACACCCTTTTAAGGAGATCCTGGAGAATGGCTTGTTTAGTGACTGCCTGCCCATGATATCCATCCATACCTTTCCCTCATACCTTAACAAAACAAGCAGCATGATCATCTCACTGGACTGTCGAGCCATGGCTGAGCCAGAGCCAGAATTCTATTGGATGACACCATCAGGAGAGAAGGTTACACGAGACACAGAATCTACCAAACATAAGTTATTGGCTGGAG
Source organism: Ichthyophis bannanicus (assembly GCA_033557465.1). NCBI lineage: Eukaryota > Metazoa > Chordata > Amphibia > Gymnophiona > Ichthyophiidae > Ichthyophis > Ichthyophis bannanicus. The sequence goes on along the minus strand of CM066032.1, from coordinate 738,625,189 downwards.
GTACTCTGGTGATTGGGGAAGCTAGGCCAGAAGACTCAGGGCTCTATACATGTGTGGCATGGAACTCAGATGGCTCAGACACAAAAGGCACCACAGTCCACATCAATGGGACTGCAGAGGAAAAGGGCCTAGCCCTGTTAGTGCTGGCAAAGAAGGTGCAATCACATTTTGTAGTGGTGGAATGGAAGGTTTTCCCTGGCTCTGCTACTCCACAGTGGTCATCAGCCACCATGCGCATCCACAACCCTCATATCAGCTACACAGCCAAGGTGCCTCTGGACATCAAAGAATACAACCTTACTCATCTCCAGCCAGCCACTAAATATGAGATCTGTCTTACTGTATCCTCGGTAGCAAATATGGCCCAGAGGTCCTGTCTGAACGTCACCACCAAGGAAGCCTCCTTAGCTGTGAAGATGGTGTCGCAGCCCAGTGGCATGGCATTGGTGGCTGTACTGGGCTCCCTATTTGCTGCTCTCAGCATGGTCCTACTGGTCCTCTATGTGGGGCATCAGTTGAAGCAGAAGAGCTGCCACCATTCACTAAAGAAATACGTTCAGCACACATCATCAATTCCCCTCAATGAGCTCTACCCACCATTAATCAACTTGTGGGAAAACGAGAGTGAGAAGGAGAAGGACTGCACCCTGGAGCAACCACAAGCACCTCCCACCTTTCCTGTTCCCCCTGTACTTCAGATTGACACCTCCAAAACCTACATCTGGTAGCCCTGAGGAATCCTCCCTAATCATAGCAACCCTTCCTCCCTCTTACTCGTGAAGAGCACTGTCCACTCTGACTGTGGTTGTGAGTGGTTGACCATGGCGTGACAATCCAGTGATTTTTGTTTCTGACCATGGTTAGGATTAACTGATCATGGTGTGGCAATAGTAGATTTAGAGAAGAAAAAGACTGTTTGGGTGTGAGTAGTTACCTTGAATGTGGCAAGCACCTTTTCAACAAAACTGCCTTGCAACTGAAATATAACTGCAGGAAATGTTTTATAATATGTAGTCTATATGATCTATGAACAATTGTGACATCACTTCCTGTAGACTAGCAGTGGCAGACATTTTGTTTTGTATCTTTCTAATAGGCCACTGTTGCACAGCTGCCTAGCCCAGTTGGAAGCTTTTGGTACTCTTTTGCCAGATCTTAGAAGATGGTCTTTGCCTGCAGTAACCAGAATGCTTTGACAACAGGGACAGAACAGATTTTTTGGAGTTAGAGAAGTTCCTGTGTTATTCTCACTGAAATTTTGTTGACCAGGTTTTGGGAAGTTTCTTCAAAGGACAGTGATGTGAGAGGAGACTTAACATGCTGATGATGAAGACAAAATTGAATAAATGTAATACTAAGGTGGAACGGGAGATGGGATGATGAAGGAAGTGGCAGAATCTGTCATTTTTGAAACAAAAATAAATGATGGTCCAAGAGGTCATCGTGCAGCTTGATATCAGTATTGACTAGAGTCACTGGCTCTAATCTGCTTCAGGGGCAGGTTGATCCAATTCTGCTTTTGCCACCCAGTGCATGCATGAAATTGTAGATCCTGCTAATCTTACATAAATCAGAAAACAAACGCACACATACACAGCCACACACAAGGCTAAATTGCTATAATCTGCAAACATTGAGCCAATTCAGCTGCTCTGGTGTTGAGATGTGCCAAGGAGGCCTGGGTCCCTACTCTTGCATCATTTTCCGCCCTTCCACCTTCTCAGGAAGGAGGCACCAGTCTTCAGTGTGGCTCCCGGTCTCTGACTGCATCTTTACAGTGATCCGATAGTTCCATATCTAAAAGGCACTGATTCAGCCTTCATCTTACTCCCATGGCTTCTAGAGAATTGTAGTTCAAATTTCTCTAAGAAAACAGAAACTACAAGCCCATAGATGCAATGGGAAATAAAACCAGAACTGGCACAGTCTGGCCTCAAAGCTTGAGCATTATGCATACTAGTTTAATTTAGTTAATCTATTTGAGTGCTTCATAACCTGCCTTTCAACCGGCAAAGGATGCTGCAAGGTGGTTTACAAATTGCAATATATAAAACATCAAATAGAAAAGAAGCAAGAAATATAATCTTTTAAAGGACAGAAGAAAAAAATATACAGTAGTAATTACACTGCTAATCCCCATCTACCCCCAGGCCGAGGCCCGCTGGCCCCCCATAAGCCAGAGAGAAGAGGTTGGTTTTTAAAGTGGATTTGAATCATATACAACACAGTTCTCCCCTCAGATAATGAGGCAGAGACTTCCAGGGCAGCGGCTCGTATAAGAAAAGGCAGTATGTCTGGTTGCATTGAAATGATGGTTGGAAACGGGGGGAAGGACCAACTGTTTAGTGTGTTGAGAGCATACTGGGAAAGTTGAACTGAGTTGGAGTAGCAGATTAGATAAATTAGGGTCTACAGTTTGGAAGCTCTGAAAGAGGTAGTACTTATATACATCAACTGGCCTGTTTTGGCTCTGTTGCTCCCCCTTAGCGCTATCCTTCCTTTTATCTTACTCCCTAGTCTCTTTGCTGTTCTGTTTGAATAAACTTTACTTATGTATGTATTTTTTTATTTTCACACTAATTTTAAATAAAAAGTGTATACCGCTTGTTATGTCCATGACCCATTTTATTATTTTTAAATACCTTTTAGTGGGTCTATTCTTGAGCTCTTTGAATTCTCTTTATGCTTTATCTGCATCTATGTGACACCTGCACATGGCTCTGAAAATGATCCAACAGGTTCATGGGAGGAGGTAGCCCAAGGGACAGCAACTGAGCAGATTAGGCAAGTCAAGAGCTCCTGGTCTGCTGACAGCTGCTGTGTTGTGGCTAAAAGTAAACAGATATTCAGCAATCTGATCGGCTAGAACAAAAGAATTGATCTGCTGAAATGCCTACTCACGCTGACTCAACTGATGGGAATGTTTATAGTGGTGAAATACTTTCTGTATAAAATAGAAAGTGTAGAGCCTAGGAATATTTAGATTTGAATCCCTTAGGCCTCAGCACTCCTGCCCATTTGTTACTTAGGGGTATGTTTACTAGACAATGGGGTTGCAGCTCCGATATCGCATGAAAGCTGCTACCGCTGTTTAGTAATCATACCCCTTAGTCTGGTTTTCCTGAGTGGGAACCCCTCTCTCCTATTTTTAATACTCTTCCCAATATAACAGACACAGGTCCCAACACTGTGCTGGGCTCGCTCCTGGATCTGGTGTCACTGGTGTATACAATGATGAGTGCTTGGGTTCCTCTCTTTCCAAGAGTTGGTGGCTTCTGTAGATGCAGGTTCCCCAAACTGCTCTGCAGGGCTCCTGGCTCTGATGGACTGGAAGGCTGAGTTGTTGGAAAAGTTCTTGGAACCCCTCTCCTTTTAATACAGGCAGAGCTGAGACAGTGGGGCCCTGGCACATTTGCATAGACATCAACCCTATTCCTATGCTGCTGCTCTGATGCTAATATCTGTGTCCCTTTCATGAGGGATGACGGCTTAGTTATCTCAGCCTGAAGTTAAATGAGAAGAGAAAACCTGAAGGGGATCGTTTCTCGAACATTCATCTTAATTATCTGGAAATAATCATTTTTCCTTAGTGCTCCTGGTTTGTCTTGGGGAGAGGTGACAGGGACTCGCTCAGTACCTTCTTCTTTCCCATCCCTGGCATATTCAGTTGTCTGCTAAAGTTTAGGTATCCCTGGTCAAACCATGTGGTTCAATGAATCTAAAAATGAACAGAAGCTGAATGCCCTGTATATGATACAAAGTTCAACTTGACATCTTTCTGCAAATGTTAATGCTTAATTACTATTTACATATTTAAAAAAAAACAGTGAAGATGGCAGATGTAAAAGTTTGGACACCCTTTCAATCAATATTTTGTAACACTTCCTTGGGCAAAAATAACAGCTTCCAACAGGGGCGTCGGAACACGGTGGGCTACACAGGCCCTGGCCCCACCAAAATTATGCCAGCAGAGAGCAGCCGCAATCACAGAAGACTCCTTCTATCTGCCCATGGGAAAAATCCCTCCGGGGAAGCACCTGCTGCAATCAGCTGCTCCTCACTCCCTGAAGTGGCGGGAGCCAGGGAGCCGCTGAACTGAACCTAGCAAAAGGAGTAAGTACTTTCCCCGCTAAGGCCTTTGCTGCCTACCCCGGCTAGCTTTCCTTTTCTTTTTTTTTCTTTCAACTTTATGAAACAACTCTCCTCTGTACTAGTTTTCCACTGCAATGCACCTGTTTCTGTCCCAATTAAAAAGAGCTTTTCTCTTCAATTTAAAAATACTGTCAACTCCCTAGTTGTCCCTTCAGTGAGTCCTAGGACTGGGATCAAATCTCACTAGCTGCTTGGAGACTCAGATATAAGAGATGGTGGGAGGTGTCAGCCGTCTATCTATGGTGAGGTCAGAAAGTGTGATATGCTCAGTCTCCAAAGCTGCTGGTGAGAGGCAACAACCCACATGTGGACTGGAGGAATGATAAGGAAGGAGTCTTTGCCGCAATCGTGGCAGCCTTCCCCTCCTGCCCACAGGTGTCCGATCTCTCACGGGCAGACAGGAGTCTGCCACAATCACAGCCATTCCCTTCTCTTCTGCCCATAGGAGATGGGATTCCCACAGGCAGAACAGGAGGGGAAGGCTGTGGGGACTAGGGTGCAAAGTTAGGGTGGAGCTGGGGGGCGGAGTCAAAGCGGAGCTTAGCCCCTCTCCCCAATCCAAGAGCTGCTCCATGGCCCCTAGCTACCAAACATTTCCCGAAGCAAGCTAAGAGTCTTTCTGTTCTTGTCTTTGAAGCTTTTTTCACACTCTTCCTTGCAGAACTCTTCTGGCTCAGACCTTAAGGGGGTTATTCTGAGGCATGAATAGCGAGTTGCGGTGTCCATCCCTGCTATTCGTGCCGGCTCCTGCCCCTGTATAACATCCACGCCGTTTGTGTGGGGAAGTTATATGGGGGTGGGGAAGGGGTGGCATGTGGGCAGAGAGTGGACAGGCAGTGGGCGGTCACCGGCCCTGGATGTACAGGGCCGATTCTGATGTCGGCCCTGTATGTCCAGGGCCGACGAAACATCCATGGAAGTTATTTCACCCCTTGGGTGGAATAACTTTCCTGGACATGTTCTTTCGGAAGCTCCGGGGCACGGAAGGGGCTGGGGGGGGTGCAAAACTTAATTCCCCGCAGTCCAATCCTGGCCTTAGGAGGCCAGATCAGGGGTCAGGCTGCGGGGAATTAACTTGTTAGCAGGTGGCCGGCGTCGTGGCATTTAAATGGAGCCGCGGCACCATGGCAACATGACACAATGGTGCCGCGGCTCCATTTAAATGCCCTGCCTGAGTTAATCGGGCTTTGCTATATGTACAGGCCGGGACTGAATCGCAGTCCTGGCCTGCACGTACAGTGCTGTTCGCGATTCTGATCCCGCGTGGCCAGATGTGGCCCATGGGATTAGAATCATAATCTCCTTTGTACGTCTGGGTCAGCCTGGATTTACAAAGGAGATCTACATCGGGATCAGAAGTGGGCCCTAAGCATTTACAGACTATTCAAAACACAGCCAACAGGCTTCTCTTTCAAGCACATAAATATGATCTTGTTTCCCCATTGTTGGTTTCCAGTATTTTACTGGATATAATTTAAATTCCTTGCACTAAAACACAAAGCTCTGTACACTGAGACTCCACTTTATTTCACCTCTCTCATCACTCTATATAATTTCTGCCAGTTCTCTTTTCACCCAACACAGTTATCTTCTGTCAATTCCCTTGGTAACCCAATAAATACTCAAATCTACTAGACTTGGAGCCTTTCTTCAAAGCCCCTTTGTCGTGGAATGCTCTGCTCTCAACCTTCCACTCTGGATTATCCTACAAGAGATTTAGATCCAGCCTGAAAGCCCACTTATTTACTTTAGCATATGGAGTGAACCCAGTTGGATTGCATCAGAGGACTTGTCTGCCTGCCAATAACCTATTTCTCCACTCTCCTATGACTTATTTCATTTTCTGTATCATCGAGAGAGCATTTTGGTTTCCTCGACCAAGGCATGCTGTTCCATGAGTTGCAGAGCAGAGATGGTGTCCATCTCTCCAAGAAAGGTCGAAGTGTCTTCAGCAGCAAACTGGCTATTCTACTGAAGAGGACTTTAAACTAGATTCATTGGGGATGGGTGAAGAAAGCCCCCAGGTAAGTGGAAAGAGTAGTTACTCACCTGTAACAGGTGTTCTCCAGGAGCAGCAGGAATCAGTCCTCACTTATGGGTGACGTCGGCGCCGACGGAGCCCTCGCGGAGCAATTTTCCCCAGCTTTCGCAGAAAGCCTTTGGGAATTGCAGCGCGCATGCGCGGTCCCCTTCCCGCCCAAGGATGCCATCTTGCTCAGTCTGATGACATAGCGGAAAGACAGCAAAAAAGTTAGCAAAGATATGCAATAAGAATGACTGCAACTCCAAGGGGAGGAGGGAGGGTAGTGAGGACTGATTCCTGCTGCTCCTGGAGAACACCTGTTACAGGTGAGTAACTACTCTTTCTCCAGGACCAAGCAGGAAGTCAGTCCTCACTTATGGGACTCCCAAGCTTAAGGCTACCGGAGACCTCAAGCATAAAAAGAGCTCTCTCAAGCTCAACAGTACAGAGGGAAGGAATCTTCTCCGAATACGAATCCGGCCGGTAGCCCAACACCAGGGCCGGAGGGTAGGAGTTGCCTAGACCTCAAAATGATTGTGGAGGACTGCCTGTCCGAAAGCACTGTCTTTGCGGGACTCTCTCTCAAGGCAGTAATGGGCCGCAAAAGTCTGGCTGGAAGACCAAGTAGCGGCCCGGCAGATGTCTGCCAACGGAACAGAGCGGAGGTGAGCCACGGACGCAGCCTTCGCCCGGACACGATGAGCCGTGACGCGACTCTACAAGGAGAGGCCGGCTGCCCCGTAAGCCCAGGCGATACAGTCGGCCACCCAGATGGACAGGGTACGCTTAGAGACAGGTACCCCCAACCGATTGGGGTCAAAAGATACGAAAAGCTGGACCGCTCTTCTATGCTCTCGCGTACGATCAAGGTAGAAGGACAAGGCTCTTCGACAGTCCAGGGTATGCAGAACAGACTCAGCTCGGCTGGTATGCGGCCTGGGAAAGAAGGTCGGAAGAACCACCTCCTGGTTGATGTGAAAGTGGGAGACCACCTTTGGAAGAAACTTAGGATGGGTCCTTAGGACTACCCTATTCCTGTAGAACCTAGTGTACGGGGGCTCCGACACTAGGGCTTGTAGCTCACTTACGCGCCTCGCGGAAGTAAGGGCTACCAAGAAGAGAGCTTTCCAGGAGAGGAAACGAAGAGGGCAGGTAGCCATGGGTTTAAAAGGCGGACAGGTAAGCCTTTGCAGAACCACATTGAGGTCCCAGTCAGGGGCTGGAGGGCGCAACGGAGGTTTAAGCAGAAGGAGGCCTCTAAGAAAACGCGCCACCAAGGGGTGCGAGGAAAGAGGCTGGCCTTCCACCGGTGAATGGTGCGCGGAGAGAGCACTGAGGTGGACTCTGACAGAGGTGGATTTGAGGCCTAGATCGGAGAGGTGAAGCAAATACTGCAGCACCACCGATACTAAACAGGCGAAGAGGTCCTCAGATCGCTGAGAACACCAGACCGAGAAGCGATGCCATTTAAGGGCGTAAGACTTCCGGGTGGAAGGACGCCAAGATGCTAGGACGACGGCTTCCACCTCCGGGGGTAGCAGAAGCGGAGCTAGGACTACCCTTTCAGCAGCCAGGCCATCAGATGCAGGGCCCGGAGGTTGGGGTGCAGAAGAGTACCCTGATCCTGGGTCAGGAGATCGGGCCGAAACCCCAGAGGAAGAGGGGTGTCCACTGCTAGCTGTAGAAGCAGAGGGAACCACGGTTGTCTCGGCCACCGGGGCGCTACCAGGATCACGGAGGCCCTGTCCTGGACAACTTTGAACAATGTCCGGGACACAAGTGGTGTGGGAGGGAAGGCATACAGCAGACCCGTGGACCACGAGATGAGGAAAGCATCCGGCGCTACTCTGAGAGGATGCGGGTGCCGGGAGCAGAACCTGGGAAGCTGCCGGTTCAGGGGACTGGCAAAGAGATCCACGGTGGGAGAGCCCCACCGGCGGAAGAGCTGCTGGACCACTGCGGGGTTCAACCTCCATTCGTGCGGCAGCAGAATCCGGCTCAGTTTGTCCGCCAGGCAATTGTCCTGCCCTGGCAGGTAAACTGCCTTGAGGAGGATGTCGTGACCGACTGCCCAAGAGCACAGTCTCCGAGCCTCCTGGCATAGGAGGGAGCCCGTGCCCCCCTGTTTGTTCACGTAGAACATTGCAACATGATTGTCCGTCTGCACCAGTACGGACTGACAAAACGTGAGGTGAGAGAGGGCCCGCAGAGCTAGGCGGATCGCCCGAAGCTCCAGGAAGTTTATCTGCTGGGCGGCTTCCCAAGGTGTCCAAAGGCCTTGAGTGCATGTCCCTTGACAATGCGCCCCCCATCCCTGGAGGGAGGCATCTGTCGTGAGCACCCGGGACGGTGGGGGAGACTGAAAGGTCATGCCGAGCACCAGGTTGGGCAGGTGAAGCCACCATTGCAGGGAGGAGACCAAACGGTCGGAAATCTGTATCAGGTCCGACAGCCTCCCTGTGGCCTGATGCCATTGAGTGCGAAGGCTCCACTGAGCAGGTCTCATATGTAGAAGGGCATTCGGGGTGACATGGACCGTGGAGGCCATGTGCCCAAGCAGCTGCAGGAACTGTCTGGCAGAGACCGGCGACATGCTGTTGAACCTGCCGGCTAGAGCTATGAGCCTGCTGGCCCGTTCCAGAGGCAAGAAGGCACGAGCCTGCAGAGTGTCCAGCCGTGCCCCTATGAACTCGAGATCCTGAGAGGGGAGCAAAGCGGACTTTCCGAAGTTTATGACGAAGCCCAAGTGCTGAAGCAGAGTCACTGTGCGTTGAGTGGCCTGAGTAACCTCTGGAGCAGACGATGCCCGGATGAGCCAGTCATCCAGGTATGGAAAGACGAAGAGGCCTTGAAGCCTCAGGAAGGCTGCCACCACTGCCAGGCACTTTGTGAATACCCTGGGAGCGGAGGACAGGCCAAAGGGCAGTACACGGTACTGATAATGATTCCCTGCCACCACAAATCTTAGATATTGCCGGTGGTCCGGATGAATAAGGATGTGGGTATAAGCATCCTTTAGATCCAAGGAGCATAGCCAATCTCCCTGCTGGAGGTAGGGCAGTAGGGTTCCAAGGGTAAGCATCTTGACCTTTTCCCACTGCAGGAACTTGTTGAGGTTGCGTAGGTCCAGAATGGGTCTGAGGCCTCCTGTTCTCTTTGGAATCAGGAAGTATCTCGAGTAAAACCCGTGACCCCACAGGTGTTGGGGCACTGGCTCCACAGCCCGTTCTTGAAGCAGGCCTTGCAGCTCCTGAAGGAGTAAGTCCCTGTGCAGAGGGGGTCTGGGAGGCTCCCCTGGAAAGTAGAGGGGAGGCACCTGGTGAAAATGGAAGAGGTAGCCCTTTTGAACCACCTGCAGCACCCAAGAATCGGATGTTATGGCTGACCACCTGTGGGCAAAGTGGGTCAGCCGGCCCCCCGTGCTGGGCAAAGGCCCCTGAGGGGGAGAGGCTATGTGGGCACAATCAAAAAACCCCACCCTGCTGGGCCGGGGCCTGCGTAGCGGGCTTGGGGGCTTTCTGCCTCCGGGATCCGTTACCCTGCCCCTTAGGCTGCTGCCCCTGACGGGGGGTTGCTGAGGCCTGATATTGTGGGTGGTGTTGCTTATAAGCAAACACCTTCCTCGGGTAAAAAGGCTTTTTCCCCGAGCCCTTCTTCTTCTGTGAAGGGGCAGAGGTCTTTCTGGAAAGGCGAGTCCTGGTGAGGGTCTCTGACTCGAGCTCCGCCGCCTTTTCGGCCATGGGTTTGCCGAAGAGGTTTTCACCTCTGCAAGGAACATCGACCAACTTGTCCTGCACCCATGGCTCGAGGTCGGATGAGTGAAGCCAAGCCTGGCGGCGAGCCCCGATGCCGGCTCCGGCTACCCAAGCCGATGCTTCGAAGCCATCGTAGGCCGCTCGAGAAATGAACTTTGAACACTCTCGAATCCCTGCGGACAAGGCCTGGAACCACTGCAAGGGTTCCTCGGAGAGACCGGCCGAGAACCCCGCAATTTCTTTCGCCAGGTCTCGAAGATACATACCCATATACAACTGATATGTCTGGACTCGACAAGCAAGCATAGAGCCCTGGAAGCACTTTCTACTGAGGGCATCCAGGTTCCGGGCCTCCTTACCCGGAGGCACCGAGGAGTGCATCTTTTGACTCTTAAGCCGATGCATGGCCGATTCCACCACCATGGAATGGTGTGGTAGTTGCGCCTTCTGGAAACCGGGGCTCTTGCGGACTCGATACATGGAATCGACCCCCTTGCTCAACACCGGCATCGAGGCCGGGCTCTCCCACATGCGGAAGAGAAGTCGCTCCAGCATCAGGGGAACCGGTACAGTAAAGGCCTCCTTCGGGGGAGACTCATATTGAAGGGCCTTGAGCTCTTCGGCTCGAGGTTCCTCCTCCGGATCCGCGGGGAAGGCCAAAGCCTTGGCCATATCCCTCACGAAATCTGAGAACCGGGTATCCTCCGGGGGGGACCGCCTCCGAGGCTCCGACTCGGGCGAGTCGGAGGGGACGCACCGAGTCTGAAAAGAACCGGGTGACTCGTCCTCCTCCGTGTCCCAGCCCGATTCCTCCGAGGAGGAATCGAGCTCCGTGCGGGCGGGGGCCGGAGACCTCCGCCCCGACACCGAGGCCGGCGTCGAGGACCTCGGTCCCAAACGGGAAGCCGAGGGAGACCTAGGTCGAGGATCGACTTGAGCTCGTATGGACTCGAAGATCGACTCGGCCTCCGGGGTCGACTTGGGCGTCGACGTCCCGGTGGTCGGGGCAGATGCACTGGCGAGGCCGGTGATCAATGCCCGCTGCTGGTCCATGAAGGCAGCGATACTGCGCTCCAAGGTCGTCAGTCTGAGACCAAGCTCAGAAGACCCAGCAGCCGCCGACTCGGGCCCCGATGGCGTCGGGCCCGACGTCGGTTCTCCCTGGGGAGACTCCAGGAGGACTATAGCACTCACGTGTCCAGATGACTCCATCTCAAGACGAGGAAGCTTTGCAGGCCTCTCCCTCTCCGAGGACCCGGGGCGTCCGACGGGGCTGAGCGACCTGGCTCTCGAGGGACCAGGAGCGTCCTCCGACGTCACCCTCGCGGGCCTCTTCTCCCGACGGTGTTCCTGGCCGGGGGACCCCTGCTCAGAAGAACTCCGACGATGCTCGGAGCCGGAGCCACGAGACGACGAGGTCCGGGCCCGACCGGAAGCGGAGTCAGAGAAGATTCTATCCTTTTGCGACTGCCGACTCCTTAGCGCCTTCGAGGACATCTTGCTGCACGGACCGCAACTCATAGGGTCATGTTCGGGCCCGAGGCAGCAGAGGCAGCAGTCATGCGTGTCAGTAAGAGACATGAGTTTGACACAACGATCACACTTTTTAAACCCGCTGGCAGCCATCGGGGGAAAAAGGGCCCCTGCAAGGTCGAAAGACCGCGCTGCCAGGGAAAAAGGAGAAACAGGCGGGAACGCCAGTTGGAGAGAAAGAAAGAAAATAAAAACTGTGAACGGGCCCCTTAGGGATATCGAGGCCCGGCGGGAAGAGGACACACGAACCGAGAAAATAACAGAATAAACTAAAGAAATCAACTTTTTCAGCGGCGACAACAAACTACGTCTGTAGGGCTCCGCGGAAAAAGGAGACTGAGCAAGATGGAATCCTTGGGCGGGAAGGGGACCGCGCATGCGCGCTGCAATTCCCAAAGGCTTTCTGCGAAAGCTGGGGAAAATTGCTCCGCGAGGGCTCCGTCGGCGCCGACGTCACCCATAAGTGAGGACTGACTTCCTGCTTGGTCCTGGAGAACATTAAATACCTTTATGTAAATGGGTAAAAATGGAAACATATGGAAAGCGGTATGTATAAATGCCCGTAGCATGGGAAATAAGATCCCAGATGTTGAAGCTTAAATGGGAGTGGCTGACTTGGATTTAGTGGCAGTTACAGAAACATTGTTCACAGAAAACCATGATTGGGATGTAACTATACCAGGCTATACTTTATTCAGAAAGGACAGGTTAGGAAGAAGGGGAGGAGGAGTGGCACTATATGTAAAAAATAATATTAAAGCTTTGGAACTACAGAGCTTAAAAGGGAGAGAGGAGGCACTGTGGGTTAAACTAGAAAGAGGGAAAGAGAAATCTATTTGCATTGGCGTAATATACAGACCTCCCTCACAAGAGGAAGAGGTGGATGGAAAGTTAATTGAAGACATATGCAGCATTGCTAGGAAAGGGGAAGTGCTACTGATAAGGGATTTCAATATGCCAGATGTTGATTGGCACATTCCTGCTGCAGTATCATCTAGAAGTAAGGAGATCCTGGATTCTCTACAGGGAGAACTGTTCAGGCAATTCATAACAGACCCCACAGGTGAAGGGGCCATACTGGACTTGGTGCTTACCAATGGTGAAAGTTTTCCCGATGTTATAGTGGGAGATCATTTTGCATCCAGTGATCACCAGATGGTGTGGTTCAGTATTAGGACTAGGACTGATATAATCCATTCAAAAGCGAGCGTCTTAGACTTTAGGAAAACTAACTTTCCCAAGATGGGTCAATACCTTGGGGAGTCGTTAGCGGGATGGGAACAGCTGGAGGATGTAGATAAAAGGTGGGCAAAACTGAAAGGGGATATTTTAAGGGCAACCAATCTTTTTTGTTAAAATGGTAAATAAAGGTAAAAGGAAAAGGAGACCGCTATGGTTTCGAAAGAAGTAGCTGAAAAGGTGAAGAAAAAGAGGGAGGCCTTCATGAAATACAAGAGATCACAGAGAGAGGAAGACAGGCATCTGTATTTGGAAAAACTTAGAGAAGCTAGCAAAGTAGTCAGGAAAGCAAAGATTCAAAAAGAGGAGGAAATAGCCAATGCAATAAAATGGGGGGATAAGACATTTTTCAGATATGTTAGTGAGAAGAGGAAGGGCAAAAGTGGTATTATCAGACTTAAGGATGAAGGGGAGGAATATGTAGAACTGATGAGGATAAAGTAGAATTGCTTAACAAATATTTCTGTTCTGTGTTCACAGATGCAGAACCAGGAACAGAATCTCAGAAAACACCCACAAACAGGAACAGAAGCGAGGGGCATCTTGAAGAACTTTCAGAAGACTGTGTTTGTGAGAAACTAGCTAAACTTAATGTAGACAAAGCGATGGGACCGGATGGGATACACCCTAGAATACTGAGGGAACTTCAGGACGTTCTAGCAGCTCCACTGACTGACCTTTTCAATGCCTCGTTAGAGTTGGGAGTGGTGCCAAAGGACTGGAGAGAGGCACATGGGGTCCCTTTACACAAAAGCAGAAGTAAGGATGTGGTTGAAAACTACAGGCCAGTTAGCTTAACTGCAGTGGTGAGTAAATGGAAACACTGCTGAAAGAGAAAATAGTGAGGTTTCTGGAATCCAGCGGATTATAGGATCCAAGGCAGATTGGATTCACCAGAGGCAGGTCTTGTCAGACAAATCTGATTGATTTCTTTGACTGGGTGACCAGGGAGTTGGACTGAAGGAGAGCCCTAGATGTGGTGTATTTAGATTTCAGTAAAGCCTTTGACACTGTTCCTCACAGGCGACTTATAAACAAACTGAGCACCCTAAGGATGGAACCTAAAGTTATTGCTTGGGTTAGAAAGTGGTTGAGTGGGAGGCGACAAAGGGTACAGGTAAATGGAGCTCACTCTGGGGAGAAGGAAGTTACCAGTGGTGTACCCCAGGGATCTGTCCTTGGTCTGGTTCTTTTTAACATCTTTGTTAGTGATATAGCGGAAGAGCTGTCAGGTAAGGTTTGTCTCTTTGCGGATGATACAAAAATCTGCAATAGAGTGGACACCCAGGAAGGTGTAGATAACATGAGGAGGGATCTAGCTAAGCTTGAACAATGGTCTAGAATTTGGCAGCTGAGATTTAATGTTAAAAAATGCAAGGTCATGCATTTGGGCTGCGGCAATCCAAGGGAACAATATAGTATAGGGGGTAAAGTACTTTTGTCCACTAAAGAAGAGCGGGACCTCGGTGTGGTTGTGTCTGATGATCTTAAAGTAACTAAACAGGTAGAAAAGGCGACAGCAAAAGCTAGAAGAATGCTTGGGTGCATATGGAGAGGAATTGCTAGCAGAAAAAAGGAGGTGATAGTGCCTCTGTATAAGTCTTTGGTGCAACCTCATTTGGAATATTGTGTGCAATTCTGGAGACCGTACCTTCAAAAGGATATAAACAGGCTGGAGTCAGTACAGAGGGTGGCTACTAAAATGTTCAGTGGTCTTCATTATAAAGCATATGAGGACAGACTTAAGGATCTTAATATGTATACCTTAGAGGAAAGGCGGAATAGAGGTGATATGATTGAGACGTTTAAATACCTCCGTGGCATAAATGCACAGGGGGAAAGCCTCTTTTGATTGAAAGCAAGCTCTGCTATGAGGGGACATGGGATGAGGGTTAAAGGGGATAGGTTCAGGAGTGATATGCGGAAATATTTCTTTACGGAAAGAGTGGTGGATCCATGGAATAGTCTCCCAGTGGAGGGGGTAGAGATGAGAACAGTATCTGAATTCAAAAAAGCATGGGACAAACACAGAGGATCTCTAAAGGAAAAAAGGGGACTGTTGTAGTTGTTGATATGGAAGGATAGACTAGATAGGCCATGTGGTCTTCTTTCATCATTTTTCTATGTTTCTATATTTTGTAGTTTTTTTCTGTGTAACCCTTCTTTCTATGTATTCCTCATAGTTGCCCTTCTAGCTGCTTGGCAGAGAAGAGGGAACACTAATCCTTGAGTTTTTATGTAGTCTGTCAGTCTTTGGGGACTTGCATACACTGGGAGGCCCTTGGCACTTGACACTCTCACACCTCTTCCCTTCTCAAATATATGTGTCCAGGCCAGAAAGTTGTGTTCAGAACCAAGGTTTACTTAAACTTTAGGGTCACTGAGCAATAATAAGGCTAACAATTTGTAAAAGCAACAAACAAAAACTATGTCCTTAGTCAAAACGAGTTATAGGTAAATTAGTCCTTTATCCTCTCAGTTTGATAAATTACCACACTCCCTTCAAATCTCTTTATCTTAAACTGAACAGTTAATCCACTCTTCACCATTCCTGCCCCTTTTTTACTTAGTTTGGTTTTCCTGAATGGGAATACCTCTCTGCTGTTTCTAATATTCTTCATAGTGTACCCAAAGCTGGTGATGAACAAAACACAGGTCCCCAGCACTGTGCTGGACTCACTCCTGGATCTAGTGTCACTGGTGTATGATAAGTGCTTGGGTTCCTCTCTTTCTGAGAGCTGGTGGTTTTTGTAGAAACAAGTCCCCAAAACTGTTCTGCAGGGCTCCTAACCTTGATAGACTGGAAGGCTGAGTTGTTGAAACAGTTGTTGGAACCCTTCTCCTTTTAAAGCGGGCAGAGCTACTTTCCTTTTGAGACAGTGGAGCACTGGCAGGTTTTACACCGACATCAACCCTCTGCTTTCTGCCCCTTAAAGTAGACAAAGCGATGGGACCAGATGGGATACACCTGAGAATACTAAGAGAATTTGGGGACATTCTAGCAGCTCCACTGACTGACCTTTTCAATGCCTCCTTGGAGTCAGGAGTGGTGCCAGAGGACTGGAGAGAAACACATATGGTCCCTTTACACAAAAGCTGAAGTAAGAATGTGGTTGAAAACTACAGGCCTGTTAGTTTAACCTCGGTAGTGAGTAAATTGGAAGTGCGGCTGAAAGAGAAAATAGTGAGGTTTTTGGATTCCAACGGATTACCGGATCCGAGGCAGCATGGATTCACCAGAGGCAGGTCTTGTCAAACAAATCTGATTGATTTCTTTGACTCGGTGACCAGGCAGTTGGACTGAGGGAGAGCCCTAGATGTGGTGTATTTAGATTTCAATAAAGCCTTTGACACCGTTCCGCACAGGTGACATAAACAAACTGAGCACCCTAGGGATGGACCCTAAAGTTACTGCTTGGGT
Source organism: Ichthyophis bannanicus (assembly GCA_033557465.1). Lineage (NCBI taxonomy): Eukaryota > Metazoa > Chordata > Amphibia > Gymnophiona > Ichthyophiidae > Ichthyophis > Ichthyophis bannanicus. Next base: position 738,609,066 of record CM066032.1, on the reverse strand, counting down.
TAGAAATTGGTTGAGCGGGAGGCAACAAAGGGTACAGGTAAACGGAGCTCACTCTGAGGAGAAGGAGGTCACCAGTGGTGTGCCCTAGGGATCTGCCCTTGGTCCAATTCTTTTTAACATATTTATTAGTGATATTGTGGAACGGCTGTTGGTTAAGGTTTGCCTCTTTGTGGATGATACCAAAATCTGCAATAGAGTAGACACCCTGGAAAGTGTAGATAACATGAGGAGGATCTAGCTAAGCTTGGTCTAAAATTTGGCAGCTGAGATTTAATGTAAAAAAATGCAAGTCATGCATTTGGGCTGCAGCAATCCAAGGGAGCAATATAGTATAGGGGATTAAGTACTTCTGTCCACAAAAGAAGAAGGCGCGATTGTGTCTGATGATCTTAAAGTAGCTAAACAGGTAGAAAAGGAAACAGCAAAAGCTAGAAGGATGCTTGGGTGCACAGGGAGAGGAATGGCCAGCAGAAGAAAGGAGGTGATAGTGCCTCTGTATCAGTCTTTGGTGTAAACTCATTTAGAGTATTGTGTGCAATTCTGAAGACTGCACCTTCAAAAGGATATAAACAGGTTGGAGTCGGTGCAGAGGGTGGCTACTAAAATGGTTAGTGGTCTTCATTATAAAGCATATGAGGACAGACTTAAGAATCTTAATATGTATACTTTAGAGCAGTGGTTCTTAACCTGGGTTCGATCAAACCCTAGAGGTTCGGTGAGTCAGTCTCAGGGGTTCGGCGGAGGTCAAGACACAAGACACGCACCCGACTCATATGATTCCTGATGACATGTCCCGCTTAGGGCAGGTGATCACGCTACATTGCTTGGCCAATCTGTGCTGCAGGGAATCTGGTGCACTCAGTAGTTGACTTGTGACTGTCGTGATGGTATGTCGTGTGATTTCTTTCTTAATATTTTAATCCATACTAACTATGTCGAGCAAAAAAAGAAAGTGGTCGGACGAATGTGTACAACATGGATTCGCATATATAACAGAACGTGATGGGAGTCAGCGCCCTATCTGCATGATTTGCAATGCCAAGTTAAGCAATTCTAGTCTAGTACCGGCAAAACTAAAGGAACACTTCCTTAACCTGCATGGAGATGGGGAATACAAGAACACAACGCTTGCTGAATTCAAGCTGAAGAGAGCCAGATTCGATGAAAAGGCTACTCTGCCTGCTCTCGGCTTTGTACCCATCAAGAAACCGATCCTCACAGCATTGTAAGAAGTTGCTTACCTGATCGCAAAGCAGGGCAAACCACACACCATTGGTGAAACACTCATAAAACCAGCTGTGTTGAAGTGATGTTAATGCACGATTCATTTTGTGAACCAGTAAAACATATACCTATGTCTTGAATTTGAAAAAAAATCATATTTTATTTTTCAATAAAGAAGGTTTCGGTGAATGTGCATATGAAACTGGTGGGGTTCAGTACCTCCAACAAGGTTAAGAACCACTGCTTTAGAGGAAAGGCGGGATAGAGGTGATATGATTGTGATGTTTAAATACTTCCATGGCATAAATGCATAGGGGGAAAGTCTCTTTTGATTGAAAGCAAGCTCTGCTACAAAGGGACATAGGAGGAGGGTGCAAGGGAATAGGATTAAATATGTGGAAATATTTCTTTATGGAAAGAGTGGTAGATGTGTGGAATAGTCTCCCAGTGGAGGTGATAGAGATGAGGACAAATATCTGAATTAAAAAAAGCATGGGACAAATACAGTGGATCTCTAAAGGAAAAAAGGGGACTGGTGTAGTGGCTGATATGGAAGGGCAGACCATATAGGCCATGTGGTCTTTTTATGCTGTCATATTTCTATGTTTCTATGCTACTGCTCTGATACTTATTGCTCACTCTGGATGGTATGAGGATGACCAAACCATCTGCTCAAAGACAGACATTCTTGTTCTCTTCTCGGGCAGTGGCTGGGTGCCAAAGACAGAGTTCTATCTTTGGGAGTGGCTTATATATGAACTTGGATTTTTCCTTGCAGAGAAGTCTGCTTCCTGTATTATATGACTGGCAGCAAGAACCTCCCCTGTTCTGTAAAATGTTATGCTTTTATTACTAGGGTCTAGCAGGGACACTGGATGGTGCTGCTGCACACACAGTAACATCCAAGCAGTCTCTATATCTGTTTCTTGATTTCTATTAAATGTAAACGACTCTGGTGTTAACCCAGCAAAGGGTGCTATAGCAAATACTGACTAAACATTAAACAATACAATATTCTTAGGTCTCATTGAATGCACTGAATTTTTCTGATCTCCCTTCAAATGTTCAATAATATTCAAATCTGGGGACTATGAAGGTCTTCATCTTTCTTTCCTGTTGGTACTTCATGATTGATTTTGAGGTATGTTCAGATCGTTGTCTTGCTGAAATATCTAACTTCTTTTCAGCTTTATCGTCTTCACTGATTATGGGACAATAGCTTCTAGGATATCTTGATATCTATTCTTTCCTCCATCTGCATAATATTTGCTGTGCCAATGGCTGTCACATAACCCAGGAGCTGCTGGGTAACCAGGAATCAGCATTAACTCAAAGGCACACATTTAATTGTTGCAACTCTAAAGCATAAGAGATCCACCCGATGCTCAATGGTTTACAAGGTGTTCTTTTCTTCAAATGCTTCACCCTTTTTTTCCCAAACTTATTTTGTGTGGCTGTGGCTGAACATTTCAACTTTTGTTTCATCAGGTCAAAGCACTGATTCAGGCTCATCAAGGTTTTCTTGCATATTTTAAACAATGACCTTTGTGAGAAGGTCATACAAAAAGGTTTCTTCATGACAACTTTCTCATGAAAGTCACTGATGTATAAGCAACAATTTATTGTGGACAACAATTCTGGTGTCAGCTAATCTTCTCAATAGGTGATTTGCAGGCTCTGTTTTGCAGCTATGATCTGTTTGGGGCAGTTCTGTCAGAGTTTTGGTTGATATTTCATATCTTTTCTCAACTTCCATGTGTGATGGATCTTGTATTTATTTATTTAACAGGTTTTATATACTGCTTTATCATTTCAGTCAAAGCAGTTTTACATTGTAACTTAAACTTGGTAATGTACATTAAACATGGATGTTGATAACTTGGATTTTTCTGAGACAATGGAGGGTTAAGTGAATTGCCCAAGACCACAAGAAGTGCTAGTGGGAATTGAACTCTGGTTTCTGGGTTTTTAAGCCAGTGCTCGAACCATTAGGCTACTCCTTGACTCCACTTGTAAGTAGGATAGACCCAAGAATGGTGAGCAGAGGAGGTCCACTGACAGGTTCTCCTCAAGACAGGGCACCCTAGGTCCAAGAGTAACTAGAATGGGGTCTTCTACCTGCAACAGCCATTTTCCCTTTGAATTGAACCCTCCAGTGCTGGTGGCCACCAGGTCTTTGTTGCTTGAACCGAAGACCCAAGATGAGAACCAGGAATAAAAGAACTCCAAAGAAGACAGAAAATACAAGCATACATCAAGGATGACAAAGGTAGGAGTAAATCCAAGGTCCAATAGGAACTAGTACAGGATCTAGGAATGTCCAACAAGATGAATCAGGATCCAAAGAGCAGCAAAAGCCAAAACTAAGGTACAGATCAAGCTCTGGCAGAGGTCTAGCCAGGTGCTGGTTTTATTTACAGATCCCAGAGAGGAACAAGATGGCCTCTAAAAGGAAGTAATAGCATAGATCATGATAAGGTGGCCAGCCAGCCAAGTGGAATCTACTGACACTTGAAGGTCAGAGTTTCACCTGGAGGTCAGAGTTTCAGCTAGGCAAAGCTTTTCTGGGAACTGAGTCACCTGCAGGCTGGTAGCAGACCTCATACCATGTAACTTATTTTTCTTAACACTATTTCTGATAGTTGAAGTGCTAACTGGAAGCATTTAGAAATGTTTTATAGCCTTCCCATGCTTTGTAATAGTGAACTATCTTCATTTTAGATCTATAGAAAGCTACTTAGAGAAGGGCAGGTGTTAGATATACAGGGGCCCAGGATAGAAAATGCAGAGGGTACTCCAAAGCCCACCCTCAAACTATTCCTCCTTCAAACTAGGCAGACTTGGGGCCCCTTGAGGCAATGGGGTCCAAGGCACTTGCCCTTTTTGCCACTCCATAATGCTGGCTCTGAGAGAAGTCCATGATTGTTGAAAGTAGACAGAACAATTACATGTGGGAGGTTAGCATTGGAATATTTGTTCAACCTTGGTGTTGCCTTTACCTGACTAACTGAAGGTCTAAACCTTTTAGGTCTTATTAAGAACTTTTGAAAAAAAAAGTAATAATGAATGAATTGGAAGGGTGTCTAAACTTTTGCACTTGCCATATTCTCTCTTTCTTTTTTTTTGTTATTTTAATAGGGTTATTTTAGAAGACCTATTCACAATTTCCACGGGTAAATTCAGGCATTTAAACATTGCAATGGCATCTACTTGGAAATGGCCATTTTAGAAAAGGCTGAATTTACATGTGGATGGCCTTCGTACATACGAGCGGGGGGGGGGGGGGGGGGGGGAGGGGGCTGATAAGTCTGAAACTGCAGAGAGATCATTTGGACCTCTGGAACTGAAGCTTTCTGTTTTGTTACAAGGCTAGAGACTTATCAGCCCCCTCCCCTCATAGAAATTGCAAGGTATGGTTGTGGAGTGGCCTGAGTGGGTCAAAAATATACATGAGTGTTCTCCGTTTCATACAGGGAATACACCTGTATGAATATGTTTGTCCACATCAGGATTTACAGCTACTCCCTCGCACATATAGCTTTTTTTAAAAAGTACTCGTTTGGGCCAGCTCTTTACAGGGGGGATTAAGGGTGTTATCCTCCTTAACCCACCATTGTTTATTTCCCCCTCAAAATCAAAATTAAAGACAGCAGCATTAATCGTTATCAATATCAACCCCTATATTTTTTGCCATCAAGAAGACGTCCTGCCTCCCAGTAGGCAAATGGAAGTCTGGACCTCTCTCTGCTATGTCAGAGGCTTCTGATCAAGAGATAAATGAAAGGGTTACTGGGTTACTTTGCTTGTGAGTTTTATTTTTGAGTAGCACCTCAACATGTATCTTAGACTTTATTTTCATATGGCTCAGTCCAGTTTGCTAGGACATGAAGTTTGGATTTTTCCTGATGTGACTAGGACCACACAAGACAAACAGAAAATATTCTTTGGCCATGCACCAGGAGACTCTGGCCTTATGAGCATCATTTCTTTTGAGATACCCTTTCAAATGCCTGTGAATATGGGGAGGGGAGGGGGAGATATTTGGGTTTTGCCCCTGAACAACTGAGAGCATTTCTTGATTACCAAATAGGAAGAACAAAATCACAAAACAGAAAACTATTACTACTTGGAGATTCCATCATCAGAGGCACCAAATTGGGAACACGGCTCAAAGGAGAGAGGATGGTCAAATGTCTCCCAGGTTCTTCAGCCAGCAGGAATACAAACCAAATTGTTGGTATAGTTAGTGCACAAAGTGAGCACTCCAAAATTGATGTTGTCATCCACTTGGGTAGAAATGACCTGGCTAGAAACAGTGCCTCTGGGAGAGAAACTCCAGCCCATTGTTAACACTGTAGCATTCTCAGAAGTTCTACCTGTTCTTGGTAAGGGGGCAGAAAGGCTACATCACATAAACAACTTTAATACATGGCTACAAACCTGGTGCAAACAAGAAGGATTTAGATATATAGACGACTGGGGAAATAGATGGATCAACAAGAGACTATACTGTGCAGATGGACTACATCTCTCCGTCACAGGGAAAAGGATCCTAAGTGAAAAATTCAAGCAGTATGTGGACAGGCATTTAAAGTAGGGGAAGGGGGTGATGGATGGAGAAGGAAAAGTTCAGGACGTCACTCCCAGCAAAAGTAAAATAACATTGGAAAGAGCAACACTTTTGAACCACACATCAATGGCAAGCGGGAAGAGGTGTGTAGAACAAAATCCATGCAAAATACAAACAAGCTAGTCAACAGATGCTGGAAAGCAATAAGCACAAATGCTCGAAGCCTAGCCAACAAAGTTCCTGATCTGGAAGCCCTAATGGTGGAAATGCACTTGGATATTGTGGCCATCACAGAAACATGGTTTAACGAGTCGCATGAATGAGATATAGCCATAGCTGGCTACAATCAATTTAGAAGAGATAGAGTGGGTAGAAGAGAAGTAGCCCTATATGTCAAAAGCAATATTAAAGATGCTGAAATGTAGGGGACAGGGGGAAAAGAAGAAGCACTGTGGATTGTGTTGGAAAGAGGAGATGGCACTGTCATCCATACTGCTGTGGTCTACAGACCTCCAACTCAAAACGAAGAAATAGAAAGCGAATTGATTGTTTATATTGCAAAGACAGCCATGAAAGGGGAAGAGATCATATTGGGTGACTTTAATCTACCCGATGTGGATTGAAGTATTCCTTCAGCAAATCTGGAAAGAAGTAAAAAAATTATGGATGCCTTCCAAGATGCATTACTTAAACAAACGGTGATGGAATTCACCAGGGATAGCTCCATGCTGGATATAGTGCTCACCAACGGATATGTCAAATATCCAGGTGGGTGGCCATATGAGCATCAGCGATCATCACACGGTGTGGTTTGAGATAAGAGCCAAGGTGGAGTCCAATCACACCAGCTCAAAGTCCTAGAATTCAAAAACACTGACTTAAGTAAAATGGCCAAGGACCTGAAGGAGGAGTTGGAAGGGTGGGAGGGGATAAGGGAAGTGGAATTGCAATGGGCTAAACTAAAGGAGGCAATAAAAGATGCAGCAGATACATATGTAAGGAAAGTAAATAAAAACAAGAGGAAAGGGAAACCTACTTGGTTCTCCAAAGAAGTGGCTACACAAATAAAGGCAAAAAAAGCAGCTTTCACAAAATTCAGAATCTCGCAAACAGAGGAACACAGAAAAAAATACAAGCTCAAACTAAAAAAGGCAATGAGAGAAATACGGATATCAAAATCAAAGGCAGAAGAAAAGATGGCTAAAGATGTGAAGTATGGTGACAAAACTTTCTTCAGGTATTTTCGGGAGAGGTGGACTTGCAGGACTCAAAAGTGCTGGGAACAGAATCGTAGAAAGTGACATTGAAAAAGCGAAAATGCTAAACAAATACTTCTGCTCTGTTTTCACTAGAGAAAATCCTGGAGACGAACCACATGTGATTGAAAAATATACAAATTGGAATGGAGTAGATACCACACCATTCACTGAAGATGATGTGTTAGAGTAGTTTGCAAAACTGAAAGTGGACAAGACCATGGAAGCAGATGGGATACATCCCAGGATTCTGAAAGAGCTCAGAGAGGTTCTTGCAGGGCCGTTAAAGGATGTTTTTAATAGATCCTTGGAGACAGGAGAAGTTCCACAGGACTGGAGAAGGACTGATGTAGTACCTCTCCACAAAAGTGGTAGTTGGGAAGAAGTGACAAACTACAGGCCAGTAAGCCTTACCTCAGTGGTGGGAAAAGTAATGGAGGCGCTCCTGAAAGAGCGAATAGTGGACTTCCTCGAAACCAACAGGTTGCATGATCCAAGGCAACATGGTTTCACCAAAGGACGATCTTGCCAAACAAACCTGATTGAGTTCTTTGACTGGGTGACCAGAGAATTAGATCAAGGGCATGCGATGGATGTTATCTACATAGATTTCAGCAAAGCCTTTGGTACTGTTCCTCATAGGAGACTTATCAATAAACTCAACAGCTTCGGGATGGGTCCCAAGGTGATGTACTGGATTAGAAATTGGTTGACTGACAGATGACAGAAGGTGACTGTAAACGGAACTCACTCAGATTAAAGGAAGGTAATTAGCGGTGTGCCCCAGTGTTCGGTCCTGGGACTGGTACTGTTCAATATATTTGTGAGTGATATTGCTGAAGGGCTGAATGGAAAAGTCTGTCTTTTTGCAAATGACACCAAAATTTGCAACAGAGTGGACTCCAATGAGGGACTGGAGAACATGAGGAAAGATCTACAAAAGCTGGAAGAATGGTCTTATGTTTGGCAGTTAAAATTTAATGTGAAGAAGTGCAGTGTCATGCACTTGTGAAGCAGAAATCCAAGAGAATCCATGAGATAGGAGGCGAGAGACTGGTGTGCACAGACCAGAAGAAGGACCTCGGAGTGGTTGTTTCTGACGATCTCAAGGTGGTGAAACAGTGTGACAAAGTGGTAGCAAAAGCCAGAAGGATGCTGGGCTGCATACAGAGAGGAATTACCAGCAGAAAGGAAGATGTACTAATGCCACTGTACAAGTCACTGGTGAGGCCTCACTTGGAATATTGTGTTCAATTTTTGGAGACCATATCTCACAAAGGAAATAAAAAGACTGGAAATGGTTCAGAGGAAGGTGAACGGTGTGCTGCCAAGCCTGGAAATATCGTTATTTCCAATTATTGTAGAGGACATGGCCAGTCTCTCTTGCCTTTCTTATTATGAATTCTCAATCTTGAAGATACAATAACTTAACAATGAACGCCCGAGGGCGGCCACTAAGGTCTGGACGCTGCCGGAGTTCTCTAGGTTCTTGTACCAACTTGAACTCCACTGTTGAGGGGGAACCTGGGAAATAGGCCCGAAGCAGATTTTGCACAAACTTATTGGAGTGGAGGAGTAGCCTAGTGGTTAGAATACTGGCTTGGTAACCAAGCAACCAGGGTTTGATTCCCACTAGCACTCCTTGTGGCCTTGGGCAAGCCACTTAACCCTCCATTGCCTCAGAAGAAAGGCCTGGCAATCTACTTCCAGTGACACTGCCAAGAAAACCCAGGAGCTTCTGGGTCGCCAGGAGTCAGGACTGACTCGAAGGCACACATTGCATTGCATATGGTTCATGGCCCTCCTCGCCTTCTGGCACGCCAAACATTCTGACATTAGACTTCCAGTCATTGTTCTCTTGGTCTTCTAATTTCTCTTGTAGCCAATGCATCTGCTTTTTCAAGCAGCCTACATTTTCTGTTAGTATTCTCTGAGAATCCTCTACCTGCCCAATTCTGCAGTCCGCTTGCTCAAGCTGATCCTCTATGGTGGTAAATATTTCCTCAATTTTGGTAAGGATTTTTTCAACAATTTCTGTTTTAGAAACCCGGATTTCATTCAGTACCACCATAAGTATTGCACTGCTCCCTGTTAGGGCTTCCTCCGGCTCACTGGTAACAGATGAACATGGGGAGGGTGGCTGCAGCATGCTTCCAGAGGTCTTCCCGGCCGCTTTGACTTTGGCCTCATAAAGATCTTTTATCGTCTTTATTGTTTTAACCTTCATCAATTTCGGCATTATGCCAGTCACCTTGCAACTTCAGCTTGCGTTTAAAGAGCGGCAGCTGTCCCTTGCTGTGCAGGGATGGGAGGGAGAATCTCGCCACACGTCTGCTTACACCACCATCTTAACCGGAAGTCCATTTTTTGTTAAACTTAATAAACATATATATTTTTTTTTAATCCACCATTGTTCTTTCCATAGTAACATTTGAGCCACATTACCCTTGCGGCAAGGTATTTGCAAAATGTCTATAACAAAATTGTGTAAATCCTCTACAGAGTGCTGATAGCCTACCCAACAGACTATTAAAGGAGCCTCCAACAGTTTCCATTATGTCCAACTACAATGTTACATGTCCTTGCCTACATACCACAGAGGGCAAGGACACGTAATTACATATGCTATAGGGGATGTTAAAATCTGAACAAACCAACCTGCCTGTCTTGCAAATTTTTACCCTGATGAAACACAAATCTGGGGCCCTCTTGAAACAGTGGATGTATTTGTAAAATGAGCCAATAATGTCAAATAATGCTACACACATTTCCTACCTCATGAGAAAATGGTAATATCCAAGTCATATGATTACTGTCTTTTGGGCTGATGCAGAAAGACTAGTGCGCCCTTTGTGCACAAATAACACAACTTATCAGCACACGTTCTAACAGGCCAACTGCAGAAAAGAGACTGACACATGCGTAAACAGCAAAGGAAAAGCAAGCATGCACAGTAACTTCAAGTATATTTAAATTATAGGCAAATGATCTGTGCATATTAAAATGGCATGCTAATATTGTCTGCACCCAATGCAGAGAAATGTGTAGAGAATTATGTAACCAGCCAATATCTCTATGCCTGGGTCTGAGGTGGCTTAAATGTCTTGCACATGCCCCTGACAGTATTTTGATGGCATCGGAGGCTTTCCCCCATGCCTGGGTCATCTGAGGGGAAGTATCAAACTTCCCCTCAGATGACCCTGTTTCTCTGGGAGAGCATGCCAAACTTGCGCTGACTTCTGTGCGCATGTGTTTGGCTTGCTCTCCCAGTTTAACGTTGACATTAGTGCCACAGTTTAATGTGTGGCTAATTTGCATATGTGTCCCTTTCTGCATGCTGGCGCTGAAGTCATGCGCTATCAGTGCACTGCATAGAGGCATACATAATTAATAGAACGTTACTTCAGCGCCGGCTTTCTGCATCAGCCCGTTTGTTAGTATCAATGGAAAACAATAGATCCCAAGGCACACATGCAAACTGGAGACGTGCAGCCAGTACCCTTTACATGTGCATATAATGGCCAGAAAGATGTTCACAGCCCAGTTTTGCAAAAGCTGTTATCATTGCTGTTGCAGGCTTTGGCATGCTTCTCAAGCAAAGACTGCCTGCTAGGAAGGGTAACTTCTGCTATGGGGAGGTGGAACCTCTCTTGCAGGAGGCGATGAGCAATGGAGCTCTCGCCTGAAGTTTCTGCACGGCAATGAACAGCTCCTGCAGCACAGTCGGGAACACTAGGCTCTACTTGCAGGGATATTGGAACTGCAGAGATGGCCCATTGCCTCTCGGAGAGATAGCTGCAGGCCATGGAGCACCTAGATGTTCATCATGCAGCCAAACAGGTCCCTACAGCAATACATGGGTACACAGGTCATGGACCCCCTTTTCACTGTGTCCACCACCACAGTGCCATCTGTGGACCCATCTGTGCAGGTCCCTAAGAGGAAGGTGCCTGCAGTAGTCATCATCACTGCTACCATCACCACCTCCAGCTCTGCCATTCGGGGCCACCATCTGCTCATCCATCACACCCTTCACTTTCCCCCCTTCCATGAGGGCTCACAGCAGTCTGCTGTGCTGTCTGACTCTGACAGCTCCTTGGAATCAAAAAAGCCAACAGCCAGCACAGTGATAGCGCAAGATAGGCTGGGTCAGGATATAAGGGCAAGGGATAAGGTGCGGAGGGGTGGGGATTGAGGACGGTGATGTGGAAAGAAGTAGGCTCATCTCCCCATGGCCATCTTCTGAGGGTTGATGTGGTATGTTGGAGGGGTGGAGGGCTGGTTTCTAGATGGTGCAGGGATAGGGGGTTGAGGGAGTGCATGAGGCTTCTGCTGGGAGGTGAGGGAGGGGCATGGGTTGGGAATGTCACTGTTTTATCATGTGCACTTATACATAAACACCCACCTTCACATGAAGTGCCTTCATATGAGGTTAGTTCTTGCTACTACACCTCATTGGTATGGTTGGCCACCCTCCCCATGCCTTGGCCTTTCTGCATCAACATCATAGTCTTAATTTGCAGTGTCCTGTTCTTCAGCCAGAGGTTTTGCAGCAATGCAAAACTGTGGAGCATGCAGCAGGCCATGAAGATTTCACATATCCTGGTAAGACTGTAGAATAGTTCACTCCCAGATCTGCCCAGGCACCAGAAATGGCTCTTGAGCTTCCAAACGTTTCTCATTAAGATTGCCTGCATGTACCCATGGGCCCTGTTGTAGTGATCCCCTGCCTGTGTCTGTGGTGCCACAGTGGAGATCAGGAGCCAGGTTCTCAATGGATAGCCTTTATCACCTACATTGAAAGGGGAAGAAGAGACACATCTGGGGTTTAGCACCAGAATGCTTCATGTGGTTGGTGCACAGTGCAGGCCTGGCCTCTGTCTTCCACATATTGCATCTGCCAGGAAACAGGGGTGTTTCCATGCATGTGCTTGCCTGGGGAGGGGGAGAGGGAGTAGGATGGTATACAGCTTACTTAGCAGCCATTCAGTCGTTGTTTTGCCACTCTCAATCCTCTTATAGATTCTAGAATGGATGAGGGCATAGGCATTATGGCAGGAACCTGGAAATCTAGGAAATACATCTGTTTTCTCACCCAGCGCATTGCACACGGTCTGCATGTTGAAGGAGAAGAATGTCTTTCTATTACAGTAGATGACTTGCCACCCTCTTGGTGGGCCTGAGAGTCACATATGTACAATTAAACAAATGCAGCACTAATGGGGATTCATCCACCTCATGGAATTGTATCATGGTTTGTTGTCTCTGTGGCACAGTCTGTGGGAAAGTTACATATTCGGCTGTGTGGTTACGAAGACATTCAGGAACTGGGAGATGCATTGTGATACAATTGACTGGCTGAGCCTCACAGTGGCAGATTTCAAACTGCCAGCGGCTAGGAAGGAGAGGGCTGTGGTGATCTTGAGGTGAACAGGCATGGGCTGGCCCATATATGTAGTAGAGCGAAGGAGCAGAGATGGTGGATGGCTGCCTTATCAAAGTGGAACTTAGTGAGGCACTGCTCATCTGTGAAGTCCATGATTTGGGTTCTCGGCCTGAAGATCCTGCGATATGGGTGGTTCCTGGTGGCCCTCCTGCTTTCCCAGTGGTCATTATGCAGTAAAACCAGCATAATGTGTTAATTTCATCCATGGATGCTACCTCCAAACACCAGCACCTAGTGACTCCCACCACATACACCTCTTCACACTCCCCTACACACACCTACTTCCCCAGGCACTCACTATCACTCACACAGACATAGAAACACACACACACAAGCAGCAAGGATGTACACAGAGACACAGAGGCTGGAGGTTACAGCAAGGCACACACAGACAAGTAGCAGGGTACAATGATGCAGTGAGGGCCAGTTTGGGATATATATTGGGTATGTGGGATTTGCAAAGCTGGGATGGTGGGATCTGGGAATTGGTAGTGAAGGGGTTTGGGGGGGTGGTTGGGTAGCTCAAAAGACACCTACGCGGACATAGATGACAGTGAAGCCAAGATTCACAAGCCAAGCTCTTCCAAAAACCAATGCTACAGCAAGGTACCCTGTTTATTGGTGCTTTATAGCAAGCACAACTTAGCACATTTAAGGTACCATGTTTGTGAAATACATCACGGATGTGCAGATACAGATGCTGCCCAAGCCATGCCTGGAAATGCCTCCAGAATCCCGATTGGCAACCTTTCCATAACCACAATCTACACATGTCTGCAGCTTCCATGGTTTACTGATGCCACTGACATGTTTAGATTGCAAATATGGCTTCTAAAATAACCCTCTTTATGAATGTATCTGGTGCAGGGGTCATCTGATGTGGGCAGTGGGCATGTTTCACTGTTGCTCTGGGGCCCCCCATTCCTCTTAATAACTCACCTTTTTGGTACTAAAATCGGCCCTTCACTAGCATGGAAACAGCAAGTCATCCTCATTCCGTCAAGTGGTACAGTGAGAGTGTTGGAAGTAGATCATGCCATGAAATCTATGTAAAAGGACTAGAAAAAGCTTTGCAGCATGAGGCCAAGATAGCAGAGATGGTAGGGCATGGCCTGCGTTTGCCGGTGTTGGATTCACTGGTGGATGAAGTCACGGAGGTGATTGTCCAGGCCCTTTCCAGAAAGTCTGAACAAGTGTTTGAAAGATTAGATTCCTTGTCAGTGGTATTGGAGAGCCTTGGCAAAGGGGAGGCTGAGCAGAGGATCTCTGGTGTAGAAGATGTGGCCCAGGAGGTGACATGAGAGCTACAGCGTTTAAAGGAGATGTTGGCATGGCAAGGGGAAAAGCTTGACGATTTGAAAAATTGTAGCAGGAGGAATAATTTACATCTACTAGGAATACCAGAATTAGCTAAGGATAATGAACTGATTAATTTCTTGCAAGACTTGAATCCCCTTTGGGGACTTGGGTCCTCTGGGGGAGGACTATGTAACTCTGGTAGTCGAGCATGGCCACTGGGTGGAACAGACCCAAGAAGGTGATTCCAGGCCCTGGGTGGTGATTGCATATTTTTGAACTACCTGCAGAAAGATAAGGTGATGTGAGCAGCTCAACATGTGGGCTGTAGGGTCCTGCTATTTCAGTATTCCTTCCAGGCAGTGGAAGGAATACTCGCCTTTGTGCCAGAGGTTGTTTGTTGCCAAAGTCCAATTTACGCTGCAGTATCCTGAACGACAGTGGCTGTTGCATAATGGAGCGGCACGAGTATTTACAAATGTGGAATTGGTCATTCACTATTTTAATGACATGCTGGCGAGTGTGGCTGGCTCTTCGAGTGGGTAAGGAGCTGGAAACTTTTAGCGTGGAAGAGGATGACTAATACAAGACTATACTGTTCAGCTCTGTCTGTTTGCTGTTTGTTCCATGTTGAAGACTTTAATTGGAGTGCTTTACCCATAGGGAGGTTTTTGAGGATTGGGTCCCAAAAGGGTGTGATAGATCTGGGGACTGACGAGTGGAGCCCTTTGGAGGTGTGCTTTGTCTACTAGAGAGCTGCAGCAAGAGTTGAGTGCAGCTGACCTATAGCAGGTGTGAGCCCTGACCCTGAAGTTGACTTAATCCTGCTTGAGCACGCTGCAACATTGCTCCTCGGCTGTGATGCAAACAGTCTTGGGTGTTGCTTTTTGGCCCTTGGGGGTTTGAAGATTTGATAATGATAATTATGGACTGCATTGGGGTATGAAGGCAAGGAGAGACGTTAAGATCTTTTGTGCAGACTCATGGTGGATTGCTGTATGGTTTTGCTGTTATTAAGTTGGGATTTGGAAGGAAGATGGTGGAGGTGGTTGTGTGTTGAGATGAGGAGGGAGGATGGGTTGGGTTAAAGTTGGTTGGTAAGGGACTTTGGGAAGGGTGGAGGGATGACTGGATGAGTGTGGTGGGATTTGGCTGTGGTGGAAGGTGCAGAGGTTTTAAGAATAGGGGAGAGAGCATAAGGTGATGGTGGAGGTTTGAGTAGGATAATGTATTTGAGTGAATTATAAAGCTAATGGGAAGGCAGCGAGTTTGTTGAATTGCGTGGGTAAATTGAAGGAGGATTGGGGGGGGGGGGGGGAGTCCAACATATGTTCATGTGGTTATGAAGGTGATGGTAGGGGGTTCTGAGTATAATGATAATCAAAGGGGGAGGGATTGGGGAAGGGACAAAGGAAGGCAAGGAGGACTAGAAAGAAGAAGAGGGTAGGTTTGCAAGGTCAAGGTGTCAGGGATTTGTATGTGTGACATATAGGTAGTGGGGGGTGTGAGTGGTTGGAGGGGGCCCTAGTCTGGTGGGGCCTTGCCTTGAAAGTATGTGAAGAGTGTTTCTTTGGTGATGTGCTGTTGTCTTTTGGGATGATATGAGAGGTATATCTTGGAATGTGTATGAGTTGAGCTCCCTGATCAAATGTCTTAGAATTTTGGGGGCACTAAACAGACATAAAGCTTCATTTGCCTTTTGGCAAGAGGCTCACCAGACTGCATCAGAGCTGGCAAAGCTTTGATGCAGTTGGGTGGCTCAAGTGTATGGAGTGCCAGCAGTGGAGAAAAAAGGAGGTGTGGCTATTTTGGAAGATAAAGGACAACACTTTCAAAGCACTCAGTAAATAGTGGGCCCGAATGGGTGATATGAATACTTGCGGTGCTGATGCTGAGGCAAATGGTAACAATAAATATTGGTGCCTTACTACAAATCTGAGGTATTCCCTGTGACTTGATAGTATTTCTAGGTGGGTATAATCATGCTTTAAATCCATAAAGAATAACCAGTTTTCTTTTGTCAGGAAAGGGATTAAGGTGCCTAAGAACCTTAATCTTTAACTTTTCCTTCATTAGAAACTTGTTGACGACCTTTAGGTCTAGAATGGGATTGATTTATCTGGTTTTCTCTGGGATCAGAACTATTTGGACGAAATCACCATCCTCTTTCCTGTAGCTGCTATGGTCCCTAAAAAGGAAGAGAAGCCCTAAAGAAATACTTCCTGATGCCGACAGGTAGACCAAGATCCTCTCAAAGACTGGTATTGATAGGGTTACCAATGGACAAAGTCTGTATCCATTATGTATTATTCTGAGGACCAAACTTTATGAAGTTATACTGGGTCATAGTTTGCAAAACAAAACCTCAGCTTCCTCCTGCGGGAAAGTTCTCTAAAGTGTACACTGGGATACTGGCTATGATTTCCTGAATCTAGCTAAAAGCCCATCCCGGGTTTTGGTTGCGGAGCTGGCTATGGCTTTTGATCTTCTGCTATCTGGGATGAGAATGAGGATGCTGTCACTGACAGGGACCAAGGGACAGAGTAAAATGCCTCTTCGATGAATAGAATTGTCTCCTTAAAGGACCTCTCAAGTACCCTTTTGATGATGTGTAAGGAAATAACTCAGATACCTGAGCAACTGCCTTAAGCTTAGATTTGTGATCACTGTTTCTTTGACCTTATCTCCAAAGAGATTGTCTTCCTTGCAGGGTACATCAGCAAGCTTTTTCTGCATGTCAGACCTGAGATCTGAAGCCTGAGCCATGAAAACCTTGATATCTAATACCTATAGCTAAGATACTTGATACCATTTCAAAAGCATTGTAGATTGCCCTGACAAAATGCTTTCCTCATTCTTTCCCCTTCTTCACCAAATGAACAAGCTTGCCATTCTTCTCTTGAGGGAGATAGTCAGAGATCTTTTTACCTTTTGCAAATTGTTATGCATGTATTTACCAGTGAAGAGGAGTATCCTGATACATTTTTCCTCCCAAGAAAGTCAAGGGTATCCGGATATCTCTCCTTGGCTTTCTCGAGAGCACATTTTACTACAACTGGAAGTCCACTCAAAGCTATGGCCAGGAAATCAGGCAGTCCTTAAGAAAATAAACTGCCTAACACATGAATATTTACTGCATGTTCAGACATGTTCCCTTCAAGATCTTTGAAGCAGAAGCAATTTGTATGGTGCTGTTTCAGTTGGACAAACAGACCATACATTTCTTTGATGCACTATTTGCATTGCTAATGCATGCCTGTCTTACCCATAGGTACAGAAACTTCATTAAAATATCTGCAGATGGGATCTTTATACAGCCCGCTGACATGACAGAATTTCCCTTTCATACTTTCCTTAGTGGATATCAATGAAAGGTGCATTCAGAATCACAAACATACTCTTCAGGACCGCGGCAACATAGTCTGCTGTTCAGTTTTTGATTCACTTCCTACTCCTCCATCCCTTGCATTTCTATCCAAAGTCCTCCGTCTTGTCCAAAGCTACCCCATTCCCTAAATCTTCTATTCATTCAGCTTTATACTTCCAGAAAGAGGGATAAGCGCTTGACTGTGTGTCTGCACCTACATCTCCTGCAAGGACTAATCAGGTCTGTTAACTCTCATCTCCATATAACACTGTTAACAAGCATGTTCGTAGAATAAAATTAGAAGTTATGATTACTATTCATGATGATATACTTAGGGAGTCAAAATTAAATGTATCAACTACAGTTTGCTTGTTGACCCTTATTTGTACACATTTATATGTACAAATACTTTGCTCAAACATCAATTGGATAATATTTGCTTTTTGAGTCTGTTGGGAATTTGGAGATCAGCCCTACAGCAATTCACCACATGGAGGCCCCAGCCAGCTGATTTGGAGGTCACTGCTGACATTGTGTGGACAGTGTGGGAAGTGCATTTCCCAATGTCACTTAATTTGGAGTACATATGGTCAGATGCTCACAGTGCTTAATAGGGAAATGTATTTGGCCTGAAGACCTTTTACCCTGGATTAATTATGACAAACCATTTCACCAACTAGAACTTGGTTTAGCTTTCTCAAAGTCAGTCCGTGTACAGGACAGTGAGCTCTTTTTCATTCAATCTATAAAATATACCACATTAACTTTGATATTTTTTGTCCTGGTTGTTCAGCTTGCTTTGTCAATGAAAGCAGTAACCAAATTCATAAAAGAGACAAATGTTTACTTTTATAAAAAATATATTTACAATGTATAAATTCACAGCAGTCAATATATATCTATGTATGTATTTATATATATATATATATAATATTTTTTATCTATATAGAGATATAGATATGTTTATCATTAATAACAAAAATCCCCCAAATCAGAGAGTGCATTGAAATCCTTGATTGCTGAAAATAGCCTTAAAAGCTTAGACCGCAGTGCCACTAGGTAGAAAGAAAGCTGATTGGCAGGTATGGTGAAACAGGCTACTTCCTAGGGCCGCACGCCACTGGCAGACACTGAAAGTTTTCTAAAACTCCTAAGCAGACAAAAAGGAGAGAATCCTTTCTCTCAAGAAAAAGCCTCCCTATCTCCAAACTAAAGAGGAGAAACACTGCTAAAGTCCATTAACCTTTTGTGAAGTGGACAGCTGTATTTTAAAATTGTAGGGAGAGCATAACCCCAACTATAAACTGTAAAATTGTAAGTGCTTTCATACAGTCCACTTTCCCAATATGGCTATAAAACTCCTCAAGGTTCCTTGGGAAAATTAGCAGAGATGACTGAAGGGATGTCAGGGCCTCAGTTTGTCCCATGTAAGACACCCATCGTGCAGCTAAGCCAATCATTTAAATGTCATCACTCCAACCTCTAGCCTGCAGAATTTGGCAGTGTGCAAAGCATCATGAACAAGTGTAAATCTGCACAAGTGTAAACAACCTTACTTGAGCCAGTCCAAATACTTTTTTTCCAGTAGTGAGAGGTAAAAATGCAGTGGGCCAAAGTGCCCAAATACTGCATCACTGCTGTGGCTCAATGTGCTTACAAAATAGAGGCTAAGGTTATGATACTGCAGGGTCTACATGATTGCTGGAATAATCCTGAGGACTCAGCATGACAAAGTACCATAATTCACAAGAATGAAGTCACCATAGCCCTGCAAAGTTATAGGAGAGATATTGCTATAGCCTCCCATTAATAAGTGATGTTATCATGACCTGTGTTCAGAGGAGTGATGTCACAGTGCTCTGCAATTCACAGAAGTGATACCACAATGACCTGCACATAATTACAAAAAGGTGTGACATTCTAAAATACAAAATGAAGTTAATCAAGAGTGTCAGCACAATGGTCTGTCATTCACTCCTGTAAACAGCAGCAGATAAAGGGCAGGTTTCAAGAAACAGTGGGGAAGAAACCTGGATTTCTACCCATACATATCTGGAAAGATGTTCACTACTCTTCAGTTGCTAGATATCATATTGAGGAATAGTGGCATTTGAATGAATGTGGCCAAGATTCCCAACTCTATATAAAATGGCTGAGAATAATTCCCAGCACTGGATTGGCCAGATTGTACCACATGGTCAGGTACTGGCATCCTTTGACATCTACTCAGAAGCATCCAAGACTCCAGCCAATGGCTGTGCAGAACAGGCAAGCTTTGACAACACCCAGAGACATCACAGTGTGTGCTGGTCTTACTGAAATGTTTACTGAGTTAGTACAATAAAGAAAAAAAAGACTTGATAAAAAATTAGCTTACTTTTATTCTGGGGACAAAATCTGTATTTTCTTTGGTCGCATAATGCTTTAGGAATGCAATAACCACCTTCCAAAATGTGTAATAAGGGTTTTTGATGTCTCCTGGGTACCAGAGGCACTCTGCCCTTAGACTCCGGTTAGTGTTATCAGACCTAGACATACTGATCCATTCCTAAAGGTGTACGTCTTACCTTTCTTAGGAAAAGCAGAATGACAAGCCCACACATGCAATAGGGAGAGTTACATCAGGACTGGATTAACATGTTCTAGATGGCATGGAGTCTTCTGGTGATTTAACTCATAATGTACCTGGGATTTACTTCAAACTCCTTTCAAAAGAATTTGTAGCCTTGACATCTTATGAAAGCAGCATTTCTAAAATATCCCTGTCAAAGATGGCCAGATCTTCCTGTAACAATTAAAACAACTTAATTACGAAGGTATTCATTTTGAAATTCATCAACAGCTATGATTGCAAGAAAGGCTCAGATTGTTTCACTTGCTGGTTCACGTCAGCTGTGATGTCAAAAAAGTCATTTATAATTGGATAAGAGCTTGCTGCTCTCTGTTTATTGCTCATATGCTGCTCATGCCTTTCATGATGGTGCCTATTATAGCCAGAGGAGACCTAAAAAGAGCTGAGCCCATGCAGAGACTCCCTTCCTTCTTCCCAAAAAAATATTAGAAAGTGATAAAATCATAACAATGCCATAAAGACGACTAAATACGTATTTAATATATAAATATAAAGAGAGAGACCTATATATCTACATCTACTGGACAATGGACATGTTCTAAGGATCAGGGTTTTAATCCATTACGTACCAAGCAAAGAGGGATGATTCTTATTAACATCATTTCTTGCCAATAAAGTTAGTTTTCAACATACAAAAATATAGATCTCTCTCTCTCTCTCTCTTTCTCTCTCTCTATATATATGTATATAAAATCTCTGTAGATAATTAATATCGTCTGGAGCAGCTATGGCAGCAAGATGAAATCCACAGCTGGAGTAACTTTGTTAAAAAGGTGATGGGCAACCAGTTAAGTGAGCAGATCAGAGCTGAGAGTTGAAGAGCAGTCTTCACACGTTGGAAATACTGGGGTTCACTAAAGGGAAGGGAGTGGTGTTAAACATTACCCTAGTGGTAGACTTACGATTTGGCCCCAGGTGTTCAGGCATAGGCTGTCCTCTCTGACTACCCAAGGAACATGAAAACTCAAAGGTTCCTTCTTGGATAAATCCAACTGAGGTACTGAGCCCAGAAGATAAAAGCACTCTCTTAGATTATAAATCCTTTGCGCATTTAAGCAAAAAAAGATTTGATTTGGACTCAGCTAAAGGTGAACTCTTGTAATTCCTTGAAACCTTGCTTGTCTAATTTGTTATTATCTACATTTATGGCTTTTGGCATACCGTAAAGAGCTGAATAGTAAAGATCTCCTTAAAAAGATGGGGGAAAGGGGGTAGGGAGGATGAGGGTGGTGGGATTATATTTTTTTTTATTGATTGGGGGGGGGGGGGGGAAGGAGCCAATCCCTATGTTGGGGATGTTATGAGGTAATGCTTAAAGTTTATGGTATTGTATGTCTGAATGTATATGGTTGAATTTGAAAATAAAGTATACATTTATATAAAGATGAAACCCACTAGCTATAGTCTTGACCCTTCTCCCTCTTAGCTAATAAAAGAATAGTGGTTCAAAATTGTTGGGTCCCTTACACCAAATTGTAAATGGTTCCCTGCAAGAAAGCATTATTCCAGGCTTTTATAAGATACAACTACAGTATTTAGCAGTTATGAAAGAACTGGATTCGCTATTGGTAGAATACTACCAAATTTAGGCCCTCATTTACTAAATTGCTTTAATTCAAGGTAAGGGTGCAGGTAGTAACTAATCCATCCAGAGAATAATGGATGACGCTTGCATTATTTAAACAAGCATTGCATATTATTAGTACACACGAACATGTTAATGGAAGTTAGCAAATGAAGGCCTTGCCTTTGAAGAAGGTGATAATCAGTTAATCCTGATTTTAGAAAGCTAGCATATTTTGACTTTAACCAATTTGGATTTACAAGGGGTTCTAGTATAGAGACAGTGTTGTTAGCCTTCATGGATGATTTTAGGGAGATCTTGGATATGGGATGTGATTCTCTAGTGATTTTCTGTGACCTCTCATTTCCCTATGTCACCATTGACCCCCAGCATTTTTTTTTTTTGAATGGATGGAGGTCATCAGTGTCAGCTGTAAGATGCAGAAATTGTGTGGTTCTTTTCTAGAGAGGACATGGAGGGTGAGGTTTGAGGATGCTCTCTCTAAACCCTGGATACTAAAATTAAATGTGCCCCAAGGCTCAATACTGTCACCACTACTCTTTAATATTTATTTTCAACCATTGGCTAAGCTAATAGTTTTGAACTGGAGTATTAGAATTTTTGCTGCTGCAAATGGCATTTGATACAATCTGGAGACACTGCAATCTTGTCTTTGCTCAACTAAAACAGACTAAAACTGAATGTTTTAAAAACAATGGTACTCGGGATGTGAAAAAGACTCTGTTCCTAAGCCTAAGCTAATCAGAAGGTAGAGGTTTAGGAATGATGGTTGATAATGAGTTACAAATGCAATGTACTGTCTTTTGTATTATTATGACGGATTCAAAATTTGCAGCTTTATTTAAATCATATGGATTTGGTAACAGTAGCTCTGGTCTTAATTTCCATTATTGAACTATTGTAATTGCGTATATTGTAGTTTGGTGAAAGCCCAGCTAAAGTGACGTCACTTTCTTCAAAACACAGCCACTCGTTTTCTGCTGGGATTAAAAGTTAATGATTATATTGCCCCTGATTTAAAAAGGTTGCTTTGGTAATCGATAAGCTTTAGAATTCAGTTTAAGGTTTTGGCATTTATATCCAAGACATTATTTGGGGGAAAGCCACTTTATCTTAGGGACCATCTAGTGCCCTGGGCTCTCTCGCCACAGGAGCCCCTAATCTTTCTTGGTCTGAAGGAGCTATAGCCTGTAGGTGGGCTTTGGGACCCCTTCCCAGTTTCTGCCGTGGGTGCCTGCATATCTAACATTGGCCCTGCTTCCAACACGGCTTTTTATATGTCCCTTCACCTAGAGAGATTAGATGAGTAGAAGCCAAGAGGAAGGCCTTTTCATTTGTAGGTCCTAATCTTTGGAATTGTTTTCCTAAGGCCGTGAGATCTTTGTAAAACTTTTACTTTTTAGGAGGCATTGCCAGGACTGGTTCTTTAAGAAACCCCTTTCTTAAAACTAGATTTTAATTTATTAGCATTGATTCTTTGATTATATAGTTTTTATCTGGTATTTTAGAATTTTAGGGGGTTTATTGGTTTTGTTGTTTTACTGTATTATGGTGTATGTGCTGTATTATAGTATGTTGATATTTTATTTGGTATTGGATTTCAGTGTTGGATTTTTGTATTTCACGTTAAGCCTGTTGAATTGACAAACAATAAATTGAATGAATAAATTAAATCAGGGCTTGACAAATCTCAGGTACAAAGTCACCATGGCAGCTAGAAATTTGTTGCTGGCACCTGGGAGTTTTGTGCCCCTCCCCCCCCCCCAAAAAAAACATTGTGGGTTTTTTAATTGCTGCGGTGCTGCTGGGGCAGGAACACCCTCCCCCCTGCCTGTGCAGCTGTGTGTGACTTTGAGCTGCACAAGGCAGGAACTGGAGACCAACGCAAGACTTCCTGCACCACAGCGCTCAGATTTATACACAGCCGCATTTGCATGGAAGAGAATGCTCCTGATCCAACGGCCATGGATAGAGTGATCTTTTCACCCCATGCTAGCAAGGGACGAGGAGGGAGGCTGAATGCCTTGGTGGGGGGAAGGTTGGGGTGGGACAAATGCCTGCATGCTGAATGGCTTACTGGAGCTGGGGGGGGGATGGGTGTGGCTGGCTTATTGGGGTTGGGGCAGAGAATAGATCACTGGCTGGGGGTGGCAGACTGGCTTGCAGGGATAGAGCTGGGGGAGGTTGCAGGAGAGTGGCTTGTAAAGGTAGGCTTTGCTGGGTAGTGAGGGAAGCTGGACTGAGGGGACTGACTGGTTTCCTGGGAAGTGAAGGCAGATGGGCTTGCTGGAGTGGGTGGGTTGGGGGGGGGAACAGGATAAAAGAGAGACTGGCTAACAGGGTTGGGAAGGGAGAGAGTGGGTGGAGACCTGCTGGCTGTGTATTTATACCAGTGGCTTGAAGGGGTGCATTAAGCGCTTGATTTACTAAGTCTTCTTTTCCTTTAGAAACATACTGGGGAGAAAAAGCCTTAGATATCAGGCCGTACAGGAGCTGCTGTAGACCTCAGAAGCAATCGCAACAACCATCCCCCCTGCTCCTCAGCATCAGTTGGGACAAAGGGGGAGAGGAATGCTCAGCCACTGGCTCCTAAATTCAAAGGCTTAGATTAAATAAATAAATAAAATACAGCTCTCAACTTAATAGACCATGACCTCCCTCTCACATTGACGTCTACAATTGCAAGGCACCAAAAATATGCAAGAGCCAGTACCTGTACCCTAGTAACGAAAGGGTGTAGAAAAGCAGTTGGAGAATATGAGTTGCTACTGGATGTTCCAGTCCTCATGCGGTCTACAGACTCTAAGAAGCGGTAGTGAGGGGCAGCAGAAGATTAACAGCAGAACATTGGTTGTTATGGGGTATTCCTGACCTTAAACTGTTTAAAGAGTAGCTTATGAATTGACAGCTCTCATCCCACTGCATTCAGGGACTTGCATGGGTTTTAAATAAGAAACGGAGACACATAAACCTATAAGTACATACCAGAATACATTACGTACACAGGAGTTTAGAGAGCCCCCAGACTCATTTACAACACTGGGCTAAGCTAAGGCTGTGCAAACTCTATATTTTATGATGCAATTGGCTAAAACCCAATATGCATAAAAAGACGAAAGTGGAATTAGCTTACTGCCAGCATCTGAACACCTGGAACCCTGTGGTAATCCTGAACTTCTGGTTGTTACTATTAGGGGTGTGCATTCATGAGTGCACATTTGGTTCGTTTGGGCGTCTAAAAATCTAAAGTGCCCACAAATCGCTTATATGTGCGTAGACCTATGAAATAATGTACATACAATCAACTGGACACATTTAAAGTTCTTGCACGTATACGATGCGCACCTAAAAAAACACAAGTCAAATGCACACAGAGAAATGCCTGAAATTTGGGAAAAATTTGTTATAACGAATACAAACCAAACTTTTTTGGGCTGTTTGCACCCTTAGTTGCTATGGTAATTGGGAGTTTGATTATCTCCCTCCTGTACCCTCTTTCTTGGCATAATCTATTCCATTTTCTTTCCAAACTGCTGACCCAATATATGATATAGACCAGGTCATGATATGTCAAGGATGTTGGCAGCAGCTCCATAGCTTTGCTTATTCTGTAACTTGTAGGGTCCTTGTGGAAGGTGAGTGGGTTTTTGAATACTTCTAAAATCCCTTCAGAAAAAGGGACCTTATCAGATATCTTTAAAATCATATATTCAAAAAATAACAGCTCTCCCCACCATACTAGAACCAGCCCTTCCCCACAGCACAAAAAAAAATACAAGATAGTCTGTGGATATAGCTCAATCCAGACGTCATTTGATAAAGAATAAATTCCTGAGTGTTGCTTTGGAAAAGAAAGAAAGAGGTTTAGTCACGATTGTCTCAAGGCCTCAGTCCTTGGCAACCAGGAAATGACATCATAAACTGGCCAAGCATGCTCACTGAAAGAAGCTGCCTAAAACGATCAACAATTTTTGGCACAAGAATAGGATTTCCCCCCATCCTATTGAAAGCAATTTTAGGAAAGATAAATCTAGTACATCTAAAAGTCTAAGCAGAGGGATTAATGGCTAAGAAAATCCAACTTCCAAAAACTAGGACAGAAGAAAGCCAACCTGGAACAGTAGTAGAGAGGAAGTGGACAGGTAACACAGAAACAGGAGTATCATTCAACAGAACAGAGGAATAGCCTAGTGGTTGGAACAGCCAGCTGAGGACCAGGGCAGCCAAGGCTTAAATCACATTTCTCCCACTTTAGGCGGGTCATTTTCCCCTCCATTGCTCCAGATACAATTTAGATTGTGGGCCCTCTCTGAAACCAGGGCTTCCTATTGCAGCTGATTTTTAACTCACCTTCGAAAAGTGAGCAATAAAATATAAATCTGGGAGCAGGGACATGGTGAGGGAGGGGGAATTTTATAAGGAGGTGCCTACTTTAAGCATGGATGCAGGCACCTAAATGGGGCTATTTTCGTCATTTACTTGTGTATGTGGGCACATGTGCATGCTAATGGCCATTTATATCCAAAACTGAAACACACTATCAAAACAAAAAATGTTCTTATGAAAAAAAGTGAGTAAATGTTTAATTCACCATAAATTTCTTTGCATCATCATCATCATACCAGGGAGGTCTCAGAACTACCAGGCTATTAAGTTGACACATATGACTTATATTATATAAAGTCAATGTATCATCTGTCCCATTGCATCAGTGACCTCCCTAGTTAAAGAACACCCGCAATATCAAGAAGACCGCAGCATAATAACAAAATAACTTAGCTTCAAAACTTCAGCTTAATGCGGTCAGTCTGAAACCCCGACGCTTCAATCTAGCGTTCTTCAAGCGTTTCGCAGCCAGCACAGCTTCATCAGGGGAATATTGCCAACTAGTCACAAAGAAACATAAACACACTACTAAAACTCATACTCATTCATCATATTCATAAAAACAAAACATATCATAACCACTAAATACTCTCACCCAAAATTCAGAATAGCAAATCATGCCGCAAAACAAACTAAGTTATTTTGTTATTATGCTGCGGTCTTCTTGATATTGCGGGTGTTCTTTAACTAGGGAGGTGATTGATGCAATGGGACAGATGATACATTGACGTTATATAATATAAGTCATATGTGTCAACTTAATAGCCCGGTAGTTCTGAGACCTCCCTGGTATGATGATGATGCAAAGAAATTAATGGTGAATTGAACATTACTCACTTTTTTCATAAGAACATTTTTTGTTTTGATAGAGTGTGTTTCAGTTTTGGATAGTTTATCACTCTGTTACTTGACCTATACTTGATTGGATGGCCATTTATAAGCAGCATCCAGCATAAGAGTATGCGCGTGGATTTGATGGCACATACTTTGCCGGTGGGCGTACACGTGGGCAGAATTTGGGTGGAATGTGTGTAGAGTGCGCAAGTACGCATGTACATTAGAACATACTATAATTTACATGCGTACCTGCAAAATATAAACAAAGGCATTTAGACCAGCGATCTAAAAGCGGCGCCTCCTTTTTTCTTATATAAAACAGCACCTAAGCAGGTGCATATATTCACGCTTAAAGTAGACACCTTCTCATAAAATTACCCTCCAGGTGTGAGAGAGGGACTGTGTAACAGGTAGCACTAGGTGATATGAAAATACTGATTGGAATGGTGAATATTCAAGAACACTTTGTTTTTGATCCCTGAAATATACTCCTCTCCCCTGGTTCCCAAAATATCCTCCTTTACATGCAGACTTACAACAAAACATTGCAAGATTTTCCCAGGGGACTATTCTCCATCTATTTGTAGATCTCCTTGTCCTCCAGTGGTTTCTAACCCAAGTCCCGGCATTTCCTCTTCTTTTTATAGCTATAAATTCAAACAAGATCCCTTCTTTGAAAAGCTCTGTGGTGCCTGAGCAAGACATGAACAAAGCGATGAAGACCGCACAGTGGCATCTGAGGAGTAAATTGGGAGATTTAGCTGACTGTGCATTCATGGCGATCTCTTTTCCCATAAACAATTAGCTGGATAACTAGTGGGCGTGCCATCAGACTGCTCACTGCTATCGCTGAAAGTACATTCGCTTCCTCCCTAAGGTGGCAGTCCAGATTAGAGCCAGCTGCTCAACCATTTCTCGTGGGACTGGTGGAGTCCAAAGTAAAAAAAATATAAATAAATAATCCTTCTCCACCATCACGACAGCAGCCATTTTCTTCCCAGTCACTTTATGATAAACTATGGCAACCATTTTGTTTTGAAGTTTGGCAGTCATTTTATGACAGTCTGTGGAAGCCAGTCTTGGTTTTGAATCCTGTCAATTAGTTTATCAATCTTTTTATGATGATCTAGGGCAGCCATGTCAGTTTGAACTTGGGCAGTCACTTTATGATGATCCACGGTGAACAACACTTTGTTATATAGGCCCAGAAGGACCATTTGTGAAAAAAATACTCAAACACCAACCAACCATGATGGGTTTGAGAAAAAGGAAGGCCAAAAAAGTAAAAAAGGGGACCCTCCGTGTCAACAGAAGTAATGAGGGTCAAAAGTGCTTACAAATTCCAATGCTGGTCTATCAGTCCCATATGTCTTCTGCGGGAGGTATACTGGATTTAAACGCCCCATCTACAGACTATCCCCTCCCTACTGTTTGAAGAGGGAGAAACTGAAGATAGTCAGAGGAGAGAGAAAAGGGTAACAAAGGCTTCCATTACTTCATTTCTCAATTCAAGTCAAACCCGTTTTCCGATCCATAGAATGGGTCTGGATAGCTGGTGGGTAGAAAAGAAGCCCTTAGCTGATTCTTGGCTTCCTGTGAAGCCAGAGCTTTGTTGGAAAAGTTTCTCTCTTATGTTTGTATATGCATGTAAATATACCTGGTGCATGTGAGAATGTGTGTATATGCGTAAGAGAGAATGTGTGTGTATTCAGGAATCCATTCTTTACACATCCACCCAGTTACTTGGTTTCTGGAGGGGAAACTCGAAGCCAGTCCTGGTTTTCAGACTTCCACCTCCCTATTGCAAGAAAATATCAGGAGATACAAATATTACAATGCATTACAATGCGAGTAAAAATAAAGGCCAGCACTGTACTACACTCTTCCTCCAGAAAACCCTGTTGTCACCTCTCCCTCCCTCCTCTCACAAATTTCCTCTCTCAAGATAACTTTCCGAGGTTGTAGCATAACCAAAAACCTGACCCCCACTCAGTCCAACCCCTTCCCCGGTCTCCTTACCAAAAGAAAATCTCTCCTTAAATAAAGCAAATTCCAGAATATTCTGGACAGGCGGAGAGAGAATGTGGGGATGTAGGGGAGCAAGGGGATTTTCCAGGGGCTAGGGTCTTAATCCACTAGGCACCAAGCAAAGGGGGGGGGAAGATGATTCTTATTAACATCATTTCTTTCCAATAAAGTTATTTTTCAACGTACAAAAATAAAGAGACCATTTCCCCAATTAAAAGGGCAGGTCAACATTAATTAAAGGGAGGTCCAGCTCCCAGAAGCCTCTGGGGGCAAAACTTGGAGTGGGGCAATGGGAGACTGGCTGCCTCCCAATCCCACACATGAGTACAATCCCCTTGTCTTAAATACAGTATGGACAACATATACTTATATATGGGATACTGTACTATATACCAAGAATATGCTTAACCCAGTACTATTTTGGCACATGCTAAATATATAGAAGTAAAATATTTCTTTATCCTGGCTATTAATTCCAGTGTTAAATGCAAACTTAAAAGGACAAGGACCAGTATTCAAAAGCTTTTATGTGGTCAGCATTGGGTGCTGGCTGCATAAGGGCTTTGAAAGAAAAATCCCAGCTCAGGGACTGCAAAACATTTGGCGATATAAGTCACTCTACAGCCTAGTTATGCAGATTAAATTGGGGAAGGATTTGGGTTAGGAAAGGGCGGACCAAAGAGTTATGTGGAAAGCAGTGTAATTCAGCCGCTCTCCATAAAACTACACCATAAACGAATGGCACAAAGAGAGGGAATAACTTTATATGGAAATATTACTCATTTGAAGTTAAATGTGTACAGTATAGTCAGTGATCCGACTGATAGATTTAGGATTGTTTAAAATCTGTATAACTCTATACACATGGAGCCCGATTCCCAGAGGGGTACATCTGGGCCCTCCAGACATCCTCATTGAAGACAGGCCCATTAGGATCCGATTCTGGACCACGGGAACTAAACTTTCATGGTACACAGAAATGGGCCTGAAGATGGCCCAGCATGCCCCTGCCTGCCTGCAGGAACATCTTCCCCACAGGCTCCCCTGGCTGCCGCAGCTCAGCCCCCCTCTTCCCCACCGACCGACCTACGGCTGGCCAGCTGGGGTCTAGATCGGGGGGCGGGGGAATCCACAGGACCGATTACCAGATTAGTGCTGCTTATTCCACCTTCGAGGTGGAATAAGCAGCACGTCCCCTTTGACCCGGCAGGTCGTACAGGGCTAGGACCAGAATCGGCCTTGTACGTCCTGCTGGCTCAGTCCGCCCCCCAGTCCGTCCAGATCCTGCCCCCTCCCATCCCCCACTGGCTCCCCCTATCCTGCTGCTCTGGATGTGCAGGGAGAGCCGGAGGGGGAAATCGGGCCTGGATTGCTTGTGGGGCTGCACGTCCCGCAACCCGCGTCTCTGCATCGGACCCATAAGCTACCACCACCAAAGGGCACATCCAACAGATGGCTAAAACCTGCCGCTTCTTTCTTTATAACATAAGCAAAATTTGTCCCTTCCTTTCTACTCACACTACTAAGACCCTTATCCACTCACTAGTTACCTCTCGTCTTGACTATTGTAATCTGCTCCTCACTGCTCTCCCTCTCTCCTTCAATCTGTTTAAAACTCAGCTGCAGGGCTTATCTTCCACCAGTGTCGCTGTACTCATGTAACCCCGCTTCTCAAGGCACTTCACTGGCTCCCTATCAGTTTCCACATCCAGTTCAAACTTCTCCTATTTACCTACAAGTGCATTCATTCTGCGGCTCCTCACTGCCTTTCCTTTCTTATCTCATTTTACGCCCCCTCCTTGGGAACTCCGCTCCTCTGGCAGATTCCTTTTATCTGTGCTCTTCTCTGCCACTGCCGACTCCAGACTTCATTCATTCCATTTTACTGCTCCCTATGCCTGGAACAAACTACCTGAGTCTGTGCATCAGGCTCCTTCTCTGGCCCTATTCAAGTCCAGGCTGAAGACCCATCTTTATGAAGCTGCTTTTGGATCCTGATGCTCCTCACGCTCTTGTCCACTACTTATGTATGTTTTGCCATACTCTAGTCCCTGGGTTCACTATGTGTTTTGTCCTGATTAGGTTGCAAGCTCTGATGAGCAGGGACTGTGTCTTACCTCTATAAGTACGTTGCTGCGTACACCTTGTAGCGCTATACAAATCACTAGTAGTAGTAAGCACGAACCTCAGTTTTTGCACAGGCTTTGTCCCCCCACCCATTCTCCCTCTCTTTCTCTCCCATCCTCTGCCCAGCCCAGAACCACTGTTGTGCACATAACTTTTCCAAGGAAGCAGAGAGGAATTCCTTCTTCCCTATTCTTACCCCTTATCACCACATCTTACAGTTCTCTCTTCTCCAACATCTGCTCTCTGCCCCTTCCTCCAGCATCCACCCTTGGGCAGCCTTCTTCCTCTTCCCCAGCATCTTCCATCCTGCCTTTTCCCAGCATCCATTCCTTTTGCCGCTTTCTCCTTCCCCAGTATCCAACTACTTTACCTCCTTCCTGACGTCTGCTCACTGCCTCTTTCTCTCCTTCCTCCCAGCATCTGACCCTCGCCCAGCATCCGCCCACTTCCGCTTATCCCTTTCTGCCCCCTGCCTCTTCCGTCTTCATCCACTCCCACCTCCCTCTTGCCTCTTCTTCTCTTCTTTTCCCTTCCTCAGCACTGGCTCCTGCCTCTCTCCTCGGTCTTCCCAGCACCGGGCCCCTGCCTGCCCCTCTCTAACACTTTTCCTTCTTGTCAATGCCGGCACTACAAGCATATTCAAATCTCAAGGTTACAGTCTGTGACCATGAATTTTGAATGTGCTCACACTGCTGGCACTGAGGCGGGGAAGAAAGATGGGAAGCTGTGCCAAGTATTTATGGTGCTTGGCTTCATCAGCTGTTGAGGGCAGGGGATTCCCACCAGCCACACTGCTCTGCCCCACAGCACCACTCTCTCTGACTTGGGGGCCTGTGGATTCCAGCCAACCATGCTGTTCCACCCTGTGTCTCTTCATCTTCAGTTGGACGGCCAATCCTCAAATTCTGTTATTCTAGATCACCACCTAGTTGGCCTAATGGTAAAGCCAGTCTTCACCAGCGGCAACACTAATAAAAAAGACAAACAAAACACAAACAGTAAGCTGAAAAGAGAAAAGTCTGTCTGTCAATTAAGATTAAAACACCAGAACCAGCACATTAGTTCAGATTCAAACACATTACTGTACAATTCACCAATCCAACCTCCATAAAAACTCCATGCATGGAACTCGCCTGTAAAGCGACCACCCCATCTAAACTCCTTAGGGATGGTTATACCACCATGGACGGTTGTACAGAATAAATTTCTGGAAATAATCATGTTTTCCCTTTCTTGCAAAATCACAAGTAAGTTTACTCTAACCTATTCTCCAGTGGAAGCTCTAGGGCTGCCATAGACAATATCTCCTGGCTAAATAGAACCTCTAGAGGAGCCTGCTGACTTGGCCAGAGTTTTCAATTCGTAGTGTACTCTGTCAGTTTATTAAAACATGCTCCAGGCCATCTGCTTGCATCATCAGAAAAACCACAATCAACACTTTAGACTTGGCCCATGCCACCATAGGAGGATAATGTAAACTGCACAACAGTGAAGTAATCAGGATATATCTAAAACCAGTCTAACTATAGCATTTTGGATTGGTGCTAGTGCACAGTGGGCCTCAAAGGGAAGCCAGCACAGAAAACATTACAACAGTCCAGCTATGCTATCACCAAATGGTCCAGAATAGATTTAAGGGTCAGAGATCCGGAAAAGGGCATAATCCCTTAATTGTCTGCAATTTTAAAAAAGTCTACTGGGCAACGCTGGCCACATAGGTATCAAAATTCAAATCTACATCATAGCATACTCCAGGACTGCACAGGATAAAGGCTCCTTCTGTGACAGGGCCCACTGAAACTCAGGATCTCCATTGTTTGGCTGTTAGGCATCAATTTATTATCCAGCAGCCAATCTACAAACAAGTTTATTCAAATTCTCATCCATAATCCACACATAAGTAAACAACCAGACCTAAACCCCTACTGATTTGCCCTAGTAGTGTCATCAAAATATTAAATAAAAGGTAAAGTGGTGGGCATTGTTTAAAAACAATATCTTGGAAGCCCAGGCCAGATGTATTCCATGCTTTAAGAAAAGTGGAAAGAAGGCCAAAAAACTGCCAGTATGGTTAAAGGTGAGGATAATGAGTCTGTTGTAGCCAAAAAAGGTAATGGAAAAAAGGAACCAAATAATGAAAATGGGAAACAACATAAGCACTGGCAAGTCAGATGCAAGGCATTGATAAGACGGGCAAAAAAAGAATTTGAAAAAAAGCTTGCCATGGAAGCAAAAATATAATAAAAATTTTTTCAAGTACACTCATAGCAAAAAACTTGCGAGAGCATCAGTTGGATCATTAGATGATAGAGGGATAAAAGGGGCGCTAAGAGAAGATAAGGCAATAGTGGAGAAACTGAATGGATTCTTTGCTTCGGTCTTTACTGAAGAAGATCTGGGAAGTTACCCATGCCTGAAATGGCATTTAAAGGTGATATATCATAAGAATTAAAAGAAATATTGATAAAACGGGAAGATATAATACAATTTTCATAAACTAAAGAGTAGTAAATCACCTGGACTGGATGGTGTACATTCGAGGGTGTTGAAAGAACTGAAATATGAGACTACAGACCTGCTATTAATAATATGTGAACTATCATTAAAATCATCTGTAGTATCTGAAGATTAAAGAATGGTCTATATAGCGCCACTTTTTAAAAAATGTTCCAAGGGTGATCTGGGAAACTACAGATGGGTGAGCCTGACGTCAGTACTGGGCAAAATGGAAGAAAATTACTGAACATGTAGAGCAGTACTTTTCAAACTTTAATCCTGTATGACCCTATTTTAACAATTGAAAATTCACTAGACACCGGATGATGATGAAATCAAACTGGCAGATCTCCAGCCTCCTTCCCCTCTCTCCACTCATCTAAAGCAGGAAGGAGCAGCAAAAGTAGTGGCAACAGCAGCAGCAGTAGTTAGCACAGGGTCCCTTGTGTCAGTGTGCTTACAGACCCCAGTACTCAGCATGGATTCCAGCCTAACAGGAAGCTTACCCAGTAGAGGGAAAACGGCCTATGAATGTTCACTGCTCACAGGTCACATGCTGACTGGTGACTTGGCACACAGGTCACAGTGAAAGTCCAGAGAGATGAGGAAATGGCTATGTTTCTGTGTTAGTTGTAGGATATATTGTTAGGAATAAAGTTAGTTTAATATGTGACGTCACTCTTTGTAAGCGATTCTATTGGTGAGAGGTTTGTTTAAAAACAGCTGATATCAGACGCTAAGGATATGAAAGCGGTGGGAAGCATTCTTTATGCTCAAGATTATGGATGTTTAGAGATACTTTTTATGTTTGGTGGATTAACTGCATGAAGAACTCCTGAAGAAGCCAATTTGGCGAAACAAAAGCTTTTGTCGAGTAGTTAGCCGTGGTAACGGACAGCTGAGGCTGTTTGGTGATCGCAGCTTGCAGTAGCAGTTGGATCAAGTGGTTTGCAACTATCATTACGTGCCGAGCCCAGGATGTCACTCAGATAAGTGTATATATACCTTTATTGGATGTACAGATAAGCTGATTTTTAAGAAAATATTTTTTGTTTCGTTATAGGAAAAACGGAGTGCAACTTATGGGCTTGGGTACTAGGTAAAAATTACCACGCACTATATAGAAGTACAGACGCTTCTCTTTTAATATTTATGTGTATTGTTGAGCTCTGAAGGATCCTTAAAAGTACTTTTGTGGATGTAGAATATTGAAATTGTGGTGAATTTGGATTAATAAATAAATATTATTAAGAATTATAAGGCTGAAGACCTATGATGTGAGTGTCTGCCATCTCCCTATGGTGATTAGATTCGCCAGATGTAGGGGTAAGGCCATTCTGAGGTCATTTATCTGCCATATTGAATTAGCAATATGTTTGTGTAGAAAGTTTATATGAGTTTTTCTGGAGATTATAAGGAATTTATGGTGATTACTAAGGGTATATTTTGTTAGTTAGTTTAGTTTATCCCTTAGGCAGTTATTCTTATTTATGTTTCTGTGACCCCATCCACTAATGATGTGACCCCCATTTGGGGTCCGAACCCCAAGTTTGGGAACCACTGATGTAGATAATCATGGTTTAGTAGCCAACATGGATTTAGCCAAGGAAAGTCTTGTCTTACTAATCTGTTATATATTTTTGAAGGTATGAATAAATAGATAGAAACATAGAAATATGATGACAGAAAAAGACCACATGGCCCATCTAGTCTGTCCTTTTATAACAACAACTACAACTGTCCCCTTTTTTCCTTTAGAGATCCTCTGTATTTGTCCCATGCTTTTTGAATTCAGTTACTGTCCTCATCTCTACCACCTCCACTGGGAGACTATTCCACGGATCCACCACTCTTTCTGTAAAGAAATATTTCCGCATATCACTCCTGACTCTATCCCTCTTCACCCTCATCTCATGTCCCCTCGTAGCAGAACTTGCTTTCAATTGAAAGAGGCTCTCTCCCTGAACATTTATGCCACGGAGGTATCTAAATATCTCAATCATATCACCTCTATCCCGCCTTTCCTCTAAAGTATACATATTAAGATCCTTAAGTCTGTCCTCATATGCTTTATAATGAAGACCACTAACCATTTTAGTAACCACCCTCTGCACCGACTCCATCCTGTTCACATCTTTTTGAAGGTGCGGTCTCCAGAACTGCACACTATACTCTAAATGAGGTTGCACCAAAGACTTATACAGAGGCACTATCACCTCCTTTTTTCTGCTAGTCATTCCTCTCTGTATGCACCCAACCATCCTTCTAGCTTTTACAATCGCCTTTTCTACCTGTTTAGCTACTTTAAGATCATCAGACACAACCACGCCTAGGTCCCGCTCTTCTTTAGTGGATAGATAAAGGTGAGCCGGTTGATATAGTTAATCTGGATTTTCAGAAAACCTTTGAAAAGGTCCCTCATGAGCAACTCTTGGTGAAATTAAAAAGTCATGGAATAGGAGGCAGTGTATTATTGTGAATTAGGAACTAGTTAAAAGATAGAAAGCAGAAAGTAGGGCTAAATGGCCAATTTTCTCAATGGAGAAAGGTGAATAGTGGAGTACCCCAGGGATCTGTGCTGGGCCCGGTGCTTTTTAACATATTCATAAATGACCTGGAAAAGGGACTAACGAGTGAGGTGATCAAATTTGCAGATAATACAAAATTACTCAAAGTTGTTAAAACACAAGAGGATTGTGAAAAATTGCAAGAGGACCTTGATAAATTGGCATACAAATGGCAGCTGAAATTTAATGTGGACAAAGTTAAGCACTTAGGGAAGAAGAACAACCCAAACTATGGTTACATGATGCAAGGTTCCAACTAAGCAACCATCACCCAGGAAAAGGATTTAGGCATCATCATGGATAACACATTGAAACCCTCCACCCAGTGTGCAGCGGCGACCAAGAAAGCAAATAGAATACTAGGAATCATAAGGACAGGAATGGAGAACAAAACAAAGGCTATGATAAAGCCTCTGTATCATTCCATGGTGTGACCACACTTTGAATATTGTGCGCAATTCTGGTTGCTATATCTTAAAAAGGATATTGCAGAATTAGTAAAGGTACAGAGAAGAGCCACCCAAATGGTAAAGGGGATGGAAGGATACCCCTATGAGGAAAGGTTTAAAAGCTTAGGAATCTTCAAGTTAGAAAAGAGATAGTTTAGGGTAGATATGATAGAGGTCTATAAATTAATGAATGGAATGTAACAGATAAACATAGATAAATTGTTTACTCATTCAGGGGACATGCAATGAAGATACAAAGTAACGCATTTAAGACTAATAAGATAACATATTTTATCACTCATCGACTAATCAAACTCTGGAATTTGTTAGCAGAGGATGTGGTCAAAGCTGTTAGTGTAGCTGGGTTTAAAAGAGATTTAGAAAGTTCCTGGAGGAAAGGTCCATAAACCATTCTTAAAGAGGAACCGGGAAATCCACTTCTAATCCCCGGATAAGCATTGTGGAATCTGTGTACCTTTTTGGAACCTGTCAGGTACTAGTCACCTGGACTGGCCAATGTTGGAAACAGGATACTGGACTAGATGGAGCTTGGTCTGACTCAGTATGACATCTCTTATCTTCTTATGATCTCTGAATGAGGCACCGTCTCCCCCAATGACATTCCCCTGAGAATAAAAGAGAGCCATTAAATCCTACCAGCTGAGACCACCCAAACAAAAGGGAAGAAAACCACGTAGGAACCTTGCCACCAAGGTCCAGCGGCTTCCAGCCCTCCAGCTTGCAGGCAGGTCTGACGGCTCGGGCATATTTTGGCTGCCACAGGAGAAAGCCTAGTCCACAGCTCTCTGCTCATCTCAAGGCCATCAAAACATGCAGAAGCCTTCACAGGCAGCGTATATGCCACCGAGGCCCTCCACTCCGTCCACTCATCTGCCTACAAGAACCAAAATAGCTATGCACTTTTCTTTCACTTCCTGGTGCCCTGCTCAATCTCCTTCTTTTTGATGGGTGCATTTTAGTTAACCCTTTAACATTTTCATTCTGATTTGAAATAGACTGTTTCATTAGCTCCATGTTTATGTATTTTCTTAATGAATTGATATAACCACCATTATCCTGTAATGTCATTTGTTCCATATGATGAACACATTGGATAGTGGAATTCTCTTTAAAAAAAACATTAAAATAAACAGGCCATATGAAAGAAGTATATTAGCTCTATGCATCCTGAATTGTATGTGCCAAAATAGTATAAGATTTAGTATACTCTAAACCGTTTTTGTACTGTACCCTATGATACATTGTCATAACAGACAATACAGTCAACATGTATCACAATATTTCCAATTTCCTTTCTTCCCATAAGCCAGCTTGCTAAATTCCCCATTGCTTACGTGGCCCCTCCAAGCATTGCACCAGCATTTATTCCCTTTGAAATCCACGAAACAACAACAAAATATCATTACTCAATGCTTTTGTTGCCATGGTAACAGTCTTCTGGAAACTTCCCTTCAGAGAAGAGAAACAGCAATATTTCTTTCCCACAGTAATAGCCTTCCGGAAGCTTCCCCTTAGAGCTGAGAAGCTGTCATTTTGTTTTGTTTTGTTTTCTGACATGATAATATTTCAGAACTTCCCCTCAGAGAAGAGAAACATTTATACATTTTTCCCATGGTAATGGTCTTCCAGAAGCTTTCTCTCAAAGAAAAAAAGCTGCCATTTTGTTTTCTCTCCATGATAATAGTCTTCTAGTTACTGTTGCTCAGAGTAGAGAAGTTGCCAATTTTTATTTCTCATGGTACTGGTCTTCTATAAAACATCTCCTTGGAGAAAAGAAGCCACCATAATTTTTCCACTTTGATAATCATATTCTGGAAACTTCCTTCTTGTTTTCTGTTGGTGTTTACTTGTGTAGGTGCTGGGCAATCACACAATGCCTTTATTTTTTTTTTTTAGTCTCCTGCCAGGACGGCACCAACAGAGGGGGAAATGGAGACGTGCTTTGTCAGAGCTCCCCCTTGAGGAAACATCTCACCATCATGTAGAAGAGATGGAGAGGAGAAAGGCAGGCAGATAATGGCATGGTTTATGGCTTCTGGGGTCCTGGAGAGAGTACCACAGGGGTAGAGAGTCCATCGACGCTCAGTGAAGGGATGTGCACCTGGTTATTGCCATTTGAAGGGAACTGTGAAAGAGGAAGCAAACACAACAGCACAAGAAGAATTAAACATAAGGAATTTACTTTCTTTCAGACCAGTTTTTCTAAGAATTTTTAGACGCGAATGCAATTTAAGGCTCCTGCTGTGAAACAATTTAATCCATGCCAGGAAATTCTGCAAATCTTCCAGGATGTGTAAACACATCAAGGCAGCAGTGCAGACCACCAGAGCCGCTAACACCACTCACCACAGGCCGAGCGCACCGCCAACCACACCGGATCACCTCTAAAGAGGTTTGCAGCCATCCAGAAGTCAGACCTGAGGGCGCACTCCCACCAGTAAGCTCCGCTCACAGACGAGGCATCATAACCAGCCTCCACTATTTAGATCGCATGACTTACCAGGCAGGCCCTCACCCAAGGGCCAACAAAAGGGCCCTTTGTGTGACCCTTCAGTGGGGTCCAAGAAAGTATCCACAATACCCATCACCATAAAATCCTCTCCAACAAAGAAGATACCAGCACACCCTCCCCCTGATCTGCAGTGCATGCACTACCACTAAAAAAGCAAAACAACGCCAAACTAAGGTAACCAACTACAATGGATTACTCCATACTATGTGCCCAGAATCTTACACCCAGCATGAAATAAACTCCAAGTTGCAAGCACAATGAAAACCATAGTATTCACTCTCCTGACTATCACATGCCTAATCTCCACGATAATAATGGCTGAATCCCTCACAACAATCACAAACCAAATACCAATCACACAAACCCTGAGATACTACGAGACAAGAGCAGCTCTACAAAAATCAGAACTAAGGGCCCGATTTTCAAAGGCATTTACATGGGTAACTACCCTAGTTATCTGTGTAAATGCCTTAACAAGGAATTTTCGAAGGCACCTACATGGGTAGTGCCTTTGAAAATTACCTGGTTTGACCCTTACATGCCCCGATGCTATGTGGTTAGCATCGGGGCGTGTCGGGGCGTTCCAGAGCCGGCCATGGCGCTACCCATGAAGCACTGATTTTTGATGCTACACAGTTAGCGCTCTTCGCCTTAAAGTCAGGCGAGGAAAATCCCCGCCTATCTGTAAGATGCCGGAGCTAACCGTATAGCATCGAAAACTGATGCTACACGTATAGTTCCTGTGGCCTCTTAGCTGTGCGGTGATACCCGGATTTTCGATACTGGGGCCGCATATGACTCCAGCATGGAAAATCCGGGTTAGGCGGGAGGGGGCCCTAAATCTCACAACCTCTTGAAATATGTGAGAATCTACGACTTCCCCCACATAAAAGGCCACACTTCCTCCACATCAACCCCAAAGGGTTTAATGAGTATACTAAATAACACCAGATCAGTTAGAAACAAAGGGACCGATTTTCGAAAGCCTTTTACATGGGTAACTTCCTTAGTTACCCATGTAAAGGCTTTATCCGGGATTTTCGAAGGGCACCTACATGGGTAGTGGCCTTTAAAAATCCCGGATATGTCCCTAACACGCCCAGATGCTATGTGCACAGCATCAGGGCGTGTTGGGGGCATTATGGGGTGGAGCGGAGGCGGGCCATGGTGCTATCCATGTAGCTCCAATTTTTGATGCTACACGGTTAGCGCTCTGCGCCTTAAAGATAGGCGTGGGAAAACCTTGCCTATCTTTAAAGCACTGGGGCTAACCATGTAGCATCGAAAATTGGTGCTACACGGGTAGCTCCTGCAGCTACCTGGCTGTGCGGGGACACCTGGATTTTCAATGCCAGGGCCGCATATGACCTCGGCATGGAAAGTCCGGATTAGGCGGGAGATGGGCCAGCTATGCGCCAACACAGCACATAGCACTGCCCTACTGAAATTCGGGCCCAAAATCCCCATCATCACAAACTACATAGAAGACCACAGACCAGACCTCCTGTGTCTAACAGAAACATGGTTCAATGAAGAAGACAATGTCCTTATAAACCTCAAAGTACCTGGATTTGACCTATTTTACAGTAACAGAAGTGGCCACAGAGAAATAGGTGTACTAATCTTTGCAAAGAGCACCTACAACTTCTCAACAACAACCATAAACAATATAGATGGTCTTGACATGGTCTTCATTGAAAAAACACACCTAGCAATATGCCTTAACTACAGATCACCAAAATCGGATGAAACTACACTATCCAACATACTGGAAACAGCATGTTCACACTCAGCCCAAAACAAACAACTCATCGTACTTAGTGACTTCAACCTCTCCACACCACCTCCTAGAAAATCAACAGCATTTCTAGATGCAATGGATTCCTTAGACTTCAAACAGATCGTCAATAACCCTGCGCACAATGGAGGAGGTATACTCTACCTAATCTTTGCTCCTAAACAGTTACTCAACCCAGGTATCAACACCACAACATAAGTCACTCAAATACCAGGTTCCGACCACCACCTAATTTCCTTCAAACTTCCTTGCAACCTCCCAGACCATCACAGCAATACCAATATCAATGTTGGACGTCACTTCAAAACCCTTGACAAAACATCATTCATAAACAACTTATCCCCATTACTTGATAACGAAACAACTTAGATGACCTCAGATACAACTGGAACAAGATCATATCTGACTGTGCCACAATACCACACACCAAGCAAAGTAAGTTGGGCCCTAACACTACTTGGTACAATCTGGAACTAAAGCAACTAAAAAGGAACTCAGAAAACTAGAGCGCAGATGGTGACACTCACAAAATATTGATAAACACATATACCTAATCAACCTCAATACCTATCGACACGAAGTCAATAAACACAAGAAAGAATACCACTCTAAGCTAATCATTAGCTCCTTAAATAAGCCCAGAGAATTATTTGACATTGTAAACTCCCTATAAAACATAACAATGACAATAAAACAACCAACTTCTTCCAATCCAAACTCCAGAATTCCTGCTCTACCACAATTGAACCCCAAATTATCCAAACAACCTAAAGCTCTCTCAAGAAACTCTCCCCACCATCTCTGGAAAGCTTGGAAAACATCATAAAAACAATTCACAACCACATCACCACTGGACCCATGCCTGGTAGGCTGGATACAGACCACCTGCTCCAAAATAACTCCAGTCTTAAGAAGAAGAATACAATATTCCTTTGAACAAGCTCATATACCACCAACTCTCAAGAATGGATCAATCAAACCCATCTTAAAAAATCCAAAATTAGATGCCAGCGACCCATCTTCATACAGACC
The DNA here is from genome assembly GCA_033557465.1 of Ichthyophis bannanicus. Taxonomy (NCBI): domain Eukaryota; kingdom Metazoa; phylum Chordata; class Amphibia; order Gymnophiona; family Ichthyophiidae; genus Ichthyophis; species Ichthyophis bannanicus. The sequence continues at coordinate 738,567,437 of CM066032.1, read as the reverse complement.
TATCACCAGTCTACTGTCTTTTAGCCAAAATAATTGAAAAAGTAGTTCTACTCCAACTACAAAATTAATTCGACAGACACAACCCATTAGATTTACAAGAACATGGATTTAGGACATATCAAGCTAATCACGTCTCTCAAGCAAAATCATAAAAGGCATTCAGAATTCTCAACAAGGATACATCTTAATATTCCTTGATATCAAAACAACCTTCAATTCAGTATCATACAAACTACTGATCAAACGTCTACAAGAAGTTGGAATCCACGGCAGAGCTTTACAATGGTTCTAACTCTACCTAACTGACCGCCAACAGCATGTTAGAATTGGAACCTTAAATTCAACCCCATTCAAGCTAACACAGGGCATACCAGAAGAATCAGTGCTTTCCTCCTTCTTATTCAACATTTACCTGCAATCACTCTGCAACATCATGCAAGAGCACAATACACTATACCACATCTATGCGGATGATGCCATGATTTACATGCCATTCATCACAACAAAAGCCTGCTACACTCCCATAATAAATTGTTTCATAGCAATATTCAATTGGTTATCACAACATAATCTCCAAATCAACTCAAAGAAAACAAGGTTTGAGAGCTTCTTCCCTCCAAGAAACCTAAAAATCAACAACATGGAGCTAGAAGTAAAAACAGAACTAAAATACCTAGGGATAACAATCGATCAACGTCTCACCCTACAACACATATCAGCACCACCACCAGAATGGTCTATCAACCCTTACAACTCTTGCTTGAACTCCACGACTTCAGAACGGTTTATCAAGTATTAATATTCCCTCACTTATAGCTATTGTAATATCATTCTCCAAGGCCTCCTCAAACATTTTCTACTTTCTTTACAAATGGCACGGCACACCGCAGCCAGGGTCCTTGAAGGAGTATCCAGGATTAGCCATATAACCCCCATCCTAAAAATACTACACTGGTTTCCCCTCCTCTGCTGCATAAAATACAAGGCGATTATGACTATTTTCAAAATTCTATACGACATATCTGTCACTCATCTACAAACCATGCTGAAAAAACAACCAACAAATAGACCCAATACCCACAGAAAGACTGAAATATAACCAAACAACCTATTCAAGGGCCTTCTCATTATATGCACCTGGACTATGGAACAACTTACCTCCTAAACTCAGAAACATTGATGACATCTACCAATTCAGGAAGGAACTGAAAACTCTGCTATTCAAAGAATATTTTGAGGATAAACATAATTCAACTTCAACCACAACCTCTCTGCATCTTACCGCCACACAGTCCACCAACACTCAGAAATGAACCTTGATCCCAAACACTCATGTTGATCATCCAAACCACCAATCTAACTTATATATGTAATCCACAAGAACCAACACTGATCACTCATATTGTTCTTTACCTGTCTATATAAATACCTTTTTCTTCCATTGTTAAATATTATTGCAGATTTCTTCCCAGTTTTATGTAAAGTTAACTTAAATTGTTCCTTGTAAACCGTATTGACCTTAGGAAATACGGTATATAAAACTTGCTAAATAAATAAAGTAAGGATACTTAGTTACAGAGGGAGACAGTGCCCTTACTGGCTTTCTGATTCACCCAGATCCCGATACACTTAGGTTTTTGCAGCTAAACCACCATTATAATGAAAATAGCACCATGTTAACTGTGAACACAGTGCACTGTTGGGGGCGTGCACAGCATTTTCCCAGCATATAACACGCTGAAAGTGCAACGAAAACGGCCCGGCAGCACCACGGATGTACATAACGCCACCCACTGATGTGGTGTATTTACACCTGGGCTGCCTGCAACTTTGACGGTGGCAGCACATTTACGCCATGGTAACCATGCATTTCAGACACACCCACTCTCTGCCCATAGCCCGCCCACTTTTGCAGGTACCGCGCTTTCTGCAGATACTGCAGAAAATCGCTGCACTCTCTCTTAGTGCAAGCCAATCGCATATGCTCTCAGGCATGTTAACAGGTAGCTCAGCTTAGTAAACGTCTCCCTTACTATAATTACCCACAGTGTTGATTTCCTGCACAATAAGAAAATACAAGTCCCACAGTGCACTGGCATACAAGTTCAAAAACCAGGAATGGCTAAAAAGCCTGCTTCTGGGAAGCAGATAGCGCAGAGCCCAGCTCCATTCTTGGCTGGAAAGTGAGAATAGAGATGATCTGCTTCCACGTGTTTCTGGTGTAGTCTTTATCCTTAAATTTGCACCTGGCTGCTTGCACACAGGAATATTTCTTGGCTCCTGACCTCTCACTGGAGGCATAGACACTTTTGGCAAAAGCACAATCATGCTACAGTCAGCTCAGAAGAAACAGACAGAACAGTGGGTAATACAATGCTTCTCAGCTCTCTCCTAGAGGCACACCAAACCAATTGGATTTTCAGGATTACAACAATGAATGTGCATGAGATAAATTTGCATGTGATAGATCTTCAAAATATGCACATTTTTCTCATTCATTTTCGTTGTGGTAATCCTGAAAACCTAGTTAGCTCTGTGTGCTTCCTGGAGAGATCGAGAAGGAGGGGTGGCAAGCGGCCTTTTTTTTCAGGGGGGGGGGCCCGCAAGCACCTTCCTAAGCTCCACCCCATGATCAGAGATCCTTCTTGCTCTGCCCATGAGGATCCGATCTCCCGTGGGCAGACAGGAAGGGTTTTGCTGCAATCATGGCTTCTCTTCTTCTTCTGCCCATGGATGGGGGATGGAATCCCTGTGGGCAGACTGCTGCCTGCCATACCGTGATTTCTGGTAGGACCAGGCCCCTGTAGCCCACCCCTTTCCCAAGCCTATGTCGAGAAGCACTGCAGGAACTCATATGGAGATACAGGAGGCTGTACTGAGGATGATTCTGCCCTTTTACACCAGGTCACACTGAGAAGCTTCAAATGCACCTCAGTCCTATAACGTGGCATTGGTCACTATTCCAGTACTGAGACATCTTACTTCCTGCTCTGCCAGTGAGCCTTAATCATTCCCTGTAGCCAGCCCGTGCTTAACATTTTAGTACTGAGGGCTCGATGCAGCAAACCTGCGCCACAGCCCAGCACTGAAGCTCTAGAGAAGGGTTTCATAAAGCAGGATTAGTGCAGAGGTTTTGCACAGCGAAGTTGTAAGCAAACCGCATGCAAATAAGCTCTGCACAAAAAAATATTCACTAAACAAGGAGAGCAAGCCAGACACGTGTGCACAGAGGACTGCATTAAGGGCAGGCACCTGTGCACATGCACATTACTTTAAAAAGTCATCTGAGGTGAAGTGTGACACTTCACCTCAGTTGAGCAATGCGGTCCCCTCCCCCACCAACCCCAATACCACCAATCATTTGTAGTCCAGAGGCCTCACGCCCCCAAACCTCTGAAAGACCTTCCCTGGTGGCCAAGTAGCCCCTACCCCTCGAACTTTAAAAAGACCTTCCCTGGTGGTCCAGCAACCCCTACCCCAACCCCCTAAATGCTCAGTAGCAGACCGTTCTCCCCTTCCCCCATTCCTAAACTCTTGGTGAGCAGGAGTGATGCCCACACATTCCCACACTCGTGCTGCCATCATGAGACATGGCAATGCCTAACCCCGTGCAGTGCATCCTGGGATGTGCCGAGTAGGGCTGGTCTGCCATATACGGCAATTTTTGCCTTATATGACAGATCGACCACACTCGGTGCATCCCAGGATGCACTGCCATTTTCCAAGACAACAATGCAGGGCGGAAACATGCGGGCATTGCTCCTGACCCCTAACAGTTTAGGTAAAGGGGGGGGGTCGGGCTACTATTGAGGGTCAGGGGGGTTGGGGTAGAGGCCACTGGGCCAACAGAAAAGGTCTTTCTGAGGTTTGGGGAAGTGGGGGGTTGGAGCCACCGGACCACCAGGGAAAGTCATGTTCAAGAGGGTGAAGTGTAAGGGCCACCAGGGAAGGTCTTTTGGGGAGGGTGTAGGGGGAGTAGGGGCCACCATGATCGGTGGTGTCAGGTTGGGGAGGGAGGGAAATGTGATCCAGTGAAGATCATGTGAAATGAAGTGCTGATCTTCACCTGAGATGATTTTTTTTCTCCTGGCTGGATCCTTATGCTTGACTGAAGTTGGCATAAAGAGCCAGTATTAAAGAAGAGTAAAAACCTGTGCTAAGTTTCAGTGCAGTCTTTTAGATCAGGAGCAATTAGAAATTCATTATTTTGCATGCAGTTAGCATGCCCATTGCCCTATGCTTTAGCACAGTGGTTTTGTTTACAGTTTTCCTGGGCTAGCTTGCTTTCTGTATTGGAGAACAAGACTAGCGTGAGTAAATATCTTGTAAAACATTGCACTAGAGCATAGCGCAGTTTGCTGCAGCGAGCCTTGATACTCTTACAGTCTGCTCTGTCAATGTACCTCAGGCATGCCTGTCAGCACATCCTGCTCTTCCAGCACTTAGACTGCCCTCCCACTCTGCCTCTACACCTCTGCAATGCACACAGCAGTGCCCATGCATCTCACTACCAGTTTTCTCACGGTTTCTTCTGTATAAAAACATAATACCTTCGTACCTTTTACAGTGCTGCACCTTTTATGCAATAAACAAGGAATGAACGCTAATTTTTAAAAATGATTTTTGGTATTACCACTAGGTGGCAGTGCTAGTATTGAACAGGATTCCATACCACCACTTCAGAGAAGTGGTTTAATCTAGCCATAGGCAGCGGAAAGGGGTGGGCCACAGGAGCCACGGCCCCACCAATTATTTGCGCAACACAGCATCAGGAATAGAAAGCTTGGGGGCAGGGCTGGAAATTGTATTTTTTGGCCCCTCCAACCAAAAACGTGTTCTGCTGCCTCTGAATCTAGCTAGATCCTGCCAGATATAAACCTGCCCCTGTCTTGGTTCTAGTGCTTCCTCAGCTGTTCTTATTTCTAGGTCTCCTTTCTTTTTTATATTATTATTTATAGTTCCACTATACAGGGGATTGTATCCACTAGATATTTTTCTACACTTGCTAAACATGAACTAATGATTTCTGACTTAGGCCCTTCTTCGGTTGCACATATCATGGGGTAGATTTTCAGAAATCTGCTCAGTGATAAAAGAACTGCCATTTTATACAGGTCTAGCTTGCTGTTGAAAAATCATCTAAAGTTAAAGTTAGTTTGTTATCCATAGTTAGGACTAGACTTATTAAGATGCATTTTTTATACCTCTGGTGATTTTATTTCATTGGTCTGGTATATTTTTTTGCCAGTTTCCTCCTCAGCATTCTCCTCCTCCCCCTCTTTCCCCCCCCCCCCCACCCCGCCTTTGCCACCCAAATCATCATATGCCAGAAGAACTACACTGTACAGATTTTAAACAGAGTCTCTCAGAGACAATACAACCACGCCACCCTGAGCGAGCCTGATCTTGTCTGGTCCTGGAAGTTAAGCAGGGTTAGGCCTGGTTAGTACTTGGATGGAAGACCACCTTGGAATACCAGGTGCTGTTGATTTACTGTGCGGAAGAAAGGCCTGGAAATCTACTTCTAGTTCCACTGTCCATAGGGTTGCCAGGAGTCAGCATCGACTCAACAGCACACAACTATTAAGAAGAAATTTTATTTACCATTAATTTCCTTTCCTAGAATCCTGCTAGACCAGTCCAGATTAGTGGGTTATTTCCCCCCTGCCAGCAGATGGGAGACAGAGAAATAAAAGTAAAACTATGCTGTGACATCACCACTGGCATAAAACCTAGCACAGCTAGAGTGAGCCCTCAGTATTTTCGTAACAAGCAATTGAAGGTAGTCAAATCCTCCCAAGGAACCCCTCAACGAGGACAACTATATACAATGGTCTGAAGGGACAAATATACAGAAGGTTGCAGTCCTAGGCACAAGGTTGAATGTGGCGGTCCTGGACTGGTCTAGCAGGATTCCGGGAAAGGAAATTAATGGTAAGTAAAATTTCTCCTTTCAGATCTTTCTGCTAGACCAGTCCAGACTAGTGGGATGTACCAAAGCTACTCCATCCCAGGGAAGTGCAGTGCAGTGCAGTGGAAGAACATTCGAGCCACTTGAACATGTACATCTAGCCAGTAATGCCACACGAATCAGCCAAGGAGGACCAAGTAGCCACCCTGTAATTGTTCAAGGGTGGGCTGAGGCGATAGTGTCTTTGATACAGAGGCCTAGGGTCACTGTGGACGCCGCTTGTCCCTTCCAGTGTGCAGTGAAAAGGACAAAGAAGTGATTGATTGCTGTTACTTTTTAGTGGTATATTAAGCAAATAAACATAAACATTGGAAAGGCGAAAGTGATTCGTCACTTTCAAGTACCACAAGAGTGCACGATGGAAGACCACAAAAATGCAAGCACTTGTCTGGTTTGGTGTATTGATCTGACGAAAAGGCCAGCAAGAACAGCACCCAATTAACGTGAAAGGGAAAGAGACTTTGGGCAAGAAAGGGAGAACCAGAAGAAAGATCATCCCTTCGGCTGAAAATGTCAATAAAGGGATTGCAGCTGGAAAGCACTTGCAATGCCAAAATTTGCTGTGTCAAAGTGACAGCTTCCAAGAACACCATTTTCAGGGACAGATCCTTGAAGGTAGCCCGTCTGGGCAGCTCAATGGGCGGACACATGAGCGCTCTGAGAATGAGCATCTAATCCCACAGAGGGACTATGGGGTCTGCTAATGGACACAAGGTTCAAACCCAATGGAAAAAGCAGCTCACATCCCAGTGCACTGCCAGCACATTGCCCGCCACCGGACCATGAAAACAGAAAAGTGTCGCTTCCTGCACCCTGATCGAGCTCGACAAGCTCTTCCTCTTGAAGGAAGGCTAGAATTGAAGGGATCAAGAGACCCATGGGGAAAGATGACATTGACGACACCAGTTCTCAAAGAGATACTGGATACAGGCATAAGACAATGAGGTGGACAGCCAAGGCACATAAGGGAATAACCTTTACGTTTTAAGTGACCCTGCCATAGTAAGCTCCTCCTGTCCCCAAAGCATGGGGGCTGGGAGGCGAGGAGACAGACAATGTCCACCTACCAAGGCCAATGAGGCCAGTTTGGAGGACCAGGATTACCAGACTCAGGTGACCCTCGATGCTCCAAAGGACTCTGGGTATCATGGTCCATAGGGCAGGACACACAGAGCAGGCGATCTGGGGGTCAGGGCTGGACCAGTACATCCACTCTCTTGGACTTGGGCTCTGAACATCTGAAGGAGGAGACGACCTTGGCATTGGCTGCCATGGTCATCCAGTCCACCCCTGGGAGGCCCCACCAAACCGCTATCCGGTTGAATGCCATGAGGCAAGTTCCCAATCACTGGGATCGAGGAGGTAACAGCTCAGGAAATCTACTTCCCGACTGTCCTCACCCGCAATGTGCTGGGCTGTACTACTACTACTACTACTTCTTCTTCTTAAGCACTTGGAGGTGTAGTTCCGCACAGGGGAACAGTAGAGACATTTTCCGAACCAATCCCAGGCACTTCGTTCTGCCCTGGCTATTGACATAACACACTGCAGTTGCTTTGCTTGAGAGGACACACACAGCACTCCCATGGAGCAGCTTGCTTAAGTGCAGCAATGCCAGACAGATGGTCCTGGCCTCTAGGTGATGGATGGCCCATCTTGCTTTCACTGGAGGACCCTATGCAGCCTGGTCATGACAATGAACTCCACAACTAGAAACACTAACATTGGTGGTGAGGAGCACCCGGGCTGGAGTTTCAAGGGGCATCCTCCTCAATATGTTGTCAGGGGAGGCCCACCAGAGGAGGCTGCGTCGATACGAGAGAGGAAGCAGGAGTTGGACTCTATAGTCCTGCAGGCACAGGAACCAGCCAGTCAGCAAGCCCGCTGTAGAGGACCAGCTCTATGGTTGCAGTCAAAGCTCCCAAAATCAGAAGGTAGCCCCAAGTCATAGTAGTGGAGTTCCCAAAAAAGTCCCAAAGTTGGTCGTGGAACTTGACCCTGCGCTCCCCATAAGAAAAACTTTGCCTATGCAGGTGTCGAAACGAGCCTCAAGAAAGTTCAGGTTCTGAGATAGCATCAGGCAGCTCTTGCTGCTGTTGATGACCCAGTTGAGCCACTCGAGGAGTTGGATCACACAATGCAGTGCCCGAATGGCTTCCGGCCGAGACCTGGCCCGGATAAGCCAATCATCCAGGTAGGGGTATATGCAGATGCCCTTGTGCCTCAGTCTTGCCACAACTACCACTATCACCTTGGAGAATGTCCAAAAAGCGATGGCCAGGCTGAAGAGCATCACGCAAAACTGGTAGTGAGAGACAAAAATCACAAACTGGAGAAAGTGCTGCTGGTCCTCCCGGATAGGAATGTGAACATAGGCCTCTGCCAAATCCACGGAAGCGAGAATTCATCCTTCTGGACTGCCGGGATAACAGACCACAGCAGTTCCATGCACAACCATGGAATTCTCAAACTGCAGCTGACTCTTTTGAGAACACTCTAACACATCTCTCTGTCTTAGAATGTTGAGCACCCAGTGATCATTCGTCAGATGGGCCCATTCACAATAAAATTGTTGCAGACAGCCTCCCACTTACGGGAGGTAGGAATGGACTCCAGAACAGTCAGGAAGAGAGGTGAGAGGAAGAGGGCTTTCCCACCATGGAAGTCTGCAAATAGGCCTGGCGTCCTCCTTGAAAGGACTAGGACTTCGATCCTGTTCCAGAAGAGGAGGAGGTCTGCTTATTCTCTTGATACTGACGAGAATAGCGGAACTTCGGCAGTGAAGATGACTCCCCTGATGTCGAATTAGAGTAGTGCTTGGAGGAATCCTTGGGTTTAACCTCCGGCAGCCCTTGACCTCTCTGAGGTCTTTGACTAACTTTCCTAGTAAGTCGCCAAACTGTAGTCTGTTCCTAAAGGGCAATTTGGCTAAGCGCCCCTTAGATGCTACACCCAACAACAATTTCTGAGCCATATCCCTCAGCGAGCCACTATCACTGCTGCGACTCCCCATGCAGAAAGGTATAAGAGATCTTTATCTTTTATCTTTATCACTAAAGGCACCCACCAAGAAGGCCACCAGATATTCAAGACAGGCTGAATACTCATCCTCAGGAAGAAGCTGAACCCAGTGGAAGAGGACATATGCACAGATGCTGCCTATGTTGTCATCTGAAGGGCTAGGGAGGAGGAAGAAAAGGCCATCTGAAAGAGTCCTTCCACCTTCTGGCCCTGCAGGGCCTGAAGGATAGCTACACTTCTGTTGGAATGGTGGTAAGCTGGTGTCTGCCATGATCAAGACATCGACCCTGGGAAAATGCAACCACTTTCCAAGACTGTCAGTGAGCAGACATAAATGCACCCCTATCGCTGGGCCTCCTTGAGGGATACATCAGGAGAAGCTCCAGTAGGAAAGAAAAGGCTCTGGAAGCCTCCATGATGACAGGATCAGAAGTGGAAGGAGTCGGGGCCGGTCCAGAGAGCTCCAGAATTTGCATTTCAGTGGCAATCGAGACAATTAAGGGGGGAGAATCCTCACTCAGAGACAAAGACGCACCACGCAAGAGTCGCTATAGTCCTCCCCCTGAAAGAGTTCCCCCTCCTTAGTGTTGGAGGCAGCTAAATCAGCATCATCGTGGGAAACACCCTCGTCGAAAAATTCTGCCTCGCTCCAATAAGGGACTTTGGAGGGGGCCGCAGACCCTCCCAAACAGAGTCCTGCCCTCTTGATCATTTGCAGGAACTGTCCGCAAGGACTATCGGAGGAGCAGCGGAAGATGGGCCCGGCCAAGAGGGAACAAGGCCTTGACCCCCCTTCTATAGCCCACAGACATGTTGGAAGATGGGCAAAAAATCTGCCGCTGCAGGGTCCGACAGCTGCTGTGGCTGAAACACCTGTGACTGCTGTGGCTGGGAGCGCTGCAACTGTGGAAACAAAGGGAGAGAAGACTCCCTGTCAACCACATGAGCCAGTCCCATAGTGCCACAAGAGCCGGTCCGTTGGTGAAATTCTGCATCGTGGGAACAGCAGGTCCCCTGGAGAAGAGCACTGATAATCCCTAATGTGGAAGACAGCAAGGAAGCTTCAACTGCATCGGGAGCCAAAACCACCAACAAGGATGCTGAATTGGCAGATGTCTTCCCTGGATCAGCTGTGCAAGTGGCGCAGAGACGATCAACAAGGGAACCGTCACCACTTACTGCAGTGGAGGCATCAGGGTAATGAGGTAGGCACCGATCCTAATGCACCATAGAGTTACACTGGCTCTCATAGCCAGGAACTCACCCAAGGAAGGAGAGAACCACCAGAGGAGTAAGTGTAGTTACTCACCTGTAACAGATGTTCCCAAGGGACAGCAGGAATCAGTCCTCACTTATGGGTGACGTCGGCACCGACAGAGCCCACACGGAGCAATTCCCCAGCTTTCAAGAAAGCCTTTGGGATTGCTGCCATGCATGCGTGGTCCTCTTCCTACCCAAAGGTGCCATCTTGCTCAGTCAGGTCCCTTAGCTTGAGCCCTACCAAGCAAATGGCAAGGGAAGGACAAAAATCTAGCCAACTCATCAGGGGAGGCGGGAGGGTAGTGAGGACTGATTCCTGCTGTCCCTGGAGAACACCTGTTACAGGTGAGTAACTACACTTTCTCCAGGAACAAGCAGGAAGTCAGTCCTCACTTATGGGACTCCCTAGCTACAGGCTACCGAACCTGTAACCAAAAAATACCTCCGCAAGGCCGTGAGCAGAAGTTGATGCCCGAAGGAGCCCGGGTCCTCGGGGCGAAGACCCTCGGTAACCGTGAAGAAGGGTCGAAGGGCAGGAGTTGCTTATACCCAGAATAGGTTATGGAGTACAGCCTGGCCAAAGGCGCTGTCCCGGTGGACTCCCTCTCAAGGCAGTAGTGGGCAGTGAAGGTATTCATGGAAGACCAGGTCACCGCCCAACAGATGTCCATCAGGGGCACGGAGTGCAGCGAGGCCACCGAGGCAGCTTTGGCCAGGACACCGTGTGCGATGACTCGACGATCCAGCGGTACGCCTGCCTTTGCATGGGCAAAAGCAATGCAGTCCGCCACCCAAACTGAGAGGGTGTGCTTGGTGACTGCCTGCCCCTGTCTATTGGGATCATACGTCACAAAAAGACGGTCAGACTTCAGATGAGTCTGGGTACGCTGCAAATAAAAGGCGAGGGCCCGTTTGCAGTCGAGGGTGTGGAGAGCCATTGATGCCTCTGGAAGAAGGTCGGCAGGACTATCTCTTGGTTGAGATGGAAGTCCGAAACAACTTTGGGCAGGAATTTAGGGCGAGTACATAGGACCACCCTATTCCGATAAAATCTGGTGTAAGGGGCGCCAGCCATGAGAGCCTGGAGTTCACTGACTCAGCGGGCCAAGGTCAGCACGACCAGGAAAGCCACCTTCCAGGACAGGTACCAGGGCAAGCATGTCGCTATCGGCTCGAAGGGCGAACGAGTGAACTGTGTGAGCACCACATTCAGGTCCCATTCCGCCAGAGGAGGGCGGATGGGCGGCTTGGAAAGCAGAAGACCCCGCATGAAGCGGAAGACTAACGGCTGCCCCGAGGGGTTTTCCCTCGATGGGGAAGTGATTAGCCGAAATGGTACTCAAATGAACCCTGATGGGAGTTCGATTTCAGCACTTCTCTTGAGAGATGGAGGAGGTACTGTAGAACCCATCGAACAGGGCATGAGAAGGGGGGGGGCCAATCTAGTGCTCCAAGCAGCAGACGGAGAAGCTTTTCAACTTAAAGGCATAGGCTTGCCTAGTGAAGCCCTTCCTTGAGGCAAGGAGGATTGCCTCGACCTCCTCCGGAAGGGCCAGAGAGGCTAGGGAGACCCGTTCAGCCGCCAGGCTGCGAGGGATTGAGAGGTTAAGTTCAGGTGCAGCACCTGACCCTCCTACTGTGTCAGCAGACCCCAAGCAGAGCCCAGGAGAACCAGAGGCTCCATCGACAGGCGGAGCAGGAAAGGGAACCAAGACTGCTGAGGCCACGAAGGGGCGACGAGAATCAGCGACGTCCTCTCCTGCTGAACCCTGAAAAGGGTCCTTGCAATGAGGGGGAAAGGAGGGAATGCATAGAGAAGGCTGGAGGGCCAGTCCAGAAGAAATGCATCGGGGCTCTCCCTGCACGAGTGCGGCACCGACCCGCAGAAGTGGGAGAACTGCGTGTTCTGGGGGCTGGCAAAGAGGTCTATCGCTGGCGTACCCCAACGAAGAAACAGCCAATCTGCTACCCTGGGATCCAGCCACCATTCCTGCGGGAGAAGAATCCTGCTGAGTCTGTCCACCAGGCCTTTCTCCTAATCCGGGAGGTACTTTGCTCGGACAGCGAAAGAGCGGATGAGGACCGCTTCCCAGCAGAGGGAGCGCGATCCTGTGCCTCCCTCTTTGTTGATGTAGAACATCGCTAAACGGTTGTCGGTCTACACTAGAACCGGATCTCCAATTGAGGTAGTCCTCGAAGGACCTCAGGGCCCACCGAATCGCCTGGAGCTCGAGCAGGTACATCTGCTGTTGAGACTCCTCGGGTGACCATTGCCCCTGCGTGCAGAGAGGCCTGCAGTGGGCTCCCCACCCTAACAGGGAGGCGTCTGTCATCAGCACTGCCTCATGCTGCGGTGCCTGAAAGGGCGACCCCCGCAAGAGTTTTGGGGGACTTTTCCACCAGCGCAGGGACAAACGGAGGCCGGGAAGGACCCTGACAGGGTCCTTGAGGTGTTTGAGGGACTGGCTCCATTGGGCCCCAAGACTCCACTGAGCCGTCTGCATGTACAGGCGGGCATGATGGACCACATGTACGGTCAAGGCCATGTGGCCCAGGAGACATAGCATGCTCCAAGCGGTGACCTGGGGAGCGCTTTGGACTCGAGCCGCCAGAGCCCGAAGGCAGGTGGAGTGGTCACCTGCTGAGTGTTGAGGCGTGCCCCGATAAACTCGAGAGCCTGCACCAGCTCGAGGTGAGACTTTGGGTAGTTGACCAAGAACCCCAAGCTCTCCAGGAGGAGGACAGCGCACGACATCGCTCATCGAGCCTCCTTGACCGAGGAGCCCATAACGAGCCAATCATCGAGGTAGGGGAAGACCGGCACCCCCTGACGCCATAGTTACGCAGCGACCACAATGAGGCACTTTGTGAAGACTCGTGGGGCAGGCACGAGGCCGAAGGGGAGCACCCTGTACTGGAAGTGCTCTCCCTGCACCCTGAAACGCAGATACTGCTTATGTTGGGGGTGGATTAAGATATGGGCGTAAACATCCTTTAGATCCAAGGAGCATAGCCAGTCACCCTGCCGGAGGAAAGGCAGAAGAAAACCAAGAGATAACATCTTGAATTTCTCCTGCACCAGAAACTTGTTTAGCCTGCGGAGGTCGAGGATGGGCCGTAGACCCCCCGTCTTTTTTGGGATGAGGAAGTACCAGGAAAAGAAGCCCCGACCTCGAAAGTGGGGAGGGGCTGCCCGTTGGGCAAGGAAAGAGTGTAATTCCCGCTGCAGCAGAAGCTGGTGTGCAGGGAGTCGAGGAGGCTCCGCCGGGGAGAAAGGAGGTGGAAGCCTGTTGAAGTGAAGGCGATAGCCATCTCTGACAACTTGGAGAACCCAAGTGTCCGAGGTGATGGAAGCCCACAATGGGGTGAAGTGGGACAGGCATCCCCCCCACTGGCTGCTGCTTCACCGGAGGGCGAGGGGCTATGCTGATGGCGTCAAAACCCCTGAGTGGGTTGTGGGGGAGCCAGCGTTTGAGCCTTTGGGCCCTTTGGTTTACGATGCCCCTGATCAGATTTACCCTGCGCCGGAGTGGTCGGCGTGGGGGTAGAGGGATATGGCGGATAGCCCCGATACTGGAGATCCTTTCTAGGGAAGAAGGGTTTCTTGGCTGGCTGTTTCTTCAGAGGGAGGGTGGAAGTTTTGCGGGAAAGATGGGTTCTAGTGATGAACTCCGTTTCAATTTCCACAGCCTTCTCTTCCATTGGTTTGCCAAAGAGCTGCTCACCGAGATAGGGCACGTCCAGGAGCTTCTCCTGCACCCATTGCTCCAAATCCGAGGATTGGAGCCATGTCTAACGGAGGGCCCCAATACCCGTGGCCGTTACCTGAGCAGATGTCGCGAAGCCATCATAGGAGGCTCGGGAGAGGTACTTAGAGAGGTCCGCAACGGACTTTAGCAGGGTGCAGAACTTATCGAGGGGCTCTCCCTCGAGGCCCGCGGAAAAACCCCTGAGTTCCTTAGCCAAATCACGTAGGAACATACCAATGTACAGTTGATATGCCTGGATGTGACATGAGAGTATGGAGCCTTGGTAGGCCTTGCGGCCCAGGGAATCAAGGGCTCTCGACTCTGAGCCGGGTGGCACCGATGAGTGTGATTTCAAGCTCTTTTACTTCCTCATGGCCGATTCCACCACCATCGAGGTGTGTGGAAGTTGGGCCTTTCGGAAACTTGGCCCATGTATTACTTTGTATATCGTGTCCAGGTGCTTGCTTATGATGGGGACCGAGGCCGGGGACTCCCACATACAGAGCAGCAGCCGAGATAGAATCTGAAGCACAGGCACAGTGAGGGATTCCCTGGGCAGGGACTCGTACTGAAAAATAACGAGTTCTTCAGCATGAGGTTCCTCTTTAGCCTGGGTGACCAGGCTAAAGGCCCGTGCCATGTCCCGGATGAATACCAGGAAGGAGGTGTCTTCGGGTGGCGAGTGCTGCTGGAAGGCGGGCGGTGAGGGGTCCAATGGAAAATCCCAGTCAGTACGGGTTTCTGGGGAGGTATCCCCATCGGACTCCCACTCCAAGAAATCGGTCTAGGAGTCCGAGGCAGGCCGATCGCCCTGTCCAGTGGCCGGTGGACTGGTGCAGGAGGCCCTGGAAGATCTTGCCTCTGAGGACCGGGAGGGTGAGCAAGACCGATGTTGAGGACCCTCACGAGGCCTGTGGCTCTCGGGGGTTTACTGTACGGATTTGGGTGTCCTACGCAAGGGACCCACGGTCTCAAGGTGCGAGTCAGCAAAGCTGGCTGTAAGCACCTGCTGGGAAGCAATGAATGCAGAAATGCTGCGTTCTAGTGCCAGCATGCAGGACTCTCACGCGGGTGTGGGGCCCTGTGATGCCGATCCCGGGGTCACCGGATCGGGTGTCGAGGAGGAGAGGGGGTCCTCACTGGGACGACCCTCAGGAGACCGGGAGCCTTCGCCGAAGGCCTTCGCTTCCGTGCAAGGTACCTTGTGGGGCCACTCCTTGTCTGATTCTCAGGAACGCTGAAAGGGGGCTTGTGCTTGTCGGGGGTCCCGGACAGCAACTTCGAGGCCTTCTTCTTTTTGCATCTCTCCACCTCGGGAGATCCCTGATCGGAGTGCCGCTGAGAACACGTGGCCATAGGTAGGGAACCCACCAGAGGAGAGATGACCAAGGGCGCCACCAGGGACTCCAAGGCGGCTTTTCAGAAAATGTCTTCGGACTTCTGCTTAAGATTGAGCAGGGCCTTAGAGGACATTTTCTTGCAGAGCGAACAGAGTTCTGGATCATGGTTGGCTCCAAGGCACCGCAGACAACAGTCATGAGTGTCTGTAAGCGACATGTTCCCAGAGCATCTATCACATTTTTTGAATCCAGTGGCCATGGGGGCAAAAATGGCCCCTGCGAGGTCAAAGACCCACGTGGGCAACGGTTGAAGAAGAAAAGGGCGCGAAGCCCGTAAGAAAAAATGAAAAGAAAAGGAGTATCCCTGATAGCTCTAAAAGTAGAGTGGGGGAAGGACGAGTAGAGGACCTGTGCAACCGGAAAATAGAAGAACTTGTTTAGGCAAAAACACAAAACGTTTTCCGAGGGACGAGGACATGAGTCCGAAGGGCTCCACGGAAAAACGGAGACTGAGCAAGATGGAACCTTTGGGCGGGAAGTGGACCACACATGCGTGGCAGCAATCCCAAAGGCTTTCTTTGAAAGCTGGGGAATTGCTCCACGCGGGTTCCGTTGGTGCCAACGTCACCCATAAGTGAGGATTGACTTCCTGCTTGTTCCTGGAGAATCTCATATACTTTTGGGGTCTCAGCTGGCCAAGCTGCACTGAAACCAGTCTCAAACTGACCAGGAGCTGTAGGCCTTAAGGAAGGAAAAATGACACGCGGCTTGCACTGGCTGGGGACATCAGGCGAGAAAGGTGGGATTGCAGCAAACACTCACGGTTAGGTGCAGCGGCCCCTTTTTGCCGCTGGTGAAGTTCAGGCAGCAATCCTCTGCAGTTGCCTGCTAGAAAAGGCAGTGATCCACTGCAACTTCAGTGCTGTGGTTACCCGGGAGCACAGGGGAGCGTGGATGGTGGGGGGGAGGTGGGTGCAGGGAGGAAACACCAATCAGTCACATGCTAAGGAGCTACATGGAGCTTGCAGAAGATTCTCAAACCTTTTATACTTTTTTTTTGCTTGTTTGTTTAAAGAAAGAAAAGTAAAGGAAGAAAGAAAAGAAAAAAGGCCAAAATACAGTTAAGGGTCTTCAGAAGGATCTTCATGATCCAATGCCCCTATCAAGCTACACTGGCTCTCCTAGCCAGGAGCTAGGTTATCTCATACACCCCCTTGGATCTAAGGTGGCCGAGCTACACTGTACCCAGACGCAGACTGAGCTACAGGCCTCTGTAGGCCTTTCTAGGCCTCTCTGGACGAATGCACCATCTGCTGAGACAGAGAAAATACTGAGGGCTCCCTCTAGCTGTGCGAGGTTTCATGCCAGTGGTAATGTCACGGCATGGCTTTACTTTCTCTTCTGTGTCTCCCATCTGCTGACAGGGGGAAATAACTCACTAGTCTGGACTGGTCTAGCAGAAAGATCTGGAACGTATTATTTTATTGTTAACGCATATTATTAGTAATTAGGTCCCACTGAATAAAATGGGATCTGTGGTAAAATAATGGGCATAAATGGTAGCACATTTTAATAGCTCTAGCCCTTGGTTTTCTGTCTACCATTAAGACTCCCAACTTTAGTCAAGCTCAAGTAGCCAGCTAGATTTAACACCCCCATTTCCTGTGCACAGAGAACCACCTACCAGTACTGAAAATTAATGCTGAACAGCTAAATTGTTCCCCTTGACTCAACAACGCCCCCACCCCACACCCACCCAGAATTTAAGCAGCTAACTCTTACCACCCAGTAAAATCAGTTGGCTTGATCTAATTACTCTGCCAGGGCTAGAGTTTCAAAGGGGTTAATCTGATACTAGTTAACATTTCTTCACTATGTCCGCTTGTCGGCTGCGCGTGTTGTATTCTCACTTTGCAAATATCAGTGAACCTTTCAAAGGGGGGCACTGGTATTCCACCTTCCTTTAGCTCAGAAGGAGAGTATGCCAAGGAACTAAGAATTGATCCCTCTCAGGAAAAGATCACACCTTAATGGTCTTTCAATTAATTTTAAGAAGACTGAGGTAATGATCGTTACCTGTGTGATTAGGTTAAATGGAAATGAGATAAAAATCACTGCTGAAACTAGATATTTGGGGATCTGGTCAGACTCCCAATTTTCATCTCAGCCTCCGATTCAGGAGATGGTTCAAGGAGCTTTTTTTTTAAGTTAAGGATGATTCATAAATTGAAATATACGATTGACTAAGTATTTTTAGAATGGTAGTATAAGCAATTATCTTGCCTGTTTTTGGATTACTGCAGTATTGTATATTTCGGTTTACCTATTAAGTTGATTAACTCTATATAGGTCATTCAAAGTCCTTTGGCTCATATTCTCTGATCTAGTCAAAAAGAATTAGTGCATAGTCCCTCATGATTATGAGAAGTAATCTTGAAACTTGCTCCTTTCCCTTGTGGGTCCAAAATTATGTGATAAATTACCTTTAAATCTTCATATGGAAAAGGATTACTTAATATTCCAGAAGGAACTGAAATCAGTTTTGTTTATGGAGGCTTTTAAGTAATTTGTATTTTTACACTTTTGTATTGTTTTACTGAACTTATTTCTGCACTGTGGGGCATGCTTACTAAACCGCGCTAACCATTCACATGACTGGGTGGCGACAGAGTCGGTTGGGACAGAATAAGGGCTTTGATGCATCTCGGTTAGTGTGGGCATTTTAGGTGTGCATGAACCACAAATGTGACCATTAGCGTGGGTGGACTTAATGTTACCTCAGTGGGTGGCGTTAAGTGCACCTGCATGCCAGATAGCACAGTGCCAACGCAGGCGGATAGATGAGCGTGCCCACTAAAGTTGGTCCAAATGCGCGTTACCAACATGCTTTTCATATGCCATTAAGTTTATGAATGTTTTATTATTTACTGCCTAGAAACTTGTAGATGGGCAGACTATAAACAAAATTGAGCAATCATGTTGATGATCTCATTTCCATTGATCATAATAATACTGTGGCCAGAGAACCTACTCTTTAGCCCTGAAAGTCAGAGGCCGCATGTTTTCAGTGATTCTTAGTGGTGGTTCTCAGCCACATGACTAAGTCCCAATGTTACCATTTGCTATATCTTACAACTGAGCTGGAAATAACAGTCCTACTGTTACAGCATCTAAAAGAGACTGCCTTTTCGCTCAGGTTGTAAACCCTTGCCCTGAGTTGACAAGAGATGGCCGATTACAAGACACCTACCTGGAAGGAGAGCTTGGCTGGACTGCGGGGTGCAATGGGGCTTAAGGTGCTCCAGAAATGAATGGCGGGGGGCAAGGAATTTGGGGTAAGTAGCACAGGGGTCTGAAAGAAAGACAAAAGCCCTGGTTAATATATTTGTCTAGGGGACAGAAAGAAGTAAGCACTAAAAAAAAGGGTTGCTACACAGACAGACTATATGAAAGGGTCACTGTACAGTTCAGAGACTAAGGAGCCCTTTAAACTAACATGCGTTAAGGGCAAAGCTTTCATGGTAACTGTCGGGGGTGTGACCAACATGTTCCCGACAGCTAACGTGCGAACGCATCCTTTAATGTGTGGTGCAGTTACCGCAGGTGCACTCACCTTTATCTATTGAGTGGAGGTCACTGCCCCTGTGCTAACTGCAACATTGATAGCACGTGATCTGTTCCCCGCGCTAACGAAAATGTGCTCACCGCGCCCATTCTTTACCCCTAACCCGCCCATTCAGCACCCTAATGCATGACTGGCAGTTAGTGCAAAGATTGGCACGCAGCAATTGTTACCAATGGTCCGTGGATACCACCCCCCAATTCACAGGTTAACTGCATAGCGCACTTTAATAAAAGGGCCCCTAACGAGGATATGTTAGAAGCATCTCCATATGTAAACAGTGGCACTTGCATCTGTACATCGCATTCACATTCAAACAATGATTTCAGAAAACTGCTATTTACACCATGCAGAGATTTCAAAGGGGCATGGTGGGGGCATAGCTTGGACAGGCCAAAAACTACAAGTTCATTCCCCATTTTGCATTGGAAATACACCGTATGGGACAACATTTCCCCCCATTGTTTTGCACCAACTCACAGGCATGCACAGATTTTTTAAAAAGTGCTCAGTCTGACAAGGACATTACTCAGGGGATTGAGGGAATAATTCTCCTTAACCACAAGATGTTTATTTCCATCTCCAAAATAAAAAAAAAAATTGAAAAACTGTGGCCTCAGTAGTGCGGCCTACGACTTGTAGCGAAATACAAATGATAAGTGGTCGTGGTAGCAGCAGCTAATTGGCTGCACGTTTACACATACGTTTTTAAAATGGGCCAGCTACACTTCCACGTGGAAGGTGCTGGAGTTTGCGCTGTTCATGTTTGCCATGTGTACATTTGTAAAATCGCTCTTCCTGCTGTGCATGCCCCAAATGCACATGTGCTCCTGAGTATCCCTAGAGGTATCTTACAAAAGGCTTCACGTTCTGCAGAGCCTTTCCTAAAATACCAACCCAAAACGTCTCAGTTCCAATCTTTGTAAAATGGGCCTTCAAATATTCTAGCAGGGACATTATGGCTTACATAGACAATCTGAAAAAGGAGTTACTGTACTTTATAAAGGCCAACAAAGAGAAATGGGTGGATGCATATTCTGGGGGACATTTTCACACCGTCCGCACAGCTGCAAAGTCTGGGGTGCTTTCTCCCCATGGGATTTGCAACAGTTCTTCCAGGGAAAGCAAACACACACTTTCCCTTTAAAACTGCCAAAGGAGAAAGTAGCCACAGACACCTGCACCTCCTTTTTCCTGCAGATAATTTTTCCAAAAGTACACGCGTTGTTTCAGTCTCCACCGTAACCGTGCCCTAAATGCAGGGCGCAGCATACACCTCCTGGAACAACATGCAGAGTTTTCACCCGTATCACGGGAAGAGATGTAATCCTGTTTTCCTTGGAGAAATCAAAACTGCATTTCCATGCAAGGAAAATGGCACATACTTTATGGTCTGCATTAAAGGTAAGGTGACTCATTTACATAGCTGCAGGCCTCTCGTGTTTTGTACTCACCAATGCATGAGATGTGATTACGGTGGGGGTCAGGGCACTGCCTCCACTCCCTGGTGCTAGCAGTGAGCTGACTGTAGCATTGATCTTGTCCTGACTCATGCCCGGCCCCAGGAAATTGGGTGAAGATGGGAGCTCCAAATCCTTGGGCTTGCGTCCCTTTTGGGGTGGTGTCTCCGTGGGTGTGGGGAGCTCTTCTTTCATCACTTCCATCTCTTGCTGGGGCACTGGCCTAACTTCTTGAATGGCCATGGTGACCATCTCCAGGCTCTCTTCTTTCTTTACCTCTGGCATCACTTCCTGGTTCAAATCTTCCTCCTTTTCCTCCTCTGAACTCTGAATTCTAACCTCAGGCAAAGAGGCCAGAAAGGCTTGCTGAGTGTGCAGTTCCTCGCCTCCATCCATGTTGTTGGCTAGTGATGGCTCCTCTGTGTACTCAACTTTAACCTCTGGTGGAGGTGGAGCTACAATAATCTTGAAAAAAAAGAGTAGAAAAATTTTATGAAAACCAGGATCAAGAGCAGATTAACAGCAGCTTCCTCAAAATATACCAAGCTCTAATTCTTTTTTCAGCTTTTTCCTTGGTCTCCATTCTTTTTTGTAACATTTCTTTTTCCAGCCAATTAATAGAGTGGAGGAGTAGCCTAGTGTTTAGAGCTACAGCCCAGTACCCAATAGATCCAGGTTCAAGTCCCACTGGCACACCTTGGGCAAGTCACTTTACGTTCCATTGCCTCAGAAGAAAAGGCCTGGCAATCTACTTCTGGTCATACTTTGCCAAGAAAACCCAGAGGCTGCTGGGTTGCCAGGAGTCAGCACTGACTTAATGGCACTTAAAAAAAAGGCACAGTCTGACAGCCTCTTTAGATGTATCGCAGTCAGGAACCTTTAGAACACTCCCAGACCTGGGGGCTGCCAATGGATCAGGTTTTCAGGATGTCCCTCATGAATATGTGTGAGAGGGATTTGCATATGATAGAAGTATTAGGCCTGCACATTTTTTCATGCATATTCATGAGGGACATCCTGAAAACCTCCCACCTCCGTTATCCCACTGGCAGCCCTCAAAGACTGGGAATGTATACAAAGGCTATGGAATAAGGGGTTGTGCTAAGAAACCGAGAGCAGGGAGGACTCTTGGGAATAATATAAAGCAAAGACCACAAATACCATAATGCACTGCAGTGAAAGCTCAAAAAACAGGGATGATGCTAACATCAAGTAAAAACGGTACTGACTCTTGTTCGTTTTGTTTATTTCTGTTCTCATTTTGTACGTCTTACAACTCAAAACAATAAATACATTTGTGACACAGATTGAAAAAATAAAAGAGGATTGTGGCACCTGCCTCCATCCTCAAAAAGACCCATTCGGTGGTTCTGAACTGAAAGTCTATGTCTCCGTTTCTGCCTAAAATGTACTGAAGCTAGACTCAGATTAACCAGGTGGCTCCAGTTTATTAGTGACAAACTGGAGAGAAGAACCTGGACTATCTCAGCCTGCCCTTAATGACCTGGAATTATTTGGTACCCCCCTTCTTCACTTATGAGGCCTACAGAACCCAAGTACGGTTCTTCACTGGTGGAGTAAAAAGGTATCACAACATGAAAAAGATTCCAGTTTCTCCAGAACCAATATGGTACTACATTTTTGAAAAAAAAAGCATTTCAAGACTGGGTGTGGGATTAATTTTGTTTACAAAGGATGAACAAAGAGAGGGCAAGAGGAAGAGTCATTCTTACCTGGAGTGGCAGCTCTTCCTCTGGACTCTGTAGGCCAATTTCCAGGGGTAAGACCTCCACACTTTGCCCTGTCACCTCTGCTGCTTGGGGCTCTGCACTCTGAACTCTGACCAGAGGCAATGTGGTTTCGGACCTAGTGGTCTTCGTTGGGGGTGGAGCTTGCAGTGACTGAATGGTGAAGGTGGAATACAGGCCGGAACGCATGTACTCATTCCGGTTGCTCTTAGGGCTGTTCCGGAGGGCCTTGGGGGGTCCTGCAGCCACTTCTCCAGGCTTGGAACCCTGACCAGGGTCCATCGAGACCTCAGGGCGCCTGGTCTCCTCTTTCAATGTCTCCATGGCAACAGGATCTGGGTAGGAGACAAACTTGTAAACAAACTTCTGGCCGCTAACTTTTTTGATGATGTTCTGCAAGACAGATGGAACAAGTTTGTTAGTATAAAGAAATACAGCCCACTTCAATAGCCTGACCCTCTGCAATTGTACAGCTCACCTTGCCTACCTGTTCCTAAATGGTTCAGGCTGCTTGCCTTATTCTACCTCTAATAACAGAGCCCTTCTTCTTTTTCTAAATGTAATGGCACAGTCCACCTCCCTTATCTATTCCCAAATGGTTCAGCTCGCCTCCTTTGTTCCATCTGCAGCTCCAGCCCAACCATTAGGCAAGACTAGGCAGTCACCTAGGGCAACAGCTTCTGAAAGGCAGCAAAGAGCAGCAGTAGTCAAAGCACAACAACAGATCCTTACCACCGTCAGCACGTTCTGCTACCTGCAAGGAGAGCGGCACAGACATACATGCAAAGCAAAGTTTAATATTTAAAAGTATGGGGTCTAATATACTGCGGCAGCAGCTAGCACTGCTAAAGTGGCTAGTCACCGCCGCTGAACTGTAGACCTGGATATTCAATGCTGGGGCCATATCCGGCCACCAGCACCGACTCTCCAGGTCAGCCAGATAACGATGAAGCTAACCAGTATAGCGTCTGCGGTGAAAGTCGACCTTCCTTTCAAGTGCTTAACTTTCGCCACATTGCGATAACCGAGCAGCAGCCCAATATTGCTACTGCCCCGTTATTGCGAGGCGCTGCCGTGCCGCCTCTGCTCCACCCCTGGAACGCCCCAGTGCTAGCTAGCCCGCCAGCATCAGGGTGTGCGGTGTTGGCAACCACGGATATTCACCAGCACGACCTGGGTTAGTGCCGTTGAATATCCCGGCCAAGGCATCTAACCGCGTTAATCCATTTAAATATCAGCCCCATGATGTCCAATTATGCGTTTTTACAGGATTGTTAAGTTGAATTATCACAATTTCAAGGGCAAGGGGGAAGATAGGCTAAAGGTTCACCTAGGATGCTCAACGTCCTTGCACTGGCCCTGTCCATCTGTAATGGTATGGTCCGCATAACCTTCCTGTTTTCTAACAATATAGTCACTTTCGTTATTGAATCTGCCTTTTCTAATCCCATCAGTACAGTTCATCATGTCATATACTTAAGTCCATTTTCTTGCATGTGATGGTACAGCCCATCTCCATTATCCTGTGTCATGGTAGTGTCTGACACCTGTACTCTAGCCAGAATGGTGTATGCCTATGCTTTTAAACTGTCAGTAGAGGTACGGTCGATATCTTTAGCTTGCCTTCGATGGTGGCGAGGGGGAAGGTGATGGACGTTTGCGGGCCAGACCTGGTGGCGATGAGCTTAGTGGTGTACAGTTGAGCTTGGTGATAGATAGGTGCTGCAGTAGAGCTGGGCCTGTTTCACTACATGTGGTCTTGGTGTGGTTTTGAGCCTAATGCAAGAGGCACTTCATGGCCCCAACCCTGCCCCTCACCTTGTCATAATAGTAGCGCAGGGCACGGCTCAACTTGTCATAGTTCATGTTGGTTTTGTTCTTGCGGAGTCCCCAGAGCCGTGCCACCTCTTCCGCGTCCACTAGCTTGAACTCTCCGTCGTTGGATGTCCAGGATATGAGGTGCTCGTTGCTCTGCTCCTCCAGAAGCTGCAGCAGGAACTGCCAGAGTGTGACAGACGGGTCCATCGCTGCTCATCCGGATTTAAAGAGAGGACGAGAGGGTTACAAGATGCCGACAGACATTGCTTCTCCTGCCTTTCCCCAAGCAATCTTCTGGTAAGCATGCCAGAGAGACGTTCCCTGCCTCGAGGCTCCAAACATCAAGAGCAGGTGCACCAGACAAGGAACTAATCTTAGGCTCTCGGAAGTGTCCTGGTTGAAGATTTTTACCTTCCAAATCTGTGCATGTCACCACACTTCTAACTAACATGCTTCAAAGAGCCACTAAGATCAAAGCACAGCTACAGTCAGGGCCGGTGCTACTCATTAGACAAAACAAGCAAAAGCCTAGAGTGACTGCTTTCCAGGGTGGCCCACTGCCGCTCCTCTCTGGGAGCTCCAGCGGCAGCAAGAGGCGCTTACCCAAAGCCTTCAACACCACATTGCTGCTGGTGCTCGCTTTAACCAGCTGCTTCTGCCCCTTTCAATGCAAACTTCCTGTTTGCCTGAGGTCAGAAGTGCCACCTTGCAAACATGAAGTCTACATCGGAGGGGGCAGAAGCAGCTGGTCAAAGCGAGCACCGAGAGCAACGCAGCGCCGGAGGCTTCGAGTAACGCTCCATTGCAGCCGTTGCAAGTTCCGAAGAGAGGCAGCAGTTGGTGGAGGGCCACAGGATTAAGGTTTGCCTAGAGAGACTCATACCCTTGCACCGGCCCTGGCAGCAGCCACCACTGTTAGACTAGCAGGAAGATGCTGAGCTACTCCTGGACTTGTTCCTGCTTTTTATAGAAAAACTGGAAGTACACATCCGTGGATGCAGTGGGACAACACCAGAACTGGCACAGCTTGATCTTTATGAAGCCAGCTGGTGGTCTTATCAGATTGAGAATAGGCTTCAGTATCAAGCCTTAAAGCCTAGGCCTTCTGTGCCATTACCTCAGCCCTCCAACGGAGAAAGAGAGAAGGGGAAAGAAATCCATGAAACACAGAGAAAGAAAAGATGCAACATGTGATAAGACATTTTTCCATCATACTCAGCCTCTTTTCCCAAATCTCCTAGACACCCAGCGCTGACATTTCTTTTCCTATGTCCCTGTTCTCAGAAATGTTGTTTTTTTTTAGCAGAAATATAGACTGTGGTGGTAGATAAAGACCTCCAGGCCCATCCAGTCTCTGCTCATTCTTTCTTTCAGCTGTTAACACTGCAAACTATCAGATCTCAGCTTTGTACCTCCCCATCCTGCGCTTAGGATGCTCTGTCTACCCTGGCCCACTCCCACCTCCCTCAGCACTGAGGATCCTGTGTGCCTGTACCAGCCCTTCTCTATTTCTGATACATGCCTCATTCCTACACCTCCCCAGGCAGACTGTTTATTTATTTATTTATTTACATTCTTTTATATACCGCGCTATTCTGCATCAGTGCGGTTTACATTGAACAAACTGAAATTACATTGAACAGGGCATTATAACTTGGAGATAACTATTTTACAGGGAACATGGGCTATGGAGGGTTAAGTGGCTTGCCCAAGACCACAAGGAGCACCTGTGGGACTAGAAACCCCAATCCTTCTGGCCCAAGGTTGCTGTCCTCTAGTGGGATTTGAACCCCCGACCTTCCGGCCTGAAGTACCTTGCCCCAACCACTAGGCCACTCCTCCACTCCTCCTCATTCCCCCCTTTCTGTGAAGAAATATTTCCGTATGTCTGTATCGGAGTCTGCCTCCTTCCAGCCTCTTATCATGACCTCTTGTTCCCCTGAAACTATTGACCCTTAAGCATTATTTATACTTTTTCATGTAAGCATTATTTATACTTTTTCATCTGTTTGAAATAGGCCTTGTTTATTTCTTCATACCACTATGGAAAATACCTCAACAAGTTCAGGGCCTGACCATCACACTATACATAACAATATACATCGTTGTTTTAAAGTAGATTGTATTAGTAATTAATTAAAAAGTATACCATCAGGTTTTTACCAACACTGTGTCCTGAATCTAAATTTGTGTGGCCCTCTTAAATACCTCTGCAAGGTTTTTAATTCTCCTCTAGTCCATGATGGACATCTTGAATCTTTCTACTCTCTCTGCATACAACAAATGTTTCACATATGTACTTTGGGGCTCAGCAGTCTCCGTCCAGCAATGGGGGTGCACCTCCAGATTTCAGAGGGGAGCCTGAATCCAGGATTTGCACAAAGGTGGGAAAGGAGAGTGATATTGGGAAAAATGAAAAATAAAGGACAAAAGAGAGAAGCTGGTGTGATGGTGGTGAAAACTGAGCTGTTTGTGAGATAGCAGACCATGGACTGTTAAGA
Source organism: Ichthyophis bannanicus (assembly GCA_033557465.1). Lineage (NCBI taxonomy): Eukaryota > Metazoa > Chordata > Amphibia > Gymnophiona > Ichthyophiidae > Ichthyophis > Ichthyophis bannanicus. The sequence continues at coordinate 738,540,947 of CM066032.1, read as the reverse complement.
ATAGTGAGAGAAGGAGAGCAAGGGAGGAAAAAAAGGACGACAGAAATAAAGGGAAGGAGAGCACATGAGAGGGATAGAGAAAAAAGGAGGGAGTTGGGAAAAGAGTGAAACAAACAAACAAAAAACTGACACAGGAAAAGCTGAGAGAGATCAAGGGATAAGGAAAAGAGAGAGAGAGAGAGAGAGAGAGAGAGAGAAATTAAAGGGGAGGGAAAGAGAGACCTCAGTTTCAAATGAAAGCAGACTCCTCAGCTTTTGAAGTAGAGACTTTTACATCAGGACTCACCTCCGCCCTAAAGTGACACACCCTGGTCACCCTTTATCACCTCTCTCCCAGGTCCCCATAAGCATATGCAATATGCCCCTGCTTTCTGGCAGCTGATACTTTCTGTGTATGGATTTGTAGGAGCCCATATCTACAGTGTGTGCACGTATGCATGTGGTGTGTGTGTGTGTCCATATGTAGTAGAGAGCTTCCGAAGCCTGTCCTGCAGACCACAGAGCCAGTCGGGCTTTCGGGAGATCCACAGTGAAAATGCAGGAGGAGCTAAATATGAATGCACTGGCATCTGGTATATGCAAATGTATGTTATGCATATTCATTTTGGATATCCTGAAATCCCAGCTGGCTTTGGGGTTGCCGGGACAGTTTGGGAAAGGCCTGGTGAGAGTTTGTTTTAGGAGTGCTGTACTCACCAGCAGTAAGGCCTGTGGTCATGTCCATGAGAGAAGAAAATAGGAGGGCCCACAGTTTCCTGCAGCTCAGACTCTCTCCCCTCCAGGTCAGTATGTCTCTTACAGGTGAGTGTCCGTCCTCCAGGGCAGAATATCTTTTCTCCAGGTCAGTGTACGAGTCTCTCTCGTCCCATTCCAGGTGTCTATCCTCCAAGTCCGACTGGCTTTCCTCCAGGTCTGTCTCTCTCTCTCTCCCCCTCTCCTCCAGTTCAATGCGTCTTTTCCAGGTGCATCTCTAGCCACCAGATCGATGCACGCTTCTCATTTCTCCTGCTCCCTGTTCTCCCTCTCCCTTGCCTTGCAGCCACACTCAGTCTCCCTTCCTCTTGCTATTGCTCTCCCGGAGGCTCCCTGGAACACAGCCAGCTCCCGGAGGATGCTGCTGCTGCTGCTGCTGCAGCAGGGGGGAGTCAGAGGCGAGAGCTTGGAGCAAGTTCAAGGCCAGCAGTAAAGCTCTTCTTCCCCCCTTCCACGGTTATCAGCAAGCCCTTGCAGCGAGCTGGGATGTGTGTGCAAGCCAGGGATGGAGAGAGGCAGCACTGACGGGCATGAGTTGAGCTGGCAGCAGAGAACAGTCTTCTCTAGCCCTCCCCCCCCCACCCCCCACCTGGTGCCAGTGCTGCTCTCAGCAGCTGGACCGCGGGCCCCGCTGCTGCTGCCTCTCTGGCTCCAACCTCAGCAGTGCAGCAGAAGGTGGGGAGAGGGAGGTGGCGGCCGAGGTCAGTGCCATGCTGCCAGGAAGAGGGAGGGGGAGGGGGATGGGAAGGCAGTCAGATCGTTGCCTGAGAGCTGTCACTGCCCTAGGTCTGCGCCGGCTCTCTCTCCTCTTTCCCTGTGTTTTCCTTTCCCTCCTGCTTCTTCCTGGTTCTGCAGCAGGCGCTGAGCCCTCTCCCTCCTTTCCATGGGTCACAGTCTCGCCCGGAGCTAGATTCCTCTGCCTCTGACGGGGACTGTCACATGGGAGGGAGGGAGACTGGGAGCATTCAGAGCCTGAGAACTTTATTAGCAGAACAAGTTCACAGCTTTTGACAAAGCAATACACTGAAGGGCTTAAGGTGGAAGAAGGTTCGGGCTGCGTGTGCCTTGTAGTGCTATATAAATGATTAATAGCAAGTAGCAGTAGTGCCAGAGGGGAGAGGAAGAAAGCTGGTGGCCTTCCTCTGCCTTAATATATTCCTACTTTTCTGCCTGCTTGCCTTTCTAACGCTTTCTTTTTCAATCTGTCTCTCTTTCCCTCTTTTTTATTTTTTTATGTTTTTCTGTCTCTTGCTGTCTTTCCATGTTTTCATTCTCTTTTGGATTCAATAAACTTTATTTGCATAACAAGCTGTACATGGGTTGCCAAAGTAAATGCAATGCAATGTGCGCCTTCAAGCTAATGCTGACCCAACATCTCTAATAAGCATAAATTATTATTATTATTAATATCGGTACATTTTTTAGGGTTTTGGTCAGTTTTAGCAGACAATGAATAAGGTGTCAGTACACACCACCAACTACCCCCTGAAAAAAAGCCCCGATTATTATTATTATTATTATTATTATTATTAAAAATTGATTAACCTCCCTTCAGTTATACCCACCAAGGCGAAATACCTGTGCATATTTTCAACATATGGTAAGAGGCATAAAAGGGGGTTGAATTAGCAGCAGAAGTTTGAAACTTGTGAATGTCACTGTCAGTCACTCCAGCTTCAACCCTGACTACTGTCCATTCATACACCTTTCAGAATTCAATCATCTGGAAAAAAAAGTCTCTCTTAAGTGGAGAGTAACTCTAGTGCTTGCTTACTTCATGCTTGGAGCACTAGTCAATTACCCTCTCTAAAGGAATTTGTAGGTGGCTACAATATATGAAGGGAGGGACGGATTGCCCTATTGGGCATTTAGGTTGCCCTGATAGACAGAGTGATGACAGGAGTCGGGACCAGAGAGCAGCAAGGTGAGCATGACCTGCGGGGTGCCAAGATGCTGAAAAATAAGGAAATTAAAACTTAAAAAATGAGAAAAGTAACATGGCAAAAAGTGAAAAAAAAACATGAAAAGCAAAGGTGTTATGAAAAGCGGCATTGTAGATGTAGCCACAGGTCATCAGCTAATGAGGGTGCCGATTTATAGGTTGTAGGGGGGCACTAGAAACCCTAGCACCAGCCCTTCCAGCAGTATGCACTTGAAGGCCGTGCTGCGGCTGCAGATGATGAAGCGTAGTAAAAACTAAACATAAAGCCTCAGAGCCACTGGAGCGCTCAAGGCCCTGCCACATTCCCACCCCCTCCTTGGGCACAGACCTTCCTGCACTTATTTTTATTTCATTGCTTCAGATGGGGCTGCCAGAATCCATCTGGCCAATGGCAAGGTGACTGGGGGGTGGGGGAGGAATGTAGAAGAAAGGTAGTCTGGTATGAAAGAGAATTATCTTTATCTTTATCTTTATTTGTCACTTGATATACCGCCCAAGCGTGTGCGTCAGAGCCCCCAGGGCAGTATTTTTGCACAGACAGCCCCTGTGTGAATAGGGCATCTAGGTAGGAATTGAGATATCCAAGTCAGGACATGCACAGATCCTCCAGTATTTTACAAAAGGCTCGCTGAATGCAGAGTCTTTCGTAAAATATGTGTAAGAATGTCAGGAAATACATGTCGCTTGCAGCATGCCCAATGGAAACCATCAGGTTAGTGAAAGACTTTGTTCCAAAAAAGAGTGGCAGCGCTTGGGGCTTTGACTGTCTAGGTCAGTGTTATTCAAACTTTTATCCCATATGACCCCATTATAGCAGCTGAAAATTCAGGTAACCCCAGATGATGATGCAATCAAAATAGCAGGTCTCAAGCTTCCTTCCCCTCCCTCCCGCTCATCTAAAGTAGAAAGCAGGGCAATAGCAGCAGCAGTCAGCACAGGGCCCCTTGTGTCAGGGTGCAGCGTGTGCTTACAGACCCCAGTACTCGGCATAGATTTCCAGTTTAACAGGAAGCTTACCCAGGAGGGGCCAAGAGCCTATGAGTGTTCACTGGCTCACAGGCTACGTGCTGACTGCTGACTGCCACCACTTGGCATAGGTCACAGTGAAAGTCCAGAGAGATGGGGAAATGGCCATGTTGCTGTGACCCCATCCATTGATGATGTGACCCCATTTGGCATCCTGACCATAAGTTTGGGAACCACTGATCTAGGTGCTGATTTTACAGCCAATGCATGTGAATTTTACAAACATGCACATCCTTAAGAAGCCAAGTGAAAAAAATCTTTTTTGAATTTGAGGTTTTAAACATCAGAAAGTTAAGCACAATTGTCCTTGAATCACTCCTGCAAACCCCAGGTCCGACTAATTAGCCGATACTTACACCTGCTTCAGAGGCTGACATCCAGTTTTTTTCAGTATGCGTCTGTTCCTGTTGCAAACTCAGAAAAGCACGCATACTTTGCCTGACCACCCAAAATACACCCACAGTTAGGGCCATAGCAAGCTAGAAATGCTTCCTGTGCAACTCGCAAAGCTGGCCCCGCCCCCCAACCAGACGCTCACGGGAACTTGCCCTTACCATGCTTCCTGGAAGCCTGAGAGAAGACATCAGTGCCCCTTCTATGCTTGCGCCTTGTGCAGCTGCAGTGCTTGTATCATCCTTGCTGCAACCCTGCCCACAGTGCGCCCCCATGAAGCTGAGTGCTGCGGATGTACACGCATGCATAGCGGCTTTCTGAAATACCGTGTACCCACATGAGTCATTTAGATGCACAGACGCTGCTATTTATGCAGGTAAAAGCCGCACAAACCTAAAGTGATGCGGCATTCTAGAAAGGGCCTCCAAGCGCAATCTGGGACGTCCAGGACAAAATGTGCAAAAAATCTCTGAGGACGTTTATGTTTTGGCCTGATTTCAGAAACATAGACACGCGCGACGTGGACACCCACATTGTCATGCACATAGACATCCTTGCTGCAAAAACCTGGGGCAGGGACGTCTATCACATGTTAGTTTGCATCCGGGGAAATAAGAGCCCGCATTCCCTGTCAGTGTTCATTGTCAGCATGGAACATATAGGGGATATGAGGGCGCCGCCTTCTTCTCCATGTCCTCTGGATGTCTGGATGGCAAAATGAGCACTTTTCCAGTGCCTATTAGTGCCTGGAGCAGGTATAAACTCGGATGCGGCTCAGTATGTGTGGGACGTTTCTGAAATCAGGTGAGATCGTCAAGGTACCTGGGAACGCCCTGGACATGCCTATGCCACGCCCCCATTCTGATTTGGATGCCCTCGTGCCAGGGATGTTTCTCAAACGGCCCGCAGGACACCTCCATGCTTTGGACATCTGTATGCCCATTGTCCGACGTCCAAAGCACGAATAGGGCCTCTAAAATAATCCCCATAATGTACGAAAAGGAAAAAAATGACAAAGTACAGAGAAGAAAAAAAAATAAGGAACTAGTAACTAGTGACATTCAGTATCATCTCTTTGTCACTCTTCTGCTGGCTTTATAACATTTATTTGTTCTTGCCCTGTCCCTATAGCCGCACGCCCTCCTCTGTGTCCATGAGCTTCAACTGTTTCTTGAAGGTCAGGGAACTAGATACTTGTAGCATCTAATCTGTGTAAAGCTGGAATCTATAGGTCTCTCTTCCTGCCTCTAGTATGAATCACATTAAACATAGTTGATAAGATACACTCAAATCTCAATCCTGCCCCTGCTCCACCCATTCTGTGTTACCAGGAGCATGTTCTCTTGTCCATGTGTACAGCACAGCAATTTGATAGGTGCCTGTTCAAACATGTAAAGCTCTGTTTTATAGTCTCAGGTGGCTTATAAAATTAACAGGCCTGCCCAGCTTGTACAGCAGGTATGCACACAAGATACACTAAAGTTCAAAGGGAAAATTACTCTGTCTCCTGAAACTACTTGCACACATTTACAGCTGCTATTTAGTACAAACAAAATTTTTGAGAAAACTTAACACGCGTACTTGTAGTCCAAACCCCGCTCCATCTCCACTCCCTAGAATACCTCTGCTCGTCGAGGGTAAAAGTACACACTAAACGTCATTCCACGTATACCTTTACCCTCATATACTCTGACAGTTTCATATCAAACCTTTTCTCTGCATAAAATGCTGTTTTATGTGCCTAAGTGGTGGTTAAAATAATCCTCAAAAGTGCTGAGAAAAAGGAATTACAAAGTACAATAGAGAAAAACTAGACCGTTTCTGGGGTTTGCTTCTGGTTAGATTACGCTTCTGGCTCGGTGAGAGGATATAACATATTTTGCTGCTTTGGTTGCTGTTTCTTCTGGTTTACAATTACACAGAGTTTTCCCTGATTATTCTTTCATGGAAAGTCTTTAGATTTTCTCTGTTAGTTTTGGAAAACGTGCTTCTTACAAGGCTGCATTTTGAGCAGTAAGATTTCTGGGGTTTGTGTCCCCCTCCTTAGCAAACCTCTGTTTACCAAGCTCTCTGATATCTAATCAGTTATTCGCTTACAATCTCCAAACAACCTCCTATCTCAGCATCAAACACCCCTCTCTACACTCACACTCCTCCTTCTTTCTTCATGCCACTAGTCCCTTTGGCACCTGCAGCATCAACTTAGGCTTCCCTTTCATTTTTTGGTGGGCAGGGCATGAAGAACTTTGCAGATCAATAAGCACTGCACTCTGAACCCAACTCTATCCTGCTTCTTCCACTGCTGGGCCTGAGGAACTCCGCTGAGCTCTGTTGCTTCGATCCCACCTTTCTCTCTCTCTCTCTGATCATTTAAGAACATAAGATATGCCATACTGGGTCAGACCGAAAGTCCACCAAGTCCAGTATCCTGTTTCCAGCAGTAACCAGTCCATATCACAAGTAGCTGTCAGGTTCTCAAAGGATATGCAGTGAATTTCCCTAGGTCTACCTTGATAAGAGTTATGAACTTAACCTCCGAGAACTTGTCTGAACCTTTTTTAAACCCAGCTACGCTAACAGTTTTTACATCCTCTGGCTATGAATTCCAGAACTTAACTATACATCTTAAATGTCCTACTTTTTTTCAAAGAGTAAACAGCTTTGTGTTCACCTATTCCACTCCATTCATTATTTTATAGACCTCTATCATATCTCCCCTCAGCTGTCTCTTCTCCAAGCTAAAGAGCCCTGAACTCTTTTGCTTTTCTTCACAGGAGGTTGCCCTTTTCTGTACATTTTCTAGTGCCACTTTATATTAATTGCACACAATTAATACGCTCACTTAACAAACCTAGAGACCTTTTCAGCCTAGCAAAATCTCTAATTAAGGAACCATCCCCTACCCAACTCGATACAATATCCCCCCAGTCTTATGCCGACTACCTCCAATCCAAGACCCTCAGGACTGATAAAGCATCAGTATCCACACCCTACCAAACTCCTACCTTACAACCACCAATCGCAAAGTTTACCCTACCAGCCGAGAAAAAATCCAAGACCTCATCTCCAGCATTAACACTTCCACAGCTCCAAATGACCCTTGCCCAGCATACTGCGAGTGGAGCTTAGTCCAATCCTAATGAACATCATTGGAATATCCTTTGCAACAGGCTCATTCCCCTCACTCCTCAAACAAACATCAATAAGACCACTCCTGAAGAATATCAGACTCGACCCACTGAAGTCAGAATCCTACCGCCCAATCTCAAGTATACCTTTGTTAGCCAAAATAATTGAGAAGGTGGTACAAAGACAGATCCAGCAACACATTGATACAGCGGCCCCTCTTGACCCCTGCCAACACGGGTTTAGAGAATCTCATGGAGTAGAAACACTGCTCACCACCTTAACCAATACCTTGACCAGAGGATTAGACAATGTTGAGAATGGCTTTGCTCTCATTTTTCTGGATATCGCTGCCGTCTTCGACTCCGTCAATCACAATCAACTCCTCACCCGACTCCACGAGAAGGGTATCCGTGGCCTCGCCTGGGAGTGGTGTAGGTCTTACCTAACGGATCATTGGCAACATGTCCGGGTTGGGTCCAACACATCTGTACCTTTCCACCAACAACAAGGTGTTCCACAAGGCTCCTCGCTATCTGCGCTGCTATTCAACATCTACATGCAGCCGATATGTGACATCATCCGCTCCTACAATATCTCTACTCTAATCTACGCAGATGATGTCCTGCTGTTTACGCCTTTCAAAGTCAAACTCCCAGACTTCACCAACCTTGTCAACTGCTTCAACGCAATCACAGACTGGCTACTAACCCAAAATCTCCGCATAAACTTCAAGAAAACCGAAGTTCTGTTCATCTCAAGGAACAAAACGTTCTCCCCTCCATCCGCGCTAAAAGTAAGAGATGCTGAACTTCCAAGTAAATGCACAATACTTAACCTAGGGATTACTCTGGACCAGCACCTGAACTTTAAGGAGCACATAAGAAGCACAACCAGGACCATATACAATAAAATCAGAACACTAAGGCACCTTAGACCCATGCTACCCCCTAATGATTTCCGAACTATTTTCCAGGCCCTCATACTACCACACTTTGACTATGCAAATTTAATCCTGTTTGGTCTCCCCAAGAACACCCTCAACCCTCTTCAACTCACAATGAACGCAGCGGCCCACGTTCTCTGTGGTATAGCTAGAACAGACCATATCACTCCGGTACTTAAGGAGCTCCACTGGCTACCAATATACTGCAGGCTAACTTACAAAATTCTGCTCATTACATTCAAGATCATCAATAACCTAGCCCCCATGACACTCAAGGACCTCATCACCCCCACCCCGAAAAATAGAACAAGGAGAACAGTAACAGACAACACATTGATCATCCCCAAAGACTCCATAAAGTGTACCCAATCAACCAGGACTAGAACCTTCGCCTTCTGTGCCCCAAAATGCTGGAACGACCTCCCACCAGAAATAAGATCAATCAAAGACCTCATGCAGTTCCAGAAAGCAATCAAACACCACATCTTCTTGCTACACTTCTCACAAGCCCCTACCCCACCACTGATCAGTCACCACCCAACCCCCACAAACTCTCCATTTACTACATAAACAAATGTGTCTCTAGTAATAGCAGCTCCACCTATTAGCATTCCGTGACAATACTGGCCAAGCTATAATCTTTTGTTCTATGTCAATATGTATATAGTTACTTTGTATTTGCTCCAAGTTTTATCTCCTGTTATAATGTAAGCGCAAAACAGTCTTGTCTGATTTGAGCAACCTTTGTTAAATGTAAACCACACTGATAATAAATAGCGCGGTATAGAAAAGATGTTAAATAAATAAATAAACAATACTCAAGGTGCAGTCGTGCCATGGAGCAATACAGAGACATTACAATATTCTTTGTTTTATTCACTATCCCTTTCCTTGTAATTCCTAGCATTCTACTTGCTTTCTTGCCTGTCACTGCACGCCGAGCTGAGGATTTCAATGGATTATCCACAATGATGCCTAGATCTTTTTGGAGGCTGATGATTCCTAAAGTGGAACCCTGCATTGTGTAGCTCTAGTTTGCATTGTTCTAACCAACATGCATCACGTTGCACATATCTACATTTATTTATTTAACATTTTTTATATATCGCCTTTCAGAAATGGTTATTTTAGACGTCTTATTTCTGATTTACACGTGTATAATTGCATCCATGTGAGAATGGCCATTTTAGAAAGGATCCAGTTTACACATGGATGCCCTTAGTATGTGGAACTTTCAAGGGAGCATGTTGGGGGTGTAGTCTGGGCATGGCCTGGGTGGGACAAAAATTTACACATGTATTCTCCATTTCAGATAGGGAATACACAGGTATGCCCAACATTGTATACATCAGGATTTACTGCATGCCTGCTCCCTGGGGCGTCCTGGTTTTTAAAAAGTGTGTGATTCGGCCAGCCTTTTACAAGAGGAATTAACGGGTTATCCTCCTCAACCCCCTAGTTTATTTCTCACTCCAAATTAAAATTAGCTTCAAAAAGCTGTCTCTGTAGTTCACTGGAGTCATTTATATGTACAGGCTTGCAAAATGGGCAAGATACTTGTGCAGTTTAACTGCTGGCTGGCACTTACACTGCAAGTTGGTATTTCACAATTTCCAGGTGTAAGTGGCAGCAAGTGGGAGGTGCTGAGTTATCTTTGTTTATTTTTCTGCTGTAAGAACATAAGATACGCCATACTGGGTCAGACCAAGGTCCATCAAACCCAGCATCTTGTTTCCAACAGTGGCCAATCCAGGTCACAAGTACCCTGGCAGGTACCCAAAGTCCACAGCTTCCACAATGCTCTTCCTGGGGTAAGCAGTGGATTTCCCGGGTCCTCTTTAATAATGGTTTATGGACCTTTCCTTGAGGAACTTGTCCAAACCATTTTTAAACTCAGCTACACTAACAGCTTTTACTATATCCTTTGGTAACAAATGCCAGAGTTTGATTACGTGTTGAGTGAGAAAATATTTCCTCTTATTAGTCTTAAATGGGTTATATTGTAGCTTCATTGCGTGTCCTCTAGTCTTTCTACTTTTTGATGGCATAAACATCCATTCTTAGTCTTATTATAGTCTCAACCTCCTCCCTGCAGATCAGGCTCATACTGTCTTAAGTATTCATGGTATTACATATAGCTCATCAGTCTCATTATTTATTGTATATAGTCTGTATATAGCTTTGTATATAGTTTAACCCTCTTATAGGTTTATTATTTCATGTACATAGTTCAACCCTGTTATCCAAGTTTGTACCCCTGTTCGATGTAAAACCAAACAGAGTGTGTGTTTTGGTTGTTCTGTTATACTGTAAACCGCGCTGATGCCGAATAGTGCGGTATATAAGCAACTGTAATAAAAAAAATAAAATAAAATAAACAACCAATCTATGTTAACCCATTCCACTCCATTCATTAATTTATAAACTTCTATCATATCGCCCCTCAGCCTTCTCTTTTCCAAGTTGAAGGGCCCTAACCTTTAAAGCTTCCATCCCGTTTACCATTTTGGTGGCTCTTCTCTGTACCTTTTCTAATTCTGCTATATCCTTTTTAAGATACAGCGACCAGAATTGCACACAATATTCAAGATGCAATCGAACTATTGAACGATATAGAGGCATTATAATATCCTTGGTTTTATTCTCCATTCCTTTCCTTATGATTCCTAGCATTCTATTTGCTTTCTTGGCCACTGCTGCACACTGGGTGGAGGGTTTCAACGTATTATCCATGATGATGCCGAAATCTTTTACCTGGGTGATGGTTTCTAAGGTGGTACCTTGCATCATGTAACCAAAGTTTGGGTTGTTCTTTCCTAGGTGCATGACTTTGCACTTGTCCACATTAAATTTTATCTGTCATTTGGATGCCCAGTCTTCCATTTTATCAAGGTTGTCTTGCAATTTTTCCCAATCTTCTTGGGTTTTAACAACTTTGAATAATTCTGTGTCATTTGCAAATTTTATTGCCTCATTTGTTGTTCCCATTTCCAGGTCATTTATGAATATGTTAAAAAGCAGCAGGCCCAGCACAGATCCCTAGGATACTCCACAACTTACATTTTCCATTGAGAAAATTGGCCATTTAGCCCTACTCTCTGCCCTTTATCTTTTAACCAGTTTCTGATCCACAATACTACACTGCCTCCAATCTCATGACTTTTTAATTTTGCCAAGAGTCTCATGAGAGACCTTGTCAAATGCTTTCTGAAAATCCAGATACACTATATCAACCGACTCACCTTTGTCTACCTGTTTATTCACACCTTCAAAAAGAAATAACAGATTAGTAAGACAAGCCTTTCCTTGGCTAAATCTATGTTGGCTTTCTCCCATCAAACCATGACTATATACATGATCTGTAATTTTATTCTTTATAATAGTTTCTACCATTTTGCCCGGTACTGACATCAGATTCAGAGGTCTGTAGGTTCCCGGATCACCCCTGGAACCCTTTATAAATATTGGCATTATATTGGCCATTCTCCACTCTTCAAGTACTATAGTTGATTTTAATGATAGTTCACAAATTACTAATAGTAGGTCTGTAATTTCATATTTCTGTTCTTTCAATACCCTTGAATGTATACCTTCTGGTCCAGGTGATTTGGCACTCTTCAGTTTATCAAATAGTTGTAATGCATCTTCCCGGTTTATCAATATTTCTTTAAATTCTTCCAATACATCACCTTTATATACCATTTTAGGTACAAGTAAATTCTCCGGGAACAAGCAGGAAGTCAGTCCTCACATATGGGCGACATCGGCATCGACGGAGCCCTCGTGGAAGCATCCCCCCAGCTTTCAAAGAAAGCCTTTGGGAGATGCCACCATGCCTGCGTGGTCCCCTTCCCACCCAAGGGTGCCATCTTGCTCAGTCTCCTTTTTTCTATGGAGCCCTTCAGACTTTCGTCTGGCTTGTCCCTAGAAAAAATTGATTTTTTTCTCTGAGTTTCATACTCGCCTCCGGTATCGCACCGGTACTCTTCCCGCCACCTGAACTCGCTCAGTTCTCAGCTGGTCTCTCCGAGGAACCCTTGTAACAGTTCAAGAACCTGGCCAAGGCAGTCCGGGAATGCTCCAAATTCATGTCTTGAGCGGCCTATGACTGATTCGAGTCGGTGGTTCGATTAGCGGCAGCTGGCATCTGTGCACGCCGCCAAGCTTGGCTACACTCATCCGACCTCGAGCAGTGGGTTCAGGACAAATTGTTCGATGTCCCCTTTGAACAGGAGAACCTCTTTGGCAAACCCATGACCGACAAGGCTACCGAGCTGGAGACCGAGTTCATGGCCAGAACCAGGCTCTCCAAAAAGACTGCTGTCCCTCCCCAAAGGAAGGGCTTGGGTAAAAAGTCCTTTTACCTGAGGAAAGGAGCTGCTTACAGAAACTACCCACCTTTTCAGGCCTCCCCAGCTCCCCAACAGAGTCAGCAGGTCAAGGGACATGGGCATGGCTCTCGTAAGCAGAAGGCTCCAAAACACCAGACACCGGATCTGGCCCAGCCAGGGGGTTGATTTTGACTCCTTGAGCATAGCCTACCTACCCCAAGGAGATCAGCAGCCCACAGAGGGATGTCTGGCCTTCTATGCCCAGAGGTGGTTGACAATCATCATCGACTCCTGGGCACTTTGGGTAGTCAGGGAGGGTTACCTCCTCCACCTGACTCGGATACCTTCCCCATATTCCTCTCAGGTCTCCCCTCCACCGGGACCTTCTACTGAAGGAGTTGGCAGGTCTTCTCGAGGACAAAGCAATGGAACCAGTGCTGCACCATCTCACGGGCAAGGGGTTCAACTCCAGGTCCTTCCTCATGCCAAAAAGGACAGGGGGCCTAAAGCCCATCGTTGACCTGTGCAACTTCAACACATTTCTGGTGAGGGAGAAGTTCAAAATGCTCTCCCTTGGAACATTGCTGCCATACCGCCAGCAGGGAGATTGGCTATGCTCCTTAGACCTCATCCTCATTCACCCCAACCTAAGGCAGTACCTGCGGTTCATAGTGGGGGGCAGGCATTTTCTGTACAGGGTGCTCCCTTTCGGCTTGGCCTCTTCCCCAAGAGTCTTCACAAAATGCCTGGCAGTCGTGGCCACCTTTCTCCGTCTCCACGGGGTCTTCATCTTTCCCTACCTGGATGACTGACTCATAAATGGAGGCGCGGCCTCAGAGGTGCAGCAGGCCATCGCACGCACTATCCATGTACTGCAACACTTGGGATTTGTCATAAACTACCCAAAATCTCACCTCTTCCCGAAACGGTGTCTGGAGTTCATCGGGGCAAAGATCGACACTCTCCAGTCAAAGGCATTCTTGCCAGGAACCTGGCTGACTTTCTCAGGACTCTGGTTTTGGACATACAGTACCATCCCTCAGTGCTCGCTTGGCTTCTTCTGCGCCTCCTTGGGCACATGGCCTCCACGGTCCATGTCACCCCAATGCTCGCATCTACATGAGGGCGGCGCAGTGGTGTTTCTGGGACCAGTGGTCTCAGGCCATGGGTCGCCTCCGAGACAAAGTCTCTGTGACCCACCAACTTGCGGACTCCCTGGTCTGGTGGCAGTCTCTCCAGCATCTCAAAGCGGGTATGCCTTTTCAGGCCCCAAGCCCCTCAAGGGTCCTCACCAAGGATGCCTCCCTGCTTGGGTGGGGAGCCCACTGCGAAAATCTCCGCACCCAGGGCAACGGGTCACTAGACAAGAACACCCAGCAGATCAATCTCCTGGAGCTCTGAGCCATACACTTAGCCCTGTGAGTCTTCTGTCACCACCTGTGTCACCAGCCGGTGCTGGTCCCAACGGACAACCAGGTGGCGATGTTCTGCTTGGATAAACAGGAGGGCACAGGGTCCCGTACCGTTTGTCAGGAGGCACTGGTCCTCTGCTCATACGCAATCAGGGTATCCTCCTGAGGGCAGTGTAACTGCAAGGCCAGGACAACCTCTGGCCAACAGGCTGAGCAGAGTCCTCTAGCTGCACGAGTGGCAGCTGGACCCCAAGGTAGCCAGTCAGCTTTTCCAGCTCTGGGGGGAACCCTTGATGGACCTGTTTTCCAGCCTGGACAACTTTCAATTGCTCCACTTCTGTCCCCGGCAGGCCCACCCCTCCAGGGTGGCAGCAGACGTGTTCCTTGTCTCATGGTCGGAAGGCCTCATGTACGCCTTCCCTCCTATGCCCCTGATCACCAAGACCTTGTTCAGGACCCTCCGTGACAGGGCCTCGCTCATCCTGATAGCTCCTCGGTGGCCCAGGCTACCATGGTTCTTGCTGCTTCTCCAGTTGATGGTGGAGACCCCCATTTCCTTGGGGACTGCCCTGGAACTCCTATCTCAGGAGGGGGGCTCTCTCCTGCACCCCAACCTGGGGTCTCTGTCGCTGACAGCCTGGCTGCTGAGAGAGTGACTCTGGCCCCTTTCAACCTTCCGGTTGAGGTGGAAGACATTCTGCTGGCCTCTCGCAAGGCCTCAATTAGAAAGGCTTACACCCTCAAAAGGCACAGGTTCTCATTTTGGTGCACCGAACACAGGGCTGACCCTTTCTCCTGCCCGATGGCACTGGTGTTACAATACCTTCTCCACCTCTCTCAATCTGGGCTCAAGTCTAACTCCATCCAAGTGCACCTTAGTGCCCTGGTGGCGCACCACCATCCGATAGATGATAAGTCTCTCTTGGTCCAGCCTTTGGTGACCCCTTTTCTTCGGGGCCTGCTCTTATTAAAGCCCCCGGTTTGCCCTCAACGAATGGGACTTCAGCATAGTGTTGGGGCAGCTCACTTGCCCGCCCTTCGAGCCTCTGGCTACCTACCACCTTCGCTACCTCTCTTTGAAGGTGGCTTTCCTGGTCACGCTTACCTACATTTGCAGAGTTAGCGAGCTTCAGGCCCTTGTGGAAGAGGTGCCCTATACCAGGTTCTACAAGAACAGAGTGGTGCTTCGCATGCACCCCAAATTCCTGCCGAAGGTAGTATTCGCTCTTCCATCTCAACCAGGAAGTGGTGCTCCCTACCTTATTTCCAAGACCTCACTCCAGTCAGGCAGAGACGGTCCTTCACACCTTGGACTATAAGAGGGCTTTGTCCTTCTATTCCAATGCATCAGGGCCACTGCAAAGCTTCTCAGCTTTTCATCTCCTAT
Source organism: Ichthyophis bannanicus (assembly GCA_033557465.1). NCBI lineage: Eukaryota > Metazoa > Chordata > Amphibia > Gymnophiona > Ichthyophiidae > Ichthyophis > Ichthyophis bannanicus. Next base: position 738,525,631 of record CM066032.1, on the reverse strand, counting down.
GACCTCAGTAGGCTGGGGGAGGCGGTGACCAAGTGTACACTGCCCACATGGTGGTGGACTGTATCACCCTCGCTTATGAGCAGGCAAGGCTCCCGCTGGAAGGCTGCATCACAGCGCACCATGTCAGGGCCATGGAGACCTCGGTGGCAAACTTGCACTCTGTCCCGATGGTGAACATCTGCCGGGCCGCCACCTGGTCTTCAGTCCATACCTTCGCAGCCCATTACTGCCTGGAAAAAGAGTCTTGACAGGATAGTGCCTTTGGCCAGGCTGTGCTCCATAACCTTTTCAGGGTTTAGGCAACTCCTACCCTCCAACCTTTCTGTGTTCAGGCTACTGGAGTGCTGGTTTCATCGGACATAGGGGTCCTACTGTAGTCTGTGAACACAGACTATATTGCTTTGAAAGCTGGGAGGATGCCTCTGCAAGGGCTCCATCGGCGCTGATGTCACCCATATGTGAGGACTGATTCCTGCTGTCCCCAGAGAACACCTGTTACAAGTGAGTAACTACGCTTTCCCTACATCTTCTTCAGTAAAGACTGAAGCAAAGAATTCATTCAGTCTCTCCGCTATGGCCTTGTCTTCACTTAGTACCCCTTTTACTCCTCTATTATCCAATGGTCCAACTGACTGTCTCACAGGTTTTTTGCTACTAATGTACTTCAAAATGTTTTTATTATGCATTTTTGCTTCCATGGCAAGCTTTTTTTCAAATTCTCTCTTTGCCTGCAATTCTCTCTTTGGCTATGTAGGTTTGCTCCACATATCAGCACATACAAGTACACTCCTGCATCTCCCTATTCGGTATTTTAGAAAAGGCTCAACATTTAGCAAAACCCTTTCTAAAATAGTGCCAGAATTGTAAACATCGACACTTCAGAGTCTCATTTCCGACCTTCAAGTCTTTTCTAAAATGTGCCTTTAAATTCAGTCTGCTATTTGGATGCCCAGTTTCCCAGTTTTCTCAAAGTCCACTTGCAATTTCTCACAATTCTCTTGTGATTGAATAACCTTGTGTAAACTGAAAATTTGATCACCTCATTTGTTGTTCCCATTTCTGAGTCACTTATAAATATGTTAAAAAGCAGTGTGCCTAGTACAGATCCTTGGGGTCCACTATTCACCTTTTTCTATTAAGAAACTTGACCATTTGGCCCTACTCTCTATCTTCCATCTTTTAACCAGTTTCCAATCTACAATAGGACATTGCACCTATTCCATAACTTTTTAGGTTTGTTTCATTAGAGCAATAGTGCCTATTGTCAACTGTTCAAGAGGCAGGCTGTGAAAGGTTCTCTGTTCGTACACATAAGCATGCGTAAACAAACCTGAGTCTGCTAGCCGTCTTCGTAGCAGAGGCGAGATGCGAAAAGAGCGGTGGAGTGTGGGCAGAAGAACAGAGTCATGGCCAGCAATGGTTCAGTATACCCACGGGTGCAGTGTCGCTTGCAGGGAGAAAAGGCCGGCAGGCAGGGCCTGCTCTACGCATATGAGGGCATGTCACCTGCACATGGCCCCGCTCCCCAAGGAGCCCCACAGCCTTGGTAGCTTAAGCGGTGAGCTAGTGAGGCCTGAAGCAGCCGCTGGGGGGAGAAAGAAAGAGGGAGATTTCAGGTTATGAGAGAGATGGCATATATTGGACTGGGGATGGGGAGGAGTGGAAACAGAGAGAGAAGATGCTGGCCTGGGAGAAGAGATAGGAGAGATGCCAGACTACTGGAGGGAGGGGAGGATGGAGAAGTGGAAGGGGATAGAAAGCTGTTGATCTATGGATTGGAAGGAGGGTAAAAAGGACTGGGGAGGTAGAAGAGAAAGAGGGAGATGCTGGACTTTGGAGGTAAAGGGGGAGGGGGAGGGCATTGGGAGCTGCTGAATTGGGGTGATGAGAGACAGAGAGGGCTGCTGTTGGGCATAGTGGAACTATGTGAGAGAGACCATAGGAAGTTGGCAAAGAGATGAATGAGGGGAGGATGGTGACTACATATTACAGATATGTGGTAATGGGGAGTGAGTGAAAGACAGAAGGGAATAAGAGGATAGCGAAGGAATGAGATGAAAAATGGGATAACTGGGGCTGGGCTGGAAGTTAGAGGAGTAAATGGAAAGTTGATAAGTTAAAAGGAGATGGAGGATAGAGGGATGAAATTGAGTGGATGAAAAAAGGAATAAAGAAAGAAATGGATGAAAGATATGTTATGGTGGGTTTGCTATGGGTTCTACATGAGCATAGTTTTGTAGTACTTCCTAATGTACCTGGCAGTTGGTACTGGAGGGTAGTAATGTAGAAATAGGGTGGCCCAAAAAAAGTGAGAACATCTTGTAGCATATAAGTTATTTAAAAATTCAAAAAGACAGATGTAAATGATTGACAAATTTTAAAAAAAGATGGCGACTGGAAATTGTCGAAATAAAGACGTTATATAGCTAAAAAAGGTAAATAAGTAAACTATTTAAGCTTTTAATTTATGAGATGTTCTCACATTTTTTGGGCCACCCTGTATGGCAGCCTTTCTTTATCCTTGTATATTCAAATGGCATTCAGACACTCATTAAGAGGCATGTTTACTAAACGTTAATGTGCTTTCACAAATGTTAATGTGTGCTACGTACAGCAGCACTCATTAATTTCTACTGGTGTAGTGGCACTTAACATACATTAATGTTTAGTAAATATGCCCTTAAGTTGTTGCTGGGCCAAAAAAGATACTTGTGAAGGGGTCCTTTGAAAGCCACCTAAAATTTTAGATGGGCAGCGTATAAATTTTAAAATAAAATAAATTTATGTAAATGAGGCCTAGTGGATACACAAATATGTATGCAAATGAGGCCCTGCAGTGAGTTTCCGCAATATAGACCCGCATCACCCTTGGGCCGCCCCTGCCAGCGGGAGTCCCTGGGTCCCGCCGGTCGGAAGAGTGGAGGTGCACACTGAAAAGGCTGGGGACCGGGATGTGGCTTGTCTGCTTTAGAGGAGGTAAGGGGGCAGAGCATAAATATAAGGGGCAGGGTTAGAGGAGGAAGGCAAAAAAAAGCATGATGGAATGAGTGAATGGGTAGAGCTAGAGAGGAAGGAGGGAGGGAGAAGAGGGGTGGAGCATTACGGAGGGGCAAGGTTAGGGGATGGATTGAGATTTGCAGTAAGGGAGTGAAAGGCAGGGAAGGGGCGGAGTACAAAGTTAGTTGAGAGAGGAGGAAGAGAATGCATAGCTGGTGAAGGGAAGGAGAGACAGTGCAGGAGGTGAGGGTATTGAAGGGTAGGAATCACTCGCACTTACACCCATACCACAGATAAACCCTCAATACACTCCCAGACATACACACACACATCTCCAATGACATATACATGTACACACACATATAGACAGACATACGCACATGGACGTACCCCCAATACACCACATAACTCAGATACACACACACAAATGGATGCACCTCCCAATACTCCCATGACACATACACACATATATGCACCCCCCAACACCCTACGACATAAAGAAATGCTGCACTCCTCTCAACATCTGCCATGATACAGATACATGCACGCACCCTCATGACATCCTCCATGGCACACACAAATTCCCCAACATTTCCTTACACACATACGCACACACACACCCCTGCATCCCCCACATGCCTTATTTTGCGAATGGGGGAAATGCGCCATTGTGTCACAGTTCAAGAATATGCTTTTTCAACTTGCTAATTTCTTCAAAAATGTAGCAAATTGGTGAGGCAAAACTTCCCTAGAATAAAATCTATGTTGGCGTTGTCCCATTAAACCATGACTATCTATACAGTATGTTTGGTAATTTTGTTCTTTAAAATAGCTTCTACTGTGTTGCCCAGCAGCGGCATCAGACTCACCTGTGTGCAGCTCCCTTCCGCACCCTGGGATATATACCATCTGGTGATTTGCTACATATTAAGTTTCTTCTAATGAGTCTGCCAGTCATAGAGATGAGCATCCTCAAACTATTTCAGACATGTCCACATCTTTTTTTTGTGAGGATGAGAGGATCGTTTTACCCACGTTGCCAATCCGGACACTGGGATGTAGTACAAATGGATCCAACTTAGAATCGTCCAATGACCAGATCTCAAAGCGAGGCTCATTTTCAATAATCAATTTAACAAATTTAACAGAGTGGAGGAGTAGCCTAGTGGTTGGGTCAAGGTACTTCAGGCCGGAAGGTCGGGGGTTCAAATCCCACTAGAGGACAGCAACCTTGGGCTGGAAGGACTGGGGTTTCTAGTCCCACAGGTGCTCCTTGTGGTCTTGGGCAAGCCACTTAACCCTCCATAGCCCATGTTCCCTGTAAAATAGTTCTCTGTGTGCTGTGCTTTCCTGTCTAATCAATGTGTTTATACCTCAAAAATTTCCTGTCATGATTTGACAATTTCCAATCTGTAATCAAAAACCGCTGCTGATCGCTGGAAGTAGCGGTATACAAATGTATACTAAATAAATAAATAAATAAATAAAATAAATAAACTTTCATCTAAATCTCAAGAATCTGTGCTACAAAAAGGATTATCATTTGCTCCAGACTGTCTGCAAGACCCTCTTAACACTAAGACTTCAGCACGTCATGAAACAGTTGTATTTTTCGACTCATCCATCCATGTCACGTGATATCATGGGTTTCCACCTGGTCATGCTGGGTTCCATCAGATTCTATGGAGTGAGTTTTCAGTGACATTTCAAGATTTGATTTTTAAAGATCTAGCTGTAAAACTAGAGGGCATAACATGAAGCTGCAATGTCAGGAAATACGTTTTCACTGAAAGGGTGGTGGATGCTTGGAATGCCCTCCCGATGGAAGTGTTGGGGGTAAAAACAGTGACAGAATTCAAAATGGCATGGGACAGACACAGTGGATCCCTTTACAGCAACAGGATACAATCAAAATTAACTTAACTAACTAATTTCTCAACAAACAGGGGTGCCCTACACGGAGCGGTGGGTTCACCCCTAAACAAAGATATGGGGAGGGGTGGCCTGCATGGAGCAGCAGGTGCACCTACTCTTGCCATCTTACTGAGCAGACTAGATGGACCATACTGCCGTCATTTTGTTATGTTAGTATGTTACTAAATAATCCACCACCCCCATTTTTTTCCCCGTTTAAGAGGGGTGAAAAAATTGTTTTAAATGAGTTGTGTAATGATTGATTTTTAGTAATCATACCAGCTGATAAGGGGGCTGGGGATTGTTATTCAACATAGACACCTTTATGGGCAAGAGGTTTACGTCAGTTGTGTGATGTTAACTGTTATTAGCAATTGCCCAAGGACCTTATGCTGGCTTTGCAGAGAGAAATTTCAGGGTTGATTAATGAGACTTTAAAGACAGGTCTTACACGTAAAGAGGCTGATTGTTTAATGGTGATAAAGCCCTGCTTTATCTGACATTTATACTGTTCCCAAGGTACTTAAATCACTGGATGACATTCCCGGATGTCCCACTGTGGCTGGCATTGGCTTAGCTTTAGAGACTTTGTGAAATACTGTATTTTTAACATATTTTTGATACTGTATCTTAGTAAATATGCATCTTACAGACCATTCTTTGAGGCAATTGAATGATGGTCCTAATATTCCCACTGGATCTGTATAGGTTACACTGGACATTGACTTGGTATACAGCCCAGACGTGTCCCATAGTGAACCGGGCTCATTGTGTCTACATCCAATGTTTCGAGAACCAGCAATTATTACCTTTAAATATGCTCCTGGGGGATCCAAGATGGCGGATTGGTGAGGAGCTGTGCGGCACGGCATTATTTTTCCTGATGGGAAGGAAGCGAAAAGCTAAAGGGGCGCAATGGCCTTCTGCCCCCCTAGCTTCAACGCTATTACCTGCTGAGGTTGTTGGACCTCTTGACCTTTATTTTCCGCCGGTGCCGCAGCAGGCAGTAGTGGGAGAGAGTGACCAGGCTTGGCGGCGTTTGGAGGTGGAATCCTCATCCTCCGCCTCTGGTGTAGAGCTGTCCTCTCCTGGCTCAACGCCAGCCCTGAAAATACTTCGATCTTCTAGCGCCGACCCAGGAAGTGAATATCGGAGCGGAGAGTTTGTGGATCCCGCTATTGGAAGGAGTTTGGGAGCGGTGAGTGATCCAAGCTCCGGGGTTCTGGCGAACGACCACAGAGGGCTGAGTCTCTAAAAGAGATGGCAGAGGCAGGCGCCGCTTCGGCGAAGGGCTTGCTGGCTCCCTCTACTTTGATCCTGGGCGTTGCTGTTATGCCTTCTCCGGTGGAGTCTTCCTTATCGGGAACTGTGGATCCTCCGGAGGTGGTGACGTTGGAGGTAATTTGGGCTGCTATCATGAAGCTCCGTGAGGAATTGGTCCCACGAATGGCTGCCTTGGACGTGCAGGTGTCTACATGTATGGAAGATGTGAAGGAAGTTATGTCTAAAGTTGCAGTTTTACAGTCTAACTTTTCTCAGACTCAGACTCAAGTTTTGGCTTTGGAAAATGAGGTTGAATCTTTAAAAAAAATTTCTGTACCTATTTGTTCTAAGTTGGAAATGTTGGAGAATGCTGTGCGGATGCCTAATATTCGTTTAATTAATTTTCCTCGAGTGTCTTTGATATCCGCAAGAGATATGTTTCGTAACTATTTAATTGATGTTTTGGGTATTCCCCCTGAATCTCATCCCCCGCTAGTTAAAGTGTATTATTTGCCCTCTGGTAAAAAAGAATTAGGGCAGGGAGGGGATATTGGTTTGCCTCAAATGGATGTCTTAAATGTTACTGATATATTAGAGTCGTCTCAGGAAGAAAAAATTATACCTTCTACATTATTGATTACCTTAGCATTAATTTCAGATAAGGAATGGTTAATGAAACTTTTCTTTAAAAAACGTCATATGCTATTTAAGGGTTTGGCTGTCCGGATGTTCCCTGATTTATCTAGGGAGACACAGAAGAGGAGGCGTGAATTTCTATTGTTGCGTTCTGGGATACAGCAGTTGGGCGGGTTGTTTTTCCTTAAGTTTCCCTGTAAATGTTTGATTAAATATCAAGCTAATTCCTATATATTTTTTGAACCCTCCCAACTGATCTCCTTTATCAATGCCCGGGTCTCTTGAGGGGGGGTGGATACCCTGTCTATTCTAGTTGAGTAATTTAAGTATACCACTGCTAGGCTCCTCTTGTTTCTTTCAATATATTGGATAGGTTATTACTGAATTGTATCCCCTTCACTTTGAGGGCTATAGGGAGGTGGATTGTTTCTGTTGTTTTCCTTTGTAAGTATAATTGCCTTTTTATTCTAGTTTGTGCATCCATCTCTATTTCTGTTCAAGATGTATTCTTGATTGTTTTTTTGTAAATTTCAAAAATTTAAATAAAAAAAAAAAAATGTTCCTAATATCCGGGAGAAAATTGTATGTGCCCTTTTACCTCCATCTAATGTTGTCCACTATCCTTATGGCCATTGCTCATTTTGTGAACAAACAGTCACCAAATCTCATTAAATACACCCAACAGATAGCAGAAAATTTATGCTGAAAAGCAGCACTACATGTGAATCAGCGGGGGACTGTCGGTATGATCATTTGCCCTCTTGCTTGATGTATGTGGCATGTACTAAGAGAGCTGTTAAAACACATCTGACTGAGCAACATAACAAACTGTTGAATAAAGTTGTTTCAGCACCAATTGTTCAATATTGTTTGAAATTTAAACATTTTTTGTAGAGTTGAAATGACGGATTATTGAACAAGTATAAGTGGGAAGGAAGGAGGGTAATTTTTAGGATGGATTGAACTATTAGGAGCAGTATTGGATCTATATTTTGAATGCAGTTATACTGCATGGTCTCAATAGTGAAACTGAGTAGCTTACCCTTTTATGAGGAAGCGTTCTGCACAGACCAATTAGTATTGCTTACGTTGCAGAACTGTATTGGTTGCCTGTACCAGCTTATGTGTTCATATATTCTGTCTTGCATGTGTGTTTTTTAAAATAAGTAATGGCGTTGTGCTTGAAAACGACTGTGGTTGAAAGCAAGTGGGGACTCCTGAAATTGTGAACTAGATATGCCTTTGAAGATTATACTTGGGAAGGTTTTTTGAACATTTTCATAACCTCTAAAGCAGAGAGATTTTCTCTTGAAACACAGACCATAGTAAAGTGTATTATGTATTTTTAGACATGTTTGCTTAGGCGTAGAGCCTGTTGTCGAGGATTCAGGTGGGTGCTGAAATGAGCATGTGCGAACAAACATGAGTATGCTGGCCACTGATTTGCCTGCAGCTCCTGAAATGCGCTGTTTAATATTTCCATCACCGCAACCGGCTGTGTGCATGGTTCAGCTGCATGATGGACGAAGTTCAGACCGATCAAGGTTTCAAGTCTTGCAAGACATGAAACCTTGATCAACCCAAGCTTTCTCCACAGCATGAAGGGGATCATGTGAGAAAGAGAGAGAGACAGATAGTAGGTGAAGCCTTGTGGTTGGGGGGGGGGGGAGGTTATGAGAGAGAAAGACTGAGGGAAGGCTAGTGGGGGGTATGAGGCAGGGAGAAGGTTGGGGGTTAAGAGAGACACACACACATGCACGCAGTCCCTGACACTCCTCATGATACACACACAGACATACACGGAGCCCCCAACACTCTCCATGACACACAACATGCCCATGCATACAGCTCCTGACACACACACATGTATGCAGCCCCCAATAGTCTCCATGAGACATATATGCATGCATGCAGTCCCAACACTGCCCATGACACATACACATACATAGATGCACACCGGTCCCAACAGTCCCATGACACACATGCATGCAGTCCCTGACATTCCCTATGACACAGACACACACATACACAAACAGCCTCTGACAGTCCCCATGACACACAAACACACACAGCTACACACACCCCAACACACACACACATGCAGCTCCCAACAGTTCCATGATGCACATGTACACAGCCCCAACACACACACACATACATATATGCACTGCCCATAGCCTGAAACACACACATGCACACACACACTGACCAACACTTCTTTGAGACACGCATATCAACGCCTTCACACATCTGATTCTGCAAATGGGGGAAACATACCATTGTGTGACACTGCAAGTATACACTTTTCAACTTCTTGTTATTTGTCATCTTGTTAAGTTCGCTCTTCCTTCCTGGCAATTGTCTTCATCAGCTTGCTGACTTGCTTCGGACATTGGTGGAACCTTTGTCAGCTCATTTTGTGAAGTTCACTTCATGTTTAAGTTAAGTAGTTTTTGTTTCTTATGAATGAATAATATTTGTTGTATCATCATTAGGAACAATATTTGAAATTTGTCAAGTGAACTGTGGGTAATGCAATGTGTGTTGTTGAGTCAATGCTAACTCCTGGTGACCCAGCAGCCCCTGGGTTTCCTTGGCAAGGTGTGACCGGAAGTAGATTACCAGGCCTTTCTTCTGAGACAATGGAGGGTAAAGTGACTTGCCTACCTCCACAATGAGTTCCAGTGGGAACTGAACCCTGGTCTCCTGGCCGTTGCTGTAGGCACTAGGCTACTCTGTAGAACTTTGAGCCAAATGATATTTGGAGATTGGTGTGGTTAGACGTTTTAGCACTGATGACTCATTAATAATCAATCAATCATTGGTGTTTTGCGCACACATTTAAGAATATTTAAAATAAATTAAAATATCATTTTCTTCACCACAGGTTGTTTTTTGTTTGATGGCTATCTCCCCTACATCTTCTTCAGTAAAGACCGAAGCAAAGAATTCATTTAATCTCTCCACTATGGCCTTGTCCTCCCTTATTTCCTCTTTTCCCCCTCCATTATCTAATGGTCCTACTGACCCCCTTACAGGCCTTTTGCTACAAACATACCAGTAAAGGTTTTTATTATGAGCTTTGTTTGCAAAGGAATAAATTGGATAAGGGAGTGGGATCAGTGTACTAAAGTGAGTTAACAATAACCTAGATCAGTGGTTCTCAACCCAGTCCCCTGGTACCCCCAGGCCAGTCAGGTTTTCAGAATATCCACAATGAATATGCATGAGATAGATCTGCATGCACTGCTTCCACTGTATGTAGATCTATCTCATGCATATTCATTGTGGATACCCTGAAAACCCAACTGGACTAGGGGTCCCAGAGGACTGGGTTGGGAACCATTGACCTAGATGTTAACATGCATCAAGTACTTCTTTTATCTATAGCTAATCATTAGCGCACACTAACAGCACCGGTAAAGTCTGCAAACTAGCTTGCGCCAGTGTTAACACAATATCTATGCTGAAATAATGGGATACAAAGTATGAGAAATAGCGCATTACCTGTCAGCACATTGAAAAATGATCTGCATTGAAATGTTCAACATCAAGCAGACACGTTATTGCAAAAAAGTTAACTACACCTCATGGACGTATAACTATTAGCATTAATGTCTTTAATAGGTGTACTTTACCATCTACAATAACACATACTTCATTTGCATCTCATTACCATCGGTCATTAAGAAGCGCATAAAACTTTATATTTATGGGGGTTAATGGTCAGTGTTAATACAGTTGTGCTCCCTGTTCCACATGTAAGACCCCAGGGGCAGGCCGAGCTCCAGCATCTCACCGTGTAGATGGCTTGGTGCAGGAAAGAGGGCTTTAGATTTGCTATGCACAAAGCAGCATTTTGAAGAAAGAAAAGCTTTGCTGCCGTTGCTAACCTATAAACAGGAGATAAAGTAGCATTTAAACTAGATCATGCGAAAAAGCCAAAAGTCATTCAGGAGGTCATACTTCAGACTGAGGCATCTTCAAAGAATATTGGTATAATGGGGAATTTAGAAGAAACATAAAAACATAGAAACATAGCCCATCTAGTCTGCCCTTCCATATCAACCACTACAACAGTCCCTTTTTTTCCTTTAGAGAACCTCTGTATTTGTCCCATGCTTTTTGGAATTCAGATACTGTCCTCATCTCTACTACCTCCACTGGGAGACTATTCCACTGATCCACCACTCTTTCCATAAAGAAATATTTCTCCATATTACTCCTGAGTCTATCTCCTTTCACTCTCATCCTATGTCCCCTTGTAGCAGAGCTTGCTTTCAATCGGAAGAGGCTCTCCTCCTGTGCATTTATGCCACAGAGGTATTTAAATGTCTCTATCATATCATCTCTATCCTGCCTTTCCTCTAAAGTATGCATATTAACCCTCTTAAGTCTGTCTTCATATGCTTTATAACGAAGACCATTAACCATTGTAGTAGCCACCCTCTGTACAGATTCCAATCTGCCTATTTTCTTCTGAAGGTGCGGTCTCCAGAATTGCACACAATACTCCAAATGAGGTTGCACCAAGGACTTATACAGAGGCACTATCACCTCCTTTCTCCTGCTGGCTATTCCTCTCCCTGTGCACCCAAGCATCCTTCTAGCTTTCACCATCACCTTTTCTACTTGTTTAGCTACTTTAAGATCATCAGACACAATCACACCTAGCAGGGGCCACTTCCCCCAGGGAACGTCGAAGGCATCCGCTGCTATTCTGTTGCGGGCTGGTCGTTTGGAGCTGAACAGGGGGCACTTCATGTTTCCATCTGTCGCAAAGAGATCGATTAGTGGTTGGCCCCATCTCGTGAACAGGAGGGACGACACGTCTTCATGGAGCACCCATTCGTGGGGGTTTAGCTGCCGGCTGAGGCGGTCCACTAATTCGTTTTCTATTCCCGGAAAGTAGCAGGCCTGGAGGGTGCAGTTGTGGGAGAGTGCCAGGTGCCAGACCTTGAGCGCCTCCCTGCACAGGGGATGTGATCCTGACCCTCCCTGCTAGTTGATGTAGAACATGGCCACCTGGTTGTCGGTTTGTATCCTGACCGATTTGCCTGCTATGTGGTCCTGGAAGGCTAGGAGAGCATAGCAGATGGCTCTGAGCTTGAGGATGTTGATGTGGAGGGCCCTCTCTGACGCTGACCAATGGCCTTGCGTGCAAAGTTGTAGAAAGTGTGCCCCCCATACCACCGCTGATGCATCGGTGGTGATGGTGAGTTGGTGAGCTGGTTGCTGAAGATGTCTGCCCTGCGAGAGGTTTATTGAGTGGGTCCACCAGTGAATTGCTCTTGCTACCGTCACATTGATGGGGATCACTGCAGAAAGGGGCTGCGTGTGCTGACACCAGTTATTTATTTTATTTATTTAAACAGATTTATATCCCGCTTTTTCCTTCAATCAAAGCGGTCACAGTACAATACAATACAAAGTTAAACAGGGGTGGATGAAACATATACCACTCTTCATAAAATCAGAGCGGTAATAAAGGGATTACATAACACAGAATACATTACAGTACATACATAGAATAACTATACAGAATAAGTTACAACATGGATAATAGTACATAACATACCATCTGTAAGGGGTGAAAACAGTCCCAGAAACCACTTCATAAATAGACGCAACGGACCAACGCCTAAGGGCCACGCAGGGTCCGCATGTGCAGTCTTGTGAGGGGAAGGACATGCGTGGACGCTGCCATATGGCCCAGGAGACGCAGGATACTTCTTGCTGATGAGCGAGTGGAACAGTGAATGTCACAGGCAAGGCTGACAATGGCCATCTTTCTGTTCTGTGGGAGGAACACCTTGGCCAGGGTGGTGTCTATATAGGCTCCAATGAATTCCAGCCTCTGGACAGGGGTGAGATGAGATTTCTAGTGATTCACTAGGAAGCCCAACGATGAGAGGAGAGAGGTGGCCTCTTTGACTGCTGCCCGTAGGTTCTTCAGGGAGTGTGCAGATATCAACCAATCGTCCAGGTACAGGAAGACGCATATGCCGCGCTTGCGGAGATGGGCCGCAGCCACTGCCACGCATATGGTGAAGACCCGTGGATTGGTAGTGTTTCCCCAGAACTTGGAAGTGTAAGAATCTCCTGTGTTGCTTGTGGATGGGGACATGGGTGTAAGCATCCTGGAGATCCAGTGAGGCCAGCCACTCTTTGGGTTGGATGAGGAGTAGGATGGCGTTCAGGGAGTGCATCCTGAATTTTTCTTTGATGATGAATTTGTTTAGCTTCCGAAGGTCGAGAATGGGGCGCACACCCCCTGACTTCTTGGGGACGAGGAAGTACTTGGAGTAAAATCTCGTATTGTGTTCATTGGGAGGAACAGGCTCTATAGAAGAAGAGTGATACTATCTGTGAAGTCATTGGAAGGAGGAGGTGCATTGGAACGTTGGTCATAGGTGTGGAACGATGAGTTGGAGCTAAAGAAAATCTGATGCAGTAGCCCTGCCTGATGATGATGAGAACCCATTGGTCGGTGGTGATGGCCTCCCAGGCATGCAGGAATGCAGATATGTGGCCTCCCATAGGGGGTTGTGGAGGCAGCGAGTCAAAAACTCAGGTTGCTTTTCCCAGGTGCAGAGGAGGTGCTCTTCTTCTGAGTGCGTTCCCGCTGACGTTGTTTCGGCTGGTAGGGCATCTGATAGGGTTGCTGTTTGTATCGTGGCTGCTGCCATTTGCGGTGCGTGCTGTAACGCTTTGATGCTGGTTTCTGATTGTTCCCTTTACGGTAGGTTTGGGAGCGCTCCAGCCCCTCTTCGGCTAGGGTCTGGAGAGTGGTGCAGTGTTCTCGCATATCATTGACTGTGTCCTTGACTTCATCCCCGAAGAGTGAGTCACCGGCACAAAAAATGTCGGCGATCTTATTGTGGGTATCCTCACGCAGGCTGGAAGTGCATAGCCAGGCTAGTCGGCGTGCAGAGATGGCTGTCCCAGAGGTCCTGGTGGCTGCCTCAAAGGCATCATAGGCAGCATGGCCTTGATGCTTGATACAGTCCTCCAGCTCTGTCAGAGCCGTTGTGATAGACGTGGGGGGCTCTGCGAGTTGGGAGGTGATGGCAGCATTAAGATTAGCGATGAGGTGATCTTGATAGAGTGCATGTTGGAATTGATGCGCTGCCACTCTGGCACTCAGCATGGCACCTTGGTAAACTCGTTTTCCCACATCATCAAGTAGTTTGTAGTCTTTGCCAGGTGGTGTGTTGACTGTATTTCGTGAGGATTTAGCTCGCTTCAGGGCAGACTCCACTACGATGGACTGGTGGGGGAGATGTGGTTTCTCAAAACCCGGGAAAGGCTGGACTACATATTTTCCATCCAGTTTGCGTGGGCAGGCTGGGTTGGAGGCCGGAGTGAGCCACATCTTAGTCAGGTTGTCCCGCAAAAGTTGGTGGATTGGTAGGGAGGTTGTGGGTTTAGGAGCCTCCACAAACTTGAGGGCGCTCTGAACCTCAGCGCGTTGATCCGTGGAGTCAACAGATTTTATTTTATTTATTTTATTTAGACAGTTTTGTATACCGCCTTATCCTTCAATCAAAGCGGTCACAACACAATTGGGGGATACATTTAACACATGGGGATATGAGACACATACACTAATACTTACAGGCAACATGGGCAATGGAGGGTTAAGTGGCTTGCCCAAGACCACAAGGAGCATCTGTGGGACTAGAAACCCCAGTCCTTCCGGCCCAAGGTTGCTGTCCTCTAGTGGGATTTGAACCCCTGACCTTCCGGCCTGAAGTACCTTGTCCCAACCACTAGGCTAAATTCCAACGCAGAAGCAACCTTGCGTAGGAATTTAGGGTAGGTCAAGTCCTCCTGAATGAGGGGGGAGGAGGAGGGTTCTGTGGCAGAGGTGGTGAGTGCGTCCCCTGGAGCGTCCCCTGAATGTGATTGTTCCTCTGTACCTTCCTCTTCGCCGGTCGGTTGTTCCGGGAGGCACATGGTGAGCGGTGCCTGGGGGGGCCATTGTTCCTGTTTCGGTGTGGGGGGGAGTCGGCGTTGCGGGACTGGAGGAAGGTGGAGGATTGGTGTGTTGATTTGAGGAAAGGGCTGACAGAGTGGCGGCCCATTGTTAAAGCATGCTGGAGAGTAGTTTAAGGATCTCCGGCTGTTGAGGAGGCTTGCTAGGTCCCATTTCTGCTGGTGGATGGGTTGGGGAAGGAAGATCCACTGTGTGTAGTTCCCTGGCCAATCCGAGGGAAAAGGATAGTGAGGCAGGTAGGTCATACCTGTAGGAGAAGGGGCTGCTGGTGCTGCCATTCGGTGAACTGCTGCGCCGACGAGAACGCTTGCTGTATCATCGGGTTTCATTTCTGGACCGGTTCCTGCTGTGACTGCAGCAGCGTGATGAGTTGTCTCGTCTGTGACGGTGCTTGGTGCTGTGCCTTTCCAGCTGCTTTGTCCTCAGCTCCGGTTCCGGCATCTGTGTGGCCCACGGCTTCTGCTCCTGCTCCGATGTCTGTCAGCGCTCTTGCTCCGATGTCTGTCAGTGCCTCGGGGGGTACTGCGCCGACGCAGTGGGCTGTTCCTTTGTCGACGCTGCTCTGATGCTGCAATCAGCTGTTCAGACGGAATCCCAGAAGAGGGGGCGGAGCCAGAAGGAACCCCAGAAGTGGAGGCGGAGCCAACAGCCACATGGGGAGAAGCACATGTGGGCGGTAATGGCCGGCTTTTACAGCGGGAAACGGAGGCCTGGATGGGCACGTCTCCGGCTGGAGCAGAATCGGAGAAGGCCACAGGAGCTGTTTCTGGAGGCTGGAGAAGCACTGCGGACCGTGTCGGGGACCCAGGGAATGAGGCCGAATTGGTCGCAGGCTCTGAGGGGGCGGCTGAGTTGGTAGCAGACTCTGGAGGAATGGCAGGACTGGCAGCGGGCTCCGGCAGGCTGAAAAACTCAGAGCATGTCGGCGATATTTCCTGGCCCTGGGAGACATGCGGGTGCAAAAGGGACAATTCTCGATGGGGTGCTCCTTACCCAGGCAGCGGAGGCAGCATTGATGAACGTTAGAATTGCTCATCTTTCTGGAGCACTTGAGGCATTTCTTGAACCCCGGTTTTGGCATGATTAAGTAATCTTCTTTTTCTTCTGGTTCTGATGTAGTAGTAGATGGACTGAGAGAAAACACGTCTTGCTGCTCAAGGTGGAAGACAAAGACTGGCTAGCTAGGGGCAGCCCTAGGGGTGGGGCTACTAGCCCATGCTCAGAAGGCAAAGCCTTCTGAGCTACTGAGAGACTTCCGTCTATGGCACCGTCATATGACGTCACCACTTGTGGCTGACTCATCCTGCTTGTCTTAGGAGAAAATATTTTTTCACTCAACTTATAGTCAAACTCTGGAATTTATTACTGAAGGATGTAATAAAAGCTGTTAGTGTAGACTGGTTTAAAAAAGGTTTGGACGAGTTCCTGGAGGAAAGGTCCATAAACCATTATTAAAGAGGACCCAGGTAATCCACTGCTTGCTCTAATACAAGCATTATGGAACCTGTGTGTCTTTTTGGGAAACTGCTAGGTACTTGTGGCCTGGATTGGTCACTGTTGGAAACAGGATACTGGGCAGATGGGCCTTGATCTGACCCAGTATGGCATTTCTTATGTTCTTACCAAGCTTACATACTTACTTACACAAGTTAAAACAAAGTATCAATACTTTTAAAGAACACTTTGAAACAACAAAGTAATTTAAACATTTTTAAGAAACAATAAAAGTAACAGTCGGAGGGAAGGAAATAGCAGATTTGGCAACAGAGAAACCATGACCCACCCCCGGAGACAGTGGGTAAGTGCTGTGTCATGAATTTGGGCCTATTGCCGCCACTGCTGGCCCCGGAGATGGGGGGGGGGGCAGCGGTGGCAATAGGTGCCCCTGGAGGGCAGGCGCTCCAGACAACTATCTTGTTCACCTAATGGTAGCACCGGCCCTGGAAAAATGTTTAAAGTATAGAAAGCAGTTTTGAAGTTTGCACTAAGAGATGAGGTGGAATTTTTGAAAAGATATCCAAGTCAATTCAGGGACGTTGAGGGCAGAACATGCCTAGAAATGCCAGGGGCATCTATTTCTACACCTGAATTTAGTAAAATAGACATCCCCGATGCAGACATCTGTTCCAGCGGCCACAGAGACTCAGGAAAGCATGGGACAGGGATGACCATCTCATGCAAGCTAGCTTAAAGGGGCATCCAGCAGCATAATAAAAGGCCCTCATTCCGTGTCAGTGTTCATTGTCAGCATGGAAAATATAAGGGGCAGGAGTGAATGTCCTTCTCCACACCCTCCAGATGTCTGTCTGACAAAACAAGCACTTTTCTGATGCCTATTAGTGCCCTGAGCAGGTATAAGCTTGAAGGTGGCTTGGGATGTCTGGTCTGAAATCAGGCAAGAATGACCAAGTACTAGGAACACCCCAACACGGTCCTGTTCAGACTTTGACATCTTCACCCCCGAGGAAGTCTAGAGAGCCGGCTTATGGGGATGTCTTCATGCTTTGGATGTCTCCATGCCCATTTTCAGACGTCCAAAGCACAAATAGGGTTTTTAAAATAATCCCCTTAATGAATATTAAGAATCCTGTTGAAAACTTAAGCAGAATTTAAGAATTGCTAAGCATAGTCACACTATGGCCATGATACCCTGCGTACACTTGATCTTGTTGGATCTCAGAAGCTGAGGCCTAGTTCTCCTGGAGTTTCATCTGCACCCCTCGGACTTGGGAGATATACGCCCTGTGCAAAATTTTATATTGCATCTCCTGCAGGAGGACATCTGGTTTGAGCCAGGGTAGTGCCACGAAGAGACGCTGCAGTGCCATCTCCTCGACACCCTCCCCCAACTCACCCGTCCACATCCCGGCTAGTACGTCCAAGCCTCCCACCCCCCCCCCTCCCTTTCCAGTGGCACGCCAATTGATACCAGTGAGAGATCTTATTAAGCCTTGTAGGGGTGGAGAGAAAAGCCTTATCCAAAGTGGTATACCCCCCCCCCCCCACAGCCTCTCTCCCCTCCGGACCCTCTCCACAACATAGTGTCAACACTGCATGTAGGCCAAGAAATGCACATTTGGAATCTGCCACTATTCCTTCAGCTTCTCAAAGGTTGGGAATGACCTGCCCCCCAGCTCCCACAGCTGGCCAACATATCTGCATCCATTCAACTCCCAATTATGGAAAATGGCCCCCTCTACACCTGGAAGAAACTTGGGGTTGTCCACTAACTGAATGAAGGGGGACCGGCCTGCAGTACCCCCTATCTGCACCCTCTACCAATCCCAAGCATTCTTCAGGGGCCTCACAAACCCATTCCCCCCCCCCCCCCCCAGAGCTTGTTGTGCCAAATCTGAGTCCCCTGCATCAAACTCAAACACCGGTAGGGCGCACAGATACCATAAAAAAAGGCACAGCAGTGCATATCTCTTGCCCCCTACACAGAACTCATGTACCAACCTCAGAAGGATAGCCACATTGTCGGGTAGACCCGCCCCTCCCCATTCCTTTTCTGACACTAGTAAGGCATAACTGATTCTTGAACTCTGACCCCGCCATAGAAAAGATCTGATCATGCCCCTATAGAGACACTCTTCCCTGCCCCTCACCCACACCCAAAGGTGTAAAGCAACTGTGGGACCATCACCTTCTTCACCAAGGCTATGCACCCCATCAGAGACAAGGGCAGCTCTCTCCAGTGATCACATAGCCTCCGCAAACTCTATCTTATCCACTTTGTTCCGCTGGTACACCCTATTGGGGTCTACATGCAAGTAGATGCCTAGATACTTCAGATGTTCCCCAGTCCACATCAGGAGAAAATACCCTTTCCCTCTGCACGCATACTGCTGCGAGACAGGCATCACCTCTTATTTCCCCCAATTAATACACTACCCCAAAAAGGTGCCAAAGCTAGTAATAGTGTCCATTACCCTTTTGATGTCCCGACTGGCATTGCTTAGGAATAGAAGCATGTTGTCAGTGTACAGGTTTTGCTCCCCACCCTGATACCTTCCAACTCCGAGTCTGCTGTACCCGCATTGCCAGGGACGCCAATGTCAGCAAAAACAGCATTGGGGACAATGGGCAGCCCTGTCACATGCCTCTATCCAACAATCCATTATTAGCCAGGATATGCGCTGTGGGGTGATGGTAAAGCACTCATACCCAGTCCAAAAATGCGCCCCTGATACCAAATTTCTCCACCAACCAGAATAAATAGTTCCACGACACATTATCAAGTGCCTTTTTGATTTGCCAGATTGTACGATAAGGCGGTATATAAATACTGATAAATAAATAAATAAATAAATAATGATCTCATCTCCCTCCCTCCTCTGACCTGCATATAAGACAGCAAGCACTCATAAGATATTGGTGTACGCAAAGCATCCTGGCACAAATCCTGCTTGGTCCAGATGCACCAGTCCCAGGAAGAACCAACCCTGGCGCCAAGCTAAAATAGTTGCCACTAGCTTTACATCCTGATTCAACAGGGAAATGGGCTGGTAGGCTCCAACCAGAGCACCATCACCATGGCATGGTTCTGCCAGCCCCCCAAGTCTCCCCTCTCCAAGGTCACTGAGCATTGTGCCAGGAAGGGAGCTACCATCCGCTCATCCAGGATCTTATAGAACTCCACCCCAAACCATCAGATACGGGAGCCTTCACCAGCTTGAGGGAGCAGACTGACAACATCACCTCCGACCCTCTAAAAGGAGCATTCAAGGCCCACAGACTCTCCTCCTCAATCTCTGGCAGCCTCAGATTCCGAAAGAATGCATCTCAGGCTCCTTCATCCGTGGGTCCCTCATCATACAGTCTGCTGTATAACTGGTGAAACTGCTGACAGATGTCCTGTGCCATTCCATACATCTCCCCCTAGAGTCCCATATGCCTGTTATGACACTCTTCTTTTTGGCTGGGCAAACCAACTTGGCTAAGAGTTTTTCATTTTTATTGCTCCAGCAATAGAGCTGGTATTTATAGAGCCGGATATCCCTCTCTGCCCTTTGCTTTAGCAGTTCATTAATAGCCCTACGCACCTCCAGATATTGAGCCCTCTCCTCAGGGTGGAGACTTCTAATATGCCTTTTGCCACAGAGAGTGCAGCTGGCTAGAGAGGGAGAGTAGCTTCTCATCCCCCCGGTGCTTCCAGCAGGTGGCATACTCCAAGATCTCTTCCCTCATTTGTCGTCTTTGCAGCTTCCCATAGAACCCTCCTCTGTGTCATTCTCTTGCCATATCTCTTCCAAGCCCCTTGTAGATGGGTGTGAAAGCTTGGATCTTTGTAGAGCATGGGGTTCATCCTCCACAGTCTGTTTTCCTTCTCTCTGCAAACCTCCCCCCCCCCTCCCCACTACCCCTTTTCCCCACGTGCTGATCTCCATCCAGACCGGAGCATGGTCCGAAATGCCCAAGTCTCCAATCCCTGCTCTATCCAACCCCAAAAACATGTGTTTCTGGATTAGTAAATAGTCCAAATGTGCATAACTCTTGTGGGGCACTGAATAAAAGTGAAGTTGAGTTCATCTGGGTGCAGGATGTACCACTTATCCAAAAGTCCCAATTCCTTGCTTAGAAAGTTCACCCCTTCCTCTCTGGGTTCTTGAGACCTAATCTAGGGGGTTTGCAATCTATGATGGGGTCCCTAGGCAAATTGAAGTTCCCCCCAATGATGAGCTGATAATCATCGAACCCTGCCAATGTTGCCATCACTGTGAAGAAGAATCCATGCTAATAGATATCTCCCCTCTGGGTCCACCACTCTCCTGTGTACCACGAAGGCAACCTGTCTATGGAAAAGGGTGATGACCCACCTCTGCCTCCCATTGTAGGATGATGCCCCCATTCCCCTGACTCAGCCCCTGCACAGTTTGCAGTGTTCTGCCTCACTCAGGTCTGTTTCCTGCATGAATACTACATTTGCGTATTCCCTGTGGAAAAAACCGCAACTTGGCCTGCTTAACCAGCAAGTGTATGCTGTCCACATTAAGGGTCAAGATCTTTAGTTTATCCAATCCTCAGTCTAGGCATGGGTGGCCCTAGCCCAGTCCTCAAGTCAGGATCATGGGTCTGCAGCACCTCCCAGTCAAGTGCTGCCCCCCCCCCACTGCCCCATCCTTATTGTCACCCCTGATGCTTGAAGTGGCCCCCTGTTCCCCCTCCTCCCTCCCCCCTCCCACCTCCCGCTCCCTGCCCTCTTCTCCCCCCACCTCCTCTACTCCCACCCCTGCCAGATCACCTTGCTCTCATACTAGCCTGCCCCATTCCGATGCCCCAAGCCTTCCTCCCCAATCCCCTAACCCAAGTACTGCTAGTGTCTGGGTCCCTGATACCTCACAGCTGCTCTTACCATTCATGCACTCATCCTTCCCCAACTCACTCAGTCACTGACCCCACACCCCACATGGTCAACACCAATACCCAGTCTCCCGCATATCACTCAGAGATGCCCATGTGGAGCTTCCAGACAGCCACATCATGTCCCCCAGCATCCACAGGTGACTCATCCCCTGTCCCTCAAGCCACCGATGCTAGCACTGTCCAACATCCCAGGTTGTCCATGCTTTGATAACTTGGCATGGTAGTATCCTCTGCTTCCAGCCAGTGACCGCTGCCCCCACCCAGGGTACCCACAAAAGTATAGTCTGGGTCCCAAGGCAGCCAGCGCAGTTTGGAAGATAAAACCCCAGGCAACAGTAAAAAGCAACTGCAATCAAAACAATGCCAACCACCAACAGGATGCAGTTCACTCACTATATCCCCCTGCTCACTCCGACGGAAGATTATCCACAAATGCTTTCATGGTGGCCAGGGTCTCCAAATACTGGGTACAATTAATGTAGGTCACCCGTACCTTCACCAGGAACTGCAGGGCAAAACGAGTGCCTCTCCTTGCCAGAGTGGAGCAATATGGAGCCATCACCTTCCTGCTGTCAGCCACCCATGCCGAATAATCACTGAATAGCATGATGGTGCTCCCCTGGTATTCCAGATGTTGCTTGGCCTGATACAGCATCATTAGCAGGTGCTTCTCCACGAAGCTCAGGACCTATGCTAGCACCGGCAGTCGCTTCTGGACAAGTTAGACAATTCGGGGAATAGGAGTAGGCGTAATAACGTGAGATTGGTAGGTCTGCCGGAGAGTGTGAAGGAGAAGGAGCTGTGGGATATAGTTGAAAAATGGCTCCCCCAACAACTAGGATTGCAGGTGGTCTGTGGGCGTCTGGTGGTGGAGTGCGTGGGCCCACCTGCTGGATTTGGCTGTTTGGGCTTCCAGACTGCCCTTAATATCATCGATTGAATTCTGTAGCCTCGTTAACTTGTTTGCTAAGTCGGAGGTGATATTGTTGGTGAAACTGCGCACCGCTTCATCATGGAGGGTAACAATCAGCGCTCCCTGCTCAGATGCCAGTTTGCTTTTGAGTGCTTTCTCTTTAGGCACACGGTGTCTTCACCAGCATGCCCTCCAGGGGTATTTTACTCACCGCTGATGCCGTGGACTCAGTCAACTGCTCGGGATTTGCTGCTGCCCTCAAACTCCAGTGAGTAATGTCAGTTTTTTGTAAATTTACTAGGGGATGAAGCAGAACTGAGTGCTATGGTCCGCTCAGGCAGCCATCATCATGTGACTCCTCCCCTCCAGGCTCTTAATATCTGAGTCTTAAACTGGTAGCATCTAAAGCCTGAACTAAAAAATGTCAACTTAATTTAATCTTACTAGTGTACTTTTACCAACTGAATAAAGCTGAATTTGTTTAAGTAATCCCATCTGCTTATTCATTTAATTTATTTATTTTATTACAGTTGCTTATATACCGCACTATTCGGCATCAGCGCGGTTTACAATATAACAAAACGACCAAGACAGCAATCTGTTTGATTTTACATGGAACAGGAGTACCAACTTGGCTAACAGGGTTGAACTATATACATGAGATAATAATTACAAAAACAGGGTTGAACTATATACATGAAATAATAATTACAAAGATCTATATGAAATACAATGATCACTTTAAGACGGTATGTGCCTGATCTGCAGAAAGGAGGCTGGGAATATAAGAACACTAGGGATGGGTGTTTTCTTAGGTGGGGTTACTTAGATTCCATTGCTGGCTGGGTAGAATTGGAGGACGAGGTGAAATTTGATTGCCTTCCTGAATTGAGATAAGTCTACAATAGCTCGAATGTCTGGTGGTAGTGCATTCCAACATTTGGGGACGTAAAGACTGAAAGCCCTATTTGCCGTTGTGCTGTTGCATTTAGTCAAGGACTTCGGGGTTATTAGTAGATTTAGGGTTGTTGACCTTCTGGATCTGTTGGGGGGCACTGTGTGGATAAGCTCAGTAAGTCCGACTGAGGTGCGAACACCATGTCAAGAATATTACCCTTTATATGTGTGGGATTTATATGTGTGGGATTAGAGTTTAGTTCTGTAATTTTGATTATTATTCCCTGCTTCCCATCCCTCCCTCTGAGACCAACCCAGTGGGAAGAGGGTGAGCTTAGCTACTCCTGAGGCAACATTCAAGGGACCTCATCACATTACCACCACCTATCACCACCATCAGTAGGAGAGTTCCCAACCTCAGATGCGTTACAATCATAGATGTTATTCTGAAAAAAATTAGCAGCCAAGTGAATAACATGACCTAAGGGGGCAGAGCCGATATGAATTTAGTAACGGAAGGTCTTGCCTTAGCAATCTGTAAGATTTTTTTGAAGATATTAATAAACAGGTGACTAAGGGTCCGCTGGTTGAATAGGGTGCACCAAGACTTTAAGAGGTATTAAACAGAGTCTCTCGTGAGAAACTCCTAATGAAATTAAAAGTCATGGGATAGGATGCAACATCCTATTGTGGACTGGGAACAGGTTAAAAGAAAGCCACCTGATATTCAGATGGGTTGATATTTAAACACCTCAGTGGTCAGCCGTGGCATTAACATATGAACCAGATATTCAGTGACAGTATCTGGGCAGTGACTGGTGCTGACTATCCAGTTCATGCAGCCACTATCCAGATAAGTGACGATCTTATCAAGACAGCGGCGATTTTCTGCCACTACATATCTAAACAGTGGCCTTAGCATGTTATAGAGGCATCACTGCCTCTCCTTATTTTACTTATGATTTACCATTTAGGAATAGGAGTAGCACTGAAGAATTTGGGTCTAGAATAAAAACGTCTGGTAAGAATGAGTGTTTCACCAGCAGATATTTCTTTGGGTTTATTGCCTGAATCTGCGGAGGAAACTTAGGGTTGGTGCCGGATATAAGGTGCCCTATGTGGCCGTTTAGTCTTACATATTTAACCTGCCCCCATCATAACTCGGCTACTAGCAGCAGCTCTGGTATAAACAAAATCCCCCCAAAAAATCCATTCCAAGCATATAGTAAATATACCATAGCAAACAACTTTAACTCCCAGGATTCAAACATCAAAAATCCTGATATCCCAGAGCTTAGAACACCAATATACAAGGTGTTGCTGATAAGTCTTTGGCTTTCCCTATTTCCCCTACTTTTTAATTAAAAATAACTATATCATGTCAAATGAAATAGTTTTCATTGTGACTGGTCAAAATTTCATGATTGTAACTCATATACTTTTTTTTTCTGTAGGGCTGAAGTAAGAATGTCACAAAACAATGGAGATTTCATGACAAAAGAGGGCCGAGCGGTGATGAAATATCTTTTCTTAAAAGGGAACTCGGTCAAACAAATCTACAATGATATGTCGGTTACATTAGGTGATAAGTGTTCTTTCTATTCTCCAGTCAAGAACTGGGTTGCTAAGTTTAGGAAAGGACATTTCAGCACTGAAGATGAAGAAGGTCCTGGGGGACCAAGTGAGGTGACAATTCCAGTACAGTGCTGGTGCTACCATTAGGTGAACTAGGGAGTCCCTAGAATGACAGTATCCCCGGGGAGTCCACTACTGCTGTTGCCACCCCCTCTTCAGGGCCTATAGCAGTGGCAATGGCTTTGAAACTGTGACGTAGTGCCTATCCAAAATCTCAATTCTATGACCTGCCACTTCTGCCCCCCTTCGATGCAGACTTCCAGTTTACAAACTGGAAGTCTGAGTTGGGGGGGGGGGAATGGAATCAGCAAGTCAGAAAAGGCAGGAACTACAACACATTGCCGGAGACTTTAGGTAAGCGCTGCATCATGGTTTTAAAGCCATTGCCACCGCTGCATGCACCTAGGGCACTTCTAATTCTTGCACTAGCCCTGCTGTTATACCTCCTACTGAGAAAGGAGAACAAGTCAGACCACTTAAGATCCCTGTGCCAAAACAAGTTTGAACAAAATAACTCTATTCTGTCACATATACTAACCACAGGCACACAGGGCCCGATTTTTGAAGGCCTTTACACGGGTAACTTCTCTAGTTACCCATGTAAAGGCTTTATCCGGGATTTTTGAAGGGCACCTACACGGGACATGTCCTTCTAAAATCCTGGATATGTCCCTAACATGCCCAGATGCTATTCACATAGCATGGGGCTGTGTTGGGGGAATCCAGGGTGGAGCAGAGGCGGGCCATGGCGCTACCCGTGTAGCACCGAGTTTCGATGCTACATGGTTAGCACTCTGTGCCTTAAAGATAGGCGTGTGAAAATCTCACCTATCTTTAAGACGCAGGAGCTAACTGTGTAGCATCGAAAATCAGTGCTACATGGGTAGCTCCGGTGGCTACCTGGCTTTGCGGCGACATTCGGATTTTCAATGCCAGGGCTGCATATGATCCCAGCATGGAAAATCCAGGTTAGGCGGGTTTCATTGGCAGTGTGACTGGAATTAAATTGCCAGGCCTTTCTTCTGAGACAATGGAGGGTTAAGTGACTTGCCCAAGGCAATAAGGAGTGCCTCTGGGAATGGAACCCTAGTCTGCTGCTTACCAAGCTAGTGCTCTAATCACTTAAGCTATTCCTCCATTCCCACCAAATAAATAAGGAACCATAAATAAGAAATAGAAACCACAGCTGCCAAGTTTACCAGTTCCAGAAGGGAAAGGTTTTGGCCAATACTTGTTATGAACTTAAATGTCAAATCAGTCTGATATTTAAATTGCCTCAGCTCTATATTAAACACATTTATCCAGATAGCAACATCTGCTTTCCAGATAAAGGCTGCTGACCAGGATACTGAGAAGCACTATCCGGTTAATGCCCCTGAATATCCTTTTGATTCGCTTCAGCGAAGAGCGGTTCATGGGTGAAGCGGCAAATAATCCAAAGAGCAGTGATATCAGCACCACTATCCAGACAACTATCCACATAATTTAAGACCGCTGAGAGAGCAGCTGCTATTGCTGGGACAGTGGTAGACTTTCCATTGCAAGAGCTGCTCACGTTCTTTCTGCAGCAAAGACAAAACATTAAGCCGGTATAAGTGACTCAAGTCAGAAGGATTCAAAACACCTAAATATTTAAAGGATCCCTCAGCCTGTCTCAACAGGAAGGGGTCCTCCTAGCCAACCTGGACGGTAGGGCCCACCTTTAAGGCCTCAGACCTGTCGTTCAGAGTCAAGCCCGATCTGAACACTTGGAATTCATCCAATAGCGCCAGTAAAGAAGTCCGTGGCTCAGATAAATGGACAAGGATGTCATCCACAAGCAGCCAGCTTGAATTCCGTCCCCACCATCATCACCCATTTAATATCACCATGAGCCCTTACCCTATGTAAGAACAACAACAAAAGGAACAGCAAAAGAGAAAGTGGACACCCTTGCCGCATGCCTCTAAATAATGGGAAATCTTTCGAGGTGATGCCATTCACCACCACGGAGGTCCTAGGTTCTGCATAGAGTAAATGTATGGCTTGACTGAAAAAAACTTCAAATCCATTTGCCCCATCACTGCAAACAAAAAGTCCCAATTTACCAAGTCAAAAGTTTTTTTCAGCATCGAAACTAACCAACATAGAGGTTTGCTGCTCTTTCTTGCAATACTCCATGGACACCAAGAACCAGATGGCAATCACACACAAAACCTATCTGACTGTCTTGGATCAAGCTTGGCATTATCAAAGCTAGGCAATCCGCCAATACCTTGGCCAACAGCTTATTATCACAATTTAGCATGGATATAGGTCGATATGAAGATATCAACAAAGGATTCCTTTCCGGCTTAGGCAACACCGTAATAAGGGCATAATTAGAATTAAAGGGAAATCATCATTCTGCAATCAAACCTTGCAAAAGCTGGCATAAAGGGGGTCAGCAAGCGTTCCCTCAACATCTTCTGTCACTCATTAATGAAATCCGGGCCAAGGGATTTACCCAATTTAGAATGTCAAATGGCCTTATCAACCTCCTCCCCACTAATAGGTTTGTTTAATAGCTCTTTTTGTTCAGCTGTGAGGATAGGTAAGGGAACACTGTCCAAATAGTCAGCTTTCCCAAGATATAGACCCTCCCCTTTGGCATAAAGATCCTTATAAAACTGGTGAAATAAGACAACTATCTTGCCCTCATTGGTGACAACCACCCCTTTGTCATTCAATGCCAGTATATACCATTCTCCCTTCCATCACCATACCAGTGAAGACAATAAAAGGTCTATTCTGTCCCGCAAATAGCAGGGATGGACGTCCTGCTATTCGCCCCCTTGCCGTCCTCAACTAAGAATCCCCATATGAACAAGGAGTTTGTACGGGGAGGCTTAGACAGGGGCGGGAGAGGGCAGTGTGGAGGCATAGTTAGGGAGGGAAGTGGGCAGTCTACGGTCCCAGATGTCCAGGGCCGATTCTGTAGTCGGCCCTGTACATCCAGGGCCGGCAGACTGGACAGGGGACTTATTCCATCCCGGAGGTGGAATAAGTCCCCTCAGATGTTGGGGGATGGGAGGCCCAGCCAGCAAAGAAAAGGTGAGGGGGTGCAGGAGATTCCCCGCAGCCCGACCCTGGCCATGGGAGGTCAGATTGGTGGTCAGGCTGCAGGGAAAGGAGAAAGTGGTCACCAGCCGGGCTCTATTCAGGAGCCTGACTGAGTTAGACGGGGAGGGGCTTGTACATGCAGGCTGATGGGAATCGGGTCCCAGCCTGCACATACAGGCCCAGACACAATTCTGATCCCATGGGGGTTAGACGTGTCCCGCGGGATCAGAATTGCGTCTACCTCTGTGTGTCTCCACCCTTCTTGCCTTATCGCCATGCTGGAAAAGCCTGAGCTTATAAAAGAACATAGATTTTTTAGCTTATAGGTGCAGAATTGAGTTAAGTTCCGTCTGCAATGCCATAAGATCCTCCCGTCTATCCTCTGAAGACCTAGTCCTCAATGCACTGCGGGTCACCCTAATCTGCCTTCCGGCTGAAGCACTCTTCTATCCCTTCTCTTCCGGCGACTAACCATATAACTAAGTATCTCTCCCCTCATAATGGCTTTCGCAGCTTCCTAGTAAAGGGCGGGATTCTCCTAATGGGTTTGATTATTGACCACATAGTCATCCCACTTAGCTTGTAAAAAGTTCAAAATTGTTTGGACCCCATACAGGTAGGTAGGAAAGCGCCAGCCCCTGCCCCTCCTTCTGCCACTTGTCTAGTTGAGATCCACTCAGGTGGGTGCATAGTCTGAAATAACAACACTCAATATACAAGCATTCATAATTTGCAACAGAAGGCCTACTGGAATTAAAAAGAAGTCCAGTCACAACAGAGACCCATGTGCACAAGAAATATGGATAAAATACTTCTGAGGATGTAAGACACGCCACACATCTATCATATCAAAAAGTTCACATAAGTGGAGAACTCCCTAGGTAGACCTAACTAGACTGTCACTTCCGGAGGGAGATCAGTCCATCACAACATCCAATGCACAATTGAAGTCCCCTCCCACTAGCAGTTTGTTCATGGGAAAGAACTGCAAGTGTTTCCCTAAATCAGTGAAAAAGCCCCTAGTAGGAATATTTGGACCATACACATTACAAAAGGTGACATAGTCTCCAAATAGTCACCACCCCCATGAGCAGATTACATCCCTGGGGGTCTGCCACACCCTATCCACCTTGAAACTAAATTCCCTTCAAATCAAAAGTGCTACTGCAGTCTTTCTAGAGCCCGAGGATGCCACAAATGCTTGCCCCATCCACCAGGAGGGGTGGCACAAGAGGGGTGCGGAGCCATGTGTGGAGACTCATTGCGGGACCTCATTCAGCCCATTTCTAGTCCAAGCCCCCCTGTCAGCCCATTTCCAGTCCTAACCTCCTCATCAGTCCATTTCTAATCCTAGCCCCACCCCCCATCAGCCATTGCCAGTCCTAGCCTAGCCTCCCTTCAGCCCATTTCCAGTCCAAGCCCCTCCAAATCAGTCCATTTCTAGTCCTAGGCCTCCCATCAGTCTATTTCCAGTCCACACCTTCCCCCAGTCAGCCAATTTACAGTCCAAGCCTCCCCAATCAATCCATTTCCAGTTCTAGGCCCCCCCATCAGCCAATTTCCAGTCCTATCCTAGCCCTCCAGTCAGCCTATTTCCAGTCCAAGCCCTTCCCAATTAGTCCATTTCTAATCCTAGCCCCCATCAGTCATTTCCAGTCTTATTCTAGCCTCCCCCCCCCCCCTCCTCCGAAGAGCCATGCGCCTATCTGATCATCTTCAGAGGGAGCCGGGGAGGCCTACCCAAGACCCCCCGGCTCACCTCTGCACAGCCGCCAGCATGAAGAGTGGCGTATTCCCTCACACTGGCAGCTGTGTTCTTGTAAAGTGTGCATGGTGCTTGGAAAGGTTAAAGGGCATTTGCTGTTTCCTGGCACTTGCACGCTTCATGAGAACACAGCTGCCAGCGTGGGGGGGGGACATGCTACTGTTCATCCTGGCAGTTGTGCAAACATGAGCCACGGCCTCGGGCGGGCCTTCCCAGTTCCCTCTGAAGCCAGCATTGCAAAGCCAGGATTCATCATGTGGGAATGAAGATCGTGTAGTGCCCTGTGCAAACAACATCCTCGCACAGTGGACGGGCCGGCCCTGAACAGCCAAGGCTTCCTTCTTGATCACCTGAGGAAGCAGCTTCCTGCTGATGAATGCTATGGGATAACGTTTACCCCTGACATCCTCAGCCAGAATGGCTCCTAGTCCCACCTCTGAGGCATCTGTTTGTACAATAAATGGTAGAGAGAAATCAGGGCTAATCAGGACAGGTTCAGAGCACACAGTCTTTCTGAGATGCAGGAAGGCCAGGTCCAGATCTGGAGACCACTGAATCCATTCGAGAGCTCTCTTTCAGAGGAGATTGGTTAACAGGTCCGCCACCTCTGCAAAATTAGGGATGAACAGGCAGTAATAGCCAATCAATCCAAGGAAGGCATGAACCTCTTTCTTCAATTTCTGGTTGGGGACCTGAGCAATGGCATCCACCTTCCATAGCTGAGGTGGTATCTGCCCATTCCCTATTAAATATCCCAGGTATTGAACACTTTGATCTACCAGAAAACATTTCTTGGAGTTGGCCATCAACCCGGCCCTCCACAGGCTGGTCAACACGGCTTGTATTGAGTTAAAAGGTTGGTCCCGTCTCTGCTGTAGATGATTATGTCTTAGAACATAAGAACATAAGATATGCCATACTGGGTCAGACCAAGGTCCATGAAGCCCAGTATCCTGTTTCCAACAGTGGCCAATCTAGGTCGTACGTACTGTGGCACTGCAGACCAGCTGCAGGCAGAAGGAAAGGTTTTAAACACAGAAAAAAGAGGTAAAGACGAGCTGCAGCATCATGAGGAGCGACATAGAGGGAGCCAGAGAGACCTCTGGAGGTCTGAAGAACCACGCCTTAGAGCCAATGATGTAATTCCAGCCAACACCCAATGCAGAAAGGGAAGAACTCCTCTTAAATGCTCAGATGACTGGAGGAAGTCAGAGAGGCAAGGAGAGTGGCAAAAAGACTCTGATTCAGACTCCGGTTGGAGAGAAAAAGAGAGACAAGGAGAGTGGCAAAGAGACCGGTACAGAGAAGGAGGTTGGCGAGAAAGAGAAAGACAAGGAGATTGGCAGACAGCTCCAGATGGGCAAGGAGACTGTCAAGGAGTCTTGCAGGAAGTTCCAGTTCCAGATTTTTACAGATATCTGGAGGATCCAGGGAGAGGAGTCCTGATCAAGGGATCCGGCCTAGCAGACCCAGCCAAGCCAGGTACAGAAACCTACTTTAAACATTGCAAAAGAGGAAAAGATATACTTTCCAGGAGGGAAAGGTTTTATAAAGAAGCTAACCCGGAAAGAAGGTGGACTATAACAGAGAGTCCCAGGCCTAACTTTAATAGGGGCCAGCAACTGTTAGAAGGAGCAACAGTGAACGGCAGTGAAAGGGGTGAAAGAGGAATTGAGAAGGGTCACTTCCAAAGCCGTGGGAGAAAGGAACCATGGCACCAGTATGCCCTAACTCCAGCAGAAGGCAGAACTAGGAACCAGAGGCCTACCTGGGCACCTGAGAATCCAAGACCCAGCAGGCCCAAGCCTCAGCCTTCACCTCCCGGAGACCGCCTTAGAAGAAAAGGTAAATGCCAATTTTATAATGATGATTTTATGAATGCTGTGACCCAGAAGGAGTCAGGCACTAGAGCATGCTATCCTTCCAGAGGCCTTCATGAAACAAAGTACAGACCTGCAGTTAACAGGAAGCCTACTAGAGAAGGAACTGTATGCAGGAGAGTCTGTCCTCAGTATAAAAATATACAAAGCCAGGACTTACCTTGTAACGCTGACTATTGGCGCATCATCCAAGTGCTAGGCAGAAAGCCTGAAGGAGAGCCTCCAAACATTCTGGACTGTGAGCCCATGCAGGTCGAATACCAGGAGGACCCCTTGGACATTCCCATGGACGTTAATTATTGCCTATCAGAAAGGATTGAGCCCTAACAGAGGCATAGCTGTGGTTTGGGATAAAAGTTGGATGCTGTATTTCATTTACCTGTGCTGTGAAGTTAACAGTGTTTTCAGTACGTGTTTTCCTTTAACCTGAAGCAAGGATATTTCTTTTCATGTGTTGTTGTATTCTGGGCTAAAGAACCTGTTTGCAAAGAGGGAAATAAAAGCCTTACAATTTCCCTATACTCTG
The DNA here is from genome assembly GCA_033557465.1 of Ichthyophis bannanicus. Lineage (NCBI taxonomy): Eukaryota > Metazoa > Chordata > Amphibia > Gymnophiona > Ichthyophiidae > Ichthyophis > Ichthyophis bannanicus. Next base: position 738,493,759 of record CM066032.1, on the reverse strand, counting down.
ACTGTAAATTCTTGGGAGTGTTAGTTATACAGAAGGCTACCAGGCCTGTAGAAGCCTGGGCCCTGCAAGAGAACCAACCTCCTCCACAAACAAACTTTTCTCCTCCCTGTCCACGCCCTTCTGTTGTGCCACGCCATAACCACTAGGGGGGCAGTGTGACAGTACCTAGCAGTTTCCCCAAAAGATACAGGTTCCATAATGCTTTACTGGGTCAAGCATTGATATCCTGGGTCCCTTCTTAATAATGGTTTATGGACCTTTCCTCCAGGAACTTGTAAAAACCTTTTTTAAAACCGGCTACACTAACAGCCTTTACTACATCTTCCGGTAACAAATTCCAGAGTTTGATTACACGTTGAGTGAAAACATATTTTCTTTTATTAGTCTTAAATAGTTTACCCTGCTTCATTGCATGTCCCCTAGTCTTTCTATATTCTGATAACGTAAACAATCGATCTATGTTTACTCGTTCCACTTCGTTCATTAATTTATAGACTTCTATCATATCTCCCCTCAGCCGTCTCTTTTCCAGGTTAAAGAGCCCTAACCTTTTTAGCCTTTCTTCATAGGAGTATCCTTCCATCCCCTTTACCATTTTGGTGGCTCTTCTCTGAACCTTTTCTAATAACGCTATATCCTTTTTAAGATATGGCGACCAGAATTGCACACAATATTCAAGGTGCAGTCTCACCATGGAACGATATAGAGGCATTATAATATCTTTTGTTTTATTTTCCATTCCTTTCCTTATGATACCTAACATTCTATTTGCTTTCTTGGCCGCCACTGCACACTGGGCCGAGGATTTTAACATGCTATCCACAATGACGCCTAAATCTTTTTCCTGGGTGATGGTTCCTAATGTGGAACCTTGCATCGTGTAACCATAGTGCGGGTTGTTCTTTCCTAGGTGCATAACTTTGCACTTGTCCACATTAAATTTCATCTGCCATTTTGATGCCCAGTCTTCCAATTTATCAAGATCCTCTTGCAATTTTCCACAATCCTCTTGGGTTTTAACAACTTTAAATAGTTTTGTGTCATCTGCAAATTTGATAACCTCACTCGTTATTCCCTTTCCAGGTCATTTATGAATATGTCAAAAAGCAGCAGACCCAGCACAGATCCCTGGGGTACACCACTATTCACCTTTCTCCATTGGGAAAATTGGCCATTTAGCCCTACCCTCTGCTTTCTATCTTTTAACCAGTTCCTGATCCACAATAGTACACTGCCTCCTATCCCATGACTCTTTAGTTTTGCCAAACGTCTCTGATGGGGGACCTTATCACAGGCTTTCTGAAAGTCCAGATACACTATATCAACCGACTCACCTTTGCCCACCTGTTTATTCACACCTTCAAAAAAACATAACAGATTAGTAAGACAAGATCTTCCTTGTCTAAAGCCATGTCGGCTGTCTCCCATTAGGCCATGACTATCTACATGCTGAGTAATTTTGTTCTTTATGATGGTTTCTAACATTTTTCCCGGTACTAACATCAGGCTCATTGGTCTATAGTTTCCCGGATCACCCCTGGAAACCTTTTAAAAATTGGCGTTACATTGGCGATCCTCCAATCTTCAGGTATTACAGATGATTTTAATGAAAGTTCACAGATTACTAATAGCAGGTCTGCAATCTCATATTTCAGTTTTTTCAACACCCTTGGATGTATACTATCTGTCACAGGTGATTTGCTACTCTTCAGTTTATCTAATAGTTGTAATCCATCTTCCCGATGTATCGATATATCCTTCAATTCTTCCGCACCTTTAAATACCACTTCAGTCATGGGTAACATCCCTACATCTTCCTCAGTAAAGACCAAAGCAAAGAATTCATTCAGTCTCTCCGTTATCGCCTTGTCGCCTCTTAGTGCCCCTTTAACCCCTCTATCATCTAATGGACCAACTAATTCTCTCACAGGTTTTTTGCTACGAATGTACTTGAAAAAGTCTTTATTTCGCGTTTTTGCTTCCGCAGCAAGCTTCTTCTCAAATTCTCCCTTTGCCTGCCTTATCAATGCCTTGCATTTGACTTGCCAGTGCTTGTGCTGTTTCCAGGTTTCGTCGTTTGGCTCTTTTTTCCATTTCCTGAAAGATGCTTTTTTGGCAACAACAGCCTCTCTGACCTCACCTTTAAACCATGCTGGCAGTTTTTTGGACTTCCTTCCACTTTTCTTAAAGCGTGGAATACAGCTGGTCTGGGCTTCCAAGATAGTATTTTTCAACAACACCCAAGCTTGATGTAAGTCTTTAACCTTTGCAACTGCTCCTTTTAGTTTTTTCTTAACTATTTTCCTCATTTTATCATAGTCTCCCTTTCGAAAGTTAAAAGGTAGTACTGTGGATTTCCTTACTATCCTTCCTCCACTAATTAAATCAAATGCGATCATGCTATGATCACTATTGCCAAGTGGCCCCAACACCCTTATCTCTTTCACTAGATCTGGTGTTCCACTAAGGACTAGGTCTAATATGGCTTCCCCTCTGGTCGGTTCATGAACCAGCTGCTCAAAGAAGCAGTCATTTATTTCATCTAGGAACTTTATCTCCCTAGCATGTCCTGCTGTGACACTGACCCAGTCGATAACGGGGTAATTGAAATCACCCATTATTATTACTGTGCTGTAACGTTTGTTAGCTTCCTTGATTTCGTTGAGCATTTCATCATCCATTTGTTCATTCTGGCCAGGCAGTCGGTAGTACACCTCCACTGCCATTGCCTTCCCCTTTTTACATGGAATTTCAAACCATAGAGTTTCTACAGCAAATTTTGTTTCCTGCAGAACTTTAATCCTTTGTGACTGAATGCCCTCTCTAACAGAGAGCACAACCTCTTCACCAATTTGATCAGCTCTATCATTACGATATAGTTTGTACCCTGGTATCACCATGTCTCTGATATTCCAATCATATCTAACCTCTCATTTAGTGCTATATATTCTAACTCTCCGATCTTATTTTTTAGACTTCTAGCATTTGCATACAAGCATTTTAGAGAATGTATTTTATTCATATTAATCTGGCTATTGGTAGACATGGGTAATTTGGGATCTTGAAGCTCTGTCTGCTCCATACTCGAGGGCATTTGGGCTACTTTGCTCTTTTTTTTTTTAAATCTCTCTGCTTTTGGTAGTATCCTTCAAGGATACATTCTTCCGAACCATGTGCTCTTGGGCGACTGTCGGCTTTCCCCTATTATCTAGTTTAAAAGCTGCTCTATCTCCTTTTTAAAGGTTAATGCCAGCAGCCTGGTTCCATTAAGGTGAAGCCCATCCCTTTGGAAGAGCCCCTCCTTTCCCCAGAATGTTCCCCATTTCCTAACAAATCCAAAACCCTCATCTCTGCACCATTGTCTCATCCACGCATTGAGAATCCGGAGCTCTGCCTGCCTTTTGGGTCCTTCGCGTGGAATGGGAAGCATTTCGGAGAACGCTACCCTGGAAGTTCTGGATTTCAGCTTCCTACCTAAAAGCCTAAATTTAGCCTCAAGAACCTCCCTACCAAATTTTCCTATATCATTGGTACCGACATGTACCAAGAAAGCAGACTCCTCCCCAGCACTATCTAAGACCTTATCCACGTGGCATGTGAGGTCCGCTACCTTCGCCCCAGGCAGTCATGTTACCAGGCGATCCTCATGTCCACCAGCCATCCAGCAATCTACATGCCTAATGATCGAATCACCAACTATAACAGTTGTCCTAACCCTTCCCTCTTGGGAACATGGCCCTGGAGAAACTTCCTCGGTGCGAGACGGTTTTACATCACCTGGAGGACAGGTCCTAGTTACAGGATCACTTCCTGCCACACCAGGGTGATGCTCTCCTGTCACGTGACCTCTCTCCTCCATGGCAACAGGGATGCTGCCAAACTGGAGGTGGGACTTCAGGACTATATCCCTGTAGGTCTCGTCTATGTACCTCTCTGTCTTTCTTATGTCTTCCAAGTCTGCTACTCTAGCCTCTAGAGAACAGAGTCGTTCTCTGAGACCAAAGAGCTCCTTGCACCACCAACTGGGAGAAAATCATACATGTGACACTCAATGCAAAAGACTGGAAAGCCCCCATCGTGCTGCTGGACTGCTGTCTGCATCTTAGTTTTAAGCTTGTGTTTAGATCTTTAAATTCTTTACTTACTAAGGGTTGCTATGGATATTTATACTAATAAAACTGTACCTAATATGTTTAATTAAGCTTCAGGTGAACAAGGTATATTAATCTCAGGTCCTTAGTTTATGACTGATTTGGATAACGAGCTTCACCTGAGAGCACCTCCTTTCCTTTAAGATGTGTAAGTACCTATAAAACTACGATTATCCCAGGGATGGGTGGGTGTTGGGGAGGGAGGGAGGGAAATAACACTTATTAAAAGAGGGCTGCTACACAGTACCCTGTCCTGTGCTGCTGAGGTAAGCTGTGACCAACTTCCTGGGTGATTAACAGTCCTTGCTTGGATAGAAGGAGTCTTTCAAAATGGCCTTTTGACCTGCCACCTGGTGTTAACAACTATTGAAAAAGTTTCACAGGTCTCTTGCCCCCTAGGTAGAAGGCCTCTTTGTAAAGGTCTCTAGAAGACTTTATTTGTTGCTCAAAGAATACTGACCCTGTTTTGCCTTTTATGCTAAGTTATATTCTGATTTGATTTAAATTACAGCTCTTTGCTGCTGCTAGACTCTGACTTATTATGAAATTTAAACTACAAGCTCTCTGCTGGGTTCTAAATTTAACCAGAAAGCTCTCTTCTGTGTTTTAAATTTAAACTAAAAGTACTTTGCTGATACTAGGCCCTGAGTGACTATTAAATTTAAACTACAAGCTCTCTGCTGGGTATGAAATGTAACCAGAAAATTCTCTTCTGTGTTTTAAATTTAAACTTAAACTGCTGCTACTAGGCCCTGACTGATTTAACAAAAAACAGTGGGTTCACAGATTAATTAGCTTTAATACAAAGAAGTCCTTTCAGAAAATTCCCGGAAGTATATACTCACAATTGCAGATCCCTCTCCAGAAGTAGCAGTCCCTTTTTCTAGTACTTTAAGACATACAGCCACATACTCCTTGTGCGGTCTCAGTAGGTAGTTGACTAGGCATTGAAATGTGGCAGGAATCCCGTGTAATCCAAAGGGCAGTACTGCAAATTGAAACAGAGCTTGCAGCGTCGAAAAATTGTCTTCTCCTTGGCTGTTGAAATCAAGGGCACCTGCCAATCCCTTGGTCAGATCCAAGGTTCATATAAAGCATGCTCCACTGAGTAGCTCGATTAGCTCTGCACTGATCCTCCAGAAGTCAATGCAGAATCTGATTCTTCCTTCGGGTTTAGTTTTCAAGATGATGGGTGATGAACAGTCACTCATAGGTTCTTCTATAACTCCCAGGTTAAGCATCTCTTCCAGCTCCTTGATGACGGCCTGTTGCCAGGCCTCTGGAATCCGATAGGGTTGTTGCTAGATAACCATCCCAGGGTCAGTAACAATATCATGACAAATGAGATGGGTTTGTCTCGGGCAGGTGGAGAACACCTTTAGGTTCCAGTGGATCAAACCTTCTAAATCTTTTCTCTGGGCAGCAGAGAGCTGATCTCCATTTGGAACTTGAGCTAGATCTGACGGGGCTGAAGTTTCCAGCCTAAAATCATCTCCCTGTACCAGCATAGCCATCACCTGGAGTCCACTTTTTCAATAGGTTAATATGGTAAATTTTAGCTTTCTTTCATTTATCTGGCTGGGCAATCTTGTAGTTAATAGGCCCCACTTTCTCTCCCACTTCATAGGGCCCCTGCCATTTAAAGAGTAACTTGCTCTCGGATGAGGGCAGCAAGACTAAAACTCTGAATCCCAGTTAGAAGGTGCAGTGCATGGCTGTCCGATTGTAGCCACTGGCCTGCTCAGCTTGGACTTTTTCCAGACTAAGTTTAGCTATCTCTCTGGCTCTCCTCAGCTGGTCTTACATTTGTATAATGTACTCCACCAAATTATGCCCAGCACGGGGTTCTTCTTCCCAGGTTTCCCTTACAATGTCTAATATGACTCTTGGCCATCTTCTGAAGAGCAACTCAAAAGGCGAAAATCCCGTGGAACTTTGAAGTACCTCGCGGATGGCAAACATTAAATAGGGTAGGAGAATGTCCCAATTCTTCCCGTCCTCCTGCATGAACATTTTTAACATCTGTTTCAGAGTTTAATTGAATTGCTTAATGAGGCGATCCGTCTGTGGGTGACATACTGATGTTCGCAGCCTCTTGACCTTTACCAAGGAACACACTTGCTTCATCACTATAGAAACAAATAGGATCTATGAGGATCTCATTGGGTATTCCCACCCATGAGAATACTTTTCAGAGGGCATTTGCAATCAAAGATAGTCTTCATATTCCTTAAAGCAATGGCCTCTGGGTATCGGGTAGCATAGTCCAGTATGACTAAAATATACTTGTTGCCTCAGGTGGTTCGCTTCAAGAGTCCTACCAGATCCATGGCTACTCTTTCAAATGGGGTTTCAATGATGGGCATAGGCACTAGAGGGGGAGGTTAGACTTTGGTGGGGTTATGAAGCTGGCAGGTAGGGCATGACTGGCAATATAACTGTCCCTGTTTATGGACCCCAGGCCAGAAAAATTGAGCTAAAACATGTTCTAGTGTTTTCTTCACCCCAGGTGTCCCCCTAATAAATGGCTAATGGGTCATAATAACACCTGCTGATGATAGCGCCAGAGAACTATCAGTTGTTCTATTTCTTCCCCCTCTAGGGCCCCCTTGGACAATCTGTATAATAAATCTCCCTTTAGCACGAAATAGGTAAGTGTTCTTTCAGGGGATGCTCCGTTACCTACTGGAACCCAATCCACATCCAAAACCCATTTTTGGGCATGTTTAAGAGACTCAACCTCTTGCTGAGCCCTCCTGAAGTTCCTGGGTCTTCCCCCAGTCCCCACTCTGGGAAGGGGACAATTGTATTTGGGTCACTACTGCTGAGCCCTGAGTTATCACCTGGGTTTCTTCCCTCAGCTCTCTCTCCCCGGATCCCTCCCCCATAACTGCCCCAGATTCTGTTGTTAACGTAGCTTTTCCCGGCAACACCAACTCTGGGACTTAGCAGGCTTGGGATTCTTGACATATAGATCTGTATCTTCCAGTGGGAAAATCTTTGGGAAATCTTCCTGGTCCAACTTAGTGAAGCCATCAGTTAGCTGGGCCCATGTTGGTCTGAACTTTGGGTAGTCTCGGCCGATCACCACTGTATATGGGTGCAGACTGGGGCAGAGGATGCAGACTGGGGCAGAGGATTGCATGCTGTGGCTATCAAAAATATTTTGTGAGTGAAGGCTAGAGCACAGCAACAACAAGAATAACATTGGCCACTGTTGGAAACAGGATACTGGGCTTGATGGACCTTGGTCTGACCCAGTATGGCATATCTTATGTTCTTATGTAACAACAATGGAATTGCAATGCATGTGGCAAGAACTGAACAGCAGGAAATCAACTTATAGGTTGTCTATTTTTTATTTGAAGCTGGTATACAGATAAGTCATCTCGGAGATTAGAGGCATAACTTATATAAAGTGACAGTGTATGAATACAAGGTAGTCTATGGGGATGCAGGACTATGAACGTTAATGATGTGGAATTGGGAGGCTCATGCAGATAGGACAATGGGCACAGCATTGGCTTTATGGGAAAAGGTGTAATACATCTTCTACAAGATAACATGATGCACATGGAAACTTAGCTGGCTGGTGTTGTGTTTGTGAGGCTCTGAGGTTGATGGAGTCACCTATAGAGTGTTGTTGGGAGGTGGTGGAATATGGATTGCCTTTGAGATTTGTGCTTTTGTGTTCTTGATGCTGCCAGTCTGAAAGTAAAAATATTTTGTGAATTGAGATTCAAGGAAATCTAAAATTGTAAAAGAAAATCTCAGTTTAATTTTGTTTTGTGGCCTGTATAACTTCACTGTTGCTGAATTTCAGTTTTTTTCTAGCTCTGGTGTGGTCCAGTCAAGTCTGGGCACCATGATCTTGAATTCACAGTTACCAGGATTTTTTGTCATTTTATATCATCCCTTCTCATCATTAGCTTGGTCGCTGCACTGACCAAATAAATCCAGTATGCAAATATTTATGTAAATGAGACCTTGAGGTTATGCAAATATATATGCAAATAAGGCCCCACAATGAGTTTTTCCACTACATCACGTCTTTGGACTGTGTCTTCGATATTTACGTGATTTCTTGCCTTGCCTGTGGTACATTCCATATACTCCTTAGGCCTGGAATTGGCTGCCTTGGCCGCCCTGGTATGGCCAATTGCTACCACCTCCTTCTCCATGACTGTGTCATCGCTGCCGCCATTTTTGCACCAGCTTTCGTTTCCCTATGCAGTTTATCAAAGGCAAATTTATTGAGAGCAAACCCTCTCTGGCAAATGGTCATCATCTGCTTGATTTCCTGAAGTTCAGGACACAGTCAGCAGCTGGTTCAGTATGCCACTACTAATAGCTGGTGGGGATTTCACAAATATAAGCTGCTCTGGGTCAGACCCTCTCTTCACATGGCTGTCCTAGACAATGGCATGATTTCCTGCCCCACTGGTGGGGGATTTTAATCTACTGAATGTGGATAGGATGGGAGCATTCGATTTGTGGAATTAGCCTTAAGAAGAAAGATCCCCTGCATTTACATTATGGTAAAATCAAATGAAATGTTTCATATTTGAAAAGAAGGTTGAATATGAAAAACAGGCAAACCTGATTTTAATCTACTGACTGTGGATGGGATGGGAGCATTCCATTTGTAGAATTAGCCTTAAGAAGAAAGATCCCTTAAATGAAACGTTTAATATTTGAAAAGAAGGTTGTACCTGAAAACGGGTGAACCTCTACAAAAGAAGTACAGCTAAATATTTCCAGCTTTGGACAAGATTTAAAAGACTATGAAAAGAGAATAAAACTGAGGCAGTATGGTGGAAAACTATTGCTGAGGTACAAGGGTGAATAGAATGTGAATGGGAGATTAATTGTGAGGTGGAATGTGGAAAAGAGACCAAAAAACTCATGACGTGGTTACTGCAGTGTTGTCGTTGCTTAAATGATAGATTTGATCAAGCACTATTTCTATGGTTACAATGAGGGCTTCTATTTTAGGTGTTTATACATGGTAAATTTAGATATTTATTTTCCAATTAATTAAGGGTGCTTTAAGGGTACAAGAAATGGGACAGCACAGATACTATATATTGCTGGATATGTTTTCCGGTGAATCTAAAATCTATGTTTGTGCTGATGAGGAGGAGTCAGCATGAAATGGCACAAAAACGGAGTGGAGGCTCCAAGATATGAAAGGGGAGAAGAGAGAATGTGTGTGTGAGGGGAGGAGGGGTTTTGGTGTTTATTCAATAAACAGCTGTTTTATTTATTTATTTGCATTAGGGTGTTTTATTGGTGTATATTGATTAAAATCTTAAATCTGAAGCCTCAGTTATAACCCAGTCAGGTTCTGTTGTTGTAATGACTATTCACAAGACAAAAAAATGTATTCAAAAGTATGAAAGAGGGTGATCCTAGACTCCCTTCAAGGGTCTCTCGTCAGGCAAATGGTATCGTAACTCCTGTGTAAGGGACCATACTGGCCTGGAATGTATACATGAAGAGTATTTCTATGTCCACGGAGGTGGTCACCTGAATTCTAGTGATCCTGAAGTGATAATTTCACCAATTGCTGGTAGGACCGACTTTAGAGTAGGTGGTACCCTGAGTAGGTGTGTCCGATGTGCCCCCATGGAGGGAGAGGATGAGTTCTGTTGGTGGAGGGTCATACACTCTTAGGACAGGAGGTGATGCGGCACCCCATGCAACCTGCCTTCCTTGCCCTACTCTAAAGCCTGCTCTGTTTTCTTGTACTCCCAAAGGACCTCTAATTATATAGAAAAGAAATGCATATATTCAAATGGATTAACGCTTTTAGCAAACCTGCTAACTGCATATATCCTGCTGAGTGGGATATTCAGCTGCACATATTTGGTCTTAATGCTGCTGAATGCCTCAATGCTAACTGCTTAACATTGGGGAGTTCCAGGGGTAGCACTTAGGATTAGTAGGTCAGGGGCAATATTGAGCCACTGACCAGTTAACCCTAATCGGCTAAAGATAAGCAAAAACAAAAAAACCCTACTCTAACTTTAACCTGTTTAGCTATCCAGCCAGCAGCTGAGTATCATCTCTGACCAGAGAGCTAACTCGCTCTCCGGGCAAATGGATGCCCATTGTCCTATCTGCATGAGCCTCCCAATTCCACATCATTAACTGACTGGATATGGCCCCAGAATTGAATATCTGCTTTTAATTTAAAGTGGTGACAGCCAGCCGCTTTACTTGCACTGGCCACCGCCGCTGACTATGCCCACCATACATTTGCAATTTATAAGCATGTAAAAATAGGTCCTCTAAGAGTCAAATTAAATAGGGGTCATATCAAAGAGAGTCCCATAACTTTGTTAAAATGGAATCGTATCTTAAGGAGATGCTGGCCCTAGAGTGGTAAGTTCTTTGCAAAGCAGAATAGTGGATTAAACTAAATGGAATTATAATAAGGGTAACCAGTTTTTATCAAATAACAATAAACCCCCCAGAGAAAGAGTAAACTTCTATCTCCTTCTAAAATTCTTGCTTTGTTGGACTTCATTTTAGAAACCCCTCCCCTAGGATGTCTCCTTCCTTTCACTTAAGTCCTTTTAATGATAAGTGCATATATTTTTTGGATTATTATAGTCCTGTATCAATTGGTCATTTGTTCTAGACATAAAAAATCAGTTCTTCTTTTTCATTTACTCTTCAAAAATTGTAGACTCACTTTCAATCATCTTCTACCAAATAATTTCCACTGGAATTTCTATAAGTGGTTATTACAGGGTTAAGAAACTAAATATCTTATAACAATAAACCCCCCAGAAAAAGTGAAAACTACTATCTCTTTCTAAAATACTTTTTTTGTCAGACTAGTTTTTATGCCAAAAAAAAGAACTAAAAGGTAAAAGCTAAAAGAGACTAGTTTTTATTTATTTATTTAACTGGTTTTGGTATACCGTTTTTCTACCAGTCAAAATGGTGCGCAATTTAAGAAAAGAGTGGAGAAGTGGGTTCAAACATCTTGGGTAATGTGGTGGAGGTTGCCTTTGGGGAGTCACGGTAGTAAAGTAGCAGTGGTACAAATGTTGGAAGGTGTGCTATGTATGGTAGGTACATGAGGGCGGTAGGTACAATAGCTTCTTGGTGAGGTCAGCACACGCTGTAGTGTTCCTGGAAGAGATGAGTCTTTAGGTGTTTACAGAAGATTTTTCTCTCCTGGATATTTCTTAGGATACGTGGTAGTGTGTTCCAGAGGGTGGGGGCATAGAGAGAGAAGGATCTTTGGCAGGCATATTGGGTGCTTTTGCGGGTTTGTGTTGGCATGCTGAGCAGGTTACGTGTGGTCTGCCTGTGAGGCCTGTTGCAGCTGGGAATGCTGATTGACATTTGGAGGTGTTGGGCGGTGAGTCCATTCTGAGCTTTGTGAATGATGGTAAGTGCCTTGTATTTGATTCTGGAGGCGATGGGTAGCCAATGAAGGGATTTTAGGATGGGTGTGATATGGGAGTGCCTAACTGTTCGGAAGATTGTTCGAGTTGCGGTGTTCTGAGTGAGCTGTAGTGGATGGATGGTGCATTTGGGTAGCCCTTGGTATAAGGGATTACAATAATCAAGCAGGGGGGGTGACTGTGGTATGGCAGACTGCGCGGACGTCCTCAGAGAAGAGGAGAGGGCATAGGTTGCATAACATTCTGAGCTTGAAATAAACTGCCTTCATGGTATTTTGGATGTGAGCTTGAAAGTCTAGGCACTGGTCTAAGGTGAATCTGAGGTATTTGAGCTGACTTTTGACTAGGAGACTGTGTCCCCGAACTTGATGGATGTGGAGGTGTGAACTCAGGGTCCCTGGTAACGTGTAGGATCTCATCTTGCTGAGGCTGATTGCCAGGTTTCGATGCTGGAACCACTTGATCATTTCCTCGAAGCCTGCTGAGAGATTGGAGTAGTCTGGTGTTGCTGTGGAGAATGGCATGTATACCATTATGTCGTCAGCGTATATTAGATACCTGATGTTGTGCTTCTGGATGGTCATGCAAAGGGGAGGACGTAGATGTTGAATAGTAATGATGATCATGCGGATCCCTGGGACACTCCTTGCGGCAGGATGTATGGGGAGGAAGAGGTTTGTCCTACTCTGACCTGTTGGCTGTGTTGTGAGAGATATGAGTGGAACCATTTGAGCAGTTTGCCCTGCACTCCAATCTCGCGAAGTTGGTTCAGCAGTGTTTGGTGTGACACTGTATCGAACGCTGAGGAGATGTCCAGGAAAAGCAGTATGAAGCCATTTGATTTGTTTTGTGTTCCTTCAATGAGGGTTGATAGTAGGGAAGTCAGCAGGGATTCTGCACTGTGGTGTGGGCAGAATCCATGTTGGTGCTGATTTAGAGGTGCATGTAAGTCAATGTGTTCCTGGAGCTGGATTTGTATTTTTCTATGAATTTTGCCAGGAATAGAAACATAGAAACATGATGGCAGAAAAAGACCACATGGTCTATCTATTCTGCCCTTCCATAGGGCACATTGGTGATGGGTCGGTATGAGGTGGGTGATCTAGGGTCTAGGTTGGGCTTTTTTAAGAGAGGCCTGTTTGAGTGACGGGGAAGGTGGGAATAGGAAAGGGATTTGTACACTATGATTGATATAAGTGGTAGGAAGTGGTCCTTAATGGTTTTTATCCATGCTACTGGGCATGGATCCAGCGGGGAGGTCATTGTATTGATGCGGAAATGATGGAGTTGACTTCTTCTTGCGATAAGTCCCTGAAGATGGTCCAGGATTGGGAATCATCTGTTGTTTCACTCACGGTGGGTATGACAAGCGCAGGAGAGCTGATGGACCAATGTTTCGTCTGCAGGTATGTAGCCATGTCCTGAAGGCTGAGGGTACTTTCCTGGCGTGGTTGGGTGGGGTCCCTTGTGAGTGACTTGACCATGTTGAAGGGCTCCCTGGGCTTGTTGAGTGCTTTGAGTAGGGTATTGTGGTAGAATTCCTTCTTTGGCTTTCCAAAGAAATGCTTACAGGTTTTGATAGTAATGAGACTTATTGAAGTCCCTTTTTTTGTAGCAGAATAGGACGCTGGAAGTTTCCAGATTCTTTTATGTGCATCATAGATTACAAACTTGGGTTCATTTTCAAAGTTTGACTGATAAGGAGACTGCATCATATTTTATGTACAGTACTGTAGTTGGCTTGATTTTATTGTCATTCTACTTATTTTTCATTTTCTTGTTTGAATGTGTATTATTAATTTTATTTAATATATTTAGAAACTGCCTAATCACAGTCCAAAGCGGTGTACAATAAACGTACATATACAAAATTAAGAAAAACACTGGATATAAACAAGTTAATTTGCAAATTAATACATCAGGAAATAAAAGCCTTGTCAACCAAATAATGTATACCTTAACAATTTCTTAAATTTACAGATATCCTCAGTTGTTCTCGGATCTTGTGGAATCTCATTCCAAAGTGTTGTACCTCACTCAGAATTGTAGATGAAGCAGGCTAGAATGTCTTTTTTTAACTTTTTATTTATCACTTTTAAACATACATTCCAAGCAAAACAACTTACATATATAGTAACATAGTAAATGACGGAAGATAAAGACCAGTATGGTCCATCTATTCTGCCCAGTAAGATGGCAAGAGTAGGTGCACCTGCCGCTCCATGCAGGTCACCCCTCCCCATGTCTTGGTTTAGGGGTGAACCCACCGCTCCATGTAGGACACCCTTGTTTGTTGAGAAATTAGATAGTTAAGTTTATTTTGATTTTATCCTGTTGCTGTAAAGGGATCCACTATGTCTGTCCCATGCCATTCTGAATTCTGTTACTGTATTTGCTCCCACCACTTCCATCAGGAGGGCATTCCAAGCATCTACCACCCTTTCAGTGAAAAAGTATTTCCTGACATTGCCTTTCAATTTACCCCCTTGCAGCTTCATGTTATGTCCTCTAGTTTTACAGCTTTCCCGTCTTTGGAAGAGGTTTGTTTGTTCATTAATTCTCTTAAGTATTTAAAGGTCTGATTCATATCTCCCCTATCCCTCCTCTCTTCCAGAGTGTACATATTTAGGTCTTCAAGTCTCTTCTCATAAGGCTTCTGACGCAGGCTCCAAATCATTTTGGTTGCCTTCCTCTGAACTGTTTCCAGTCTTTTTACATCCTTTGTGAGATATGGTCTCCAAAACTGAACACAGTATTCCAAGTGAGGCCTCACCAGTGACATATAGTGGCATTAGTACCTCTTCCTTTCTGCTGGTAATTCCTCTTTGTATGCAACCCAACATCCTCCTGGCTTTTTCCACTGCCTTGTCACACTGTTTTGCCACCTTGAGATCCTCAGAAATAATCACACTAAGGTCCTTCTCCTGGTCTGTGCACACCTGGTCTGGTCTGTGCACACCAACCTCTCGCCCCCTATCGCGCACATTTCCCTTGCACTTCTTCACATTAAATCTTATCTGCCAAGCATTAGACCATTCTTCCAGCTTTTGTAGATCTTTCCTCATGTTATCCACTCCCTCAGGGGAGTCCACTCTGTTGCAAATGTTTGTGTCATCTGCGAAAAGACAAACTTTTCCATTCAGTCCTTCAGCAATATCACTCACAAATACATTTGAACAGTGCCGGGCCCAGGACCGAACCCTGGGGCACCCCGCTAATCACCCTCCTTTCATCCGAGTGAGCTCCATTTACCATCACCTTCTGTCATCTGTCAGTCAACCAATTTCTGATCCAGTTCACCATCTTGGGACCCATCCCCAAACTACTGAGTTTATTGATAAGCCTCCTATGAGGAACAGTATCAAAGGCTTTGCTGAAATCCAGGTAGATGACATCCATCACATGCCCCTGATCTAGTTCTCTGGTCACCCAGTCAAAGAACTCAATCAGATTTGTTTGGCAAGATCATCATTTGGTAAAACCATGTTGCCTCGGATCATGTAACCTGTTGGTTTCAAGAAAGTCTACAGTACTATTCGCTCTTTCAGGAGTGTCTCCATTACTTTTCCCACCACTGAGGTAAGGCTCACCGGCCTGTAGTTTGTCACTTCCACCCTGACACCACTTTTGTGAAGAGGTACCACATCAGCCCTTCTCTAGTCCTGTGGAACTTTTCCTGTTTCCAAGGATCTGTTGAAAACATCCTTTAACGGCCCTACAAGAACCTCTCTGAGCTCTTTCAGTATCCTGGGATGTATCCCATCCGGTCCCATGGTCATGTCCACTTTCAGTTTTGCAAGTTGTTCTAACACATCATCTTCTGTGAATGGTGTGGTATCTACTTCATTCCCATTTTTATATTTGGGAGTCACAGGTGGTCCTTCTCCAGGATTTTCTTTAGTAAAAACAGAGCAGAAGTATTTGTTTAGCAATTTCACTTTTTCAATGTCACTTTCCACGTGTCCGTTCCCAGCACTTTAATAATGATTTATGGACCTATCCTCCAGGAACTTGTCCAAATCTTTTTTAAACCCAGCTACACCAACAGCTTTTACTACATCCTCTGGTAACAAATTCCAGCAATTTGGTTCCACGTTACGGTCTTCTTGCAATTGCTCGTATTCTGTAATAAAAATAAAACCCACTAAGGGGAAACTGTTGTCGGCTCAGTCTCTCTGATAGTTAGGGACATAGGAGGAGATGACAACAGCAGTTAAGATTTCATGCGAAGAAGTGCAGAGTCATGTACTTGGGGTGCAGAAATCCAAGGGCATTGTATGCGATAGGGTACGAGAGGTTGAGATGCATGGACCAGAAAAGGGCCTTGGAGTGATTGTTTCTGAGGATCTCAAGGTGATGAAACAATGCGATAAGGCAGTAGCCAAAGTCAGAAGGATGCTGGGTTGTATACAGAGAGAAATAACCAGTGGAAAGGAGGAGGTATAAATGACCCTGTATAAATCATTGGTAATGCCTCACTTATTGTGTTCCGTTTTGGAGACCATATCTCACAAAGGATATAAAAAGACTTGAA
Source organism: Ichthyophis bannanicus (assembly GCA_033557465.1). Taxonomy (NCBI): domain Eukaryota; kingdom Metazoa; phylum Chordata; class Amphibia; order Gymnophiona; family Ichthyophiidae; genus Ichthyophis; species Ichthyophis bannanicus. The sequence continues at coordinate 738,477,650 of CM066032.1, read as the reverse complement.
AAAATTCAGAGGAAGGTGACCAAAATTATTTGGAGCTTGCGCCAGAAGATGTATGAGAAGAGACCTTAAGACCTAAATATGTATACCCTAGAGCAGTGTTTTTCAACCTTTTTTGTGCAAAGGCACACTTTTTTCATGAAAAAAATCACGAGCCACACCACCATTAGAAAATGTTAAAAAAATTTACCTCTGTGCCTATATTGACTATATATAAAGTAATTCTCTTGAATAGGAATCAAACACTCACACCAACCCCCCTCCCCTGCTGGTTCACACCAACCCCCCTCCCCTGCTGGTTCACTCACACCACCCCCCCCCCTCCACTGCTGGTTCACTCACCCACCCCCCTGTCACTTACTCACCCCTCCTGCTGGGTCACTCACTCACTTACCCCCCCCTCCCCTGCTGGTTCACTCACACCATCGTCCCCCCCCCTTGCTGTTTCAATCACACCACCCCCCCCCTCCACTGCTGGTTCACTCACACTCCCCCCCTTGCTGGTTCACTCACACTCACCCCCCCTTGCTGGTTCACTCACACACACACACACACCCCTCTGCCCAAGCCGCTGCTTCTGCTTTGTACAGAGCAGCGGCTGCACTACACTTACATTGAAAAGTAAAGAGAAACTGTGTCAGGAGCCCTCCGGTCATCGCAGAGCCCGAGGAAGTGATGTCATGGGGGCGGGCTCCTCACAGGCTGTCTTTCCTTTTCAAATTAACTTTATTGCAGCTAAAGTTACTTTGAAAAGGAAAGACAGCCTGTGAGGAGCCCGCCCCCATGACATCACTTCCTCGGGCTCTGCATGATCGGAGGGCTCCTGACACAGTTTCTCTTTACTTTTCAATGTAAGTGTAGTGCAGCCGCTGCTCTGTACAAAGCAGAACCAGCGGCTGCACTGCTATAGGGAATCGCGTTCGCGCCGCGGACTTCGGCACAAAAGCCGTTTTTTTGCTCTGGCCGCTCCCGATCTTGCGGCCAGAGCAAAAAACCGGCTTTTCAATGGCCGGTTTTACAACTGTGCCGGCAGCCGGCCTGGCCATGGAAAAACCGGCCGGTTGGCAACCCTAATTTGTGAGCCGAGGCCACATGTTACGGATGAAATTGGAATTTTTCCCACGGCACACCAGACAATATCTCACGGCACACTAGTGTGCCGCGGCACAGTGGTTGAAAAACGCTGCCCTAGAGGAGAGGAGGGGCAGGGGAGATGTGATACAGACATTTAAATACTTAAAGGGTGTTTGTTCATTAAAGGGAAGTTGGAGGTGGTCAAGAATGAAATGGAACGTGTACAACTTGATCTGTTGGGTGTCAGCAAACTGAAATGGATTGGCATCGGGCACTTTGCATCAGATGATCACATGGTCTACTATGCTGGAAATGAAAGACAAAGAAGAAATGGTGTTGCATTTATAATAAAGAAGAAACTTGCAAGAACTGTAATGAAATACAATGCAATCAGCGAACGCTTAATCCCTATTCGTCTACGAGGAATGCCTATCAACACAACTATAATTCTAGTGGTTGGGGCAAGGTACTTCAGGCCGGAAGGTCGGGGTTCAAATCCCACTAGAGGACAGCAACCTTGGGCCGGAAGGACTAGGGTTTCTAGTCCCACAGGTGCTCCTTGTGGTCTTGGGCAAGCCACTTAACCCTCCATAGCCCATGTTCCCTGTAAAATAGTTATCTCCAAGTTATAATGCCCTGTTCAATGTAATTTCAGTTTGTTCAATGTAAACCGCACTGATGCAGAATAGCGCGGTATATAAGAGAATGTAAATAAATAATAAATAAATAAGTATATGCCCCAACAACAGCTGCAGAAGAGAATGAAATTGAAGAGTTCTATGAACAAGTACAAGCTGAAATTGACAGAACATGCAAACAGGATATCCTGATAGTCATGGGTGACTGGAACACAAACGTTGGCAACAAAGAAGCCAAAGTAGTTGGAAAATATGGACTTGGCAACAGAAATGAAGCTGGAGAAAGACTGATAGAATTCTGCAAGACCAACGATCTATTTATCTCAAACACCTTCCAGCAACACAAGCGGCGACTGTATACATGGACTTCACCCAATGGATTGTATAAAAATCAAATTGACTACATCTGTGGAAGTCAATGATGGAAAAGCTCTGTAACATCAACAAAGACAAAACCTGGAGCTGACTGTGGTACAGATCATCAACTACTAGTATGCAAACTCAAGCTAAAGTTGAAAAAGAGCAAACCACTCATGAATGCAGCAAAATATGACCTTGAGAATATACCACTGGAATTTAAAGACTGCCTGGAAAATCAATTTGCTGCTTTAGATACAAATGAGAGAGCTCCAGAAGAGTTATGGAATGACATCAAGAAGGTTGTGTTGGAAGAAAGCAAGAAGTCTCTACAAAAGTTGAAAAAGCAAAAACGGCCAAAATGGATGATGGAAGAAACTCTGAAAATTGCCCAGAAACGCAGAGAAGCTAAAGCCAGAGGAGAAAGAAAGACAATCGCAGAACTCAACAGAGATTTTCAACGTGCAGCAAGACAGGACAAGGACAAGTACTTCAATGACACATGTAAGGAAACAGAAGCAGAAACTATTAGAGGAAGAACAAGATCGGCTTTCCTAAAGCTATGAGAGCTAAAGAAAAAGTTCCAGCCTCGAATTGGAATGTTACAAGATGCTCAAGGTTCTATGTTGAATGATGCTGAGAAGATCAAGAAAAGGTGGAAGGAATATACAGAGTTTTTATATGATAAAGGTCAAGTGGACCAACAGCCGTTTCAACCTGTACCTTATGATCAGGAACCATTGGTGATGAAAGAAGAAGTTGAAGCAGCATTGAAACTTTATCAAAGAACAAAACACTAGGCATTGATAGCATTCCCACAGAAGTATTACAGCAATCTGATGCAGCTGTTACCATACTTACAAGGCTCTGCCAAGAAATATGGAAAACAACATCATGGCCAACTGACTGGAAAAGATCTGTGTTTATACCAATACTAAAGAAAGGTGATCCAACTGACAGTGGAAATTATCGCACAATCTCTCTGATCCCACATGCTAGCAAGATTCTATTGAAAATTATTCAATAGAGACTACAACCATACCTGGAACAAGAACTACCTGAAGTGCAAGCAGGGTTCAGGAAAGGGCAAGGAATGAGAGACATCATTGCGGATGTGAGATGGATCCTTGAAAAGACTAAAGAATACCAAAAAGATATCTATTTGTGCTTTATCGACTATAACAAGGCTTTTGACTGTGTAAACCATGAGAAACTCTGGCCCACATTAAGAAGCATGGGTATACCAGAACACCTGATCGTTCTCTTGCAAAATCTGTACATTGATCAGTTCGAACGGAACAAGGAGAAACAGAATGGTTTAAAATAAGCAAAGGTGTAAGACAAGGCTGCATACTTTCCCCCTACCTGTTTAATTTATATGCAGAACAAATCATCAGAGAAGCAGGATTGTATGAAGACAACAGAGGTGTGAAGATTGGTGGAAGACTCATCAACAACCTTCGCTATGCTGATGATACCACATTACTGGCTGAAAGTGAAGATGATCTGAAACATTTGCTTCTCACAATCAAAGAACATAGTCTCAAAATGGGCCTGCACCTTAATGTAAAGAAGACAAAGATCATGACAACTGGCATAATCAACAGGTTCATCGTTGAAGGAGAAGAAATTGAAACTGTGAACAACTTTAACCTACTTGGATCAACTATCAACAAAGAAGCAACAAGCAGTCAAGAAATCAGATGACGCATTGCTCTTGGCAGAATGGCTATGAAAGACCTAGATAAGATTCTCAAGAGCAGAGATGTCTCTCTCCATACAAAGATTCGACTTGTTCAAGCCATGGTATTTTCAATAACATCATATGGATGTGAAAGCTGGATAGTGAAAAAGATAGACAGGAAGAAAATTGATGCCTTTGAATTATGGTGCTGGCGGCGAATACTGTGTATACCATGGACTGCCCAAAGAACAAACCAGTCGGTATTAGAGGAGATCGAACCTAAGCTTTCTGTAGAAGCTCAGATGACAAGACTTCGACTTTCATACTTTGGACAAATCATGCGAAGAGAGAGATCATTAGAGAAAGACATCATGCTTGGCAAGATAGAAGGTCAGCGCAAAAGAGGAAGGCCAGCAGTGAGATGGATCGATACAATAACAACAGCTATGGGTACTAGTCTGTCAACAATGAACCGCCTGACTGAATACCGAACACAATTTAGGATAGCTATCCAGAGGGTCGCCATGAGTCAACTCCGACTCTACGGCACTTAACAACAACAACAATGAACAAACAAACCTTTTTTCAAGAATGGGGAAGCTGTAAAACTAGAGGGCATAACATGAAGCTACAGGGAAGTAAACTTAAAAGCAATGTCAAGAAATACTATTTTCACTGAAAAGATGGTAGATGCTTGGAATGCCCTCCCGATGGAGTTAGTGGTAGCAAATACAGTGACAGAATTCAAAATGGTATCGGACAGACACAGTGGACCCTTTATAGTAAGAGGAAAATATCAAAATGAACTTAACTATTTCTTATACTTCAATAAATAGAGCGGTGACCTGCACGGAGCAGCAGGTAACAACCTTAAACAAAGGAACGGGGTGGGGAGGGGAGAGGAGGTAACCTGCACAGAGCGGCAAGTACAACCCTAAGCAAAGGCATGGGAGCGGTGGGGTAACCTACACGGAGTGGTGAGTACACCTACTTGAGCCACCTTACTGGGCAGACTACATGGACCATACTGGTCTTTATCTGCCGTCACATACTATGTAACTATAGTTCTGCAAAATCTAAGTGTAGGCATTTCTACCTGCCATAGGGCAGGCGTAAGTGCTTGTGCCTAGTTTATGCACATGTTTAACCCAGTTACACCCTATACTATAAAGTAAAGTATGCACGTACTTCACTTTATCAAATAGGCCTCAAATACTTATTTATTTATTTATGCTTATTTACCGCCTTTTGTGAATCAAAACAGTTTACAATATGCTCAAAGAATTGAACAGTACATTTAACAAAAAAATACATGTAACATTGTGAACAAGGAGTGACGGGGATTAGGGGAAGAATAACTTAAAACAGCCATTGGTCGATTAATATCGGTCGATAAATACGCAGTTACTAATACACATAAACTCCACAGGAGTTTGTTACCCTCTCTTCTTACTATTACATTGACTCTTCTTACTATTTATTTATTTTATTTATTTATTTATTTATTTTTATTTATTTTACAATTCTTATATACCGCACTATTTGCAATCAGCGCGGTTTACATGTAACAAAAAAAAACATCCGACAAAATGCATATGTCTGGTCATTACATTGAACAGGGAATGGGATTTGGAGAACAAGTATCAACTATATAAAGGAACTTGGAGAACAAAGGTGAACTATATACATAAGAAGTTCAATGGAAAAGGCTCCTGTTTGGTGTTTTACAAATTACATTATAAATGATCTCCTTCTGCTTTTTATTTTCCTTTTAAATGTATTACTTTGGCAACATATGTAAAATTGTCATGCCAATAAAGTAATCTGAATCTGAGGAGGGAAAGATGGAGGGGCAGCACTGGGAGAGATAGGATCAGGCCTGAAACAGCAGCATACAATATTGAGAGCAGTTTTCAAACTATCACTCTCACCCTCTCGCCAGCCATCCCATCTCTTCCATCTCACACTTTTTCACCAAACCCTCTCATTCCCTCTTTGTCTCTCATTCTTTTATCAGTCCCCCCCCACCCCCATCTTCCCATGTTTTTACTGCCATCTCACCTCACCAGCTGTGTCTCTCACTCCCTGCTCAAAAGCCCCCTCCAACCAATCCCTATGCTCCTGGGTCTTTATTGTCTCCTCCACCCCAAACCTCTGCCATTTAACCCTACTGTTTGTTCCCTATCTTTTAACTAATTCCCAGACCATAACAGAACATTGCCTCCTATCCTATGGCTTTTTAATTTCCTTCAGAGTTTTTCATAAGGAACTCTGTCAAAAGCTTTCTGAAAATCCAGCTACACTATATCAAATGTCTAACCTTTATCCACACTTTCAAAAAAATGTAGCGGATTGGTTAAATCTATATTAACTCTGTTCTATTAAACCATGTCTATCTGAACATCCCATGTGTATTGGGGTATTCAGTATTTTGTTAGTTAATAGATTGTTACATTTTACCTGGCAATGATGTCTATAGTTTCTTGGATCACTCCGGAACCCTTTTTAAAAAATGATGTTATGTTGCCAGTCTTCAGGTACTGTACATTATTTAATGATAGGTTACAAATTACTAATAGTAAACCTGAAATTTCATTTTTGGTTTCTTTTAGTATGCCTTCTGATCCATGTGATTTGCTACTGTTTTGCTTGTCAGTTTGGTCTATTACATCTTCCACTGAGATTTGTTTCATTTCCTTTGAATCATCACTATTGAATATCATTTCTACGAGTTATGTTTCTCAGTAAAGACTGAAGCAAAGAATTCATTTAGTCTCTCTGCTATGGCCTTGTCCTCTTTGAGTGCCCCTTTAATTCTGTGATGGTATAATGGTCCAATTGACTCCCTGCAAGGCTTCCTGCTTCTAATGTACTTAAAGGTTTTATTATGATTTTTTTTAACACTACAGCACGCTTCTTTTCAAATTCTCTTTTTGCCTTCCTTATCAAGCCTTTGCATCTAACTTGCCAGTGCTCATGTTGTTATCTGTTTTTTTTCATTTGGATCCATTTTTTGAAAGACATTCTTTTGGCTATAGCACTCTCTTTCACCTCACCGTTTAAGCATGCCTGCTGTCATTTGACTTTCCTTCTGCCTTTTTTATTATGTGAATGCATCTGGTCTACGCTTCCAAAATGGTATTTTTAAACACTGTCCATGCCTGATTAACAGTCTTAGGGCCTGTTATTCAACTTGGCAGGTCTAAGAGCCGTAGCCGCTTAACCCTGCCTGCCGATCCCCCAAACCTCAGATATTTACTTCCACGGCAACAAAAGTGAATATCCGGGTCTGTCCATGCTGCCCTGAAGCCGCTGAGGCTAACCGTGCAGCATCAATATTGGCTGCTGCACGGTTAGCCTCATTGCCTATAAGATAGGCAAGGGTTTTCCTCATCTATCTTATAGGTACTGAGAACTAACCGTGTAGCTTCCAATATCGGTACTGCACAGTTAGCACCGGTCTCCGCCTCCACTCTGCCCTGGAACACCCCTGGCACACCTGGATACTAGCCGGTTAGTATCGGGGTACATAGGGGCCTTAGTTGGGGATATTCGACGGCACTACCCATGTTACTGTATGTGCCGTTGAATATCCGGTTAGCAGGGCCCTTAATCTTTACTGTACAGCTGCTCCTTTTAATTTTTCTTTTACTATTTTCCTTATTTTATCATAGTCTCCCCTTTTGAAAGTTAAATGCTAACATAGCAGATTTTCTTAGGGGTATGTTTATTAAACCGCGCTACTGTGCGGGGTGCACTTGAGCGTGCGCTAAGGTACCTTAGCGCATGCTAATGATGCATTTTTGTGCCCTGCACATGTGCGCGCCGCACTGACGGGCCCGCTCATGTGCGCGTCGCGCAAATGAGCGATAGAGGCGTGGAAAGGCTCCCGGAGGGTGGAAGAAGGCTCCCCAGGGGCGGAGAGACGGGGTCAATGGGTGGAGAGTGGGAGGGGAGAGGCTCCCCGCACAGGAGCGGGGCTGAAATTCGATGAAAAAAATACCGCGAGTGAAAACCTCACGGTAGAGCCGATTTAAAGGGAAGAGAAACCATTTCTGTCAGCAATGTACAGCAAAACCAGGGAAACCTACAAAACGTGAGCAGTGTGATACATGTGCACAGAACAAAATAGCATATAAAAATTGAAAATGACCACAACAAAATTCTAATAAATTATAATCCAGCTGGGCAACAGTGATAGTCATGGAAAACATCAAAAATCACTCCCAAGAAAGCCCCAAAAAAGAAATATGAATTTTAGAAGGGTCTACGCTCCGTCCCCATACAAGGTGAATGATCCCACAGTGAAATTGTGCAGAGCAGGGTGTATGACTCCTTTGGCCAGGTTTCCTATCTCCAGGGACTGCACTGTCTCTGTGGCCACAGTGTGGTGCAGTGAACACAGACAGTGTGTTCAGGAGCCAAAGATCATCAGTTCAAGTCCCAGCTGGGGCTCCTGCAAACCCAATCCCCATATTTTACCCACCACTAAACCATGATAGTAAAGACCAACCTTTTTTGCAGATAACATAAGCATGGTCCAAACACCTCTATTTTACCCTACAGAGCACAGACACCAGAAACATGCGCATTACCTAGACCACAGTCCCCTCAATGCAGTCCTGGAGGGCCACATATCATTTAGCTGTGATGCTGTCAGCAATATGAGGCCATGTCACCATGGTGGCAGAGGGGTACCGTTAGTGGAGGGGGCAGTGGCTGCTGCCCACAGCAGACGGTGGCCTAGCCCCCTTCACGTGGGTGCAGTGCCCTCCAACAGACAGGCCCTGTCTGACAAACAGCCATGGACTCCCCAGGGAATGCACTGTTTTTGTGCTAAGACAGTGGTACAGCGGACACAGCCAGTGCCTTTAGGACCAGAAGGTCACAGGTTCAAATCCCAGCTGGGGCTCCTGCCAACCCAGTCCCCTTATTTTACCCATGAAGAAAACATGGTAGTAAAGACTGAACCATTATTGCTGAGACCAACCTCTATTTTACCCTACACAGCACAAACACCATAGAAATGTGCATTACCTACGGCAGAATCCCCCAAATGCAGTCCTGGAGGGCCAAACACCATTCAGGTTCCATGCTGCCTCTAATAAAGATGCCTGTGCTGCATATCTATGCACCACCCCCATGGTATGCAGATGTATCCCATGCATATTCATGAGGGACAGCATGAAAACCCGAACAGTGTTTGGCACACCAGGACTGGAGTTGGGAACCTATGCCGTAAAGCAGCAGCCAACAGGGCCAGACACACCCACACCCACAGGCCCCATTGGCTAATGCCTCCTGGAGAGGCAGGACATTGGGCCCTGCGTGCATCTCCCAATACTAGCACTTGCATACCTTAGCAATGCCACCCTACACCTGGGTATACGGTACACACCTATCAAACGTTCCCTATGATTACTGGCAGATAGCAAGTCCTACGTTAAGCACAGTTTGCTCATTGAGCTCCATCATAACAATCTTTCTGATGTCTGCGGTGTGTGCTTCAGGTCTGGTCTCTGACAGTGTTTACCACCCTGGGGAGTGACCCCCAACAGTATTGCATAGGACTGGTGTGGTGGGCAGGGCTGCTAAACTCCTCTATAGTAGCACAATGCTGGCATAGGTGTGGGAGTGTGTGTCTGTCTATACAGTGTGTGGTGGCTGCAAACACCTTCCACAGCCCACACTGCCAGCACTGTTGCCAGTATTGGCCTGCCAATGTGCATAATGAGGAGCAAGGTACCATGGGTATAGCCTGGACAGGGTGACCTGGCCAGGATGCATCTGCACAGGGCATAGGGCACTGGCTGGGACATTGTAGTGCCTGGCCCCACCTACACAGACAGGGTGACCTCAGTATGTCCTGCTGGGGGATCACTCTCACCCTGACTGTGCAGTGACGACAGCATGGCTAGGCACCCCCCATAGTGCTATATAGTATTTCTCTCATGTGATATTTATGTGTTTCCTTTTGGGGCCCAGTCACTGATTTATCTGCTTGTTGTGTATGCTGACATCCAAGTTCTGGGTGCATGCATTTCCACTGGGAACATGCACTATGGACTAGCTAGCAAACTGTTTGCAGCTTGTATGTGTCTTGATGGAGTGGCTTGCAGGGTGCAACGGCTGAAGGCTTGCTGCAGGAGAATATCAGATAGTGGTGGGGTGCAGCTTAGCATATCCAGGCCTAATGTCTGTCTGCTATTGTGTTATGGATGTGTACAGAGCTGCATTGACTGCCCTGTAGGGTGTCTGTTCCCCAGCAGGACCGGGGTTGAATGGTCCCCTCTACTGCCACCATTGCAGGGAGGTAGAATGTGGATCTGTTGATAGGAGACCCTGTTTGCCACCCTCAGCCCTGGAGGGGGGGGGGTGGTGGTGGTGGTGGTACATGGCCCACCTAGGGGTCCATAGGGGCTATACCTGACTGAGACAGACAGAGATATCCAAGGTGTTTCTGCAGAAACTATCTATCTCACACATTAACACTGCTTTGGACCTCCGGCATGCCCTCTTTCAGCCATGGAAGGTGCTGTGGACCTGGTGCTGGGCGCCTCACCGCACCCTCAGGGTGAGCACAGTACCCACACAATGTGACGGTGTGTAGCTACTCTGTGCCAGTAAAACACACGGTCAGTACCCCCTACCAGGCCGAGGTGCTGTGGGGGTGCACATGGTCACTTCCCCCTACCAGGCCGGGGTGCTGTGGGGGTGCATTCCCCATCTTGTGTTTATCTGTGGACAGCTGATTTGCATGTGCAGTGCATCATGGGTACGGGTGGGCTAACCCTATCCTGGTGACCACAGCAGACTGTCTGTGTGGTGACATGCACTCCCTCTGCAGCCAGCTATAGAGCTGTAGCACAATGGTTACTTCACTGCCTGTGGAGTCAGAGGTCATGGGTTCAAACCCACAGTGGGGTTATTTGATGGGGCTGCCCAGAGCATTATCTCTTTTTAATGTACATTATTGCTGCCAGCAAAAACACCCTCATCGTACTATATCCATAAGGTGCCTCAGAGGGCGCTTTATAGGGCGCCCTATAGGTTACCTTATGGTTACCATCCATATAAGGTGCACTATACGTTATCCTGTGGAGCAACTTATAGGGTGCCCTATAGGGGACATTTTAGGGTGCCGTGGCGGACAGTGCACTTTATAATGTGCCCTATGGAGTGCCTTATAGGGTGCCTTATGCGGCACCTTCAGTTACGGCACGTGAGGACCTGTTTGCTGGCAGCAATTAATAAAATACAACTAAAGTGCTGCAGGAAAAAATACATACATTGCAAAGCTGATGCCACAGCCAGCCTTACGTATTAGGCACACTGGGGAGCAAACTCATGACCCCTGTATCAGCAGTCAGTGCCTTACCCATTGTGCTATACTGCTGCTCCTCCTTGCATGTCAGCGCACCTACTTATGCTTTTCATTCCTTAGACTGCACAGTGCTCCCATCAAAAACATTGCTGTGACCTTGCGGTATCTCATACGGCACCCTATAAAGCGCCCTATCAGCAACATTCTAGGGTGCCTTGGCGGACAGTGCACTTTAAAATGTGCCTTATGGGGCACCTTATGTTAACACGCTTTGAGAGTGCGTTTGCTAGTAGTAGTAATTAAAATAAAAAATAAAATGCCTCCTAAAGCAAACTTACCCATAATAGGTAATGCCTCAGCCAGCCTTCTTCATTGGGCACAGTGGGGGATTGAACCCATGATCCCTGCACTATTGGTCAGTGTCTTAACCATTGTGCTGTGGCTTTGCTCCTGTGCTTGTGCATCAGCGCGCCACCTTATGCCGCCCAATATTAAAATGCCTCCTAAAGCAATAGCGTGCCACCTTATGCCGCCCATTATTTAAATGCCTCCGCCAGCCATCTTCGTTGGGCACTGTGGGGGATTGAACCCCTGATCCCTACACCGTTGGTCAGTGTCTTAACCATTGTGCTGTGGCTCTGTTCCTGTGCTTGCACATCAGCGCGCCACTTATGCTTCCCGCGCAGCTTTCTCATGCGCTAATGTGCGGGGCGCACATGGGCGCCACGCACATTAGCGCATGAATAATCCCGTTTTTTTTTTCTGCTTGAAACGCCCACTCCTTATATGGCACCCGCACACTAGCGGGCCGCGCACATTAGCGGGGTTTTAGTAAACATACCCCTTAGTGTCTTCATTCCAGTTATTAACACAAATTCAGTCATGATATGATCACTATTGCCAGGTGGCCCCAGCACTGTTACCTTTCACACCAAATCCTGCATCCACTAAGGACTAGATATAAAATAGCTCCCACTCTTGTCAGTTCCTGAACCAGCAGCACCATGAAGCAGCCCAAATGCATGGCCCTGAATTTTTTAGCCTTAAATCTCAGTTGCCAAATTCTCAACCATTCTTCAAGCTTAGCTAGATCCCTTCTCATATTATCTACTCCTTCCTGGGTTTCTACTCTATTACAGATTTTGGTATCATCTGCAAAGAGGCAAATATTACCCGACAGCCCTTCCGCAATATCATCAACAAAGATGTTAAAAAGAATCGGACCAAGGACAGATCCCTGTGGCACACCACTGGTAACCTCCTTCTCCTCAGAGTGAGCTCCATTTATCTGTACGCTTTGTTGCCTCCCACTCAACCAATTTCTAACCCAATCAATAACTTTAGGATCCATCTCTAGGTTGCTCTGTTTGTTTATAAGTCGTCTGTGCGGAACGGTGTCAAAGGCTTTACTGAAATCTAAATACATCACATCTAGGGCTCTCCCTCTGTCCAACTCCCTGGTCACCCAGTCAAAGAAATCAATTAGATTTGTCTGACAAGACCTGCCTCTGGTGAATCCATGCGGATCCAGTAATCCATTGGACTCCAGAAACCTCACTATTTTCTCTTTCAGCAGTATTTCCCATAATTTACTTACTACAGAGATTAAACTAACTGGCCTGTAGCTTTCAACCACATTCTTATTTCCGCTTTTGTGTAAAGGGACCATATTTGCCTCTCTCCAGTCCTCTGGCACCACTCCTGACTCCAAAAAGGCATTGAAAAGGTCAGTCAGTGGATCCGCTAGAACGTCCCCAAGTTCCTTCAGTATTCTTGGATGTATCCCATCTGGTCCCATTGCTTTGTCTACTTTTAGTTTAGTCAGTTCCTCACGAACACCATCTTCTGAATATCATTTGATATTCCCGTCGCTTCTGTTCCTATTTGTGGTTGTTTTCTTAAGTCCTGCTCCTGGACGTTCATCTGTGAACACAGAACAGAAATATTTATTAGACAATTCCACTTTATCCTCATCAGTTTCTACATATTCCTCCCCTTCACCCTTGAGTCTGACAATACCAATTTTGCCCTTCCTCCTCTCACATATCTGAAAAATGTCTTACCCCCCTCCCTCCCCCCCTATTTTATTTCATTGGCTATTTCTTCTTCTTTTTGTATCTTTGCTTTCTTTGCTAGCCTCTCTAGGTTTTTCCAAATATAGATGCCTGTCTCCCTCCCTCTGTTATCTCATATATTTCATGAAGGCCTCTCTCTTTATCTTCACCTTTTCAACTACTTCTTTTGAGAACCATAGCGGCCTCATTTTCCTTTTACCCTTATTTACCATTCTAACAAAAAGGTTGGTTGCCCTTAAAAATATCCCCTTTCATTTTTGCCCACTGTTAGCCCCATGCAGAAAGGGGGATGCCCAGCCTGTCCTGGCATCCAAAATCTGGATTTGCACCCGATTCTGATCCCACAGGAGCTAGATGGCTCTGCGGGATCGGGATCTGAATCTGGTGCAAAGTGCTTGGACAGGCAGGACATGGCCTGATTCGGGCCCTTTGGATGCCCTGCTCCCTCCCCGTCCACCCTGCCACGGCTCCTGCATGGAGCCCGGTACTGTGGTGTCCCATCGCCATGGCACCGGGATGCCATGCAGTAGCTGCGCACACCCCCTGATCCAGAATTGCTTGCTTTCCCCACCGCCCAACCCCCAAATGGGCCTGCCCAGGCTGGGATCAGGCAGTGGGGAATCTCCTGTAGCTTCCCTACATTTCGAGGGGGGTACACCGCCGCAGGCTGCTGCAATCGGGGTAACCTATTCCACCCACAAGGTAGAATAAATCAACTGTCCATTTCATCCAGCATGGACATGCAGGACCGTGACCAGTATCGGCCATGTATATCCAGGTCTAGGTCCTGCCTCCGGCCCGCCTTGTCTCCTCCCCCTGCCTGCCCCCTCCTGCTCTCATCCAGAGCTCCCCGGACAGCGGCCCTGAATGTGCAGAGAGCTCTGGACTGCGAATCGGGTCCTGACAAATAGTGGGGGTTGGACATCCATCTCGGACGTTTGACCCCGCTATTCGGGACTCTGCAAGCTGCCCATAGTTTAAACCTATAGGCATGGTGGGGGGGGGGGGGAGCTGGGGGTAGGTTCTTTTGAACTGTTGAATGGGGGTGTAGTTGATATTGGTACTGGGTTATGACCAGGATCGGGTTTTTTTAGGGTACGATGGGGTGGGGAGGGGTAATGGGCTAGGGTGAAAAATGTAAAAAATGGATTTTGTTCTAACTATATTGGGACTGTTGGTTGTAAATCTTGTATTTGTATTGGTTGGATTCTATTATTGGAGCCGTGTTGGTGTAGCAATAAACAGATTGCAATGTAAACCTATAGGCGACTATTTTCGGTGCCCATATGTGTAAATTATGCACCCCCTTTCCTGCATAACCAGGCACCTATATTCAGCAGCTAAAGAAATGCATAGCACTGCAGAATATTGGCATAGATTGAAATGTCTAAACAAGATGTTTCAATTTATGCAAGGCAACCTGGTGAAAAATGAGGACACTGTTTTTTTTAATTTTATTTCATTAAAAAATGGAAAGGAAAGAAGACCTGAGTAGACACCTGCTCAACATTCCCATAGAGAGGGACTAGGGGGGCCTGGTCCTGTTTTTTAGAGCCTGAAATAGCTCCTCTGATACTGTCACCATGGCAACTGAAGCAGAGCGAACAGAAAGTGATGCAGAGGAGGACTCAGCACATCACTAAACAATTGTTGGGTTGCCATGACGACACAGACAAGGTGAATTAATGGCATTTCTGCTTCTCCTCCTTTTCACAATAAAATGTCCTTTCATCTCTGCCAATATACAGCAGCACAGAGGAACACAGTATCGATCCTCATTCTTAAAAGAAGTTCTCCTTTTTCCCCATTGTGCAACAATGCTGAGGAGAGACAGTATCAACGATCCAGCTGTCTTCCCAGTCACATGTGCAATGCACAGCTTTAACGGTCCTCACTATTTTCACAATAATCCTTCCTCCTCTTTCAACATTGGGGGAAACCTTTCAAGCTGTCCAAGCTGGGGTGCAGGGCACAGGCACTTTAGCTTTGAAATTTGCTCATGGTGTAGCTACTTTTTTCTTTTTAGAAGTCTGTGGCTGGTTGAGTCTGATTGTATAATGCTGCTATGTTTTATTATTCACTGTAAGTTGTAGTTTGGTTTTTCTTGTGAATTGATTTTAAACACTTTCTTGTGTCAAAAATAAAAGGCAGAAGGTGATTAAACTTCAGTGGATTTAAAAATACAATCCAAGTGGATTATTTTCCTCTGCCGACCTAAACATGCCCCTGGGAAGGCTGTCTCTAGACATAGCTAAAAGTCCACACATTGAGGGAGAATAATTTTCTGGCTATAGTTCACATGGTAAATCACCAACATTTTCTCATGTGAAAAATGTTCAAACTTGCTCTGCCAGCAGTAGTGTGGAGCTCACAGCATCAATGTCCTTATCCTTTCCACAATTATCCCTTCTCCTGTTCTCTCACATGACGCAGCAGCATCGGGGAACACACAGCACCAGTGAACCTCATCCTTCCTAGATGTAGTGGAGCCCACAGTGCCTGCCATCTCTGCCTCTACCAGCAGGAGATGCTACAGTGAATGGTGCAAAAAAGATGACTGTCGTGAGCTGTAAGGGATTTAATTAAAACTGCTGACAGAAAGGTTACAGAACCCTGCTTCCCCGCACGTACTAACTAGCCCAATGGCCTTGGAAGTAGGAAAGTAACAAGTTGGTGAACTGGCCATTGTATCTGGGACTAGAAGGGGGGTAAGCAGGTGCTGAGCCCACTCCAAGAACCTAATTGGATAATCATATCAGTACCGGGACCAATAGAGGAGGTACGGGAGGTTACCGGGACCAATGAAATGTTTTTCTATACCTAGAATGGAGCAAAAGTCTATAAAAGTTGTTGTTTTGTCAGAGAACATTGCTCAGCCATTTTGAATTTGATTCTGCTTGAGACTTGTGCACAAATAAATGATTTGGACCTTCTGAACAGACTCCTGGTATCATTGGTTTGTCTGCGCTCTGCTGCTACAGTGTTGACCCATTGCTTTACAGTCCACTTCCTCCAGCAGAAGGCATTGGAGAGCACACTTGCAGATTTATATCCATCTCTTTCTTTTTACCTTTGTCCTGCTCCCCCTGGAAACCATGTTGAGTTATTCATTTTGAACGTCTTCTTTTGACACCATTAGCTAAGCTGCAGCATTCCCAGATGGGCAGGAGGGACAGACGTGTTTGGTGTGGCCAGCAGACATCACATCGTACTTGTGTACACTTTGCTTCTTTTAAATTATTCTAGGTTTCCTTTTAATAGAATTCAGAACAAAATAACAAGTCCACACCCCCGCAGATAATTAGCCTTTTGTCGATAGAGCAAAGTCTCTTAACGCCCAGGTTGCCATGGAGATGACGAATCAGCAAATCGATGCCCCTGTTTCCAGATTAGGATGAAAAAAGGTGCCTTCTAGTTATATAGCAATTAGCATCAGATGAAGACATCTAAGCCCATTCAGTCTGCACAATTCACAGGCTGCTTGTGTCGGCACAAACTCTACTGGATCTTCCCTCATCTCCCTTTCTTGCCTTCACTACCTCTCTCTGCAACTAAGTGTGCTTGAACTCTTGTCATCGTATGTTGGTTGCTACCAGTTCTATTCAAGATATCCCCCATTTTCTTACCAAAAAAAAAATATTTCCTCAGGCATCCTCTCTACCTACTTCCCTACGATGACTCCTTCAACTTCTTCAGCTACAGAACTTACTTTTGCTAATACTCTTAATTCATTTTGTCCAGGGAACAAATGTTATTTATTTATCACTCAAATTTATATAAGACCTTTTCTCAAAAGCTATGAGGTGGTTTGCAACAATCAGTAAATACAAATAACAATAGAGTAACGCATAAAATAATCAGCATAAGATATCCTAAATCAAAAGTATTTACAAACAACCAGGCCTTATAGTGTTTATGAAACACAGCAGCCTCTTCCAGCAATTTCAGCTCCAATGAAAGCAAATTCCAAAGAGATGGACCTTTCTGAGAGAAGGCCCTACAGCTTATAGCTACTAATCAAATACCTCCCGGAACCTGTAGTAAATTCTCACCTGCAGAGCATAAACTTTGAGATTGAAAATATTACTAGAGGTGCGAGCACAAAAGTAAAGGAGCATTGACATGTAGAATCCTAAAAATCATGAATAAAAATATATGGATAAATATTTAGATGTGGCAGTCAGCAATCTTTTTTAAAGCTAGCCGCCATGGCTAAATAAAAAAACCGAGGGATGATACTAAAAAAGGATTTATCTGGTTAGCAAGACCTGTTAACCAGACAAGCCCCAGTGAGCCCAGTATGAGTGGCACCATCTGGATAGTGCCACCAAATATTTCCTCTGACCGCTGCACCACTATCCAGATAGGGGCAGGGAGATCCATGGTCCGAGCTGGCAAGGAGCCTGAACTTAAATGGATAATAGCAGTTTTTAGCTAAGCAAAGGAAGAAAGCTGTGCTTAATTTATCTGGATTGGCTATCCGGAAAGGATGAAAATTACTGCTATCCATACAGCCACTGCTGCTTACCACAAAATCCAGATATTGCCAATGAATATGTGGTTTTACTTTAGTGTTGGCTGGCATTTAAAAAAAATGCTGACCACCATAGGCTCAGTATCGGCCTGAAGATATTCAGTGCCGATATGCAGATAGTGATCAGCACTGAATATGATCACTGTGATCAGTGTTGGTACTATCTGCATAGCAGGGATTTTCAGCACCAATCTATGGATAGTTATCTTGATAGCCATTAGGACAGCTTATCGCTATATAGATAAATTGCAGCTCAGCCCTTCGACTTCCAGGAACTATCCAGACAGTGCTGAGCCACTCAGACAGAATACCCAGAAGCACTATCCAGACAGCGCTGAGCCAGTCAGACAGAATACTCAGCAGCACTATCCAGACAGCACTGAGCCAGTCAGACAAAATACTCAGCAGCACTATCCATACAGCGCTGAGCCAGTCAGAGAGAATACTCAGCAGCACTATCCATACAGCGCTGAGCCAGTCAGACAGAATACTCAGCAGCACTATCCAGACAGCACTGAGCCAGTCAGACAAAATACTCAGCAGCACTATCCAGACAGCGCTGAGCCAGTCAGACAGAATACTCAGCAGCAATATCCAGACAGCACTGAGCCAGTCAGAGAGAATACTCAGAAACACTATACAGACAGCACTGAGCCAGTCAGACAGAATACTCAGCAGCACTATACAGACAGCACTAGCCGGTCAGATAGAATACTCAGCAGCACCATCCAGACAGCACTGAGCCACTCAGACAGAATACCCAGCAGAAATATCCAGACAGCGCTGAGCCAGTCAGACAGAATACTCAGCATCACTATCCAGACAGCACTGAGCCAGTCAGACAGAATACTCAGCAGCACTATACAGACAGCACTAGCCGGTCAGATAGAATACTCAGCAGCACCATCCAGACAGCACTGAGCCACTCAGACAGAATACTCAGCAGAAATATCCAGACAGCGCTGAGCCAGTCAGACAGAATACTCATCAGCACTATCCAGACAGCGCTGAGCCACTCAGACAGAATTCTCAGCAGCACTATCCAGAGAGTGCTGAGACAGACAGACAGAATACTCAGCAGCACTATCCAGAGAGTGCTGAGACAGACAGACAGAATACTCAGCAGCACTATCCAGACAGTGCTAACCATTCAGACAGAATACTCAGCAGAAGTATCCAGACAGCGCTGAGCCAGTCAGACAGAATTCTCAGCAGCACTATCCAGAGAGTGCTGAGACAGACAGACAGAATACTCAGCAGCACTATCCAGAGAGTGCTGAGACAGACAGACAGAATACTCAGCAGCACTATCCAGACAGCGCTAACCATTCAGACAGAATACTCAGCAGCAGTATCCAGACAGCGCTGAGCCAGTCAGACAGAATTCTCAGCAGCACTATACAGACAGCACTAGCTGGTCAGAGAGAATAATCTGCAGCACCATTCAGACAGCACTGAGCCAGTCAGAAAGAATACTCAGCAGAACTATCCAGACAGCCCTGAGACAGCCAGACAGAATATTCAGCAGCACTATCCAGACAGCGCTAACGATTCAGACACAACCACGCGCAGGACCCAAAAGGTAGGCAGAGCTCCGGAGTCTCAATGCGTGGATGAGACAATGGTGCAGAGATGAGGGTTTTGGATTTGTTAGGAACTGGGGAACATTCTGGGGAAAGAAGGGACTCTTCCAAACGGATGGGCTTCACCTTAACCGGGATGGAACCAGGCTGCTGGCATTAGCCTTTTAAAAGGAGATAGAGCAGCTTTTAAACTAGATAATAGGGGAAAGCCGACAGTCGCCCAAGAGCGCATGGTTCGGAAGAATGTATCCTTGAAGGATACTACCAAAAGCAGAGAGGTTCCAAAAAAGAGTAAAGTAGCCCAAATGCCCTCGAGCATGGAGCAGACAGCGCTTAAAGATCCTAAATTACCCATGTCTACCAACAGCCAGATTAATATGAATAAAATACAGTCTCTAAAGTGCTTGTATGCAAATGCTAGAAGTCTAAAAAATAAGATGGAAGAGTTAGAATATATAGCATTAAATGAGAGTTTAGACATGACTGGAATATCAGAGACATGGTGGAAGGAGGACAACCAGTGGGACACTGTGAAACCTGGGTACAAACTATATCGTAATGATAGAGCTGATCAAATTGGTGGAGGGGTTGCGCTCTATGTTAGAGAGGGCATTGAGTCAGAAAAGATTAAAGTTTTGCAGGAAACAAAATTTGCTGTAGAATCTCTATGGATTGAAATTCCATGTTAAAAGGGGAAGGCGATGACGGTGGGGGTGTACTATCGGCCGCCTGGCCAGAATGAACAAATGGATGATGAAATGCTCAAAGAAATCAAGGATGCTAACAAAAGTTACAGCGCAGTAATAATAATGGGTGATTTCAATTACCCCGGTATCGAATGGGTCAGTGTCACGGCAGGACATGCTAGGGAGATAAAGTTCCTAGATGAAATAAATGACTACTTCTTGGAGCAGCTGGTTCATGAACTGACCAGAGGGGAAGCCATATTAGACCTAGTCCTTAGTGGAACACCAGATCTAGTGCAAGAGATAAGGATGTTGGGGCCACTTGGCAATAGCGATCAAAGCATGATCACATTTGATTTAATTAGTGGAGGAGGGATAGTAAGGAAATCCACAGTACTACCTTTTAACTTTCGAAAGGGAGACTATGATAAAATGAGGAAAATAGTTAAGAAAAAACTAAAAGGAGCAGTTGCAAAGATTACAGACTTACATCAAGCTTGGGTGTTGCTGAAAAATACTATCTTGGAAGCCCAGACCAGCTGTATTCCACACTTTAAGAAAAGTGGAAGGAAGTCCAAAAAACTGCCAGCATGGTTTAAAGGTGAGGTCAGAGAGGCTGTTGTTGCCAAAAAAGCATCTTTCAGGAAATGGAAAAAAGAGCCAAACGACGAAACCTGGAAATAGCACAAGCACTGGCAAGTCAAATGCAAGGCACTGATGGCAGGCAAAGGGAGAATTTGAGAAGAAGCTTGCTGCGGAAGCAAAAACGCAAAATAAAGACTTCTTCAAGTACATTTGTAGCAAAAAACCTGTGAGAGAGTCAGTTGGTCCACTAGATGATAGAGGGGTTAAAGGGGCACTAAGAGGCGACAAGGCGATAGCGGAGAGACTGAATGAATTCTTTGCTTCGGTCTTTACTGAGGAAGATGTAGGTATGTTACCCATGACTAAAGTGGTATTTAAAGGTGCGGAAGAATTGAAGGAAATATCGATACATCGGGAAGATGTATTACAACTATTAGATAAACTGAAGAGTAGCAAATCACCTGGGCCGGATGGTATACATACAAGGGTGTTGAAAGAACTGAAATACGAGATTGCAGACCTGCTATTAGTAATCTGTGAACTATCATTAAAATCATCTCTAATACCTGAAGATTCGAGGAACGCCAATGTATCACCAATTTTTATAAAGGGTTCCAGGAGTAATCCGGGAAACTACAGACCCGTGAGCCTGACGTCAGTACCGGGAAAAATGGTAGAAACTATCATAAAGAATAAAATTACTCAGCATGTAGATAGTCATGGCCTAATGGGAGACTGCCAACATGGCTTTAGACAAGGAAGATCTTGTCTTACTAATCTGTTATGTTTTTTTGAAGGAGTGAATAAACAAGTGGACAAAGGTGAGTCGGTTGATATTGTGTATCTGGACTTTAAAAAAGCCTTTGACAAGGTCCATCATCAGAGACTTTTGGTAAAACTAAAGAGTCATGGGATAGGAGGCAGTGTACATTTGTGGATCAAGAACTGGTTAAAAGATAGAAAGCAGAGGGTAGGGCTAAATGGCCAATTTTCCCAATGGAGAAAGGTGAATAGTGGTGCACCCCAGGGATCTGTGCTGGGTCCTGCGCTTTTTGACATATTCATAAATGACCTCGAAAGTGGAATAATGAGTGAGGTTATCAAATTTGCAGATGACACAAAATTATTTAAAGATGTTAAAACCCAAGAGGATTGTGGAAAATTGCAAGAGGATCTTGATAAATTGGAAGACTGGGCATCAAAATGGCAGATGAAATTTAATGTGGACAAGTGCAAAGTTATGCACCTAGGGAAGAATAACCCAAACTATGGTTACATGATGCAAAGTTCCGCATTAGGAACCACCACCCAGGAAAAAGCATTAGGCGTCATTGTGGATAACATGTTAAAACCCTCGGCCCAGTGTGCAGCGGCGGCCAAGAGAGCAAATAGAATGCTAGGTATCATAAGGAAAGGAATGGAAAATAAAACAAAAGATATTATAATGCCTCATATCGTTTCATGGTGAGACAGCACCTTGAATATTGTGTGCAATTCTGGTCGCCGTATCTTAAAAAGGATATAGCGTTATTAGAAAAGGTTCAGAGAAGAGCCACCAAAATGGTAAAGGGGATGGAAGGATACTCCTATGAAGAAAGGCAAAAAGGTTTAGGGCTCTTTAACCTGGAAAAGAGACGGCTGAGGGGAGATATCATAGAACTCTATAAATTAAAGAACGGAGTGGAACGGGTACACGTAGATTGATTGTTTACGTTATCAGAATATAGAAAGACTAGGGGACATGCAACGAAGCTACAGGGTAAACTATTTAAGACTAATAAAAGAAAATATTTTTTCACTCAACATGTAATCAAACTCTGGAATTTGTTACCGGAGGATGTAGTAAAGGCTGTTAGTGTAGCTGGGTTTAAAAAGGGTTTGGACAAGTTCCTGGAGGAAAGCTCCATAACCCATTATTAAGAAGGGAACCAGGATATCAATGCTTGACGCAGTACAAGCATTGTGCAACCTGTGTCTTTTGGGGAAACTGCTAGGTACATATGACCTAGATTGGCCACTGTTGGAAACAGGATACTGGGCTTGATGGACCTTGGTCTGACCCAGTATGCCATATCTTATGTTCTTATGTAGAATACTCAGTAGCACTATCCAGAAAGTGCTGAGCCACTCAGACAGAATATACAGCAGAACTATCCAGACAGCACTTAGCCACTCAGACAGAATACTCAGCAGCAGTATCCCGACAGCACTAGCTGGTCAGACAGAATACGCAGCAGTACAATCCTGATAGCGCTGAGCCAGTCAGACAGAATACTCAGCAGCAGTATCCAGTCAGCACTGAGCCAGTCAGACAGAATACTCAGCAGCACTATCCAGGCAGCCCTGAACCACTCAGACAGAATACTCAATAGCACTATCCAGACAGCACTGAGCAATACAGAGAGAATACTCAGCTGCACTATCCAGACAGCGCTGAGCCAGTCAGACAGAATACTCACCGGCACTATCCAGACAGCACAAGCCGGTCAGACAGAATACTCAGCAGTACTAACCAGACAGCGCTGAGACACTCAGACAAAATACTCAGCAGCACTATCCAGACAGCACTGAACCAGTCAGACAGATTAATCAGCAGCACTATTCACCAGTCAGACAGAATACCCAGCAGCACTATCCAGACAGAGATGGGCTACTCAGACAGAATACTCAGCATCACCATCCAGACAGAGCTGAGCCAGTTAGACAGAATACTCAGCAGCACTATCCAGACAGCGCTGAACCATTCAGACAGAATACTCAGCAGTAGTATCCAGACAACACTAGCTGGTCAGACAGAATACTCAGCAGTACTATCCTGATGGTGCTCAGCCAATCAGACAGAATACTCTGCAGCACTATCCAGACAGCGCTGAGCCAGTCAGACAGAATACTCACCAGCACTATCCAGACAGCACAAGCCGGTCAGACAGAATACTCAGCAGTACTAACCAGACAGCGCTGAGACACTCAGACAAAATACTCAGCAGCACTATCCAGACAGCACTGAACCAGTCAGACAGATTAATCAGCAGCACTATTCACCAGTCAGACAGAATACCCAGCAGCACTATCCAGACAGAGATGGGCTACTCAGACAGAATACTCAGCATCACCATCCAGACAGAGCTGAGCCAGTTAGACAGAATACTCAGCAGCACTATCCAGACAGCGCTGAACCATTCAGACAGAATACTCAGCAGTAGTATCCAGACAACACTAGCTGGTCAGACAGAATACTCAGCAGTACTATCCTGATGGTGCTCAGCCAATCAGACAGAATACTCTGCAGCACTATCCAGACAGCGCTGAGCCAGTCAGACAGAATACTCAGCAGCAGTATCCAGTCAGCACTAGCTGGTCAGACAGAATACTGAGCAGCACTATCCAGACAGCACTAGCCAGTCAGACAGAATACTCAGCAGCACTACCCAGACAGCGCTGAACCAGTCATACAGAATACTCAATAGCACTATCCAGACAGCACTGAGCCATTCGGACAGAATACTCAGCTGCACTATCCAGACAGCACTAGCCAGTCAGACAGAATACTCAGCAGCAGAATCCAGACAGCACTAGCTGGTCAGACAGAATACACAGCAGTACTATCTATACAGCACTGAGCCACTCAGACAGAATACTGAGCAGCACCATCCAGACAGCGCTGAGCCAGTCACACAGAATACCCAGCAGCACTATCCAGACAGGCACTGAGCCAGTCAGACAGAGTACTCAGCAGATCTATCCAGACAGCGCTGAGTTGCTCAGACAGAATACTCAGCAGCACTATCCAGACAGCGCTAAACCACTCAGACAGAATACTCAGCAGAATTATCCAGACAGCGCTAAGCCACTCAGAGAGAATACTCAGCAGCAGCATCCAGAGAGCACTGAGCCAGTCAGACAGAATACTTTGCAGCACTATCCAGTCAGACAGAATTCTCAGCAGTACAATCCACCAGTCAGACAGAATGCTCATTAGCACTATCCACACAGCGCTGAGCCGGTCAGAAAGAATACCCAGAAGCACTATCCAGACAGCACTGACAGAATACTCCAGAAAGACAGAATATCCAGACAGAATACTCAGCAGCACTATCCAGACAGAACTAGCCAGTCAGACAGAATACTCAGTAGCACTATCCAAACAGCACTGAGCCACTCAGACAGAATACTCAGCAGCACCATCCAGACATCACTGAGACACTTAGACAGAATACTCAGCAGCACTATCCAGACAAAATACTCAGCAGCAGTATCCACAAGTCAAACAGAATACTCAGTAGCACTATCCAGACAGTGCTGAGCCGGACAGACAGAATACCCAGCAGCACTATCCACACAGCGCTGAACCACTCAGACAGAATGCTCAGCAGCAGTATTCAGAAAGTACTAGCTAGTCAGACAGAATACTCAGCAGCACTATCCAGAGAGCGCTGAACCACTCAGACAGAATACTCAGCAGCACTATTCACTAGTCAGACAGAATACTCAGTAGCACTATCCAGACAGCGCTAAACCACAAGACAGAATCCTAAGTAGCACAATCCAGACAGCACTGAGCCGGACAGACAGAATACCCAGCAGCACTATCCAAACAGCGCTGAGCCACTCAGAGAGAATACTCAGTAGCACTGTCCAGACAGCACTGAGCCACTCAGAAAGAATACTCAGCAGCACTATCCAGAAAGAGCTGAGCCAGTCAGACAGAATACCCAGCAGCACTATCCAGACAGCGCTGAGCCAGTCAGACAGAGTACTCAGCAGATCTATCCAGACAGCGCTGAGTTGCTCAGACAGAATACTCAGCAGCAGCATCCAGAGAGCACTGAGCCAGTCAGACAGAATACTTTGCAGCTCTATCCAGACAGCACTGAGCCAGTCAGACAGAATTCTCAGCAGTACAATCCACCAGTCAGACAGAATGCTCATTAGCACTATCCACACAGTGCTGAGCCGGTCAGAAAGAATACCCAGAAGCACTATCCAGACAGCACTGACAGAATACTCCAGAAAGACAGAATATCCAGACAGAATACTCAGTAGCACTATCCAGACAGAACTAGCCAGTCAGACAGAATACTCAGTAGCACTATCCAGACAGCACTGAGCCACTCAGACAGAATACTCAGCAGCACTATCCAGACAGCGCTGAACCACTCAGACAGAATGCTCAGCAGCAGTATTCAGAAAGTACTAGCTAGTCAGACAGAATACTCAGCAGCACTATCCAGACAGCACTGAGCCACTCAGACAGAATACTCAGCAGCACTATTCACTAGTCAGACAGAATACTCAGTAGCGCTATCCAGGCAGCGCTAAACCACAAGACAGAATCCTCAGTAGCACAATCCAGACAGCGCTGAGCCGGACAGACAGAATACCCAGCAGCACTATCCAAACAGCACTGAGCCACTCAGAGAGAATACTCGGTAGCATTATCCAGACAGCACTGAGCCACTCAGAGAGAATACTCAATAGCACTATCCAGACAGCGCTGAGCCAGTCAGACAGAATACTCAATAGCACTATCCAAACAGTGCTGAGCCATTCAGACAGAATATTCAGCAGCATGATCCAGACAGTGCTAAGCCAGTCAGACAGAATACTCAGCAGCACTATCCAGAAAGAGCTGAGCCAGTCAGACAGAATACCCAGCAGGACTATCCAGACAGCACTGAGCCAGTCAGACAGAGTACTCAGCAGATCTATCCAGACAGCGCTGAGTTGCTCAGACAGAATACTCAGCAGCACTATCCAGACAGCGCTAAACCGCTCAGACAGAATACTCAGCAGAATTATCCAGACAGCACTGAGCCAGTCAGACAGAATACTCAGCAGCAGTATCCACACAGCACTGAACCACTCAGACAGAATACTCAACAGAAGTATCCAGACAGCACTAGCTGGTCAGACAGAATACTCAGCAGTACTATCCAGATAGTGCTTAGCCACTCAGAAAGAATACTGAGCAGCACTATCCAGACAGCACTAGCCAATCAGACAGAATACGCAGTAGCACATTCCAGACAGCACTGAGCCACTCAGACAGAATACTCAGCAGCACTATCCAGACAGCACTGAGTCTCTCAGACAGAACACTCAGCAGAACCATCCATACAGCACTGAGCCAGTCAGACAGAATACTCAGCAGCACTATCCAGACAGCGCTGAGCCACTCAGTTAGAATACTCAGCAGCACTATTCACCAGTCCGAAAGAATACTCAGCAGCACCATCCAGACAGCGCTGAGGCCCTCAGACAGAATACTCAGCAGCACTATCCAGACAGCGCTGACCCAGTCAGACAGAATACTCTGCAGCACTATGCAGAGAGCACTGAGCCAGTCAGACAGAATATTCAACAGCACTATCCAGACAGCGCTGAACCATTCAGACAGAATACTCTGCAGCACTATGCAGAGAGCACTGAGCCAGTCAGACAGAATATTCAACAGCACTATCCAGACAGCGCTGAACCATTCAGACAGAATACTCTGCAGCACTATGCAGAGAGCACTGAGCCAGTCAGACAGAATATTCAACAGCACTATCCAGACAGCACTGAGCCACTCAGACAGAATACTCAGCAGCACTATCCAGACAGCGCTGAGTCAGTCAGACAGAACACTCAGCGGCACTATTCATAAGTCCGACAGAATACTCAGCAGCACCATCCAGACAGCGCTGAGGCCCTCAGACAGAATACTCAGCAGCACTATCCAGACAGCGCTGAGTCAGTCAGACAGAACACTCAGCGGCACTATTCATAAGTCCGACAGAATACTCAGCAGCACCATCCAGACAGCGCTGAGGCCCTCAGACAGAATACTCAGCAGCACTATCCAGACAGCGCTGACCCCGTCAGACAGAATACTTAGTAGCACCATCCATACAGCACTGAGCCACTCAGACAGAATACTCAACAGCACTATCCAGACAGCGCTGAACCATTCAGACAGAATACTCAGCAGCAGTATCCAGACTGCACTAGCTGGTCAGATAGAAAACTCAACAGTAGTATCCAGACAGTGCTGAGCCAGTCAGACAGAATACTCAGCAGCATTATCCAGACAGAGCTGAGCCAGTCAGACAGAATACGCAACAGTACTATCCAGACAGCGCTGAGCCAGTCAGACAGAATACTCATCAATAGTATCCAGACAGCACTAGCTGGTCAGACAGAAAACTCAGCAGTACTATCCAGACAGCGCTGAGCGAGTCAGTCAGAATACTCAGCAGCACTATTCAACAATCAGACAGAATACTCAGTAGCACTATCCAGACAGCGCTGAACCACAAGACAGAATACTCAGTAGCACAATCCGGACAGCGCTGAGCCGGACAGAGAGAATACCCAACAGCACTATCCAAACAGAGCTGAGCCACTCAGAGAGAATACTCAGCAGCAGTACAGTCCAACACTCAGGCACGGACCCACGTTAAAAGGAACAAAATCAGTGCAACAACGTGGAAACCTCAGAAGGATAAAGCAAACTTTATTGTGTAGGGCCAGTGGCAGTTGTTTCACAATAAAGTTTGCTTTATCCTTCTGAGGTTTCCACGTTGTTGCACTGTTTTTTTTTACTCAGCAGCAGTATCCAGACAGCGCTGAGCCAGTCAGACAGAATACTCAGCAGCACTATCCAGACAGTGCTGAGACACTCAGATAGAATACTCAATAGCACTTTTCAGACAGTGCTGAAACGCCCGCACTTGCGCTGTAAAAACTTTCACAAACCACGGGAAAATGTATGTCACAGTGATGCAATTGATCATTGCTATTCCCTGAAAAAGCTGTCACAATTCAACTGCCTGCTAACAAAAGTGGACGTTTTTTTGAAAGCATTTGATCGCATACACATTCCCGCGGTTTGCAGAAGGTTTCTAGAGCATAAGTGGACGGTGTTATGAAGCAATTGATTGCGGTGTAAAGCGGCAGACAAACCGCGATGATCTTGCAGCTCCATGCAAATTCATATTTTACAAGATTAATGCAGGTAAAGCATATATAATAGTGGAATTTATAGTTAGATGCAAAGGGTTGGCTTTGTTCAGAGTGCATTGCACATTCGGCTTCGTGTAGAAGAATCTGTTTATATGTAATTTCCCAAGGCAAGATTTGCAAGCTCACGGTTTGGATGAGTTATCATAGCGGCATTGCATTGTAAAGTTTTGAAGTTCGTGATGGTAACAAAGATTGCAATTATAGTTTTTTTAACGCTACAGCATTATATTTATTTTCGGTTGAAATACCAATAATGGTGGGACTTGATATCATTATCACATATAAGGTCAAGTTCATCTAACATTTATCAACCATGAAGGTTTTTAAATATTATTATTAATATTATTTTTTAGGTTTTAAATTTGTAGAGATAATGTATCTCCATGTTGATAGGGTTGTCTGTTGTGGTTCAAATAGAAGGCCATTTACTTTTGGGTAATTTATTAAAAGTGTACAATACCCTATTTACAATACTCATGAGCATTAAAACGTTTTTCACCTTCCAGTGATATATGAATGTGGATGAATGCCCACGGAGAAAGGCCTCCATTTGCAACATGCTAGTATTGATAACGCACATGAAGGATTCAGGTATATTTTTAGCAATGCTGAGATGACATGATCTTTTGTGGGTGTGATATACATATAGAAAAAAGGAGGTTTAATAACAAATAATATGTAATCTTTAGGATAGACACTAAGGGACAATTTGTATAATTGGTTTTAAGCTTATGTGTTGTAACCAAGACTTGCAGTGGGACACATTAGTTGTTTTGCACGCTAGTACTCTCTTTTTTATTGTTGTTTATATGGGTAGCCTAATTTATAAATGGATTATAAATTTTATACCACCCAACTCATTATTTATTTATTTATTATTTTTAAGTCAGGTCTTAGCATGTACATAATGATTTTAGTTTAACCCTAGTGTCTGGTTGGCACTAGTTGACATAACAATCAAGATGGTCACTTAATGACTGCCATTTGTTACAATATTTCCCTAGCAGATACAATTTATAATGAGGGAACTAAACTTAACTATAGTGATGACTGCGCATGCCTTAGGAACTCACTCCTGCTTCCTGATTTTATTAATTTTGAGAAATAGTTAAGATGGAATAAGTAATGCCTTTTTTCCTGTAGTATGAGAGTAATATACTTGAATCCATTCATTAAAAGTTACTCACCCTTTCAATTACATAAAAGTCACTCACCCTTTCAATTACATGAATAATGCAGTTTTTAATATGTTTTTTATGCCTTTTCAGTAATGACAACTATGTTCTTCATAAGGTGTATGTTTGTTTTAACGGCTTTTAGGTGTTTTGAGTTTATTTATTTTAGCTGTTAATTGGTAAGAATATGTCTGATTTTAGTTATGTTTTGATTTACTTGTTGGTCATATTTTATAACATCATTTATTTATTTATTTGATTGTATAATATGTCCTCATGGTTTGTGCTTGTTCATACAATTGTTTTTATAATATTTTTATTATTATTTATTTATTTATATAGTATACCAGAGTTTCCCCTGAAGATGTTTATTTCGAAACACGGCCTGTGTCGGGCAACATGGTGTTTGAGATTTAATAAAGCTATCCTTCCTTTATACCACGTTCTGTGACTGGGTTTGTATCTTCACGCGGCTACTTGTTTTTCTTGGTGGTACTCAGCAGCACTATCCAGACAGCGCTGAGCCAGTCAGACAGAATACTCAGCAACACTATTCACCAGTCAGACAGAATACTCAGTAGCACTATCCAGACAGCGCTGAGCCAGTCAGACAGAATACCCAGAAACACTATCCAGACAGCGCTGAGCCAGTCAGACAGAATACTCAGCAACACTATTCACCAGTCAGACAGAATACTCAGTAGCACTATCCAGACAGCGCTGAGCCAGTCAGACAGAATACCCAGAAACACTATCCAGACAGCGCTGAGCCAGTCAGACAGAATACTCAGCAGCACTATGCAGACAGCACTGAGCCAGTCAGACAGAATACTCAACAGCACTCTCCAGACAGCGCTGAGCCAGTCAGACAGAATACCCAGAAGCACTATCCAGACAGCGCTGAGCCAGACAGAATACTCAGCAGCACTATGCAGACAGCACTGAGCCAGTCAGACAGAATACTCAGCAGCACTATCCACACAGCGCTGAACCACTCAGACAGAATACTCAGCAGCACCATCCAGACAGTGCTGAGGCACTCAGACAGAATACTCAGCAGCACTATCCAGACAGCGCTGACCCAGTCAGACAGAATACTCAGCAGCACTATCCAGACAGCACTGAGCCAGTCAGACAGAATACTCAGCAGCACTATCCAGACAGCACTGAGCCAGTCAGACAGAATACTCAGCAGCATATCCAGACAGCACTGAGGCTCTCAGACAGAATACTCAGCAGCAATATCCAGAAAGCGCTGACCCAGTCAGACAGAATACTCAGCAGCACTATCCAGACAGCACTGAGCCAGTCAGACAGAATACTGAGCAGCACTATCCAGAGAGCGCTGAGCCAGTCGGATAGAATACTCACCAGCACTATCCAGACAGCACTAGCTGGTCAGACAGAATACTCAGCAGCACTATCCAGAGAGCGCTGAGCCAGTCGGATAGAATACTCACCAGCACTATCCAGACAGCACTAGCTGGTCAGACAGAATACTCAGCAGCACTATCCAGAGAGCGCTGAGCCAGTCGGATAGAATACTCACCAGCACTATCCAGATAGCACTAGCTGGTCAGACAGAATACTCAGCAGCACTATCCAGATAAGTGCCTTTGAATACTGACTCCATAAATTCCAGAAAACAGGTAAATTCAAACTTCTTTTTCTGACCTATAAATGCATTCATTCTACTGCTCCTCACTATCCTTCCTGTCTTCTCTCTTCCTATACCCTCCCGATGAACTCTGCTCTTCCACTGGCCTTCTTCTCTCTATGCCCTTTTCTTCCATTGCTAACTCCAGACTTCAATATTTTCACCTTGCTGCTCCTTATTCCTGGAACAGACTATCCAAGGCTGAACGTCAGGCTCAGGACTGACACTACCCAGGAAGGCTGGGTATGCGTGGCAGGAGGGCACCGACGGCAGGGGGCACCGTCGCTAACCACCCGCCACCCACTGCTTCAAAAAAGAAAGCAGATGTTGGAATATTTCTCTGTTCCCGCGGCTTTGCTCTCTCTTAAACTGCTGGGTCGTGGAGTTTCTAAGAAGAATCAGCATTTCTTGTTTCTCATAAGAAACAGGAAATGCTTATTCTTGTCTTTAGACAAAGGAAGTTTTTTTTTTTCTTGAAACTAATGCCTTCTTCTGCCTAGTGGAAGTCTACCTGTTTGAATGCTTTCATCATTTTCCATTTTTAGTTTAGTTTTCTAGAGAGAACACATTTTGGGTTTCTTAAGTTTCTCTTTGTAGGATTTATGTTGCACGTCCAGTACAATTTTAGGGCACAATACTCCAAGCGATTAACGTGGCTAGCAGAACTGCTAACTGAATTAATTGCAGTGAATGGTATATTCAGCGGCAGTAATACGATTACTGCTGCTAAATATCCACTGCTGCTGGCTCTCCAGGCCAATGTGAGGCACTAAATATCAAACCCGGATATTCAATGGCGGGGTCTGTGATAGTGTGGCGTACGGTGGGAAGGTGTTTTCTTTAAAACATAGGCCAGACAGCAGTTCAGGGACAACAAAAGCAGTTTTTATTCTGTCCCAGCTTGTTAAACCTCCTCAAAGCAATACCCAGAACAGACAGTAGTTCAGGGAAAACAAAATCAGCTTTAATTCTCTCCAAGCTTGTTAAACATCCACAAGCTGATTCTCCCAGCCCTTCTTCCAGCCCCAGTTAAAGTTCCTACCTCAGAATTCCATTGCACAGCTTGCCTTGGAAGGACTTCTGGCTCCACAGGCCTCTCTCCCTCCTGCAGCCTGCTGGGTCTGCTGCTTTTTAACATATTCGTAAACGACCTGGAAATGTGAATAATGAGGGAGGTAATCTAATTTGCAGATGACACAAAATTATTAAAAGTTGTTAAAAGCCAAGAGGATTGTGAAAAATTCCAAGTTCCAGTTCTTTCAACACCTTGGATATATACCATCCAGTCCAGGTGATTTGTTACTCTTCAGTTTATCAAATAGTTGTAATATATCTTCCCGGTGTATCAATATTTCTTTCAATTCTTCTGCGGCATCACTTTTAAATACCATTTCAGTCATGGGTAACATCACTACATCTTCCTCAGTAAAGACCGAAGCAAAGAATTCATTCAGTCTCTCCGCTATGGCCTTGTCCCCTCTTAGTGCCCCTTTTAACCCTCTATCTTATATTGATCCAACTGACTCTCTCACAGGTTTTTTGCTTTATTAAATCAAACGCGATCATGCTATGATCCTTATTGCCAAGTGGTCCCAACACCCTTATCTCTTGCACCAGATCTTGTGTTCCTTTAAGGACTAGGTCCAAAATGGCTTCCCCTATGGACGGTTCATGAACCAGCTGCTCCAAGAAGCAATCATTTATTTCATCTAGAAACTTTTTTTCCCTAGCATGTCCTGCCGTGACACTGACCCAGTCGATACTGGGGTAGTTGAAATCACCCACTATTATTACTGTACTGTAACTTTTGATAACTTCCCTGATTTCTTTGAGCATTTCATCATCCATTTGTTCACTCTGGCCAGGCGGTCGATAATACACCCCCACTGCCATTGCCTTCCCCTTCCCCTTTTTACATGGAATTTTGAGTCCATAGAGATTCTACAGTGAATTTTGTTTCCTGCAAAACATTAATCCCTTGTGACTCAATGCTCTCTCTAACATATAGTGCAACCCCACCGCCAATTTGATCTGCTCAATCATTACGATATAGTTTGTACCCAGGTATCACAGTGTCCCACTGGTTGTCCTCCTTCCGCCATGTCTCTGAGATACCAATCATATCTAACCTCTCATTTAGTGCTATATATTCTAACTCTCCCATCTTATTTTTTAGATTTCTAGCTTTTGCATACAAGCATCTTAGAGGCTATATTTTATTCATATTAATCTGGCTATCAGTAAGCACGGGGAATTTGTAATCTTTAAGCTCTGTCTGCTCTGTACTCAAGGGCAGTTGGGCTACATTTGTCTTTATTGAAACCTCTCTGCTGATATGCCCTAACTTCAATCTTTTGCTAATATTTTTCACGGATACAGTGTTCCGAACCATGCGCTCTTGGGCGACTAGCGGCTTTCCCCTATTATCTAGTTTAAATAGATTGCTCCTGCTTAAAAGGTGATAGAATACTGTCTTTTGCTGGAAAATCCATAAATTTTGTACGATTGTGCATACGGATATCTACTGTCCGAGGGGTTCAGGTGTGACCCCACTCTTATACAGGCCATTCTGTAATCCTCAACAACTCACCTATTGCCCATTCTATAACCCTTATTAAATGACTTTTAGCTATTGCCCAATTTGCAGTCTCTGCTTGTGCTGAGTCTGTTTCACAGGTGCTGCTTTTCTCTACCACCCACAGTTTAACAAAAAATAAACACTTGGAACCAAAAATAAAATGTGGGGCTTTTTTTTGCACATGCACTCATGGCCCCTCATTTTCTTCACAGTTTTAAAATACATTTTTAATTTAAAAAAATGTTTATTGAAACTTGTATTCAAACATCAGTTACAATAATATTGAATAATACATGGTATTGTGGTATCAGTTAGAATCAGCTATTCAGTCCATTTAATTAATATTTAACACTATGAATGCATCAATATTTCTGTATGTTCCTTTCAGAGGCAATTTCTCCAAATGGATTCGTTTCATGCATACCATGATAGTAATGAACCTCACTCCTCAGCCGGGGTATGAAAAGGGCTGTCTGTGTTTTACATGCCCCCCTCCCCCAGGGAAATGTGTCCTGGTGAAGAAGCAGTACAGAACCGCCATTGTGCTGCAAGATGGTATTTACAACACAACTGGGAGAATGGCAGAGAAAACAGAGATTAATTTTTAAAAAGTTTAAAAAGTCACTGAATAATACAAATGAATCCAGAGGCAGAGGTCAAAGGTGGGAGACAGGGAGTGAAAGAGTGTGTGTCCATGTTAGCCATGAAACAAAGGTCAATACTCAGAAACTTTCACACACAGCTTTCAAGGCTAAGGTTTTCATTGAAGATCTCTGTGAAGGGCCTCCCTCCCTCTCTCACTACCCTTTCTTCTTCCGCTGGCACCAATCATTCTTAAAGTCTGAAGGAAGCACGGGATACCAAGGCCGGTGCACCCTAGGCGAAGCTTCAGCCTTATCCCCTGGTAATTAAACTCAACAATCATAATCATCTCAACACCACCCCTCCCACAATAATGCTGTAAAAATACATAATCAGGTAATAAACTTTTAAATATTAAATTTTGTATGTGGGGCCACTCTCCTGCAGGTTAAAAGATAGTTACTCACCTGTAGCAGGTGTTCTCTGTGACAGCAGGAATAAGTCCTCATGTATGGGTGATGTCATCCGACAAAGCCCTCACAGGAACGCTCCCCAGCTACTACTGGAAGCATTTGGGAGGTTCCACCGTGCCTGTATGCCTTCTTCATGCCTGCCGCCGTGGCGTCATCCTGAGCTAGGCTATTACTATAGCTACAGTAGAATACAATCCCAGAAGAAGTGGGGTTTGCAAGGACTTATTTCTGCTGTCCATGGAGAACACCTACTTCAGGTGAATAACTACCTTTTCTCCCTAGCTGCAGGCTACCGAAAGCCAATGAGAATGCAGACGAGACCAACCAGGGCAACAGCGGCTTCCCTTTTGTGGACGTGAGGCCTTAGGAAAATTTGGTAGAACAATTGACTGATTAAGTTGGAAATCTGATACCACTTTTGGAAGGAATTTAGGATGAATACAGAGGACCACTCTATTATGATGTAATTTGGAGTATGGTGGATGAACTACGAGAGCCTGAAGCTTGCTCACTCTGCGTGCTGAAGTGACCACCACACCAAAAACAACACTTTCCAGGTCAAATACTTCAGAGGGCAGGAATTGAGTGACTCAAAGGGAGCTTTCATGAGCTGCACAATGACCACACTGAGGTTCCAAGACACTATGGCAGGATGTAGGGAGGCTTCAAAAGAAGCAACTCCTGCATGAAGCGAACAACAAAAGGCTGTACCAAGATGGACTTCCCTTTCACACCTCACGGATAAGCACCAATTGCACCGAGGTGGACCCTAATGTACTTAAGTCCAGACTCGGAAAGGAGTAGAAAATACTCCAATGATTTTTGTGTGGGACAGACGAAAGGATCTAGGACCTGGCCCTCATACCAGACAGTGAATCTCCTCTATTTACAGGAATAGGATTTTCTTGTTGAGGCCCTCCTGGAGGCCAAAAGGACACTGGTCACACCAACCGACAGGTTGAGCTCAGACAGCATTAGCCTCTCAACATCCACACCATGAGGGCCAAGGACTGGATGTTGGGGTGCAACATAATCCTGTCTTCCTGCGAAATCAGATCCGATGCATGGCCCAGCCAAAGTAGCTCCTGATTGGAGAGCTGTAGGAGAAGAAGAAACCAAGGTTGCCTAGGCCAGTAGGGAGGGATAAGAATCATTTTGCCTCCGTCTGTTTTGAGCTTCAGGAGGATCTTTGCAATGAGAGGTATTGGAGGATACACATACAGAAGACTTTCTCCCCAATGTAGGAGGAAAGCATCCAAGGCTAGCCTGCTGTGTGATCTCACCCTAGAACAGAAATGGTTCACCTGGGCATTCTGTGGAGTGGCAAAAAGATCTATCGAGGGGGTACCCCACTCCCAAAAGATATGGGCCGCCAACTCCATGTCCAGTGTCCATTTGTGTGGTTGGAGGACTCAACTCAGTCTGCCAGTGTTTTGATTGCCTGGCAGGTATGTGACTCTCAAGTCCATCCCGATGGTGAACTTCCACAACCTGACCGCTTCCCAACACAGGAGGTACAAGCTAGTTCTTCCTTGCTTGTTGATGTAGAACATTGCAACTTGAGTGTCGATCTGAACCAGAACAATTTGATTGGCTAGTCAAACTCAGAAAGCCTTTAGAGCATTTGCCATGGCTCTTAATTCAAAGAGGTTGATCTGCTGGAGACTTTCTTGTAGGGACCAATCGTCCCGAGTGTGAAAACTATTGAGATGAGCTCCCCATACCAGCTTGGATGCATCTGTCACCAAAACCTTCTGAGGTGGTGCAATTTGGAAGGTGAGACCTTTTGAGCAAATTTTACAATGTGTACAAACATTTGATCTATCATTGGCAGACAATTACTCCAGGTGGCCTCAATGCATCTAATGAATGGCACTGTTTTTATTAGCATTTATCTTTCATAATAGATTCAGCATGAGGATGGACAGCGAGAGGGTTCCCCAGGTAGTGATTTGTTTATTTCTAGATTTTTTAGTGCCTTGGGGTAAGTGAGTACATGTGAGGTCAGTGTTTGTTCCTACTATGGGGGTAGTGTGAACATCTCTGGTGTTGTCATTTGAAAATTGGGGGATTGGCTGTATTGGTATGAATGAGAGTGATGATGTAAGTTGATAATAACTTTGTATTGGTTAGTGTGATATGAATGAATGATGTGGTGTTTGTTAATTGGCTGAATGAGTTTTTATTTGGAGAATGCCGGGTTGTCTTGGCATCTGTGCTGGGTAAGAAGTTCCGAACTGTTTTGGCAGGGTAAGTTTGTAATTTTAAAAGTTTAACAGTTCGGTGAATTTTGAGAAATTTTGTTATATTTTTATATGCAGCATATTTAATGTTTATTTTCTGTTTATTTTAGTTAGAAATTATCTGTGGCACTGGTGGTAAAAATCCTTTGAGAAAGCCATTTTACATGGCAAAACCAACTGCCATGGAAACCTTTATGAACTCCCAGTGAAATATCTTTAATGTGTTTGTGGAAAGTATTGCCGTAGGGCAACTTATGCATTTACAGCTAAGTATTGCTACCCTTGTTTATTGTGAGCATATTTTTGTGCATATTATGGAACGATGATGAGGTCTGCAAGGTGGTAAGACACAAAACACTCTGGTGTCTATAAATCCAGTGTTTGAGTTCTGTATGACTATTTATGCAAGCTCCTCTAATATTTTTGATTAATTCGACATTTTAATTTTTGTGAGTCCCATTGTTTTTGCTTGGAATTTTGAACTTTTTGGCACTCTTTATTTAGTGTACATTTTTTGGGCTCTTTGCCACTCCTCAGAAGCTCCTAGCTTAAGCGACCACCTAGTCTTGCCAAATGGTTGGGCTGGCCCTAAGGAAGACTAAAAGAAAAGATCCAAATTACATCACAAGAATGACCTTAGAGGGCTCAACAATATCTGTCTACTCTCATAAGAACATAAGATATGCCATACTGGGTCAGACCAAGGTGCATCAAGCCCAGTATTCTGTTTCCAATAGTGGCCAATCTAGGTCATATGTACCTAGCAGTTTCCCCAAGGGACACAGGTTCCACAATGCTTGTATTGGTTCAAGCATTGATATCCTGGGTCCCTTCTTAATAATGGTTTATGGACCTTTCCTCCATGAACTTGTCCAAACCTTTTTTAAACCCAGCTACATTAACAGTCTTTACTACATCCTCTGGTAACAAATTCCAGAGTTTGATTACACGTTGAGTGAAAAAATATTTTCTTTTATTAGTCTTAAATAGTTTACCCTGTAGCTTCATTGCATGTCCCCTAGTCTTTCTATATTCTGATAAGGTAAACAATCGATCTACGTTTACCCATTCCACACCGTTCATTAATTTATAGACTTCTATCATATCTCCCCTCAGCCGTCTCTTTTCCAGGTTAAAGAGCCCTAACCTTTTTAGCCTTTCTTCATAGGAGTATCCTTCCATCCCCTTTACCATTTTGGTGGCTCTTCTCTGAACCTTTTCTAAAATCGCTATATCCTTTTTAAGATACGGCGACCAGAATTGCACACAATATTCAAGGTGCGGTCTCACCATGGAACGATATAGAGGCATTATAATATCTTTTGTTTTATTTTCCATTCCTTTCCTTATCATACCTAGCATTCTATTTGCTCTCTTGGCCGCCGCTGCACACTGGGCCGAGGGTTTTAACATGGTATCCACAATGACGCCTAAATCTTTTTCCTGGGTGGTGGTTCCTAATGTGGAACCTTGCATCGAGTAACGATAGTTTGGGTTGTTCTTCCCTAGGTGCATAACCTTGCACTTGTCCACATTAAATTTCATCTGCCATTTTGATGCCCAGTCTTCCAATTTATCAAGATCCTCTTGCAATTTTCCACAATCCTCTTGGGTTTTAACAACTTTAAATAGTTTTGTGTCATCTGCAAATTTGATAACCTCACTCGTTATTCCACTTTCCAGGTCATTTATGAATATGTCAAAAAGCAGTGGACCCAGCACAGATCCCTGGGGTACACCACTATTCACTTTTCTCCATTGGGAAAATTGGCCATTTAGGCCTACCCTCTGCTTTCTATCTTTTAACCAGTTCCTGATCCACAATAGTACACTGCCTCCTATCCCATGACTCTTTAGTTTTGCCAATATTCTCTCATGAGGGACCTTGTCAAAGGCTTTCTGAAAGTCCAGATACACAATATCAACCGACTCACCTTTGTCCATCTGATTATTCACTCCTTCAAAAAAAACATAACAGATTAGTAAGACAAGATCTTCCTTGTCTAAAGCCATGTTGGCTGTCTCCCATTAGGTCATGACTATCTACATGCTGAGTAAGTTTATTCTTTATGATGGTTTCTACCATTTTTCCCGGTACTGATGTCAGGCTTACCGGTCTGTAGTTTCCCGGATCACCCCTGGAACCC
Organism: Ichthyophis bannanicus; assembly: GCA_033557465.1. NCBI lineage: Eukaryota > Metazoa > Chordata > Amphibia > Gymnophiona > Ichthyophiidae > Ichthyophis > Ichthyophis bannanicus. Next base: position 738,438,254 of record CM066032.1, on the reverse strand, counting down.
TTTTTAAAAATTGGTGTTACATTGGCGATCCTCCAATCTTCAGGTATTAGAGATGATTTTAATGATAGTTCACAGATTACTGATAACAGTTCTGCAATCTCATATTTCAGTTCTTTCAATACCCTTGGATGTATACCATCCGGCCCAGGTGATTTGTTACTCTTCAGTTTATCTAACAGTTGTAATACATCTTCCCGATGTATTGATATTTCCTTCAATTCTTCCGCACCTTTAAATACCACTTCAGTCATGGGTAACATCCCTACATCTTCCTCAGTAAACACTGAAGCAAAGAATTCATTCAGTCTCTCCGCTATCACCTTGTCACCTCTTAGTGCTCCTTTAACCCCTTTATCATCTAATGGACCAACTGACTCTCTCACAGGTTTTTTGCTACGAATGTACTTGAAAAGGTCTTTACTTCGCGTTTTTGCTTCTGCAGCAAGATTCTTCTCAAATTCTCCCTTTGCCTGCCTTATCAATGCCTTGCATTTGACATGCCAGTGCTTGTGCTGTTTCCAGGTTTCGTCGTTTGGCTCTTTTTTCCATTTCCTGAAAGATGCTTTTTTGGCAACAACAGCCTCTCTGACCTCACCTTTATACAATGCTGGCAGTTTTTTGGATTTCCTTCCACTTTTCTTAAAGCGTGGAATACAGCTGGTCTGGGCTTCCAAGATAGTATTTTTCAACAACAGCCAAGCCTGATGTACGTCTTTAACCTTTGCAACTGCTCCTTTTAGTTCTTTCTTAACTGTTTTCCTCATTTTATCATAGTCTCCCTTTCGAAAGTTAAAAGGAAGTACTGTGGATTTCCTTACTATCCCTCCTCCACTAATTAAATCAAAGGCGATCATGCTATGATCACTATTGCCAAGTGGCCCCGACAACCTTATCTCTTGCACTAGATCTGGTGTTCCACTAAGGATTAGTTCTAATATGGCTTCCCCTCTGGTCGGTTCATCTAGGAACTTTATCTCCCTAGCATGTCCTGCCATGACACTGACCCAGTTGATACCGGGGTAGTTGAAATCACCCATTATTATTACTGTGCTGTAACTTTTGTTAGCTTCCTTGATTTCTTTGAGCATTTCATCATCCATTTGGTCATTCTGGCCAGGCGCTCAATAGTACACCCCCACTGCCATTGCCTTCCCCCTTTTACATGGAATTTCAATCCATATAGATTTTACAGCAGATTCTGTTTCCTGCAAAACTTTAATCCTTTCTGACTCAATGCCCTCTCTAACATAGAGATTAACCCCTCCACCAATTTGATCAGCTCTATCATTACGATATAGTTTGTACCCAGGTATCACAGTGTCCCACTGGTTGTCCTCCTTCCACCATGTCTCTGATATTCCAATCATATCTAACCTTTGATTTAGTGCTATATATTCTAACTCTCCCATCTTATTTTTAGACTTATAGCATTTGCATACAAGCATTTTAGAGAATGTATTTTATTCATATTAATTTGGCTATTGTTAGAAATGGGTAATTTAGGATCTTTAAGCTCTGTCTGCTCCATACTTGAGGGCATTTGGGCTACTTTACTCTTTTTTGGAACCTCTCTGCTTGTGGTAGTATCCTTCAAAGATACATTCTTCCGAACCATCCGCTCTTGGGCGACTGTCGGCTTTCCCCTAATATCTAGTTTAAAAGCTGCTCTATCTCCTTTTTAAAGGTTAATGCCAGCAGCCTGGTTCCAACCCGGTTAAGGTGAAGTCCATCCCTTCGGAAGAGCCCCTCCTTTCCCCAGAATGTTCCCCAGTTCCTAACAAATCCAAAACCCTCATCTCTGCACCATTGTCTCATCCACGCATTGAGACTCCGGAGCTCTGCCTGCCTTTTGGGTCCTGCACGTGGAACAGGAAGCATTTCAGAGAATGCTACCCTGGAAGTTCTGGATTTCAACTTCCTACCTAAAAGCCTAAATTTAGCCTCCAGAACCTCCCTACCACATTTTCCTATGTCATTGGTACCGACATGTACCAAGACAGCAGACTCCTCCCCAGCACTATCTAAGACCTTACCTAGGTGGCGTGTGAGGTCCGCTACCTTTGCACCAGGCAGGCATGTTACCAGGTGATCCTCACATCCACCAGCCACCCAGCTATCTACATGCCTAATGATCGAATCACCAACTATAATGGCTGTCCTAACCCTTCCCTCATGGGCACATGGCCCTGGAGAAACTTCCTTGGTGCGAGAGGGTTTTACATCACCTGGAGAACAGGTCCTAGTTACAGGATCACTTCCTGCCACACCAGGGTGATGCTCTCCTGTCACGTGACCTCTTTCCTCCATGGCAACAGGGATGCTGCCAGACTGGAGGTGGGACTTCAGGACTATATCCCTGTAGGTCTCGTCTATGTACCTCTCTGTCTGTCTTATGCTTTCCAAGTCTGCTACTTTAGCCTCTAGAGAACGGACTCGTTCCCTGAGAGCAAAGAGCTCCTTGCACCTAGTGCACACGTAAGACCTCTCACCAACTGGGAGAAAATCATACATGTGACACTCAATGCAAAAGACTGGAAAGCCCCCATACCGCTGCTGGACTGCTGTCTCCATCTTAGTTTTAAGTTTGTGTTTAGATCTAAATTCTTTACTTACTAAGGGTTGCTATGGATATTTATACTAATAAAACTGTACCTGATACGTGTAATATACGTTGTTCACCTGAAGCTTAACTAATCTCAGGTCCTTAGTGTATGACTGATTTGGGTAATGAGCTTCACCTGAGAGCACCTCCTGTCTTGTAAGATGTGTAAGTACCTATAAAGCTACGATTATCCCAGGGGAGGGAGGGAAATAACACTTATTAAAAGAGGGCTGCTACACAGTACCCTGTCTTGTGCTGCTGAGGAAAGCTATATTCTGATTTGATTTAAATTATAGCTCTTAGCTGCTGCTAGGCTCTAACTTCTTATGAAATTTAAACTACAAGCTCTCTGCTGGGTTCTAAATTTAACCAGAAAGCTCTCTTCTGTGTTTTAAATTTAAACTAAAAGTACTTTGCTGTCACTAGGCCCTGCGTGACTATTAAATTTAAACTACAAGCTCTCTGCTGGGTTCCAAATGTAACCAGAAAGCTCTCTTCTGTGTTTTAAATTTAAACTAAAAGTACTTTGCTGTTACTAGGCCCTGAGTTACTATTAAATTTAAACTACAAGCTCTCTGCTGGGTATGAAATGTAACCAAAAGGTTCTCCTCTGTGTTTTAAATTTAAACTGCTGCTACTAGGCCCTGACTGATTTAACAAAAATAGTGGGTTCACAGATTAATTAGCTTTAATACAAAGAATTCCTTTTAGAAAATTACCAGAAGTATAACAAGCATTTCTATGCAATGCAATGTGTGCCTTTGATTTGAGATAGCAAAACAGGAGAGAGAAAAAAATGAGATTACAACACTTTCAAATTATAATGCCAATACTTTCCAGACTCTGAATTTGACAAAGGCATCACTGCCATCTCTTATGCAAGACACTTTTTAGCTTCTTCCAACAACTGATGCATCAGATCCCAAACTATTCTAACTCTGTTGTAGAAGATTTTTAGGAATTTTGCTGATGATGCTAAACATGCCAGAACAGACTCCAGAAAACTATAGAAAACAAAGAGGCAGAAAATGCAACAGGAATCTCAAAAAAAAAATGCCAAGAATGCATCTGTTGAAAATGTCAGAGAAACTGATGCCTTCAGCCCTTGCATTTTGCTAGAGGAGATTCCAGCAAAATGAAAAGACTAATGCTCTGGTTTTGGAGTATACTATGTGATCTTTTCACTTCCACTTTTCCCCCTGTCAGTCTTCAGTAGAGACAGCTGTCAAAACATAATTCCTCAGAATAAAGTAGCCCAGTTGTGCACACAAAATAGCTATGTTGTGTGATTAAAAAAACAAACAACACAAAGGCTGTCTTATCAGCTACAATTCATTCAAACCATTCTTTAAGCCCACAGTCAAAGGTTTTAGGCTGATGCACAAGTTCAGGTCAAGGGCTCAGTTCTTGGGAAAGATGGAAGTGCTGAGTTACGCTATCATGCAGTGCCTGATGGATGTGCTATCAGCAACCCTTGAAAGAGCTGCAGACTGCTCTCTGGGCCATAGGGAAGTGCTGCAAATCTGTGCTTCAGAGCTTTTGGGTGGAACTGAGAAGCTTGGTTCCTATCACCTGTGTCAGAGGGCCATACTGCAGACCTGCACTTCTGGAGATTGGAAGACAAAGTGATCAGAGATGCCTATGGTCCCTATTCTTTGGGCACAGCTGGATGTTGCAGGCTGGGCCAGTCCAAGGGTTTCTGCTGCCCTGGACATACCACACCCCTCTGCCAAGCCGCACCACTGTCAATTCCGTCGATGGGACAGCTCGCTATACATTTATGAATATACATTTATGTATATTTACAGTGTAAACGTTCCCGTTTTCCTATAACGCAGTGGGCAGGTCATTTGCATTCCATTGGGCAGAGCATGTATAAGCGCAATGTGTAAATTTAATTCAAGGCAATACAGTTTATTCAGAATGTTTTTATACATTTTAGTCAGGATATCGGGTAGTTTTTTTGATTTATAAGATGCGTGTTTTATACAGCATAGCCGATTGGGCTCTTAAGTTTTACAATGAGACGGAAAAGACCTAGCAGTTTGGACTTGATTTTTAGGCTGAGGTACGTTTATAAATGTATAGCCCATTAAATATAACCTCCCCTTTTTGATTTAATTCATCTTAGTACATTTTAGTTTATAGGTATTCCTATTTTTAGGTATCAATTATAGTATGTATATCACTATAAATAGCGATTCATAGTTTGTAGTATATTCTCTGTTCCTGTTGCGCTAGCTTCTTGTTTTTATACAATATGTGTCCTGCATCATGATGGATCCTCATCCTCTCTTTGTAGTATAATACAGGTTGCAAGGAACTTACACATTGAACATAAAGGTATGTGTTATGGTTTATTTTTTTTCAAATTGTACAATGATATACTTTGTCACTTCTTGTATTGACCACTTTTGAGCTTTTTAACAATTATATGTTATACAATTTTATTAGTATATTATAATGATTTTATTAATCACATTTTATTCATTTTTGGACAAATTTGATATGCATTAGCTGTATATGTAATGTTCAAGTATAATTTTTCATGAAGTAGTATGTATCTCCACATATTTATATGTTATGGTGCTTTTTTTATTTTGTTCATATGTTTTAATTGATGTTTGTTTTTATGTGAGACATTACATTTTTCATATTATTTATATTTTGTAGCCAATTACAGCCTCTGATGAAGGTGTAGCGAAACACGGCCTGTGTCGGGCCTTGGCTTTTAAGTGTGTAATAAAGATTCCTTCCTCTGCTATCCACGTTTTCAGTCTGGTAGTGGTCTTTGCAGGTGGATTCGTGGTCTTTGCAGGTGGATTCGTGCTTTTTGGTTGGACTATATTAAGTTATTTGAGACATACAGTAGCTAGTTTGATAAAACCCATTTAGACCATTACTAAAATCAGCGGATCAAGTAATGCTGATTCTATCCATGAAAAGTTTTCATTGTGCAAAATTCAGAGCACAGCCCTTGGCAGCAATGACAACCTTCAAACATTTCTTGTAGCCATTTATAAGTTTTGTACATCTGTCTGCTGGTAGTTTCTCCCACTTTTCAACTGTGACTTGTTCCAGCTCATGAATGTTTCCAGGATTCCTTTTACCAATGGCAGATTTCAGCTCTTTCCAAAGGTTCTCGATTGGACTGAGATCAGGACTATTTGCTGGCCAGTTTAAAACCATTCTTTTGTAATTTTGGATGTACGTTTGGGTCATTGTCCTGATGGAGGACCCATGGCCTTCAACCCAGACCTAGCTTTCTGACACTAGGTAGCACATTTTGCTTCAAAATACCTTGGTAGTCCTCTGATTTCATGATTCCTTTAATACGTTTCAGGCCTCCCATTCCTGAGGCAGCAAAAGAGCCCCACAACATTATGGAACCTCTACCATATTTAACAGTAAGAAGGGCATTTTTCCCTTATAAACTTCATTTCTTCCCCTGAAAATGTATTGCTGGTCTGCATTGCCAAAAAGCTCAAGCTTGGTATCATCTATCCAAAGAACATCTTCCCAGGATTGTGGTTTCTCAAGGTGGCTTTGGGCAAAGATCAGGTGTGCCTTCTCATGTCTGTCTTTGAGAAGTGGGGTCCTCCTTGGCCTTTGCCCATGAAGTCTTTCTTTGTTTAATGGGTGGCATATAGTGCATGTTGAAACCAGCATTCCAGATTGCTCCAGGTCAGCCTTAAACCCTTAACTGGGGAAAATGTATAGCACCCAGCAAACCATTGCCTGGGGAATTTACTGCCCCTGCAGTGATGGTTCAGCACCGATCATCTCCGGAATCATCTGAGCTCTAACAAACAGTTCTTTGTTTTCCAGGACCTTCATCTCAACTGGCAGGGGGGGATTACAGATGTTTTTGCTGGTAAAGAAACACACATGGTGTCTGTCACTTTCAAAGAGCAATCGCAGATGCCAGACGCAATCTGGGAGCACCACCTCAGGCATCAGTGATTGCTCTCTGAAATCTGACGGACACCATGGGTCCATAAAACAGTGGCAAACTCTCCCTAAATCCTCCTGCTAATACCAGAGCAGCTCAGCTGTGTCTATGTGCCGCTGAGCTGCTACTGTTCTGGCAGGAAGGTGTACTGTTAATTTCCTTCCCTGGAATCCTGCTAGACCAGTCCAGACTAGTGGATTGTGGCCCCCTGCAAGCAGATGGTGAGACAGAGAAAATCACAGAAGCTTTGTGTCATCACCCCTGGTATATAGACTGCTACCCTTAGGGGTCAGCTTCAGTATAACCTTGGCCAAGCGTCAGGACTGCAGAACAGTTCAAGACTAAGAATATCAGACTAAATTATTGCACTACAATATAAATATGAAGACAACTAAAATGAGGCTCTTGGCTGAGGAAAATGCATAAATCAGAGAACAGCTACCCGACTGAAACTGGAACTAAGTACAACTAGAATTAGTATGTCACCGCACTATTATGTGACACTTCTTGGAGGCGGCGAAGACCAGCCCAGGGTGGGTCCTGGACAGGTCTAGCAGGATTCCTGGAAAGGAAATTAATGGTAAGTAAAATTTCACCTTCCAACTTATCCTGCTGGACCAATCCAGACTAGCAGGGAGCACCAAACCTACACCACCATAGTGGCTCCGAAACGAGATGCTTCCCTGGCTTAGATACCCAAGCAATAATGACTAGGTTATCACCCTGCAAATGTCAAGCAGGTGGACCTGCGATCTTTCGATCCAGGAAGTGGCTTGAACATGAGTGGAATGTGCATGAAGTCCAACTGGAACGGGCTTATTCTGGAGAATATAGGCTGATTTAATGGCCTGCTTAATCCAATGTACTAGCATCACCTTGGAGGCGGCCACCCCCTTCAGTGGACTGGCGAATGAGACAAAAAGGTGGTCAGAAAGCCAAAAAGATTGGTAACCTTGAGATAGCGACGCAAAACCTTACTGACATCCAGAAGATGTAGCACCTGCTTGCGACCAGAATGCTGCTCCTGCCAGAAGGCAGGCAGAGACACAGACTGATTAAGGTGGAACTCTGAGAAAACTTTTGATAGAAAAGCTGGTACTGTACGAATGGAGACCCCTTCCAATGCAAAGGAAAGGAAGGGGCCCCGGCAAGAGAGGGCCTGGAGTTCTGATATATTCCTGGCAGATGTAATCACAACCAGAGTCTTAAGTGTGAGGTCTTTAAGGGATGAAGAGTGGAGTGGCTCATAAGGTGCATGCGTGAGGGCATGGAGCACCAGGAAGAGGTCCCAACTGGGAACTATCAAGCAGATGGGCAACCATGGTGAATGGACCTCCTGGAGAAAGCAGATGTCCACATGAGAGGCGAGAGAATGCCCCCGAAAGCATGTCAAGGAAGCAATCTATACTTTCAATGAGTTAAGGCAAAGACCCCTATTGAAACCGTCTTGGAGGAAGGGAAGAATGATTGGCACCTGCACTTTCCACAGAGAGAAAGATTGACGGGAGTACCAGGAGGAAAAAAAGACACCAGACCCAGGCATAAACCCAAGAGGTCGAGGGCCGTTATGCCTTAAGCAATGCAGCGACCACCTGTGGTGAATAACCCTTGCACTCAAGCCAGCGCCACTCAGAGCCAGACCGTAAGTGAGGAAGGAGAAGGGTTGTCCAAGAAGATGGGGCCCTGACATAGAAGACTGGCTGTATGCAAAGAGGCAAAGGAGGCTTGCGTAGCAAGTGCACTAGGTCAGCATACCAGGGTCACCATGGCCAATCCAGCACTACCAGGACTACTCAGCCAGGATGTGCCTCTATGCAGCACAGAATGCAGCCGATCACTGGCCACGGAGGAAAGAAGTACAGCAGAGGGGATCGGGGCCAAGGCTAAGCCAGAGCATTCAGACCCTGATACCGTGGTTCCTTTCTCTGACTGAAGAAGTACGACATCTTGGTGTTTGTCAAGGTGGCCATGAGATCCAGAGTTGGACGCCCTCACCAGTGCACTATGGTTGCAAAGGCCCACGGGGCGAGTTCTCACTTGCTGGAATCCAGTGTGTGTCAACTGAGGAAATCCGCCTGAATGTTCTCCACATCCACTATATGTGGTGCTGAGAGTGCTTGAAGATAGCGTTCTGCCGAGGGAAATAGGAGACTCATTTCCCTGACCACTCCTAGACACTTGGTTCTGGCCTGTCAGTTGAGGTAAGCCACAGTTGTTGAATTGTCAGAGTGGACCCACACCACACGATGTCAAAGCAGAGCGTAAAAGGATAGGAGAGCCAGCCGAATGGCCCGTGCCTCAAGCTGATTGATCGTCCAGGTGGATTTGCGGGCTGCCCACAAGCCCTGCACTGGGTGACCTAGACAGTGAGCCCCCCAGACTGGCATCTGTAGTCAGAACTATCCACTTCAGGGTGGCTAAGGGGACGCCTTTCAAAAGGTTCCGCAGGCACAGCCATCACTGGAGGCTGTTGCAAACCAAAGGGTGTAAGGGCAACTGAGTCCAAAGCTCCTGGGTGGCTGGGGACTGTGACAGATGGGCATGTTGCAATGGGCACATGTACGCTCGAGCCCAGGGGACCACATTGAGGTTGGCAGCCATGGTGCTGAGAACCTGTTGGTAGTTCCAGGCTGCCAGAGCCTGGAAGTGCTGAAATGTGTGGAACAGAGCGCAGAGCTTCTGGCAACAGTGGTGGGTGAGAAAGACTTGGCCTGAGGCTGTATCGAAATGAAACACTAAAAAGTTGAGTGACTGTGTTGGCTGCAGATGACTCTTGGCCTGGTTGACCACCCAGCCGAGCCGGCTCAAGAACATGACTACCTGAGTCACTGCTGACTGCGCCTCCTGATAAAACTTGGCTTTGATGAGCCAATCGTTCAGGTAAGGATGAGCACAGATGTCTTGGTGATGCACTGTCACTGCAACAATGACCATGATCTTGGAAATGTCTGGGGCGCCATGGTGAGTCCAAAGGGCAGGGCTTGAAATTGATACTGTCTGCCAAGCACCATAAAATGCAGATACTCCTGGTGTTCCCTGTGGATTGAAATGTGAAAGTATGCTTCTGCAAGATCCAGAGAGGCAAGAAACTCCCCTGGTCATACTGCCTGGATGACCGATCTGAGCGTTTCCATTCAGACACATGAAAGCAGGGACTGACCCCCTTGAGGTCCAAGATGTCTTTCTTGGGTACCACAAAGTAGAAGGAATAATGCCGGTGTCTCTGTTGGCCGGAGAGTCTGGATAAATAGGCTGGTGCTGGAGCAGACTGCGAAGGGTAAGGTACACAGCCATCCTCTTGGCAAATGATCTGCATGGGGAAATCAGGAAGGTGTGCAGGATGGATGCAGCCAGGTCTAGAGTGTATCCTCTGGACACTACTTTGAGCACCTAATTCTCTGAAGTGATTTGGGTCCATTCGCGGGAAAAGAGATGCAGCTGACCTCTGACACATTGGACCCTGGAATAGACCCTGAGCCAGTCAATGGGAGGGACATGAGGAACCCAAGAACTTGGCGGCAAAAGAGTAATTATCTCTAGGGAAGGAACTCACTGCCCTGTGCCGCTGAAGATGCTGTCCCGCTGAAGCTGAAGAGAATTTTTATACTATTTCATTTTTTAATTGGTCTTGTTTTATTTGAATCTTTTGTGTCAAATATGTGTGCATATGAGGTCACTGGCCACTTTATTTAGGAGATATTGGACATTAAGGGGTTGAACTGCAAGGGTGCCAATAATGTTGACCACAACTGTGGATATGCGACCTCAGAAAGCCCAATGATATGTTTATTGTATGAAATATGGCAGTTAGTGTTATAATCATTTATAACAACATCACACTCCATTCATTTATGAATGTATTTTTATAAATTGCTTTGATCCGCTGCTAGAAAAACTATTAAAGAAATAATGCATCAAGAAAGCCCCGAGCTGGCACTTGCTCTATGAAGATGCTGGCAGCAGCAGGTGTTGTCATAGTAACCTGACCTCTGCCAGGAGAACATTGTTAAGGTGGTGAGAAGCTGAATGTCCCCAACCCAGCAACTGGGGCCGAGGACAATGGAAGGGAGAGAGATGAGAAAAAGCAAAAGAGAGAAGAAAAGAAAGAGGAGGAGGGATGCAAAGGAGAGAAATGGGAGGGAGAAAGAAATAGAAAAGGAGGAGAGGAGAAAGATGGAGGAAAGAGAGTAAAACAAAATTGAAAGGTAAGAGAAGCCAGAGAAAAGATCAAGAGAACGAGACATGCATGTCTATAGTACACTTTTATCCCTTGATAGGATATCATTTTCTCACTGACTGAAGCAGAAAATTGGAAGCACTGGTTTAGTGATTTATTAGGATTTCAAATTTGAAGGCTATAACAGATGAAAACTGGGGTAGGCCTAAAGAGCAGGCCAGAGCTCCCCAATAAACCCCATGCCCCTGGAGTTTATTGCCACAGACTGATGGCAGCCATGATGCGTGTGCATGATGGGATAGTAAGGTGTGAAAGGACCATTTCCAACTTCAGCATCTCAGGGCTGCCCGCCCAGGAAGTATCACTTTGTAAGAATCGCGCTCTCTCATCTGGCGGATCAGAAAACGTTTCGCTGTGTCTCCTCAGGAAGATTGCTCAAACCCTGTAGTTCCCGCAGACCCTGGAAGCAGGGAAAGAATAAAGGGAGCAGGGAAGACAGCACAAGTTGGGAAAGAGAAAATACCAAACAAAAACAGCCAAAGGAAAGGGACAGAGAAAAAAAGGGAAATGAGATAATTAATATAGAGAAATTCTGAGTTCAATTCAACTTTATACTGCTGGAAAATAATTGACCAGTTACTTTAGTGTACTCATTCAGACAAAGAGCTGCTGCCCACTTCTGCCAATATGCTTTCTAACTCCATCATTGTAATATCCCTGATTATAAGGCTCTCTTGTTTATAGAGGCAATTTTAGACACGTTATGCATTGTTTACATGTAGAAGCAGCCAGTTTAGGAAAGGCGCTACTTTTACATACAGTTGTGATCAACATTATTGGCACCCTTACATTTTATGTTGTGTACAATATCTTGAGAAATAATTGGAAATATTCCAACTATATTTTATTTTTTATTTATTTAACAATTTTTCTATACCGCCTTATCTTTTCATCAAGTCGGTTTACATTGTAACTTCAATTATTACAGAGAACTTGCAAGAAAAACAATAAAATCTCAACCCATTATAGAATAACCTTTTTTAGCAAACAAAGGGGAGGGAGTAAAACGGGAAGTGCTAAAAGCACAACTTAAGTACAAGGTAACATATATACATTTGATTGTGAGGTATGGGTATGAGACCAGAGGAAAACTAGGGAGTTAGGGGTGTTCATTGAAGTGCTCGATGAAGAGGAGGGTCTTGAGCTGTTTCCAAAAGTCCTTTAAGTCTGTGGTTGTCCTTAGCTTTTCAGGAAGAGAGTTCCAAATAGAGGGATTGGCAAGCGAGAGAACCCTTTGGAAGTAGGTATGGTATTAATGTTACTGCTCCTCTCAGGTAAGTCTGTTATTGGATTTGGTACAGCTAAGGTCCTGCAAAATTCTGGCTGTTAGGTTGTTTTTGATTTTGAAGATGGTAAAGATGGTAAGATGATTTGTATTTAGCTCATGAAGTAATTGGTAACCAGTGGAGTTGGTACAGGAGGGGAGTTATATGATCATATTGAGATGATCCAATGATGGTTCGAACGGCGGTGTTTTGGACTAGTTGCAGGGGTCTGATGTTTTGTTTGGGCAATCCTTGGAAGAGGGCATTACAGTAGTCCAGTGCTGGTGTTATGATGGACTGACATACTGTATGGAAATGTTCTTGACTAAGGAGAGGTTTTAATCTTCAGATTGTTGCAAGCTTGTGGAAGGCAGCCTTAGAGGTCTTATTGATGTGAGCTTGTAAGTTGAGATGCTTGTCAAGGATGACACCAAGGTATCGGACTTCATCCTTTATTGTAATTTGAGTATTGGCAATTTTGGTTGAGGCGGGGGGGGGGGGGGTGAAAGCAGTGTCCCGTGTGATGATGATTGCCTCCGTCTTTTTGATGTTGAGATTGTTGTTAGTAAGCCAGGTTATCATTTCAAGGAGGAAAGTTGACATTGTGGTGAAGTCTGAATTGGGGTGTAGGCCATAATATCATCTGCATATATGGCATAGTGTATCTTATATTTCTTGAATATATTGCAAACTGGTTGTAGATAAATGTTAAAGAGGAGGGCGGACAGCAAGAACCCTTGAGGAACTCCTTGATCTGTGTGGAAGGGTGCTGAGATGAGGGGACCAGATTTGACTCTCTGTTGTCTGTCTACGAGATACAACTGGAACCACTTGAAGGTATTTTTTTGGAGCCCAGTCTTCGCTAGTTGCTTCAGTAGGATGTTATGGTAAACTGTGTCAAAGGTAGATGAGATGTCGATAAAGATAAGCAGAAAACCTCTCTTTATGTTGTCTATTCCTTTGACATATTATGTAAAAAGATATACATCAAAAAAGTATGTCTGTGCAACTTAGATGTAGTAATTTCTGAGAAAAAAACGAAATATGACCTGGACAGAATTAATGGCATGCTTCACTAATATTTGGTTGCACAACCCTTGGCAGTGATGAGAGTCTCCAAACATTTCTTGTAGCCATCCATAAGTTTCATATATCGGTCTGCTGGTAGTTTCTCCCACTCTTCAACTGTGATTTGTTTCAGCTCATGAAGGATTCCCTTTACCAATGGCAGATTTCAGCTCTTTCCAAAGGTTCTCGATTGGATTGAGAATAGGACTCATCGCTAGCCAGTTTCAAAACTATCCATTTTTTCCTTTTTAACTATTCTTTTGTACTTTTGGATGTAGTTCTGGGTCATTCTCCTGCTGGAGGACCCATGAACTTCGACACAGACCTAGCTTTCTGACACTAGGAAGCACATTTCACTCCAAAATATCTTGGTAGTCCTCTGACTTCATGATTCCTTTAATACACTCCAGGCCTCCAGTTCCTGAGGCAGCAAAACAGCCCCACATGATGGAAACTCCATCATATTTAACTGTAGAAAGGGTGTTTTTTTCCTTATTAGCTTAATTTCTTTGCCTGTAAATGTATCACTGGTCTGCATGGCCAAAGAGCTCAAGGTTGGTTTCATCTGTCCACAGAACATTTTCCCAGAAGGATTGTGATTTCTCAAGGTGGATTTGGACAAAGATCAGGTGTGCCTTTTAATGTCTGTCTTTGAGCAGATGGGTCCCTCCTTGGCCTTCGCCCATGAAGTCCGTCTTAGTTTAGTGTGCGGTGTATGGTGTGGGTTGAAACCACCACTCCAGATTGCTCTAGGACAGCCTTAAGCTCTTTGGATGTTGAACATGGTGTTTTTCCAAAAATTAGAACTAACCTTCAAAGACTTATTGGATTAATTTTCCTCTTCCCACAACATCCTTGACAGTTCCTTGAGCAGAAAACTTTTTAAGAACATTGCAAACTGAAGACATAGGAATCCCAAGGTCTTTGGAGATGGCCTTGTACTCTTTTGAAGTTTGATGTTTGGTGATAATGGCCTTTCTGACAGTCTCAGGCAGCTCTTGTCTTCACCATTGTGAAAATGCAACAGGGAGTGAATGTGGCCATTTTAAACATTATACTCATCATTCATTGGTTGATTCAAGTCAAGTGAGTACTGACAATTGATCACAGGTGCATCAAATTTTACTGCAATGGGAATTTGGTTTTTCTGTTCAAACTGATTTGAATTGTTTATAAGGGTACCAATAATCATATCCTAGCAATGTCCCAGTGTTTATACAATTTCCTACTGTTTCCTTTTTAACTGGTTTTGTTTTATTTGATTGTTTTATGTATCAAATATGTGTGCATATATAGTCCAAAGCCATTTCACTGGCCACTTTTTTTAGGAGATACTGGACATTACGGCGTTGAACTGCAAGGGTGCTAGTAATGTTGATCACAAAGGAGGAAGGAGTGGCCTAGCGGAGGGAGAAGTGGCCTAGTGGTTGGGGCAATATACCTTGGGCCAGGGCTTTGAATCCCGCTGGAGGACAGCAATCCTGGGCTGAAAGGACTGGGGTTTTCTAGTCCCAGTCGCTCCTTATGGCCTTGGGCAAGCCACTTAACCCTCCATTGCCTCAGGTACAAAACACAGATTGTGAGCAGACCAAGGACCTCACACACGGATAACAACTGCGCAATTGTCGAATGTCTGATTAGGGAGGATCGTTGCATTAAGGTTCGTGAAATTGCTGAAATGACTGGCATTCCTAAGAGTTCTGTTCATGAAATCATATGCGACCTCAACTTCCGCAAGATCAGGAGGAATTGCAAGACACCGTTATGGACTACTTCAAGCAACTTGACACGCAACTGTACCGTGAAGAGATGTTCAAACTAGTGTCAAGCTGGGATAAATGTCTCAATGTTTATGGCAATTATGTGGAGAAGTAAACAAAAGTATGTCGTTTTTGGTGGAATGTATTGAATAATTTCTTTAAATACAAATGTTAGTGTAATTTTGGCCTGTACCTTTAATATCGGACACCCCTTGTATATCTAGGAAAACATACCTGTGGGCTTACACACATGCTTCAAGTTACACAAAACTGTTGGGTAGCTTCTTGCTTGGCCCTGAGCTTTAGAGGAGGATTTGAGGGGGAATTGTGCTTTCCTCTCAGGCATCCAAAATGCCCAAATGTTTTGAGTTTCAGAGCCCAGCTCCTTAATCAGTTCCCTGTGGACGTGCAGTTTTATAAAATCTGCAATTTACACATGCAAAGCCCCAAGGGATGCTGCTTTTTGAAATGGCTTTTTCTTATGTGCATCCCACCAAATACATGGCAGCCCCCGCTATTTGGGATTGGAATGACCCCCCCATGTAATTATAATGCTCTCTGACATATAGCAGCCAATTTTCCCATGGCACACTTGTCCCCCCAGCTTCCATCTTCATCCTGGCAAGCTGTAATCCCCACAGTTACAAGACTCTCTCACATAAGAAGACAAACAGGGCCTCATTTACCTCCAGCACCAGTCGTATGTTGGCCTTAATTTTGGCTGCATCTCTAGAAAGATTTTCACTCAGCCTGAAATGAATGAGAATGAGATGAGGAGCGTGATGAAGAAGAGTAAATTTAATAATCCAAATGCCACAAGTGAGAGTGAAAATGGTCACAAGATGGTCTGAGTTATCAGGGCCAGGCTGAGCCAGCCCTTGTTTTGACCCCATATTTTGTACAGGTGAACTTTCAGAAGAGAGGTTGCTACTAATTTTTAAAAACTGTATTTATATAAATATTTCAGAATTACATGCAAAACTCTATGGAAGCAGCTACTAACGTGCGTTATTTCTTTAATGCATGATATTTGCCAAGTAATGTGAGTTTAGATAAAATAATGCATGATTTTGACATTTAACACGTTAATTACTGAAACATGCATTACATAATGATTGCAAAGCACCTAATTATTATGCAAATTGGACAACACAGCTTGTTATTCTTGGTAAAATAAGGTGAAATTTCACTTACCGTTAATTTCCTCTCCTGGAATCCTGCTAGACCAGTCCACACAAGTGGGTTATGTTCCCCTGCTGGCAGATGTTGGAGACAGAGAAGTACCAAAGGCTTCTGGAAGTACGCCATGGCACACATAGGTTTACCCCTAGGGATCACCTTCAGTATTCTCTTGACAAAGCAGAGGCAACCAAGGCAACAGAAAACTCATGCACCCACTTAAAAAGATGCAATGGAAACTCGTGCACCCTCTGAAAAGGATGCAAATCGAACTATGTACATGTATCGAAGGCGCCCAAATAGGCACCATGGTGAATGGCCGTGCCATACCGACATGTGCTGTAGACAAGAAGCATGTTAATGTTGCAGTGACAAGTGCTATAGCCAGGAACCGCTGTAATAAAGTTTCAGAGAACCTTGCTTGTCTGAAAGCGGATCCAAACAGTCAAGGGTGGGCCATGGACTGGTCTAGCAGGATTCCAGGAAAGGAAACTAACAGCAAGTGAAATTTCATCTTCCAAATCATCCTGCTAGACCAGTCCACACAAGGGGGCAGTACCCAAGCTAGTCCACCACTGGGAGGGAAGAGACAGCTGCCGCAAGTACCCAAGCCCCAAAGTGGGTTGAATCGCGCACTTGCAGATCAAGATGGTAATGACGGGCAAATGTTGACAAGGAGGACCAGGTAGCCGCCTGACAAATCTCCAGAGGGGCTACCTGCGACCGCTCCGCCCAGGGGGTGGCTTGAGCCCTGGTGGAGTGAGCCCAGAGCCCCCCCATGCAAGATATAGGCAGATTCAATAGCCTGTTTAATCCAACGAACAATGGTGGCTTTGGATGCTGTCATACCCCAAAGAGGACAAAGAGCCGGTTGGTTTTGTGGAGCGACTCCGTAGCTTGAAGATAACGGCACAGAGTACGG
Source organism: Ichthyophis bannanicus (assembly GCA_033557465.1). Taxonomy (NCBI): domain Eukaryota; kingdom Metazoa; phylum Chordata; class Amphibia; order Gymnophiona; family Ichthyophiidae; genus Ichthyophis; species Ichthyophis bannanicus. Next base: position 738,421,269 of record CM066032.1, on the reverse strand, counting down.
CAGACATCCATGGCTCACAGGCTGGCATCAGTGCTGGCACACAAGTAGCTTGGAAAGGACGGCAAAGAAATGTCTTGATTGAGATGAAAAGGGTGAGATGACCTTAGGCAGAAAGGAGGGCACAATCCGCAAGGACACTGCCTCCTTGGAGATGGTGAGATAAGAACTGCAACATGAGAGAGCTTGGCATTTGAAGATCCTCTGGGCTGATGCAATCACCACTAAAAAGGCTGTCTTGAAGGAGAGATTGCGGAGGGCAATGTCCTTTAGAGGCTCAAATGGAGGCCGTATAAGGTTCCAAAGCACCAGGGAGAGGTCCCGGGGAGAACCACCATGCACAATGGAGGGAGTAAGAAACATACGCCCTTGAAAAACCAGCTGACCAATGTTCCCTCTAATTTTCTGTAGGCTGTGTGCGCATAAAATATCAGCTGTGCAGCTTTTGAAGGAAAATTAAATTTTTGTGCGCCACATAACGACAATCGGAGTTATATACTTTAAAATTTGACTACACGTCAGAATACAATATGTACACCACATTGATTTTAATCAAATTAAATGAAAATTGACGATTACTAAATGAAGTGGAAAATTTCTAGTAATTACAATCACAACTTTTAAATTTTAAGACGTCTGTGTTGTTTTCTATCAGAATCAGAACCGTAATTTTTGTGCGCTCTGTTGTAAAGTATGTGCGCTCGCTCGGCGAGGTGTGTGCACGCGCACATGCACACAGCTTAGAGGGAACAGTGCGGCTGACATCCGCATGGGAAGCCATGGAGCGCCCAGCAACGGGCTCCTAGAAACAAGTGAGAGTCGCTACCTGTACGTGCAAGGAATTGAGAGCTAAGCCTTTGTCAAAGCTGTCCTGCAAAAACGCTAGGATGTCGGGAATGGATGAGCACCACAGGGAGATCTGACGCTGAGAGCACCAAGACTCAAAAAGGCGCCACACACAGGCATATGCCAGAGAGGTAGCAGGACGCTGGGCTTTCAAAAGGGTAGATACGACCCTTGCAGAATAGCCCTTTTTCACTAAATGCCGCATCTCAAGAGCCAAGCCATAAGTGAATAAGGAGCTGGATTGTCCATCAGTATGGGGCCTTGGCGCAGGGGCTCCTGGCGAGTCCCGAGTGGAAGAGGAGGGGCCACCACGAGGTGCATTAGGTCAGCGTACCATGGTTGGCGAGGCCAGCTGGGGGCTACTAGTATCATTGAGTCCGGATGCCGTTCGATCCTGCGAAGTGCTCACCCTATCACCACCCAGGGTGGGAAGAGATAAAGAAGTCGGTTGCTCGGCCAAGGCTGCACCAGCGCATCCAGTCTGCTGAAGCTGCGCTCCTGTCGGTGACTGAAAAAGGCGACTTTTTTTCATGTTTGCTGCTGTGGTCATGAGGTCAAGACTGGGCCAACCCCACTGCCTTCACAATGTTGTCAAACGCCCAGACTGCAAGTTCCCACTCGCCGGGTTCAAGCACATGCCAACTGAGAAAATCCACTTGAATACTGTCCACTCCTGCTATGTGTTGGGCTGACAGAGCTTGCAGATTGGACTCTGCCCAATGGAGGAGAAGAGACATCTCCTTGGCTACGCCGTGACACTAGGTGCCCCCCTGTTGGTTGAAGTAAGCTACCATCGTGGCATTGTCGCAAAGAACGCAAACTGCCTGACTGTGCAGTAGGGGTTGAAACTACAACAAGGCCAGGTGTACTGCTTGAGCTTCAAGGCAGTTGATGGACCACTGTGTTTCCTGCGGACCCCATGTGCCCTGTGCAGTCTGACCATGGCAGTGAGTTCTCCAGTCGGACAGGCTTGCATCAGTCATGAGAAGCCAGTGAGGGGCTTCCAATGGCATGTCACGCAGGAGATGGACTGGAGACAGCCACCATTTAAGGTCCTGGCACACCGTTTGAGGGAGTTGTAGTCGAACCTCGAAGTCCTGTGTCAAAGGAGACCATCGAGACAGGAGCGCATGCTGTAGTGGTCTCATGTGTGCTTGCGCCCACGGCACTGTCTCGATCGCTGCCACCATGGACCCCAGAACCTGAAGGTAATTCCTGGCCCATGGCAGAGTCTGCGTGAGGAAAAGTCGAAATTGGCTCAAAAACCTCTGAACGCATTCTGCAATAAGGTAGACCCTGCCTTTGCGGGTGTCGAATCTGGCCCCCAGGAAGTCTAGGGTTGCGAGGGCTGCAGAACACTCTTGGCTTGATTGACTACCCAGCTGAGGCTTTCTAGTACCCTGACTACTCGGGAAATGACTTCCCCAGCTTTCCATGTGAGTCTTTGCTCAAATGAGCCAGTCGTCCAGATTGGGATAGACACGAATTCCTTGCTTCCAGAGCATGGCAGCCACGACCACGATAACCTCTGAAAAGGTGTGCAGGACTGTGACAAGACTAGACTAAATGGCAGTGACAGAATTGGTAATTTCCACCCAAATCGGCAAAGTGGAGGAAACACTGCTGGTCTCGCCAGATGGGAATGTGGAAGTAAGCCTTGGTGAGGTCTAGGGTAGCTGGGAATTCTCCCACCTGCAACGCTTGAATAACTGAGCAGAGTGTTTCCATCTGGAAACGTGGAATCCAGAGGAAGTGATTGACGCCTTTGAGATCGAGAATAGGCCTGAAGGAGCCATCCTTTTTTGGAATGACAAAATATATTAAGTAACGCCCCCAAGCCTCTTTCTGTCTGAGGAATGGAAACAATGACCTGCAGATGTAAGAGGTGTTGAAGAGCTGCCCGCACTGCCACCCGCTTGGCTGCCGAGTCACATGGGGCCACCAGGAGGGCATCTAAAACATAGCCATTGGGGACAACCTCGAAAACCCACTGGTCCATGGTGATTCTGGCCCATTCTCCGGAGAAAAGGGAGAGCCGTCCGCCAACCGGTGATACTCTGGAGTGGGCTGAAGGACTGTCAGTGAGAGGCATGTCCGAGGCTAGAGAACTTCCCCGAGGCCGAATAGGAGTCCTTACTTCGGTGGTAGTTTCGAAAGGGCTGTGACTTGAACGCTAGCCTGGAAGATGCCAGGTCAATATCAGCGTGCCTCATGGAACTGAACTCTGGACCCTAAGGACTGCCCGAACCAGAGCAGCGAATAGAAAGACTGGGTCTGTCCTCCAGTAGCCGCTGGGGGGGTCACATCCCCTAGATCCTTTATGAGCTTGTCGAGGTCCTCCCCAAAAAGAAGCTTGCCCTTAAAGGGAAGTCGGGCAAAACGAACCTTAGAGGTCACATCTGCTGACTAATGGCGGAGCTAGAGCCAGCAACTGTCACCGCTGCCACTGTACGGGCCACTAGGCAGAACAAATCATAGAAGGCATCCGCTACAAAGGCCGCGACTGACTCCAACTGGGCAGTTGCTGAATCCTCCGGAAGAAGCTGAACCCAGTGGAGAAGGGCACGAGCCACCAGCCCTCCGCAAGAAGAAGCTTGCAGAGCCAAAGAGGAGGAGGAAAAGGCCATCTTTAGCAAAACCTCGACTTTATGGTCCTGATGATCACGGAGAGTTGCTCCTCCTTCAACTGGGATGGTAGTATGCTTTGCTATGGCTGCAATAATGGTATCCATCTTTGGATACCGGAGTCAGTTGTCGAGGTCATCAGGGGACCAACTGTAGTGATGACTCAGTCGCTTAAAAGTGCACAATGAGGCATCCGGAGAACTCCACTCAAGGGAAACCATTTGTTGGAGCTCCAACAGGAAAGGGAAGGACTTTGAGGGTTTGTGAATGTCCGCCTGGATAGGGCCCGGCTGAGGCAGACCCGCCACCTCTTTACGGAAAAGTTAGATATCCTGAGACTGATCCAGATCCTCCGTAGGGTCTTCCCGCTGTGACCATTCCCCGTCTTCCCAATCCAATGCACTTTCTCCCGAGTCAGCAGAGGACAAGTGCTCACCGTCTTCTAGGGGCTGAGAATCACTTGAGGCCCAGGCCACCACCTTTGCCCGCAGTCCCCTTGACAAGAGAGCGTTGTGGACACGCTTTCTTGGAGGAAGAGATGCCGAGACCGATACTGCGGGCCCAGAGGAACTGTCGCCCAGGCCTGACCTCCAAATATCCCAGGCCTGCCTGAAGAGGCTCATAAAAGGTGGCAGCTTGCTGTTTAGGGAGCTCATGCTGTGATGTCTGTGCTGGCTGCTGAGGTAATAGTAGAGGAGGAGGAGAAACGTTCCCCTGATGGTGTGAAGGAGCAGGATCTTTATCAGGTGCTGCCGTAATGACAGCACAGCTCTGTACCTCACTACTGGAGGCAGGAGTGTTCTGCCCCATCTGAGAAGACTGACCCGGATCCTCAAAACATGCAATGCAAAGTGGTAGGGCCGAAGGCATCCTGAAGGTGCTGTGACAAAAAAAAAAAAAAAAACCCCACACGCTTGAAAAAAACTACATGTAGCTTTCCCCGTCCGCTGCAAAGGCAGAAATTTGAGGCCTAGGAGACAAATTCGTTGCCTAGGAGAAGCACCAGGTGGCTCCAAAATGGCCATTGCAAACAGAAGATGCGCACCGATGTACCACATGGCTGCCAAAATGGTCGCCGTAAGCAGAACGGGGCACTCAGAAAACCACGGTAATGGCAGGAAGCGCTGCAAAGAAGGCTGCCATGAGGTCGGCTAAAGAACATGATCAGGTTGGGACCGCTACCGCCGCTCCGATGCAAGAAATACTGGCAGGCCCCAGGAGAGAAGGGAGCAATCAACTCACTGCGAAGCCTCCGATGACTCAGATCCTGTCAGTACGGGTTGTTGTCCGCTGAGTGAAAGAAAACAACACACTGGCAGAAGGAAGAAAATAAAAAACGCTGTGTCTTCAAGAGAGTAGACTGCCCCAGTGCAGGCTACACTGGTCTTTCCGACCAGGAGCCCTCCCCCCTCCGATGAGACAGGTAGCTCTACTGACCCTCGTGGACAGGAGCTAAAACCTGTGTAAGGGTAGTAGGCTCAGAGAAAACACATCTTGTGTCTGCTGGCCAAACCCCAAAAAGGAAGATTCCTAAGAAAATAGACATAAAAACCTGCTGACAGGGAACCCTCTTGGTATCTGTCAGGAGACAGAGAAATACTGAAGGCAACCCCTAGGGGTAAACCTATAGTACTCCCAGAAGCCTTTGGTACTTCTGTGTCTCCAACATCTGCTGGCAGGGAAACATAACTTGTGTAGACTGGTCTAGCAGGATGATTTGGAAACATCAGCTTTGAGCCGGCATTATTTTTCCTCCCCGTTGCATCGGGCCACTAAAACATAGCTCAATGCTCCCAAGGGTCATCTTAAAGATAAAGCAAGTTCTGCCTGCACTGTACAAATTTTGTTGACTGTAAACCGCACTGATTCTAAAGAGTGCGGTATAGAAAAGACAATAAATAAAGTGATCTACGGATCCCCCTCCCCCCAACAGCAAAACCCCTCATACTCCCGTTACGTTTCTGATGCAATCTCTGGTGTCTAGCAGCGAGTGGCAGGAATGATCCCCAGTCACCCCTGCCCCCTAGGCTGCCAGATTAAGAATGGCACTAGCCAAACCTTTGTGGTAATCTTGCATTATTAGCACTAGAGATCAAGCTGTCAAATAAGGAGGGTGTGCCCTTATTGACAGCCTGATAAACCACTGCAAGGAGATGACTGGCACTATTTTAAATCCAGCAGCCTAGAGAGGAAGAGGGACTGATGGTTATTCCTACCACTATTGCTAGACACCAAGGATTGCAACAGTAGGTATGGGGTGTCTGTGCAGCATTTACTTTAACTCTGACCCCCTTTAAGGTGGTCTTCAATAGCATCAAGCTATGTGTTGGCATACCATTGCTCAAAGGGGAGGAAAAAATGTAGCCTGAAAGGTTGAATGCAAACAGCATAATTAATTTACCACAATAGTCACTAATATGCAATACTGAGTTATCATATGTTAGTGACTCCCACAGTTCAAATCCCACTGATGCTCCTTGTGGTGTTGGGCAAGTCACTTACCCTCCATTGCCTTAGGAACAAACTCAGATCATAAGCCCTCCAGGGATAGGGAAATAACCACTGCACCTGAACGTAACTTGCTTTCAACTACTGGAAAGATGTGAGTTAAGGAGAAATTTTCCATATCTGCTAACTTCCTTTCCTTGAATCCTGCTAAACCAGTCCAGATGAGTAGATTATGCTCATCAACCAGCAGGTGGAGGCAGACCAAAGTAACTTTCAGTGATGTCATCACTTGTATATATCCTGATACAGCACAGAGAGAAGCCTATATGACACTTGTCAAGCAGAAAGCAAGACTGTAAACAGAAAAACTCAGAAAAAGTACTAACAAAAACTTTTTACAAAATGTTTGGTTTTCTTACCATACTTGATTCTCCATCAAGCAGTGATGCTGAAAATGCAGTTAAAAAGGCAGCAGGGCTCACAAATCTGTAGGAGTTGTCTTCCAAGGTGAATCCTGGATTGGTCTAGCAGGATTCATGGAAAGGAGATTAGCTGGTATAGAAAATTTCTCCTTCCTCATCCTGCTAAACCACGTCAGATGAGTGAGATGTAACCAAACAGTCAGGCCTCAGGGTGGGGAGGACTGAACTGCTCTGCCAAATGCACCATCTGCTCCAGCTCCTACATGCAGCCTGTTCTGCTTCACAAAGCTGCTCAGAGAAGACCAGGTAGCTGCTTTACAGATATTCTCTGGAGACATCAAGATGGACTCTGCCTAGGAGGTAGCTTATGCCCTAGCTGTCAACTCCAATCAGCATGTATTTTTCACACAGAAGGTAGGCTAAACTAATAACCTCCTTAATCCAGTGGGCAAGCAAGGACTTGATCACTGTCTGTCCTTTCCTTGGACCACTGAATAGAACAAAGAGATGGTCTAACAGAAGGAATTAGTCATCTCCAGATACTTCAAACACCCTCCTCACGTCCAATAAGCATGGTGAAGAGTAAATTTGAAGGTCCTCCTCTAAGGAAGGCAGGATCACAGTCTGATTAAGATTAAAGGAAGACAGTGTCTTCAGGAGAGAAGACAGCATGGTCCTCAGAGAGACATGAACTATCAAGATGACCAGAAAAGATTCCCATAAGGACAAGGCCTATAACTTCGACACCTGTGGGCAGATGCAACAGCCACCAGGAATACTACTTTCAAGGTCAAATTCTTCAGAGAGGTCTTCCAGAGGGGCTTGAAAGGGGGACCTTTCAGTGCCTTCAACACCAGAGAAAGACTCCAATGTGGTACAATTGGATGCATGGGTGGACAGAGCTGCTTTACCCCTTTGAGGAAGCAGGACACAGCAGAGTGCGCCACTAAAGATACTCCCTGAACATGCCCCCGGTAGCATGCAAGGGCCTATCACCTGATCCTTGAGAGAGTTCAGAGCTAAAGTCTGGTCCAAGCCTGACTGTAAGAAGGATAAATTGGCAGCTATGTCCACCTTCCCTTCATGCTAGGTCGGAAAGGAACACCACTTCTTGAAGACCCACAACCCTTACATATGCCAAGGATGTAGAGGCCCTCCAGGCCCTAAGAAGGGTGTTGACTAGCACTTCAGAGTATCCTTCCTTAGCCAGCTTACACTTCACAAGGCTCAGGCTATACATGAGAAGGGAATAGCATCCTCCATGACCAGGGGATCTTGCTGCTAAATCTTCTCTCCTGAGGAAGCAATAGAGGGGACCCCACCAACAAGCTCAAGAGATCAGTGTATCATGGTCTGAGCAGCAAGTCTGGCACCACTAGAATGACCATTCCTGGGTGAGACCAAATTCTGTGCAGAAGGCAGTTCACCAAGAGCCATGTAGGTGGGGAGGAAGACAAATAGAAACCCTCCCTGATGTCCACTTCTGAAGAAGGGCATCTAAGCCCACCGACATGGATCCTTCATGTGGCTGAAAAAAAGTTCTTGACCTTGGCATTCCCCTGGGCGGTCATCAGATCGAACATTGTGCAGAAGTGGGGCCTGCCAATGAATTCATGAGGGTTTAGCTCCCACTTGCTGGGATCCATGGTGTCCTGACTCAAGAAATCAGCCTGCATGTTGTTGATACCCCTTACGTGGGCTTCTGACAGACCCACCAGATAAGCCTCTGGGCAATAACAGAGTTCTGCCACCTCTGTGGCCACCACAGCACTGTGAGGGATGTCTTGCCACAGCAGTGCTATATGTTAACAATCACCATCTGAGAATACCATGACTGCTTTGTCCCCCAGAAGGGATAAAAACCTCTCCAGAGCCAGGTGGATCGCCCTGGCATCTAGTCTGTTTATTGATGAGGAGGCCTACGGAAGGAACCAGCACTCCAGAACAAACTGGCCCAGATAATTCACACCTCAGCCCAGCAGGCTGACATCTGTGGTGACTATCACCCAATCTGGCATCTCCAGAGGCATATTTATGTTTATTAAAATTTTGCTATACCGCCACATATGGCATCCCATCCATCAGTTTGTAGCCACCAGGCCAATTCCCCCTTGATATTCCAGGGAAAAGGAAGGCACTGATTGAACGGGAGATGAAAGACCAGTGAGCTAGGTGGTATCCCTGCAGGGGGCACATGAGTGCCCTGGCTCAAGGTACCAGCTCCATGGTTCATGCTATTGACCCCAGGAGCTACAAGTAGTCCCTGCCTGTGAGCAAACACCCTGGGCTGCAGCTTTTCCAACTTTTCCAGGGTGAGAAACATTCTGATCAAGCAAGCGTTGACGCCAAATTCTGGGATGGAACAAGGCTGCACTTGGGGTAGTTTATCACCCATCCCAACTTCTCCAATCACCAGATCACCTGGGTCGTGTCTGGCTAGGACTACTTTTTACAGATGGACCAAAATCAACCAGTTGTCAGGTACAGGTGAACCTGGATTCCTTGCTTGCACAGGAATGCAACCACCACCAACATGACCTTCGAGAAGGTGCAAGACACCAGGGCCAAGCTAAAAGACAGGGCATGAAACTGAAAATGGCAGCCCAGGACATAGAATTGGAGGAACTCTTGATGTTGCTCTTAGATAGGAATACGGAAGTACAGTTTAGAAAGGTCCAAGGAGGTTAGAAGCTCCCCTTGGCAGACCAACCTGAGGGTCTCCATGTGGAAGTGGGCACTCTTAACTTGGCAGTGACAGCCTTCAAGTCCAGACTGAGTTAGAAGGACATGCCTTTTTTGGGGCACCATGAAGTGTAATATTTCCCACAATCTTGTTCTGATGGGCCAGAGGCAAGATAGCCTGCAACCTCAGAAGGCACTTAAAATTTTCCTTGACAGCCACTCTCTTGGCTAAGGAGCCACAAGGAGACTCCACAAAAGTGTCCCAAAGAGGTTCCACAAACTCCAGTGCCTACCCCGTTTCATAACCCATCAGTCTAACGTGATATGAGTCCATTACAAGTAGAACAGATGGAGATGCACCCCCCCAACTGTCTAATCCTTGGAAGGAACCCAGCAAATGTCAATGAGAGGGCTTACCAGCTCCCAAGGGAGCACCTGCTGAGTCCCGAGATTGTTCAGATCTCTGAAAGGGCTCATCTTTCTTGGGTTTAGAACAACAGGAGCAATAGGCTATATCTGAACACTTTATGGCCCAAATCGCCTTCACGCTCCTCCCTGAGCCCTGCATGAGGAACCTCTGGGTCTATCTTTCAAGAACCTTTTCAGTCAAGTCTCTCCAAGGTCTTTCACTAGCTTTTCCAGGTTCAATCCCAAAAAGAAGCCTGCCCTTAGAGGGTAGCGTACTCAGCCACTCCTTGGAACGGAATCAGCAGACCAATTTTGGACCAAAATCACCTTCAGGCTACCATAGCCACTGCCATGCACTTAGCAGAGATCCTGATCAAGTCGTACAGGGCATCTGCCACAAATGATGCTCCGGACTCCAATCCCGCTACCTTCGGGCTGTCCAGTAATTGCTAGATACAGAATAGGAGTACTCAGGTTACCATGCCTGCACAAAGTGCTGTCTGAGTATCCAAAGCTAAAGCCATTAAGTCATTCTTGAGGAGGGTTTCCACCCTCCTATCATGAGTCTCTTTAAGTGCAGCACCATCTTCCACCAGAATTGTTGCATCCTTCATCACCACCATGACCAGGGCATCCATCTTAGGAATCCCAAAAAACTGTTCCATCTCCTCTGTGGGCAGAGGATACAGATGAGTCACAACCTTAGTGCCCCTCAGACCCTGCTCCAGTGTCTCCCACTGACAGAACACAAATATTCACAAAGGTTCAGGGAAGGGCAATAAGATGGAAGGATGCTGCAAGCCCTCCAGGATAGGGTCCACTTGTGAAACTTCCATTGAAGGGGTTTCCGTAATGCACAGAACCATCATAGCATTCTAAATAAGGGTGGAAAAGATGGATCACCAAAGATTCTTCCTTCTCTGGCAGGGGAAGCTCCCATTCCTCTATTGACTCTCCTGTCGGAGACAGAGACTCATGCTTTTCTCCCCTAACTTCATCCAAAGGGGACAGGGGTGGAATCTCAGAGGAATAGACTGGCAAAAAAGAGTAGTTACTCACCTGTAACAGGTGTTCTCCAGGAGCAGCAGGAATCAGTCCTCACATATGGGTGTCATCGGCGCCGATGAAGCCCCAGTGGAGCATTTCCCCAGCTTTCCATGAAAGCCTTTGGGAATTCTGGCACGCAAGCGCGGTTCCCTTCCCGCCTAAAGGTGCCATCTTACCTCAGTCAAATGACATAGCTATGAACAGCACACAAAAATGTAAAACAAACTATGTACAACTGCAACTCCAAGGGGAGGAGGGAGGGTTGTGAGGACTGATTCCTGCTGCTCCTGGAGAACACCTGTTACAGGTGAGTAACTACTCTTTCTCCAGGACCAAGCAGGAAGTCAGTCCTCACATATGGGTGACTCCCTAGCTCTGGGCTACCAGGAACCCAGGCTGAACAAGAGAACTCCCTCTAGTCACAGCATCAAAGAAAGGCTTTTCAAGGACACAACCTCCACCGGTAGCCCAACAGAGGGCAGGAGGGCAGGAGTTGCCTAAACCTCAAAGAGATTCCGGAGTACTGCTTGGCCAAAAGCACTGTCCCTACGGGACTCCCTCTCCAGACAGTAATGGGCTGCAAAAGTCTGGCTTGACGACCAAGTTGCAGTCCTGAGGGCACAGAGCGGAGATGAGCCACTGAGGCAGCCATTGCCCTGACACGATGGGCCGTGACCCTACCCTGCAAAGGAAGGTCAGCCGCCTTGCAAGCCCAGGTGATACAGTCAGCCATCCAGATGGACAAGGTATGCTTGGACACAGCCAACCCCAACCTATTGGGGTCAAAGGAGACGAAGAGCTGAGGAGCCCTTCTATGTCCCTGCGTACGGTCAAGGTAGAAGGATAAGGCCCTCCTACAGTCCAGGGTATGCAGGACTGCTTCAGCCTGGCTAGCATGAGGCCTAGGGAAGAATGTTGGAAGAACCACCTCCTGGTTGAGGTGGACAGAGGAGGAGACAACCTTGGGGAGGAACTTTGGATGAGTCCTAAAGACTACCCTGTTCCTATAAATCCTGGTGTAAGGTCTATCACAGACCAGGGCCTGAAGCTCACTCACTCGCCTAGCCGAGGTGAGGGCTATCAGGAAGAGAGTCTTCCAGGAAAGGAAGCGTAGAGGGCAAGTAGCCATCGGCTCAAAGGGTGGGCGAGTCAGTTGCTGCAAGACCACATTCAGCTCCCACTCAGGAGCAGGAGGACGGATGGGAGGCTTGAGCAAAAGCAAGCCCCTGAGAAAGCGGGACACCAAGGGGTGACCTAAGAGAGAATGTCCCTCCACCAGTGAGTGGTGAGCTGCTAGAGCTGAGAGGTGGACCCGAACAGAATTGGACTTAAGTCCCTGATTTGATAAGTGCAGTAAGTACTGAAGCACTACTGGCACAGTACAGGAGAAAGGATCCTCTGTACGTAGCTGACACCACACAGAAAACCTCTTCCATTTGAGGGCATAGGTTTTCCTAGTGGACTGTTTCCTAGAGGCTAGGACAACCTCCTCAACTTCCTGTGGTAGGCCCCAGGGAGCCAAAACTACCCTTGCAGCCTCCAGGCCATCAGGTTGAGAGCTTTGAGATTGGGGTGCAGAAGGGAACCCTGCTCCTGTGAGAGAAGGTCGGGTTGGAACCCCAGAGGTAGTGGGGAATCCATTGCTAGCTGAAGCAGAAGTGGAAACCAAGGCTGCCTCGGCCACCTGGGAGCTACCAGCAGGACTGAGGCCTTGTCCTGAAGAGTCTTGAAAAGAGTTCGGGCCACCAAGGGCGTGGGAGGAAACGCATACAGGAGGCCTTGAGACCAGGACATCAGAAAAGCATCTGGTGCTATCCTCAAAGGATGCGGTTGCCTGAGCAGAACTTGGGCAGTTGCTTGTTCAGCGGACTGGCAAAGAGATCTATCCAAGGGAGACCCCACTTCAGGAAGATCTTCTGAACGACCAAGGGATGCAGCTGCCACTCGTGGGGCTGCAGAATTCTGCTCAACCGGTCGGCCAGGCAGTTCTCCTGGCCTGGAAGGTACACCGCCTTGAGAAGCATGTTGTGCTTTAGGGCAAAGGAACAAAGGTCTTGAGTCTCCCGACAAAGGAGCTTTGACCCAGTCCCGCCCTGTTTGTTCACATAAAACATGGCTACCTGGTTGTCTGTTTGAATCAAGACTGAGCGGTGAGCTAGGGCCGGAGAAAAAGCCTTGAGAGCTAAGCGGATAGCTCGAAGTTCTAGGAGATTGATCTGTTGGGCTGCCTCCCAGGGAGACCAGAGGCCTTGAGTGCATTTGTCCAGACAATGAGCACCCCAGCCCTGCAGAGAGGCGTCGGTGGTGAGGACCACCGAGTATTCTGGCATTTGGAAGGGCATCCCCTTCAGCAGATTGGGTGGATGTAGCCACCAGCTGAGGGAGGCCAAAAGGGGTCTGGACACCCTTATCCTGTCTCTTAGGTGGCCGGTGGCCTGAGACCACTGATTCCGAAGGCACCACTGTGCAGGCCTCATATGGAGCCTGGCATTGGGAGTCACATGCACTGTCGAAGCCATGTGGCCCAGAAGCCTGAGGCAGAGTCTGGCGGAGACCAGGGACCTGTTTAGAAACCGTTTGGCCACGTCCATCAGTCTTTGAGCCCTGTCTTCTGGCAAGAATGCCTTTGCCAGTTGAGAATCCAACCTTGCCCCTATGAACTCCAAGTTCTGGGAGGGGAGCAAAGTGGACTTTGCGAAGTTTATGACAAAGCCCATGTTTTGAAGCAGAGCAATGGTTCTGAGGGTGGCTTGCCTGGCCTCCAGGGACATCTGACCTCTGATGAGCCAGTCGTCCAGATAGGGAAAGACAAAGATGCCTTGATTTCTCAGGTAGGCCACAACCACTGCCAGGCACTTGGTAAAGACCCTGGGAGCGGAGGTCAGGCCAAAAGGTAGTACTCTGTACTGATAATGGTTTCCTCCCACAATGAACCTGAGGTACTTTCTGTGGTCTGGATGAATGAGGATATGAGTGTACGCATCCTTTAGATCTAAGGAGCATAGCCAATCTCCCTGCTGGAGGTAGGGCAGAAGTATTCCAAGAGTAAGCATCTTGAACTTTTCTTTCTCTAGGAACTTGTTGAGGTTCCTGAGGTCCAGAATGGGTCGAAGGCCACCGGTCCTTTTGGGTACCAGGAAATACCTGGAGTAGAATCCGTGACCTTGCAAGTGGGGAGGCACAGGCTCCACCGCCCTGTCCACCAACAGACCTTGGAGCTCTCAAAGGAGAAGGTCTGTGTGCAGGGGAGGCCTCAAGGGCTCCCCTGGGAAGTAAGGAGGAGGCAGTTGATGAAAATGCAGGGCATAGCCCTTTTGGACTATGTCCAGCACCCAACTGTTGGTGGTAATGAGAGGCCACTGGTGGGCAAAGAGTACAAGGCGACTGCCTGTGCAGGGCTGGGAAAGCAGGGACGGAGTGGCTACGCTCAAGGAGTCAAAAACCCCCACCCTGCTGAGTGGAAGCAGGGGCAGAAGGCTTGGGGGTCCTCTGCCTACGGGGCCTATTACTCTGGCCCTTGGCTTGCTGACCCTGGGGGGAAGCTTGGACAGCCTGATACTGAGGGTACTGTTTGTAGGCAGTGCCCTTCCTCAGGTAAAAGGACTTTTTACCCGAGCCCTTCTTTTTATGTGAAGGGGCAGAGGTCTTCCTCGACAGCCTTGTCCGGGTAAGGTGCTCGGTCTCAAGCTGAGCGGCCTTCTCGGTCACGGGTTTGCCAAAAAGGTTCTCACCTCGGCAGGGGACATTGACCAACTGGTCCTGAACCCATGGCTCGAGGTCCGATGACTGCAGCCACACCTGGCGTCGAGCCACGATGCCGGCAGCCGCAACTCGGGCCGAAGCCTCGAAGCCATCGTAGGCGGCACGGGAAATGAACTTTGAGCATTCCCGAATCCCCGAGGACAAGGTCTTAAATCTCTGCAAGGGTTCCCCGGAGAGACCAGCAGAGAATCTGGCCAATTCCTTGGCCAGGTCTCGCAAGTACATGCCCATGTACAGCTGGTAAGACTGGACACGGCAAGCAAGCATAGACCCCTAGAAGCACTTTCTACCGATGCCATCGAGGTTCCGGGCCTCCCTGCCGGGGAGCACCGCAGAGTGCATCTTCTGGCTCTTCAGACGATGCATGGCCGATTCCACAACCATGGAATGGTGTGGTAGCTGTGCTTTCTGGAAACCAGGGCTTTTGCGGAGTCGATAGATGGAATCGACTCGCTTGCTCACAACCGGCGCCGAGGCTGGTGCCTCCCACATCCGGAAGAGGAATTGGAGGAACAAAGCATTGGAGGAACCGGGACAGTAAAGGCCTCCTTTGGAGGAGAGTCGTACTGTAGAGCATCGAGCTCCTCGGCTCTTCCTCGGGATCGGCAGGGATAGCCAAGGCAGCGGCCATATCCCGGACGAACTCCGAGAACCTAGTGTCCTCCGGAGGGGATCTGCTCCGGGGCTCAGACTGCGGTGAGTCCGACGGGACGCACCGAGTCTTAAAAGTATCGGGAGACTCCTCGTCCTCCCTCTCCCAGGCAGACTCATCTGAGGAGGAGTCAGGGTCCGACCCCACAGGGCCCTGAGGCACCTGCCCCGACACCGGGGGTACCGGCGTCGACACCCTCAACGGTGGTCGGGGCAGATGCATCAGACAGGCTGGCCATCAGTGCCTGCTGCTGCTCCATGACAGGCTGGCCATCAGTGCCCGCTGCTGCTCCATGAAGGCAGACAATCTGCACTCCAAGGCTGTCATCCTGAGACTCAGCTCGGGAGACGCAGCAGCCACCGACTCGGCCCCGGCGGCGCCGGGCACGACGTCGGCTCTCTGGGAGGAGAGTCTACGAGGACTACGGGGCTTACGTGTCCAGCAGACTCTGGCTCCACGCGAGGAACTATGTCAGGCTTCTCTTGGTCCACGGGCCCGGGACGGCGGTCGGGGGTCTTAGACCTGTCCCTCGAGGGACCAGGGACCTCCTCCGACGCCGCCCTCGCGAGCCGCTTCTTCCTCTTGCGTTCCCGGTCGGGGGACTCCCTGTCCGTGGAGCTTCGACGACGCTCGGGATTGGAATCCCGAGATGTCGAGGCCTCAGACGAGTTTCGGGCCCGGCCAGAGGCAGAGTCCGAGAAAAACCTCTCCTTCTGATGCTGTCGACTTTTGAGTGCCTTGGAAGACATCTTCCCACATGGCACACACGACTTGGGGTCATGGTCAGGGCTGAGGCACCGAAGGCAGCAGTCGTGTGTGTCGGTGAGAGACATAAGTTTCTTAAACCGATCACACTTTTTAAAACCACTGGAAGCCATCGGGGAAAAAAGAGCCCCTGCGAGTTCAAAAGACCGGCCTTCCAGGGAAAAATGAAAAAAGGGCGCGAACGCCAGCCACGAAGGGCAAACACCGAAAAGAAATAAACGGGCTCGATACCGGTGTACCGAACCCAGCGGGAGGGGAACCGGTGTCTAACCGGAGAAAAATAGCGAAAAATCGCCGAAGAAAAAAATCACTTTTATCCGGGAGAACAGGACACACGTCCGGTGGGCTTCTCGGAAAAAAAGAGACTGAGGTAAGATGGCACCTTTAGGCGGGAAGGGAACCGCGCATGTGTGCCAGCATTCCCAAAGGCTTTCATGGAAAGCTGGGGAAATGCTCCGCTGGGGCTTCATCGGCGCCGATGACATCCCAAATGTGAGGGCTGACTTCCTGCTTGGTCCTGGAGAATAAAGGTGGGTGTGCTTAACCCCTTGTCACCAGAGAAGGAGACACTAGAGTGCCCCAAGTCCACCAATGGGGAGGTTAAAGCCTCAGACCCATACAAGGGGGGGGGGGGGCTGCCATGCAGTTACCAAAGACTGAAGAGAGTCCAAGAGCTATTTCAGGAGCTACTGCTCAAAGTCAGCTGAGAACAGGCCTTGGGGCTCCCGAGGACCCTCAGGTACCTGCTGCTCCAAGTCCTTGGCCAGCTCACCATGCTCCCCTACCAGCCAGGACCATGCGACCATCCAAGATGGCTACCGAGCCCACCGGCAGGGCAAATGTGGGAGATGTGGCAGAAGCAGCAAAAACTGACATTCAGCCCCCCATGGGGGGTCCTGTCATTGCCGAAAAAATGTGCTCCGAGGCTCCTCTATTGCACTTGTGGCAAAAAAAGCCAGCCACAGAGCTCACTAGCTCATTCAGCAGGAACCGCAAGCAGCAGACCTCCTGGCATTGTAGCAGAGCTAAAAAAAAAACCCACAAAAAAAATTTAACAGAAAAATAAAACAATGCTTAAAAGGGAACCCCAGATCAGTAAGGGAATCACTGCACCTGACAGACAGAGAAGGGCCTCCCCAGCTGCCCACATAGGCCTGGGAAAGTCCAGCTGCCTGAAGGCTTATTTTTTAGTTTTGCAATTCAAGCAGCTTTCATCAAGCAGCAAGGCCAGAAAGCCAATAAAGAAAGAGGATAAAAAAATAGGCAGAACATGCAGAAACAGGAAAGTGAGAGATGAGGAGAGCCTGGGCCCGAACTTACCAACCCCACCTTAGGGACTCGAAGGGTCCATCTTTCTGCTCTCTGGCCCACCAGTGCTGAAACCCGAAGGAGACAGCACTGGGCATGAGGCAACTGTTGGTTCAAGGAGACAATGGGCATACTCAAGGTCTCAACACAGGGGCCACAAGTCCATGATCTGGGCCAGGGCTATCTGCACCAGCCTAAATACCTTGCCATCTGCTGGAGACAGACATTCAGACAATATTGGTTTTTCTCAGTGCTGCACCAGTGTATACACAAGTGATGACATCACTGAAAGTTGCCCAAGTCTGCCTCCACCTGCTGGCTGGCTGGGAAGTATAACCCATTTGTCTCGACTGGTCTAACAGGATACTAAAAAATACACAAATAAATAAAAAATAAACATATTAAGCTGTTGGAAAATGTGATATTTTACCATAGCTTAATAACTGCCCTTCTACATGCCAAATGACAAAGACTTAAGAGAACAGAAAATCATTAATCACCAGTGAAAATAAAATGCAGCAAAAGCTTTTGACACTTATTCTGTGATATGAACAGTGGAGATGGACGGCCCAACGGGACTCCAGCCCCGCTATTCGTGCTGGCTCCTGCCCCTTACTAATTTCCCTGCCAGTTGTGTGGGGAAGTTAGACCGGGGCGGGGAATGGGCGGCCCGTGGGCAGAGTCTGGGTGGGCAGTACAGGGCCGATTCTAATGTCGGTCCTGTATGCTCAGGGCTAGCAAAATGTCCAGGGAGGTTATTCCACCTCCGAGATGGAATGACTTCCCTGGACGTGATTTTCTGAACAGCCCATGGTGCGGATGGGGCAGGAGGGGCCAAGGTTTATTCCCCATAGCCTGACCCTGGCCTTAGGGAGGCCAGATCGGGGGTCGGACTACAGGGAATAAACCCCTTTTTCAGGCAGCCGGCATCACGGCTCTTCAATGGAGCTGTGGTACCATGCCAACATGACACCATGGCTCCATTGAGGAACCTTGACTGAGTTAGACTGGATCGCAGTCCTGGCCTACATGTGCAGGACTGTTCGTGATTCTGATCCCGCGGGGCTAGACGTGTCCTGCAGGATCAGAATCGCAATCCCCTGTGTGCGTCCGGTTCAGACCGGACGCACAGAGAGGATCTACGTGCGGGACGGAATCGGGCCCTTAAAGCCTATTTAGCCATAGAGCGGCAGTCACAACAGCAATAAAAATAATACAATAAATACGGGGCCTCTACGATGCAGCAGAGGGGGCAGGAATGGCAGGGCCTGTGAGGAGCACCTGCATCGCAGATGCCCCATATTTACGGCATTTTTTTATCGCCACTATGACTGCCGCTTTGTTGAAATGCTGCAGAACTGGGGGAAGAGAAGGCTATGGGAAATGCTGCTGCCTGTGGCTGCAAACAGTGTTTTAAAAAAACACAGGTGAAGGGAAGAGAAACAAAATATATGGGACATGGGGTTGGGGGAGAACTAGGGAGACCAAGGGAACTGCTGGAAAAGGGCGGGGGGAGGGGCATAAGAAGATGAAGGAAAGATACTGAACATGAGGGAGGGGCATAGAGAAATGGAGGAGAAATACTGGAAATGCAAAAGGGTTACAGGAAAATGGAGAGGAGATGCTGGACATTGGGAGGTGGAGATGTTGGACATGGGGTGAGGCAGAGGGAGATGGAGGAGAGATTATGGAGATGCACGAGACAGAAGCTGGATGGGAAGGAGATGTTGGACACGAGGGAGGGGGGAGGAGAAAAAGATGAGAGTTAAAGACTGGGGAATAATGGGCCAGAGAAGTAAAGAGGTGGGGAATGGGAGGATTATAAAGTTTTAGGACTGCTGCTCTGTGTATATGCTGTGGCAGCAGCGGTGGGGAAGAGAAGGTTACAGGAAGCACTGCTGCCTGTGCGGAAGAAGTACACTAGCTAGACCAAGGGAAGCTGTTGGAAGATGGTGGGGGGACCTCAGAAGACAAAGGGATGATACTGGATATGAGGGAGGGACATAGGGAAATGGAGGAGAAATACTGGAAACAGAAAAGTAAACAAGGACATTGGAGGAGTCACAGGAAAATGGAGGGAAAATGCCAGATACAGGGGAACATAGGGAAGTGGAGGGAGTGATGCTGGGTGCAGGGGGCATAGGGAGGAGAACGAAGGGAAAAGTCCTGGGCTTGGGGGGCACAGGGAAATGGGGGAGAGATCATGGATATGCGCAGGGCAGAAGCTGGATAGAAAGATGTTGGACACAGAGTGGGGAGAGAAAGGTAAAAGACTGGGGAAGTGGAGAGTTGGGAAATGGAAGGTCTGGTGTGAGGGTTATAAAGCTTTAGGTAGAAGGAGTAAAACTAAAGGGATAAAGAACTGGATGTTCAGAAGGAGGAGTGAAATCTGACTGGATATAGAGAGAAAAAATAAATGGGAAAAAGCTAAAAAGGAAAAGATCACTGTCCTGGATGGAAGGAAGTGAAGAAAGCAGAAAGGGAGAGAAGTAGTAGATGAACTGGAGACCCTAGAAAAAGAGTTATGAGAAGATAGCAGAAAGCAGGAACCAGAGACTTGGAACAAGATGATTAGAAAATAAAAAGACCAGACAACAAAGGTACAAAAAATAATCTTACTTTCAATTTAGCAATTGGAATTAGTTTTTGGAATTTCTATATGCTACCTTTATATTTTGAACAGTAGAGGGGCTTCAGTTTAATTTTTGCCTACATATATCTATTTTTAGTTTGGAGTGTTTACTTATTTTGTACCTGGTGAGGTCTATTTATATTCTTAGTGTGTGACCGAGGCCAGGTGTTCTGTTAACATGGAGTTTCTATGTAGGGATCTTGTTTGGGTTTCGCAGTAGGTATATGGTTGTTCTTGAGCCAACTACAATATTTAAAGTGCTGCCTTGTTCTGGGTAGCTCCTTGTTGTGTGAGTTTTGGAAGTTGGCACCATTATGGAATGGTGGATTTGCTCTATAGGACTTGAATAGCTTCTGTAGGGTTCTATATCGGTTCACATCACAATATGTCTGAAACTGGAGAGGGTTATGTTGCTGTTACTGAGACAACAAAGTAATGTGTGGTCACTTTTCAGAGCTAGAGATATTACAAAGTAACTACAAGACTTTTCAGCTCTATTGCTTTAACTAAGAGATTGTAGCTTTTCTCATAAACAATCTATGATGCTGAAGTACTTGCAACTAGGTAACAACTTTCCATATGCAACGAGGTCTCAGACTTAAATAAAGCTTTTTGTCTAAACTTCAATTGTTTAGATCGAGTGCTTTGTATTGCATCAATGACCTCATACTGTTGCATTAATATGTTAATTCATTTCTTAAAGTATGAGATCATTGATGCAATACAAAGCACTCGATCTAAACAACTGAAGTTTAGACAAAAAGCTTTATTTAAGTCTGAGACCTCGTTGTATATGGAAAGTTGTTACCTAATTGCAAGTACTTCAGCATCATAGATTGTTTATGAGAAAAGCTACAATCTCTCAGTTAGAGCTGAAAAGTCTTGTAGTTACTTTGCTGTTACTGATACGACATCAGAATCTGATCTTTTTTTGTACATTGAGTTGTATGGGAAAATGTCCTAGTTCTGCTCTGCAACCACTGTTGGGGAGAGGCTTTTATTGGATACAGAATACAAGCTCAAAAAGAAAAAGCAAGAACCATAGTGCAAAGTTTGGGTAAACACTGCATCATGGTTTCACTGGCACTGTTGCCACTGCAGGCCTTGGAGAGGGGCTGCAGCGGCGGTAATGAGGGTGGGGTAAGGGTGGAGGCGGCAGGATGGAGGGCTCGTATAGGGCACCGCCGATTCTTGCACCAGTACTAACTGAATCTCCTACTGCAAATGTCACCGCATGTCACTGGCCGAGAGTATCTGTTAGTTGGTTCTAAAATCCCAGAAAGTATGTTGCTCTTAGGGTGGTACCGATTGGACTGAGCAGAGCCAGAAACGCACTGCTTCTCAACACAGTCGAAGGGATCCTGACCTATCTTTCTTGTTGATATAAAACATGGCGTCTTGACTGTTGGTCTGTACCAAGAGTATCTTGTCGCTCCTTTCGGATTCTAAAGATTCTCTTGGAGCAGTTTTCTGACTTTTAAGCACACTGCGGTGCATTATCCAGGGGTTCCCAGTGCCTTTTAGGCCATTCCAGGGGTACTTCTGATCAAGAGGTTCAGTAGAGCACCTCTGAAGGGAAGGAATCCTGTTCACGAGGAACAGTGCAGCCTTCCATGCTTCCAGTTCAGGTCAAGGCTGATCTACCACCTTAAAGTTAAAAAAAAAGAAAAAAAGAAAAAGGGAAACTGTTCATTGCCCTTCCACCATCTAGGTTCCTGCGTCGGAGACTGCCTGCAGCACAAGGAAGCATTTTTCTTTCTTCACCGGTTTGCGACAGCAGCAGCTCAGGGCAGTGAGTTCCTCCCCCCCCCCCTTCCTCCCTCTGGTCTGCTTCGGCAATCCCTTCATGGCTCCAGCGGTTCCGTCCGATTTTCCTCGGGGCTCTCTCCTTCCCTCCAGACGTTGGGGCTGCAGGGGACTGCTTGGGGTTCCGGTCCCTGTCCCTCACCACCAGCATTTCAGGCCTGTGTTTCCCACGATTCCCGCCAAAACAAGGCACTTAATCCTCCGACGGCCAGTTTAAGCAAGGTACAACGCTTCTGCAATCCTCCCGCGGTTCCCACCAGAATACTAGGTACTCTGGCATCCATTTTGTGCAGGGGAAATCTTCCACACTGTTTCTCACTGCAGCAGCCCTCGGAGGGCAAGGAAGTCTCCTCCTGCAATGGCCCCCTCTCTTTTTAATGCTTCTACAGCCATGCCTGATACCATTCAGTGGTGTGTGGCTTGCGGTAAAAAATGCAGGGTTTTAGTTAACAGCCTATGTGCCACATGTGGGGCAGATCTGCGGGGTCCATCTGCCAGCATGACTTATCACCTGTGGCTCCACCAGCTTCACCTTCCGGCTTGCCTCCAGGGGGTCTCTCGGAGGTGCAGTGCACTAGTGAAAACCACCCTCTGTTCCTCCTGCTGTAGCATGACTCGCTGTTCGCTGTCTCAACATCCATCGTCACAGATCCAGCCAGATACCCTTGCTGCGGACCAGCAGTTACTGACCCTGTTCCATCAAGCCTGGAATGCGTGGCGCACATGTTCCCATGTGGGGCCATTACCTGCACTACAGCCTCAGCGAAAGCGGGCTCAACTCAGTTCTGCTGACGTTCCTGCCACTCTCTCTGTTCTGGGGTGCCTCCTCTCCCACAGGGGACATGCACCCTGCTGCTGCAGAGGATGGCGAGTACCACTCTGATGAGTTTTCTCTTGGCTCTGGGACAGACAAAAAGGAAGGGGAACTTTCGCTTCCAGAGGTCCAGCAGGAAGAGCAGGAGAAACGGATTGAGGGCCAAGATGTCCAGCTCTTTCACAAGGAAGAACTGCTGGCTCTCATTGCCCAGACTGCAGAGACCCTACACCTGTCGGAGGTGCAGGCTCTGTCGGACCCTGCTAAACCTAAGGCAGATCCCATAATTGTGGGTATCAAGAAGCCAGAAAAGTCTTTTCCTTTCCCAACGGAGCTTCAACAGATAGTCACCTTGGAATGGGACAACCCAGATGTGTCCCTGAGTTTGGCGCGATGTTTGGGACATATATATATATATATGTCTGGTCCCAGGAGAATCTGAAGGGATGACATGAAGACTCATATTGGCAACATGGTCAAATCAGCATATCTAAAAATCAAAACACTCAGACATCTGTGCCCCCTGCTGCAACCGGATGATTTCAGAACGATCTTTCAGGCGTTAACTATTCCACATCTCGACTATGCAAACGCGATACTGCAAGGGCTACCTCAAATCCACCCTAACTCCACTCCAACTCGCCATGAACTCTGCAGCCAGAGTTCTATACGGGGCCTCAAGACGTGACCATATAACACCGATCCTCAAAAGTCTCCACTGGCTCCCAATTCACGGTAGGATCACCTTCAAGATCTTACTACTAACATTCAAGGCCATCAACGGACTCTCCCCCTCATCACTTGCAAGCCTTACTCTCATGACTCCCCCTACCAGAGCCAGACAACACACAGCAATAAATACTATAGTAATTCCCAATACAATAACCCGCTGTACACAATCAACCGCAAACAGAGCTTTCAGTCTTTGTGCACCTAGAAGCTGGAATGCCCTGCCACCCAGCATACGAGCAATCACAGAGATAACTAAATTCAGGAAGGCCTTGAAGCATCACCTCTTCCTCAAGTACTACCCTGAAGTAGGTATGCCAAAGTGCCCCGCACGCAACACAGATCCTTAGCCACCCGGTAACCATTCCACAATGTGATGTACATAGGGTATCCACCTTATGCCTTTTGTGTAGATAGTTAACATGTTATCCAAGTTAATCTCCCTGTTATCTGTAATTTACGGTGTAACCCCCACCGTAAAACCTCTTTGATGTTCCATGTAAACCGCACTGATGTCGAATAGCGCGATATATAAGAGTATTAAATAAATAAATGGCTGTATTTTCCCAGGGTGGATGTGCTCGTAATGGCCGTCACTATGCACACTACCAGTCCGGTCGAGGATAGGACAGCCCTTAGAGATCTGGTTGACTGAAAGATAGAGGGTCTCCTGAAGAATTCTTTTTCTTCCTCTTCGTTGGCCTTACAAGCAGCGGCATGTGGAGGTCTCGCAGCACGGGCATTGCTACGTTGGCTCCAGCTGTTTCTGGAAGATCAGGCGATGCCTCGACTGGGATCAGTCACTGCCTTTATAGCGGATGCCTTGTACGATCTCCTGCGTCTTTCAGCGTGCTCAGTAGCAGCAGGTACCATTGCACGCCACTGGCTCTGGCTTCGGCATTGGAATGCGGATGCGGCCTCCAAGTCTCGTCTCGCCAAACTTCTCTTTAAGGGTAGGCTCCTCTTCGGTGAAGACCGAGAAGCTTGTCAAGGATCTGGGCGGTCAGGCCTCAGCACTTACCAGAGGACCATCCGAGGCCTACCTCTCATCAGCCTACCACCGCAGCCTCTTCCTCCTAGGGTTACAAGGGGCACTTTAGGGACGCATGGAGGTATCAGCCTGGGAAGCCCAGAATTTCCTCTTACAAGCCCAGCTCCAGGGGGCAGTCCTTTCGGGGCGTCAGATGGACAAGGGATAATTACTCCATTGCCACCCAATTCTCAAGTGACTCCCATCCCTCCCATTGACGGGCTCAGGGTCCATTCCGGGGTGCCCTGCATAGGCGGCTGTCTGAGCTGTTTCTTCCGTGAATGGATCCAAATAATGTCAAACTAAGCAGAGCAACAAAGTACCCGCAAGCTACAAAGCAGACAAAGAAAGCGGGTACAAAAGACTGGTGGATATCAAGTTCAGGTTTATGAAACCGCTTTTATTGACCCCTACGCGTTTCGGCCAACAGGCCTTCTTCAGGGGGGCTTTTGAGGAAGCAAACCTTGAAGAAAATATAATAAAATGGTAAGTATTCATAATCATAAATTAGAAAAAAACATATAAACTGCTAAAAACCATAAAATGGTAGCAAATAATAACATAAAAAACAATAAATAACAGTATGTCTAAAAAGATGAAAAAACCACTCACATACATATCTCATAAAAATTATCAATATATGTGATGATACCATTGCTGGACTGGTTGCATATACTTCAAAATTGATTTTATATGTCCCACAGTCGGTTTGGCAATCCTTGTGGAAGTGTTTTTAAACTTTTTAAAATAGTGTTGTAAAGCTGGTTTTAACATTTTACAGCAGGTTTCTTAGTTTCATATACAACCTACATTTACAATTAGGCTTTCCAATATAGCCTTTTAACATTTATATTCCACATTAGATTGTTAAATAAATAAAAAATAAAAATAAATAAACAGTTTTATATACCGCCTTTCAGGAGAATCAAAGCGGTTTACATTCAACAAAACTAGGACATTATATTGTAACTTATTCAACAGGTAACTTATCAGTATACAAAGGATAGGTAGGATGTCATTAATGTTTTACATGGTTGATTATAGGATTACATAAGCAACTATTTACAAATTTACAATTTTTACAAATTTATATTTACATATTCATCATTCTTGAGTGTTACATGTTGCATTGTATGTAGTCATATATAGAGAAGCTGATGATTATTTATTATTTATTATCTTTAATTTAATTTTAGTGGCCACTGTCTATATTGACAAGATTTTAGAAGGTATCGTTATACACTTTTTATTATTATTTTTATTGTCCATGTCCTCCTCATCTCTTCTTTTATCTTTGGTTAACATGAATCTGTGTCATTTATGTATTTATTAAAGTTTTATAATACAATATGGTAATCAGTACAATACACATGTAGATGCTATGTTTTTATACAACCTATGATTCATAGCAGTTTTATGTTTCATAAGTCTTTTAAAAATTAGGCTCATCACACATATTGATAGTATCATCACATATATGATAATTTTTATGAGATATGTATGTGAGCGGCTTTTCATTTTTTTAGACATGCTGTTATTTATTGTTATACATTTTATATGTTATTATTTACTACCATTTTATGGTTTTTAAACAGTTTATATGTTTTTTCTAATTTATGATTATCAATAATCACCATTTCATTATATTTTCTTAGAGATTTGCTTCCTCAAAAAAAAAACCCTGAAGAAGGCCTGTTGGCCGAAATGCGTAGGGGTCAATAAACAGAGGTTTCATAAACCTGAACTTGAATCCGCCAGTCTTTTGTACCCACTTTCTTTGTCTCCCAAATAATGTCAGACAACTGGGTGCTCGATGTAGTCTTGAGCGGCTACGCGCTAGATCTTGCAGCATCCATTCTGAATACCTTCCGGGTTTCCCCATGTGGATCCCCCACCAAGAAGGCAGCTGTGCACCTTACCCTCCAGCATCTTCTCAACCTCCAGGCTATTTGCATGGTTCCTCCGGCCGAAAGGGGCACCAGTCACTATTCTATTTACTTTGTGGTGCCCAAGAAGGACGTCTCCGTCCACCCCATCCTGGATCTCAAAGGGGTCAGTCGCTGTCTGCGAGTGCTGCGGTTCCGCATGGAAACCCTCCGGTCTGCCATCCAGGTGGTGCGCCCTGGCAAATTTCTTGCCTTCTTGGACCTTGCAGAAGCGTACTTCCACATTCCAATATGCAGGGAACGCCAAACGTATCTACGATTTATGGTTCTTGACAAACACTATCAATTCTGGGCTTTGGCCTGGCCACGGCCCCCCAGATTTTCCCAAGGTCATGGTCGTCGTGGAGGCTGCATTGCAGCGTCGGGGCATCCGCGTCCATCCATGCCTGGACGATTGGCTCATCCGGGCAAAATCTTACCAAGAAGCGCGATTCGCCGTGGATCAGGTCATCCACTTCCTGACCCAGCTCAGCTGGGTGATCAATAAGGCCAAAGGTCATCTTCAGCCAACACAGGCCCTAGATTTCTTGGGGGCTCACTTTGATACAGCAGCAGGCTGTGTCCTCCTTACCCATTACCAATTTCAGAAGCTCTGTGCTCAGCTTCATGCATTTCAGCGCCTCCGCTCACCTACAGGCTGGGGCTATCTTCAGATTCTCGGCACCATGGCAGCCACCCTCGATGTGGTTTCCTGGGTGCGAGCGCACATGTGCCCCTTGCAAAGCACTCTACTATTCCGGTTGTCTCCAGCCACCCAGGACTATCTGACTCAGCTTCCCCTGCAGTCCTCAGTCCGTGGCAGCCTCCGGTGGTGGCTGTGCCCACAGAATCTGTTGAAGGTGTCTCCTTGTCCGTTCCACAGTTGATAATTCTGACGACAGATGCCAGCCTGGCTGGCTGGGGAGCATGCTGCCTGGGTCACACAACGCAGGGGTCTTGGTCAGCCCGCGAATCCACCTGGACAATCTGTCAGCTCAAAGCGCATGCCATCCGCCTGGCTCTTCTCTCCTTTTGCATCCTGCTTCGCTATCAGGCGGTGCATGTCCTCTCCGACAATTTGATGATAGTGGCGTATCTCAACCGGCAAGGTGGAAGAAAATCGCCCGGAGTGGCCAGGGAGATGAGTCTCCTCTTCCCCTGGGCAGAACGCCATCTCCAAGCACTCTCACCACAGTATATAGCAGGCGTAGAAAACATTCATGCGGACTTCCTCAGACAGCGCACCCTGGATTCTGGCGAGTGGGAACTAGCCCTGTTCGCCGGTGGGGCTGTCTGCTTTGATATCATGGCCACATCTGCTAGTGCCAAGACATTGCCAAGACCGAGCTTCTTCAGTCGGAAGAAGGACCCACGCTCTCAGGGGCCGGATGCCCTGGGCCTAGCCTGCCTACTGTATATCTTTCCTCCGTGGGCAATGATCGGCCGCGTTCCAAACCGCATCAAAGCACATTTGGGCCGAGGAGTCCTGGTAGCACCAGATTGGCTATGACGACCCTGGTATGCCACTCTAGTGCGCCTGTTATGTGAGTTGCTGCTGACACTCGGAATGTGACAGGGTCTCCTGCAATAAAGGCTCATTCTCATGGACGACCCCGCTCCCTACTCACTTACAGCCTGATTCGTGAACGGTGTCACTAAGAATGCAAGGGTTATTCTCCATCGGTAGTCACCACCTTGCTTCAGGCGCAGAGATCGTCCACCTCCCGGGCTTATGCCCGAGTTTGGAATCTCTTTTCCTTGTGGTGCTCGTGCCACTCTGTCTCTCCATGGAAAGTGCAGGGGCCCAGCTTACTTTCCTTTCTTCAAGAGGGGTTTGACCAGGGCCTTGCCCTTAACCTCTTGAAGGTGCAGGTTGCTGCCCTGATCTGTTTTCAGGGTCTGATACAGGGGTGTTCTCTTGCCTCTCATGCAGACATATCCAGGTTTCTCAGGGGAGTCCGCTCCCTCTGGCCACCGGTCCGTCCAATTTGGACATATCCCTGGTGCTCCGCTCCCTCACTCGCACACCATTCGAATTGCTATGGGACGCATCCCTTAAAGATCTCACGCGCAAGACTGTACTCTTGGTAGCAGTTACATCAGATCGGCATATATCGGAACTGCAAGTCCTCTCTTGCAGGGACCTGTTTCTGTTCTTTTTGGCGGAAGGCATCACTATTCATCTGGTACCAGTATTTTTGCCAAAGGTGCTTTCGGAGTTCCATATCAACCAGTCGGTGTCGCTGCCCACCTTCTGGTAGGACCAGCATTCCAGCCATGCTCCGACCCTGCACCTTCTGGAAGTTGGCAGGGTCTTATGTCGCTGTCTCAAGGTGACCAATCCCTTCTGTCTTTCAGACCACCTCTTTGTGTTACACTCTGGGTCCAGGAAGGGTGCTGCCGCCTCCAAGGCGACTACAGAGCTCTTGGATAAGCAGGTGGTTGAGTCAGCCTACATCCTGCAGAATAAGCCTGTTCCTATTGGGCTCTGAGCGCATTCCACTCAGGCTCAGGCCATGTCTTGGGCCGAGAGATCGCGGGTACACCCACTTGATATTTGCAGAGTGGCAACCTGGTCGTCTCTGTCTACCTTTGCTCATCATTATCACTTTCCAGTTCTGCCTACAACCATATTTAATGTAGACAAGTGCAAAGTTATGCACCTAGGAAAGAACAACCCAAACTACATTTACACGATGCAAGGTTCCACAATAGGCACCACCAGCTGGGAAAAAGATTTAGGCGTCATCATGGATAACGCATTGAAACCTTCCGTCCAGTGTGCAGCGGCAGCCAAGAAAGCAAATAGATGCTAAGAATCATAAGGAAAGAAATGGAGAATAAAACAAAGGATATTATAATACCTCTGTATCGTTCCATGGAGCGACCACACCTTGAATATTGTGTGCAATTCTGGTCACAGCAGAATTAGAAAAGGTACAGAGAAGAGCCACCAAAACAGTAAAGGGGATGGAAGGATACCCCTATGAGGAAAGGCTTAAAAGGTTAGGGCTTTTCAACTTGGAAAAAAGATGGCGGAGGTAAGATATGATAGAGGTCTATAATGAATAGAGTGGAATGGGTAAACGTAGATAGGTTGTTTATGCCATCAAAAAGTAGAAAGACTAGGGGACATGCAATGCAGCTACAACATAACCTATTTAAGACTAATAAGAGAAAATATTTTTTCACTTAACGTGTAATCAAACTCTGGAATTCGTTACCGGAGGATGTAGTAAAAGCTGTTAGTGTAGCTGGGTTTAAAAAAAAGGTTTGGACAAGTTCCTGGAGGAAAGGTCTATAAACCATTATTAAAGAGGACCCAGGAAATCCACTGCATTGTGGAACCTGTGTGCCTTTTGGGAACATGCCAATTATTTGTAATCTGAATTGGCCACTGTTGGAAACAGGATACTGGGGCTTGATGGACTTTGGTCTGACCCAGTATGGCATTTCTTATGTTCTTATATGTTCATTGCGCTGCTTGTCACGGGAGAACACAAAGTAGCATAACTGAACATTAGAGGAAAGAAATAATAAAACGTTAAAAAGGCAGCCAGTGAATAATATAAGGAATCAATGGTCTCTTAATTTTCCTGGAACTACAGGTACACATTATGAAAAGCGTAGTTAGTTACCTGTAATAGGTGTTCTCCAGGGACAGCAGGAATCAGTCCTCACATATGGGTGACATCGGCAATGATGGAGTCCGCAAG
The DNA here is from genome assembly GCA_033557465.1 of Ichthyophis bannanicus. Classification (NCBI taxonomy): domain Eukaryota; kingdom Metazoa; phylum Chordata; class Amphibia; order Gymnophiona; family Ichthyophiidae; genus Ichthyophis; species Ichthyophis bannanicus. Next base: position 738,391,655 of record CM066032.1, on the reverse strand, counting down.
GAGCATTTCCCCAGCTTTCAAAAAAAGCCTTTGGGAATGTCACCATGCATGCTTGGTCCCCTTCCCGCCCAAGAGTGCCATCTTGATCAGTCAGATGACATAGCTCAGAGAAAGGATAAAAAAAAAGAGTGGGCAACTCCTAGGGAAGGTGGGTGGGTTGTGAGGACTGATTCCTGCTGTCCCTGGAGAATACCTGTTACAGGTGAGTACTACGCTTTGTCCAGGAACAAGCAGGAAGTCAGTCCTCACATATGGGAATAATCAGCTACAGGCTACTGAGGACCCGTAGAAAAAAAATGCCACGGCGAGCCGTCGTCAGAAACTGGTAACCGAAGACAGCCCGAGGACTCCGGAAGACCACACTCCTGGTAGCCGCAGAAGAAGGATCGGAGGGCCGAAGTTGCCTAAACCCCAAACAGATTAAGGAATATGGCCTGGCCGAAGGCACTGTCGCAACGGGACTCCCTCTCCAGGCAGTAATGCATCGCGAAGGTGTTAACCAAAGACCAGGTTGCGGCTCGACAGAAGTCTGCCATGGGGCACGGAGTGCAGATGTGCCACTGACGCTGCTCTTGCACGGACACCGTGCGCCGTGACTTGGTGGTCCAACGGTAGTCCAGCCTGGACCTGGGTGAATGTAATGCAATCCACCACCCAGAGGGAAAGGGGTCCGCTTGGTGACAGGGAGCCCCAAAACGGGCAGGGTTGTCAGAAACGAAGAGCTGCTCGGACCTGCGGTGGCCCTGTGTGAGCTACAGTCGAGGGTGTGAAGGACTGCTGACGCCCGGTAAGCGTGGGGCTTCGGAAAGAAGGTCGGTAGCACTATCTTCTGGTTGGGGTGAAAATCCGAGACAACCTTTGGGAGAAACTTGGGGTGCGTTCGGAGAATCTTGTGTAGGGAGTGTCGGCCATCAGGGCCTGGAGCTCATTGACCCTCTAGGCTGAGGTGAGGGCTACCAGAAAAAACATCTTCCAAGAAAGGTGCCGAAGTGAGCAGGACACCATTGACTCGAAGGGCGGTTGGGTTACTCGCGTGAGGACTACATTGAGATCCCATTCCGCTGGAGGCAGTCGAATAGGAGGCCTGGAAAGAAGCAGCCCACACATGAAGCGGGAAACAAGAAGCTGGCCCGAGAGGGGTCCGTCCTCGACTGGGTGGTGGTTGGCTGAGATCACGCTCAGGTGGACCCTGACCGAGTTGGACTTCAGGCTCGCCTGCAAGAGATGGAGTAGGTATTGCAGGACCAGGTGGGTGGGGCAAGAGAACGGGTCAGCCCGTACCCTCCGAGCACCACACTGAGAACTGAAGCCACTTAAAAGCATAAGCCATCCTAGTTGAGTCCTTGCACAACACCAGCAATATGTCCTCGATCTCCACTGGGAGACGGGCTATCGCGACCCGCTCAGCTGCCAAACTGTGAGGGATAGAGACCTCAGGTTAGGGTGAAACAGGAGACCCTCCTCCTGTGTCAACAAGCCCAGCGTGCTACCGAGGGAAACCAGAGGCTTCAACGAGAGGCAGTGCAGCAGCAGGAACTAGTGTTGCCGAGACTACCGCGGAGCGACGAAGATCACTGAGGCCCCGTCCTGCTGAATCTTGAGGAGAGCCCGCATTATGAGCGAGGGGGGGGAGGAAACGCATACAGAAGGCCGTGCATCCACAGCAACAGGGAGGCATCGGAGGCTTCCCTGCTCGGGTGGGGAACCGGGCCGCAGAACCGTGAGAGCTGCAAATTCATAGGGCTGGCAAAAAGGTTCAGGACCAGAGTCCTCCAGCGCCGGAACAGCCACTGAGCTGTCTGCAGGCAGAGACGCCATTCGTGTGACCGAGATGGCATCACAGAGATGGCCTGTTGCCTGAGCCACTGAGTGCAAAGGCACCACTGCAACGCGCGCATGTGTAGATGGGCGTCGGGGATGACGTGAACCGTCGAAGACATATGGCCGAGGAGACGGAGCATTGCCCGAGCCGAAACTGCATCCAGCGCTGGACCGCAGAGGCCAGGACGATGAGGCGGTCTGCCCTGTCCTGTGGAAGGAAGGTCGTCGCCCAGTGGGTGTCGAGGCACACGCCGATGAACTCTAGGGATTGGAATGGAGTGAGGTGGAACTTCGGGTAATTCACCATGAAGCTGAGGTCCTCGAGGTGATGGACGGTGCAGGCTGTGGCCTGCCGTGCTTCGTCGGCTGTCTCCCGTGTAATGAGCCAATCGTCTAGATAAGGGTAGACGAAGGTGCCCTGTAACCGAAGGTGGGCTGTGGCTACCGCGAGGCACTTGGGGAACACTAGAGGGGTGGAAGCGAACCGAAGGGAAACACCCTGTATTGGTACTGGTTCCCTTGTACTCTGAAGCGTAAGTATTTTCTGTGCTTCGGGTGGACCAGGATATGAGCATACGCAACCCAAAGGTCCAAGGAGCATAGGGAGAGCAGTTTAAACCTCTCCCGCACCAGGTATTTGTTGAGATTTCTTAGATCGAGGATGGGTCGGAAACCGCCCGTCAGCTTTGGCACAAGGAAGTGACGGGAATAGAACCCACGACCTCTGAGGTGCAGCGGGATCACTTCCACTGCTCACTCCTCGAGGAGGCTGGCAAGCTCCTGTGCCAAGAAGACCTGGTGCCCGGGGAGCCAAGGGGGCTCCTAAGGGCAGAAAGGTGGAGGAAGCCGGTCCTGTCGGATGATCTGGAGGACCCAGGTGTATGAGGTGACAGACTCCCATCGGGGAGCAAAGTGGACCAGGCATCCTCCCACCAGTAGCTGGGTCACCGGAGGGCAAGCGGCTATGCATTTGGCATCAAACACCCAGGGCCGACTGGACTGGTGCCAGGGTCTGGCTCTTGGGGCCCTTTGGCTTACGTGGACCCTGGTGGCCGCTCTTGCTCTGTCCACCTTGAGGTGGAGCCGGTGCTGGAGGATAAGGTGTGTAGCCCTGAAAGGGGAGATCCTTCCTCTGAAAGAAAGGCTTCTTGCCCTGTTGCTTCTTCCGCGGGAGGGAAGAAGTCTTCTGGGAGAGATGGGTGTGGGTTATGTACTCCGTCTCAATCTCCGCCGCTTTGTCCTCCATCAGTTTGCTGAACAACTATTCGCCCAGGCATGGTATATCAAGCAGATTTTCCTGGACCCATTGTTCGAGGTCCAAGGACTGGAGCCAGGCCTGTCACCTGGCTCCAATACCTGCAGCTGCTACCCGAGCAGGGGACTCAAAGCTGTTGTATGCAGCATGAGAGAGGTACTTCGAACAGTCCCCCACTGATTTCACGAGCGACTGGAAACGACAGAGGTAATCGCCGTCGAGGCCTGCTTGGAAGCCCCTGAGTTCCTTCATGAAATCACGAAGGAACATATCGATATATGGTTGGTAAGCCTGGATGCGGCAAGCCAGCATGGGACCTTGGTAGGCCTTTTGCCCGAGGGCGCAAGATTCCCTACCAGGAGGAACTGAAGAGTGGGTTTTGCGCTCTTCTGCTTCCGCATAGCAGATTCCACTACCATTGAGGTATGGAGGAGATGGACCTTCTGGAAGCTGGGCCCCCCCCCCCCCCCGCTGGACCCTGTACATGGTGTTCAGGCACTTCTTGACAATGGGGATAGATGCAGGCATCTCCCACATGTGGAGGAGCAGCCGGTTCAGAATGGGAGGGATTCCCTCAGAAGGGCCTCGTACAGTAAAATATCGAGTTCCTCCACATGAGGCTCCTCCTTGGATTGTGTAGAGAGCGCCAGGGCTCGAGCCATGTCCCGCACAAACTCCAAAAAAGAGGTATCCTCAGGAGGTGATCGCCGCTTCTGAGTGGGTGGGGAAGAATCTGAGGGGAGGTCCCGATGAGTCCGAGATTTAGGGGAAGTATTTCCGTCAGATTCCCAGTCCGAAATCTCCGAGGGGGACTTGGAACTAGGCTGCTCGAGCAGCGCTCATAAAGCGCACTGGGCTTTTGAGGCCAAAGCCCCTCTGGAGCCAGAGGTGCTGGCCTGGGAAGATCTCACACCTGAGGACTGGGGTGGAGATCGAGACCTCTGCCAGGATCCCTCATGAGGCCCTTGGCTCTTGTGGGTTGCCGCAGCAGACTGGGAAGCCAAGACAGGCGTCGCCCTCGAGGTCTCAGAGCACGTGCCAGCAGGACCTGGCACCAGCGCCTGTTGGGCAGCAAGGAAGGCAGAAACGCTGCACTCCAATGCTAGCATTTGAGCCTTCCACTCAGGAGTGGGGCCCTGCGACGTCGACACCAGGGTAACTGGGTCAGGCGTCGAGGAGGTCCTTGCCGGAATGACCCTCAGGAGGCCGGGCGCCATCGCCGGAGGCCTCCATATCTCTACAAGGTACCTTTCGGGGCCGCTCCTTCTCCGACTCTAGTGATTGCCGAGGAGGGCTAAAACACCAAGAGCGAGAACACTCACGCTTGTCTGGAGCCCGACAGGGTCCTTGAGGCCTTCTTCTTCTGCTCCCTTTCGGGGGACCCTTGCTCAGAGTGATGCCGGGGTCGTGGGGCAGCCATGAGGGATCCCAGAGGCGGAGGGTCGGTGGAGCGGGAAGCTACCGGGGACACTGGGGCCGTCTTGCAGAAAATATCATCCAGTTTCTGCTTACAGCTCTGGATGGCCTTGGAGGACATCTTTTTACAAAGGGAGCAGAGCTCCGGGTCATAGTCCGCTCCAAGACATCAAAGAAAGTCATGGGTGTCCTTGAGGGACATGTTTTTGGAGCATCTGTCACACTTTTGAAACCGGAGGCCATAGGGGCAAAAAAGGATCCCTGCAAGGTCGAAGACTTTCGGTTCGGCCAGCGGTTGAAAAGGGTGCGAAACGCGCTGGAGATGAATTCACAAAGAAAAAGGAGAAAAAAAGAAAAATAACAGAGTCCCGGGGTCTGCTGCCGGAAGCAGGGGCACTGAGACGGCGGGAAGAGGATCGGGAAACCGAGGTACAGGGATGTACGTCCGAAGGGCTCCGCGGAAAAAGGGAGACTGATCAAAATGGCACCCTTGGGTGGGAAGGGGACCACGCAAGCGTGGTTGCATCTCCCAAAGGCTTTCTTTGAAAGCTGGGGAAATGCTCTGCGCAGGCTCCGCCGGTGCCGACGTCACCCATACGTGAGGACTGACTTCCTGCTTGTTTCTGGAGAAAATCACTTTCTCCAGTTTCCTTTTAAAAAATGAAGTCTACTGTTCAGGTTAAAAAAATAAAACCAAAAACATTCCTCACCATCTTTAACTTTAAGCAAGTATATACATGGAAATTTCTGAACAAAGAGCCCTTGGCCTTAAAACATCCTGTACCAACTGTAAGAACGTCCGTCTCCTATGCTGAATACAGTAAGTCAGGTGTGATAGGCTGTAATCTTATGATCACTTTTTTTGTTGACATACTACTGTGACTTTCTCCAATAACAGCTAGTTTCTTCCAGCCTTTGAGTTAACTTAGACATAATTCAGGGTGTTGAAAGACTAGACCTTCATTTCCCATATAAACCAGACATGGATAGATAACAGACATTTGATAAGGGTGTTAAACCTTTCACTAGACACCTGCATAAATGTATTGAAGATCAGGGTGAAACTCAGAGAACAGAAAAATTAATACACTGCAAATAACAGAATTTAGAAGAATTTTCAGTATTATCAGCTTTACTCTAGAGATTCTCCCTAATAACTGAATTTTACTGGTGAAAGGGAACACATTTTATTTTCCAGCTCATGCCTCTTAACAGTGTGAGCAGAAACCCTTTTTCATTGGTCAGAAAATGATTTCTTGAAAATCAACAAATTTCAAAATTTCTATCTGAGATGATACAGTTTCTACATTTATGATCACAGACCACATTTCATAAAGAATAGTCTGATTTGGTGTGGTGAGGATGCTGTGACTTTGTGAAATTTTCTGAAAATCTCCTGATACACCTCTTAGAGAAAGGACATTGCCTTCTGAAGCAGCAGCACGAGTCACTAGTGTTATTTCTCCCATCAGAGAGCAAAGACAGAGCTCCCTCTGGGCTATTTACCTGTCTTCTACAGGGCCTGCAACAATGCGAGAAATGATGCAGTGGAACCGTTTCCCCCTGCTGGTTGCTGGCGTGTGAGATTTTCCTGATCATGCATTGAAGCAAGGTGGCAGGCGTTCTTCCAATGCAAGAGATATCTGCCTCAGGGCTCTCAATAGCCAATCCACAAATGCAGGTTCAATTGCCAATTACTGCACTAAGAAATAATTGGATCCTTGGGAAGCCAGAGCAACATTCTTGGCAGGGTAAGTCTGGGACATCTCTTTTCATTCCCCCCAACATAAGACTTAAGAGAAAACAAAAACAGGAAAAGATGAAATTAGACTTACCTGCTAGTTTTCTTTCCATTAGGACCTCCAGTCCAATCCAGACTCATGGTTGTGTCCCTTTTCCAGCAGATGGAGACTGAGCATTCTGGCTTTTGGTGATATCACTACATAAGGAGCCAGCGCACCTCCCATAAAGCTAGTATTCCCATGTCAAAGCAGAACCTAAGAACCAAGAACGCCCCTAAGGACAACTATATATTGTCACACCCCAGCCCCCGGCCACATGCCTAAAGAGCTAGGGTGGACATTATGTCCTTCATAAACGAGTTGAAAACTATCTTCAGCACTGAAGCATGTTGGGAGTTGTAGTTTCCCTTTTAAAAGTATAGCCATAACAAACCAGTATGAAGGTAAATGATAAAGATTCTATTTCCCCAATGTCACAAGGTTCAACATAAAGCATCAGGATATTCTCTCCAGTTAGTATTTCCAAAGATATTTACAAAACTCAGGTTGAAGGTGTTTCACAGACACTACTTCTGTTCAGGGGTTTTAATCCAAAACATAGCAGATAAAACAAAACACAAGCTTCTTCATTCAGCTTAGTAAAAATGTTCTCTTTTATCCTTTCCTTCTTTAGTAACACCAAGCACAGGTGCTAGGCAATATTCCTTTGGTTAAACAAGCTCTTACCTTCCACAAGGTCAGACTTCTTTACTCTGTTACCCAAAAGCGCACATCCTGAAAGCTATTCTTCAGTTAAGGACTCCATGCTTCCAGCCAAACATAATGTGCAATCCATGGGAAACTCAGGCAGTAAGGAATCCTGTTCGCTAGGATCTATCTGCATTTCTTCCTGCTCTGAAGAAATATCAACTTGCTCCGAGCTTTCCCCATATCTCCCAGGATATACTTTCTCAGGGGATCTCTGTAATTCCCTCAAGCAGTGGTCTACCTGGTATGGAAGACAGGTATCTGGGGTTTGAGCTATCTCTTTCTGGCTAGGTTCAGAAACCTCTCTCCAGCTGCGGTTAAACAGTTCCTTGCTTAAGTTCCTTTCTGGTGTTAATCGATGGCTCCCTGTTCCAGGCTGGGTTCCTCTGCCTCCTAGCTTGAGTCCTGGGCACCCACCTCTGAACACCTTGAGACTTCCAGTCCGACATAGACATGGGAAGACTTTTATGCTCTCTCTCCCTGAGCTGTGTCTCCCTGGTACCTCTCCTGCCGGCTTCTCCCTGGAGCTCTCCACCTTGGAACTGCTGGCCTCTTTGGAACTTTCTCTTATCCTGCAACAACAGCCCCTCTGGCTGCCTTTCTTCATGTTGCTTCGTCACCTTCTCCCTCTTCTTCTTCCCTTTCTCTCCTTCTAAGCAAGGCTTATAAAGCTGCTTCTCTGTCAGGGTCTCTCTCACTCCCCACAGGTATGTGTGATCATCCCCTAAGTTTGTAACTACCTCAGGAAAGCTTGGGTGTGGCAGCCTAACTTCAGACTCTCTGTGCTTACTCCCTCTAGCTGCACTCTGCAGTGTGTGTATTGCAGACCTGTCACGTTCTTTAAAGGTACAGTCACTAGTTTTTCCTATCTCCATAGGCTCACTAGCATCTTCATCACAATATATATACACACACACACACACACACATATACACACACACATACATAAAACACACAACACTATACTGTGGCAACTCAGTGCAGCCCGAGAAGACCAAGGCTACCACCAGTTCTCCCAAGCACCCAGAGCTCAACAATTCGGCCTGGGGAGAACCCCTCCAACTCCAATGGAGAAAAAAAGCACAGTCACCTATATGCTAACCATCTGAAATGGGCTTGCCATCACACTGAGAAGGGTGGATTCTGGAATGGACTGTAGGTCCTAATGGAAAGAAAATTATCAGGCAAGTCTAATTTCACCTTCCATGATGTCCTTACAGTCCAATCCAGACTGTACTCAAACTCAGGCGGGACCGGCAAGCCCAGCCTCCAACATCCGAGCCCCAAACCGCGCCTGCAAATCCAGCTTATAATGACGAACAAATGTATGCAAAGATGCCCATGTGGCTGCCAGTGGAACCAGAGCACACTCCGCCCAGGACGCCACCTGTGCTCTGGTGGAATGCACCCGCAGACGCGAGAGCACCAGTTTGCCCTTCAAAAGACATGCTGAAGCAATTGCCTCTTTCAACCACCTGGCAACGGAGGCCTTTGAAGCTACCTTCCTTTTCCAGGGACCCCCCCTAACAAGTGATCTGATATCCGGAACAAGTCTGCAGCCCTCAAGTAGCGCCGCAGGACCCTCTGCATGGAGCCGATTATCCTGACTCCTAGGGAAGACCGGCAAAACTACAGTTTGATTGAGGTGGAAAGGGGAGACCACCTAGGTAAAAAAAAAAGAGGGCACTGTATGCAAGATCACTTGGTCTTTTGCCACCAGAGGTTTCCCGACAGGACAAGACCTGCAGCTTTCAAATTCTCCGAGCCGAGCAAATGATAAGGTCACCAACAACTGAAACGGTGCCCCCGAGAGAGCGTCTAGCACCAAATTAAGATCCCAAGAGGGAACGCAGGGTCGCAATGGTGGTCTCAGGAGCTTGACTGCCCTGAGAAAATCGGACCACATCCGGATGAGCCGCCAGGGAGATCCCCTGAATGCGTCCCCGATAACGTGCTAATGCTGAAATCTTCACCCGGAGAGAGTTCAAGGCTAGCCCTTTTTCAAAATCATCCTGCAAAAAGGCCAATACATCTGGAATATAGACCCCAAAAGGGCGTCACTGCCGCTCAGCACACCAGGCCAAACTTGCACATAAGCCAACAACGTAGACCTGCGGTAAATCTGGGACTACTAAGGCCACCAGTCCTGCATGTGCCTCTAAGCACTGAATCAGATGACCTATGAGAGGCCACAGGGCAAAGGCATAGAGCAGACCCTCCTCCGGCCAGTTCTGAGCCAACGCGTCAAGGCCTTTCGACATGCGCTCCCTGCATCTGCTGAAGAAGCACTAGACTCTGGCATTCTCCGCTGACAGCAAGAAATCAGAGACTGGTACACCCCAGCACTGTGTCAATTGTCGGAAGACTGCATTCGCCAAGGACTACTCCCCTGGATCTAGTTGATACCTGCTCAGAAAGTCAACCTGCGGGTTCTCCTTTCCTGCTACATGAGCTGCTGACAATTGAGTGAGATTTTTCACTGCCCGCTGAAGTAGCGAGGCAATGTCTTCAGCCAGACTTGTGTTACCTGTTCCACCCTGACCACTGATGTAGGCAATTGTGGAGGCATTGTCTGCTAGTACTCGTACTGCCCGGTGTTGACCCAGGGCTTGAAACTCCAGGAGAGTCAGGCACACCGCCCTCATTTCCAGACGGTTAATGGACCACTGTGTTTGTTCCGGAGACCAAGTGCCTTGCATGATCTGCATCAGGCAATATGTTCCCCAGCCAGACAGACTGGCATCCATTGTGACCACTGCCCACTCCGGTTGTTCCAGGGACATTCTCCTTGTCTGGTTGACTGGTGACAACCACCATACCAGACTGCTGTGTACCTTCAATGGGTAGAGAAGCCAACAACCCAAAGAGTGCTGCTGGGGCAACCAACGGGCGAGCAGAGCTCTCTGTAAGGGTCGCATGTGAGCTCTTGGCCATGGCACTAAGTCCAGCATCGATGCCATGGACCCCAGAATCTGCAGATAGGACCACCCGACTATCACCACTGCACTAAAAACTGTAGGATCTGACAGTGAATCTTCTTGCACCTCTCCTCTAGCAAGAATACCATTCCCTGTGCAGTTTTGAAGCGAGGCCCCAGGTACAGAAGATCTTGATACAGTGCCAAGTGGCTTTTGACCACATTTACCACCCATCCCAGATTCCTGAGGAGCTCAAGGACCCACTGAGTGGCATCTAGACTCTCAGTGTAAGATTTTGCTCAAATGAGCCAGTTGTCATGGTAGGGATGGACCAAACCCCGTGGCTCCTCAATCAGATCATGACCACCACTATGATCTTGGTGAAGGTGCTTTGCACCATGGAGAGCCCAAAACTGAAAGTGCCACATGGGAGCCATGAAGTGCAGGAACCACTGATGCTCCAGCTGAATGGAGACATGCAGGTTAGGCCTCTGTGAGGTCTAGGGAAGTGAGGCTCCTCCTCTTGTTCCAGGCCTGAGGGACCCTCCTGAGGGTCCTCTGACCCCAGAGACTGAGTGGATCCTGATCTTCTTCTGTGACTGGCAGCCTGCTGAGGCCAAGCCCGACACCAAGGCTCTTATGCCACACTCATGTGGCTGCTCTCTGCGCTGCTCTGTCTGCCTACAACTGGGCTCCGGTAGCTCCATCAGGACCTTCTTAATGCAGTAAGCCTAATGCAGCAACAGGACAAATTCTGGCAAAAAAGGCACCGCAGCCTGAGAGCCTGGCAATGGAACAGACCCCTGGCCTGTCTGCCTCTACCCAAAGGGTCTCTGCAATGCCTGCTGCTGCCCTGCTATCACCCCTGATGACAGTGAAAAATCCACTGGCGGTGCTGCCAAGATGGCAGCGGGAGTCAGGCTGTCAAAACCTCTGTCTGGAAATCCCCACAGTCTCCCAACCTCCCCTCGAGCTCAGAGGTTCCCGGAAAGATTTGCCGCCTCATGGTCCTCAGCCTCACAGGCCTTGCAAAGGCCCACCACTGATAGATGACGCCGCCTGCCCCTGCAGCCCACACAAAGCACTTTGCTGGACAGCATGCTAAGGCGGGAATCTCTACTGCTTTGCAATCACCCCAGGCTGACAAGCCGAAATCAAGTGCAACTCACGACCTGCATTCACACACAAATCCCTGAGGCACCAACAGCACGCAGCTGAATTCAAATGAAAGTACTCACTGCCACAAACAACGAAGTGCTCCAATACAGCAGCAAGCCCTATCTCTCCTAACTTACCAAAGGGTGCTGGGGCTTTGGGCAGGAGGTCTGATTCTCTCTAGAGTAGAAGAAATTAAGACCTCCACTCCTCCCAGGGTCCTACCACTGACTAAACGGTATTGGTCCCCTGGAGCAGTCCTAGTCACCATGGCAGCTGCACAATCAATCTACCCCAATCGTTTGGCACAGGAATATTACTAAAGTCTGCTTAGCTGATTGCTCAAATATCTTCTTTTTTTTGTTTGTTTTTAATTTTAGTTCAAGGAACCCACAGACTAGCCCAGGCTACAAGGGTTCTGTCCCATCTGCTGGAGACTGAGTATACTGGGTTGGTGGGAGGAGAGCTGGCTCCTTACGTAGTGACATCACCAAAAGCTAGAATGCTCAGTCTCCATCTGCTGTAAAAGGAACACAACCCATGAGTCTGGATTGGACTGTAGGGACGCCATGGAATGGCCATACACTAGAGAAGCTTAGGCTAGATATCTGCTCATAGCACCATCTTCCTGCTGTGGGGATAGGGAGCGATGACTGAAGGGAAATTGGCTGATAGGTATTGTCTAGTATGGCTACATCCTTGCCTGAGGCTGTAATACATCATGATGGCACGAAAAAAACACGTGGGCTAAGAAAATGAGTACCCAGAGCCCAGCACAACAAGAGTAAAGCCAGGGAACCATACTCTGAACAGAAGTGCACAGAAAATGGACCCGGCTAAGAAAAGCTAAGTCAGGCCTGAACAGATTGAACAGGCCTGAGCAAGTTGGGCAAGCCTGGACAAGTTAAACAGGCCAAACAAAGCTGGTGATACAAAGTATTCATAAGCCCTGAAGACTACAGTGCTGAAAGCTACAGTGATTAATGAAACAAAAGGAATGGCAGGGTGTAGCCAGAATGACTCAACACTAGTAAGAATAAAAGTCATTAATATGCTAATAAGGGTGGATCCCAAAGGAAAGAGGCCTCTGCAAACTTTTTGCACATAGCCCTCCTTTGTCCCAAAGGAAAGAGGCCTCTGCAGACTTTTTGCACACGGCCCTCCTTTGTCCCAAAGGAAGGAGGCCTCTACAGGCCCTACAACCTTTTACAGACAGTATAGCAACTTTTGCACATGGAACAAAACTCTTGTGTATGAGTTGCTACAGAGGGTATAGAGTATATAAGGATGCAATTACAGAGCTCAGGGCGGCCTTCTCTGTCTCATCACTGTGGAGATAGGGAACGCTGCCTGTACTCAGATCCCTCAGATAGACACTTGTGTATCTGTGCTTACAGCTTTTGCTTATGCCAAATAAAAGAGTTATTTTTACTGACAAATAATTGTGATCTGAGTTCTTTTTATTTTCTGGTGCACGACTCCCATGTGCCCAGGCAATTGGAAATATTGGTGATATTTGAGGAACTTTTGTGGGAAAACCAGGCCCACATGACTCAAAACTGTATGTAAACTGAGATTCTGGATGGGGGCACCTTTCTGTGATGTTGCGGTATAGCAGTGGTGCAGGAGTTAACTGTACTCATCACACTCACTCAGTCAGCAGTTTGCTCTTCTTCTCAATGAATCTTAGGGCTTCCTCCAAGGTCAGTTCTGCAAAGAACCCATAACCCACAGCCATGAAAATCCTGGATGAGTCTGGCCTGCCAAGAGGAAAGATAAAAGAAATCAAGGACCTAGCATATCTGTGCTAGAATGTTACGATTTATTTTATTGCAATTGAAATAGTGGATACAAAGCACATTGGACTTATGTCTTTATTAATTAAATACTGAAAATCATTTTATTGTAATCATAGAACTAATTTTATTACACTTCATATGTCTGTGTTTACAGTGGTGAAGAGAAGGCTACCTGGCATATTTCATGCGCATCCTCAGTACAAGCAGACTGTTTTTCCCTATCCACATTCAGTATGCATGTTGTCACACTTACTAAAGATTGATACATTTTAACTCTCACTTCCCACTTAGTCTGTTCTGCTGCAAGACAAGACCTGTTTCCCTTAAGTTATCAGCAATAGATAACACGCAGCACATGAACCACAAGAGAGAATGGAGGGTGCTAGCGCTCAAACCATAAGCCTGATTTTGGGACAATGCACTTTTCCTATTTCACAGCTCCCACAACCTCATCACCTCTATGCTCATCCCAGTGGCATGACATGCTAGCTGCATGTACAGCTCCAGCACCACTCTGACTCAGTCTGACTCGTATGTCTTCTGTTTCAGGGCTACAGGTGCTATCCTCTCTGACAGGCAGGGCTGCCATCAAAATACAAACGGCGCAACAGAGTCAGTCTTTATAGTCATCTCACAGCTCACATTCCATTCCAAGCATTGGATCTTGCTCCCCACTGCAGCTGAGATTCAGATACTCATCTTATTTACTCCTGCTGAAAATTCTGCAAACAAAATTCAAACTTCTGTTTCAAAAAGTCTGAATTAGGCAAATTTCTGTGTGCTTTGCTTGTCAAAAGAACACTACTACTACTACTTCTTGTCATTTGGTCAAAGCATATTGTTTTTGAGCAATACTTAATTTAATATACAATACAGAATAAAATATTTCAAAAAAGTGCAACATTTTTTAATTACTGCATGCACAATTCCAACGGGAGTACTCCTTGGGCCAAGATACTATTCCTGCCTACCCACCATGTTCCACAGCAGCACAGCCCTGCTCTGCCTGATGCCTGCAGTGCTGGGTTGCTTATGGGAAGGAAGATTTTATCAACCCGAATTAATGGAAAGGTGTTAATCTTTTCCCAGAAAGTCAATACAAGAGTTTTCTTTTAGGACCTACTTAAATTACAATAGAGGTCTAATATTGTAGGATCGGAAATTTTCTGTAAAATTGCAATTTCAGTGGCTTGGTTATTAAGTGTGCAAAACCACTCTATTTGTCTTTCAGTGTTCTTTTGATTAGAGTGGAGCAGCTTAAAAGAGCAGCACACTGGAACCAGCAAATCCAGAGTGAAAATGGACCTCTGGCAGCCTGTAACACTTTTTAGCCTATCAAGATAACATAAGGATATTTGGATATTTCTTATCTGATGGATGCAGATCTTCCCCAAAAAGAGTAGTAACAGAAGGGAAATGAACCCTGCAGGGGGCCTTGAGTAGTTCACTACAGTATTCATTTTCTCTCTGCTTTGAGGATATATGCTTCCTTCCTTCAGCCTTGCTCTCTGACCACAAGATGAGATCTACATGGTCCCTGAAATTTATATACTTCACTGTCTTGGAAGGAGGCTTATTTTGATGCAATAAAAGTTACTGCAGTTTGCGAAGAGTCCAGTGGTCTGAAAGGTGGACACATACACTTCTGCACAGACAAAGAAGTTACAGCCCAAGTCCACCTCTGTCTTCAGAGCTTTGTCATCCAACTCCTGTCAAAAAAGAAACAGAAAATCGTACTCGGATGCATTTCTTCTATGGAGGGCTAGAGGGAAAGATCAAGAGGACACACTCAGAATAGTCCATTCCCCTGCCTTCTATCAAGATTCATTTTATCTAAATCAGGGCTTCTCAATGGATGAGAGAGATTTGCACGTACAACCTCCACTGAATGCAAAATTTATCTTATACATATTTATGGTGGATATCTGGAAAACATGATGGGCCATTAGGTCCCCAGGACAGATTTGGAAAGCCCTGATCTAAGTCTTGGGAAGCTGTGTGTCTAACCTGCTCTTCAAAACTTTCAATGCTAGAGATTCCAACCCACTGCTGGGAAACTTGTTCTAGTGCTTGACTGCCCCTTAGTTAGAAAGTTCATCTTTATTATCTAATTAAAATCTCCTCTGCTGCAATTTAAACCTATAGGTAGGGTCAGTGAAGACGCGGAACCACCAAGGCAGGACTGCTTTTGTGATGGTCTCCTTTCTAGAGTCTGAGGTACTAGGATTCAGCCCCACTGAAGTAACCCTTTGACAGTGCCCTTTTCCCAAGAATGACGGCTGGGTATGCCTACTTCTGAACACTGCATGGTAAATACAGGATACTCCCAGATGAGAGCTCTAGGAGTCCAGGAATGAGAGCGAAGGGAGAATCATACAACAAACAAAGAATTCAGGTTGAACATGAGCCATCAGTCCTTTTCTTAGATAAGAGTCCTACAACAATCAGGGATTTAAAATCTTAATCTGAATCCTAAAATATGACTGCGAGCAGGATTATGTACAGTATGTAAAACTGGATTGATAGGAGGGCCAGCCCTGCCAACAGATGGACTAAACATCCAACTAGAGTGGCAGATTTTGGGGAGGGGATGTGGGGAGGAAATAGGTATGGTGGCAGCGAAGTGCTGGCATAGTCTGCAAAGGCAGCAGCAGAGCCGCCCTTTAAAGCTAGGTCAGCATGGCAACAGACACTTGAGCATCACCAGCACATGCGAGCTCACAGACAGCCATGCCCCGTCCCACCTCCCTCCCCATTAACAGGAATGTCAGATGGGCTGGGACGCAGAAGGGCTTAAGCATGCGCACATGAATCCTCAAAAGGTACTCCACCATACTGTACTTCCTTTCTGTGCAGGCTCGGATCCAGAAGAGCTAGGGTGGCGGCAGAGGGTGGAGGTGGGGTGATGCTGAGGAGCAGGAAGGAAAGAGGGGCAGATGTTGGACACCTGGGGGAGAGTTAGGGAAGTAGAACAGCACTGGACACCTATGGAGGAAGAGAAAGAAAGATGCTGGACAAGGGGGAGGGTTAGGGAAGGGAATACACTGGACACCTTGGGGAGGGGGAGATGCTGGATACAGGTAAGAAAAGGGAGATACTTCACACATACAGGAGGACTGAGAAGGGAAGAGAAGATGAACACAAAAGGAGAGCTAGGGAAGGGAAGGAGATTCTGTCATTTGGATAAGGGATAAGGAAAGGAAGGGGGAGACGCCTCACACATAGAGGGCGTTGAGAAGAGAAAGGAAGTGGAGACGCTGGACTATGCTGACTACACCTGGTTGGAGTTTCCCCTAAGGTGTCAGGCACCCTTGGGCCAACCCTGGTAATAAGGTCTCACAAGTTCATTCCTAAAAGAATCCTAGCCACTGAGTTTTGGACAAATTGCAATATGTGTATAACACATTGCAATAGTCCAAATGACATGTGACAGCATGAGTAACAGTAGCTACATTTTGCTGTGATAGATAGGATCAAATAATTTGAAGCACAACACTTACTTGTAAGCGCTCAATGGTATTCTTCAGCTGCAAGTACTGAGCTATTTTCTGATAAACCTCATCCCTCTGTTCCAGCACTTTGCTAAAACATACAAAAAAAATAAAGAATATAAAGATGAAGAAAGAAGGTAAAAATATGGAACTATAGTAACAAAACTGGGGATAAAGAAAATATTGTATATCCCTGTGCCCTGAAACCAGTGACCTAGAGGTGACTGTCTCTGTCTCCCTGGAGGACATATAAGGAGCAGTCTGTTGTTGATCCTACCTTAAGTCTCGCTGTAATACCTCATTGATAAACTTCTCATATTCCAGCACCTTCTTGTGCACTTCGGCCGCCTCCATTGCTTCCCTTCCTCCCTTTGAGTGCTCCTGCTGGAAAACGTTTCACGCCTTTTGCATCTGATTATGCTAATATCTCTTTTGGTAGCAGCTTGGGGTTACCTGAAAGAAAAAGAAAAGCAGTAACAAAGAGACCACCATATGTGGAGAAAGGCTGGAGATTGTATACATATGGGTGGCCTCATTTTATGCATGTAGTTGTATTCAAATTCCTCCGCCAAAAGCAAAAACTACATGACCCATATATGCAACCCGGGAAACCACTACTCACTCAGCCTATTCCTAATAGCAGAGAATCAAGCGGATAACAATTTTCAAATAAATGTACCTGAGTAATTAAGCAGTTACCTAGAAAAATTCCTCAGACCCAAAACTACCCTTCCTTTACCAGTCAAAAAGATAGCAAGAGAAGAATCACAAGTACCCACTTTCCAGACAGGAAGCCGAGAGCAGAATAAGCCTCTGTGAGCAAGTGAACACATCTTTTTTATTGTAAATTATCTAAAAGCCTAAAATTAAATATTGAATTGGCTTAAAGGTCTAAACTTTTGTCCTAGTTTTGGTTAGGCTTTTAGACTCCTAGTATAAAACAGACAAGTATTTGCTTGAAATAAAGGTTTAGAATTAATTTGTCCTAGTTTGGGGTCTTTAGATGCATGCTTGCTAAAGCACACTAAGATTCGGCACCTTAGCTCATGTTGAATGCTAAAATTTAGTGCGGGAGGTGTGTCAGATGACATTCCTGGCATGTCCCTATGTGGTAGGCTATGGCCTATGATAGCCTGCAAATATGAAAGGCCTGTAAGTTAGGCCCTGATTCCAACCCCCATCTTAGTAAAGAACCAAAAATCTGTGAAAGTCTGAGAAAACTGCTTTAAACTGCTTAATAAGAAGTTTCTTATGAATTCATAAAACTTTCATTATTCCCTTGTGTTCTGAGGATAGAAATGTTTCAATACTTGCATTCCTAGAGCTAGAAACGACCTCGCAGTAGAATTGTATCCATACCTAGAAACTGTGCCATTGTTAGAACAATCCTAGAGGAGGGAGCTGGGTGCTAGGCCCAGGAGGGGTCTCTGATAAGGACAAATGCAGGGGGCGTTAGGACCAATAGAAAGTCTGTATGTATCAAACTGAAAAGAAATGTATAAAATGAATATGTTTCTGTAAGAGCTTTGCTCAGTCCTTTTTGAAGCTTGACTGTCTGGGCCTTGTGCACAATAAATTGGCTTGGACCATGCAATTGACTCCTGGATTTATTCATTGTCTGCACTTCGCTGCTTCATATTCTTGGTGCGTTGGCCGGGAATGTGCGGATAGTGAATGGTATTCAAGCGAATATTCCACGTAATTCGCCTCCAGGTTTGGCTCAGTTGGAACCATGTCTGTCCGACCGCAGGGGAAACCTCAGGCGCCACCGGTCCTCCTGTATCATGGAGGGTTCCGCCTTGCCTCGGCGGACCACTGGGTCCAGCTGGCCAACACCTCCGAACCCGAGGGGAGTCCAGGATCCAACCCAAGAACTGGTTTGGTATCGGGAACCGAATCCGGTGAGTAGAAATTTTCTTGTTCAACAGTCAGTGAAGCCTGGGAAAAAGTCTTGCATGAGTATGTGAGACAAATTTGGTATAGACTAACTGGGAATGTCTTGCATAAGTGCGCAAAGACGAGAGAGCTTGATCACCTCTCATAAGGGCGGTCCTAGTATGCTCCGCATAAGGGTTAGCGGAAGCCGAAGCCACCAACCCTTCGGGATGAGTTAGTCAGAAAAAAACTTGGGCATTTGAAAAATAATTTCTTGTGATGGTATGACTGCCTGTGTGATTGAGAGGTCTTGAGATACAGACCGAGTGAGAGCGGACTCCTGAGTAGCGCAGTTCCTGGCCGGGCGACCGCGCCCAGGTCGCGAAAAGGAGGAATCCTGTGGTGTTTGTCCCCCCCATTGTTCTGTGGGCTGTACGGACCCCTTACCTACAGCCATACTACCTACCCTTACTGTCTGTTGTCGTGTACGTCATTGTCGTGTACACCATTACGATTATGGGAGGGGCGGAGTCCACGCAAACTCTGTTGGAATGTATGATCAAGAATTTCCGTAAGGGATTTTCAGGAGACTACGGAATAAGAATGTCTCCGTCTCGCCTGACTGGGGTCCACCCACCGGTAGATTATAGGGGGGTGGAGGAGGCGTGGGGGGCGGAACTGGGGAGGGAGGTTTTCCCTAACACCGTCCACACCGCTTTGTGTCGGATTGCTGGGGTGGTGGAAGGGGCGCGGTGGCGCGAGGTGCAATTCAAATGCATTACCAGAGCCTATTTCTCTCCCCGCAGAGCCCTACGTAGCCACTTGACGGAGGTGGGTTGCTGCCCACGCTGCCGAGCCCCTCTAGCTAACTTGTTGCACATGTGGTGGACGTGCCCGCGTGTCCAGCAATATTGGAAGCGCATCGGGGCGTATGTTGGTGGCTTGCTGCAACAACGCCTGCGTTGGACGGGTGTTTTTGTGGTACTGGATAGGATGGAGCCTCCCTACCCTGCCCGGCGTACTGATCGTCTGCTAATGCGGAAGGCCTGTCTGGTGGGTAAAGGCCCTATTTTACGCCTCTGGCGAGAACAGCGTTCACCTACGTTTATGGAATGGCGTAATAGTTTTCACCAACTTATGTTGATGGAGCGATGGAGAGCACGGGGCAGTGTCAAGCATTGGACTTCCTTCCTGTTGGTCTGGAGCTCGTACATAGACACCTTGGGGCCCAGGTGCCGTAATGAGCTGCTGCATATTGGCCACTAGGGGGTGAGCGGCTATAGCGAGTAGATGACGGTATGGGGGGGAGGGGATGGGGTTGGGATGGGGAGGGGATTAGAGGGGAATTGAGGGGGGGGGAGGGGATGGGGACGGAGCCTATTTTACTTACCGTAAAAACTGTAATCATCTCCTTTCTGTTCCCGGGGGGGATGAGAGCCCACCTCCTCGGAGATACCGTGTGCCTTGTTTTTTGTATATGTTGGTGATGATTAAAATAAAGTTTGCAAAAAAAAAAAAGAATGCTATGTGATAGGGAGTGGCCTGTGCTAGCTACTTCATGGCCCCGTGGGGGCACCTTTGATGTGGCAATAGTCTCCCGTGTTCATCAGCTTGTACAAAAAGCACACCCTGATCAGTTCCCCTACATAGATTCCTGGCTGGGTGTTTGCGAAAGGCAGCCCTTTTGGATGAAGCGCTGCTATGAGGAACAGTGTAGAATACTAGTAACAACCACCAGGGGGACCCGGAAGTTTGAGGAGGGGAAGCCGCCTGTGTATTCGACCTCAGAGTCCCAAGAAATCCTGGCCCGTTTACCCCAGTACCCATATAAGTTAGTTCCACCAGCTCCACCACCTGAAGCTGAACCTGATGAGGTACCTCAGCAATTACTGCTGCAGCAGCAAAAAAAGCCTACTTCCCCGAGTGATAGCCCCGAGTCTGGTCCAAGTACACCAGGGGGACCAGGGTCCTCCGACGATACTGGGAGCGGAGGCTCTCCTGCCAGTTCAGGGTCACCTGCCAAGGAAGCCTATACCCAGGAACCGTATGATTTAAGAAGTGTAACCCCAAAGAAGGAGAAAGCAGGGCGTCTAATGCCACTGCATCAAGTGCCTGGTCTACCTATCCTAAATGAACAGGGCCAGATGGCGCCAGGATCAACCAGTCTAATCTATGTGCCTTTTTCCACTACTGATGTATTAAACTGGAAAACGCATTATGCATTCTATACTGAAAAACCCCAAGAACTGACAGAGTTAATGTCTAGTATAATGCAAACACATCAGCCTACCTGGACTGACTGTCGCCAGCTCCTGTCCACTCTCTTTACTACTGAGGAGCGAGCGCAAATTGTGCAAGCAGCCATCTGCTGGTTAGAAGAGAATCCCGTAGCGGCGGGGGAAATGAATCTCCCACAAGCAGCCGCCGCAGCTTTCCCAAATGAAGATCCTAGATGGGATCCAAATGACGAAAGGGGGGCGGCGGCCCTAACTCGATTTCGCCAGGCCTTGCTGTAGGGCCTGAGGAAGGGAGGCCAGAGGGCCATGAATATCGGGAAGGTATCAGAAGTTATCCAGGGTCCAGATGAGAGCCCAGCGGCCTTTTATGAGCGGTTGTCTGAAGCCTATAGATTGTATACCCCATACGATCCAGCCGCTCAGGAAAATTTGCGTATGGTAAACGCAGCCTTTGTTAGTCAGTCCCAGAGAGACATAAAACGAAAGTTACAGAAACTGGATGGATTTGCGGGCATGAATACAGCACAGTTAATGGAAGTTGCTCAGAAAGTGTTTGTGAATCGTGAAAATGAACGTAACAGAGAAAGTGAACGAAAGATGAAGAAGAAAGCAGATCTTCTTGCTGACGCTTTAGTTGAACGACGTGAAGGAGGTTTTCCTAATCGAAGGAGTAGAGGACGTGGAAGGGGCCATGAAAATAATTGGACCCCACTAGGTGCGAATCAGTGCGCCCATTGCAGAGAAGAAGGACATTGGAGAAGTGAATGCCCGCATCTTGACTCCACCCCCAGGAGGGGAGGAGGGAGTCCCTGGAGAACAGGAGGCCGATTTCAGAGTCGTGGAGGAATGACTCGAGCACAGTTCCAGCGAGAGAGGGAAGAAGCTATTGAGGGAGTGGCAGTTGCAACGGGCTATGACATGGATGAAATGGATGAAGACTAGGCCAGACCGGGCTCCAAGTTCACCCTGGGTCCCCAGGAGCCTATGGTCAGTTTGAAAGTAGGGGACCAATATATGGACTTTATGGTGCATACAGGAGCTGAACATTCAGTGGTGGCAAAGCCAGTGGCTCCTCTTTCCTCTCGATCTGTCACCATTATTGGGGCCACTGGGGCTAGGGTCACCAAGCCTTTCCTGCAGAACCGCAAGTGTGAACTAGGGGGACAGAAAATAACGCACCAGTTCCTGTATATGCCTGAGTGCCTTATTCCACTTTTGGGCCGAGATATGCTTGCTAAGCTTCAGGCGCAAATATCCTTTGCTGAAAGGGGAGAAATGCAAATGACTCTGAACCCAAAGCCTGCTGGATTGATGGTGCTGACTGTTCCCTGAGAAGAAGAGTGGCGGTTCTACAGCGTATCTCCGACCAAGCCAGCCAGCTCCTGTATATCTCCTAACTTTTTAGCCCCGCTTGAAGTATGGGCAGAAGATAATCCACCTGGCCTAGCGAAGAACATAGCCCCTGTCATTGTTGCCCTCAAGCCAGGAGCGGAAACAGTGCATGTGAAGCAGTATCCTCTTCTTCGACCAGCTATTGAAGGTATCCACTGCCATCTGATGAAACTATTGAAGTATGGACTTCTCAAGGAGTGCCAGTCACCTTGGAATACCCCCCTTCTCCCAGTCAAGAAACCTGGGACAGGGGATTACCTCCCAGTACAAGATTTAAGGAGGGTAAATGATGCAGTTGAAACTATACACCCAGTGGTACCAAATCCTTATACTCTCTTGGGACTGATCCCCGCTGAGGCTACTCATTTCACTGTCCTGGACCTGAAAGATGCCTTCTTCTGCATACGCCTAGCCCCCACCAGTCAACTTTTGTTTGCTTTTGAATGGCAAGACCCCACAACAGGAAGACGGGGCCAACGCACCTGGACTCGATTACCTCAAGGATTCAAGAATTCACCTACTTTCTTCAGTGCTGCTTTGAATCAAGATCTCTCAAGCTATTCTGTGAACCCGAGAAAAGGGTTCTCCTTCAGTATGTGGATGACCTGCTCATAGCCACATATTCAGAACGTGAATGTCTACAAGCCACCAGTGAACTCTTGCACCTTCTAAATGAGGCTGGATACAAAGTCTCAAGAGCCAAGGCGCAATTATGTCAAACTGAAGTTAAATATCTAGGGTTCCAGTTGTCTAGTGGAATTCGACACTTGGGGCCGGAACGCAAAGAAGCTGTATGCAGTATTCCCACCCCTACCACCAGGAGGCAAGTAAGAGCCTTCCTGGGGGCTGCAGGGTACTGTCGCATATGGATCCCCAATTTCGCCCTGCTAGCAAAACCATTGTATCAAGCTACCAAAGGAATGGAGAAGTCTCCATTGGAGTGGGGACCTGAACAGGATGCAGCCTTTCGATCTCTAAAAACTGCTCTGATGTCATCACCAGCTCTGGGTCTACCAGATGTCCAGAAACCTTTCCGTCTCTATGTCCATGAGTCACAAGGAAATGCTCTAGGGGTACTGACTCAATCTCTTGGATCTTGGCAACGGCCAGTGGCCTATTTGTCAAAACAGTTGGATGTGGTAGCAAGAGGTTGGCCCCCTTGTTTGAGAGCTGTTGCAGCTACAGCCCTTTTAGTGAGCGAAGCAGACAAGCTCACTCTGGGACAGAATCTTCAAGTTACTGTGCCACATTCTGTTCTGACCCTCATGGAACACAAAGGGAGTTTCTGGCTCACAAATTCACGAATGTTGAAGTATCAGAGTATGCTGTATGAAAAGCCCCAGATACAATTGAAGGTCAGTCAAGCTCTGAATCCTGCTACGTTGCTCCCAATTGGTCCTGGCCCCCCTGATCATGACTGTTTAGAAATTATGGACACTGTATTCTCAAGTCACCCGGATTTGACTGATGTCCCTTTGGAGGACCCTGAATGAACTTTCTTTGTGGATGGAAGCAGTCTCGTCATCAATGGACATCGTTGTGCCAGGTATGCAGTGGTGACCCTTGATCTGGTAGTTGAGTCCTCAGCTCTGGCCCCAGGAACATCAGCACAGAAGGTTGAACTGATAGCTCTCACTAGAGCACTGACATTAGGAGAAGGACTCCGTTTAAATGTGTACACAGATTCCAAGTATGCCTTCACAACTTTGCATGCACACGGAGCCCTGTATAAAGAACAAGGGTTGATTACCTCAGGAGGCAAGTCCATTAGGTATGGGCCCGAGATATTGATATTATTAGACGCTGTGTCGGCCCCTAAGCAAGTTGCAGTCATGCACTGTCGAGGTCATCAGGCAGGAGTAGGAGAAGCTGCCTGAGGGAACAGGTTTGCTGATGCCACTGCCCGAAAAACAGCCATGACTGGACAAGTTAAGACCCAAGATACTTTGGTGCAGGCAGCCTTATTCTCTGTGCCCCTTAGCTCATGGGCTCCTCGATATACTACAAGAGAGTTAGATTACTTCTGTGAAAAGGAGGGAGGTGTCTTAACAGAAAAAGGTTGGATAGTGCTGCCACCTCCAGAGGGTAGCTCACCTCCAAGTCCCACAGTAATTCCTGAAGCATTAGGACCAGCCTTTGTTCATGCTTTTCATCAGGCCACACATTATGGGTTAACTGCCATGGAAAGAGCCCTAAGGCCCCATTTCTGTATCTCACTATTAGGACCCCTGTCCGCTTCAGTGGCACAGCAATGTTTGACATGTGCTAAGAATAATGCTAAGCAGGGTCCCACTCCACTCCCAAGAGTTCAGTCAGTAGGAGTGACCCCTATGAGTGATATTCAGGTGGATTTTACTGAAATGCCACGAGCAAATGGATATCATTACCTGTTAGTTCTAGTTTGCACGTTTTCTGGGTGGGTAGAAGCTTGTCCCACCCGAACTGAGAAAGCTCGAGAAGTCACTAGAATACTGCTCCATGAGATTATTCCTCGATTTGGAATACCATTGACTATAGGATCAGATAATGGACCCTCATTTGTGTCCCAAGTGACTCAGCAGTTAGCCCGAGCTCTACAGATACAATGGAAGTTGCACGCTGCCTATAGACCCCAGAGTTCAGGGAAAGTAGAACGTATGAATAGGACCCTGAAATCTCAGTTGTCCAAGCTTTGTCAAGAAACACACCTAAAGTAGCTCCAGGTTCTCCCTATAGCCCTTCATAGGATATGTTCTGCTCCAACCAAGTCTTTAGGAGTTTCCCCTTTTGAGATTCTGTATGGGCGACCCCCACCCATTGTACAGGGAATAAAAGGAGATATGAAACAAACAGGATCTGAAATAATTAGACAAGAACTATTGGCTTTAGGTTCTGTTTTGCAGAGTCTTCATACCTGGGTGCAAGATCGATTGCCCATCAATCTGACAGAACCTCTACATCCCTTCAAGCCAGGAGTGTCAGTGTGGATCAAAGAGTGGAGAAAGATCCCGCTGGCACCGCATTGGAAGGGACCTTATGTTGTCATCTTATCAACCCCAACTGCAGTAAACGTTGCAGAGCTCGAACCCTGGATCCATCATAGTCTATAGCCGGCAGCCGCTCCTGAACTCGGTCAATGGACTTCAGTAAATGACCCTGAAACTCCATTGCAGCTTACATTGCGGAGACAACCGGCATTGTAAGAGTCTTTAAAGTCTACAATCCTACCCCTGCAATAGGTCTACATACAGCAGAAGCAGAAAAGAAGAAGAAAAGACTCTACAAGTTCATCGTACCCGATATTTCAGTTGATCTCTAAAGACTGTAGTCATGATGTTCCTCTGCTACTGTCTTATGGGGGCGATAGCCCTGGGATTCCTGGAAAAGACGTTTGCCTTACCCCCTTGTGCAGCTTGTATAACTACCACCCGAACTGGAATAAAGGTCACTCAGACTTTACTTTATCATTCCTACTATACTTGCACTGGTATAGTTAGCCGGTGTGTGTATAATGGTACAGAATTGAATATCTGTACGAAAAGGAAAAGTAAGACTTGCTACAACCCCCAGCAGAACCCCTCTTATTATGTACTGGAGGTACGATGGAATGACGAGGAGGGAGCCCTCATAAATGCCACACGACAACTCTCCGATCCCACAAAGTATGTTATCCTGAATTTTGATGCCTATGATGTGATAAAACAGAAATGCCTATCACAAGTGTGGATCTTGGGAACAAGCCTATTACTACGATGATAAATATGTGTCCTGAAGGAGCATACAGATGGGGACAGTGTACTGGAAAGCATTCCCCAACCGTCTACAGCACATCATCTAAAGATGCTTACTACTGTCCAAAGTGGGAATGCGTGTATTATGCTACTTGGTCTGGTGGGCCTACTGGACGAGATGGAGATAAACGCATAGCCAGCCTGGAAAAATTATCATTACTGGAGCCTCAGAAGTGCAAGAAAGGTGCCTGCAATCCTCTACAGCTCCTCATACTTAACCCTAGCCAGTGGAAGCAGGGGTTCAGATTTGGATTACGTATAGCAGGAAACTGCGCGGAAGAAAGGCCCGGCAATCTACTTCTGTATCTTGCCATGAAAACCCAATGGATAGTTACAACAAAACAAATTGTGCTATGGTGCTGGAAGATGAGACCCCCAGGTCGGAAGGCACTCAACTAGCTACTGGGGAAGAGCTGAAGACTTTTCAGAGTAAAGTCAGCAATTATGATGTGGTTGGATCAAAGCCCTCGGGAAGTCTGACTGCTGATGTAGCTGCGCATGAAATGAGAGTCAGAAGCTGTAAAGATGTCTTACACATTGGAACATGGAACGTACGAAGCATGAACCAAGGGAAGTTGAAGGTGGTCAAGAATGAAATGGAACGTGTACAACTTGATCTGTTGGGTGTCAGCGAACTGAAATGGACTGGTATCGGGCACTTTGCATCAGATGATCACATGGTCTACTATGCTGGAAATGAAAGACAAAGAAGAAATGGTGTTGCATTTATAATAAAGAAGAAACTTGCAAGAACTGTAATGAAATACAATGCAGTCAGCGAACGCTTAATCTCTATTCGTCTACGAGGATTGCCTATCAATACAACTATAATTCAAGTATATGCCCCAACAACAGCTGCAGAAGAGAATGAAATTGAAGAGTTCTATGAACAAGTACAAGCTGAAATTGACAGAACATGCAAACAGGATATCCTGATAGTCATGGGTGACTGGAATGCAAACATTGGCAACAAAGAAGAAGGCAAAGTAGTTGGAAAATATGGACTTGGCAAAAGAAATGAAGCTGGAGAAAGACTGATAGAATTCTGCAAGACCAACGATCTATTCATCTCAAACACCTTCTTCCAGCAACACAAGCGGCGACTATACACATGGATTTCACCCAATGGATTGTATAAAAATCAAATTGACTACATATGTGGAAGTCAACGATGGAAAAGTTCTATAACATCAACAAAGACAAAACCTGGAGCTGACTGTGGTACAGATCATCAACTACTAGTATGCAAACTCAAGCTAAAGTTGAAAAAGAGCAAACCACTCATGAATGCAGCAAAATATGACCTTGAGAATATACCACTGGAATTTAAAGACTGCCTGCAAAATCGATTTGCTGCTTTAGATACAAATGACAGAGCTCCAGAAGAGTTATGGAATAACATCAAGAAGGTTGTGTTGGAAAAAAGCGAGAAGTCTCTACAAAAGGTGAAAAAGCAAAAACGGCCAAAATGGATGACGGAAGAAACTCTGAAAATTGCCCAGAAACGCAGAGAAGCTAAAGCCAGAGGAGAAAGAAAGACAATCGCAGAACTCAACAGAGATTTCCAACGTGCAGCAAGTCAGGACAAGGAAAAGTACTACAATGACGCATGCATGGAAATAGAAGCAGAAACTATTAGAGGAAGAATAAGATCGGCTTTCCTAAAGCTACGAGAGTTAAAGAAAAAGTTCCAGCCTCGAATTGGAATGTTACAAGATGCTCAAGGTTCTATGTTGAATGATGCTGAGAAGATCAAGAAAAGGTGGAAGGAATATACAGAGTTTTTACATGATAAAGATCAAGTGGACCAACAGCCGTTTCAACCTGTACCTTATGATCGGGAACCATTGGTGATGAAAGAAGAAATTGAAGCAGCATTGAAAGCCTTATCAAAGAACAAAGCACCAGGCATTGATGGCATTCCTATAGAAGTATTGCAGCAATCTGATGCAACTGTTACCATACTTACAAGGCTCTGCCAAGAAATATGGAAGACAACATCATGGCCAACTGACTGGAAAAGATCTGTGTTTATACCAATACTAAAGAAAGGTGATCCAACTGACTGTGAAAATTATCGAACAATCGCTCTGATCCCACATGCCAGCAAGATTCTACTGAAGATTATTCAAAAGAGACTACAACCATACCTGGAACAAGAACTGCCTGAAGTGCAAGCAGGGTTCAGGAAAGGGCGAGGAATGAGAGACATCATTGCGGATGTGAGATGGATCCTTGAAAAGACTAAAGAATACCAAAAGGATATCTATTTGTGCTTTATTGACTATAGCAAGGCTTTTGACTGTGTAAACCATGAGAAACTCTGGGCCACATTAAGAAGCATGGGTATACCAGAACACCTGATCGTTCTCGTGCACAATCTGTACATTGATCAAGAAGCAATAGTTCGAACGGAACAAGGAGAAACAGAATGGTTTAAAATAAGCAAAGGTGTAAGACAAGGCTGCATACTTTCCCCCTACCCAGTCAGTACTAGAGGAGATCAAACCTAAGCTTTCTTTAGAAGCTCAGATGACAAGACTTCGACTTTCATACTTTGGACACATCATGCGAAGAGAGAGATCATTAGAGAAAGACATCATGTTTGGCAAGATAGAAGGTCAACGCAAAAGAAGAAGGCCAGCAATGAGATGGATCGATACAATAACAGCAGCTATGGGTACCAGTCTGTCAACAATGAGCCGCCTGACTGAAGACCGAACACAATTTAGGATAGCTATCCAGAGGGTCGCCATGAGTCGACTCCGACTTGATGGCACTTAACAACAACAACATAGCAGGAGGAGGCATAGATCCTGGAACTTTTATATATATACAGCTAAATACTAATGTATCCGCACCTTATCAAATACATCACTCCTTTTATGAGGCCATGAAGGCGGAATTTGAAATCCCTCATACCTCCCGAAACCTGTTCATTGAACTCGCTGGGGCAGTAGCATCTAGTCTCCACATCTCGGATTGTTTCTTCTGTGGCGGAACTAACATGGGAGACCAATGGCCCTGGGAGGCGCAAGAAGTGAACTATTCCATTCCTTATAATCAGACTGCTTTACATAATACTACTAGTGAGTGGGTACTGGCCCACCCTATTGTTGGTAACTTGTGTTTTGCTCGCTCTGGACCACAGTTTACCATGCAGGTTGGACAGCTGGTCTGTCTCAATCAGAAGTTCTACAACAGTACCACTAGGAAGACGTCCTGGTGGTCGGGGATCAACACTCCAGAGCCCTCCAACCCTTTAGTCCTCTTTCCTAATCTTGCCAGCATCTGGACTAATTTGGCGTTTCATAGTACCTGGCAAGCACCACCTGGACTGTATTGGATTTGTGGAACCCGAGCATATGCTAGGCTTCCTCACCACCGGGGAGGAGCATGTGCATTGGGAACTATACGACCTTCCTTCTTTCTTCTGCCTATTTCCCATGGAGAACAACTGGGTTTCCCTGTGTACAGGAGTCAACAGAAACGAGAGGTCTTGAAAATAGGCCAATGGGACAAGTGGAATGATGAGGAGTGGCCACCTGAGAGAATCATTTCATACTACGGACCCGCTACCTGGACACAAGATGGGACATGGGGATATCGCACTCCTGTATATATGATAAATCGTATTATACGTTTACAAGCTGTTGTTGAAATAATAACTAATGAAACTAGTAAAGCACTAACTCTTTTAGCTAAGCAGAGTACACAAATGCGCACAGCTATTTATCAGAATCGTTTAGCTCTAGATTATTTGATAGCAGCTGAAGGTGGAGTATGTGGAAAATTGAATTTAACCAACTGTTGTTTGCAGATTGATAATAATGGACAAGTTGTTGAAGATATAGCTACTCAAATGCGAAAACAAACATATGTGCCTGTTCAGTCCTGGCTTGCTTTGAAGCTTGAAGGGTGGTTTGGTTCAGCATTTGCATGGTTAGGTGGTCTAAAGACCCTTGCATTTATTGTAGTATTCATATTAACTGTATGCTTATTGCTCCCATGTCTATTACCCCTTTGCTTACGTATGATAACCTCAGTTATCGATAACACTGTAGAACGGAAGGTAGCTACAAAAGTTTTAGCTATGTGGCAATATTACCCTATACCCCAAGACGATGCTGTTACACGAGTATAATATGTGATTTAATTCCCACCCTTTTTAGCTTGCGGGTGAGAATGATCAAAGTGGGGAATGTGGTAGGCTATGGCCTATGATAGCCTGCAAATATGAAAGGCCTGTTGTGGCATAAGTTAGGCCCTGATTCCAACCCCCATCTTAGTAAAGAACCAAAAATCTGTGAAAGTCTGAGAAAACTGCTTTAAACTGCTTAATAAGAAGTTTCTTATGAATTCATAAAACTTTCATTATTCCCTTGTGTTCTGAGGACAGAAATGTTTCAATACTTGCATTCCTAGGGCTAGAAACGACCTCGCAGTAGAATTGTATCCATACCTAGAAACTGTGCCATTGTTAGAACAATCCTAGAGGAGGGAGCTGGGTGCTAGGCCCAGGAGGGTCTCTGATTGGACAAATGCAGGGGGCGTTGGGACCAATAGAAAGTCTGTATGTATCAAACTGAAAAGAAATGTATAAAATGAATATGTTTCTGTAAGAGCTTTGCTCAGTCCTTTTTGAAGCTTGACTGTCTGGGCCTTGTGCACAATAAATTGGCTTGGACCCTGCAATTGACTCCTGGATTTATTCATTGTCTGCACTTCGCTGCTTCACCTATACACTTACCAAGGGAGAAGGCATCTCACTGTGCTAAAACTTCAACCGCAATAAATACGGGTGCACTTAATGCCACTCACTGAAGTGGCGGTAAGTGGACTCATGCTAACTGCAGTATTCACAATTAGCATGCGCAAACGATTCCTGTGCTAAGTACAATGTGCAGGCAACACCCGCCTTTTGCATCTAACCCTCCCAGTCCTCACTCCAATGCATGTTAAAAGCATGACATTTTTATTGCTAGCATTTTTAACACATCATAATGGTTACCATGGTGTCACAGTAACTGCTAGCATACTTGAGTAAACATGCCCCTTAGACTCCTAATACAAAACAGACAGATATTTAATTTTTTTAGCAGCCATCCTAGGCACATCCCTTCATTTAAGTCAGTTTTCCCAATTAAGAGTGAAATTTGTCTCCACAAGATAGTTTCATGAGTAAGTGAATAACCCTTAATTGATTATAGTGGTTCATGGGAAGCAAACACAAAAATATTAACATAGAAAATACTGAAACAGTCTTGAAGATCTTCATATTGTGGCAGGTAATATGTGATTTAATTCTCACCCTTCCTCACTAGTGGGTGAGAATAATCAAAGGGGGGAATGTGGCAGGCTATGGCCTATAATAGTCTGCAAATATGAAAGGCCTGTAAGTTAGGCCCTGATTCCAACCCCCATCTTAGTAAAGAACCAAAGTCTGTAAAAGTTTGAGAAAACTGTTTAAACGGCTTAATAAGAAGTTTTCATGAATGCATAAATCTTTCATTATTCTCTTATGCTGTGAAAATAGAAATGTTTCAATACTTGCATTCCTAGAGCCAGGAACGACCTTGCAGTAGAGAAGTATCCAAACCTAGAAACTGCACCTTTGTTAGAACAGTTTGGGAAGGGGGAGCAGGGAGCTAGGCCCAGAGAGGGTCCCTGATTGGACAGGTGCAGGGGGAGTTGGAACCAATAGAAAGTCTGCATGTATCAAGCTGAAGAAAAGGTATAAATGAGTATGTCACTGTAAAAACTTTGCTCAGCTCCTTTTGAAGCTTTGACTAACTGAGCCATGTGCACAATAAATTGGCTTGGATCTTTGAACTGACTCCTTGTGGTAGGCTATGGCCTAGCATGGCCTGCTACTATGAAAGGCCTGTAAGTTAGGCCTGGATCCTAACTCCCATTATAGCTAGAAAAGAACCAAAAATCTGTGAAAAATGAGAAAACTGTTTTAAACTGCTTAATAAGAAGTTTTTATGAATCCATAAGTCTTTCATTATTCTCTTGTGTGTGAAAGAAGAGAAATGTTTTAATACATGCATTCCTGAAGCTAGGGATAACCTTGCAGTAGAGAAGTAACAAAATCAAGAACTGCACCATTGTTAGAACAATCCTAAGGGAGGGGGCTGGTTGCTAGGCCCCGGAGGGATTTCTAATTGGACAGGTGCAGGGAACGTGAAACCAATGAGAAGTTTGCATGTATCGAGCTAGAACCAATAGAAAGTTCTCATGTATCAAACTGAAAAAGAGGTATAAATGGTTATGTCTCTGTAAAAACTTTTGCTCAGTTCCTTTTGAAGCTTTGACTGACTGGGCCTGTGCACAATAAACTGGCTTGGACCCTGTCAATTGACTCCTGGATTTATTCATTGATTGCACTTTGCTACAACATCCTGGTTTTATTTATTGCATGCTTATCAGCTGCTACAATATTAATCCCTTAGCAACTCTTAACAACTAAACAATGCCATCAATATAGAGGTGCAAACGGCAGCGAGATGGAGGCTATCTAGTCTTTTGCATCGAGTGCCATATGTATGACTATTTCCATGTTGTGAGAAGTGGTATGTGTGCACTCGGTACAAAGAGCTCTTGGCACTCAGCGAACGAGTCCGAACTCTGGAGGCCAGAGTGGTAGATAGAGAGGTTTACAGAGGAGACCTACAGGAAGGTACAAAGTAGATAAGCCCCACCCCCAGTATGGCAGACTCTGTGCATGCTGCCTTGGAAGAGAGAGGTCACCTGGAAAGATAGCCTCACCTTGGCTACAGGATCACTTCCTGCCATGACAAGAGATGCAATACCCTCTTACACTATGAAAGTGGCTCCACGGGCTTGTGCCCAGGAGGGGTTAAGATAGCCACTCTACTTGACATAGGAAAATGTGGGAGAGAGATTCTAAAGGCCAAATTTAGGCTTTTAGGTAGAAAGCTCAAATCCAGGACCTCCTGTTCCATAGTCAGGATCCAAGGATCCAGAACTCGAGTTTCATTGTGTGGATAAGAGGATAGTGCACAGAGGAAGGATTTAGATATGATAGGAACTGGGATACATTCTGGGGAAGGGGGAAGCCTATTCAGCAAAGATGGGGTTCACCTTAACTGGAAAACTATAGATCGGTGAGCCTAACATTTGTCCAGGAAAAATGGTGGAAACCATTATTAAGAACAAAATTACTGAACATATAGACAGTCATGGTTTAATGGGACAAAGCCAACATAGATTTATCTAAGGAAAGTCTTATCTCACCAGTTTGCTACTTCTTTGAAAGAGTGAATAAACATATGGATAAATGTGAGCCAGATGATATAGTGTAGACTTTCAGAAAGTATTTGACAGTTTCACATGAGATACTCCTGAGAAAATTAAAAAGTCATGGCATAGGAAGCAATTTCTTATTATGAATTGGGAACAGGTTGAGAGACAGAAAACAGAGAGCTAGGTTAAATGGTCAATTTTCTCAATGGAGGAAGGTGCGGGACCGGTGCTTTTTAATATATGTATAAATGATCTGGAATTAAAAACAACAAAAGAGGTGATTAAATTTGCAAATGACATCAAATTATTCTAAGTTGTTAAATTGCATGTGGATTGGGAGAAATTGCAGGAGGACTTTGTGAGACTGGGCATCCAAATGGCAAATGAAATTTAATGTGGACAAGTGCAAAGTGATGTATGTAGGGAAGAATAACCCATACTATAGATAAGTTCCATATTAGGTGTCTCCACCCAGGAAAAGGATCTATGTATCAATGTGATCAATATTATTTTTTTCAGTGTATGGTGGCAGACAAAAATGCAAACAGAATGTTAGGAATTATTAGTAAAGGAATAGAGAATAAAAGAAATAATATCACAATGCCTTTGTATCACTCCATGGTGCAACCGCATCTTGAGTATTGTGTGTAGTTCTGGTCTCTGCATCTCAAAAAAGATATAGCAGCATTAGAAAAGGCACAAAGAAAAGCAAACAAAATGATAAAGGGGCTGGATCAACTCTCCTATTGTAGCAGCTGATAAGCATGCAATAAATAATACCAGGAGTCAGTTCAAAGATCCAAGCCAATTTATTGTGCACAAGGCTCAGATAGTCAAGCTTCAAAAAGGACTGAGCCAAGCTCTTACAGAAACATATTCATTTTATACATTTTTCTTCAGCTTGATACATGCAGACTTTCTATTGGTCCCAACGCCCCCTGCACTTGTCCAATCAGGGACACTCTCTGGGCCTAGCACCCTGCTCCCCCTTCCCAGGCTATTCTAACAATGGTACAGTTTCTAGGTATTGATACAAATCTATTGCAGGGTCGTTTCTGGCTCTAGGAATGCAAGTATTGAAACATTTCTATCATCAGAACACAAGAGAATAATGAAAGATTTATGTATTCATGAAGACTCCTTATTAAGCAGTTTAAAACAGCTTTCTCAGACTTTTACAGATTTTTAGTTCTTACTAAGATGGGGGTTGGAATCAGGGCCTAACTTACAGGCGTTTCATATTTGCAGACTATTATAGGCCATAGCCTACCACATTCCCCCCCTTTGATTATTCTCACCCGCAAGTGAGAAAGGGTGAGAATTAAATCACACATTATTATACTTGCGTCACATCATCATGTTGGGTTATAGAGTAATATTGCCACATAGCTAAAACTTTTGTAGCTGCCTTCCATTCTACAGGGCTATCAATGGCTGCTGGCTTTACTCGACTGTGATGAATCCAGGGTTCGAGTTCTGCAACTTTAACTGCTGTTGGGGTTAATAAGATGACAACATAAGGTCCCTTCCAATGCGGTGCCAACGGTGTCTTTCTCTACTCTTTAATCCACACCGAGACTCCAGGCTTGAGAGGATGCAGGGGTTCTGTTAGATGGATGGGCAGCTGATCTTGTATCCACGTATGAAGACTCTGCAAAACAGAACTTAAAACCAATAGTTCTTGTCTAGTAATTTCAGATCTAATCTGTTCCATATCTCCCGTTATTCCCTATACAATAGGCGGGGGTCGCCCATACAGAATCTCAAAAGGGGAAACTCCTAAAGACTTAGTAGGGGCTAGGTATATCCTAAGAAGGGCTATAGGAAGAACCTGGGGCCACTTCAGGTGAACTTCTTGACAAAGTTTAGACAACTGAGATTTCAGGGCTCTATTCATACGTTCTACTTTTCCTAAATTCTGAGGTCTATAGGCAGTACGCATCTGATAATATCAATATCTCGGGGCCATACTTAATGGACTTGCCTCCTGAGATTATCAACCCTCATTCTTTGTACAGGGCCCCATGTACATGCAAGGTTGTAAGGGTATACTTGGAATCTGTGGACACATTTAGACAGAGTCCTTTTCCTATTGTCAGTGCTCTAGTAAGAGCTATCAGTTCAGCTTTCTGTGCTGAAGTTTCTGGGGCCAGAGCTGAGGAGTCAACTACCAGATCAAGGGTCACCACTGCATACCCGACACAACGATGTCCATTGATGACAAGACTGCTTCCATCCACAAAGAAAGTCTATTCAGGGTTCTCCAAAGGAACATCAGTCAAATCCAGGCGACTTGAGAATACAGTGTCCATAATTTCTAAACAGTCATGATCAGGGGGGGTCAAGACCAACTGGTAACAGCGTTGCAGGATTCAAAGCTTGACTGACCATCAATTGCAATTGAGGATTCTCACACAGCATACTCTGATACTTCAACATTCGTGAATTTGTAAGCCAGAAACTTCCTTTGTGTTCCATAAGGATCAGAACAGAGTGTGGTACAGTAACTTGAAGATTTTGTCCCAGGGTGAGCTTGTCAGCTTTGCTCACTAGGAGAGCTGTAGCTGCAACAACTCTCAAACAAAGGGGCCAGCCTTTTGCAACTACATCCAATTGTTTTGACAAATAGGCTACTGGCCGTTGCCAAGATCCAAGAGATTGAGTCAACACTCCTAGAACATTTCCTTGTGACTCATGAACATACAGACTGAAAGGTTTTCTGGACATCTGGTAGACCCAGAGCTGGTGATGACATCAGAGCGGCTTTTAAAGATCGAAATGCTGCATCCTGTTCAGGTCCCCACTCCAATGGAGACTTTTCCATTCCTTTGGTAGCTTGATACAAGGGTTTTGCTAGCAGCGCAAAATTGGGGATCCATATGCGACAGTATCCTGCGGCCCCCAGGAAGGCTCTTACTTGCCTCCTGGTGGTTGGAGTGGGAATACTGCATACAGCTTCTTTGCGTTCCGGTCCCAAGCGTCGAATTCCGTTGGACAACTGGAACCCTAGATATTTAACTTCAGTTTGACATAATTGCTCCTTGGCTCTTGAGACTTTGTATCCAGCCTCGTTTAAAAGGTGCAAGAGTTCACTAGTGGCTTGTAGACATTCACTTTCTGAATTTGTGGCTATGAGCAGGTCATCCACATACTGAAGGAGAACCCTTTTCTCGGGTTCACAGAATTGCTTGAGAGATCTTGATTCAAAGCAGCACTGAAGAGAGTAGGTGAATTCTTGAATCCTTGAGGTAATCGAGTCCAGGTGAGTTGGCCCCGCCTTCCTGTTGTGGGGTCTTGCCATTCAAAAGCGAACAAAGGTTGACTGGTAGGGGCTAGGCGTATGCAGAAGGTGGCATTTTTCAGGTCCAGAACAATGAAATGAGTGCCTCAGCGGGGATCAGTCCCAAGAGAGTATAAGGATTTGGTACCATTGGGTGTACAGTTTCAGCTGCATCATTTACCCGCCTCAGATCTTGTACTGGGCGGTACTCCCCTGTCCCAGGTTTCTTGATTGGGAGAAGAGGGGGTATTCCAAGGTGACTGGCACTCCTTGAGAAGCCCATACTTCAGTAATTTCATTAGATGACAGTGGATACCTTCAATGGCTGGTCGGGGAAGAGAATACTGCTTCACATGCACTGGTTCCGCTCTTGGCTTGAGGGTGACAATGATGGGCTATGTTCTTCGCTAGGCCAGGTGGATTATCTTCTGCCCATACTTCAGGTGGGGCTAAAAGGTTGGTGGGTATACCAGAACTAGCTGGCTTGGTTGGAGATGCACTATAGAACCGCTACTCTTCTTCTCGGGGAACAATCAGCACCATCAATCCAGTTGGCTTTGGGTTCACAGTCATTTGCATTTCTCCCCCTTCAGCAAAGGATATCTGCGCCTGGAGCTTTGCAAGCATATCTCGGCCCAAAAGTGGAATAGGGCATTCAGGCATTTACCGGAACTGGTGCGTTATTTTCTGTCCCCCTAGTTCACACATGCGGTTCTGCAGGAAAGGCTTGGTGGCCCTGGCCCCAGTAGCTCTGACAATGGTGATGCATCGAGAAGACAAAGGGGCTACTGGCTTTGCCACCACTGAATGTTCGGCTCCTGTATCCATCATAAAGTCCATATATTGGTCCCCTATTTTTTGAAACTGACCATAGGCTCCTGGGGACCCAGGGTAAACTTGGAGTCTGGTCTGGCCTGGCCTAGTCTTCATCCATGTCATAGCCTGTTGCAACTGCCACTCCCTCAATAGCTTCTTCCCTCGCTTGCTGGAACTGTGCTCGGTTTATTCTTCCATGACTCTGAAATCAACCTCCTGTTCTCCAAGTACTCCCTCCTCCCCTCCTGGGGGTGGAGTCAAGATGCGGGCATTCACTTCTCCAATGTCCTTCTTCTCTGCAATGGGCGCACTGATTCGCACCCAGTGGGGTCCAATTATTTTCACGACCCCTTCCATGTCCTCTGCTCCTTTGATTAGGAAAACCTCCTCCACGTCGTTCAACTAAAGCAGCAGCAAGAAGATCTGCTTTCTTCTTCATCTTACGTTCACTTTCTCTGTCACATTCATTTTCATGATTCACAAACACTTTCTGAGCAACTTCCATTAACTGTGCTGTATTCATGCCCGCAAATCCATCCATTTTCTGTAATTTTTGTTTTATATCTCTCTGGGACTGACTGACAAACACTGCGTTTACCATACGCAAATTCTCCTGGGCTGCTGGATAGTATGGGGTATATAGTGAGGGCTGCCTGCACTATTTGGATCCCACTTGGGGCCATCAAGGCTGATGGGTCTGCATCAGTGGTGGAAAAAGGCACATAAACAAGGCTGGTCGGCCCTACCACGACCTGGCCTTCGGTATTGGGTAGACCTTGGACCTGGTGCAATGGTATAACGTGACCATCCCTTTTACTGGTAGTTGTACTTCTGAAGGTATACGGCAATCGGGACTGTCTGGGTTCCACTTCATGTTCTTGGGTGCTGGCTGTGAGTGACCCTGAACTGGCAAATGAATCCCTGCTAGTAGTGTCATCGGTGGACTGTGGCCCACTCGGAGTACTTTAAACTGAGCCGGGGCTTCCGGTCAAGAGGGGGTGCACGTCCTCCTGCTGCGGAGGTGGCTGGTGAACTACTTGGGGTACATCTGCTGGGAGGTGTCCCCCCCCCTGCCCTAGGCTCTGCCCGGGGTGGTGGCAGAGCTGAGGGGGACTGGCCTATAAAGATACTGGGACGGACAGAGTGCAATGTCTGGAGATTCTGGGGCAGAATAAACGGGCAGCTTCTTTTTTTTTTTCAGACTTCTGGGCCCCCCTCCCTTGTGGTTGCTACTAATCTCCTACACTGTTCCTCATAGCAACGCTTTATCCAGGAGGGTTTTTTTTTTCACAAACATTTAACCAGGAGTCTATGTAGGGGAACTGATCAGGGAACATTTTTTTTACACAATCTGATGAACACGAAAAACTACATTAACATCAAAGGTGCCCTCACGGGGCTATGAAGTAGCTAACACTGGCCACTCCCTTTCACAAAGCATTTCTAATCGGGACTGAGACATTCTAATTCCGTAGTCTCCAGCAAATCCCTTGCTAAAATTCCTAGTCATACATTTCAACAGAATCTGCGTCGACTCTGACCCCCCCCCCATGATGACGTACTTGACAACAGACAGAGGGGGCGGGCAGTCAGGCTGCATTTCCCTGTGGACTACGAGTCAGAACTATGCAACAATATTCCTCTGGGTGCACTTATTAAATGGATGTGTGTGCTCATTCTAAATAGGAACAATTTAGAAGATAAAGTCCTTAAAATATAAAACTATTATTTTGCAACATGTTATAACAACAATCCCAATAGAAAGAACTATGGCTCCTAACATGACGGCCACATATCTGTTACATATGACTGGAATAAAAATACTTAGCATGGAACTAACTGCCAGCCGTAAACAGCACTTAAGCTGAACAATGTCTCTGCAAAAGAAATTACTTTAAATCTTACAGTTCAGAAAGCAGACATTCAAAGGACATGTACATTCCCTTAGGATTTAAATCATTTTCAAGTCATGATCTGGTAACTACTGGCTCGGGATGCTTCATAGTCCTGTCAGGGTTCTTAACCTCTACTTCGAAGGTCAAAGGAAAACCAAAAGCAGTTTCCTTAATTTCTCTATCATTTCTATTTGGACCATTACAGTGTTTGCTGAAGACTGGAACATAAAAAAACACAAGACAAGGCTAAGCCCACAAATGCATTATACCTATAGCTCTACAGAATCCTCCTCACTTGGTCCGTACAAGAACAGTTGAGGAACTCGAAAGGGGTTAATAAGAACTTAACCCTTTCCAGGCTGAGCCCAAAACTGTCGGGATCCAAAATTCTGACTAAACATTCCTATCAAATGATATATATATAATACATGACCATAGCAGAAGGAACATCACTATTAGAACATATTGAATAAAACAGGTACAATTTTCCTGAAATAAGCACAAATTAACCCAGCTGCAGTGCAGAATGTTGAAAATAAGCCTTCACAGGGTTAAAAGATACTAAACATTCCTTTCTCCAGACACGCCCCTTCTCTCTCTGCTTGCCATAGTCTCACTGCTGTGCTGAAAAAACCCCCCTAAAATCAGTGAGACAGCTGTCTTTGTATTTAGAAGTGACTCATGAGTTGTGTTTTGTTTATTTTTTCTTCTTTCTTCTTTTCTTAGTACTATTCCTTAATCGGTAAACTGTTTCACAAATTACCCAACAGAATAATCTTACATTATACCAGAAGGGAAACTCACGGTTTCAACAGATAACAAAAATCAGATACAAACAACAAACAGTAAGGACAACGGAACAATGGGGGAGACAAACACCAAACGCTTCCTCCTTTTCGCGACCTGGGCGCAGTCGCCTGGCCAGGAACTGCACTACTCAGGAGTCCGCTCTCATTTGGTTTATATTCAAGACCTCTCAGTCACACAAACATTCATACCAGCAACAAGAAATTATTTTTCAAATGCCCAAGGTTTTACTGACTGACTATCCCAAACAAAGGGTCGATGGCTTCTGCTCCGCTAACCCTTATGCGGGGCATACTAGGACCGCCCGTGAGAGGTGATCAAGCTCTCTTGTCTCGCGCACTCATGCAAGACTTTTCCCAGTTAGTCTATACCAAATTAGTCTTGCATACTCATGCAAGGCTTTTCCCCAGGCTTCACTGACTATCCCAGTCTCGCATACTCATGCAAGACGTTCCCCAGGCTTCACTGACTCAAATGCCCAAGGTTTTCTACTCACCGGATCCGGTTCTCGATACCAAACCAGTTCTTGGGTTGGATCCTGGACTCCCCTCGGGTTCGGAGGTGTTGGCCAGCTGGACCCAGTGGCCCACCGAGGCAAGGCGGAACCCTCTCCGATACAAGAGGACCGGCGGCGCCTGAGGTTTCCCCTGCGGTTGGACAGACACGGTTCCAACCGGACTAAACCTTTGAGGCGAGAGGTCGTGGTATATTCACTTGCATACCATCCACTACTCGCACATTCCCGGCCCAACGCACCAGAATATGTAGCAGCTGATAAGCATGCAATAAATAATACCAGGAGTCAGTTCAAAGATCCAAGCCAATTTATTGCGCACAAGGCTCAGATAGTCAAGCTTCAAAAAGGACTGAACCAAGCTCTTACAGAAACATATTAATTTTATACATTTTTCTTCATCTTGATACATGCAGACTTTCTATTGATCCCAACGCCCCCTGCACTTGTCCAATCAGGGACCCTCTCTGGGCCTAGCACCCTGCTCCCCCTTCCCAGGCTATTCTAACAATGGTACAGTTTCTAGATATTGATACAAATCTACTGCAGGGTCGTTTCTGGCTCTAGGAATGCAGGTATTGAAACATTTCTATCATCAGAACACAAGAGAATAATGAAAGATTTATGTATTCATGAAGACTCCTTATTAATCAGTTTAAAACAGCTTTCTCAGACTTTTATAGATTTTTAGTTCTTACTAAGATGGGGGTTGGAATCAGGGCCTAACTTACAGGCCTTTCATATTTGCAGACTATTATAGGCCATAGCCTACCACACTATAAGGAAAGGCTAAAGAGGTTAGGGCTCTTCAGCTTAATGAAGAGACGGCTGAAGGGATATATGATAAAAGTATATAAAATTCTGAGTAAAGAGCAATGGGTAAACATGAATTAAACATAAGAACATAAAATATGCCATAATAGGTCAGACAAAGGGTCCATTAAGCTCAGTATCCTGTTTCCATCAGTGGCCAATCCAATCACAAGTACCTGTTAGTTTCCCAAAAGGTACACAGATTCTATGTTGCTTGTCTCAGGGGTTAGCAGTGAATTTCCCTGGTCCTTTCTAATAATGGTTTATGAATTTTTCCTCCAGGAACTCATCTGAATCTCTTAAACCCAACTACACTATCAGCTTTTACTACATTCTCTGGTAACGAATTCCAGAGTTTGATTATGCATTGCAAACAGGAATTTGGCATGGGGCTTTGGTGGAGGCGGCTTCACAGTCCCAGAGGTCGTGCTGAGGTAACTGCTGCAGGGCTGTTTGAGACCATTGCTGCCACTTCAGGTCCCAAAGAGGGGCATCAGCAGTAGCAATGTGGGCTGGGAACAGGGGGTGCAAGGGATGAGGTTCGCTTAGGGTGCCTCAACTTCTTGTACCAGCCCTGACTGGCTACTTTTGGGATGTAGCACGTATATGTGATCTGGATTGGCCACTGTTGGAAACAGGATATTGGGCTTAATGGACCTTTGGTCTCATCCAGTGTGACAGTTCTTACAACAGTATGAGAACAGCATGTGTACTTTTCACTGCTGAAAAAAATGAGTGGAACTGGGGGCAGAGAAGTAAAATATATGTGGGGATTTCATTGCACGACTACAAAACTAGCACAAATCCTTTTCAGCCCTTAATTTCTAAAGGGAAAATCACGAGGAGCTTCTCTTTGACAAACAAACAGGTTTTGCAAGCTCTCTGTGGGGTTTTAAAACTGGTCCATATCTGAAATTAATACAGAGTTACAGACTAATTTCATTGCAGAGCTCCAGCTCTCAAGAAATAAAAATGAGTCTGTTTTTCAGGATAACCATACTTAGTAAGTTTACCTATTTCTTAAATCAAATATATCACATTAACATTGTCTATGGAGGCCTGTCATCTGAGTTGTGCCTTCCTTGTTTAGAATATGATTCTTAGTAACAGAGGCACATTTACGTACATAAGCTGAGATGATAGCTCCAGGTCATCAGGAACTGGTGAAGCGAATCCAGATTTCGTCCTACTACATGCTGGAACTAGTGTCTTGATTTTTCTTCTGCTATATCACTAGAGAAACCTTCGTCACAATAGTGCACTGAAAGTGGAAAAAATATATAAATTAACACACTTAATCAATGTACTTAAACGCACTGAACAACGAAATAAATTAGATCGATGCAGGTCGCCGAACCTACCTGGAAAAAAAACAATATAAAAAAGAGCAAGCGTAGGCAAATTAGAACACGGTGCAGCTCCTTCTCCCCCACCTCAACTACAACTCCCACAATACACAGCACCTTACATCTATAGCATCCCCTGATTAGTTTTCTACAAGTTCTTTTCTCCACCACTCCCCTTCCAGCGTTCGCCTTTACCTCACATCCGGTTAGGATTAGCGGCACAAACGATTTCCGGAATGTGGTGCCGTGTCCGGGATCCGTTTACTCGGAGCGTTCCTTTACTTTTCTAACTAGTATTCGGCCGCTGACAATTGCGTGACTTCATAGAAGCAGAGAAAGAGAAGTTGCGATTGAGACGTTATAAGAGATGGCGGGTCCGGAGCTTCTACTGGACTCCAGTATCCGCTTCTGGGTAGTGTTGCCCATCGTCTTCATCACTTTCCATGTGGGGCTGATTCGCCACTATGTGACGCAGCTGTTGCACAGTGACAAGAAGCCAGAGCGGGAGCAGGTGTCCGACAGGTATTCCCCAACTCCTTATCCCAACCATAGCTGGGACAGCAGCAAATATCCAACAGATAGCTAACAGACCCCTTCCTCTACCCCCCCTTCAATATCTTGTTGAGAAGGGGGCTAACTACCTACTTCTGTGTCTAGACCTTAAACGCCAGAGTGCGACTGTAGCCCTTAACGCTCTCGGGTGATCTTGTGTATGTGCTTGTAATTAGGCGGTTTTCAGCTTGTTGTGCAATCAATTCATTTTTCTCTTATAGCCAGGTTTTACTCCGGAGTCGGGTGCTGAGAGAGAGCGGCAAGTACATCCCTCGGCAGGTGAGGGGCAAACATCGGTAAACGTAGGTGCTTCTCATGGTCAGCGCTGGGACATTGCCGTTTGAAACCCCAGAAAATATTTCTTTACTGAAAAGTGGAGAGTACCTGGAACCACCACCAGCAGATGTGGCTGGCAGTGAAACCCGTGACTGAATTCAAGCGTATCTGAGACGGCGTTGGAGAGTGTTTGTGTGACCAGAGAGAGATTAGGATGGCATAGTATTGGGAAGAGGACAGCTGTGGTTGTCTGTCCTCATACCACTCTGAGCCCTTTGCCAGATTACAGTTAGTCCATGAGCCACTGTACCATCTGAGTGCTGCAACTGAAAGGAGTGGTGGAAAAGAGCTTGTTTGTTTTTTGATTGGGGGGGACCCCACCTTCTCCCCGAGCCTGAATCTTCTAGGTATCCAAGGAATACCACTTTTGGGCCATTGACAATACTGCAACATCCCAGCTCTGTTCCTACCACTGATCTAAAACATATTAGAATATAAGGGTCATGTTTACTAAATGAGTTGTTTACTGTGCTCTAAACAACATGGGACCACAGTAACCTCTATTGTGCACTAAAGCTGCAAGCGCTGTAAACATTTCATCCAGCTGATTAGCTTGCAACAGGGTGGGGACTAGGTGGGTGGGCACGCAGCATGGGTGATAAGTGTAGCTGTGTTGACTGCAAGTGCAGTTCTAGCATTGCGAAACGCTTCCCAAGCGAGGGACATGCTAGCTGTGGATCCATTTCACCTCCCATATTAATTTTTGTCTCCTAAAGCTTGCAAACATGCTGTATCTTAATGCACTTCAGTAAACCTGCCCCAAGATGGGACTTTTGGCCCAACTCAGGAAAGTACATCAAGCCCAGCATCCTTTTTCTGACTGTGGCCAGTCCAAGTCTCAGGTAGCTGGCAAGATCTCAGAGTAGATCTATTCATTGTTGTGCCCATGTAAGGATTAGCAGTGTGTTTTTTCTCAAATCTATATGCCTTATGATGTTTTATGGATTTGTCCTTCAGGAACTTACATAAACCTCTTTAAAACTCACTATGCTAATTGCAAGAAGCATGACATCTGGCAGCAAATTCTATAGTTTACTTTTGCAGAGTGAAAAGAGACTCTTTAAATCTATTTTTTAGTTGCATGGAGAGTCATCTAGCTTTTGTATAATCCGAAAAGATAAATAACCGTTCCCTTTTTTACATACCCCACCCCACTAATGATTTTGTGAGTATTTGTCATGTTTCATTTAATTTATCACCTTTCCAGTTTACAATTGCAAGCCCTTACCCGTTTAGCTTTTCTTCATAAGAGGTATTCCACCCTTATAATTCTTGTCACCTTTTTATCTATACCTTTCGTGGTTTTAAATAACTTAAGGTTACACTTGGGGAATTGTGTGCAATGCAGAATTTGTACCAAACTTCCCATGTGCACAGATTCTGCATAGCACTGGCGACTCCCGATCTCTCTCTCTCCCATCCCCCGTAGAGATGGCATAAGAAGAGAAGGTGGCAAATACTTGCACATCATGCAGTGTCCTCCTGGGCCCCACTACTCATTTGAACTTCACAGCTGTATGGCGGTCCATGTAATTAAAAT
Organism: Ichthyophis bannanicus; assembly: GCA_033557465.1. Classification (NCBI taxonomy): domain Eukaryota; kingdom Metazoa; phylum Chordata; class Amphibia; order Gymnophiona; family Ichthyophiidae; genus Ichthyophis; species Ichthyophis bannanicus. Next base: position 738,346,869 of record CM066032.1, on the reverse strand, counting down.
GAGCAGTTGGGCCTAGGATGGCAGAGGAAAAGGCCATGGTCTGAAGCTCTGAGCCTCTTGCCATATGATTGGGATAAAGGGCAGCAAGCTGTGGTAAGTATTGTGGGGGGTTTGTCGCTGTAGTAAATTGTTAGGGTGGGGGACACAGAGCAGTCTTGGGGGGGGGAAGATGTGGAAGTGTGTGCCTGGGAGTGGAGAGAGAATGAGAGGAGAGGGTCTGTAGGGAAGAACGAAGGTGGGGTGGGATGGGGGGAAAAGGTGAGAGTATGTTCCTGACAAAGAAGTAGTAAGAGAAGAAAGAAGTGGGGGTGAAAAGAGAGAGGGGTTGGGGCATATACATGGGAATAGACAGAATTAGGGGTCTTGCTAGAAGTTAGATGAAGAGAAGACTTGGGGTAGGGAAGAGAACTGTGGTTGGAACAAAAGAGTTGAAGAGGAAAAAGACGGGATTTTAGGTTTAGGGGAGGAGTAAGGTCTTATGACATGGGGAATTCTGCGCAAAAATTACTAATAAAGCATGCAGAGTTTTAAAATACTGTGCATGGAATTTTTGTGCAGAGTTCTTCCAGGAAATACCCGAGCTGCTGTTATGCTGCGGATCAATAGAAGTATTATGATAATCTTTGTCCATATCGTTCTGCTAGACCAGTCCAGACAAGTGGGTTGGGCTTCCCTAACAGTAGATTAGTGGAGACAAAGAATCAATGGAAAGCCCAGATTTCAATGACATCACTCCTATGCCTCTATTTGCCACCAGAGATCCTTCAGTATTTCTTTGTCTCCAGCAGATGATGAATGGCTTTTCTCCTCTGTAGAAAATCTGAAGATTGAGAAGAAAGAGTGATTAAACACTTGTAAATGACCACTGCAAAGTGGGAGGCTCTACTAGACTGCAGTCTCAGTAGCCAAAGGAGGAGGTAAAATTGGTTCAGCTCCATGCCCTTATCATAAGGGCCTGTTGAGCAGCCACAAATAGAATCTGTAAGAGTACAGCAGCCTCACACAAACTCGGCGCCCTCTACTCTCCTGAAGATTGCAGAAGGCTCTTGGAGGGATCTGCCTACCAGCCACATTACACACAATGCTTTAAAAAAATAAAACTAGCCAGTGAAGCAGTTTCAGGGGAGTAGAGCTGATCCTGGCATGGATCCTACGCTTGGGGCTTTCAGGGGGCGAGTACCAAGGCTTGACCTAGTCATTGTCCTTGTTGGGAGCTCCTGGTTCCATCTCTGAGGGATGCAGTTCGGGGTGGACTGCAAGCGACTGTTAGTGTTGTGTGTGGGAGGGTTCCCGCCATTTTCTGCACGCAGGAATGTGTTTCCTGCTTTTTCGGCAATCCGTTCGGCGGCTTCCCTGGTTCCGACCCAATCCCTCGAATATCTCGGGGTCCTCTTTGACACAGCGAACGGAGTAGTGTTATTGCCAGACCGACGAGTGCAAGCCCTGCAGTCTCTGATTCCTCAGTTTTTACGTCTCCCGGCGCCCTCGGCTTGGTGGTACCTGCGTGTCTTGGGGACAATGGCGTCGACTCTGGAAGTGGTTCCCTGGGCCAGGTTTCATATGCGTCCGCTTCAGAGGGCACTCTTGCGTTGTTGGTCGAATCAGACGGATTCTCTCAGCTGGCGACTTCCGTGTCCGGGTCGAGTTCGTCGGTCGTTACAATGGTGGCTGAGCTCACGATTGTTGCATGCGGGAGTACCTCTGGAACAGCCGGTATGGGTACCTGTATTGACGGATGCGGGCTGGGGAGCTCACTGTGCGGATCGCTTCGCACAGGGGACTTGGTCGGCTCTGGAAACCTCTTGGTCGATCAACCGTCTCGAGCTGCGAGCGGTGATGCGGGCACTGCAAGCGTTCGAATCCTTGGTAACGGCTCAAGCGGTGCGAGTACACTCCGACAATTCAGCAACGGTGGCCTACCTCAACCGCCAGGGCGGAACAGGAAGCAGAGCCATGGAGGAGGAGTCCGACATTCTCTTTCAGTGGGCGGAGTCCCGCTTACTAGCCCTTTCGGCAGCACATATCGCAGGGAAGGACAATGTGACAGCGGATTTTCTCAGCAGAGTGCAGGTGGATGCCGGGGAGTGGGAGCTTCACCCGCAAATCTACGCTCAGATAGTTCGCAGGTGGGGGTCTCCAATCATGGACCTCATGGCGACCTATCAGTCGGCGAAAACAAGTCGCTTCTTCAGCAGAAGAAGAGAGCGGATGTCAGAAGGCATCGATGCGCTCATTCGGTCTTGGCCCGAATCCGGTCTCCCGTACGTCTTTCCTCCATGGGCGTTGATCGGTCGCGTGATTCAACGAATAGAGGCGCACCGGGGGAAGGTTCTTCTCATGGCGCCGGATTGGCCCAGACGTCCTTGGTATGTGGATCTGGTGCGGCTTCTGGACGGAGTGGCGTGGCGGCTCCCTCCCTTGGCGGACCTCTTAATCCAGGGTCCGCTGCGGATGCCGCAGGTGGCTCGATTCTCGCTTACGGTATGCCATTGAAAGGGCTAGGCTAAAGAAAGGCTATTCGTCGGCGGTCATTGCCACTCTTCTTCGGGCCAGAAAATCCTCCACGTCGCTCACTTATGTGCGGATCTGGAGGATTTTTGAGGATTGGTATTCCCGGCTCAATATTCGGGCAGCGACTGCGTCCGTGCCAACCATACTCAGTTTCTTGCAGGATGGTTTTGACAAGGGTCTGGCGGCCAGTTCCCTGAAAGTGCAGTTAGCTGCTCTCGCATGTTTCCAGGGTAAAGTTTTAGGGCTTTCCCTGGGGGCACACTCGGATGTACAACGTTTTCTGAGGGCGGTGTTCCGGCTACGGCCTTTGCGCAGGGTAACGATTCCTCTGTGGGACTTGAATCTTGTGCTACAAGGGTTGGTGCGGAAACCGTTTGAGCCGCTTCACTTGGCGTCTCTTAAGGATTTGACGCTGAAGACTGTGTTTCTAGTAGTCATCTGTTCAGCTAGGCGGATTTCTGAGTTGCAGGCGATGTCCTGTAGGGAACCTTTCCTATCTTTTTCAAGGGATAGAGTGGTTTTGAGGCCTGTTCCATCATTCCTTCCTAAAGTAGTGTCTCCTTTTCATTTGAATCAGTCCGTTTTCCTTCCCGTCTTCAACTCTGCAGGGCCGGATGCGTCTGACAGCGGGTTGCATCGTTTGGATGTTCGGCGGGTGCTCCGGCGATACCTGAAGGTTTCCAAATCTTTCCGTAAGACTGACCGTCTCTTCGTCCTTTTTGGTGGACAGCGAAAGGGAGAAGCAGCGGCGAAGTCTTCTCTTGCCAGATGGCTTAAGGAGGCTATCACGTTGGTGTACATTTTACAGGGTCGACCGGTTCCGCTGGGATTACGAGCCCATTCTACTCGAGCGCAAGCGGCATCCTGGGCGGAGCACAGTCTTGTTCCACCAGTAGAGATCTGCAAGGCGGCTACTTGGTCGTCACTCCATGCTTTCAGTAAGCACTATCGGCTGGATGTCATGGCGTCTCAAGATTCGTGTTTTGGTTCGGCTGTTTTGCGCGCCGTTTGGCAAGGTCCCTCCCGGTGATTACTGCTCTGGTACTTCCCAGATGTGGAGGACTAAACTGGAGGACCGCTCAGGAAATAGAAATTACACTAACCTGGTAATTGTAGTTCCTGGAGGATCCAGTTTAGTCCTCCTTCCATCCCGAGACTATACTGTTTTTCGACGCGGCGCGCTAATGCTGACATAGAGAGAGTTCCGTAAGCGAATGTCTTGGTCCTCGGTTTTTCGGAGTTTTTCTTTTTTTTAATAGTTCGGTCGCGTTGCCACGAATGAGTCTCCCTCTTCGAGCTTTCGCAGAGATGGAGGTAATGTGCACATTTTTGGCTCCCTCGTTTGGGGAGGGATCCATTTTTTTCTTTTTGGGGAGGTTGTTCTTTGCTTTCACTATTGGATTAGTTAACTATTTTTCTTGAGTGTTGCTTCTTTGAGTCTGCTTTGTTACTAGTTCACTGGGGGGCTGATGGGAGCTCCAGCAGCATACATCCTGACAAGGAAAAGTATTTGATTGGTCCAGTCTCCTTGCTGCGGGAGGAGGGGCACTACCCAGATGTGGAGGACTAAACTGGACCCTCCAGGAACTACAATTACCAGATTAGTGTAATTTCTATTTGGCGTTGATTACTACCAGGTTCTCATCTGCTTTTGAACTTGATGGATGTTTCCAGTGTGGAGCAGGAGCCAAAGGTACACCTGTTCTTTCAAGGCCTGCAGAAATCCACTACTGTCTTCCCATTCCCAGAGATAATCTAGTTGGTGTGGGACTCCCCCGATTCCCTGCCTAGAGGGTTAAGGGTGTATAAAAAAAATCTCGGGAGGAACGTGTCGAGTGATTTTTGACATTACCAGGATGGATGCACAGTTTATGGTGTTTACCAGGTGGACTTTCATTCCCGTTGAAGACGGTTCAACCTTAATGGATTTTCTGAACCATAAGGTGGATCCCTTGCTGAGGAGCTAGTTTGCCATGGTGGTGGCTATTCTACAGCTGGTTGTATGCACCAGCCTGACATCTCGAGCTCTGCTCCAGTGGATTCAATCTCTTCCACCTGATACTACCCCATCTTTTTGAGTCGGCTGTGGCTCTCCTTGCTGATGCAATATATAAACTGATATACTTGGCAGCCAGGGATGGTGCCCTGATGATGGTGTCACGGCATTGGATTTGGCTTCGGCACTGGATGACAGACACATCCTCCTCCAAAGCCCAGTTGGAATTTCTGTTTGGAACTGATTTGGAGAGGCTGGTGAAGGACCTAATTCAAATGCTAATCACTCCACTCAAACTCTAGTCAAACATGAAATCCTATTGTTCTTACTGTGGAATTTCCTAAAATCAAGCACTCAGTAGAGCAGAACCTTTACATGACAGACTTCACCTTCCTTACGCCTCTACAGCTGCTCAATGCTTGGAAGGTCTCAGACTTATCAGCACTCTATTATAGATGTTGAATTTATCTATCCTAGTGCCTGTTAGCATCAATGACCTTACCAGCCCCTATAGGAAACCACAGATTAAACATCTTGACTTTTTAAAAACTTTTTAACTTCAATTGTTGCTTAACTTTTATATGCTCCCCAACGCTATCCTCTGGCTCCCTCTCTTGCGTTTCACTCCTGAGTTTCTTCAGGGGGACTTGCAGCTACAAAAATCAAAAAATTCTGAAAAGTGACAAATACTTTCCCACGTTTACTAGCTAGAAAAACCTTTTAAAATCAAATAACTGATACTTTAAACCATTTTCACATACCGTTTGAAGCAGATGCTGCAGACGCTATCCGCTCTGGGATTCTCTGAAACAGTAAGTGTTCAAAAAAACGCCACACATGCTGGATGTAATGACAGCTATCTTAATATACCCCACTCTCTCTATGTCACTATCCAATTCCCTCAGACCATGTGTATGTCATAAGATCGTCTAGGGCACCCCCCCTTACAATTCCTTCCTTGTTTATAGGCATGCCCCCCAATCAATAAAGGTATTTAAGATACCCTGGTGTTAATGTTTGTATCCATCGCTGTTCTCTTATTAACAGTGTTTGTTCCTGTGATTTTCCATTCATTCCCGAAGGTACTTTCTCAGTACAAAAACAACGTAAATATTTAGACTTGTGATCATTTTCTAAACAATGTTGTACCATTGGTGCCGTTATATTTTTGCACTTCAAATGGCTTTTATGTTCTGCCATACGTGTTTTTAAAGATCTTGTAGTCTTCCCTATGTACATTAAATCGCACGGACACCATATTGCATACACCACGAACGTGGTCTCACAAGAAGTATTGCCTTTTAAAATGTATTTCTTCCCATGATAAATAAAATTCTGAATTTCGTTGATGTTGCAAATGCCACATTAGCCACATTTTCTATGGCTGGTCACATGATCAACTTCTTTCTCCACCATTGGAGACCGCAAAACAGCTGTACTCAATTTTTCTTTCCAATTTTTGTCCCTCAACCAAACACATTGTATTTTTTTCTCTTCAAGACCTGGAACACAAGAAGCTTGATATGCATCAGCGAGACCTGGCTAGACGACTCGGACCAGGTCATATTAAACCAAGTAACCCCAACAGGATACTCAGGCATTTAACTGTATCTGAGCACAAAGGAGAGGAGGAGGAGGAGGAGGAGTATTAATACTTACCAGAAAAGAATTCAGATTCAAAACAATCGACACCACTAACACAATTGAATCCAACACACTCGCTATAGCTAACAAGTACCTAAGCATATCCCTCGCATACAGACCACCTGGAACAACAACTGAACACCTAGCCACAGTAATCGAAACGATATGTGCATATAACAGAAGAGATAAATCTCTCATTGCACTAGGAGACTACAGTCTAACATCCACTCCCACCAGAGAAACCGCAATGTTCTTAAAAGCCATGGAGTCATTAAAATACTACCAGACAATTAACGCCCCAACACACCAGCATGGTACAACTCAAGACTTGGTCTTCATGCCAATGCAATTAGTGGAACAGAACAAGACCACAAAACCAACAGTCACACCAGTCCCCTGGTCAGACCACCATGTAATTGAATTCACCATGACCCTGAATAACCCTTCCCAATGCAAAGATGATGAAAGAATAACCAGACGGTTCAAAACATTTAACAGAGACTCATTCATAAACAAAATCACTCCACAACTACAACAGGAACATGACACCCTTGACCTAAATATAGAAGAATGGAACACAATAATATCCAACGCAGCATCTGCCCCAGCTATCAAGGAACCACAAACACGCAAAAGATCTAATGCCCCATGGTACTCACATGAAATCAGAGTTGCAAAACACACACTCAGAAGACTGGAAAGAAAAGGGAGACGGAACAAATCACACAACCTCCTAACCCAATACAGAGACAAACAGCGGGAATATAACAATCTAATAAATGACCGTAGAGAGCAACACCACACCAACCTAATCATGAAAGCTACTAATAGACCAAGAGAACTCTTTAACATTGTCCAAAAGCTCACCAAGGATGACAGGCAACAAAGCACCCACCATCTTGACCCACAAAAATATGCAGACTACATGAAGTCAAAAAACACTAACCAAACATGCTCTACTATACCTCAAATGATCACAAGATAAAAAACAAATCCAAACATGGGAGAGCTTCAACATACTAACAAAGCAGCAAGTAGAAGACATTATATATGGACTAAACACTACAACTTCACCATCAGACCCATGCCCAGTAACATGGCTCAAAGCCACAAAAAGCCAACTCTCTCATCACATTCAAAAAATGGTCAAAGATTCACTCCAACAAGGATACATGCCACAACCCCTAAAGCACACAATGATACGACCAATACTTTAAAAGCAGTAATCTGAGCCCCTCCGAACCAAAATCATACTGTCCCATCTCCAGCCTGACATTCCTTGCTAAAATTGTGGAAAAGGCAGTGCAAAAGCAACTTCAGGACCATATTGATATTAATGCCCCACTGGACATACATCAGCATGGATTTAAACCCCAACACGGTGTGGAAACACTACTAACCTCCCTCTTTGACAACATAAGGAACCACCACCCAGGAAAAAGATTTAGGCGTCATTGTGGATACCATGTTAAAACCCTCGGCCCAGTGTGCAGCGGCAGCCAAGAGAGCAAATAGAATGCTAGGTATGATAAGGAAAGGAATGGAAAATAAAACAAAAGATATTATAATGCTTCTATATCGTTCCATGGTGAGACCGCACCTTGAATATTGTGTGCAATTCTGGTCGCCGTATCTTAAAAAGGATATAGCGATTTTAGAAAAGGTTCAGAGAAGAGCCACCAAAATGGTAAAGGGGATGGAAGGATACTCCTATGAAGAAAGGCTAAAAAGGTTAGGGCTCTTTAACCTGGAAAAGAGACGGCTGAGGGGAGTTATGATAGAAGTCTATAAATTAATGAACAGAGTGGAACGGGTAAATGTAGATCGATTGTTTACGTTATCAGAATATAGAAAGACTAGGGGACATGCAATGAAGCTACAGGGTAAACTATTTAAGACTAATAAAAGAAAATATTTTTTCACTCAACGTGTAATCAAACTCTGGAATTTGTTACCGGAGGATGTAGTAAAGGCTGTTAGTGTAGCTGGGTTCAAAACAGGTTTGGACAAGTTCCTGGAGGAAAGGTCCATAAACCGTTATTAAGAAGTGACCAAAGATATCAATGCTTGACCCAGTACAAGCATTGTGGAACTTGTCTCTTGGGGAAACTGCTAGGTACATATGACCTAGATTGGCCACTGTTGGAAACAGAATACTGGGCTTGATGGACCTTGGTCTGACCCAGTATGGCATATCTTATGTTCTTATGCTTCCTGCTAGTGTTCATGGACATCTCGGCGGTCTTCGACACTGTGTTCCACACCAAGCTATTGCAACGCTTACAACAGATAGGACTATGCAAGAATACCCTGAAGTGGTTCACATACTTGGAAGGGTGAACGCAGCAAGTCAAATGTGACCAAAAGAAATCACTACAATTCCTTGTCACACATGGAATACCTCAAGGCTTAGCCCTATCATCAATGCTCTTTAACATCTACATACAGCCCATATGCAACATTATCAAGCACCACAGACTTCACTATTACATTTATGCAGACGACATAATGGTGTACGCTCCAATCAACATACTAGCACTAAACACAATAACAATAACCAAATGTCTCGAAGACATGAATGACTGGCTCAGAGCCAACAACTTAACGGTCAGCTACGATAAAACTGAAGCAATGTTCGTCACCAGAAACTCCACCTTCATACCTCCACAATCTATCAGCATCCTAGAAAAACACATAATAGTTAAAGAAGAAGTTAAGTATCTGGGCATCACACTAGACAGAGCTCTAAACCTGAAATCCCACATCACCAAAACCGCAAACAAAGCCTATCAACGATTGAAAACAATCAGACAAATCAAACCGATGCTTCGCTAGGACCACTTCCGCACAGTGTGCCAAGCACTCACACCACTGCTTGATTACGGAAACTCACTATATCAAGGCCTACCTCAGCAGATACTCCACCCACTACAGATGGTACAAAACACCACAGCACGCATCGTTACAGACACACCAAGGACTGAGCACATCACTCCTGTCCTACAGCAACTGCACTGGCTCCCAATGGTGACAAGAGCTAAATACAAAACAGTCATGATCATCTTCAAAGTCATTCATCATCTCTCAGCAGATGTACTCCAAAACGTCGTCAGAAGAGAAATCAGCAGTAGACCAAGAAGAACCAATGACGACAACATGATCGGCACACCTGCAGGCTATCACAAAACCAAACATCAATAAGAGCAGCATCACTACTGGCATTCACCCTATGGAACTCCCTCCCAACGAGCCTGAGAGCATTAGATGACCTCAAAGACTTCCGCAAAGACCTCAAAACATATTTATTTACAGAAACATATGAGCATCCAGGCAACATCCCATACCCAAACTGAAATACCACCTACCCCGCCAACTAAACACGCACCCATCCTTTCCACACACACAAATTTATCATACCAGGTTATTAAATACCGTCATGTTAAATGTTACCTGTAATTGTACTGTCTAAATCAGCGGTTCTCAACCTGTGGGTCGCCACCCCTACAGGGGTCGCCTCAGGATTTGCCAGGGGTCGCCGCCTTTAATGGCACCCGGCAGGTTCAGCACAGCTCGTTACAGCTGCCGAAGTGAAGAGCGTTGTTCCCTTCACTTCGGCAGCTGTTTTGTAATGAAGATCGCAGGTGCGCTGAGAGCTGGGACATAGGAAGTGTCCTTTGACTTTCAGCGCGCCTGCGATCTTCATTACAATACAGCTGCCAAAGTGAAGGGAACAATGCTCTTCACTTTGGCGGCTGTAATGAGCTGTGCTGAGCCTGCCAGGAGCCACTGAAGCCTGCTGTGGGGCTTTTTGGGGAGGAGGGCTTGGGCTTCCATCTGAGGTCAGAAACAGCAGTAAAATTTGTGTGTTTTTTAACTTTATTGCCATTTGTGTACTTTGTTTGTTCCTGAACAGTTTGCATATAATTAGCTTATTGCATCGGTCACATTGTTTTAGCACAGTAGTAAAGAAATCGTGTGCTCAGTTCTTGCTCACTTTCACCAACCTCTCTTCGGTCTATTTACTAAAGTGTGAATCCTGAGGGGATTTTTAATGTATAGGACCTGAACTGCTACATTAGTAAACTCCATGCTATTTTTTTGTGTGTTTTTTTAATAAGGCCGGGCACCTCATATAGTCCTAGCTACACTGATGTACAGTGGCAGACCCCCATCCTGAGCCTGCCACCTTATAAAGGGCTCAGCCTTTCCCAAAAATAGACACCCCCCACCCGAGTGGAGTGGAGGAGTAGCCTAATGGTTAAGAACACTCCCCCCCCCATCAACTCATTTCCAGTCCTATTCCACCCCCCCCATCAGCTTACTGGAATAGGATTGGAATTGGTTTATGGGGGTCTAGTATTGGAAATGGCTGATGGGGGGGGGGGCTAGGATTGCACATGAACTGATGGGGGGGAGTTTGGACTGGAAATGGGCTGATTTGGGGTGGAATAGGACTGGAAATGGGCTGATGCGGGGGTGGGGGGGAGAATGCAATTAGAAGGGAACGGATGCTGAGTGGGGCTGGAAATAGAAGGGAGCTGATTTTGGGGGAGGACTACAAGGGGATGGGGATGGGGCTGGGGGAATGAGGATGGAGGGGGAAAAAGATATTTTGTGTGGGAGGGAAGAAAAATCTACAACTTGCTGGGTATTGGCAGAGTAAGTGGGGCTTGAGAATGGAAGGGTGAAATTTGAGTGGATGATAAAGGAATAAAAAAAGAAACTGGGGAAAGAGCAAAAGGGGAAAGATCAGTATGTTAAAGCAGATGTAGAAGACAGAATGGAAAAAATCTAGAAGAGAGAAGAAACGACAAATGGACAGCAGATAATGGAGAATTAGCAGAAGACAGAAGAGACCAGAAGAAAGTGACTGGAGCAATTACAATTGAAAAATAAAATGCCCAAACAACAAAAGGTAGAAAAATAAGTAAATTTTATAAATAAAAATATATTGCAAAGGCCTATAATATATTAATAATTCAACAAATGATTAAAGCGACAATGCATTAACGGTAAAGGAAGAGAGACGCATTTGATTTTATCATTGGGGGTCATCACAAGTTGACCAGTGGTAAAAGGGGTCGCGGTACAAAAAAGGTTGAGAACCACTTGTCTAAATGCTGTTATGTAACTGTACTGTCTAAATGTTTACATGTACCCTAATGTTAATTGTAACCCTCCAATTGTGATGTGATGTAACCACCTTGATTGTAGGATAAGGTGGTATACAAGTCTGTCTGTCTAAATAAATAAATAAATATTATTCATCAACCACAATCTATCATTATACAGCGCTCTCTGGATTGCTTGCTTAATCATCTTTGTAGGATAACCTCTTTCACTAAAGTGTTGTGATAGAATCTGCGTTTGCTTTTTATAGTCATACTTCTGAGCAGTTTCTTCTATATCGTAAAAATTGAGAAAACGGCAAGCTGTCTTTTAATCTCAGTGGGTGCGCACTTTCATAATGCAAAAAAGTATTTCGATCTATGGGCTTTCTGTGTACTGACGTAACCCACCCTCTTTCTCCTTTTGTAATGGACACATCCAAAAAAGTGATGGTCTTGGTGTTGGTAGCATGGGTGAATTTTATGTTGCTATCTAGTCTATTCATCCATTCAATAATGTCATCAATGCGTCATGGGAACCTCTCCAAAGCACGAAAACATTGTCAATATAACGGCATCACATCTTCAGATTGGCACCGTATGGAGATGAAATAATCCATTGCTGTTCATAATTACCCATAAATAAGTTTGCAATAGAGAGAGCACAAGTAGCTCCCATTGCTCCCCCCGAGACCTGGTGGTATAACACCACCTCAAAAATGAAATAATTTTGAAATATAGTTAACTGTGCTAATTGCAACAGAGAGGTTATTTGTTCTTCCGACAAATCATCCTGATATCTCAAACTGTTCTACCGTCTCGTATGCCTTTGCTTGGGGTATACTTGTATATAAAGCTGTGACATCCATTGTTACCAAAATGATGTCAGATTCATTGGCCCAAGCCAAATGTTTTGCCAATATTTCTAAAAAATGTGATGTATCTCTTACATATGATATATCTACCAACAATGGGCAAAGATATGAATCTATGAATGTCGACAGAGGTTCCAACAAAGTACCCCGGGTTGAGACTATGGGCCTTCCCGGGGGTCGATCGAGATTTTTGTGGATCTTCGGGACCAAATAAAACCGTGCAATTGTTGGAGTTGAAATATTCAAAAACTTCCATTCCTTTCTGGAAATCACTTTATTATGTAAAGCTTTCTGAGTGAGTTCATGAATCTGAGTTTGAAGAGTATATGTAGGGTCAGTTTGTAAAATGTGATAAGTGGATTGATCTGATAATTGTTGTAACGCTTCTTCTATATAATATTCCCGACTTTGTACCACCACTGCTCCCCCTTTATCTGCTCTCCGAATGACTATATCAGATCTGGTTTGCAATTCTTTTAGTGCCAATCGTTCTTTCATTGACAAAACACTTCGTGAGCAATGACATTTTTGTTCTAAACCTGTCCTTTTAAAATCAGATCTTTAAAAATTGTGAGAGCCGGGTGCATCTGACCTGGTGGAGACCATGTTGATTTAAAGGGCAGTGGTATTCTTTGTGCATTCTGATGATCTATGATTGCCTTCTGTTGAGGATTAGAGGCAAAATACATTTTTAAGTTCAATTTTCTCAAAAGTCCTTCCAAATCCAATCGAAATTGGAATGGATCGAAAGTAATAGTGGGGTATGTATGATAAACATTTATTTAATAAGCTAAGCTGGTCTCCTGACAATGCCATACCTGACACATTCACTACCAAATCTACTTTAGGCTGTTGGTGGTTCTGACCTTTTATCTATTAATTCCAACGTTGGGTGCCTCGTTCACGATACTTCCCTCTGCCTCCTTCCTTTTTTCTTTTTCTTCTTTTCCTTGTCATCTAAAAAGCGTTCTTTGGAGGACCTACTAGAATCCGTGTTACTCGCTTCATCTGACGTTACTTCAAAGTTAACCTGCTTATGAGATCTTACTCTTTTGGTTCACGTCCATCCATCCAGAGAGCGCTGTATAATGATTGTGGTTGGTGAAGAATATGGATAAGGACAAAAAGAAAAAGAACAGCTGACACCAGTCATGTAAATTTTATAACAAAATATTCTCCCTTGAGTTTTAAAATACAGCGGATAATATCAAAATATGCTAATGTTCTCAGCAGTGATCCAGGTCTTGAAGAGAAAAAAATACGATATGTTTGGTTGAGAGACAAAAATTTGAAGGAAAAATTGAGTCCAGCTGTTTTGCAGTCTCCAATGGTGGAGAAAGAAGTTGATCATGTGACCGGCCATAGAAAATGTGGCCAATGTGGCATTTTCAACATCAACAAAATTCAGAATTTTATTTATCATGGGAAGAATTACATTTTAAAAGGCAATATTTCTTGTGAGACCACATTTGTGGTGTATGCAATATGGTGTCCATGCGATTTAATGTACATAGGGAAGACTACAAGATCTTTAAAAACACATATGGCTGAACATAAAAGCCGTTTTAAGTGCAAAAATATAACGGCACCAATGATACAACATTGTTTAGAAAATGATCACAAGTTTGAAGATTTACGTTGTTTTTGTACTGAGAAAGTTCCTTCGGTAATGAATGGAAAATCCTTTCCTTGTGTGTTAATAAGAGAACAGCGATGGATATATAACCTACAAACAACACCAGGCGGTCTTAATACCTTTATTGATTGGGGGGGCGTGCCTATAAACAAGGAAGGAATTGTAAGGGGGGTGCCCTAGACGATCTTATGACGTACACATGGTCTGAGGGAATTGGATAGTGACGTAGAGAGAGTGGAGTATATTAAGATAGTTGTCATTACATCCCGCTTGTGTGGGTTTTTTTTTTTTTTTTTGAACACTTACCGATTCAGAGAATCCCAGAGCGGATAGCGTCTGCAGCATCTGCTTCAAACGGTATGTGGAACTGGTTTAAGTATCAGTTATTTGATTTTAAAGGTTTTTCTAGCTAGTAAATGTGGGAAAGTATTTTTGTCACTTTTTTTTTAAATTTTTTGATTTTTGTAGTTGCAAGTCCCCCTGAAAAAAAACGGAAGGAGTGAAACGCAAGAGAGGGCACAAGAGGATGGCATTGGAGCATATAAAGTTAAGCAACAGTTGAAGTTAAAAAGTTTTAAAAAGTCAAGACGTTTAAGATGTCTAATTTGTGGTTTCCTATAGGGGCTAGTAAGGTCATTGATGCTAACAGGCACTACGATAGATAAATTCAACATCTATAATAGAGTGCCGATAAGTCTGAGACCTTCCAAGCATTGAGCAGCTGTAGAGGCGTAAGGAAGGTTGTCTGTCATGTAAAAGGTCTGCTCTACTGACTGCCTGATTTTAGGAAATTCCACAGTATGAACAATAGGATTTCATGTTTGACTAGAGTTTGAGTGGAGTGATTAGCATGTGAATTTGGATACAACTTGTCACTCTGAAACTAGACCGAGTGCTGTTGTAGAATTACAGTGGTGAAGGACCTAGGCAAGACGAAATCTTACTGCCTCCCGGAAGACAGGTCCCTTGGTTCCTTCAGTGGGTGGCAGGCTTCGCTGCTTCTTTCGGGAATGGGCCCAGGTCACCAAGAATTGATGGGTGCTAGACACCACTCAGTTTGGCTGTGTCCGGGAATGCAAAGAGCCGATTCTTGATGCCTTCATCCTTTCCTTGTGTGTGTCTGATCAAAGGTGCCGCTATGCAGACTACCTTGGACTAGTTGTACGCCTGAAGGCATTGGTGCCTGTCACCCCAGACAAATGGAGCATCTGCCCTTGCCTCACTCATTTTATGGTGCCAAAGAAGGATGGTTCCTTTTGGCCCATTCTGGACCTCAAGGGGGTCCATGGGCACTTGCGCTTCCGGGTGGCAAACTTGCACTCTGTGATTCAAGCTGTGTTCTGAGGGGAATTCTTGGCATCTGTGGATCTGACTGAGGCATATTTTCATATCCCGATCTGGGAGGATCAGCAGAAGTGTCTGTTTTGCCATTTCTGTCTTTCACTATCATTTTGCTGCCCTCCCTTTTGGGCTACCCACCACCCTAGGATGTTCTCCAAAGTCATGGTGGTGACAATTGCAGTTCTATGGTGCCAAGGGATCTGTGTCTATCCCTATCTAGACGATTGGCTTTTCTGAACCTGTTCCCCCTCCGAAAAGTCTCGGGTGATATCCCAAGTGATGTCTGTTTTTGGAATGCTTCGGCTGGTGATCAATCAGGAAAGCAGCCAGCTGTTGCCTTCCCAGTCCTTGGGGTATCTGAGAGCGCATTTTAACACTTGAGTGAGCAGAACCTTCCTGCCCCCCCCCAAAAAAAGAACTGTTGGATTGCCTGGTGCAGTTCTGTGCGCAGCAGGTCCTCAGAGTCTGAGATTATCTTCAGCTCCTCAGATTGATGACTTGACCATAGGGATAGTGCTGTGGGCGGAGGCGCATTCTCACATGTGACTGATCTAGTGGTCCTTGATTCAATGGTTTCTGAGTTCTCAGGAGTTCATCAACAGGAGTGAAAGTCTGCGCTTCAAGGCCAGCTGCAGTGGTGGTGGCAGCCCTGTCATCTGAGGAAGAGTGTACCACTGGACAATTGCTCCTGGATCCTGTTGTTGACTGATCTTTTGGGTTGGGGAGCCCATTGCCAAGATCATATGGCCCAAGACCGTTTGGCACCGCAGTCGCTTCGAGGTGTTTCCATGGGTCAGGTGATTTAAGTGTTTTCAGACAATGTTACGGTGGTGGCTTAGGTCAGTCAGCAAGGCGGCACAAGGTGTTCTGGGTGGCGCTGGAAATGGATCTCCTGTTTGTCTGAGTGGAGAAGAATCTCCCACATTGTCCACCCTGGCAATGTGCTGGGCCAACAAAGCTAGACATGGACTTCCTCAGCCGGCCCTCTCTAAATCCTGGTGAGTGGAAGTTGTTAGGAGGCATTTCAGTTAATTCTGTGCCGTTGGAGACACCTCGAAATGGCTCTAATGGCAACCTGCTCACTTCTTCAGTCGTCACTCGGAGACGGGGCCCAAGGGCATTGACATCTTGACTCAGCCTTGGTTAAACCAGCTGCTGCTGTACATGTTTCCTCTATGGCTCCTGGTGGGGTGTGTGAATCGGTTTATAGAGCGCTACCCGGGCAGGATTGTTGTGGGGGCACCAGATTGGCCACAGAGAGTGTGGTTCAGAGACCTGATCTGGCTCCTGCAGGCTTCTTTGGCTGCATCTGTCTTGGGGGGCTATTGTGGCAGAGACTAATCATCCTGAAGGACTTGGCTCCTTTCTTGTTTACAGCATGGCTTTTGAAAGGAGATTTCTAGCTCCTAAGGGCTATTCTCCAGCAGTATTCTCTACTAAACTTGGTATCCAGAGGAAGTCTATCAAGCTAGCATATGTATGGATTTGGTGTCTCTTTGAGTGCTGGTGCGGTGCACAGCACTTGGCTTCTGAAACAGCCAAGGTGTCCTCCCTTTTGGATTTTCTGCTGGATGACCTAGAGAACAGCCTCTCATCTAGCTCCCTGAAGGTTCAGGTGGCAGCTCCGATTTGTGTCCATGGTTTGGTGGCAGGCAAGTCTTTGGCCTTGTACCTGGATGTCTTATGTTTTCTCCAGGGGGTTCAGCATCTGCACCCTTTCTGGAATCTGTGTCTAGTGCTTAAGGCCCTCATGGTGTTCTCCTTGAGCCCTTGAAGCACACTGCGTTAAAGGATTTGATGCTCAAGATTCTCTGTCCTGCAAAGTGGATCTCCAAGCTGCAGGTTCTGTTTTGCCGAGAAACTCATCTGCCCTTTTTCAGAGGAGGCCGTTTCCAATTGGCTTGTGCCTTCCTTCTTGCCTAAAGTGCCCGTTCTCATGAAGCAGGTGGTTTACTTGCCCTCCTTCTCTAAGGAACAGTGTCGGGGAAGGATAAGGATCTTCATATTGTGGCTGTTTGGAGGGTGCATCTCTGGTACTTGAAGGTTACAAATTCACTTCATAAGTCAGATAAGTCGGACCATCTTTTTATGCTGTTTACTGGCCAGCACAAGGGTGAAGTGGTGGCCAAGTCCAACTTTGGGGCACTGGATTAAGGAGGCCATTCCCTTATCTGTTATGGAACTGGCTGATTCCAGAGGGTTTGCATGCCCATTCTACCCAAGCACAAGTATCCTTGTGGGCAGAGCAGAGCTCAGTAGCACTGCAGATATTTGTTGGGCAGCAACATGGGCCTCACTTTCCACTTTTGTCAAGGATTACTGCTTGGATGCCCATGCTCTGGTGGACATGGCCTTCGGCTCAAGAGTTTTGCGAGCTGCTGTCTTCCTGCCCAGTGGTGGTGTAGTTTTGGTACATCCCACTTGTCAGGACAGGTCTAGCAGGATGATATGGAAGGTGACATTTACTAGTTAATGTCCTTTCTTTGAGTCCTGCTAGTCCAGTCCAGGGCCCGCTCCTGAAACTCTATTGCTCTGCTCTTCTGCTGCAGTACCCTTGGGTCCGCTATGACCTTTGTACTTTGCAGGTCCATATTTTATGGACAGCCTTCTGTTATGTTTTCCTGTACAAAGTTCTCGACTATGGCCCATGATTGAAGTTGTGTCAGGCTTGCCATGTTTTCTTCCATATGTTTTGGGACAAATACTGAGGGGACCTCTGGCTGAGGTTTATAGAGGCATAAGAGTGATGTCATTGAAACCTGGGCTTTTCATTAGGTTCTTTGTCTCCACCAGTCTGCTAGTAGGGGAACACATTTGTCTGAACCGGTCTAGCAGGACTCGAGGAAAGGACATTAACTGAGTAAAATGTCACCTTTATGAGAAAGTTGTACCATACTATTTCCTTCTTTGGCTGACACTGTACAAGGGATTGAGGACTTCAAGGTGTCTACAGTGATACCAAGACCCTTTTTTCCAGGTAGTGACTCTTAACCCAGTGTTGTGTACCTATAGTTCACACTTGTTCACTTTAAATTGCATCAGCCATTTAGATTCCCAGTCCCTTGGGATCTTCCTGTAACACCTTTCAATACATTGATTTTAAGTTAAAAATAAATAAATAATAAATTTGATCACTTTGCTCCCTTTTCCAGATAACTAATGAATGCTGTTCTACTAGTCCAGTACACAGCTCTGGAGCAGTCCACTATTTTTTTTGTGTGTGTTGAGAATACTGACACTTTAGTTCTGCTGTCTCCTTATCTGATGATTCTTTAATTTCCTGAGGACTATCTCGTAAGGGATTTTGTTAATTGCCTTCTGAAAATCGGACACATTAATAAACATGCAGATAAGGGTGAGCTGGTTTATTTATGTATCCAAAAGCATTTATATTCTGCTCAAAATCTAAGCGGATTAAAAAACATACACAATTAAGTAAACATGACTACAAAATAAAAGAAAATGACAAAAACAAAGAATATGTAATACATAAAAGCTAAGGGAGGGTCGGCAAGACTTTTGTTTTCTAAATCTATTGCACAATGCTGGCTTCCATCACTGCTGCCTTGTAAGTTATTCCAGGCATCTGTCCTCCCTTCAGTAAAGAATTTTCTCAAGTGAAGGTGGTTTAGATGAAACATCTTGACCCTTGTACTTGACGTTTTCTTTAAATGGAAAAATTTATCCTCCCATGCATTATGAAATTTGTATACTGGAATGTTTGCCATATCCCTCTTTTCCTTAGCAAGGTTCTTGTCTTCAAATAATTACCCTGTTGAAATAGTTTTGTGCAGACCTTTCAGCCTCAGTAACCCACACTTTATAGAACGTAAATAGAGGAAGCTAAGTTCCTTATTGTCCCTCCAGCCCTGACTTGTGTGTATTCAGTCCCCAACAGCAGCTTGGAGACTGAGCATGTCAAAACTTAATGACATCATGAGATATACACAGCTGGCACCAGCCTCCAATATCTCGGACTCCAAGCAGCTGGAGAGTTGTGATTCGCATAGATCTTGGACACACTGAAGGGACAACTAAGACTGCATTTAATTGGCTTACCCTTTAAAATTGGTAGGATTAGAATAGTTTCAGAACCTATTGTTGAGCTCTAGGGGTGATTGCTTTTTATTTATTTTATTTAAAAGGATTTATATACCGCCTTGTCCTGAAATCAAAGCGGTTTACACTTCAAACAATCAAAGAATAGTATCAGTAGGGGTAGGCATGCAGTGTTGACACAGGAGAGTAGTTGTGGGAGTGAAAACAATGATTTCTTGGTGAGCTTTATACAGGATGCGCTATGTACAAAGTTATTAAAGGTTTTAAAGTTCTTGGGGAAAAGAAAACCCCTAGAAGAAGGGCAGACAGCTTTTCCTTTCTGTAGGGGAGAGTGAGTGCTTGCATAGCTGGTGAAGAGGCCCATGGCAGCTCCTGATCCCTGACTGGTGAGGAGCCGCAGATCGCAGCTGCAGCCATCAGATAGGAGCCGCCTCCTTCAAATCCCTGGCGCCATGGAAGCCAGAATTAGGAAGGCTGAGCAGGAGGCTGTGGGCAGGGCTCTCTGAAAAAGAGCAATTTGTGTCTTTTTTTTGTTTTGTCGGGGCGGCAGCAGTTAGATCAGCAGGCACGGTAAGTTTAGTTGGAGGTGAGCAGTGAAGAATCGCATGGCAGCTTGTAGGCCGTGCAGCTAACAGTTTTGGTGCCATTTTTGTATGTTAACTGGTTGGCTGCAACGTGGCACAGGGGAAACTCCTGGGACAGAGGCAGGGGCTCCGCACACTTGCTTTTTTTTTGTTCTTGGCTTGAAAGGGTTTAATTTCTTAAGAAAAAATTAGGAAAAAGTTAGAATTAAAGGCAAACAGCTAATTTGAAATAAGAGGAGCATTGTGGGAGGAGGTAGCTGGCTCAGAGGACCATGCCTGCGAAAGCTATCTGCCTAGCATGCGGAGCTAGGCACTGCTCTGTCTCTGGGGATGGGTTCTGCTGTGGATGTGGATGCCTGGTTCAAAGAAGACGGTCTAACCGGGGAGATGGTGAGTAGAGATCAGGGGACCGGGGGCGGGGCGGCTCCTCGATTCCTCAGAAGGTCAGCAGTCACCTACTGTCTCGGGAGCGGCAGGAGCAGATCCCCCTCGCCCTTTGACATCTCAATGCCCCCCACCGGAAGGCACTCCTGGGATGTTTTCTCCCAAGTTTGTACTGCTGCTGCATAGAAGAACCAACAAAGGGCTTGGAGAGCCAGGAGAGAGAGGCAAAGAGAAGATGGCCTATATCCTGGATGGACTCTGGCCAGCCAGCGACAATTAGAGAGTGGATGGGAGGATGCAGAATCCCTTCACTTGGACAAAATGGAGGAGTCGGAAGCAGGGGCAGAGCTGGAGTCTGCCGGCTTGAGGAGGGCAAGATACTGCAAGGAAAAGTTTTGCATCGTCTGGGTCTTCCGCTGAGAAGAACTTTCAGCTTTTGATTGTTCATTCGTTGAAGGCACTCAGTATTGCGGCAGAAAGCTCGGTGGAAGAGGAACCTCTAGAGGATCCCCCCTTCTTGGTGGTTAGAAAAAAGCACAGGTGGTGTTTCCCCTATACAGGGTATTTGAGCAGATGATCCAGGACAAGTGGGGAGGTCCTAGAAGCTATGTTGAGGGGGACCCGGGCTATAAGACACCTGTATCTGTTCCCAGACCAGGATAAGGAACTTTTTTGCTCCCCGAAAGTGGATGCGACAGTGTCTACTGTTACCAAGAAGACCACGATTCCGGTAGAGGGTAGTAAGAACATAAGATATGCCATACTGGGTCAGACCAAGGTCCATCAAGCCCAGTATTCTGTTTCCAACAGTGGCCAATCTAGGTCATATGTACCTAGCAGTTTCCCCAAGGGACACAGGTTCCACAATGCTTGTATTGGTTCAAGCATTGATATCCTGGGTCCCTTCTTAATGGTTTATGGACCTTTCCTCCAGGAACTTGTCCAAACCTTTTTTAAACCCAGCTACACTAACAGCCTTTACTACATCCTCCGGTAACAAATTCCAGAGTTTGATTACACGTTGAGTGAAAAAATATTTTCTTTTATTAGTCTTAAATAGTTTACCCTGTAGCTTCATTGCATGTCCCCTAGTCTTTCTATATTCTGATAAGGTAAACAATCGATCTACGTTTACCCGTTCCACTCCGTTCATTAATTTATAGACTTCTATCATATCTCTCCTCAGCCGTCTCTTTTCCAGGTTAAAGAGCCCTAACCTTTTTAGCCTTTCTTCATAGGAGTATCCTTCCATCCCCTTTACCATTTTGGTGGCTCTTCTCTGAACCTTTTCTAAAATTGCTATATCCTTTTTAAGATACGGCGACCAGAATTGCACACAATATTCAAGGTGCAGTCTCACCATGGAACGATATAGAGGCATTATAATATCTTTTGTTTTATTTTCCATTCCTTTCCTTATCATACCTAGCATTCTATTTGCTCTCTTGGCCGCTGCTGCACACTGGGCCGAGGGTTTTAACATGGTATCCACAATGACGCCTAAATCTTTTTCCTGGGTGGTAGTTCCTAATGTGGAACCTTGCATCGTGTAACCATAGTTGGGTTGTTCTTCCCTAGGTGCATAACCTTGCACTTGTCCACATTAAATTTCATCTGCCATTTTGATGTCCAGTCTTCCAATTTATCAAGATCCTCTTGCAATTTTCCACAATCCTCTTGGGTTTTAACAACTTTAAATAGTTTTGTGTCATCTGCAAATTAGATAACCTCACTCGTTATTCCACTTTCCAGGTCATTTATGAATATGTCAAAAAGCAGCAGACCCAGCACAGATCCCTGGGGTACACCACTATTCACCTTTCTCCATTGGAAAAATTGGCCATTTAGCCCTACCCTCTGCTTTCTATCTTTTAACCAGTTCCTGATCCACAATAGTACACTGCCTCCTATCCCATGACTCTTTAGTTTTGCCAAAAGTCTCTCATGAGGGACCTTGTCAAAGGCTTTCTGAAAGTCCAGATACACAATATCAACCAACTCACCTTTGTCCACCTGATTATTCACTCCTTCAAAAACACATAACAGATTAGTAAGACAAGATCTTCCTTGTCTAAAGCCATGTTGGCTGTCTCCATTAGGTCATGACTATCTACATGCTGAGTAATTTTATTCTTTATGATGGTTTCTACCATTTTTCCCGGTACTGATGTCAGGCTTACCGGTCTGTAGTTTCCCGGATCACCCCTGGAACCCTTTTTAAAAATTGGTGTTACATTGGCGATCCTCCAATCTTCAGGTATTAGAGATGATTTTAATGATAGTTCACAGATTACTGATAACAGTTCTGCAATCTCATATTTCAGTTCTTTCAATACCCTTGGATGTATACCATCCGGCCCAGGTGATTTGCTACTCTTCAGTTTATCTAATAGTTGTAATACATCTTCCCGATGTATCGATATTTCGTTCAATTCTTCTGCACCTTTAAATGCCACTTCAGTCATGGATAGCATCCCTACATCTTCCTCAGTAAAGACTGAAGCAAAGAATTCATTCAGTCTCTCCACTATCGCCTTGTCGCCTATTAGTGCTCCTTTAACCCCTTTATCATCTAATGGACCAACTGACTCTCTCACAGGTTTTTTGCTACGAATGTACTTGAAAAGGTCTTTACTTCGCGTTTTTGCTGCCCCAGCAAGCTTCTTCTCAAATTCTCCCTTTGCCTGCCTTATCAATGCCTTGCATTTGACTTGCCAGTGCTTGTGCTGTTTCCAGGTTTCGTCGTTTGGCTCTTTTTTCCATTTCCTGAAAGATGCTTTTTTGTCAACAGCCTCTCTGACCTCACCTTTAAACCATGCTGGCAGTTTTTTGGACTTCCTTCCACTTTTCTTAAAGCGTGGAATACAGCAGGTCTGGGCTTCCAAGATAGTATTTTTCAACAACAGCCAAGCCTGATGTACGTCTTTAACCTTTGCAAATGCTCCTTTTAGTTTTTTCTTAACTGTTTTCCTCATTTTATCATAGTCTCCCTTTCGAAAGTTAAAAGGTAGTACTGTGGATTTCCTTACTGTCCCTCCTCCACTAATTAAATCAAAGGCGATCTGCTATGATCACTATTGCCAAGTGGCCCCAACAACCTTATCTCTTGCACTAGATCTGGTGTTCCACTAAGAACTAGGTCTAATATGGCTTCCCCTCTGGTCGGTTCATGAACCAGCTGCTCCAAGAAGCAGTCATTTATTTCAGCTAGGAACTTTATCTCCCTAGCATGTCCTGACGTGACACTGACCCAGTTGATACCGGGGTAGTTGAAATCACCCATTATTATTACTGCGCTGTAACTTTTGTTAGCTTCCTTGATTTCTTTGAGCATTTCATCATCCATTTGGTCATTCTGGCCAGGCGCTCGATAGTACACCCCCACTGCCATTGCCTTCCCCCTTTTACATGGAATTTCAATCTATATAGATTCTACAGCAGATTTTGTTTCCTGCAAAACTTTAATCCTTTCTGACTCAATGCCCTCTCTAACATAGAGAGCAACCCCTCCACCAATTTGATCAGCTCTGTCATTACGATATAGTTTGTACCCAGGTATCACAGTGTCCCACTGGTTGTCCTCCTTCCACCATGTCTCTGATATTCCAATCATATCTAACCTTTCATTTAGTGCTATATATTCTAACTCTCCCATCTTATTTTTTAGACTTCTAGCATTTGCATACAAGCATTTTAGAGAATGTATTTTATTCATATTAATTTGGCTATTGTTAGACATTGGTAATTTGGGATCTTTAAGCTCTGTCTGCTCCATACTTGAGGGCATTTGGACTACTTTACTCTTTTGTGGAACCTCTCTGCTTTTGGTAGTATCCTTCAAAGGTACTTTCTTCCAAACCATCCGCTCTTGGGCGACTGTCGGCTTTCCCCTAATATCTAGTTTAAAAGCTGCTCTATCTCCTTTTTAAAGGTTAATGCCAGCAGCCTGGTTCCATCCCGGTTAAGGTGAAGCCCATCCCTTCGGAAGAGCCCCTCCTTTCCCCAGAATGTTCCCCAGTTCCTAACAAATCC
Source organism: Ichthyophis bannanicus (assembly GCA_033557465.1). Classification (NCBI taxonomy): domain Eukaryota; kingdom Metazoa; phylum Chordata; class Amphibia; order Gymnophiona; family Ichthyophiidae; genus Ichthyophis; species Ichthyophis bannanicus. The sequence continues at coordinate 738,322,699 of CM066032.1, read as the reverse complement.
AAAACCCTCATCTCTGCACCATTGTCTCATCCACGCATTGAGACTCCGGAGCTCTGCCTGCCTTTTGGGTCCTGCGCGTGGAAGAGGAAGCATTTCGGAGAATGCTACCCTGGAAGTTCTGGATTTCAACTTTCTAACTAAAAGCCTAAATTTAGCCTCCAGAACCTCCCTACCACATTTTCCTATGTCATTGGTACCCGCATGTACCAAGACAGCAGACTCCTCCCCAGCACTATCTAAGACCTTATCTAGGTGGCGCGTGAGGTCCGCTACCTTCGCACCAGGCAGGCATGTTACCAGGCAATCCTCACGTCCACCAGCCACCCAGCTATCTACATGCCTAATGATCGAATCACCAACTATAACGGCTGTCCTAACCCTTCTCTCATGGACACATGGCCCTGGAGAAACTTCCTCTGTGCAAGAGGGTTTTACATCACCTGGAGGACAGGTCTTAGTTACAGGATCACTTCCTGCCACACCAGGGTGATGCTCTCCTGTCACGTGACCTCTCTCCTCCATGGCAACAGGGATGCTGCCAGACTGGAGGTGGGACTTCTCTCTGTCTGTCTTATGCTTTCCAAGTCTGCTACTTTAGTCTCTAGAGAACGGACTCGTTCCCTGAGAGCAAAGAGCTCCTTGCACCTAGTGCACACGTAAGACCTCTCACCAACTGGGAGAAAATCGTACATGTGACACTCAATGCAAAAGACTGGAAAGCCCCCATCCCGCTGTAGTACGGCCCTGAAGGGTGTACAGGATAGAAAGTTCGAAATGCTGCTGAATCAAGTATCAGTTTGTAGTCCCTTTGTGGCCAGAGCGTGCTTGCAGTGGGCACAAGGTATTCTGGAGACTGTAGGATATCAAGTTACTGTTCCTCAGGAGGCAGCAAAGTTGGAATCTGGTATACCTCTTATGATTTAATTAAGGATTTGTCCAAGAGCATGGCCTTAGTGATAGCCACCAGGCTGTACTTGTGGCTGTGTAATTGGTCGGCAGATGTATCCTCTAAATCCCATTTGAGCAAGCTCCCTTTCAAGGGTAAACTCCTGTTTGGGGAGGCGATGGAAAAGTTTGGTTAAGGATCTAGGGGAAACTAATTGTGGTAGGTTGCCGGAAGATAAGCAAAGGCCAGCCCATCCATCACGAGACTTTTGACACTTCCGAGCAGTACACTTTGCCCCGTATCAGAGGAGCTAGTTTCCCACCAGAGGACGGGGGTTTCGAGGTGCAGGTAGAGGTTTCTTCAGCTCTTCCACCTCCCAGAAGTCAGTGAGACGAGGGGTCCAGATCACTTCTGACCGTTGGGTATTGGAGATTATCAGAGAGGGGTATGCGCTCGGGTTTGCCTGATCCCTAGTGGAGGCCTTTGTAAGGTCTCCATACAAAGCACCCAGCATGGCCAAGGCAGTAGGCAACACTCTACGATGTCTCTGCGAGATGAAGGCCGTGGAAGAGGTACCACAAGACCAGTGTGACTTGGGTCGATGCTCCGTTTTCTTTGTGGTCCCCGAAAAGAGGGGGTTCTTTAGGCCCATTTTGGATTTAAAGCAGATAAACTGTTGCCTAAAGGTGCCCCATTTTTCACATGGAGACTCTCTCCAATCGGTGGTCATGGCTGTAAGGAAGAGGGCAGGGGGGGGGGAGTTTCTGACTTCATTAGATCTCACGGAGGCGTAGTTGACATCTCCCATTTGGCAGGGATATCAACAGTTCTGCCATTTTGTGGTGCCCATGGGGCATTTTCTGTTCAGAGCGTTGCCTCAAACTTTCAACGAGATCATGATAGTCGCGGTGGCACTTCGACAGGATGGCATCTTGGTGCATTCCTACCTGGATGATTGGCTCATCCAGAGCAAAATCCAGAAGGAAAGTGAACGAGCCACAGCTAGGGTGACTGAATTTCTACAGAACCTGGGCTGGGTTGTCAATCATGTCAAGAGTCGACTATAGCCATAACAAGACCTGGTGTATTTGGGGGCATGGTTTTGGATGGTCGAGGGCAGGGTATACCTGCCGTTGGACAGGATGCATACTCTGCAGAGGCAACTTCGTCAATTTCTCGACTGGCCATGCTGATGGCGTGGCATTATCTGCAGATATTAGTGTCCATGGTGGTGGCCATCGACTTAGTGCCATGGGCGCGAGCCCATGTGAGACCGTTGCAGAGAGCACTTTTGAGAAGGTGGTCGGTACAACTGCGTTCACTCTCATTGCAGCTACCCTGTCCAGGGAGTGTCAAGTGGTCCTTGCAGTGGTGGTTGCAACCACAAAGGTTGCTGGCAGGAATGCCTCTCAACTCCCTAGTGGGTGCCACTGATGACAGATGTCAGCCGTTTTTGGCTGGGGGTGCATTGCAAGGCACAGATAACGCAGGGTTGCTGGACTCGAGAGTGCATGGTGAATCAACCACTTGGAGATGTGGGTGGTTTTGTTGGCCCTACAGAGATTCTTACTTCATGGCAGGCAAGGCCATAAGAGTGTTTCCAGACAACAGCACAACGTAGCCTACATCAGTCATCAGGGGGGAGGAGTACGAGCAGCATGCATCTAGGAAGCGAAGTGGAACAGTTAATACAAAGGGCAGAGACCCACTTGTAAGCCATCTCGACTGGGGCTCTCTGATGATGGACCTGTGTTGACGTTCAAGTTGGTGATGTGGTCTCGCTTCTACAGAAGGAGAAAGAGGACAGATGTCAAGGGCTGGATGCAGTGGTGCAGCCCTGGCTGGGGGGCGGGTTGCTGTATGTCTTCTCTCCGTGGGCACTGATAGGGTGCATGGTTCAGCGGATCAAGGGTCACTGGGGATTGGTGATTCTCATTGCTCCTGACTTGCCTCTGAGACTGTGTTATGCCGTCTTGGTGCAGCTGACAGTAGCCACTCCATGATGACTGCTGGATGCAGTCAGATCTGTTTACACAGGGGCCTCTCCAGATGCCTCAGGTGGATCGATTTCTCACGGCATGGCTCTTGAGAGGGAACAGCTGAAGAAACTAGTCTATTCAGCTGAGGTCATTGCTACCTTGTTGAAGGCCTGTCAGCCATCCACTACCCTGTCATATCTGTGTGTGGAGAGTATTCAAAACCTGATGCACAGACAAAGGGTGTTGACCTCTCTCCACACTGGTGCCAGATATTTTGGTATTTCTACAGGCCGGTTTGGAGAAGGGCTTGTCATTCAGTTCCCTTCAGGTTCAGGTTGCGGCGATTTACCTGTTACAGTGGATGGGTCCAAGGGTGGTCCCTGGGATCCCATCTGGATGTAGTATGGTTCCTCCAAGCAGTGAAGCAGGTGAGACCACTGGTGAGGTCTGCAGTCCCGTCTTGGGATCTTCATCTGCTATTGTCATTGTTGATGGGGGTGCTGTACGAACCGTTGAGGGGGTGTACTTTGAAGAATTTGACTTTAAAGACTGTGTCTTTTTGGTGGCTATTTGTTCAGCAAGGGGGATTTCCAAGCTTCAGGCGTTGTCCTGTAGAGAGCCTTTTCTATCCATCACCAAGGGGAAGGTTGTATTGCGATTGGTGCCCTCCTCCTTTTTTTGCCAAAAGGTGATTTCAGTGTTTCACTTAAATCAGCCAGTTACCTTGCCTGTTTTTTTTTTTCAGAAGGAGGGGGAGACTGGCAACCCTCTCCTGCGTTTCCTAGATGTACGTCAAGTGCTTCAGCACTAACTGAGGGCAAGAGCCATTCTGCAAGTCAGATTGCCTGTTTGTTCTGTTTGCAGGTTGCTGCAAAGGAGAAGTAGCTTCGAAAACCTCGGTTTCCCGGTGGGTGCGGGGGGCTCTCAGCCTATTTGTTATATCGGAAGGCTTTACCCAGTGGGTTGAGAGCGAGCTCAACCAGAGTGCAAGTGGCCTCATGGGTGGAAGTTAGCTTAATTCCGCCAGTGGAAATTTTGTAAACCGGCTACCTGGTTCTCCATTACATACTTCTGTGAAGCATTATCGGCTAGATGTGCAGGTGGTGAGGGATGCGTGGTTTGGGTTGGCAGTGTTTCAGGCTGGGTTGGCAGTGTTGCAGGCTGGGCTTGCAGGATCCTCCCATAGTTAACGCTGCTATAGTACATCCCACAGGTCAGGACTGGACTGGAGGGACGATAAGGAAGGTGAAATTAGGACTTGCTGCTAATTGGCTTTCCTTGAGTAGCTCTAATCCTTGACCCACCCAGAAGTTGAGAGAAACAGTATTCTTTGGCGATCTTGATCCTGAAGAACATAGAAACATGATGGCAGAAAAAGACCACATGGCCCATCTCTAGTCTGAACAATATCCTTGTGTTAGAGGCCGAGGTCCAGGGTGAGTGTTTGGGCTGAGGGCCTTCATGGTGAGCTACGGCTTTTTGTTTCTAGTTCAGTAGGTGCGGTGTAGTGAAGCAAACAGGAGAAGCCATCATGAGCATATCTGGGTACCTGGAGGAGATGAATGTGTTGGTCTCAGGTGGTTGTGGGACGGACTCGGAGATGTTAAGTGACTGCCATATCCAATTTCTACAAATACTAAAAGTCTGCCCTTTTTTGCTTTAGGGAAGGGATGTGTAGATAAAATATCGTATAGGCTTGTGGGGGGGGGGGGGTTCATGTAGTTAATAGATGATGCTAATCTTAATTGTTGCTCCTGTGAGTCTGCTTTAATGGGATACTGGAGGCTGGTGGGCAGTGTCAGCTGTCATTGTGATGTCATTAAGTTCTGACATGCTCAGTCTCCAAGCTGCTGGTGGGGATTGAATATCCACAGGTCGGGACTAGACTGGAGGTACTCAAGTAAAGCCAATTAGCAGGTAAGTCCAAATTTCACCTTTTGCAGCCCAGTAAGACATCTTAACTTGGTATAAAATAAAGATCAGTTAAACTCAACACACTGAAAATTAATAGCAAGATTAAGTGGGGATTTTGCCTGAATTTTGGCTCAGGTGAAATATAAGGTCTAAGCCAGAAGCAGCAAATGGTCTCTTGTTGACCAAGATTAAGAACTTTATTTATTTAGACAGATTTGTATGCCACCTTTTCCTTCAATCAAGGTGGTCACGTCACGTGACAATTGGAGGGTTACATTTAACATTAGGGTACATGTAAACTTGTGGAATATGGGGAGGTTAATACTTGGCACCTATCCTCAGTGTTTGACCCTGACCAAAAATAATTAAGTTCCTGTTAGAAATGCCTAATGACACATTTTTGTGTATCTTTTCATAAAGAATGTTGGTATCATTTTTTATTTTTTACATGTCTTCTGTTTTTTTTTCTTTCTTTCTCAATCCCTTCTGCCTTTTGATTTTTTATTTTTTGCTTTCTATTGCTCCCCCTGTGCATTTGACTTTTGCTCTTCTCTCATCTTTTCTCTCTCTCATCTCTTTTGCCTCATTCCCTTCCCCTCCCCCTTCAGTCTTTTGTCATGCGGAAACATTACTTCAATGATGCAGAAACTGGCTTTTTCAAAAAGACAAAAAGAAAGGTGACTCCCAAGAATCCAATGACAGGTGAGTGATGAGGGGAGAAGGTATTGGGGTGGGGAGAGTTAGTGCCACCTCCAGCATGTACAGAGCCTAGAAATGTTATATTCACTGCTGCCTTTTTCTTGGTCCCTGTCTCATCCTCTTCTTTGTTTCAGATCCTTCCATGGTCATGGAGATGATGAAGGGGAACCTGACTAATGTCCTTCCCATGATTCTCATTGGGGGTTGGATCAACTGGGCTTTTTCTGGCTTTGTTACAAGTAGGTGCCATAGAGTTGCAAGGAGAGATTGATCCCATTCTTCTCCGCCACTAGAGGTGCTTTCATAGGGTAGGGAAAGAATCAAAGAAGTTGCCCTTGGTTACAAGGTTTCTTCTGTATCTAGAGAAAGGCAGAGAGGGTGTAGTTTTTTAAAAACATTCCCACCTCCAGCGGTCCATTTCCTGCAGTCATTATTCCAGCCCCCTGCAAATCTTGGATGTGGAGCCCAAGCTAGAGCAGTACTCTATGACCCAACTACAGCAAAGTTGCTTACCTATAACAAGTGTTCTTTGACACTAGGACATCTGTCCTCACATGTGGCTGATGACATCTGAATGTATAAACAAAGCTCTAAAGAGCCTTATGGAGTAGTGCATCGCACATACACAAAACTTACTGTGTCGGCATCATTGAATAGTATTGGCTCGGTTCTGTATTGACCTATTAGGAGAAGCCAACGCCTAAGGGATGTGGGTGGATTTTGTGAGGACCAATATCCTGCTGTTCTGAGAACATCCATTCCTTTGTTACAGGTAAGCAGCTTTGCTTTCTACAAGGACAAGCAGGATATGCAGTCCTCACAAATGAGAAACTGTAGCACCAGATACCTTTTACAAATATATACAAGAGAAAAATGGAAAAAATGAATGCTTTTATGTTTATGTAATTTCTTGATATATCGCCCAGGCTGAAAGGCATCAGAGTGGTTTACAATCACTACAAGCAGGTACTGGATACATTCCCTCGTTCCCAAAAGGCTCACAATCTACATGTGTACCTGAGGCAACGGAGGGTTAAGTGGCTTGCCCAAGGCCACAAGGAGTGCCTATAGGATTTTGTTTCACTGACCTACACAGCACAATGGAAAACCACAAGGAGAGCAAACACCCTCACAGTGGATAGAACAGACACAATGTATTTCTTCTATTTTTAATGATGGTAATCCAGAAATAATAGCAGTGGGCCCTAGGAAAGATGCAGTTATAGTCTTAACCACAGACGTTCTACAGGACAATTTGACCAAATCTAATGTCTCATTAGGAATCCCTCTCCAAATACTGGAATGTGTATGTAGAAATATAGAAACATGACAGCAGAAAAAGAGCATATGGCCTATCCATTCTGCTCTTCCATACCAACTACTATTGTCCCTTTTTTCCTTTTAAAGATCTAGGTTGGTCCTGTGCTTGAGTTCAGATGCTGTCCTGTTCTCTACTACCTCTACTGGGAGACTGTTCCACACATCTATGTTTATGTTTATGTTTATTAAAACTTTATATACCGCCCAATACAAAATAGCATCTGGGCGGTTTACAATACATAAAAGCATTTAAAAGGAAGGCTGCGGAAAAAGAAACAGAAAAGAACACCATAAAATCAAAGAACAGGGATAGAAACAGATAGCAGTCAGGGGATACAGAAGGCAGACATGGAGGGAAGGAAGGGAGCACATAGACAAAACAAAGAAGCTCAGGAAAGAGGAATTAGGAACTAACATAAGTTTACTAAGTAGGAGAAGAGGGTGGGGCTGGAAGGTGGAGGTTGAGGCAGACATGAAGGGAGGGGGGAGACATTGACAACACACAAGGTGCAGGAAGGAGGGTTTAAGGATTTGACATGATTAGTCCTATGATGAAGAAGAGGACGGGACTGGAGGAGGGAGGTTAAAAGCAGAACAGAAACTGTGAGTTTTCAACTTGGCTTTAAAGGATTGATAGGAGGTCTCTAAACGTAGGGAGTGGGGGAGTGAATTCCAAAGCCTTGGACCGAGAAAGAAGAAAGCAGAAGATCGAGTTAGTTCTAAGTGTGCTTGAGAGGGAGGGGGAAGAAACATACGATTAGCGGGATGGAACGTAGGGAGCGGGTGAGGAGTATGAAGACGAACTTGATCAGCAAGATACAAGGGGACACCTGAGTGGATCACCCTGTGAACAAAGATAAGAACTTTAAATTGGACACGAAAAGGAACAGGAAGCCAGTGATAGTGTATTAACAAGGGAGTGACGTGATCAAAACGAGAAGCGTGAGAAAGAATACGAACAGCAGCGTTTTGGACCCGTTGAAGACGACAAATTTGTGATTGGGGAAGCCCAGCAAGACAGACATTACAATAGTCAAGACGCGACATAACAAGGGAGATAAGCAGGGTGGCCAAAGAGGAAGGGGTAAGGAAGGGGCGTACAGTACGAAGTTGTCTTAAAGTAAAGAAAGAGCGCTTAACCACAGAAGAAATATGTTCTTTAAAGGACAGGGAGGAATCCAGAGTTACACCCACTCTTTCTGTAAAGAAATATTTCCACATATTACTCCTGTCCCCTTATTGTCACTCCAGTCCATTCCCGACATGTGGTTAGTCGCACCTCACCAGCAGCTTGGGGGGGGTGATGTTAAGTGCTGTCGACTCATGGTGACACCATATATACCAGCTGAAGAGGTGTGACTCCCCAGAGTGGACTCACTGTAGGGACAACTAAGAGCAGTTGGTTTGATTTGATTTTTTTTTTTTTTTTGCTTTCTCAGAGTATTCCCTTTTTTGGAGCTGCCCCTTTAAAATCTGAGGGCTGCTCTGCTAAATAAAACAAATTCTGGGGCAACACAAAAAAAAAACAGCGGGGCAGGCACTATTGGGAGAAATAACTGCTGTTCTGAAGGGCTGGAGAAGTTATCTAGCTGAATCCTGCGGCTCCCAAATCCATCAGAGAGTGAGGACCCACGCCCTGTATAAAGACCTGACTGACTCTGTACCTCACAAGGGACTCCTGCCACTGCTGGTAAGGAAAGGTGGAATGTGCTGGCGAGAGGTCCCAGGCAGCTGATGCCAAGCTTGTGAATTATTCATTTCGGTTGTTCTTTCCATTCTTCATGATCAGGACTCGAGTACGGCAGCTCTGCTGGACCTAGGACACTCACGGGGAGGTGAGAGTGCCATACCCAGACTGGGGAGAGCATTGCGAGATGCAGATTGCCCAGGGGCGTTGGTCGATGGAGGAGAGTGGCTGGTCCATCAGCTGGTTGGAGATGCAGGCGGTGTTCCTGGCACTGCAAGAGATTTTTGCATTTTTCTACAAGAGAAGCCAGAGTGTTCTCGGACAATGCCACCACAGTGGCTTACATCAATTGAAGGGAGGCACAAGCAGCTGGAGAGCGAGATTGCTCCGCTACTAGACTGAGTAGAGAACAGCCTGTAGGAGAACGTGGCAGCTGATTACCTCAGTCATTGCATCGACCCTGGCGCAATGACCTTCAGCATGGAGGTGTTTGCATGGCTGGTGCACTGTTGGGGCGAGCTGGTCATGGACCTGATGGCCACCTTTGAATCCACAAAGGCAGCACAGTTCTTCAGCAGAGGGAGAGAGCACATGTTGGAAGTCCTCGATGCCTTGGTACAGTGATGGACCACAGTGTCTTCTGTAGGTGTTTCCTCTGTGGGCACTCATAGGTCAAGTAGTACAACTGATAGTGGTGCATTGGGGTATGGTGATCTCAGCCAGTCGGGAGTCACGAGTAAGGCTGTGGTATGTGAATTTAGGCTCCCTGGCAGTGGATCTGCCTTGGCATCTGCCAGCCCGATCTCATGTCTGAAGATCTAGTCCTGATGCCTCAGGTGGAGCAGTTCTCACTTATGGTCTGGCTCTTGAGAGGGCTCTGTTAAAAAGGCGTGGCTGTCCGACTTCTGTGATTGCTACCTTGCTGAAGGCCCAAAAGCGCTCCCCCTGTCTCATGTTCATATGTGACACATCTTTGAGAGTTGGTATGAAAAACAGGAATGCCGGGCCCTGGCAGCATCTGTTCTGAAGGTGTTGGCATTCGTGTAGACCGGATTTGAGAAGGATATGGCCTGTAGTTTACTGCGCGTGCAAGTGGCAGCTCTTGCATGTTGTGGAAAGATCCAGGGAATTTCTTTGGCTGCCCACCCGGATGTGGTACATTCGGTGGTGAAGCAACTCCAACCCTCAGTGAGGTTGGTGGTGCCTCCTTGGGATCTCAATCTGGTTCTGTCGGCATTGGTAGGGGTGCCCTTCGAACCACTAAGCAATTGCACCTTGAAGGATCTGATGTTGAAGACCATCTTTTTGGTGGTGATATGTTCGGCTTGCCGAATTTCAGAGCTGCAGGCACTGTCGTGTCACGAGCCCTTTCTCGTCATAACCAAGGAGAAGGTGGTTTTAAGGCCAGTGCCCTGGTTTTTGCTTAATCAGCTTGTGTCACTGCTGGTATTTTTCAGGGGCGGGGGAAAAGGGGGAGGAATCTCAGCTCCACCTTCTGGATGTTCGCCGAGTGCTCAAGCGCTATTTGAAATGCACATCTCTGTTTTGGAAGTCAGACCGTTTGTGCTTTTTGGGGGCTGTGCAAAGGGGAAGCAGCCTCCAAGGCTTCTATTTCCAGATGAGTAAAGGAAGCTATGTCCTCGGCCTGTTGTGGCGATGAGCCCTGCCGAAGGGGTTGCAGGTTCATTCCACCAGGGCGCAAGCCGTTTCGTGGGCAAAGGCTAGCCTAGTTCCGCCAGTGAACATCTGCAGAGCAGTCACTTGGTTGTCGTTGCATACATTTTGTGCAGCATTATCGACTGGATGTGCAGGTGGCGGGGAATGCGAGGTTCAGTGCAGCAGTGGTTCAGTTCAGGCTCTCTGGTCCCTCTCAGGGTTGGTACTACTACTGTACATTCCACAGGTGGGGACTGGTCTGGAGGGACGATAAGGAAGGTGAAACTAGAACTTACTGCTAACTGGCTTTCCTTGAGTACCCTCCAGTCCAGTCCTGGACTTCCTTATTTTCCATAGCTTTTGGCAATATGGTGATTCCGGGCAGAAAAAAAAGTATCTTTCTGTGTTTGGTCCAGGTTGAGTGGACAGTCCTTCTACAGTGTGGGACTCCTTGTGGAAGGTGTCAGGTCATGGACTTTGCTTAAGTCCACATTTCAGGGCTGGGGGAGAAAAAAAAGGAATAGACACAACAAACAAAGAGAAACACAGTTGGGTCATCCCATTAGGTGGTGCCATTAGTGGCTTTGGAAGTGCTTTTCAGTATAATAGGGTCAGGTCAAGTGACCACGCCCCACTTTCAGCACTGTTTTGTTTTCTTCGTGGAGCAGCAGGTTTTAGTCTGCCCTTGTTTGGATTCTAGTGATAGCAAAAAAGACTACATCATAATACTTAATTGTTGTTTCCATGAGTCTGCTTTGTCAGTTGTATACTGGGTTGGTAAGGTAGCAACTGTCTGAGGGGTGATGTTAGCATTAACATGCTTAGTCTCCAAGCTGCTGGTGAAGTATGACTACCCACAGGTTGGGACTGAACTGGAGGGGGTACTCAAGGAAAGCCATTTAGCAGGTAAGTCCTAATTTCACCTTCATCCTGGTTACAGCCACTTTCTCAGAGTAAGCTGCATTTATATATACCCTTTGTTGCCTCCCACTCAACGAATTTCTAACCCAGTCAGTCACTTTAGGGTTTATTCCTAGGATGTGCAAATTTATAAGTAGTCTGTGTGGAATGGTGTCAAAAACTTTACTGAAATCTAAGTACACCACATCCCTCAGTCCAACTCTGTTTGCCCAGTCAAATTAATTAGATTCATCTGAAAAGACCTGCCCCTAGTAGAAACCATCCAATCCATCGGACTACATAAATCTCACTATCTGTTTTAGCACCGTTAACATTTAATTTACTTGCCACCAAGGTCAGACTAACCAGCTTGTAGTTCTCATCCTTCGGCTTTTTTGTAAAGGGACCACATGCACCTTTCTCCAGCCCACTGGGACCACTCCCGACTCTAAAGAAGCATTGAAAATGTCAGACGGTGAAGCCGCTATAACTTCCCCAAGTTTCTTCAACACTCTGGGATGTATCCCATTCGGTCCCATCGCTTTGTCTACTTCTTTAGTTTAGCTAGTTCCTCACGAACACAATCTTCTGAAAATTGTTAAAGTTCCCCTTCACTATTGTTCTTATTTAGACGTTTTCTGAGGTCCTGCTCCTTCATCTGTGAACACTGAACAGAAATATTTGTTAAGCAATTCGCTTTATCCTCAACTTCTAAATGTTCCTCCCCTTCACCTTTCAGTCTGACAATACCTTTTTGTACTTCCTTCTCTTGCTAACATATCGGAAAAATGTCCTGTTCCCCCATTTTACTACATTGGCTATTTTTTCTTCTATCTGTATCTTTGTTTTTCTGACTACTTTCTTAGCTTCTCTTTTTTTCCAAATATTGATGCTTGTCTTCCTCTTTCTGTAATCTCTTGTATTTTATGAAGGCCACCCTCTTATTTTTTCCTTCACTTTTTTCAGCTACTTCTCTTTAGAACCATAGTGGCCTTCTTTTTCTAACACAAAGGTTTGTTGCCTGTCATATATCCCCTTTCAGATTTATCGGTTGCTTTTCCACATCCTCCAGCTGTTTCCATTCTATCGCCTCCTTAAAGTATTGTTCCATCTTGGCAAAGTTACATTTTCTTAAAGTCATAAGGCTGGTCATGCTTTAGACCTAGTTTTAACTCAACAGGATTTCCCTTTCCTTCCCATACAGTTTTCCCCTCATGTCCTCCCTTGGTCTGATCACTTTATTTTTTCCCCTCTGCTTAACTCCCATTCCCTGTGGCTTTTCCTCCTGCTCAGCTCATCTTCTTCCTGGCTTGCAATGTGTGTCTCCAGAAGTCCTTGCCCAGTTCCCTCGGCGGACAATAACATCCCTCCTGACTTCTCTGCCCTTCCTCTCGAACAACAAAGCTACCCTGTGGAAGTCTATTTTGCAGCAACTGAATTCCCTAATCTCCCCCTCTTCTGACTCCTGCCCTTAGCATTGCTCTGCCCCATGGTATCACCCTGGCCTTCGCCTTCTAAAGAGGCAACTGAGGGCTTCCGAGAGAGCTTGGCATTGCTCTCAAAGCCCCTCTTCACTCATAATTTTTCAAGGATGTTCAATCATTACTCAGTCCACGTCCTTTTGGCTGAAAGGGATTACTTCTCTTCCCTTATTACTGCTTCTGCCCAAGACTCCAAGACTATTTTCTCTATAGCCGCTCGGCTGTTTACCCCCTCCACTCTTTCCCCCTCGTGCCTCCTTGACCACTCCTTGGCTGCTTTCTTTGAGGTCAAGATTCTCAGCTCGCCAGGACCACCTTGTATCATCTGCTTCTCTTCCTTCCCCTCCCTCTTCATCCCTTCCCCCAAGTGCTCCTGCTTTGGCACACTCTTGGCACACCTTTTCCCTAATCTGCCTGGAAGCACTGTCTTAACTTCTGGGTACTATTAAGAAATCCACCTGTGGAGTGGAGGAGTAGCCTAATGGTTAAGAGCACTGACTTGGGAACTTAGAAACCAGGGTTTGATTCCCACTAGCACGCCTTGGGCAAGTCACTTAACCCTCCCTTGCCTCATAAAAATCCAAGTTATCAATATCCCTGTTTAATGTACATTACTAAGTTTAAGTTCCAATGTAAACCGCTTTGATTGAAATGATAAAGTGGTATATAAAACCTGATAGATAAAATAAATAAAATGCCTCTTATCCTGTCCCCGTGTCCTGGTTACCTATGCCGACTCTTACTCCTTTTATTCACTACATGATTACTAACAGTCTTTCCTCTGGGGTGGTCCCTTCTAGTTGGAAACATGCTTTGATTTGGCCACGTCTAAAAGGCCCATTTATGATGTGGTTGGATCAAAGCCCTCAGGACGTCTGACTGCTGATGTAGCTGCGCATGAAATGAGAGTCAGAAGCTGTAAAGATGTCTTACACATTGGAACATGGAACATACGAAGCATGAACCAAGGGAAGTTGGAGGTGGTCAAGAATGAAATGGAACATGTACAACTTGATCTGTTGGGTGTCAGCGAACTGAAATGGACTGGCATCGGGCACTTTGCATCAGATGATCACATGGTCTACTATGCTGGAAATGAAAGACAAAAAAGAAATGGTGTTGCATTTATAATAAAGAAGAAACTTGCAAAAACTGTAATGAAATACAATGCAGTCAGTGAACGCTTAATCTCTGTTCGTCCATGAGGAATGCCTATCAACACAACTATAGTTCAAGTATATGCCCCAACAACAGCTGCAGAGGAGAATGAAATTGAAGAGTTCTATGAACAAGTACAAGCTGAAATTGACAGAACATGCAAACAGGATATCCTGATAGTCATGGGTGACTGGAACACAAAATGTTGGCAACAAAGAAGGCAGAGTAGTTGGAAAATATGGACTTGGCAACAGAAATGAAGCTGGAGAAAGAATTCTGCAAGACCAACAATCAGTCTATCTATTCATCTCAAACACCTTCTTCCAGCAACACAAGCGGCGACTGTACACATGGACTTCACCCAATGGATTGTATAAAAGTTTAGAGCCTTACATCCACTGTTTGACCAGTCTGCCCTTACTACTTTCCACTGTTACATCACATCTGGACTACTGTAATGTGGTCTGTGCTGGTCTCCCTCAATACCAGTTGAAGAAATTGCAATCTATCCAGAACACTGCCATCTGTGCCCTTTCGCATGTCTGCAGGTTTGATCACATTATCCCTCTCTTCATTCACAATCGCTGGCTTCCCCTCATTCAGCAGGTTCAATTTAAGGTCCTTCCTGTTACACGGATTTCTGTCAGGCAATGCTCCCCTCTCTCATCTCCTTATATGTTCCCTCTCGTTATTTGAGGTCCGTTTGTGATCAATTGGCTTGTTATCCTTTCCCCTTCCTGTATTAAATTTGAATTCACAAGACACTCTGCCTCCCCCCCCCCCTTGATGCCATCTCTTTGGAACTGCTTACCTGCCCATATTTGGTCAGAACCTTCTTTCCCAAAATTTACATCGCTGCTGAAAACTTACCTATTTGAACAGGCTTTTGGCCTGAAGATTCCTTAAGCTGTGATCACAATTGGGTCTCTTGTCTTTTTGCTTGCTGCCTTTGGTTAGAATAATTTCTGCTGTGTGTAGTCTGTCTTCTCTATTTTATTTTTTAGTTCTAGCTCTTACTTTTATTGTGTTAAGGTTGTATTACTTACTTTCATATGTAAACCACCCTCTCCATAGGCTTCCAAGCCGAATTTGGACACATCTTGTCAGGAGTTTGAGGGCTCAAACTGATTGGTTGAGAGCCACTGTGATAGATTCTTTGAGTGTTTTGTGACTCAGCTGGCATTTCAAACTGAGTGGCTTGACTCCACTGAGAGTTTTAAAAGCAGGTGAGATCAAAACACTCATATTGAAGCACTTGTTCAGAAAGACAGCTGCTCCAGCCAAAAAGAAGACTTCTGCCAAGAAGCCCTTCTACCCTACATTCTTTCTATGAGCCTCAGCAGTCCCAGCAAAAGCAACAGGGAACTTGTCAGCCCAGAAAGTCTAAAACACCTAAGGCCTAGCCAGCTCCACAACCTCTGCCTCCAGCTAGCTTTTGACTGCTTCCTGGAGGGCATAGCCAATCGGCCTCTCACAGATCCCTTCCCTTCACACATTCCAGGAAGATTGACTGTCTTTGCCCACTGATGGTCCCTCATAACTTCAGAACCCTGGACCCTGCAGCTGTTCAGTGTGGGGTAACAACTCAGTTTCAAGGTTCTGCCTTCCACTTCCTTTGTGGGCGAGTCCCATATGGATCTCCTATACTCCACTCTGCTACAGCAGGAGATCAGCACTCTTACAGCTCAGGGAGCCAGCGAGGAAGTCCCTCTACCTCAGCAAGGCCTAGGGTTCTCTTCCAGTTTCTTCTTCATCCCAAAGAAAATGGGGGGAATCGGGCCTATCCTCAACCTGAGAAACCTCAACAAATTCCTAGTGAGAGAAAAATTAATGATCTCACTAGGAACACGTCTCCCCTATCTTCAGGAGAAAAACTAGCTCTACTCTCTAGATCTCAAGGATGCTTACACACACATCCTGATCCACCCCTGTACATAAAATCTGAGATTTGTCTTCCAAGAACATCACTATCAATACTGTGTTCTCCTTTGGTCTGGCTTCAGCTCCAAGAGTCTTCACAAAGTGTCTCGCAGTCATAGCAGCCTATCTGGTGCACCTTGGGAGTCTGTCTTCCCTTACTTAGACGACTGTCTCATCAAGGGAGACACCCCTCAGATGGTCTCCACATCGCTTTATCATACCTTCTTGGTTCTGCAGCAGCTGGGGTTTGTGGTCAGTTATCCAAAATCACACCTAACTCCAACTCAAGCTCTGGAGTTCATAGGAGCTCGTCTGGATATGATGAGGGCTCGGGCCTACTTACCATAGGAATGCCTTCACTGTCTCATCTCTCTGGCAACCCACTGTCAACATCAAGCCACCCTCACTGCTCGAGAGATGCTACGTCTCCTCGGCCACATGGGTCCAGGGTCCATGTTGTTCCATATGCCCATCTCAAAATGCATATGGGGCAGTAGGCCCTTTTAGAAAACTGCATGCAGTCTTCAGGTCGCCTCTCCAACAAAATCGCCACCATCTCTTCTCAGCTGGTGAACTCCCTCCAGTGCTGGTGAACTCCCTCCAGTGCAGAGCCCAAAACCACTTTGTCGGATTACCTTTTCAAAAGTCTACACCGCAGTGTACCCTGATCACTGATGCATACAAGCATGGCTGGGGTGCACATCTCTGCAGCCTCGCCACACAGGGCCAGTGGAACCCTCGGGAGGCTTCTCATCACAAACGTCTTGGAGCTCGGAGCAATCGCACATGCCCTATGGCTATCAGGACAGACTGTGCTGGTTCAGACCGACAATCAGGTGGCCATGTTCTATGTCAACAAGCAGGAGGGGTACAGGCTCTTGCCTCCTCTGCAAAGAGGCACTCCATCTTTGGACTTTTTATGATAGCTCATTAGATTCTTCTCCAAGCTGTTTATCTCCCAGGGGAAGAGAATCAGCTAGCTTACCAGCTCATTCGGGTCCTTCGCCGACATGAATGGATGCTCCATCACAGGATGGTGTAACACTTACTCAACTTATGGGGACACCCATAATAGACCTCTTTGCTGCTCCAGGGAATTCCCAGCTCCCTCATTTCTGTTCAAGGATGCCCTCGCCACTCAGTGATAGCTCAGATGCTTTCCTCTTTCATTGGGGCCAAGGTCTGCTATATGCATTCTTGCCAATTCCTCTCATCTTTAAAACACTCTTCAAGATACAATTGGATAGGGGAAAAATGATTCTCATCGCCCCATTCTGGCCCTGACAGCCATGGTTTCCCCTCCTACTTTGAATCAGGGACAACCTCTCAGATTAGGCTGTGCACCCAACCTGTTCTCAGGACCACGGGACAAGGCTTCATCCCAACCTCAGGGCCTTGCACCTCACGGCATGGCTGCCGAACGCTTCATCCACTGTGACCTAGGGCTCCCAGAAGCCGTGACTCAAGTCTTACTGGCTTCTAGAAAGGATTCTTCTAGGTGTACCTATGCTTTTTAAATGCCACAGATTCTTCCTCTAGTGTTCCCAGAGAACTTTCAATCCATTTACTTGTGCAGTGGAGCACTTCTTCATATTTCTTCATCTGGGCTGAAAACTAATTCTGTCCGAGTCCACTTGAGTGCGATCTTGGCGTCTCACTGCCCAGTTGTGGATCACCCCATATCCTCCCATCTGCTTGTGGCATGTTTCATGCAGGGACTCCTTTTAACAGTCACTAATCTTCCCTGCCATAGCATGGGACCTCAATATTGTCCTCGCACAACTATTAAAACCCCCTTTTGAGCTCCTCTCAAATTCCTAACTTGGAAGGTGGTTTTTGTCATTGTTCTAAGCTCTTTCTGTAGAGTCAGTGAGTTACAAGCTCTGGTGGACTATGCCTCATACATTCACTTTCATCAAGATAAAGTACTCCTCCAGACTTGCCCTAAATTCCTTCCAAAGGTGGTTACTCCTTTCCAACTTAACCAAACTGTATCTTCCAACCTTTTTTTCTAGACCTCATGCTTCAATTGGTCAACAGGTAACATAAGAACATAACATAAGATATGCCATACTGGGTCAGACCAAGGTCCATCAAGCCCAGTATTCTGTTTCCAACAGTGGCCAATCTAGGTCATACGTACCTAGCAGTTTCCCCAAGGGACACAGGTTCCACAATGCTTGTATTGGTTCAAGCATTGATATCCTGGGTCCCTTCTTAATAATGGTTTATGGACCTTTCCTCCAGGAACTTGTCCAAACCTTTTTTAAACCCAGCTACACTAACAGCCTTTACTACATCCTCCGGTAACAAATTCCAGAGTTTGATTACACGTTGAGTGAAAAAATATTTTCTTTTATTAGTCTTAAATAGTTTACCCTGTAGCTTCATTGCATGTCGGTTGATATAGTGTATCTGGACTTTCAGAAAGCCTTTGACAAGGTCCCTCATCGGAGATTTTTGGCAAAACTAAAAAGTCATGGGATAGGAGGCAGTGTACTATTGTGGATCAGGAACTGGTTAAAAGATAGAAAGCAGAGGGTGGGGCTAAATGGCCAATTTTCCCAATGGAGAAAGGTGAATAGGGATCTGTGCTGGGTCCGCTGCTTTTTGACCTATTCATAAATGACCTGGAAAAGGGAATAACGAGTGAGGTTATCAAATTTGCAGAAGACCCAAAACTATTTAAAGTTGTTAAAACCCAAGAGGTTTGTGGAAAATTGCAAGAGGATCTTGATAAATTGGAAGACTGGGCATCCAAATGGCAGATTAAATTTAATGTGGACAAGTGCAAAGTTATGCACCTAGGAACAACCCAAACTATGGTTACACAATGAGAACCACCACCTACGAAAAAGATTTAGGCGTCATTGTGGATAACATGTTAAAGCCCTCCGCCCAGTGTGCAGCAGCGGCCAAGAGAGCAAATAGAATGCTAGGTATCATAAGGAAAGGAATGGTAAATAAAACAAAGGATATTATAATGCCTCTGTATCGTTACATGGTGCGACCTTGAATATTGTGTGCAATTCTGGTTGCCGTACCTAAAAAAGGATATAGCGTTATTAGAAAAGGTACAGAGAAGAGCCACCAAAATGGTAAAGGGGATGGAAGGATACTCCTGTGAAGAAAGGCTAAAAAGGTTAGGGCTCTTCAACCTGGAAAAGAGACGGTTGAGGGTAGATATGATAGAGGTCTATAAATAAATGAATGAATGGAGTGGAATGGGTAAACTTAGGTCGATTTGTTTACGTCATCAGAATATAAAAAGACTAGGGGACATGCAATGAAGCTACAGGGTAACCTATTTAAGACTAATAAGAGAAAATATTTTTTCACTCGACATGTACTCAAACTCTGGAATTTGTTACCGGAGGATGTAGTAAAAGCTGTTAGTGTAGCTGGGTTTAAAAAAGGTTTGGACAAGTTTCCTGGAGGAAAGGTCCATAAACCATTATTAAAAGGGGCCCAGGATATCACTGCTTGACTCAATACAAGCACTGAGGAACCTGCGTCTTTTGGGTTGACTGCTATTTACTTGTGACTTGGATTGTCCACTGTTGGAAACAGGATACCTGGGCTTGATGGACCTTGGTCTGACCCAGTATGGCATATCTTATGTTCTTATGTTCTCCCCGATTCACATGAGCTCCTTCAGGGGTCTCAGATTGGTCACTTGGTATCCTGGGTAATTTTCTGCAGCAGAACTTCCCTAGATGAGCTCTTCTCTTTGCTATCTCAGAAAGACAGCTTCCATCTTCTGCAGCAGCTTCTGCTCCCCCAGAACCATTCACTGCACTGGCTGTGACCTGTGCACATTCGGGCTCAAAGAGAATTGGTGATTCCATCCAACTAGATGATGCCATCTGCCTGAGGGCACCAAACCCAGCAAAACTGCTGGATTGTTGACTATACTAAGAAGGACCCCTGAGAAGGAACAGAATAGTATGATTTAAGATGTGTCCCATGCTTCCTAATTTTTTGAGAGTAGCTCCAAACTCTGAGCTCTACATTCTCTTGGGCTTCCAGTTGCCATCTTAACTTCTCCCTCTAAAACAAATTTTGATAAGTTCCAGGAGGAAAAGCCCATAAATCATTATTACTATGTAGGCTTAGGGAAGTTGTCAGAAATACCTGGGGATAAATAAGGAATGGTTCTATTTTTTGGGATCCTTCCAGGTACTTGAGACCTGGATTAGCCACTGTCAGAGACAGGATGCTTGACTTGATGGACCTTTGGTCTGATCTACTATCGCATGTCTCCTATTTTTATGGGATCGCTGAGGAGGAAACACAAAACTGAGACAATTCAATATGTGAAAGATGTTTTTGAAACATGGAGGAAAGCTGTAGAGACCAAAAATTGTCTAGCGGCCTTGCATCACAATACTGACAAAGATGTGCACTGCTCTAGAAAGCTCTTAGACACTTTGTTTATTTTTCCTAGCTTAGGCTGTCAAATGATGTCACCCGCTTTTGAGGACTGCATATTTTGCTTGGCCTTGGAGAATAAATGAATTTTGGCCAATGGGAGCAAACGGTACCCAAGCAAGGATTTGGCACTCTTTTCAACATGATCCTCTTAAAAATATCCTCAGCAGTTTCAAGTCATTTTCAGTAGGGTTGATGGACAGTGGGTGATCACCTTCTGAGATTTGAAGTTTGCTTAGAGGAGAGAGTTAGAAGGTAAGATGTGATTTGAGAGGGTGAGAGATGATTGATAGGAATAAGAGGGAGAAGCATGTGAGATGGTAGGATGGTGTGAATGGCGCATATTTTATATCACTGGTGTCTGTCTTTCTCCAGGAACAAGCAGGAGGTCAGTCCTCACATATGGATGACGTCTGTGCCGACGGAGCCTTGTGTGGAGCAATTCCCCAGCTTTCAAAGAAAGCCTTTTGGATTGCATCACGCATGCGTGGTCCCCCCCCCCCCCCCTTCCTGCCCAAGGATGCCATCTTGCTCAGTCTCCCTTTTTCCACGGAGCCCAAAGGACGTGGTCAGAATTTCCTTGTGGAAAAAGTGCATCGACTCATCAGAAGATTTTTCTTCGCCGGTTCCCCTCCCTGCCTCGGTTCGGTACACCGGTATCGGATCCGGTCCTTATTTTTTTGGTTTTTGTCCTTAGCGACTAGTGTTCGTGCCTTTTTTCTTTTTCACTGGCAGCCTGGTTGTTTGACCTCGCAGGGGCCCTTTTTCCCCCGATGGCTGCCAGCAGGTTTAAAAAGTGTGATCGGTGCAAAATGTTGATGTCCCTCACCGACACACATGACTGCTGTCTCCGCTGCCTCGGGGCCGACCATGACCCGATGGCCTGTGGCCCGTGCGGCAAGATGTCTTCCAAGGCACTGAGAAATAGGCAGCAGCAGCGTGAGAGGATTTTCTCCGAGTCTGCATCCACCCGGGTCCGGACCTCATCAGAAGCCTCGACGTCTCGGGAGCTGTCTGACTCCGAGCATCGTCGTGGGTCTTCTGAGCGGGGGTCTCCCTCCCGGGAACACTGGAGGAAGAAGAAGCTTGTGAGGGTGGCTTCATTGGATGTCTCTGATAGACCTGGGTCCTCGCGGGCCAGGTCGCCGAGTTCTGACCGCCGCCCCAGGTCCTCTGAGTCAGAGCGGCCTGCCAAGGTACCTTGCACGGAGCCGGAGATGCCGAGGAAGGTAACGGCTGTTGTCCTCATGGACTCTCCCCTGGGAGAATCGGCATCTGGCCCGACGGTGTCGGGACCCAAGCCGGAGGCTGCGGAGCCTTCTGAGTTCGGTCTCAGAATGGTGGCCTTGGAGCGCAGCATGTCTGCCTTCTTGGAGCAGCAGCGGACACTGATGGCCGGTCTCACCAGTCCATCTGCCCCGACCACCGGGACTTCGATGTCCAAGTCAACCCCGGAGGCCAAGCCGATCCTCGAGACTCTTCAAGCTCGAGTTGATTCTCAGCCGAGGTCTCCCTCGATCTCCCGTTCGGGACCGAGGTTGTCGACGCCGGTGCCATCGGCGTCGGGGCGGTCGAGGCCAAAGCCCTCACGACTAGAGCCCATCGATTCCTCCTCAGAGGATGAAGACTCCCCAGGCGCCCACCGTACCCGGTGCGTCCCATCGGACTCACCAGGGTCCGAACCTCGGAGAAGGTCGTCTCCGGAGGATACCCGGTTCTCAGAGTTCATCAGGGACATGGCCAAGGCCTTGGCATTCCCGGCAGACGCCGAGGAAGAGCCGAAGAGCTCGATGCCGTCCAGTATGATTTTCCCCCGAAGGAAGCCCTTACTGTACCGGGTTCTTCCGATGTTGGAACGGTGGCTTTTCCGTATGTGGGAATCTCTGGCCTCGATGCCAGTTCTCAGCAGGCAGGTCGATTCTATCTATCGAGTCCGCAAGAGCCCTAGGTTCCAGAAAGCACAGCTGCCGCACAACTCCATGGTTGTGGAATCGGCCATGCAAAGGCTCAAGAGCCAGAAAATGCACTCCTCGGTGCCTCCTGGGAGGGAAGCCCGGAATCTGGATGCCCTTGGCAGAAAGTGCTTCCAGGCTCGATGCTATCTTGCTGTGTCCAAACATACCAGCTGTACATGGGCATTTACTTATGGGACCTGGCAAAGGAAATTGCCAGGTTTTCAGCTGGCCTCTCCGAGGAACCCTTGCAGAGATTCAAGTCCTTGTCCACGGTGATTCAAGAGTGCTTGAAGTTTTGTCTCAAGCAGCCTATGACGGCTTCGAGGCTTCGGCCCGAGTAGCCGCAGCCGGCATCGGTGCCCAGCGCCAGGCATGGCTAATGTCATCGGACCTAGAGTTATGGGTGCAGGACAAGTTGGTCAATATCCCCTGCCGAGGTGAGAAACTGTTTGGCAAACCCATGACTGAGAAGGCTGCGGAAATAGTCTGAGTACTTGACCCAGACAAGACTCTCCAAAGAGACTTCTGCCCCATCTAAAAAGAAGGGCGTGGGTAAAAAGCCCTTTTTCCCGAGGAAGGGTACTGCTTACCGCAACTATCCCGCTCACCAGGCCTCCCCAGCTCCCCATCAGGGGCAGCAGGCCAAGGCACAGGGGCATGGCCCACGTAAGCAGAAGACCACCAAGCCACAGGCACCAGCTACCTCCCAGCCAGTTGGGGGTTTTTGACAGCCACAGCATGGTTTCTGTCCAGCCAGGGGTGAGACTTGGCACAGGAGGAAGGTTGGCCCTGTACGCCCACAGGTGGCCAGCAATCACCACAGACACCTTGGTCTTGCAAATAGTCCAAAAGGGCTATTTGCTCCACTTCAACCAGGTACCCCCCTCCTACTTTCCGGGAGAGTCTCTAAGACCTCCTCTACACAGGAACCTTCTCCTGCAGGAGTTGTCTGGTCTTCTAGAGGATCAGGTGGTGGAGCCAGTACCCCACAACCTACAAGGGCAAGGCTTCTACGCCAGGTATTTCCTGATACCAAAGAGAACAGGAGGCCTAAGGCCCATCCTCGACCTGCGAAACCTAAACAAGTTCCTGGTGAAGGAAAAGTTCAAGATGCTTTCCCTTGGAATTTTGCTGCCATACCTCCACCAGGGAGATTGGCTATGCTCCTTAGACCTGAAGGATGCCTACACACACATCCTCATACATCCAGTCCACAGACAATATCTCAGATTTGTAGTGGGAGGAAACCATTTTCAGTACAGAGTACTTCCATTTGGCCTAGCCTCTGCCCCCCAGTGTCTACCAAATGTCTGGCGGTGGTGGCGGCTTTTTTCAGAAACCAGGGAATCTTTGTCTTCCTGTACCTGGACGACTGGCTTATCAGGGCCCCGTCGCCTCAGGAGGCCCAACAGGCCGCCACAACTCTATCAACATACTGCAGCATCTAGGCTTTGTCATAAATCAGGCAAAGTCCACCTTGTTCCCAACAGAACTTAGAGTTCATAGGGGCGAGACTAGACACCCTTCAGGCAAAGACTTACCTGCCACAGGACAGGGCACAGAGGCTTCTGGAGCTAGTGTGCCAAATCAGCCACAAGTCTCAGATATCAGCAAGGCATTTCCTGTGTCTTTTAGGACACATGGTCTCCACAGTGCATGTGACCCCAAACGCCCGGCTCAACATGAGAACAGCTCAATGATGCCTCCGGGATCAGTGGACGCAGGCCACAGGGTGACTCTGAGATAGGATAAGGGTGTCCAAACGACTGCTAAAGTCATTGGTCTGGTGGCTTCACCTACCCAACCTGCTCGGAGAAGTGCCTTTCCAACCTCCAGTGTACTCAAGAGTCCTGACGAAAGATGCATCCCTGCTGGGCTGGGGAGCCCATTGCCAGGACTCATGCACTCAGGGGTTGTTGCCTCCTCAAGAGGGGACACAACAAATCAACCTCTTAGAGCTCAGACCAATACGCCTAGCTCTTCAAGCCTTCTGCTATGTTCTCTCACATCAGTCTGTTCTCGTGCAGACAGACAGTCAGGTGGCTATGTTCTACGTGAACAAGCAGGGAGGGACAGGGTCCCATGTCCTGTGCCAGGAGATGCTGGACCTATGCTCCTTTGCTATCAGACAGAGGGTATATGTCTCAAGGCAGTTTACCTGCCAGGCCAAGAGAATTACCTGGCAGACAAACTAAGCAGAATTCTTCAGCCTCACGAATGGCAACTGAATCTGGAAGTAGCCCAGCAGATCTTCCACTGCTGGGGATATCCGTCTATAGACCTTTTTGCCAGTCCACAGAATCATCAATTGCCCAAGTTTTGCTCCAGACAGCCACACCCCCGGAGGATGGCTGCAGATGCATTTCTGATGATCTGGTCGGTGGGCCTCTTATATGCGTTTCCTCCCATGCCTCTGGTGGCCCAAACTCTGCTCAGAATCCTTCGGGACAAGGCCTCGGTCATTTTGGTAGCCCCCAGATGGCCAAGACAACCTTGGTTCCCACTTCTCCTCCAGCTGGCAGCGGAGACCCCACTCCCTTTGGGGACAAGGCCCGACCTCCTGTCCCAAGAACAGGGCTCTATCTTACATCCCAACCTCAGGTTCCTCAACCTGATAGCATGGCTGAAAGAGTAGTGCTGGCTCCTCCTCCTACCTAAGAACGTAGAAGTAGTGTTACTGGCCTCAAGGAGGCAGTCCACTAGAAAAACCTATGCCTTCAAGTGGTGTAGATTTGAGGTGTGGTGTAACCAGTATAATGAAAACCCTTCCTCTTGCCTTATACCAGTGGTGTTGCAGTACCTGCTTCACCTCTCGGAATTGGGCCTCAAAGCTAACTCTGTCAGGGTCCACCTGAGTGCTTTGTCAGCACACTACTCACCAGTGGAAGGACAACCTCTTTCGGTTCATCCCTTGGTGTCCAGATTCCTCAGAGATCTACTTCTACTAAAACCCCCGGTTCGTCCTCCAGCGACCGAGTGGGATCTGAATGTGGTCTTGCAACAGCTTAGTCGCCCACCTTTTGAGCCGATGTCTGCTTGCCATCTGCGCTTCCTCTCCTGGAAGGTTCTCTTCCTGGTGGCACTCACGTCTGCAAGGTGAGTGAGTGAGCTATAAGCTTTGGTTTCAGAAAGACCGTACACACGGTCTTATAGGAACAGGGTGGTCCTACGCACCCACCCTAAGTTCCTCCCGAAGGTAGTCTCTCCATTCCACCTCAACCAGGAGGTGGTCCTTCCGACATTCTTTCCCAGACCACATATCAGCCGGGCAGAGGTGGTTCTGCATACCCTTGACTGTAAGAGGGCATTAGCCTTCTGTCTGGAGCATACGAGGGGACATCGAAGAGCTCCTCAGCTCTTCGTCTCTTTTGACCCCAGTAAGCTGGGGCTTCCTGTCTCCAAGCGCACATTGTCCACCTGGGTGGCAGACTGCATCACCTGGGCGTACAGGACGGCCGACCTTCTGTTGCAGGGTCGAGTCACGGCCCATCGTGTCAGGGCTAAGGCCGCCTCAGTGGCTCCCTTCCGCTCTGTTCCACTGGCAGACATCTTTATCTTTATTAAAATATTTGATAGACCGCTGTGGCCAAAGCATAAAGCGGTGTACAATAAAAAAGGTCCACATTCCCACTAACATCTGCCGGGCCGCCACCTGGTCTTCAAGCCAGACTTTTGCAGCCCATTACTGCTTGGATGGGGAGTCCCGACGAGACAGTGCTTTCGGCTAGGTGGTACTCCAGAACTTATTTGAGGTTTAGGCAACTCCTACCCTCCGGCCCTCTGGTGTCAGGCTACTGGGGGTGTTATGTCTCTGCTGGATTCCTATCACAGCTGCTGTGGCTCTTCTAGAGGGAGCCATTTTTCAGCTATGGGTTCTCGGTAGCCTATAGCTAGGGAGTCCCATATGTGAGGACTGACTTCCTGCTTGTTCCTGGAGAAAGCGTAGTTACTCACCTGTTAGAGGTGTTCTCCAGGGACAGCAGGAATCAGTCCTCACGACCCTCCCTCCTCCCCTGGAGTTGCAGTTCTATTATTGATTTTATTTTTTGCTGTCTTTTTAGCTATATCATTAGACTGAGCAAGATGACACCCTTGGACGGGATGGGGACTGCGCATGCGTGATGCAATCCCAAAGGCTTTCTTTGAAAGCTGGGGAATTGCTCTGCACGGGGCTCTGTTGGCGCCAACATCACCTATATGTGAGGACTGATTCCTGCTGTCCCTGGAGAACACCTGTTACAGGTGAGTAACTATGCTTTCTCTTCCTCAGCTAAAGTCCCATTCCCACTAACACTGCGCTTCAAGCCCATGTTACAGCGTGGAATTGAACTCCTCTCCCTTGATGCCTCCTGGTAAGACCTGTGTTACTGCATTTTTTGTGAGATGCTACCTCTTGTATTTGTTGATTTGTCTATTTACTTCTGACTCTGTCCATCTCTTCCTTGGGTTGCAGGGTGAGTTCTGCCTCCTGGTATTTCCTGAATGTTTTTGGTCTGCGCAGCATGTATACCCTGCTGCTGGGACAGGACAATGGTGAGAAACCAATTTCCTCTATAGCCTGCACCCTTACCAATACTCGGTGACAACTTCACATGCTTTCCTGCTTTGCCACTAACTCTGCAGCACCTTGAGTGTACCACTAGCACCTTGTAACTTAATTTGCCTCCTTAACTACTTAAGGAAAGGGGACTTGGATTTATTTCATGCCTTTTTAGGAGTAGCTCAAAGCAAGTTACATTCAGTTACAGTAGGTATTTTCCTGTCTCTGTCTCTGTTTGTACTTCAGGCAATAGAAGGTTAAGTGACTTGCCCATGATCATAAAGAGCAACAGTGGGATGTGAACCCTGGCTTCCCTGCTTCTGAGTCTGTTGCTCTAACATTAAGCTGCTCCTCTACTCTTTCTCCCCTTTCTCTTTAGAAGCTATAATGTAGTTTTGGTGCCACAAAAGTCTTTGAAGCCTAGAGGTGGGAGGGTATGTACTTGTATGATTGGGTGGGGTGTGTGTGTGTATATATAATATAATTTTTTTTAAATTCCTTATGTGAGGTAAGGCCTAATTATTGCTGGCTACCCTCAGTGTGATGTATTCACTCTTTCCGTTTGTAGCGGCAGACCAGAGTCGGCTCATGCAGGATCAGATGACAGGTGCAGCTATGGCAATGCCTCCAGACCCCAACAAAGCCTTTAAGGTGAGCTATGGTACATGCTAGGAGGAGCAGCAGCCATAGCTGCTCCCTGAGAAGCAGGTGGAAGGGAAGATAACTGGCAGCTACTAAAACGGCCAGCGGGTAAGCTCTAAATATGCTGGGCCAGTGCAAGGGCATTATGTACGTTATGTGAACCTTCAGCCATGTGTCCCTCCCCATATGATTTTGATAATTTAAACTCAACAATCAATCAGAATACCACTTTCCCCACAACAATCTTGTAAAAATGTATGTGGACATCATGCTTTTAAATATTAAACTTTGATTCGTATGTATATATGTATGTGCCGACTTACCATGCTGGTGACAGAATGTGCTGATAGGTCTTTGCGTTTGTGTAGCTGTCAGAATCTATTGTTTTGCTTTGACTGCTGCAGCTTTGCTACGATTGGCAACCACAGTGTCTTTAACAATTGTGGCTGGGCTGACCCCAGAAATATGTATGCTGTGGAAGAAAGGTAGATTTCCATATCATCCCTCCAGTGCAGTCCAGACAAGTGGGTTATCAACCTCAACCAACAATTTCCACACCCCCCGCCATACCCCCCGCTCTTTCCACCTCAACCGACTAGTACTGCCATCCCCCTCACGCGCCCATCTACAGTCCTCTCGATCTTCAGCTTTCTTTTTTATTGGCCCTGCTCTATGGAACTCCCTTCCCCCTCCTCTCCGTCTCGAACCTCACTACCCCACCTTCAAGCGCTCCCTTAAGACTCATTTGTTCTCCCTTACCTTTGACCTTCTCCCCCCCCCCCGACCCTTGATCCTTTTGCCTCTTCCTCTATCCTTCCTGTTATTGTTCTCGCTCTTCTCTCCTGTCCAATATGTAACTTCCTTTCTGACTCCTGGCCTTGTGCCTTTCGTTTGTAATTTTTTATTGTAAACCACTCTGCCTATTAATGAAGGGTGGTCAATCAAATAAATGAATATGAATATGAACTGGAGAATGAGCATGATAGGTTTGTTTTGTCATCACGTAAGGGAAGTGCTCATGGACTCCAAACCAGTATCCAGTCTCCAGCAAGTGCAGAGGAGCTCCTCTAGTTTGGACTCTACTCAAGGGACAAGAACCTTCTGTCTTACCAAAATTTATCATAATTGGTCCAGAGAGATTTCAAAGTGAAGGGGTTACAAAGAGAGCCTGAGGAACTGTTTGCTGTTTGAGAGTCAGTGTGCAGGGGCTGCCTCTCTCCTTGCAGGCCTGGATCATTGAGTCGGACGGTTCTCCTTCTCTTAACCTTGGGGGTACTACTTGGTGGTCCTGGTCTCTCCCCCTTTCGGCCAAGTCTGCAGCTTCTACTAATTGAGCTTGCCCTTGTGCCATTTGTTCAGCAGTTGGAGCTAAACAAAGTTTAACCCCCCCTCCCAACAAAAAAACCCCTCAAAGCCTCTGCATAGGGCAGCCGGCAGCTTTAAGACTGTTATGGCTCCCTGCATCACCTAGCCTGGCTTCAGTGCAGCGTTAGGTGAGTGTGTTTGGTTTCGGACCATTTCTTCAGGGGCGCCAGGGTCTCCATCGGATGCCGTCCAAACCATGCTGCGTAGCACGTGGGAGGTGATGCAGTTCGTCAGAGCTGCCTCTATGTAGAAAGTGCGAAAAAGACAGGGAGTCTGGCTCTGGCGGCTTTGGGGAAATCGGAAGGACTGGTGGACATGGACACGGCTGGAGCCAGTCAGAGCCGGGCTCCTGCAATTTTGACACGAACCATGGCCATTTTGCTGGCACCTTCCCGTGCTTTGGCCAGAACAAGGAATCCTTTGGACCTTTTTCCTGAGATTTCACAACCGTCAGAGGATGCAGTATTTAACTATTTTGAGTTGACCGAAGACCCTTTCTCTCCAGATTTTGTTTTATTAAGTAGTACGTTTGGATATTGAATTGCCTGAGGACAGTGCTTCCTGCCTCTCCGGGAGGTCCAGAGAAAGACAGTGGAGGGTCCCTCAAGCCTTGGGGGGGGGAGGCTACCAGGCTGGAATTAGAGGGCGAGATCCTCTTTAGGAAGACCCTACTGTGGTCCATGTTTTTCGGCATGAGATGCTGGCAGAGCTCATAGCACAATCCTTAGCGGCCCTCAATATTATCTTGCCTTCCCAGACATCAGAAGAACCCTTGAAAGATCCATTGCTTTAGTGCATGCAGATCACCCACACTGCTTTTCTGCTGCATAGGAGTAACAAGTGGGGCACACTTGCCTGCGAACAAAGCAGAGTCCAAAGAAAGTAAGACAGAGCTGGAACACATCTAAAATCCAAAGCAGCTTTTATTAAACCCCTACACTTTGCAGTGTTTTCGGCAAGTATGCCTTATTCAGGGGTAAAAGTACCTCCAACAGAAAGATACAGGAAAACCATATATTAAAAACATAAATATGGATCATAAAATCAATGAATACAACATAGTTTAATTCCTATTTATATTATATAATATATATTATGACATAAAACACATAGGAATATGAAACAGAAAACCTCTATAGAAGAAAGGTATAATTTATAAACCCATTATTGTTCCATAGCGGAAACTAATGGTAAAGACGCCATTACATCTTGAAGATCAGTCCTAAATGAATTGTTTTATATGTAGAGACGAGGAGGAAGAGTAAAATCAATGTTCCCTGCTAGGTTATGAAAAGCTTTAAGCAGCTTACTTTGCTGTGTCTGGGGCCTATAGAAATCAAACGTTTTTATCTGAAAGATAAGAGACAGCGGGACAATAAACCTTCTGTATATCTGTTAAATTAAGACAAATATGGGCAATTGCATCTACGCCCAACTCCATATCTAAATGAGCTCATGTTCTACTGTAGTTCTAAGACAATTAATAATGTTGATAAATAAATGAATCTGTTTTATGGGGATCAGCCT
This sequence comes from Ichthyophis bannanicus, assembly GCA_033557465.1. Taxonomy (NCBI): domain Eukaryota; kingdom Metazoa; phylum Chordata; class Amphibia; order Gymnophiona; family Ichthyophiidae; genus Ichthyophis; species Ichthyophis bannanicus. The sequence goes on along the minus strand of CM066032.1, from coordinate 738,292,639 downwards.
TGCATGCTCTGAGTAGTGTAGTTATAAGACAGTAATATTGATTGATGAATAAATCTGTTATCTCCAGGAACAAGCAGGAATGAGTCTTCACATATGGGTACGTCTGTACCGACAGAGCCTGCACGGGAATGCTCCCCAGCATCCAATCAGAAAACTTTTGGGAGCATCCCTCGCGCCTGTGCACTGCCTTCCCGCCTTTTCCACTGCCTCTCCTCAGTTTTCGTTTTTCCGCGGAGCCGGCAGGACGTTCTCCTGTCACCGCAGAAACTTTTTTCTTTAATTCTTTATTTCTTGTTTTCTTGTGGTCGCGGCTGTTTCTTCCGCCGCCACCGGTACCGCCGGTGGGTTTTTCTTTTCTTTTTCTTAAACTCAGGGAGATTTTTCCCTCAGTTTCTGCCTTTAAATTTTTTGGGCCTGCAAGGCCTCTCCATCATAGAGCCTTCTTCCCCTAAGAAGTGCCTTCTCTGTGGAAACACAGATTTCTTTTTAGACTCCAATGCCTGGTGTCTAACCTGTTTGGGTCCTGACCCTTTTTCCCCTGAACAATCAGGCTGCGAAACTGTGAGAAGAACTTCCCTCTTTCGAGTTTCCCTCGATACCGTTCTCCCTCCCGGAGTGCGGGCACCGGCCTTTTCTTCTCTACAGGATCAGGTAACCCACAAGACTAGCCAATTCTTGAGTGGTAGGTCTCATGCCAAGCATGATGACGGATCCGGCCTTGCCCTCAAGACCCCATTGGCATTAAAACCCCGGCGGGAGTCTCCGGGCTCCAAAGCATTTCAGGGGTTTCAGGTTGTTCCTGGGGCTCACCCCTCACAGAACATACCTGAGCCATGCTCGGTGGTGGAATCCGCTTCGAGCGGTACCGATACCCCGGCATTGGCACCGGTGTTGAGTGATCCACTCTTCACCAGGGATCGTCATCTGGCGTCCTCAGTACCTTCAGGACCGATCGATACGACCCAGATTGACTTTCCTGTATCTGAGCCATGCTCGGTGGTGGCATCCGCTTCGAGCGGTACCGATACCCCGGCATTGGCTCCGGTGTTGAGTGATCTACTCTTCACCAGGGATCGTCATCTGGCGTCCTCGGTGCCTTCGGGACCGATCGATACGACCCAGATTGACTTTCCTGTATCGGCAACTTCGCCGATACCATCACCGACGTCGGTACCCTCTAGACATGCATCGATAGACTCGCTCCCTTCGTTGCCGAGTCTGGAATCGATATCTAGTCTAGATGACTGGGTACCGACGTGTCTCGGAACCGACCCTTATCGTTTCCAGATACACAGTACCGAGGATATTCACCAAGCATTTCTGGTTCCCTCGGTACCGCTTGAGCAGCCTCCGATGACTGCTGAGATGGCGTTACCGTCTCCGATTCCGACTCAGCTACCGGTATCGGTATCGATGACGGTTCCTGCAGTTACATCGGTATCATCGATCCTTTCTATGCCTAGTTTGGAATCGATACCTGGCATGGACGATGCAGTACTCACTGCCTCAAATCGTGACTGCCAGTACCACTATCCTTCTAGTGGGGTTCTTTTTCTGCACCAGACCAGTACATCCTCTGGTGCTCAGGCTGCTCCTTCAACCTTAGCCTGCCCAGGGATAGTTCCCATTGGAGATCCCTCTTTTCAGAAATTTCTCCTTGACATGGCAATATTTCTTGCTATTCCTATCCCTGGCTGTGATCCTACTCGAGGCTCTCCTGAAGAAAAGGAAAATATAATGCTTCCTTTACATCATTCTTTGCAGGATCTTCTTCTGAGAATATGGGAATCACCTTTAAGGGTTCCCTCACCTTCTACAGCAACTGATGTTCTGTATCAGGTGCCCCCCTCTCCAGGGTTTCAAAAACTCAACTTCCCCATCATTCCATTGTAGTGGAATCAGCAATGAGGAAGGTAAAAAGCAAGAAGAAGCATTCTTCTTATCCGCCAGGTCGTGCATCTAGAGCTCTTGATGCCTTTGGACGTCAAACCTTCCAAACATCTATGCTGGCATCAAGGATTATCTCTTATATATTTTATATGAGTCTATCTCTTCAGGAGGTCACAAAGAAATTCTCTTTTTACTCCTTTTCTATCAGAGCCTAAGGCTGCAGACTATTCCTTGCTTCTTAGTCATAGCCAGAATATCTCTTGCTTTCTTTCTCGTGCTTCTCTAGACTCTATTGAGTCTGTTAGCAGATACTCTGCTATTGCCATTGGAGCACGTTGTAGAGCCTGGCTCCAAGCTTCAGACTTGAGCAGATGGGCACAACACACACTGGGTAATTCTCCTTGTACTGGAGAAAATCTCTTCAATAAGGAGGCTTTACGTCAGGTTGCTCATTGCTCCACTGACTTTCCTGGTTCTAGGAACCATCCTAAGCCGCCTTCTTCCCCAGGGGGTAGGAAATGTCCTACCAAACCTTCTTTCCCTAAGAAAAGAAGGTTTCACTCTTCTCCTGCCCATCATCCCGATGTACCCAAGCAGGGGACACCTCGTCTTGGTCTGAAGAATCTAAACTCTAACCAGTCCTAAAGGTTGCAACCTACAGTTAACCTCTTCTTAGCAGAAGTTTGTTCACTGTTTTTTTTCTTTAAAACTCTACACATGGCTTCCTTTCTTCAGGATGTACTCAGCTGTCAGGATATTCTTGTCTATGGGTTACAGATTTCTCCTCTTCTTCCTTCCAAGAAGAGAAGTTAACTACTATCCATGATAGTTTCTGTCCCAACATGAACATTTTCTTCTTCAGCTGACTCACCATTTGGTAAGTCACTCTTCAGTTCCTGTTCTTCTACCCTCTCATCCCGTTTTTTTCCTGAATGAGTGGTACCATACTGTACACCTTCATTTCAGTGTAGAGTTTTTCTTTGACTAAATTCTCTGGACAGCTTATCAGACAGGGACAGAACCATTTCTCCAGGACCAAGCAGGAAGTCAGTCCTCACTTATGGGTGACGTCGGCGCCGACGGAGCCCTCGCGGAGCAATTTTCCCCAGCTTTCGAAGAAAGCCTTTGGGAATTGCAGCGCGCATGAGTGGTCCCCTTCCCGCCCAAGGGTGCCATCTTGCTCAGTCTTCTTTTTTCCGCGGAGCCCTACAGACGTAGTTTGTGATCGCCGCTGAAAAAGTTGATTTTTTTTTTCGTTTGTTTTTTCTCGGTTCGACGCTGTCTCTTTCCCGCCCGGCCTCGATACTCCAATATTGAGTCCGTTCACATTTTTTCAGTTTTTGTCCTTTGTAGCGGGCGTTCCCACCACTTTTTTCTTTTTCCCTGGCAGCACGGTCTTTCGACCTCGCAGGGGCCCTTTTTCCCCCGATGGCTGCCAGCGGTTTTAAAAAGTGTGATCGCTGTACCAGACTTATGTCTCTTACCGACACACATGACTGCTGCCTCCATTGCCTCGGACCCAATCATGACTCGGTGGGTTGTGGTCCGTGCAACAAAATGTCCTCGAAGGCATTGAGGAGTCGGCAGTCACAAAAGGAACGAATCTTCTCTGACTCCGCTTCCGGTCGGGCCCGGACCTCGTCAGAGACTTCGATGTCTCGTGACTCCGGCCCCGAGCATCGTCGGAGTTCCTCTGAGCGGGGGTCTCCCGGCCGGGAACATCGTCGGAAGAGGAAACCTGCGAGGGCGGCGTCGGAGGACGCTCCTGGTCCCTCTAGGGCCAGGTCGCATAGCCCCGCCAGCCGCCCCGGGTCCTCGGAGGTGGAGAGGTTGTCGAAGCATCCTCGTCTCGAAGTGGAGTCTCCTGGACACGTGAGTACTGTAGTCCTCGTGGACTCACCTCCCAGGGAACCGACGTCGGGCCCGATGCCGTCGCGACCCGAGTCGGGGGCTGCTGGGTCTTCTGAGTTTGGTCTCAGATTGACGGCCTTGGAGTGCAGTATCGCTGCCTTCATGGACCAGCAGCGGGCATTGATGGCCGGCATCGCCAGTGCATCTGCCCCGACCACCGGGACGTCGACGTCCAAGTCGATCCCAGAGGCCGAGCCGATCCTCGAGTCCATACGAGCTCGAGTCGATCCTCGGCCAAGGTCTCCCTCGGCGTACCGTTCGGGAACGAGGTCGTCGACGCTGGCCTCGGCGTCGAGGTGAAGGTCCTCGGCCCTCGGCCCTCGCCCGCACGGAGCCACTCGATTCCTCCACGGAGGAGTCGGGCTGGGACACGGAGGAGGACGAGTCACCCGGTTCTTTTCAGACTCGGTGCGTCCCCTCCGACTCGCCCGAGTCGGAGCCTCGGAGACGGTCCCCCCCGGAGGATACCCGGTTCTCCGATTTCGTGAGGGACATGGCCAAGGCTTTGGCCTTCCCCGCGGATCCGGAGGAGGAGCCTCGAGCCGAAGAGCTCGAGGCCCTCCAGTATGACTCTCCCCCGAAGGAGGCCTTTACTGTGCCGGTTCCTCCGATGCTGGAGCGGCTGCTCTTCCGCATGTGGGAGAGCCAGCCCGGCCTCGATGCCGGTGTTAAGCAAGTGGGTCGATTCCATGTATCGAGTCCGCAAGAGCCCCGGGTTCCAGAAGGCACAACTACCGCACCATTCCATGGTGGTGGAATCGGCCATGCATCGACTTAAGAGTCAGAAGATGCACTCCTCGGTGCCTCTGGGTAAGGAGGCCTGGAACCTGGATGCCCTCGGTAGGAAGTGCTTCCAGGGCTCTATGCTTGCTTGCCGAGTCCAGACATACCAGCTATATATGGGCATGTATCTTCGAGACCTGGCAAAGGAAATTGCCTACGATGGCTTCGAAGCATCGGCTCGAGTAGCCGGAGCCGGCATCGGTGCTCGCCGTCAGGCTTGGCTTCAGTCATCCGACCTCGAGCCATGGGTGCAGGACAAGTTGGTCGATGTCCCCTGCAGAGGTGAAAACCTCTTTGGCAAACCCATGGCTGATAAGAGCTCCAGCAGTTGGTGTTGCAGGAATGGGACTTGCCCGACGTGCCCCTATGTATGGCTTGGCGACTGGGTCAGCACTATCCCTGGTCCCTGACGGATATGGACAAGTGGCTCCCTTTTCCGACAGTCGACGCTCTAGTGACGGGAGTCACCAAGCATACCACAATTCCGGTGGAAGGTGGAACAGTGCTTCGGGACTAGCAGGATCGGAAGGTCAAGGGACTTCTCGAGACTGTCTTTTCTGCCTCTACTCTGACACTCCAGGCCTCTGTTTGTGAGGGTCTGGTGACCTGCACTCTCCTGTAGTGGATGCAGTGCTTGCCCCAAGATGCAGCCTTGGCACGCTTTGAGTCGGTCACAGCCTTCTTGGCGGATGCCTCTTACGATCTGCTCAATCTGTGTGCTCAGTGATGGCGGTGACTTGCTTTGGCAGTGGTCGGTGGACGTGGCTTCTAAGGCGCGCCTCGTAAAGCTCCCTTTCAAGGAGAAGATCCTTTTTGGCAAGGACCTGGACAAAGCTGGTCAAGGACCTGCGAGAGGTCAAGCCCCAGCGGTTGCCAGAAGACTAGCTCTGCTCATCATCACAGTGTTCCAGATAGAGGGTCCTATTCCTCGTCCTCTTCTCCAGCCTCTGTTCTGTGACTCTCGGCGCTATCGGCCTGGTAAATCCTTTACAGTTGCTCTGGCCAGGTGCTCTGCGTAGAGTTCCCAGCCCTTTTGGGGAAGCCAGAACGGAAGGACGCCTACACCAGTGTGACAAATTCTCTGGTTCTCCAGGACCAAGCAGGAAGTCAGTCCTCACATATGGGTGACGTCGGCGCCGACGGAGCCCTCGCGGAGCAATTTTTCCCAGCTTTCAAAGAAAGCCTTTGGGAATTGCAGCGCGCATGCGCGGTCCTCTTCCCGCCCAAGGGTGCCATCTTGCTCAGCCCGGACTCGCGACGCCGGTTGCGAGTCCGTCATTTTTCGGTTTTTTGTCCTTCGTGACAGCTTTCGCGCTTTTTTCCTTTTTTCCCTGGCTGCCTGGTCGTTCGACCTCGCAGGGGCCCTTTTTCCCCCGATGGCGGCCAGTGGTTTCAAAAAGTGTGACCTCTGTAAGAAACTTATGTCTCTTACAGACACTCATGACTTCTGCCTCCGCTGCCTCGGCCCAGATCATGATCCCATGATCTGCGGGCCATGCGGCAAAATGTCCTCAAAAGCATTGAGGAGTCGGCAGCACCAGCGGGAGCGTATCTTCTCTGACCCCGGCCGGACTCGGACCTCGTCAGAGGCTTCGACGTCTCGGGACTTTGGTCCTGAGCATCGTCGGAGTTCCTCTGAAAGGGGGTCTCCTACCCGGGAGCATCATCGGAAGAAGAAACCCGCGAGGGCGGGATCAGTGGACGCTCCTGGTTCCTCGAGGGCCAGGTCGCATAGCCCCGATTCCCGTCCCGGGTCCTTGGAGTCGGAAAGGCCATCAAAACATCCTCGACTCGAGGTGGACTTGCCCGCTCACGTAAGTACTGTTGTCCTCGTGGACTCGCCTCCGAAGGACCCGACGTCGGGCCCGACGCCGTCAGGGCCCGAGTCGGGGGCTGCTGGGTCTCCTGAGCTCGGACTCAGGTTGACGGCCTTGGAGTGCAGTTTGTCTGCCTTCCTGGATCAGCAGTGGGCATTGATCGCTGGCCTCGCTGGCGCTTCTGCCCTGACCGCCGGGACGTCGACCTCCAAGTCGACCCCGGAGACCGAGCCGATCCTCGAGTCCATGAGGGCTCGAGTCGATCCTCGGTCGAGGTCTCCTTCGGCCTCCCGTTCGGGACCGAGGTCGTCGACGCCGACTCCCTCGGCGTCGGGGCGGATGGCATCAGTGCCCGCCGCCCGACCGGAGCCGGTCGACTCCTCCTCCGAGGAGTCGGCCTGGGAATCTGAGGACGAAGAGTCACCTGGTTCCTTTCGGACTCGGTGTGTCCCTTCAGACTCCCCCGAGTCCGAACCTCGGAGACGGTCCCCCCCGGAGGATACCCGGTTCTCGGACTTCGTCAGGGATATGGCCAAAGCCTTGGCCTTCCCTGCGGATCCCGAGGAGGAGCCTCGAGTCGAAGAACTCGATGCCCTCCAATATGACTCTCCCCCGAAGGAGGCCTTTATTGTACCGGTTCCTCCAATGCTGGAACGGCTTCTCTTCCGCATGTGGGAGAGCCCGGCGTCGTCGCCGGTGTTAAGCAAGCGGGTCGATTCCATTTATCGAGTCTGCAAGAGCCCCGGGTTCCAAAAGGCACAACTACCGCACCATTCCATGGTGGTGGAATCGGCCATGCATAGACTGAAGAGTCAGAAAATGCACTCCTCGGTGCCCCCGGGTAGGGAAGCCCGAAGCCTGGATGCTCTCGGTAGGAAGTGCTTCCAGGGCTCTATGCTTGCTTGTCGAGTCCAGACATACCAGCTCTACATGGGCATGTATCTCCGAGACCTGGCTAAGGAAATAGCCGGGTTCTCTGCTGGTCTCTCCGACGAACCTTTGCAGAGGTTCCAATCCTTATCTACTGGTATTCGGGAGTGCTCCAAGTTTATCTCTCGAGCAGCCTATGATGGTTTTGAGGCTTCGGCTCGAGTAGCCGCGGCCGGCATCAGTGGACGCCGCCAGGCTTGGCTTCAGTCGTCCGACCTCGAGCCCTGGGTACAGGACAAGTTGGTCGATGTCCCCTGCCGAGGTGATAACCTCTTTGGCAAGCCCATGGATGAGAAGGCTGCACAAATCGAGACGGAGACTCTCACCAGGACTCGTCTCTCCAGGAAGACCTCTGCCCCTTCTCAAAAGAAGAAGGCCTCGGGGAAAAAGCCCTTTTACCCGAGGAAAGGTGCTGCCTATAAATACTACCCTCAGTATCAGGCCTCACCAGCTCCCCCACAGGGAAAGCAGGCAAAGGGACGGGGTAATGGGTCCCGTAGGCAGCAAGCCCCCAAGCCTGCACCACCGGCCCCTGCTCAGCAGGGTGGGGGTTTTTGACTTTCTCAGCATAGCCTCTCCCCCTCAGCTGGTTGCTCTCAGCACAGGAGGCCGGCTAGTCCTTTGTCCACAGGTAGTCCAACATCACCACAGATACCTGGGTGCTTCAGATAGTTCAAAAGGGCTATCTTCTTCATTTTCACCAGGTACCTCCCTCCTACTTTCCAGGGGAGCCTTCCAGACTCCCTCTGCACAGGGACTTACTCCTTCAGGAGTTAGTGAATCTTGTTCAGGAACAAGCCGTGGAACCGGTGCCCCACCACCTGAAGGGTCAAGGGTTTTATTCCAGATACTTCCTGATTCCGAAAAGAACAGGAGGCCTCAGACCCATCCTATACTTGCGCAACCTCAACAAGTTCCTGGCAAAGGAAAAGTTCAAAATGCTTACCCTTGGAATCCTGCTGCCCTACCTCCAGCAGGGAGACTGGCTATGCTCCTTAGATCTGAAGGATGCGTATACTCATATCCTTATTCATCCAGACCACAGACAATACCTCAGGTTTGTGGTGGACGGACGCCATTACCAGTACAGAGTACTGCCTTTCGGCCTATCCTCCGCCCCCAGGGTGTTCACCAAATGCCTAGCAGTGGTGGCGGCCTATCTGAGACTTCAAGGTCTCTTTGTGTTCCCATACCTGGACGACTGGCTCATCAGAGCCCAGTCTGCCCAAGAAGCCACTCAGGCTACTCATCGCACGGTGGCTCTGCTTCAGCACTTGGGATTGTCATAAACTTCGCAAAGTCCACTTTGCTCCCCTCTCAGGATCTAGAATTCATCGGCGCCAGGTTGGACACTCTTCAGGCGCGGGCCTTCCTGCCTCTGGAGAGGGCCCAAAGGCTCATGGATCTCGCCAGCCGTTTTCACAGCAATTCCCTGGTCTCGGCCAGGCAATTTCTGAGACTGCTCGGCCATATGGCTTCCATGGTCCATGTAACCCCCTATGCCCGCCTGAACATGCGACCTGCTCAATGGTGCCTTCGCAAACAATGGCATCAGGCCACTGGGAGCCTAGCGGACTCCGTACAGATCTCCGACCAGCTGGTCTCCTCTCTGCGGTGGTGGCTTCACCTGCCAAACCTAGTGCTCGGGGTGACTTTTGAGCCCCCTGCACATTCTCAGGTCCTGACGACCGATGCTTCTCTCCAGGGCTGGGGAGCACATTGCCAAGGGACTTGTACTCAGGGTCTCTGGACTCCTTGGGAGTCCGCTCAGCAGATCAACTTCCTGGAGCTCAGAGCCATCCGCCTAGCACTCAAAGCCTTCTCTCACCTGATGTCTCGCCAGTCAGTACTGGTCCAGACAGACAATCAGGTTGCCATGTTCTACGTGAACAAGCAAGGCGGAACCGGCTCCTTCCTTCTCTGTCAGGAAGCACAGAAGCTCTGCTCTTGGGCCGTCCATTGCAACATCGTCCTCAAAGCTGTCTATCTCCCAGGTCAAGAAAACTATCTGGCAGACAAACTGAGCAGGATCCTCCAACCGCACGAGTGGAGATTGGATCCGCTTGTGGTTCAGCGGATCTTTCTACGGTGGGGCCTCCCCACCATGGATCTGTTCGCCAGTCCTCTGAACCGGCAGCTTCCCAGATTCTGCTCTCGACAGCCGCATCCTCTCCGGGTAGCGGCGGATGCTTTTCTGATTCCATGGTCCACAGGCCTCTTGTATGCCTTTCCACCCATGCCTCTGGTGTCTCGGACGCTCTTCAAAGTTCTCAGAGACAAGGCATCGATGATCCTAGTGGCTCCCCGGTGGCCGAGGCAACCTTGGTTCCCGCTTCTGATGCAGCTGGCGGTGGACACCCCTCTTCCTCTGGGGTTTTAGCCTGACCACCTCTCGCAGGATCAGGGGACGCTCCTGTACCCCAACCTTCGGTCCCTTCATCTGATGGCCTGGCTGCTGAAAGGGTAGTCCTTGCCCCTCTCCAGCTGCCTCCAGATGTGGAAGAGGTCGTCTTGGCCTCCAGGAGGCCTTCCACCCGGAAGTCCTACGCTCTTAAGTGGCGTCGGTTCTCCGTCTGGTGTACACAGCAGTCGCAAGACCCCTTCTCCTGTTCAACGTCAGTGGTCTTGCAGTACTTGCTTTCCCTTTCCAATCTTGGATTTAAGTCCAACTCGGTCAAGGTCCACCTCAGTGCTATTTCTGCGCACCACCTACCGGTGGATGGTAGGCCTCTTTCCAGCCACCCTCTGGTGGCTCGTTTTCTCCGGGGCCTCCTACTCCTTAACCACCTTTGCGACCGCCAGCCCCGAACTGGGATCTCAATGTGGTTTTACAGCGGCTTACCTGTCCGCCTTTTGAGCCTATGGCTACCTGTCTTCTTCGTTTTCTTTCCTGGAAAACCTTGTTCTTGGTGGCCCTCACCTCTGCTAGACGCGTTAGTGAGCTGCAGGCCCTGGTATCGGATCCTCCTTACACTAGGTTCTACAAGAACCGGGTAGTCCTACGGACTCACCCTAAGTTTCTTCCTAAAGTGGTTTCCCCTTTTCACATCAACCAGGAGGTGGTACTTCCGACCTACTTTCCCAGGCCACACTCCAACCGAGCTGAAATGGTCCTGCACACCCTGGACTGTAGAAGGGCGCTGAACTTCTACCTTGACTGTACGCGGGAGCACCGAAGGGCTGTTCAGCTCTTCGTGTCTTATGACCCCAACAAGTTGGGGCTCCCTGTCTCCAAGCGTACTCTGTCCATCTGGATTGCGGACTGCATCGCTTGGGCTTACGAGGCTGCGGGCCTCGTGCTGGAAGGTAGAGTCACCGCTCATCGTGTTCGGGCGAAGGCTACGTCAGTGGCTTACCTCCGCTCTGTTCCGTTGGCAGACATCTGCCGGGCCGCTACTTGGTCTTCAAGCCAGACTTTTGCAGCCCATTACTGCCTGGAGAGGAAGTCCCGCAGGGACAGTGCTTTCGGACAGGCAGTCCTCCGTAACCTCTTCGATGTTGGGCTACCGGTTGGAGAAGTATTCAGAGAAGATTCCTTCCTTCTGTGCTGCTGAGCTAGAGGGAGCTCATTTTTGTGCTTGGGGTCTCCGGTAGCCTTAAGCTTGGGAGTCCCATATGTGAGGACTGACTTCCTGCTTGGTCCTGGAGAAAGCGTAGTTACTCACCTGTAACAGGTGTTCTCCAGGAGCAGCAGGAATCAGTCCTCACAACCCTCCCTCCTCCCCTTGGAGTTGCAGTTTTATGCTTTCGTTTTTGCTAATTTTTGCTGTCTTTTAGCTATGTCATCTGACTGAGCAAGATGGCACCCTTGGGCGGGAAGAGGACCGCGCATGCACGCTGCAATTCCCAAAGGCTTTCTTTGAAAGCTGGGGAAAATTGCTCCGCGAGGGCTCCGTCGGCGCCGACGTCACCCATATGTGAGGACTGATTCCTGCTGCTCCTGGAGAACACCTGTTACAGGTGAGTAACTACGCTGTCTGCACACCCCTCCCTCTGACAAGGGAGGGAGCTTTCCTGGGGTTCTGCCACCGATAGGGGGACGACTGCCACTATTCTCCCAAGAGTGGGCTCAGATAACCTCTGACCAGTGGGTTCTCAGCATTGTTCATCAAGGTTATGCACTCGAATGCATCCGTCCCATATGAGATGCCTTTCTCATCTCACCCTGCCGGTCGCCCCAGAAAAGAGGTGCAGTTCTTTCTATCTTTCAACGTCATCTCCTCTTGTAGACAGTCGGGCTGGTTCCTCTGCCGGAGAGGGGTTCCGGCCGATACTCCCATTTATTTTGTAGTGCCCAAAAAAGGACGGGTTCTTTTATCCCATTCTGGATCTCAAGGGAGTCAACCAGGCCGTTCGGGATCCGCGCTTCCACATGGGAACGCTGCGGTTTGTTGTCCAGGCGGTTTGGAAAGGGTAGTTCCTCACCTCTTTGGATTTGGCGGAGGACTATTTTCACATCCCCATTCGGGAAGATCAGCAGCGCTGCTTGTGCTTCACCATCCTCGGACAGCAATTTCAGTTTTGCGTCCTGCTGTTCGGTTCTAGCCTTGGCTCCACACACCTTCTCTAAGGTCATGGTGGTGGCAATGGCAGCCTTACGGAAGCAGGGCATCAGTCCACCCTTATCTGGATGATTGGCTCATATGCGCAAGCTCCTTCTCTGAAGCCTGTCAGACGGTCACCCGGGTCATTTCTTTCTTTGAGAGCCTTGGGTGGGTAGTCAACCATTCCAAGAGTTGCCTGTGACCATCTCGGTCCTGGAATTCCTTGGCGCCCATTTGAATATCCGTCAGGGCAAGGTTTTTCTTACACAAGAGCGTTTCCAAAAGATCTCGTCCCAGCTATGGGTGTTCCTCATGCAGAGCAGCCCCTGGGTTTGGGACTACCTGCAGGTTCTGGGATCCATAGTGGCCACCACCAGTGTTGTCCCATGGGCCCAAGCGCACATAAGGAATCTTCAGTGAACACATCTCTCCCGTTGGCCTTCGCTCTCGGAGGACTATGACCGGCGCCTGCTGCTCCTGTGGTCCACCAGGAGCAGTCTCAGCTGGTGACTCTCGCCACACTATCTACTCTGGGGCTTCCCTTTGGAAAGTCAGTCCTGGATTCTGCTGACTATGGATGCCAGCCTCCTGGGATGGGGGGCACATTGCTTCAATCAAATGACTCATGGGTCCTGGAGTCCACTGGAAGCCAGATGGCAGATCTGCCTTGCCCTTCGGCACTTTTTACCCCTTCTTCATGCTCGGGCGGTCTGAGTTCTGTCCGACAATGGTCTCTTATCTAAACCAACAGGGCAGAACAAAGTGCCCAGACATAGCCCGGGAGATGACCCTTCTTCTCCCTTGGACGGAGCGGCATCTCTCGGCCCTGTCGGTGCAGCACATTGCCGGAGTGGACAACGGCCAAGCGGATTTTCTCAGTCTGCATCTCATAGACCCCGGAGAGTGGGAGTTAGCCCTCTGGGCATTTCGGCAGATAGTTCAAGCCTGGGGACAGTCCAACCTGGATCTCATGGCAATGGCAGTAAATGCAAAGACTGCTGCGTTCTTCAGTTGGCGAAAGGAACAGGGGATCGCAGGGCCTGGATGCCTTGGTCCAACCCTGGCCCACGAATAGGCTGCTGTATGTCTCTCCCTTTCATTGCCCAGGGAGGAGAGTTCTCCTGCACATCGTGGCTCACCCCAGCACAGTGATCTTGGTAGTGCCAGTCTGACCACAGAGGCTATGGTAAGCAGACCTTGTTTGACTTTTCCAGTAGTCACCTATACCCCTCTGGTCTCAGTCGGATCTCCTTAGTCAAGGCCACTCTGGAAACCAATCTCTCTATTTGCATACAGTATGGCTCTTGAAAGGTGCCGCTTGGCTCGTTGAGGTTACTAGAGCCGAGTAGTCGCTACCCTTCTCAAGGTATGGCGACCCTCCACCTCCCTAGCATATGTGAGGGTCTGGTGCCTCTTTGAGTCTTGGCATGCGAACCAGTGTATCTCTCCCTGGCAGGTGCACATCCCAGAGTTCCTGGCCTTCCTCCAGGATGGGCTGAACAAGGGCCTGGCCCTCAATTCTCTCAGGGTCCAGGTGTCGGCCCTGACATGTTTTAGAGGCCCCCATTGCAGGGTGCTCCATTGCGTCCCACCCGTATGTCAGTAGGTTCCTCAAGGGTGTGCGTGTACCTCAGCCTCCGGTTCACCCGGTGGTTCCCACCTCGGATCTCTCCCTGGTACTCTGGTGCCTCATGTGGCCTCCTTTTGAGCCTCTCAAGCATATCTCCTTTCACGACTTGTTGCTCAAGACTGCGTATTTGGTTGCTATTACTTTGGCCCGGAGAGTCTCCGAGCTGCAGGCCCTCTCCTGTCGGGACCCCTTCCTCTCCTGGGTAGACGGGGTGGCCCTGAGGGCAGTTCCCTCCTTCCATCCAAAGGTTCTTTCTTCCTTTCACATCAACCAGATGATTTTGCTCTCGGCCTTCTCCAAGGAGCAATTTCAAGGACCCACCAAAGGGTTTCGCTCCGTGTACCTCTCAGCTACAAACTCCTTTCACAGGTCGTATCGACTTTGTCCTTTTTGCGGGACCCCGCAAGGGCATGGCAGCCTCCAAGACCACCATCGCCCACTGGCTCCACAGGACTATTGAATCTGAATCTGCTTACATCCTGCATGGTAAGCCAGTGCCCCTGGAACTCTGGGTGCACACTACCCGTTCTCAGGCAGCTTCATGGGTGGAACACGCACAAGTCACCCCCTTGACATTTGTCGAGTGGCCACCTGGTCCTCGTCCACCTTTGTTCGTCATTATCGCCTCAATCTCCAAGTGGGCAGTGGCTGTTTCTTCCAGCCCAAAGTAGCTTGGGTATTTCCCACTTGTCTGGACTGGTCTAGCAGGATGAATTGGAAGGAGAAATTTTACTTACCATTAATTTAATTTCCTGGAATCCTGCTAGACTAGTCCAGCTCCCACCCTTGCAGCTGTAGTTCAGACAGCCTTGTTAGCAGAGCCAGAGACCACGGTCCTACAGAGCTGTTCCTCTGTTGCGCCCCCAAATTCGGGGGCTTGTATATAGTTCATCCTTCACATAGTTCTTTTGTGAGCTGTTCTTTGCCTTGTTCCAGGTACCATTTGAGGAGTTTTGCCAGAGTATACTGAAGGCGATACCTAGGGGTACAGCCATATATCTACCATGGCCCAGCCAATAGGGCTTCTGGTATCTTTCTCTGTCTCCAACATCTTCTGGCAGGGGGAATTAACCCACTTGTCTAGACTGGTCTAGCAGGATTCCAGGAAAGGAAATTAACAGTAAATGAAATTTCTCCATCTCACCCCCTCTCCAATGCAGTCATACTACTTTTTAATATAAATTAATGAATTGAGTGGAACGGGTAAACTTAGATCGATTGTTTACGTTATCAAAATATAGAAAGATTAGGGGACATGCAATGAAGCTACAGGGTAAACTATTTAAGACAAATAAGAGAAAATATTTATCTCCAGGAACAAGCAGGAATGTAGTCTTCACATATGGGTATCGGTACCGACGGAGCCTGCGCGGGAACGCTCCCCAGCGTCCAATTATAAAGCTTTTAGGAGCATCCCACAGCGCCTGCGTGCTGCCTTCCCGCCTTTCCCAACTGCCTCTCTCCAGTTCTTCGTTTTCTGTGGAGCCAGCAGGTGGTTGTTCCTGTCACCGCAGAAAATGTTTCCCTTATTCCTTCTTATTTGTGGTTGCGTCTGCCTTCCTCGACGCTATACCGGTACCGCCGGTTCTCTTTTTTTTCTTTCGTTAAAAAAAAAAAATTCTATTTTTTTCCAAACTTTTCTTCCCAGGTGCACGCGCCATTTTGGGCCTTAGGCCCAAAATGTCCTCCACTATGGAAAAACCCGCTTTGGGTTTCAAAACGTGCACCAAGTGTGGCGGTACCATCTCCGTCACCGACACCCAAGAGTGGTGTCTCAAATGTTTAGGTCCTGACCACTCCATCTCCGAGTGTATGGCTTGTGCCATGATGTCCAAGAGGGGTCGACAAAACCGAGCTGCTAAGCTCAGCGCCCTTTTTCCCTCCGATGCAGTTTCTGTGCATCGACGTCTTCCAGGGCTTCGTCTTCCTCCATTGGATCTCAGGTAACTAAATATAAGTCCAGCCGGTCCTCAAAGGGTAGATCTCCTTCCAAGCATCGAGATGCCTCTGGCGTTACCTTTGAGGGTTCTGTACTGGCAAAATTGCCCCGGCGGGAGGCTTCAGCTTCCAAAGCATTATTGGGGCTCCAGGATGTTCTCGAGGCCTCTACCTCGGCAGAACTACTGGTGCCATGCTCTGAGGCATCGGCAGTGTCGATAGACCAGAGGTTCCTGGCTATTGAACGCAGTCTGGCGGCTCTCCTTGCGGCATCAACACCCTCAGAACCGCGTCAGACAGTTCAACCGGTACCGATAGCGGTACCGGTACCGATAGCATCAAAATCGGTGTCTGCTTTGCAGGCACCCAGTCATGCGATGCCTTCTGATGCCGATACACCGGTACCGATTCCCCCCCGGTACCGACTTCGGTCGGTACGGGTATTGGGCTCTTCAAGAGCATCCGGACAGGAGGTACTTCGAATCCTTGGAGGACTCTGAGGATTCTGACAGCTCTGCTGGTACCGGGATACTTGTCCCGGAGGAGCCTTCCTCCCCTAAACGTAGGATGTCTCCTCCAGAAGATATCTCCTTTCAGGATTTCATCAGGGAGGTGGCTCGAGGTCTGTCCATTACTGTGGCTCCTGAAACAGAGCCCAGGGCTAAGGGAGTTGGAGATTTTACAATATCCCAAGGCTCCTAAGGAGGCAGCTACTCTGCCTATTCATGAGATCTTACATGATCTCATGTTGAGAATGTGGGAGACACCGCTTACCACCTTTCCTCACTCTCGCAGACTGGATACCATGTATCGAGTCCCTCCTTGTCCTGGTTTCCAGAAAACTCAGCTTCCTCACCCACTCTACTGTAGTGGAATCAGCTATGAGAAGGATAAGGAGTGCAAAGAGGCATGCCTCTAATCCTCCAGGACATGAGTGCAGAACCTTGGATGCCTTTGGACATCGTACTTTCCAGGCTTCCATGTTTTCTGCCAAGATCAGTTCCTGTATTTTATATATGGGAATGTTCCTTAAAGAAGTCACAGGAGACTTGGAGATTTTAAGCCCTCTCCTTCCTGATGACAAGAGGCAGGATTTTCTCACACTGGTTAAACATGCCCAGGATGTTTCTAAGTTTGTCAATCGTGCAGCTTTTGACTGTTTTAAGTGCATAAGCAGAACCTCTGCTATTGCCATAGGTGCACGTAGAATTGCCTGGCTCCAGGCATCTGATTTAGAGCTCTGGGTGCAGGACAAACTGGGCAATATCCCTTGTACAAGTGAGAACCTATTTGGCAAAAATTGGCAAGAAAAAACCAATGAGTTGGATGCTGACAATTCCACTTTGGATAGGTTCTAGATTGACAGCTGGTTGGAAGGGTGGGGAAGGGGATAAATCTCATGGTTTGGGCGTATTGCGACGGTGAAAATGATGCTCGTGCCCAGACTGCTGTTTTTGTTTCAAACGCTCCCAATATGGGTGCCGCGGAAATGTTTGCGTAGGATACAGAGGCTAGTTAATCGATTCATATGGGTACAGCGGCGCCCACAGGTGGCAATGAGTGTGCTGCGAAGGGAGAAGGGGGACTGGGGATACCTAACATACAGAAATATTATGAGGCTGCGCAACTTAAAACAATCTATGATGGCAAAGAGAAACCTCAAAACAGTGGGTCCAAATGGAGCGCGAGATGGTTGGGGGTGGGAATAGAAAGAGTGATCTGGAGGGGGCGTAAGAGCCCTGACACACAATTGCGTAACCCTATGGTAGCGCATAGCTTGCATATTTGGAGATGCTATAGGACACAACTAGTCAATGGCAAAGGCTATACACAGGGGATGACACTTGAGGCATGCTTCGAACAGGGACAGGGGCCTGGTGAGCAAATTTTGCGTAGGTGGGCCAGGGCCGGGCTGACTTGTTTGTTTATTTATTTATTTATTTACTTGTGTCCAAGTCATACACCTTCAGGGGCTCCATGAATTTGAAGGCATCAAGGACATATATCGGCTGAAGGAGAGTGATTACTTTGCATATCTGCAACTATGCCACTTCCTTAAGCATCCGAAAGTTTGGAGGGATTTATGGGATAATAGAGGATGGTTTGAGGCCTTATGCGACGGTCACTGGGGCAAAAAGGGGGTTTTGTCCAGGATTCACAAAGGCCTGATGGGGACTGGTGAAGGCAAGTTAAATTATATGTTGAAATGGGAAGAGGACTTGGGGGTGATTTGGGATGTAACGGCTTGGGATAAGGTAATCCAGACGATCGCTCATGTGTCCATAGCAACACAAATCAAAGAAAATGCCTATAAAGTACTATTCAGATGGTACTGGACGCCTGTACGCAGGCATAGGGCTGGGATGGGACAAGATGATCTATACTGGCGGGGGTGTTCTGAAAGAGGTGATTGGATGCATATGTGGTGGAAGTGTGCTAGGATACAGGCGTATTGGGTGGAGGTTCTGGAGGTGATCTACAGTATGACTGGGCATAGATTGCATGGAAGGCCAGAGGCATGTTTGATGCATCTCCTGGGGGAAGACATCTCGAGAAGGGAGGAGGGGGTTTTGCACCACTGCATTGCGGCGGCCCGATGCGAGATAGCCCAGCATTGGGGGGGCAGAGTACGCCGCAGTTGGCAGGCTTTGCGAGAAGAGTGGCACAGGTGGGCTTGATGCATAAGTTAACAGAATTGAAAGGTGGGAAGAGGGAGGTGCACTGGAAGGGGGTCCAGAGGTGGTTGGAGGCTTGGAGGGAGAGGGGGCCGGGCAGGGCGGGCGATCGGGTGGCGGTACGGTAGCGGGGTCAGGTGCGGATGTAGTGCGATGGTGATAATAGGATAGGTGTAAGGGGAGAGGGGGAGGGGAGGAAGGGGGGTAGTAGTATAGAGGGGGGGATAGCGTAATGAAGGTGATAAAGTGGACTAGGTAGGGTAGTGTTGGCTTTCACAAAAGGTTTCATACCTGGGGGAATGATCTTGGAGCATGAATGCACTACCCTATTGATATGTGCTATAAGGGAAATGATAGAGCGGAGAATGTGCGGGCATACAGGGAGGGGGGGGGCAAGGGGGGGAGTATTAAAGATAGATAGCTGGCATTGCGGTACGAGCCATCAGGGAATAATAACAAGGTTGATGGCTGTCTTTGGATCATATTGTATAAACGATGGTTCAGCAAAGCTGGTATTGTTGTATTGTTAATAAACTCAATAAAAATTAAATGGGAAAAAAAAAGAGGGGTACAAGCTTCACTTTCTGTGCATGCCCCCTCCCACAATGGTAAGACAGTTCAATTCTCAGACCTCTCTCATCAACCTGTTAGGTCAAAAGGTCACTATGCTTCTTGCCCAAGGGGCAATAGAAGAGGTACCCATTCATCAACAGGGTACGGGGTTTTACTCCCCCTATTTCCTTATCCTAAAGAAAACAGGGGGACACAGACCTATTTTAGACCTCAGAGAATTGAACAAATTCCTTTTCAAAGAGAAATTCAAGATGATTTCTCTGGGAACTCTGCTGCCATACCTTCAGAGTCAGGATTGGCTTTGTTCTCTAGATCTCAAGGATGCGTACACTCATATTCTCATCCATCCATCTCACAGAAAGTTCGTTCAGTTCCTTTTTCAAGGAAAGCACTACCAATACAGGGTGCTTCCTTTTGTCCTGGCCTCAGCACCAAGAGTGTTCACGAAATGCATGGCTGTGGTAGCAGCATTGTCTTCCCCTACTTAGACGACTGGCTCATTCGAACCCCATCAGAGTCAGAGGCCAGGACTTCTCTATCTTGCACATTGTGTATCCTTCAGTATTTGGGTCTGGTCATAAACATCCCAAAATCCAGTCTCCCACTCAGTCTCTAGAGTTCATAGGAGCTTTGTTGGATACCAGGAAAGCAAGGGCCTATCTTCCCCAGGCCTGTTGCCTTCGCATGGTGCAGTTAGCTTCTCAAGCAGTGCTAAAATCTCATCTCACTGCCCGAGAAATGTTACAACTACTAGGCCACATAGCATCTACACTGCATGTGGTTCCTTATGCTCGCCTCCATATGAGAGCAGCCCAGTGGACTTTATCCACTTAATGGACCCAGGCATCAGGGTGCCTGTCAGACAAAAGAGCAAACACAAATCACCTTATTTTGTCTCTCCAATGGTGGTAGTCCACTCAGAACCTGTTGCTGGGGTCACCATTTCAACAACCTTTACCCCAGGCAACTCTCACGACAGATGCTTCACCAATGGGTTGGGGAGCTCATCTGCAAGACCTCTCCAGCCAAGGCACTTGGACTCTACAGGTGACGCATCTACATATCAATCTCTTAGAACTCAGAGCATTCTTCCTTTCTCTTCGAGTGTTCCACACCCTGCTCAGCTACAAAGACAGTCCTCATTCATACGGACAATCAAGTAGCCATGTTCTACGTGAACAAGCAGGGGGGAACAGGCTCTTCGTTGCTTTGCAACAAAGCTTTGCGACTATGGGCCCTCGCCAGAGAGCATCAGATTCATCTCCTGGCAGTGTATCTTCCAGGCATACAAAACTCTTGGGCAGACAGACTCGGTCGAGTTCTGCTTCCACACGAATGGTCTCTACATGCAGACCCAGGTGGCCAAGATTTTTCAAATTTGGGGAACCCCGGACATAGACCTCTTTGCAAGTCCGTTGAATGCCAAACTTCCCCGGTTCTGTTCCAGAATTCCGGCTCAGGGCTCTCAGGCCAGGGATGCTTTCCTCCTTCACTGGGGTCAAGACTTCCTTTCTGCCTTTCCACCCATTCCCCTATTTCCCAAAACCCTGTTCAAGCTTCAGAGAGACAGAGGCCGTATGATTATAGCTCCACATTGGCCACGGCAAGTGTGGTACCCTCTGCTTCTACATCTCTCTCAAGCTCCTTCTCTGGAGTTAGGGTCTGCTCCAGATCTCCTGTCTCAGGAGGACGGAATGTTATGGCATCCCAGTCCCCAGTCTCTGCCTCTCAGGGCTTGGTTGCTGAAGGCCTAGATCTCCATGATCTTAACCTCCCTCAGCAAGTAAAGGATATCTTTTATGCTTCCAGGAAGCCTTCCACAGGACGCTCTTATGCTTTCAAGTGGAAAAGGTTTACCATATAGTGTTCGCAGAAGGGTCTTAACCCCCTTGTGATAACTCTGGAATCATTACTGGAGTATCTCCTTCATTTATCCAATGCAGGACTTAAAACTAACTCAGTAAGAGTCCATTTGAGCGCTATTGCAGCTTCTCTCAAGCCTCTAAATGGACAACCTATTTCCTCCCATCCTCTTATAGCAAGATTTATGAGAGGCCTTCTTCTAACTCGGCCTCCCATTAGGCCACCACCGGTGGCATGAGACTTAAACCTGGTTCTTGGTCAGCTTATGAAGCCACCTTTCGAACCCTTAGCTACTACCTCATTGAAATTCCTTTCTTGGAAGGTTATCTTTCTCATTGCAATCACATCAGCATGCCGCATCAGTGAGTTGCAAGCATTAGTAGCTGATCCACCTTATACAAGGTTCCATCATGACAAGGTAGTCCTTAGGACTCATCCACACTTTATGCCAAAGGTGGTCTCGCCTTTTCATCTAAACCAAGCGGTCTACCTGCCTGTGTTTGGTTTTTTTCCAAGGCCTCATGCATCTAATGCAGAAAGGAATCTTCATACTTTGGACTGTAAAAGAGATTTAGCCTTTTACTTGCAAAGAACACAGCAACATAGAAAGTCCTCTCAACTCTTTGTTGCTTTTGATCCTTCTCATTTAGGACTTCCAGTCTCCACGAGAACACTGTCCAACTGGATTGCTCAGTGTATTTCCTTTGCCTCTCAGAGTAAGAACCTTCCTCTGGAGGGCCATGTCACAGCTCACAATGAGAGCCATGGCAGTTTCAATGTCTCATCTGCACTCTGTGTCTATCGATGACATCTGTCGAGCAGCCATTTGGACCCCGGTTCATACCTTTACAGCCCATTACTGCTTGGACAAGGACTCCCGCCGGGATGCCTTGTTTGGTCAGGCTGTTCTCCAACACCTGTTCCATACCTAATCAACTCCTACTCACCATCCCTGGTTGGATGCCAGAGATCCATGGGGGGGAAGTGGAGCCCTTTCACAGGGACACACAACTTCTGGGGTCTCTCCCTGGCATCTAAAGCTAGGGAGTCCCCATATGTGAAGACTACATTCCTGCTTGTTCCTGGAGATAGCATAGGTGATCTCCGGGAACAGCAGGAATTTAGTCTTTACAACCCACCCACCCTCCCCTAGGAGTTGTATCTCTCTATCTCTTTCTCTTTCCCTCTCTCTCTCTTTGTCTCAGCTTTAAACTCAACTGGAGAGAGGCAGTTGGGAAAGGCGGGAAGGCAGCACGCAGGCGCTGTGGGATGCTCCCAAAAGCTTTCTAATTGGATGCTGGGGAGCGTTCCCGTGCAGGCTCCGTCGGTACCAACGATACCCATATGTGAAGACTAAATTCCTGCTGTTCCCGGAGATCACCTGTTACAGGTGAGTAACTATGCTTTCAGGCATGGAGAAACCAGCTAGTGGTTTCAAAAAATGCTCAGTGTCGCGGTACCATTTCCGTCACCGACACCCATGATTGGTGTCTAAAACATTGTCTAACAGAGTGTCTCTCCTGCACGAGGATGACCAAAAGGGGCCTGAAGAATAGAGCTGCAAAACCCGGTACCCCTTTTGCTGCGGATACAATGTCAGTTGCATCGACGTCTTCCAGGGCTTCATCTTCGTCCCATGGATCTCAGGTAACTAAACTTAAGTCTTCTAAGACTGGCCGGTCCTCAAAGGGTAGATTGCCTTCAAAGTATAGAGATGCCTCTGGCATTGCCCTCAAAGATAGTTCACCAGCAAAACAGCCCCGGCGGGAGTATTAGGGCTCCAAAGCATTAACGGGGCTCCAGGATGTTCTAGAGGCTTCCACCTCTGCAGGACTACTGGTGCCATGTTCTGGGGTCATAGCTGCTTCCACCGGTACAGACACCCAGGCATCGGCAGGAGCGATGGATAAGAGAATCCTCGCTATTGAACGCAGTTTAGCGTCCCTCTTAGCAGCTTCGGTACCGCTAAGACTGCTACACAGTTCAACAAGTATCGGTACCAACATCATCAGTACCGGTACCGATAGTACCTGCTTCGACAGGACTGCTTCCCTCCATGCCGAGCCTTAAGTCTATCTTGGGGATCAGGAACCAAGACATTTCTGTACCGACTTCGAGCTTTACCGATACCATGCATTACAGGAACACCCGGTACAGAGTGCCCTTGAGTCTTCCAATGACTGACGATTCTACCGGTACCAGAGCGAACCTACTAGAGGATTCAACTCCTTCTCCTCAATGCAGAATGTCTCCTCCAGAAGATATGTCCTTCCAGGATTTCAAATGTGATTTGGCAAAGGGTCTTGCAATCACTGTGATTCCAGAAAAGGAACCTAGGGCAGAAGAATTAAGAATTCTACAATACCCTATGGCTCCCAAGGAGGCAGCTATGCTTCCCATTCACAAGATCTTACATGATCTGATGTTGAGAATGTGGGAAACTCCTTAACGGTATCTTCACATTCCTGACGCCTTGACACTATGTACTGAGTGCCAAATTGTCCTGGTTTTCAAAAAACTTAGTTACCACACCATTCAATGGTAGTGGAATCGGCCATGCGAAGAATCAAGAGTGCTAAAACACATTCTTATAATCCTCCAGGCTATGAATCCAGGACACTCGATGCCTTTGGGCGTCGATGCTTTCAATCCTCCATGCTATCAGCCAGGATCAGTTCCTACATTCTTTACATGGGAATGTTCCTGGAAGAAGTCACAAAAGACTTAGAGCTCATTAGCCGTTGTGTCTCTGAAGAAAAAAGAGCAGACTACCTTACTCTGGTCAAGTATACCCAGAATGTCTCTAAATTCATGAACCGCGCTACCTTTGATTGCTTTGAATGTATTAGCAGAACCTATACTATATCCATAGGAGCACGTTGCATTGCATTGCTTTGCTTCAAGCATCAGACTTAGAACAGTGGGTGCAAGAAAAGCTGGGAAAGATTTCTTGTACAGGAGAAAATCTCTTTGGCAAGGACTGGCAAAACAAGGCTAATCAGATTGAATCTGATAATACTACTTTGAACAGATTGTCAAAGTCCACAGCCAACCCAGCAAAGAAGAAAACGTTCAAAAAAACCTTTTTCAGTAAGAAAAGAGTTTTACCCATCTTACACCCATCAAAGCCGCTGTCTGCTTCATGTTCCCCAGAAGGGGCAACAACAGAACAGATAGCAAAGAAAGCCGCAAGCTCAAAGAGCTCAACCGGCCCAACAGACCCAGCCCCCTCAGGGTCTTTGACTTCTACCTAGAGAACTTAGTTATTCTGCCCCTGAAAGGTCCAGAATCCTTAACCATTCTAGGAAAACTATGCTATTTTGCCAAAAGATGGCAACAAATAACATCAGAAAACTGGACTCTTGTCCATTGTACGAGTGGGGTACAAGCTTCATTTTCTTAACTTGCCCCCACCTACAATAATAAAACAATTCAATTCTCAGGCCCCTGCCACCAACTTCTTGTGGCAGGAGGTCACATCACTTCTCGCTCAAGGAGCAATCAAAGAAGTACCCATACTCCAACAGGGTTCGGGATTTTACTCCCCCTATTTTCATATTCCAAAGAAGACAGGGGGACACAGGCCTATACTAGACCTCAGAGAATTAAACAAATATTTGTTCCGAGAAAAGTTCAAAATGATCTCCCTCGGGACACTCCTACCATACCTTCAAAGTCAGGACTGGCTATGTTCTGTAGATCTAAGAGATGCGTACAGACATATTCTCATCCACTCAGATCACAGGAAGTTCCTTCGATTCCTGGTCCAAGGAAGACACTTCCAGTACAGAGATCTTCCTTTCAGACTGGCCTCTGCTCCAAGAGTCTTCACAAAATGCATGGCAGTGGTAGCAGCATATATGAGGACTCTGGGAATATTTGTCATCTCCAGGAACAAGCAGGAATGAGTCTTCACATATGGGTATCATCAGTACCGACGGAGCCTGCGTGGGAATGCTCCCCAGTGTCCTTAAAGAAAGCTTTTGGGAGCATCCCACAGCGCCTGCGCGCTGCCTTCCCACCTTTCCCAACTGCCTCTCTCCAGTTCTTCTTTTCCGCGGAGCCAGCAGGTCGTGTTTCCTGCACCGCTGAAGAATTTCTATTTTCTTATTTTTATTTTCTTTAGTCGCGTGTCTGCCTTCTCGAGGACCGGTACCGCCGGTCTTTTTTCTTTCTTTCAAAAAAACCCCAAAAAAACTTCTTTCTGTTTTTTCCTCTGTGGCCCTAGGCCTACAGCCTTTTTCCTCATGGAAAAGCCCGCCTCCGGGTTTAAAAAGTGCACAAAGTGCAGTGGCACTATTTCTGTCACAGACACCCATGACTGGTGTCTAAAATGTTTAGGTCCTGACCATTCCATCGCGGATTGTGAGTCCTGCTCCATGATGTCTAAAAGAGGGTTACAGAATCGGGCAGCCAAGCTCAGTACCCTGTTTCCCTCCGATGCAGCTTCGGTGGCATCGACGTCTTCCAGGGCTGCTTCTTCATCCCATGGATCTCAGGTAACAAAACTTAAGTCCGGTCGGTCCTCAAAGGGTACATCTCCCTCTAAGTATCGAGATGTTCCCGACATTACTATTGAGGAATCCACACCGGCAAAATTACCCCGGCGGGAGGCTCCGGCTTCCAAAGCATTATCTATGGGGTCACAGGTTGACATCGATGGCACGGCCTCGACCGATCACCTGTTACAATGTTCTGGGGTACCGGCGGTTCCCGGTACCGATATCCAGACATTGGTGACATCGATGGATCAGAATATTCTGACCATGCAGCGTGCCATTACGGCCTTCATACAAGCTGCGACGCCCTCGGTACAACAACAAACTCCGTTGTCGATACCGATTCCGGTTCCGGATCCAGCTCCGGTTCCGATACCAGTACCGCTTGCATCGGCGTCAGCATCGACAGCAGCGGTACGGTATCCAGTGATGCCTGTCAGTACCGATTCGGTACCGATGACCCCCGATATCGATACCCCTCGGTACTCGTATCGGGCTCTGCGAGAGCATCCAGACAGTCGATACTTCAATTCCTCAGAAGAATCTGATTCATCAGAGGTTTCCATTGAAGCATTGGAAATCCGTCCTCAAGAACCACCTTCTTCAAAAAGGAGAATGTCTCCTCCTGAGGACTTGTCTTTCCATGACTTCATCAGAGAGGTAGCCAGAGGCCTGTCTATTACAGTAGCCTCCGAGACTGAGCCCAGAGCCAAAAAGTTGGATATTCTTCAATATCCCAAAGCTCCTAAAGAGGCAGCCATTTTACCAATACATGAGATTCTTTATGACCACATGTTAGGTATATGGGAAACTCCTCTTATAACCTCTCCTTTTTCTCACAGGTTGGACACCATGTATCGTGTTCCTCCTTGTCCTGGATTTCATAAAACTCAGTTTCCTCACCACTCTATTGTGGTAGAGTCTGCTATGAAAAAAATCAAGAGTACAAAAAGACACTCCTCTGCTCCTCCAGGGAGAGAATGCAGAACCCTAGATGCTTTTGGCAGGAAAATCTTCCAGGCCAGTATGCTTATAGCCAGAATCAACTCCTATAGTCTCTATATGGGGATGTTTCTTAAAGAGGTTACAGATCATCTATATACCTTATCTCCTTTTATATCAGAAGATAAGAGAGAAGAATATCTGACCTGGCTTAAACATGCTCAGGATGTGTCCAAGTTTTCCAACCGTGCTGCCTTTGACTCCTTTGAGGGTGCCAGTAGAGCTTCAGCTATTGCCATAGGCGCACGCAGAGTAGCTTGGTTGCAAGCCTCTGATTTGGAATCTTGGGTTCTCCAGGACCAAGCAGGAAGTCAGTCCTCACTTATGGGTGACGTCGGCGCCGACGGAGCCCTCGCGGAGCAATTTCCCCAGCTTTCGAAGAAAGCCTTTGGGATTGCAGCGCGCATGCGCGGTCCTCTTCACGCCCAAGGATGCCATCTTGCTCAGTCTTCTTTTTTCCGCGGAGCCCTACAGACGTAGTTTGTTACCACCGCTGAAAAAGTTGATTAATTCTTTGTTGTTTTCTCGGTTCGCGTGTCCTTTTCCTGCCCGGCCTCGATTTTTTCCTTACCGAGTCCGTTCACATTTCTTTTTTTGTTTTCAGTTTTTAACTGGTGTTCCCGCCACTTATTTTCCACCCCTGGCGGCCCGGTCTTTCGACCTCGCGGGGGCCCTTTTTCCCCCTATGGCTACCAGCGGGTTCAAAAAATGTGATCATTGTTCTAAATTAATGTCTCTTACAGACACGCATAATTTCTGCCTCCGTTGCCTCGGACCCAACCATGACTCTGGGAGCTGTGGTCCGTGTGGCAAGATGTCCTCCAAGTCGCTGAGGAGTCGGCAATCGCAAAAGGACAGAATCTTCTCTGACCCCGAGTCCGATCCGGCCCGGACCTCGTCGGAGGCTTCGGCGTCTCGTGACTCCAGCCACGAGCTCTGTCGGAGTTCCTCTGAGCAGGGATCCCCTGGACGGGAGCATCGTCGGCAGAGGAAACTCGCGCGGGCGGCGTTGGAGGACGCACCTGGTCCCTTGCGGGCCGGGTCGCATAGCCCCGCCAGCCGCCCCGAGTCCTCGGAGGCGGAGAGACCTTCTAAACTTTCTCGACTCGAGGTGGAGCCGCACGTGAGTACTATTGTCCTCCTGGACTCCCCTACGGAACCGCCGTCGGGGCCCGAGTCGGTGGCTGCCGGGTCTTCTGGGCTTGACCTCAGATTGACATCCTTGGAGCGCAGTATCTCTGCCTTCTTGGACCAGCAGCGGGTTTGGATGACCGGCATCGCCAGTGCATCCGCCCAGACCACCGGGACGTCGACGCCCAAGTCGACCCCGGCGGCCGAGTCGATCCTCGAGTCGATGCATGCTCGAGTCGATCCTCGGTCGAGGTCTCCCTCGGCCTCCCGTTCGGGACCGAGGTCGTCGACGCCGGCATCGGCGTCGGGACGACACGGAAGGGGACGAGTCGCCCGGCTCTTTTCAGACCCGGTGCGTCCCCTCCGACTCGCCCGAGTCAGAGCCTCGAAGGCGATTCTCCTCCGGAGGATACGCGCTTCTCTGATTTTGTGCAGGATATGGCCAAGGCTTTGGCTTTCCCCGCGGATCCAGAGGAGGAGCCTCGCGCGGAAGAGCTCGAGGCACTCCAGTATGATTCTCCCCCGAAGGAGGCCTTTACCGTGCCGGTCCCTCCGATGCTAGAGCGGCTGCTCTTCCACATGTGGGAAAGCCTGGCCTCAACACCGGTGTTAAGCAAGCGGATCGATTTGATTTATCGAGTCCGCGAGAGCCCCGGGTTCCAGAAGGCGCAACTGCCACACCACTCCATGGTTGTGGAATCGGCAATGCATCGGCTTAAGAGTCAAAAGATGCACTCCTCGGTGCCCCCGGGTAAGGAGGCCTGTAACCTGGATGCCCTCGGGTGGAAGTGCTTCCAGGGTTCCATACTTGCCTGCAGGGTCCAGACATACCAGCTGTATATGGGCATGTTCCTCCGAGACTTGGCGAAGGAGCTCGCCGGGTTCTCAGCTGGTCTCCGACGAACCGTTGCAGAGGTTCTCCAGGACCAAGCAGGAAGTCAGTCCTCACATATGGGTGACGTCGGCGCCGACGGAGCCCTCGCGGAGCAATTTTCCCCAGCTTTCAAAGAAAGCCTTTGGGAATTGCAGCGCGCATGCGCGGTCGCCTTCCCGCCCAAGGGTGCCATCTTAGCCAGTCTTCTTTTTTCCGCGGAGCCCTACAGACGTACCCGTCGTGTCCCCGCGAAAAAGTTGATTTTACTCATAATTTTCTCTTTTTTCCTTCGGTTCGACGCCGGTCTTTTTCCCGCCCGGACTCGCGACGCCGGTCACGAGTCCTCTTCTTCTTTTTCGGTTTTTCTGACTTAGTCAGTTTCGTTTTCGGTTTTTTCCCTGGCAGCCCGGTCCTTTGACCTCGCAGGGGCCCTTTTTCCCCCGATGGCTGCCAGTGGTTTCAAGCGGTGTGGTCAGTGTGACCGAAATATGTCACTAACTGACACACACGACAATTGCCTCCGCTGCCTGGGCCCGGATCATGAAGAAATGATCTGTGGGGCCTGCGGCAAAATGTCCTCCAAAGCGTTGAGAAGTCGGCGGCATCAGCGGGATAGGATCTTCGCTGACCCCAGCCGTACCCGGACCTCGTCGGAGGCCTCCGCGTCCAGAGGTTCCAGCTCGGACCGTCGCCGGAGTTCCTCCGACAGGGGTTCTCCCTCCGGGGACCATCGACGGAAGGTGAAACCTGCGAGGGCGGCGTCGGTGGACGCTCCTGGCTCCGCGAGGGCCAGGTCGCATAGCCCCGATAGCCGTCCCGGGTCCTTGGAGAAGGAGCACCTCTCGAAGCGACCTCGCCTGGAGTCGGAGCTGCCTGCTCGGGTAAGTCCTGTGGTCCTCCTGGACTCGCCTCCGAGACCGCCGACGTCGGGCCCGACGCCGTCGGGGCCCGAGTCGGGGGCTGCTGGGTCACCTGAGCTTGGACTCAGGTTGACGGCCTTGGAGAGCAGACTGTCTGCCTTCATGGACCAGCAGCGGGCACTGCTCGCTGGCTTCGCTGGCGCCGCTGCCCCGACCGCCGGGACGTCGACGTCTAAGTCGACCCCGGAGACCGAGCCGATCCTCGAGTCCATGCGAACTCGAGTCGATCCTCGGTCGAGGTCACCCTCGGCCTCCCGTTCGGGACCGAGGTCGCCGACGCCGACTCCCTCGGCGTCGGGGCGGCAGGCGCCGCGCCCTGCCCGGGCCGACCCCACCGATTCCTCGTCGGAGTCGGTCTGGGAGTCTGAAGAGGAAGAGTCGCCTGATTCTTTTCGGACTCGGTGTGTCCCCTCGGACTCACCTGAGTCCGAACCTCGGAAGCAGTCCCCCCCGGAGGATGCCCGGTCCTCGGACTTCGTCAGGGATATGGCCAAGGCTTTGGCCTTCCCTGCGGATCCCGAGGAGGAGCCTCGAGCCGAAGAGCTCGACGCCCTCCAGTATGACTCTCCCGCCAGGGAACACTTTACTGTACCGGTTCCTCCCATGCTGGAACGACTACTCTTCCGCATGTGGGAGAGTCCGGCCTCCTCGCCGGTCCTGAGCAAGCGGGTCGATTCTATCTATCGAGTCCGCAAGAGCCCTGGCTTCCAAAAAGCACAGCTACCACACCATTCCATGGTAGTGGAATCGGCCATGCATCGTCTTAAGAGCCAGAAGATGCACTCCTCGGTGCCTCCTGGCAGGGAGGCCCGTAACCTGGATGGCCTTGGTAAGAAGTGTTTCCAGGGCTCTATGCTTGCGTGTCGTGTCCAGACCTACCAGCTATACATGGGCATGTATCTCCGAGACCTGGCTAAAGAGCTAGCCGGATTCTCCGCTGGTTTGTCCGAGGAACCCTTGCGGAGGTTCCTGGCCTTGTCCTCTGGCATTCGGGAATGCTCAAAATTCATATCCCGAGCAGCCTATGATGGCTTTGAAGCATCGGCTCGAGTGGCCGCAGCCGGCATCGGTGCCCACCGACAGGCTTGGCTTCAGTCGTCTGACCTTGAGCCCTGGGTGCAGGACAAGTTGGTCGATGTCCCCTGCCGAGGTGAAAACCTCTTTGGCAAACCTATGGCAGAAAAGGCTGCACAGATCGAGACGGAGACTCTCACCAGGACTAGGCTTTCTAGGAAGACCTCCGCCCCTTCCCAGAAAAAGAAGGGCTCGGGAAAGAAGTCCTTTTACCCGAGAAAGGCGGCTGCCTACAAACAATACCCCCAATATCAGGCCCCTGCAGCTCCCCAACAGGGCCAGCAGGCCAAGGGACGGGGTAACGGGTCCCGTAGGCAGCAAGCCCCCAAGCCTGCACCACCAGCCCCTGCTCAGCAGGGTGGGGGTTTTTGACTCCTTAAGCATAGCCTCTCCCCCTCCGCTGGCTCCTCCCAGCACCGGAGGCCGGCTGGTTCACTTCGCCCACAGGTGGTCCAGCATCACTTCAGATGCCTGGGTGCTTCAAGTCGTAAGAGAAGGCTACCTTCTCCACTTCCACCAGGTCCCTCCCTCCTATTTTCCGGGAGAACCTCCACGACTCCCTCTGCACAGGGAATTACTCCTTCAGGAGTTAGCAGGTCTTCTACAGGAACAGGCGGTGGAACCGGTGCCCCACCACCTGAGAGGTCAAGGCTTTTATTCCAGGTATTTTCTAGTACCAAAAAGGGCGGGAGGCCTCCGACCCATCCTGGACTTGCGCAACCTCAACAAGTTCCTTGTGCGGGAGAAGTTCAAAATGCTTAGCCTTGGAATCCTTCTGCCCTACCTCCAGCAGGGAGATTGGCTATGCTCCTTGGATCTAAAGGATGCCTACACGCACATCCTCATCCACCCAAGCTACCGCCAATACCTAAGGTTTGTGGTGGCAGGAAATCATTACCAGTACAGAGTACTGCCCTTTGGCCTGTCCTCCGCACCGCGAGTCTTCACAAAATGTCTCGCGGTGGTGGCGGCCCATCTCCGGCTTCACGGCCTCTATGTCTTTCCGTACCTCGACGACTGGCTCATCAGAGCGGCGTCCGCCCCGGAGGTCACCAACGCCACACGCTGCACGGTGACTCTTCTGCAGTACTTGGGCTTTGTTATAAACTTCGCAAAGTCCACTTTGCTCCCCTCACAGGATCTCGAGTTCATCGGCGCAAGGCTGCACACTCCTCAGGCTCGAGCGTTCCTACCACTCGACAGGGCTCAACGGCTCATGGACCTAGCCGACCGTTTTCGCAGCCAGCCCCTGGTCTCCGCCAGGCGCTTCCTGAGACTACTCGGCCATATGGCTTCCACCGTCCATGTGACCCCCAATGCTCGCCTGAATATGCGGTCTGCTCAATGGTGTCTCCGCAAGCAGTGGCAACAAGCCACAGGCGGCCTAGCAGACCTAGTGTGCGTCTCCGAGCCGCTGGCCTCGTCTCTCCAGTGGTGGCTTCATCGGCCGAACCTGGTACTCGGCATGCCTTTTCAGTCACCTCAGCCGACCCGGGTGCTGACGACAGATGCATCCCTCCTGGGCTGGGGAGCACATTGCCAAGGGGCACGTACTCAGGGCCTCTGGACCACGTGGGAGTCTGCTCAGCAGATCAACTTCCTGGAGCTCAGAGCGATCCGCCTGGCTCTCAAGGCCTTCTCCCACCTGACCTCTCACCAGTCCGTCCTTGTCCAGACGGACAATCAAGTTGCAATGTTCTACGTGAACAAGCAGGGGGGCACGGGCTCCTTCCTTCTCTGTCGGGAAGCACAGAAGCTCTGCTCTTGGGCCGTCAGTCACGGCGTTCTTCTCAAGGCCGTTTATCTCCCAGGCCAAGAAAATTGCCTGGCGGACAAACTCAGCAGGATCCTCCAGCCGCACGAGTGGCGCCTGGATCCCTTGGTAGTTCAGAAGCTCTTTCTAAAGTGGGGCCTCCCCACGATGGATCTCTTTGCCAGCCCTCTCAACCGGCAACTTCCTCGCTTCTGCTCTCGTCAGCCACATCCCCTTCGAGTTGCGGCAGACGCTTTTCTACTCTCATGGTCGGAGAGCCTTCTGTATGCCTTTCCTCCCATCCCGCTAGTCTCTCGGACTCTTTTCAAGGTTCTCCGAGACAAAGCTTTCATGATCCTGGTGGCCCCTCGCTGGCCCAGACAGCCGTGGTTTCCACTCCTGCTGCAATTAGCGGTGGAGGATCCATTCCCTCTGGGGTTACAACTGGATCTCCTCACTCAGGATCAGGGGTCTCTGCTACACCCCAACCTCAGGTCTCTCAATCTAATGGCCTGGCTGCTGAGAGGGTAGTCCTTGCTCCCCTTCTCCTGCCGGCAGAGGTGGAAGAGGTCGTCCTAGCTTCTCGGCGACCTTCTACCCGCAAATGCTACGCCCTTAAATGGCGTCGCTTTTCCGTTTGGTGTACCCAACAGTCTCAGGATCCCTTCTCCTGCCCGGTGTCGGTGATCCTGCAGTACTTGCTATACCTCTCTAATCTGGGACTTAAGTCCAACTCCGTCAAAGTTCACCTTAGTGCTCTTTCAGCACATCATGTGCCGGTGGACGGCAGACCTCTGTCCAGTGACCCTCTTGTAGCGAGGTTTCTCCGAGGTCTCCTTCTGCTTAAACCACCTCTGCGCCCGCCAGCGCCTGACTGGGATCTGAATGTGGTTTTACAGCGGATCACCTGTCCGCCATTTGAACCTATGGCTACCTGTTCTCTCCGTTTTCTTTCTTGGAAAACATTGTTCTTGATAGCCCTCACTTCCGCTAGACGCGTAAGTGAATTGCAGGCCCTCGTGTCTGATCCCCCTTACACTCGGTTCTACAAAAATAGGGTAGTCCTACGGACTCACCCAAAATTTCTTCCAAAAGTGGTCTCCCCTTTTCACATCAATCAGGAGGTGGTACTACCAACCTTCTTTCCCAGACCGCACTTCAGCCGAGCTGAAACGGTCCTCCATACCCTGGACTGTAGAAGGGCATTGAACTTCTACCTTGACCGTACGCGGGAGCACCGTAAAGCTGCTCAGCTTTTTGTGTCTTTTGACCCCAATAAATTGGGGCTCCCTGTCTCCAAGCGTACTCTGTCCATCTGGGTTGCTGACTGTATCGCTTGGGCTTATGGGGCAGCCGGACTCTCCTTGGAAGGTCGAGTCACGGCTCATTGCGTTCGGGCAAAGGCTACGTCAGTGGCTTACCTCCGTTCTGTTCCGCTGGCAGACATCTGCCAGGCCGCTACTTGGTCTTCGAGCCAGACTTTTGCGGTCCATTACTGTCTCGAGAGGGAGTCCCGCAGGGACAGTGCTTTCGGACAGGCAGTCCTCCGTAATCTCTTTGAGGTTTGAGCAACTCCTACCCTCCATCCCGGATGTGGGCTACCGGGGGGTAATAATTCAGCGAAGATTCCTTCCTTCTGTGCTGCTGAGCTAGAGGGAGCTCATTTTTGTGCTTAGGGTCTCCGGTAGCCTTAAGCTTGGGAGTCCCATATGTGAGGATTGACTTCCTGCTTGGTCCTGGAGAAAGCGTAGTTACTCACCTGTAACAGGTGTTCTCCAGGAGCAGCAGGAATCAGTCCTCACAACCCTCCCTCCTCCCCTTGGAGTTGCAATCATCTGCTTTAGTTTTTTTGCAAATTTTTATGCTGTCTTTTTTAGCTATGTCATCTGACTGGCTAAGATGGCACCCTTGGGCGGGAAGGCGACTGCGCATGCGCGCTGCAATTCCCAAAGGCTTTCTTTGAAAGCTGGGGAAAATTGCTCCGCGAGGGCTCCGTCGGCGCCGACGTCACCCATATGTGAGGACTGATTCCTGCTGCTCCTGGAGAACACCTGTTACAGGTGAGTAACTACGCTTTCCTGGCCTTGTCCGATAGTATTCGAGAGTGCTCGAAGTTCCTTTCTCGGGCGGCCTACGACAGCTTCGAGGCATCGGCCCGAGTAGCCGGAGCCGGTATCGGTGCCCGCCGACAGGCCTGGCTCCAGTCATCCGACCTCGAGCCGTGGGTACAGGACAGGTTAGTCGATGTCCCCTGCCGAGGTGACAACCTTTTCGGCAAGCCCATGTCCGATAAGGCTGCGGAAGTCGAGTCCGAGACTCTCACTCGGACTCGACTGTCCCAAAATACCTCCGCTCCCACGCAGAAGAGGAAGGGTCCGGGGAAGAAGCCTTTTTACCCGAGGAAGGTGCTTGCCTATAAGCAATCCCACCTTCAATACCAAGTACCGGCGGCTTCCACTCAGTGCCCACAGACTAAGAGTCAGGGGAATGGCCCCCGCAGGCCGCGGGCCCCCAAGCCCGCTGCACAGCCCCCTGCCACGCAGGGTGGTTTTTTTTGACTATGCCAGCAAAGCCTCTTCCCCTCCGCGCCCGTCGCTCAGCACGGGGGGCAGGCTGATCCACTTCGCTCACAGGTGGCCAGCCATAACATCCGATTCCTGGGTGCTGCAGGTGGTTCAAAGGGGCTACCTCTTGCATTTTCACCAGGTGCCTCCCCCCTACTTTCCGGGGGAGCCTCCAAGGCCCCCTCTGCACAGAGACTTACTCCTTCAGGAGCTGCAGGGTCTACTGGAGGAGCAGGCTGTGGAGCCAGTGCCCCAACCTCAGTGGGGTCAGGGGTTCTACTCCAGATACTTCCTGGTCCCAAAGAGGACGGGAGGCCTCAGACCCATTCTGGACTTGCGCAACCTCAACATGTTCCTGCAGCGGGAAAAGTTCAGGATGCTTACCCTTGGAATCTTGCTGCCTACCTCCAGCAGGGAGATTGGCTATGCTCCTTGGATCTAAAGGATGCCTATACTCACATCCTGATTCATCCGGACCACCGACAATATCTCTGATTTGTAGTGGCCGGGAAACACTATCAGTACCGCGTGCTGCCTTTCTGTTTGTGCTCCACCCCCAGGGTGTTCACAAAATGCCTGGCGGTGGTCGCGGCCTTCCTGAGGCTTCAGGTCCTGTTCGTTTTTCCTTAACTGGACGACTGGCTCGTATGGGCGCAGTCGGCCCCAGAGGTCGTGCAGGCCACGTAGCGTATGGTGGCTCTGCTTCAGCACTTGGGCTTCATCATAAACGTCGGGAAGTCCACGTTGCGCCCCTCAGGATCTCGAGTTCATAGGAGCTCGGCTCGACACTCTGCGAGCTCGTGCCTTCTTGCCTCGAGAGCGAGCCGACAGGCTCATGGCTTTGGCCGGCAGGTTCCACAGTGCGTCTCCGGTTCCGGCCCGGAGGTTCCTGCAGCTGCTCGGTCATATGGCCTCCACGGGCCATGTCACGCCGAACGCCCGACTGCATATGAGGCCTGTTCATTGGTGTCTCCGCACTCAATGGCATCAGGCCACAGGAGGTCTGGCGGACTTTCTACAGATCTCCGACCGCCTGGTCTCCTCTCTGCAGTGGTGGCTCCACCTGCCCAACCTGGTACGGGGTATGCCCTTTCAGTCTCCCGCACCCTCCCAGGTGCTGACGACCGATGCCTCTCTCTTGGGATGGGGAGCGCATTGCCAGGGAGCACGCACTCAAGGCCTTTGGACTCCTTGGGAGGCGGCTCAACAAATCAACTTCCTGGAGCTGCGGGCGATCCGCTAGCTCTGCGGACCTTCTCTCACCTCACCTCACCTCTCGCCAGTTCATACTGGTGCAGATGGACAACCAGGTGGCCATGTTCTACGTGAACAAACAGGGGGGCACGGGCTCCCTCCTGCTATATCAGGAGGCCCGGCGACTGTGCTCCTGGGCTGTCGACCACAACATCCTCCTCAAGGCTGTTTACCTGCCCGGGCAGGAGAATTGACTGGCCGACAGGCTGAGCCGGGTCTTGCAGCCCCACGAGTGGAGGTTGAACCCCGGCGTTGCCCAGCAAATCTTCCGCCGGTGGGGCACCTCCACCGTGGACCTCTTTGCCAGTCCCCTGAACCGGCAGCTTCCCCGGTTCTGCTCTCGGCATCCGCATCCCCTCAGAGTGGCCCCGGATGCTTTCCTCATTTCGTGGTCCACAGGCCTACTGTATGCCTTTCCTCCCACGCCGCTGGCGTCCCGGACGCTCTTCAAGGTTGCCCGGGACGGGGCCTACGTGATCCTGATAGCACCCCGATGGCCGAGGCAACCCTGGTTTCTTCTGCTCCTGCAGTTAGCGGTGGACACCCCTCTCCCTCTGGGGTTTCAGTCCGATCTTCTGACCCAAGATCAGGGTACTCTTCTGCACCCCAACCTCCGGGCCCTTCACCTGATGGCCTAGCTGCTGAGAGGGTAGTCCTGGCCCCGCTCTCGCTCCCCCCGGAGGTGGAAGCTGTCGTCCTGGCGTCTCAGCGACCTTCTACCCGGAAGTCTTACGCACTCAAATGGCGTCGCTTCTCCGCCTGGTGTTCTCAGCGTTCTGAGGACCCCTTCGCCTGCCTAGTGTCGGTGGTACTGCAATACTTGCTGCACCTCTCCGATCTAGGCCTCAAGTCCAACTCTGTCAGAGTCCACCTCAGTGCTCTCTCTGCACATCATTCGCCGGTGGAGGGCCAGCCCCTTTCCTCACATCCCTTGGTGGCGCGTTTCCTCAGGGGCCTGCTTCTGCTTAAGCCCCCGTTGCGCCCTCCGGCTCCTGACTGGGACCTCAATGTGGTTTTACAAAGGCTTACTTGCCCGCCTTTCGAACCCATGGCTACCTGCCCCCTCCGCTTCCTCTCATGGAAAGCTCTCTTCTTGGTAGCCCTCACCTCCGCTAGGCGCGTTAGTGAACTACAGGCCCTAGTGTCGGAGCCCCCTTACACTAGGTTCTACAGGAATAGGGTTGTCTTACGGACTCACCCTAAGTTTCTTCCTAAGGTGGTTTCCTCTTTCCACATCAATCAAGAGGTGGTTCTTCCGACCTTCTTTCCCAGGCCACATACCAGCAGAGCTGAGACCGTTCTGCATACCCTGGACTGTCGAAGAGCCTTGTCCTCCTACCTTGACCGTACGCGTGAGCATAGAAAAGCTGCCCAGCTTTTCGTTTCCTTTGACCCCAATCGGTTGGGGTTATCTGTGTCGAAGCGTACGCTGTCCATCTGGGTAGCGGACTGCATCGCCTGGGTGTATGGGGCAGCTGGCCTCTTTGGAGAGTCGAGTCACGGCGCACCGTGTCCGGGCGAAGGCGGCGTCTGTCGCACACCTCCGCTCGGTTCCGTTGGCAGACATCTGCCGGGCCGCTACTTGGTCTTCTAGCCAGACTTTTGCGGCTCATTACTGCCTGGAGAGGGAGTCCCGCAGGGATAGTGCTTTCGGACAGGCAGTCCTCCACAATCTCTTTGAGGTTTAGGCAACTCCTGCCCGCCGGCCCCGATGTTGGCTACCGGCCGGATTCGTATTCAGAGAAGATTCCTTCCTTCTGTGCGGTTGAGCTGGAGGGAGCTCTCTTTTCCAGCTTGGGGTCTCCGGTAGCCTTAAGCTAGGGAGTCCCATAAGTGAGGACTGACTTCCTGCTTGGTCCTGGAGAAAGAGTAGTTACTCACCTGTAACAGGTGTTCTCCAGGAGCAGCAGGAACCAGTCCTCACTACCCTCCCTCCTCCCCTGGAGTTGCGGTCATTCTTATGGTTGCTGTCTTCCGCTATGTCATTCGACTGAGCAAGATGGCATCCTTGGGCGGGAAGAGGACCGCGCATGCGCGCTGCAATCCCAAAGGCTTTCTTCGAAAGCTGGGGAAATTGCTCCGCGAGGGCTCCGTCGGCGCCGACGTCACCCATAAGTGAGGA
This sequence comes from Ichthyophis bannanicus, assembly GCA_033557465.1. NCBI lineage: Eukaryota > Metazoa > Chordata > Amphibia > Gymnophiona > Ichthyophiidae > Ichthyophis > Ichthyophis bannanicus. The sequence continues at coordinate 738,254,892 of CM066032.1, read as the reverse complement.
CTGATTCCTGCTGCTCCTGGAGAACACCTGTTACAGGTGAGTAACTACTCTTACAGGATAGTCTAGGTAACCTTCCCTGTACAGGTGAAAATCTGTTTGGCAAAGATTGGCAAGCAAAAGCCACCCAGATGGATGCTGAAAATTCTGCTTTAGATAGACTCTCTAAGTCTACTACTCCTTTCAAGAAGAGGTTATTCAAGAAAGGATCTTTCCCAAAGAAAGGGAAATTTTCTTCTAGTTATGCCCAGGCCTCTTCTCACGGTCGTTTTGCTGCAAAGAGACAGCAACAACCAAAACAGGCCAAGCCTCAGGCTGCCAGGACTGCTACAGCCCAACAGCCTCGGCCTCCTCAGGACCTTTGACTTTCCACTAGAGAACTTAGCATTTCTGGCTCTAGATCATCCAGAGCCTCTCACCATGACAGGAAGGTTAGCTCACTTTGCTCCCAGATGGGAACAAATCACAGCAGAGAAATGGACCCTCTCCATCATAAGGGAGGGATACAAACTACATTTCTTTAAACCTTCCTCCTCACACCATGGTGAAACAGTTCAACTCTCCAACATCACTTCTCGACCTTTTAGGTCAGGAGATTGCCACCCTTCTTGCCCAAGGGGCCATAGAAGAAGTACCCCTTCTTCAACAGGGCTCAGGGTTCTACTCCCCCTATTTTCTCATCCCAAAGAAAACAGGGGGCTACAGACCCATCCTAGATCTCAGAGAGTTGAACAAGTTTCTATGCAAGGAGAAATTCAAGATGATCTCTCTTGGTACTCTCCTTCCATACCTCCAGAGTCAGGACTGGCTTTGTTCTCTAGACCTCAAGGATGCGTACACCCATATCCTCATCCATCCAACACACAGAAGGTTCCTTCGGTTCCTTTACCAAGGAAAGCACTACCAATACAGAGTGCTTCCTTTCGGTCTGGCCTCTGCTCCAAGAGTGTTCACAAAATGCATGGCAGTGGTAGCTGCATTTCTACGCACTCTAGGGATATTCGTATTCCCATATCTGGACGACTGGCTCATCCGAGCTCCATCCCAATCAGAGGCCCAGACTTCCCTGGCCTGCACAAGGCGTGTTCTTCAGTATCTGGGATTGGTAATCAACATTTCAAAATCCCATCTCACCCCTACTCAGTCCCTAGAGTTCATAGGGGCCTTACTGGATACCACAACTGCAAGGGCCTATCTTCCCCAGGCCCGTTGCCTACACCTAGTGCAGTTAGCCTCCCAGATTCAGTTAAAATCCCATTTAACTGCTCGAGAGATGTTGCAACTCTTAGGCCACATGGCTTCCACAGTGCATGTGGTTCCTTATACTCGCCTTTACATGAGGGCAGCTCAGTGGACTCTATCCTCCCAGTGGACCCAGGCATCAGGTTGCCTGTCAGACAAAATAGCAACCTCCAGTCGCCTCTTTTCATCCCTCCACTGGTGGAAGTCCACTCAAAATCTGTTGTTGGGATCCCCCTTTCAGCAGGTGCTACCCCAAGCAACCCTTACAACAGATGCCTCTCCAAAGGGTTGGGGAGCTCATCTCCAAGATCTCTCCACTCAGGGCATCTGGTCTCCACAGGAGACATCTCTTCATATCAACCTCTTGGAGCTCAGAGCAATCTTCTTGGCTCTCAGAGTATTCCACACCCTGCTCAGCTACAAGACAGTCCTCATCCATACGGACAATCAGGTAGCTATGTTCTATGTGAACAAGCAGGGGGGGACAGGCTCTCTGTCGCTCTGCAACGAAGCTCTGAGATTGTGGGCCTTCGCCAGAGAGCATCAAATCCATCTCATGGCAGTGTATCTTCCAGGGGTTCAAAACTCTTGGGCAGACAGACTCAGTTGAGTTCTGCTTCCACACGAATGGTCCCTCCATGGGGACCAGGTAGCCAGGATCTTCCGGATTTGGGGTACCCCTGACATAGACCTATTTTCAAGTCCGTGGAATGCCAAACTTCCCCAGTTTTGTTCCAGTATTCCATGTCAGGGAGTTCAGGCCAGGGATGCCTTCCTCCTTCACTGGGGGCAAGACTTCCTCTATGCCTTTCCACCTATTCCCCTAATCCCCAAGACTCTGTTCAAGCTTCAGAGAGACAGGGGGTCTATGATCCTCATAGCTCCACATTGGCCACGCCAAGTGTGGTACCCTCTACTTCTGCATCTCTCTCAAAGCCCCCCCCCTGGACCTGGGGTCTGCTCCAGATTTCCTCTCCCAAGAGAAGGGAACCCTGTGGCATCCAAATCCTCAGTCTCTTCATCTCAGGGCCTGGTTGCTGAAGGCCTAGACCTTCAAGATTTACACCTTTCTCAGCAAGTGAAGGATATCCTTCATGCTTCCAGAAAGCCTTCTACCAGACACTCTTATGCTTTTAAATGGAAAAGGTTTTCCATTTGGTGTGCAGAAAATGGTCTTAACCCTTCTGCAATACCTTTGAATTCGTTACTGGACTATTTGCTGCATTTATCCCATGCAGGCCTTAAAACAAATTCAATCAGGGTCCATTTGAGTGCTATTGCAGCATCCCTGAAGCCTCTCAATGGACAACCTATTTCCTCTCATCCTCTTATAGCAAGATTCATGAGAGGCCTTCTTTTAACTAAACCTCCCATTAGACCACCCCCAGTGGCATGGGACTTAAATCTGGTTCTTGGCCAGCTCATGAAGCCACCCTTTGAACCCTTAGCCACTACCTCCTTGAAATTCCTTTCCTGGAAGGTTGTTTTTCTCATTGCACTCACTTCAGCTCGCCGTTTCAGTGAGTTGCAAGCTCTAGTGGCTAATCCTTCTTATACAAGGTTCCATCATGACAAGGTAGTTCTCAGAACTAATCCACACTTTATGCCTACAGTGGTCTCACCTTTTCATCTGATCCAGGAGGTGTATTTACCTGTCTTCTTTCCAGGACCTCATGCATCAAGTGCAGAGAGGAGTCTTCATACCCTGGATCGCAAAAGGGCACTTGCTTTCTATTTACAAAGAACACAGCAACATAGAAAGTCCTCTCAACTTTTTGTTGGTTTTGATCCTTCCCATTTAGGACTTCCAGTCTCTAAAAGAACTCTATCCAATTGGATTGCTCAGTGTATTTCCTTCTCGCCTACCAGTGTAAGAATCTTTCTTTTGAAGGCCATGTCACAGCTCACAATGTGAGGGCCATGGCAGCCTCTATGGCTCATCTAAACTCTGTATCCATCGATCAAATCTGTCGAGCAGCCACCTGGGCCTTGGTTCATACCTTCACAGCCCATTACTGCTTGGACTAGGATTCCCGCCGGGATGCCTTGTTTGGTCAGGCTGTTCTCAAACACCTGTTCCATACCTAATCAATGACCAGCCCATTTCTCACCTCTCAGCTAGATAAAGGATAATCCTACCCCAGGTAATACATTAGTCAATAAAGGAATGAAATGCTGTAGCCCTAAGACAAAGTGATTTAAGAAATATAAAAAACAAAAACCTATGTATATAGTTTAATTTCTGTTCAATTGTAAATAGTTCACCAATTGTTAATTGTTAACTGTAATTACCTAGCTACAAACTGTTATATGTAAAAACAGCTCGCCCTGTTTATTGTTGTTATATGGAAACCGCACCTGATCAATGGAAGGAGCGGTATATAAAAAATCTGTTAATTAAATTAAATTAATCAACTCCTGCCCTCCATCCCTGACTGGATGCCTGAGATTCATAGGTGGAGTTGGAGCCCTCCAGGGACTCACAATCAGGGTGATCTCCCAGGCATCTCTAGCTGGGGAGTCCCCATATGTGAAGACTCATTCCTGCTTGTTCCTGGAGATAGCACAGTTACTTACCTGTAACAGGTGATCTCTGGGAACAGCAGGAATTAGTCTTCACAACCCTCCCACCTCCCCTAGGAGTTGTCTCTCTATCTTTCCTTTCCTCTCTCTCTCTCTTTGTCTCAGCTTAAAACTCGAACTGGAGAGAGGCAGTTGGGAAAGGCGGGAAGGCAGCGCGCAGGCACTGTGGGATGCTCCCAAAAGCTTTCTTTAAGGACGCTGGGGAGCGTTCCCGCGCAGGCTCCGTCGGTACCGACGATACCCATATGTGAAGACTAATTCCTGCTGTTCCCAGAGATCACCTGTTACATGTAAGTAACTGTGCTTTCCCTTACTTAGACAATTGGCTCATTCAAGCATCGACAGCTCCAGAGGCCAGCTTTGCTCTTTCTCGAACAGTGAGAATTCATCAATACTTGGGACTGGTCATAAACCTCCCAAAATCTCATCTCACCCCTCTCAATCTCTTGAATTCATAGGGGCTCGTCTAGACACACGGCAGTCAAGGGCTTTCCTGCCACAGCCACGCTGTCTACGGATAATACAACTAGCATTTCAAGCATTTATGAAGGTGTTCCTTACTGCTCGGGAGATGCTTCAACTTCTGGGACACATGGCATCCACTGTCCATGTGGGTCCCTATGCTCGCCTCCACATGCGAGCAGCCCAGTGGACCCTATCCTCTCAATGTTCACAGGCCTCGGGTCAGCTAATGGACAAGATCAGAAACACCACACGTCTGATTTCATCCCTGTAATGGTGACAATCTCTAGAAAACCTCCTCGTAGGCTCTCCTTTCCAGCAGCCTCTATATCAGGCCACCCTAACAGATGCGTCCAAGATGGGTTGGGGGGCCCACTTGCACGATCTTTCCACTCAGGGTCTTTGGACCTCACAGGAGGTTTCCCTTCACATAAACCTCCTAGAGCTGAGAGCCATTTTCAATGCTATTGAAGTCTTTCAGACCCATCTCAGCAACAAAACAGTTCTGGTCCAAACCGACAATCAGGTAGCTATGTTCTATGAGAACAAGCAAGGCGGAACAGGCTCTCTGTCGCTATGCAATAAAGCTTTGCGACTATGGGCCCTCGCCAGAGAGTTGCAAATTCACCTGTTTGCGGTATACCTTCCGGGCATTCAAAACTTATGGGCAGACAGACTCAGTTGAATACTGCTGCCACACGAATGGTCCCTCCACTTATACCAGCTTGCTCGAGTATTTGAAATCTGGGGAACATCAGATATAGACCTCTTTGCAAGTCCACAGAATGCCAAACTTCCCCGATTCTGTTCCAGAATCCCGGCTCACAACTTTCAGGCAAGAGATGCTTTCCTACTCCACTGGGGTCAGGACTTCCTCTATGCCTTCCCACCCATTCCCCTCATTCCCAAAACTTTATTCAAACTTCAGAGAGACAGAGGTCGTATGATACTCATAGCTCCACATTGGCCATGACAAACGTGGTATCCTCTTCTGCGTCTCTCTCAAACCACTCCTCTGGAGTTGGGGAATGCTCCAGATCTTCTGTCTCAGGAGGACGGATACTTACTGCATCCCAGTCCCCAGTCCCTACATCTCAGGGCCTGGTTACTGAAAGCCTAGAATTCCAGGATATTAACCTTTCTCAACAAGTAAAGGATATCCTTCTGGCTTCCAGAAAACCTTCCACAAGACGTTCCTACGCTTTTAAGTGGAAAAGGTTCTCTGTCTAGTGTTCACAAAAGGGACTTACTCTAGTAGCGACTCTACAGGTACCAAAAGGGGGTTATCTCCTCCAATTATCAACTTCTGATCTAAAGACCAATTCAGTGAGAGTCCATCTTAGTGCTATTGCTGCTTTTCATAAACCTTTCGATGGACAATCTATTTCCTCTCATCCACTTGTATCAAGATTTGAGAGGCCTACTCTTAACAAAACCTCCCATTAAACCACCACCGGTGGCATGGGATCTGAATCTTGGTCAGCTTATGAAACCGCCCTTTGAACCTTTAGCCACTTCAGACCTAAAGTTTCTTTCATGGAAAGTTATTTTCCTAATTGCCATCACTTCTGCAAGACGCATTAGTGAACTACAGGTGTTAGTAGCTGACCCTCCTTATACAAGGTTCCACCATGATAAAGTAGTCCTCAGGACTCATCCTCACTTTATGCCAAAGGTGGTTTCTTCTTTTCATTTAAACCAGTCGGTTTATCTTCCTATATTCTTCCCTAGGCCTCATGCCTCTAGTGCGGAAAGGAATCTTCACACATTGAATTGTAAAAGAGCCTTAGCCTTTTTTCTCCAAAGAACTAAGCCACATAGAAAATCTTCTCAGCTTTTTGTGGCTTTTGACTCTAGTCATTTGGGACTTCCAGTTTCCATAAGAACTCTGTCAAATTGGATTGCAGATTGCATATCCTATACATATCAGAGTAAAGGACTTTCTCTCGAGGGGCATGTCACAGCTCACAATGTGAGAGCAATGGCAGCCTCAACGGCTAACCTTCATTCTGTGTCTATTGATGTGTCTATTGTCTAAAAAGTAGCCACTTGGGCTTCGGTACACACCTTCACAGCCCACTACTGCTTAGACAAGGACTCCTGTCGGGATGCCTCGTTTGGTCAGGCTGTTCTCCAGCATCTCTTCCATACTTAATACAACTCCTACCCACCGTCCACGGTTTGGATGCCAGAGGTCCATGGGAGGAAGCATGACCCATCTCACCTGGGTTCGCAGCTTGCTGGGGTCACCCTTTGGCATCTTTCAGCTGTGGGAATATGTGAATAAAGAAAGGGGTCTATCTCTGTGGATGATTACTATGACGTAACCCAAATGAACTTCATCCAATAATTCCTACTAGTTCAGTTTTCCTACAACGTCAGCCTCAGAAAACAACCATTAGCACTAAAGAGTACTGGGATTCAATATCTTCCCAGACATGTGCTGGTTTAACATCAACGGCTGAAGTTGATTGAAAACTGTGTAGTATCCACTGCCATAAGTGCTACCCAAATTTTAGGATTGATGTAACTTGTTCTATAATGAAATACTTCTCAATCTGTTCATTCACTGCTAGTAGCACAAAAAATACTTAGCTCGTTCATCTGTGGGATACTTCACAGCGTATGGAATTTTTTCTATTTTTTTCAAATTTTTAGCACTAAAGAGTATTGGGATTCAATATCTTCCCAGACATGTGCTGGTTTAACATCGTATGTGAAGACTGCATGCCTGCTTGTTCCTGGAGATAGCATAGTTACTCACCTGTAACAGGTGATATCCAGGAACAGCAGGAATTTTGTCTTCACAACTCACCCACCTCCCCTAGGAGTTGTCTCTATCTCTTTCTGTACTTCTCTCCTTTGGTCTCAGCTATAAACTCAACTGAAGTGAGAGAGGTACAGAGGCGGGAAGGCAGCATGCATGTGCTGTGGGATGCTCCCAAAAGCGTTCCTATTGGACGCTGTGGAGCGTTCCCGCTTGGGCTCCATCGGTACCGACAGTACCCATATGTGAAGACTAAATTCCTGCTTGTTCCCGGAGATCACCTGTTACAGGTGAGTAACTATGCTTTTCACTCAACGTGTAATCAAACTCTGGAATTTGTTACCGGAGGATGTAATAAAGGCTGTTAGTGTAGCTGGGTTTAAAAAAGGTTTGGACAAGCTCCTGGAGGAAAGGTCCATAAACCATTATTAAAAAGGGACCCAGGATATCAATATTTGACCCAGTACAAGCATTATAGAACCTGTGTCTTTTGGGGAAACTGCTAGGTACGTATGACCTAGATTGGCCACTGTTGGAAACAGGATACTGGGCTTGATGGACCTTGGTCTGACCCAGTATGTCATATCTTATGTTCTTATGTTAATACCAGACACTAAAAGTCAAATATTGAGTGTTTTTCCTGGAGGGCCATTAAACAAATGATTGAGGCGGAGTGGGAGATTCCGGTAGCAAGCCTGCAAGGAGGCAGAACCATGGCTCGTCTGTTCCTTCTCCTGCCTTCAGATAGGGACTTGTTTATGCTTCCTAAGGTGGAAGCGTTGGTATCTGCCATCACTAAGACCACCATCCCAGTAGAGGGTGCAGGAGTGCTGCAGGACATGCAAGATTGCAAGCTGGGGGTTCTCCTCAAATAAGTGTTTGAGACTAGGGCCCTGGTGGTGCAGGCATCGGTTTGCAGCCATTACATTACGAGGGCATGTATTCATTGGGGGTCCAGCAGACAGACAACTACTGTCGGAAGTCGCCAAGCTGAAGATGGCTTTGGCTTATCTGGCGGATTCCTTTTATGACTAGGTCAGGGCCTCCTCCAAAACCATGGTGTCAGTGGTTGCTGCGAGGCGGTTCCTTTGGTTGTGTAATTGGTCCACTGATGTTTCTTCAAAAATCAGACTCAGCAAGTTGCCCTTCAAAGGGAAATTTCTGTTTGGGGCGGCCTGGACAGATTGGTGAAGGACCTTGGGGGACACCAAATGTGGTCGCCTCCCGGAGGATAAGCCCAAAGCACCTAAGTCCATGGCTAACCATAGGGCAGCCATGGGACTTTCATAGGTTTTGTTAGGTCTGTTTCTCATCCTACCAGAGGGGTTGCGTCTCGAATAGGGGAGGGTCCTTTCAAGGCTACAGAGGAACTGGCAGAGGTTTCTATAGCAGGGTCTCCTCAGCCTGTAAGAAACAGCAGTGAGGTGAAGTCAATCCAGTCAGGGTTAGTTCCCATGGGGGGGGATGGATACAACCGTTCTTCTCCGACTGGGTCTGAATCACATCCGACCAACGGGTGCTAGAGGTCATTCACAGGGGCTATGCCCTTGAGTTCGCTCGGTCGCTTTCAGAGTTGCAGGCTTTGTCGTGCAAGGAGCCCTACTAGTTACTCTGCCGGTGTTTTACTTTGGAGGATGCTTCCCCAGAGTGGTGTCTCTTGCGCTTGCTGGATGTGCGTGGGGCTTTGCAGATGTACTTGAAGCGATCAGTCATTCTGCAAATTGGATAACTTTTTTTTGTGCTATTTGGAGGGCCACACAAAGTGGAAGTGGCCTCCAAAAGCTTCAGTAGCCAGGTGGCTCAAAGAAGCAATTATTCCAGCATACCTCAAAGCACAAGGACGGGTTCCCCCATCAGGGCTGCAGGCTCAGTCTACCAGGACTCGGGTGTCCTCCTGGGTGGAGATATGTCTAGTGCTGCCTGTAAACATTTTGCAGAGTGGCAACATGGTCTTCTCTTCTTTCCTTTGTGTGCCACTGTCACTTAGATGTGCAAACAAAGGAAGGACACGCAGTTTGGTGCGCAGATGCTGCAAGTGGGGCTCGTCAGTCCCACCTCTGAGTACTGCTCTGGTACAACCCACTTGATTGGACTGGATGGATGATATGGAAGGTGTAATTAGATCTTAACTGCTCATTATCTTTCTTTGAGTCCCTCCAGTCCAGTCCAGGACCCACCTGGATTTCAGTGAAGTGGACCAGGCTTCTAAATTTGGAACTCTCTTCACTTTGGATGCGGTATCTTTGGCATCAACGTCATCGAGAGCCTCATCTTCCTCTCATAGATCTCAGGTATCGAAAGTGTCCAGCACGAGTCTTCATCGAAGTCAGAAAAGTCCTCTAGAGGTAGATCTCGTTCCCAGCATAGAGATGCCTCGGGTGTTGCCCTGGAGGTGGAACGGCCTGCCAAACAGCCCTGGTGGGAGAACCTGCCCTCCAAAGCCATTGAGGGGCTCCAGGATGCTCCTGAGGCCTCGACCTCAGGAGAACTACTAGTGCCATGTTATGGGGATGGTGGCGCAAGTATCAGTCACAGAAACCCAAGCATTAGCAATCTTGATAGACCAGCATATACTGGCCATCGAGCGGAGCTTGGCAGCTTGAGTATGTCTGACTAGCTCTATTCGCAGCCTCGGTTCCATCAAACCTTTGTCCTCAGACACCGGGCCGTCGGTATCCCAGTACATGGTGCGTCGGGATACATGGCACTGTTATCACTGCCACCTATGCCTTCTCTCTAGTCCATCACAGATCCCGGAGTTTGATCCAAACGGTTCCCTGAGCCAGATACGACACACATGGGTATTGGCGCCTGGTGGAGGGCAAACACTGGTCCTGCCGATACTTTGAGTCCTCTGATTCAGACTCCCCTGTTTCAGATGAGGAGTCACTCGACTCCTGGGGCCCCGAGGCCTGCCTTGGGATCCTTCCCTGCCTCCAGAAAGACACATGTCTCCTCCTGAGGACATGTCCCTTCCAGGAATTCATTAGAGACCTAGCTAGGGGTCTCTCTATAACGGTGACATCCGAGAAAGAGCGAGCCCAGAGCAGAGGAATTGGAGATCCTCCAATACCCAACAGCTCCCAAGGAGGCTGCCTCGCTGCCGGTGAACCGCATCCTCCATGATCTGATGCTCCAGATGTGGGAGACTCCCCCTCACAATCTTGCCTCATATTCAATGTCTTGATACTATGTATCGAGTACCGTAGTGTCCTGGCTTCCAAAAGCGACAGCTTCCCCACCATTCAGTTGTGGTAGAATCGGCAATGCGCCAATTCAAGAGTTCCAAAACTCATTCCTCTAACCCACCGGGTAGGGAATCGAGAAGCCTCGATGCCTTTGGGCGTCTGTGTTTTCAGGCTTCCATGCTTTCGGCCAGGATTAACGCCTATATACTCTACATAGGTATGTTCCTCAGAGGTTACCAGGGACCTCAAGGTCATGGCCCCTCTTCTCCCAGATAAGAGAAAAGACTATCTTGCTCTAGTCAGACATACCGAAAATGTATCCAAGTTTGCCAATAGGGCAACCTTCGATGCATTTGAATGCATAAGCAGAGCCACAGCAGTATGCATCGTTGCACGCAGGATTGCATGGCTTCAGGCCTCAGATCTTGAACAGTGGGTTCAAGATAAGCTGGGCAACATGCCTTGCAAAGAGGAGATCCTCTTTGGCAAAGACTGGCAGGATAAGGCTTCTCATTTAAAGTCAGAGAATACTACTCTAAACTCTGTCCAGAACAGCTGCTAATCCTACTAGAAAAAAACAGCTGTAAAGAAGGCATTCTTCAATAAAAATAAGAAATTCTATTCTTATCCTCCTGCTTCTCAGTACCAGGCTCAAGGCCCTCAGAGGCAGCAGCGTCCTAAACAACAAAAGAAGCCACAGGTAGCTAAATATCAACCAGCTCCGGAGCCACAGTCTGCGCCTGGTTTTTGACTTTTTTCTAGGGAACATTGCCACCCTGCCTCTGGAGGACCCTCCCCCTCCCCCCCTCCCACGCATAGCAGGCAGACTGTGTCACTACGCCCACAGATGGCACCTTATCACCTCAGAGCAGTGTACATTAACCATAGTTCGGGAGGGGTACAGACTTCATCTGCGAACTCTGCCCCCCTCGACACTCGTAGGGGGAATATCACACCCAACCCCACTCGCTGCTCTCCTTCAAGAAGAGGTCTCTTCTCTTCTATCCCAGGGTGCCATAGAAGATATTACGATATCCCAGCAGCAAATGGGGTTCTACTTGCTATACTTTCGAATACCAAAGAAGACTGGAAGGTACAGGCCTATCCTGTACATCAGAAATGTCAAGTTTCTTATCCATGAGAAGTTCAAAATTATCTCTAGTGACTTTTCTTCTTACCTACCTCCAGAGTCAGGACTGGCTCTGTTCTCTAGATCTAAAAGAAGCGTACATACATCATCATCCACCCAGGACACAGGAAATATCTATGCTTCCTCTTTCAGGGAAGACATTACAAGGTCCTTCCTTTCGGACTCACTTCTGCCCCAAGAGTTTTCACAAAGTGCATGGCGGTCATAGCTGCATATCTAATATCTCTGGGGATATTTGTCTTCCCTTACTTAGACGACTGGCTCATAAGAGCAGACACCTCCCAAGAGATTCAGCTTTCCTTGCATCGTACCATTACAGTACTACAACATTTGGGATTTGTCATAAACTTTCCAAAGTCCCACCTCGCTCCAACTCGAAGTTCATCAGAGCTTTACTGGACACACAACAGTCCAGGGCATTTCCGACCCAACTCTGTTGTGCCTGTCTCATCAAGCTAGCATCCCAAGGGCTACTTAAAGACTATCTGACTGCCTGAGAAATGCTGCAGCTTCTGGGGCACATGGCCTCAAGATTACATGTTACATGTCGTTCCATATGCCTACCCTCATTTGCAGACAGCCCTGTGGACTCTTGCCTCCCAATGGACGCAGGCCTCAGGCCACCTCAGGGACAAGATCCAAGTCACTGCCCCTCATCACATCCCTCCAATGGTGGTGGTCCCAAGAAAATCATCTAGATCATCTAGTCGGATCACCTTTTCAGATGCCTCCACATCAATGTACCCCGATGACGGATGCCTCCAAACTCGGTTGGGGAACTCACTTGAGCATTCTTCTCTACACAAGTCCTCTGGACAATGGAGGAGTCACAGCTCCAGATCAATCTCCTGGAGCTTCGTGCCATCTCAAATGTACTCGGGGTGTTTTATGATCACCTCAGGGCACAAAGGGTCCTAGTCAGGACAGACACAGGTGGCCATGTTCTTTGTGAATATACAGGGCAGGACAGGCTTCCAGACCCTCTGCAAGGAGGCTCTCCATCTGTGGTCCTTTGCCATTTCTCATCAAATACACCTCCAAGCGATGTATCTCCCAAGGGAGTTCAATGTCTTGACAGACAAACTGAGTCTGATCTTTCTTCCCCACAAATGGTCTCTCCATCCGGACACAACGTCCTACATCTTTCAGACCTGGGGAACTCCAGACATAGATCTGTTTGCCTCTCTGCAGAATGCCAAGCTTCCCCACTTTTCTTCCATTTCTCTCAAAACTCCTAGAAAAGCTGGTTTTCTCTCAACTCTCTTCTCATCTTGAAACCTCCCTTACCCTTCAACCACGACAATCTGGTTTCCGCCCCGGCAACAGCATGGAATATGTCCTCCTTTCTCTCCTTAACAATCTGCATGCTGCTCACGATCATGGTCTTTTTTTTTTTTTTTCCCTTGCTGTTGCTCTTGATTTATCTGCTGTTTTTGACCTGGTCAATCACTGCACTCTTCTGGCACGTCTTCGGGAAGCTGGTCTCACTGGCACTGTTCTTCGTTGGTTTCATTCCTTTCTTTCCTGTCGGTCTTTCTCAGTTGTCTCCGGGTCCTCTTCCTCTCCCTCCACCCCCCTCCGCTGCGGCATCCTCCAGGGTTCCGTTCTCGCCCCCCTTCTGTTCAATGTTTTCCTTGCACCCCTTTGTCTCTTGATTCAGCAACACGGTGTTTCTGCCTACTACTATGCGGATGATATCTTTTTCTTGCACCACACGGACTCTTCCACTCCTGATATTTCAGTTCTCAACACCTGCCTCTCCGTGGTGGTTTCTTGGCTTTCTTCCAACTTCTTACACACTAATCTTTCTAAGACCTCTGCAATCTGGTTCACCTTTGTAAGCCTTACCCCCTCTCTTGTTCCCTCATTTTCTTCTTCACCTATTCCTATCGTTTCCTTCTTTCGGTATCTAGGCGTCACACTTTTGACTCTTTCTTTCAAAGATCAATCTCTTCTGTTGTACAGTGTTCCTTCTTCTCCCTGAAACAACTTCGTGCAGTTTGTCCTTTTCTCTCCCCTTCTGCTTTAACCACTCTGCTTCTTTCTCTCGTCGTTTCACGCCTCGACTATTGTAACGTCTCCCTGGCCGATCTCCCTCAGTCCCAGCTCACCCGTCTCCAGCGTATTCAAAATACTGCTGCCCGTCTTCTCACTCACACCTCTTGCTTTGACCATATAACTCTCCTCCTCCGTCTGCACTGGCTCCCTATTTCCTTCCGGGTCCAGTACAAGATCCTCATATTTGTTCATAGGTCCATTCACACCGGCACCCCCCCTTTACCTTGCTGATCAAGCTCACCTTCACACCCCTCACCGTTCCCTTTGGTCCATTCATGCCAATCGCATATCCCAAGCCCACCTGGAATCCACCCACTCCTCTGCTTTCTATTTCCTCAGTCCACGTCTCTGGAACTCGCTCCCCCTCCCTCCATTTAGAATCCTCATTCAAAACCTTTAAGGTTAAACTCAAAACTCATTTATTTTGCTCTGCCTTCAACCTCCCCCCACCCTCATTGATTTCCAGCTCCTTACTTGTTTCTTTGCCTTTTCTTGTCTGTCCTTTTGAAATTTTAATGGTGTTCTTTTTCCTTTCATTGCAGCCTTTTTTAAAACTTTGTAAACCACCCAGATGCCCTGGTTATGGGCGGTATAGCAAGTTTTTAATAAACATAAACACTTCTGCACCAGACTCAGATGTCCAGCAACCAGCAGGTGGATGCTTTCCACCTGCATTGGGATCAGGGTCTCCTTTTATGCTTTTCTTCCCATCCCCCTCATTCCCAAAATTCTTTTCAAGCTGTAGGCCAACAAGGGCTCCATAATTCTCATACCCCTCACTGACCACACCAACCATGATTGCCCCTGCTGCTACGTCGGACTCATTTAGCCTCTGATTGGGTTCTGCACCCAATCTCCTCTCCCAGGAGACGGGACATTGCTCTTTCCCAATCCACAGTGTCTCTGTCTCACAACTTGGTTGTTGAGAGCATAGCATTATAAGACTTTAACCTTACACAAGAGGTTAGGGCAAGGGTGGGCAATTCCGGCCCTCGTGCACCACAATCCAGCCTGGTTTTCATGATGTCCCTAATGAATATTCATGGACCTATTTCCATAAAATGGAAGGCAGTGGATGCCTAATGACATCATGAAAATCAGGCTGGATTGTGGTGCATGAGGGCCGGAATTGCCCACCCCTGGGTTAGGGAGATCCACCAGGCATTCCTGTGCATTCAAGTGGCATAGATTCTGTCTGTTGTTCCCAGAAGGATCTCGGTCCCTTCTCTGCTCCCATGGAGGCACTCCTCCAGCTGTCCTCAACAGGTCTCAAGACCAACTTGGTGAGAGTTCACTTAGTGCCATTGCAACCTCTCATCATCCTATTGGATGGACAGCCCATCTCCTCACAACTGCTAGTAGTGTGCTTTGAGAGGGCTCTTGCTGACCAAGCCACCCATTAAGCCACATCCAGTGGTTGGGATCTGTGTCATTCTAGCTCAGCTTCTTAAGCTGCCCTTTGAACCATTGGCTACGACCCCCCGTTAAAGTTTGTTTCTGGAAGATTATCTTCCTTATTGCCCTAACTTCAGCTAGATGCACTAGTGAGCTTCAGGCTTTGGTGGCGGACCCACCAGATTCCACCATGACAAGGTCATCTGTAGGACTCACCTGCATTTCATGCCAAAGGTGGTGTCTCCTTTTCATTTGAATCAGTCAGTTTACCTTCCTGTATTCTTTCCTAGACAGCATGTGTCTAGAGCAGAAGCAACTCTGCATACCCTTGACTGCAAGCGCGCGTTGGCTTTTTATCTCCAGAGAACTTGAGATCACCGTAAAGCCTCGCAGTTGTTCATTTCCTTTGACCCAAGTCACCTGGACTTCTTGGTATCTAAACGAACACTCTCCAAATGAATAGCGGACCGCATTTCATTTGCATATGACAAAGTAGGATTCTCCCTGGAGGGGCGTGTCACTGATCATAATGTTCATGCCATGGCTACCTCAATGAATATAATTTGGTCAATTAGTAGAGTGCAAAATCACTAATGAAGAAAAGCACTCTATTATAACAAAGTAGATAGTAATATCTCACACATTACTATAAAACATCACATGTTGCTTCTTTTTCATGGGATGCAAGGTCTCAGTAATCAAAGGGCTGGTGTACACCGTGACATACAATCACAAACACCAATCTCACTATGTCCAGTTCACATCAATGACCTTATCCCCTACCCTCCACACAGCATGTGAAGAGAGACCGTTAGAATAACCACTTAGCTTGCAACAGTAGATCTTAAGACACAATCTCTCTACCCCAACGCCATACTTCAAGCGCTCACAAGCGTTTCGCAAGAGAACTTGCTTCTTCAGGGGGATATTTAATACTAAAAAACATACCATAGCCATAAAGCAACCTATATAGAAACAAAAAACTATATACCTACTAACAAAACACACCTACACATTTAAAAATCCCATTCACATACCTGCAGCAGTTAAGCATACCATACGCAACCAAACCAGCTGCACATCTCAGTAGTCAGCTTCATAACAACGCGCATGTTTCTGAAGTCATGATGATTCCATTTAAAGAACTCTGAGCCAATCAACAGCTGTACTATCCATTATCCAACCAGACCCTGCTAAACACACCTCCCCCATTCAATCTGAGCATTAAGCCCGTCGGGGATTACCGTGCATACCAAAAAAATCCATTTCTGTTCACAGACCACCAAAGTCTGTTCCCGTGTTCGGCCCTCCCGGCCCGACATTACCTGGTCCAGACAGAAACTGCGTAAATTAGCAAAACAATGACCAATGAGCTACAATAGGAGCTTCCATAGCCTTACAAGCAATCCGACTTTTATGTTCCAAAATACGTTTCTTAAAGGATCTATTAGTTTCTCCAATATACAACAATCCACACGGACAAAATATTCCATACACTACAAAACATGAACCACAAGAAGTACTCTTTTTTTTTTTTTTTTTTTTTTAATCGAAAGAATTTATCCTTATACTGAAACTGAGAAATTTCCATCGATATTCCACATATTAAACATTGTCCACATGGTCTATGCCCAGCTTCAGAATTCACATCACATAACGGACGCAAAACCGCAGGACACAAATAATCCCGTGAATTCCGTTGCCTCTTCCAGACACATCTAATACTTCTCTTTTCAAGACCAGGGACAGAATTAACCACTCTAAGATGTTTCTTTAATATCCGCTGAATAGAGAGACTAAACGGGGAATATTTAGAGATAAAATTAACTTGATTATCCTCATCATTAATTTTTTCACGGGGTTTCAACAGTAAAGATCTTTTATTAAATGACGCCCGCTTAAAAGCATTGGAGACAACCCTCTCGGGATAACCTCTCGATCGAAAACATTCAGCCAACTTCTTAGACTGTTGTTTGAAATCACTATCATCAGAACAATTTCGGCGATATCTCACGAATTGCGAGAAAGACAGGCTATCATGGAGTTTCAAGGGATGCACACTTTCATAGTGCAAGAACGTGTTTTTATCAGTTGGTTTACGGTACACCGTAGTTCTCCAATTATTAGGAGCTTTACATACCAGCACATCTAAAAATGCGATTTCACAATCATGCACTGTACTGGTAAAATGAATATTAGCATCTCGATGATTCAGCCACTCCAAAAATTGTTGAAACACTATCCTAGGACCGTCCCATAAGACGAACACATCGTCTATGAAACGGCACCAAAGTTTAAGATACGAGGCATAAGGAAAATCAGACAACCATTGGGACTCAAACATGCCCCATATACAAATTTGCTATAGAAGGGGCCATCGTGGCCCCCATGGCTACCCCCGCAACTTGATGGTAGATCTTATCCTCAAAAACAAAATAATTCTCAAAAATCGCCAATTCAGCTAACCCCAGCAAAAAACAAATCATCTCATCTGAAAGGTCACCACGGCCTCGAAGCCCCTCTTCTACTACTTTAAGAGCTCCCATTTGAGGGATTGAGGTATATAAAGAGGTAACAACTAACGTAGCCAACAGTATACCTGGGACCCCAGCTAAAACTGAGTGATCATTCAAGATTTTAAGAAAATGAGTAGTATCCCGTAAGTATGCAGGGATATCCAGTAGTAATGGATGCAAAAAAATCTATAAAGACTGACAAAGGCTCAAGCACAGTGCCCCGTGTTGAAACAATAGGCCTGCCTGGGGGACACACATCATTCTTATGTATTTTAGGAAGCAGGTAAAATTTCGCTAAAACAGGAGAGGAGACATTCAAAAATGCATATTCTTTCTTAGAAATAAATTTAGATTCTAAGGCTTACTTAGTTAACACTTTAATCTTACTCTGCAAATTACTCGTGGGATCTACTGTTAACATATACACTTTAACATCATCCAGTTGACGCGCTGCTTCATGTAAATAATCTTCTCGAGCCCAAACTACTATGGCACCACCCTTGTCGGCCCTAAATCATCCAAAGCTGCTTGCTCTCTCTTAGATAAGGCATGAAAAGACTGTCGACAATGAGATGATTCAAGGCATTATAAATCTTGCAAAACTGTTTGAATACCAACAAGGCTGGAGGTATAGGAGCAGGAAGTGTCATCCTGATGTTAATGGAATTTTTATTCTTCGTGATGGAATAACATCAGCCACATTAACTTGAGGCTGTTGAGACGCAAAAAAAGCTTTTAGATGCAGCTTCCTCATTAAATTCTCAAAGTTCACTCTAAATTGAAAAGAGTCAAAATAAGTAGAAGGGACAAAAGATAATCCTCTATTAAGCACACTTAAATGGTCACAAGACAATTCAAAACTGGTCAAATTAACTACCAATGTAGAGAGAGGAGCAGTTTTGACAGTTGAAATTAATCTCTTTGCCGGCCTCGATTCCTGGGACGTCCTCGCATGGTCTCTTGTTTTTCTCTTTTTTGGCCCTCTTCTAAAAAAACCTCACCAGAAGATTTACCTGATCCAGAACCATTCGAACTAACTGAGGATAGATCAAAATCAACGTGCTTCTTTACTTTACGTCTTAACTTACGATTGGCATTCATCCAAGGATACACAAATCCAATAGTGTAATCTTCATAATCACGCTGTAGTTTTTTCTCTCTTGATTTCTTCACCTCTTCCCTCAAAGAATCGATCTGCTTCCGACAATCCTCCAATTCTGTCCATACGTTTGCTGTCCATTATTGTCTGGACAAGGACTCCTGCTGGGATGCCATGTTTGGTCAAGCTGTTCTCCAGCACCTCTTTCAGACTTCGGGATGGAGGGTAGGAGTTGCCTCTGACTTTTTACGATACCAGATATCCATGAGGGATCCATGACCTTGAAACCTACTCCGAGGCAAACCACCAGTTATGAGGTCACTTCATCTGGGAGCTAGGGAGTCCCATATGTGAAGACTACATGCCTGCTTGTTCCTGGAGATAGTGTAGTTGCTCACCTGTAACAGGTGATCTCCGGAAAAGCAAGAATTTAGTCTTCACAACCCACTCTCCTCCCCTAGGAGTTGTAGGATTTTCTTTTCTCTCTCCTTTTCTCGGCTACAAACTCAACTGAAGAGAGAGAGAGTTGGGAAGGCAACCACGCAGGTGAAGTGGAGTGCTCCCAAAAGTTTTCCTATTGGATGTTGGGGAGCGTTCCCACATGGGCTCCATCGGTACTGGCATCCCCTATATGTGAAGACTAAATTCCTGCTGTTCCTCGAGATCACCTGTTACAGGTGAGTAACTACGCTTTCTCTGTTCGTCTCAGGGTCTTGGTCTGGGGGGACAGTCTTTGCCTCTCTCTGCTCTTCTAGTCCTGTAGGTTGTTCCTTAGATTACTTTTTGTAATACTGTTTTTTTTAAAAAAATAAAAAGAACAGTAGGGAAGATAAGTTTTGCAATGGCTTTTGGTGCTCTCTTTGGAGTCTGCTTTGACAACAGGATACTGGTTTGGAGGCGGTGTGCACGGTCCTTAAGAGATAACATCACAAACCTGTCCTGCTCAGTCTCCTAGTTGCTGGTTGGTATTGATAACCCACATGTCTGGACTGGAGGCACTAAAGGAAAAATAATTAGCAGGCAAGATCTAATTACACCATAGGAGGTATAATAAAGACATTTAAATACCTCCAAGGTATAAATATATATTTAGAGGCAAGGCTTCTTTCAATTGAAAGGAAGCTTAAAGGCATAGGTCATAAATTACACTCGAGACGCCACCCTTTCACGTACAGTAATTCTTTATGAAAAGAATAGTGTCCTCATTTCCTCCACCACCACCAGGAGGCTATTCCTCATCTCAAGAAAGTATGGACTAGAGGCTCTAGGGAGACGAGGAAGGGAATGTAGAGCTTTGAAGCTGGTCTGGATAGGAAACTGGATGGATACTGTAGTCTTTATTTGCAGTTTTTTTTTTCTATTTCTGAACTATGCTTAGATATTTTATTTATTTAAACGGATTTCTATACCACCTTATCCTACAATCAAGGCAGTCTACACAGCAAGCAAGCAATCAACATACAGTGTCTAGTGTGCGCATGCATTGAACAGTGAATGCGTGTGTGTGTATAGGGTCGTTGATTCTTTGTGATCTTTTTACAACGTGCGCTATATACAATACTATGTACATCAGGACTTTACTTCAATACTATATATGTGTCGAACAGGGAGGGTGGTTGATCTGTGGTACTGTCCGTTGCATAGTTAGGTGACGTCACCGTAGTGCTCTATGAAGAGGGTCGTCTTGAGCAGTTTCCTAAATTCCTTAATGTCTGTTGACCGTAGCTCATCAGGGAGGGTGTTCCATATTGTTGGTGCTGCCTTTGATAGTGCTTGTTTTTTAGTGTCCTTGCATACCTTAGTGAGGTCTTTTGGTGTGTTGATGCGGTTGGCAGTGCCTCTCCTCCTTGGCCTTGTGCTGCTGTCTGGTTGTATGAGTGGTTGTAGGCTGAAGGCTGATAGCTGTTTGATTTTGAATATGTTTATGACTGTCTTGTATCTGATGCGGGAGCTGATTGGTAGCCAGTGGAGGTCTTTTAGCGTGGGTGTGATGTGTTCTTGTCTTGTGGTGCCAGCTATTATGCGTGCTGCTGTGTTTTGTGCCAATTTCAGTGGCCTGTCTGTTTTGTTAGGCCAAGATATATTGTGTTGCAGAAGTCTAGGATTGGGGTTATTAGTGCTTGACATACTGTGCGGAAGTGCTCCTGGGAGAGGGGAGGGGCTTAAGGCGTCGGATTATTTTCATCTTGTGGTATGCGTTTTTGGTGGTTCTGCTGATGTGGGACTGAAGGTTCAGCTCTTTGTCTAGCGTTACTCCAAGGTATTTTACTTCTGGTTGTATGGGTGTGGTTGTGTTGTCTATCTTGATGTTGAGTGGAGGGATGAAGCCGGCGTTTCGTGTGATGATCAGCGCCTCGGTCTTGTTGTAGTTTATAGTCAGGTTGTTGTCTTGAAACCAGCTGTTCATGTGCATGAGACACTCTGTTATCTTGGTGTAGTCTGGGTTTTCGAGGGTGATCGGTGTGTATATCATGTCGTCAGCATAGATTGTGTATTTTATCTTGTGTTTTTATGATGCTGCATATAGGCTGGATGTAGAGGTTAAATAATAGTGCCGATAGGGCGGATCCTTGAGGTACGCCTTGCATGACCTTTATGGGTCGGGATGTGTTGGGACTGATCTTGACCTGTATCTGTCTTTCCGTTAAGTAGGAGTGGAACCACCTCAGGGTGGCTCCATGGAGTCCGATGCTCTGTAGTATTGCTAGTAGAGTTCGGTGGTCCAGTGTGTCAAACGCTGATGAAATGTCATGAGTATTCCATTCTTGCTGTTGTCTTATGAGGTGTAGTATGTCGTTAATAGGTATAGCAGGAGTGTTTCGACTCCGTGTTTGGGGCGGAAACCGTGTTGGTTGAGGTCCAGTTGTGTGTGATTGTTGATGTGGTCTTGTAGCTGATGCTGTACAGCTTTCTCAATGATCTTTGCCAGTAGATGGATGCTTGATTGGTCTGTAAGCTGCTGGGTGGTTCTTGATGAGTAGCGATTTCTTCGGGATTGGTCTTATTGTGGCGAGTTTTAGCTGGTCTGGCATGATTCCTTGAGTTAGTGAACTGTGCACCATGTTGTGTATGGTGTGGATGAAGTTTGACTTTGTCGCCTTAATCCATGTCACTAGGCATGGGTCTGTTGTCTGTTGGGGCTGTGCTTGTATTGAGAGCGGTGATGATGTGTGAGAGCTGCTCTGTGGATGGGGTGCTGAATTTGTCCCATGTTTTTCTTGGGCGTGGGGGGAGAGGGGGTTGATTTGCTGCTTGTGTTTGTTTTCAGTTGTGATGCTGAATGGAATTTTTCTTGGATGTGGTCTGTGAATGCCTGTGGGTCTTTTTGTACTTCGCTCTCAGTTTTCTGTCCCTTGGTGAGGGTTTTCACAGTTTCGAAGAGCTCTCTCGGTTTGTTGTTGGATTTGAGTATGATGTTTGTGTGGTATTCTTTCGTCGTTTGGTTGATAAGTTCTTTGTATTCTCTTTGTTTTGTTAAGTATAGGGCCTGGGTGACTTGGTGTGTCTCCATCGACGTTCTAACTTCCTGAGTTCCCTCTTCTCATTCTGTATGACTTTTGAGTACCAGGGTGTGTGATGTGCTTTGGTGCGGTGAGTTTTCTTGGGTCTGTATTCGGTGGCTTTGGCAGCGGCATTGATGATGCTGTTCCATTTTCTGATTTGTTCGTCTAGATCCTCTGCTTCTGTGTTCAGGTGGGGTAGAGTGTCCTGTAGAAATTGGTCTCTGTCAAAGCTCTTAAATCATCTTTGTGCTGTTGGATTGTCCAGGTTCTCATCGTGGTTTCGCCATTGTGGCATAAACTTTATTTTGATTCTGTGATGGTCTGACCACGGTACAGGTGTGACATCGGGTGTGGATATGTTACTGCTGTCCATTAGAAAGTTGGGCACGAATATGAGGTCTGGTGATGATCCGTGTCTGTGTGTCGGGGTATTAATCAGTTGAGTGTCTTGTAAGGATAGAGCTCTGTCTTTTAGTATGGCTAGCAAGAACAAAGACTGGGGGGTAACATTTTTCCTAACCCCCTTGCCCCAACACTTCAGGGGGTATGATGGAGAGAAGCCAAATTTAGTATATTTATAAGGCAACATCTTTCCAAAATAGTGTCTCATTTGGTAAAAGGAATGACACATACAGAAAATAAATGTACCGTTAAAGCTCTGGAAATGATTTAATTGTCTGTAGTCACAGTGCATCTCTGGCCTGGCATGTGTGTCCCTTTGGGAAGAGATGTATTCTGCATAATTGCTTCTCTTTTTCCCCCTGTCATAGGCTGAATGGGAAGCACTGGAGATTGTGGATCATCAGTGGGCATTAGAAGATGTGGAAGAGGAACTGATGGCCAGGGACTTGAATTTTGAGGGGTTCTTCAGTCAGAACCCCCTACCACGTACCACTCTCTGAACAAGAGAAAGAGAAGAACTGCATGTCTCAATCCCACCCCTCAAGGAATATGCCCCTTGTGGCAAGAGCAAGGAATGAAAATGACTTACATGAATTAATGTCCTTGCAGTTGGGGCCTTGAAGTTGGATCAGTTAGCTATGGCAGATCTTGAGACTTTCACAAGGGAATGGCTCTCTAGTGGGTTTTTGGCAATTTTCAAGTCAACATTTGCCATAAATAGCATAACATTTTTTATATTAAGACCCTGTGTACTGACAAAATCTGAGCCACCTGGGGCTATCACAGCAGAGGCCATTGTATTTACTTTTAAAATAATGTGTACCAGTGTGTTACCAAGAGCATACTCTAAGCTCTGATGCAGTAAGTGGTGCATTAGAATGTTGTGCTAAGCATCAGCCCACAGCATTCTAAATCATGCACTAAACAAATTTTTATGGCCAATGCAGTAAACTAAGAAATGCAAATTAATTAAAGCACTATTAACAAATGTGTATTGACAGGAAAAAAAAACAGCATTGACTACTATGGTGATATGCAGCCATTTGTGTAATGTATTGGCAGGAAAGAAGACATTTAAAAATAAGACAACCAAAAAATAAGTCTGACTGCACTTTGTCCTCTACCCCTACCTTGTAAAAATTCTGTGAGGGTCTAGTGTGCTGCAGAATCACCCCCAACACTCCTTGGCAAGCTGAGCTAGAGCACCCAGCACAAGGAGGCTCTTGACCAGCCTTCAGTGAGGGACTGGACCCCACTCCAAACCAATTATACTTACCTGCTCTGAGAGGCATCTCTTTATGCCACAATTCTCCATGATGACATCTTACCCCTAGTGGTGCATCTCTTATCTGGATAATATTGACTTTATCTGGAAGCCTGACCCCTAGCGGTAGGTCCCAACACAGCACTAGGAGTTAGGTGCCACCATTTTAGAAGATGAAGCTGGAGGCAAGAAACAAGTGGGTATTGCTCCTGTCTCCCAAATTTGGAAGTGGTGGGGGGAGGTGTCCATCTGGGCAACTAGTGTTTTTTGTTTTGGGGGGGGGGGGGAGGATGGAAGATGCAAAAGGGCTATGGGTCACCAAGGAAATCTTTAGTGTTTGGGAGGTCCGGGGCACACTCAGGCCACCAGGGTTAGATGAGGGTTGTTTTTGGGTTTTTTGGCAATGGGGGGGGGGGGGTTAGAGCCCAGGATGCATTTTGTCATCGGGGATCTTAAGTGATCTGAGGTAAAGCCCCCTTACATCATCTTCCACCACCTGCTATCTGCAGAGAAACAGGTAACATCTCTTGATGCACTGAAATAAACAAGCTGTGCTAGTTGATTGTTTCATACCTTATAAAATTTAGAAAAGTATCCATCCACTGCAGGTCCTCCTCCTGACAAAAGGGATTTTATTGAAAACAGTGTCCCATGAGTAGAAATTGGCTTAGATACCATTTCTTTACCAGCCTTAAATCATTCTAGCAGTGACAGCAAATCAAGATAGCCATGAATATCCTCTAAAGAGACAGCATGTTCCAGCTTGTAAAGTTCTTTGCAGAACTGCACAAACCATTGCTGAATTTGCTTACTACCAAACATATCTTCCTCCTGTTTACCTTTAACTTTTGAGATATGAATCTTGGTGTTCAATTTTTTTATGGGCCAATATCCTGCTTGCCTATATATTTGCTTCAATTTTAGCAATTGACTTTGTCTAATTCTAGGCACTGAGCTCATCTCTTGCCGTCCCCAATTTTTGCAAAATAGACTTTGAGCTTACTGCTTTCTTATTCTTTTTCTAGATATGCTAGAATTTTCCAGTGCCATTAGCCTTCCATTCTTTATCTCTTTGTTGCTGCATCACTATTGCTATCAATTTTCCCTCATGTCTGCTTTTAAGCAATCCCATATTATAGCTGGCCCCTGTTCAGCTTTGTCATTCAGTTCTAAGTAATCCTGTTTCTTTCCTAATCTGGTTCTGCAACTGCTCGCCTAGTAAATAAAACTATTCTTAATTTTAAAAAACTGCTTTCCCTTATCTAAATCCTTCTGGACCAGGTAAACAACACAGGTACATGGTCAGATCAGGTTATAGTCTCTCTTGTTTTTATCAAGTAGTTTCAGGCACTCCTCTTCCATCAACCCAATATCAAGCCTGGAGTATGAAGAGTGTACATTTAAAATAAGCATCATCTCAAGTTCTTAAATTTAGTTGTCACCAAACATTCACCAATTTAAAGACAGAAATAAAGGGAGGGATATTCGGCAGTGGCAGCTAGCCATCGTCACTGAAGTCTAACTCTAGATTTCCTAATAGTCCCTCCAGGCCAGTCCAGTACAGATGGGTTATCTCCAGAAACAAGCAGGAATGTAGTCTTCACATATGGCCTTGGGTATCGTCGGTACCGACGGAGCCTGCGTGGGAATGCTCCCCAGCGTCCAATAGGAAAGCTTTTGGGAGCATCCCACAGTGCCTGCGTGCTGCCTTCCCGCCTTTCCCAACTGTCCCTCTCCAGTTCTTCATTTTCCATGGAGCCGACAGGTCACACATTCTGTCACCGCAGAAAAAATTCCCTTCTTTTTTTGTGATCGTGTCTGCCTTTCCTCAATGCTATACCGGTACCGCCGGTGGTTTGTTTTTTTTTTTTTTTTTAAAAAAGAAAAACCCCTTTCTTTCTGGAGTCTTTTCCAGTAATTTTCTTAGGTGCCACGTGCCATTTTGGGCACTAGGCCCAACTTTTCCCTCAGAATGGAAAAACCCGCTTCGGGTTTTAAAAAGTGTTCTAAGTGTGGCGGTACCATCTCTGTCACAGACACCCATGAGTGGTGCCTCAAATGTTTAGGTCCTGACCACTCTATTTCAAAATGTGTTGCCTGTGGGATGATGTCGAAAAGGGGCCGGCAAAACCAAGCTGCTAAACTTAGCACCCTTTTTCCCTCCGATGCAGCCTCCGTGGCATTGACGTCTTCCAGGGCTTCATCTTCCTCCCATGGATCTCAGGTAACTAAACATAAATCCAGCTGGTTCTCAAAGGGTAGATCTCCTTCTAAACATCGAGATGCCTCTGGCGTTGACCTTGAGGGACTTCAACGGGCAAAATTGCCCCGGCGAGAGGCTTCGGCTTCCAAAGCACTAATGGGGCTCCAGGATGTTCTCGAGGCTTCAACCTTGGCAGAACTACTGGTGCCATGCTCTGGGGTTCTGGCCGCTTCATCTGGCACTGATACCCAAGCATTAGCAGCGTCGATAGACCAGAGATTCTTGGCAATTGAATGCAGTCTGGCGGCTCTTCTTTCTGCCTCGATGCCCCTGAAACCGCTTCAGACAGTTCAACCAGTACCGGCACCGACTGCATCGACATCGGCAGGTATTCTACCAGGAAAGAGTCATGCGTCTCTATCCAGCATCGACAAGTCGGTACCGGACCATTCCGATGCCGACTTCGATCAGTACCATGCCTTGCACGATCACCCGGATTGGAGATACATCGAATCCTCGGATGAGTCTGAAGACTCTGAAAGCTCTGCCGATACCAAAGTACTTCTTCTTGAGGATTCCTCTTCTCCTCGGCATAGGATGTCTCCACCAGAGAATATGTCCTTTCAGGATTTTATCAGAGATGTGGCCTGAGGTCTTTCCATCACAGTGGCTCCTGAAAAGAGCCTAGGGCAAAGGAATTAGAAATCCTACAATACCCTAAAGCTCCCAAGGAGGCAGCTACCTTACCTATTCATGAGATCTTGCATGATCTTATGTTAAGGATGTGGGAAATGCCTCTGACCACATATCTCCTCACTCTTGAAGACTCGACACCATGTATCGAGTTCCTCCTTGTCCTGGGTTTCAGAAGACTCAATTACCACACCATTCCATGGTGGTGGAATCAGCCATGAGACAGATAAAGAGTGCAAAAAGACATGCATCTAATCCTCCAGGATGTGAGTGTAGGACTATTGACGCCTTTGGACGTCGATCCTTCCAGGCTTCCATGCTTTCTGCTAGGATCAGTTCCTATATCTTGTATATGGGAATGTTCCTTAAGGAGGTCACAGGAGACTTAGAGCTCATGAGCCCTCTCCTTCCTGATGATAAAAGGCAGATTATCTTACTCTTGTTAAACATGCTCAGGATGTTTCCAAGTTTGTGAATCGTGCAGCCTTTGACTGCTTTGAATGCATAAGCAGAACCTCTGCTATTGCCATAGGTGCACGTAGAATTGCCTGGCTCCAGGCATCTGACTTGGAAATCTGGGTACAGGACAAACTGGGGAATATACCTTGCACAGGAGAGAATCTCGTTGGCAAGAAATGACAGGAAAAAGCTAATGAGAGAGATGCTGACAATATCACTTTGGATAGATTGTCTAAATCTGCAGCTGATCCTGCGAGGAAAAAATCCTCTAAGAAACCATTCTTCAGCAAGAAGAAAAAGTTTTATCCCTCCTATACCCAGCAGGGACATCGTTTAGGTCAGTCTGTCCAAAAGGGACAGCAGCAACAGCCTAGGCAACAAAGGAAACCAAAAGTAGCTAAGCCTCAACCGGCTCAGCAGACTCAGCCTCCACAGGGGCTTTGACTCCTGTCTAGAGCACTTTGCCTTCCTGGCCCTGAACGGCACAGAACCCTCCACCATCCCAGGAAGGTTATGTCATTTTGCCCCCAGAATGGGGTCAGATAACATCAGAAAATTGGACTCTATTGTAAGAGAGGGGTACAAGCTTCATTTCCTCAGCATGCCCCCTCCTGCAATGGTAAGACAGTTCAATTCTCAGACCTCTCTCAACGACCGGTTAGGTCAAGAGGTCACTGTGCTCCTTGCTCAAGGGGCAATAGAAGAGGTACCCATTCCCCAACAGGGTTTTACTCCCCCTATTTCCTTATTCCAAAGAAAATAGGAGGACACAGACCCATTCTAGACATCAGAGAATTGAACAAATTCCTGTTCAAAGAGAAGTTTAAAATGATTTCTCTAGGAACGCTGCTGCCATACCTTCAGAGTCAGGATTGGCTTTGTTCTCTAGATCTCAAGGATGCGTACATTCATGTTCTCATCCATTCAACTCACCGAAAGTTCCTTCGATTTCTGTTTCAAGGGAAGCACTACCAATACAGGGTTCTTCCTTTTGGCCTGGCCTCTGCACCAAGGGTGTTCACAAAATGCATGGCTGTGGTAGCAGCATTTCTCCATACCCTGGGAATATTCGTCTTCCCTTACTTAGAAGTCTGGCTCATTCGAGCCCCTTCAGAGCCAGAGGCCAGGGTTGCTCTCTCTTGCACAATTGGCATCCTTCAGTATTTGGGGACTTGTCATAAACTTCCCACAGTCCAACCTTGCTCTCACTCAATCCCTAGAGTTTATAGGAGCTCTGCTGGATACCAGACAGACAAGGGCCTTCCTTTGACAGCCCCGCTGCCTTCGCATTGTGCGGTTAGCTTCCCAAGCAGTGCTAAAACCTTACCTCACTGCTTGGGAAATGTTACAGTTGCTAGGCCACATGGCATCCACCGTGCATGTGGTTCCTTATGCTCGCCTCCATAAGAGGGCAGCCCAGTGGACCTTATCCACTCAGTGGACTCGGGCATCAGGATTGCCTGTCAGACAAAATAGCAAACTCAGATCGCCTTATTTTGTTCCTCCAATGGTGGCAGTTGCCCAAAAACCTTTTGGTGGGGTCTCCCTTTCAGCAACCCCCACCCCAAGCCACTTTGACAACAGATGCTTCACAGGTGGTTTGGGGAGCCCACCTGCAAGGCCTCTCTACCCAGGGTACCTGGACTCCACAGGAGGTCTATCTCCATATCAATCTCCTGGAGCTCAGAGCAATCTTCCTTGCTCTTCGAATATTTCACACCCAGCTCAGCTACAAGACAGTCCTAGTTCAAACGGACAATCAAGTAGCCATGTTCTGTGTGAACAAGCAGGGTGGAACAGGCTCTCTGTAGCTCTGCAACGAAGCTTTGCAACTATGGGCCCTCGCCAGAGTATCAGATTCATCTCCTTGCGGTGTATCTTCCAAGCATTCAAAACTCTTGGGCAGACAAACTCGGTCGAGTTCTGCTTCCACACGAATGGTCTCTCCATGCAGACCAGGTGGCCAAAATTTTTCAAATTTGGTGAACCCCGGACATAGACCTCTTTGCAAGTCTGCTGAATGCCAAACTTCCCTGGTTCTGTTCCAGAATTCCGGCTCAAGGTTGTCAGGCCAGGGATGCTTTCCTCCTCCATTGGGGTCAGGACTTCCTGTATGCCTTTCCACCCATTCCCCTAATTTCCAAAACCCTGTTCAAGCTTCAGAGAGACAAAGGTCATATGATCCTCAGCTCCACATTGGCCATGGCAAATGTGGTACCCTCTGCTCCTACATCTCTCTCAAGCTCCGCCTCTGGAGTTAGGATCTGCTCCAGATCTCCTTTCTTAAGAGGACGGGATGTTGTGGCATCCCAGTCCCCAGTCTCTGCATCTCAGGGCCTGGTTGCTGAAAGCCTAGAACTTCATGGTCTTAACCTTTCCCGGCAGGTGAAGGATATCCTTCATGCTTCCAGGAAACCTTCCACAAGACGCTCTTATGCATTTACTTGGAAAAGGTTTACCATATGCTGCTCACAGAAGCGTCTTAACCTCTTGCAATACCTCTGCAATTATTACTGGAGTACCTCCTTCATTTATCAAATGCAGGGCTTAAGATTTATTCAGTGAGAGTCCATTTGAGAGCTATTGCAGCTTCTTTCAAGCCTCTAAATGGACAACCTATTTCCTCTCATCCTTTCATAGCGAGATTTATGAGAGGCCTTCTTTTAACGAAGCCTCCCATTAAGCCACCACCGGTGGCATGGGACTTGAATCTAGTACTTGGGCAGCTCACGAAACCACCCTTTGAACCATTAGCCACTACCTCTTTGAAATTCCTTTCCTGGAAAGTTATCTTTCTCATTGCAATCACATCAGCACGTCGCATCAGTGAATTGCAAGCCTTGGTGGCTGATCCTCCTTATACAAGGTTCCATCATAAGGTAGTCCTTAGGACTCATCCACACTTTATGCCAAAGGTGGTTTCGCCCTTTCATTTGAACCAAGCGGTTTTACCTTCCTGTATTCTTTCCAAAGCCTCAAGCTTCAAATGCAGAAAGAAACCTTCATACTTTGGACTGTAAAAGAGCTTTGGCCTTTTACTTGCAAAGGACACAGCAACATAGAAAATCCTCTCAACACTTTGTTGCTTTTGATCCTAGTCATTTGGGACTTCCAGTCTCCAACAGGACACTGTCCAACTGGTTTGCACAGTGTATATCTTTTGCCTATGAGAGTAAGAATCTTCCTCTTGAAGGCCATGTTACAGCTCACAATGTGAGAGCCATCTTCACTCTGTCTATCAACGACATCTGTCAAGCAGCTACTTGGGCTTTGGTTCATAGCTTCACAGCCCATTACTGCTTAGACAAGGACTCCCGCGGGGATGCCTTGTTTGGTCAGGCTGTTCTTCAACACCTGTTCCAGACTTAACTCCTACCCACCATCCCTGGTAGGATGCCAGAGATCCATGGGGGGAAGTGGAGCCCTTTCACAAGGGCGCACAACTTTCTGGGGCCATCTCCCTGGCATCTGCAGCTAGGGAGTCCCCATATGTGAAGACTACATTCCTGCTTCTTCCTGGAGATAGCATAGTTACTCACCTATAACAGGTGATCTCCGGGAACAGCAGGAATTTAGTCTTCACAACCTGCCCACCTCACCTAGGAGTTGTATTTCTCCCTCTCTCTTTTGTCTCAGCTATAAACTCAACTAGAGGGACAGTTGGGAAAGGTGGGAAGGCAGCACGCAGGCGCTGTGGGATGCTCCCAAAAGCTTTCCTTTTGGACGCTGGGGAGCGTTCCTGCGCAGGCTCCGTTGGTACTGACAATACCCAAGGCCATATGTGAAGACTAAATTCCTGCTGTTCCTAGAGATCACCTATTACAGGTGAGTAACTATGCTTTCTCCGCCCACCAACAGCTGAGGGTTGATTATGACAGAGTTCTTATGTCACCTTACAAGAGCTCCCTTTTCAGCTCTAGAACCCAGTCTTTTAGTCCTCAGCAGTGGACTTCACTGAAAGGACGATGATTAATCTCCAGGAACAAGCAGGAATGTATTTATTTATTTATTTTTATTTAACTGCATTTATATCCCGCTTTTCACCGGGTCAAAGCGGTGTAACATGTAACATAGGGAGGGGTAATTTCTTTTAGGGTGGGGCCATCACCAGGGTCAACAATTAATGATTATGGGTAGACATGGACATGATTTACTTCTGCTGAATCTAAGTATTAGGTCATGGTGGTGTTTCCGTTCAGAGATGTTCACGGAATAGGATTGTCTTCAGCTGTTTCTTAAATGATGTGATGTCATTGTTGTTCTTGATGTGGTTTTTTAGAGAGTTCCAGAGGGATGGAGCATAAAGTTCGAATGCTCTGTTGCAGGTCCCTTGTGTGGATTTGGTTCTTTTGTGGGGGACAACGATAGAGTTATTGGAGGAATGTCTGGTTGATCTGTTGTGGGATGGTCGAGGCAGTAAGGAGTGTAGTGAGGTGTTCCGTGCTTGGTGGATAGTTTTGTGGATGAGTAAGATGGCTTTGTACTTGATTCTTGCTTGCAGTGGAAGGAGGTGAAGGTCTCTTAGGATTGGGGTGATGTGCTCCCGTTTTTTTGCATTTTGAATAATCCTTGCTGTAGTATTTAAGGCAGTACGGAGGGAGTTGGTGTGCGAGGCAGGAAGTCCATGATAGATTATGTTGCAGAAATCCAGATGAGGGAGTGTCACAGCTTGCATCACTGTCCTAAAGTCGTGAGGTTCTAGGAGGGGCCGGAGTCGTTGGATAGTTTTGGCTTTGTGGAATATCATCCCAGCGGTTTTGTTGATTTGTTGTTTGAAGGTGAGAGCTTGATCAATGATGACGCCTAGATATCTTATTTGAGGCTGGATTTGGATTTGTGTGGTTCCCATGTTGAGGTGGGTAGGTGGTTTGAAGTCAGGTTCTTTTGTTACTATTAGGGCTTCGGTTTTCTTTATGTTGATGGATAGATTGTTCTCCTGTAGCCAGTTGGCCACGTCGTTGAAGCAGGCTGATAGCTGTTCGTTTTTTGGGTTGGTGGTTGTAATTGGTGCGTAGAGCATTATGTCGTCCGCGTAGATGTGGAAGTTGATGTTGTGGGTGCATATGATTGAGCATAGTGGACGGAGATATATGTTGAACAACATGGCTGATAGGGTGGATCCTTGGGGTACTCCTTGAAGTTGTTGGTAGGGGGCGAAGTTGTGGAGAGGGTGCGAATCCGTTGCTGTCTGTTAGTTAAGTAGGATCTGAACCATTGGAGTACAGTGTCTTTGATTCCAATTGTTTGTAGTCTGTGGATGAGGATTTCGTGTGAGATTGTGTCGAAGGCCGCTGATATGTCTAGGAAGATCAGGATGTATCCCGAATTTTTCTCTTGTGTTCCGATGATGAGTGTGTTCATTAGGATGGTCATGAGGGTCTCAACTCCATGTAGTGGTCGGAAACCGTGTTGCTGTGGGTCAAGTATGTCGTTGGTGTCTAGATGATCTTGAAGCTGGTGTTGGACTATCTTTTCTATTATCTTGGTGTCGAGGGGGAGGCTTGCCACTGCTGTAGGAGGTGGGGTCCTTGGGGTCCAGGTTGTTCTTCTTTATGGTTGGTCGGATGATTGATGTTTTGAGGGCATCTGGTATGTATCCTTGTTTAAAGGATTCGTTTACGATGTGAGTTAGTGGGGTACTCAGGTCTTCCTTGGTTTTCTTTATCCATTCGGTAGGGCAGGGGTCCAGTGGGGAGGTAGTGGTGTTCAGACAGGAGATGGTGGAGGATATTTCTTCCTTTGAGGTTTCATTGAATGTATTCCAGTCAGCGTTTATGGTGATTCCTGGGTATGTTCTTGTGGCTGTAGCGCAGCGGTAAGGTTGTTGAGGTTGCTGAAATTGTTTGTATTGTCGGGCCAAGAGATCCGAGGGGATATCTGGGGGTTGATCGGAAGTGGTTGGTGCCTTTGTCAGTTTTTTGGCAATTTGGAAGAGTTCTCGAGGTTTGTTTGCAGCGGTCGAGATGATTTTGGTGTGGTAGTTTCTCTTTGCATTGTCGGTTTCTGAGTGGTAGGCAGCGAGTTCATATAGGTATTGCTTTTTGTCTTTGTCATTTTTGTTTTTTCTCCATTTTCTTTCTGTTCTTCTAAGTTTTGTTTTCAGTTTCCGGAGGTCAGGGGTGAACCAGCGGGCCTTTGAGGAGATGGGCTTGTTGCTGGTCTTGTTTATAGTTGCTCTGGATGCTGAGGAGATTGTGGTGTTCCAGTTGTCCATGAGGTCATCAAGGTTATTTGAGTTCGTAAGTAGATTAGGTAGGGTCAGCGTCAGGAAGTCTTCTTTGTTGAATGCTTTGAATCTTCGTGTGTGTTGAGTGTATCCTCTGTTTGTATTTGGTTGATATGCGTGGGAGAGGTGGATGATGTAATGGTCTGACCATGGGACTGGTGAGATTGTTGGACTGCTGCATGAGGTGGATGTCTGGGAGTTCAGGAATATGAGGTCCAGTGTGTTTCCTTTTTCGTGTGTTGGTTCATTTATGATCTGCGATAGGTTCATTGCTGTCATGGCGTTAAGGAATGTTTCTGTTTGTGTGTCTTGGAGGGATGGGAGATTGAAGTCTCCTAGTATAATTGGTTCCTTTGATGGGTCGATGCTTTTGGAGATCAGGTGCAGTATCCTTGGTAAGTCAGAGTTTGCAGCGGGTGTTCTGTAGACCAGGCATATTGTGAGGTTTTTGTTAGTGAGGGTAAGGATGTAGTCTTTACATATGGGTATTGTCGGTACCAATGGAGCCTGCGTGGGAACGCTCCCCAGCGTCCAATAGGAACGCTTTTGGGAGCATCCCTCAGCACATGCGCGCTGCCTTCCCGCCTTTCCAACTGTCCTTCAGTTCTTCGTTTTCCGTGGAGCTGACAGGATGTATTCCCTGTCACCGTAGAAAATTCTGTCTTTAAATTTCTTTTCTTGTGGTCGCGTTTGCCTACCGCACAACGCTTACCGGTACCACCGGTTCTTTTCTTTAAAAAAAATAAATAAATAAAATTACTCAGGCTTTACACTATTTCTCTTCAAAAACCTTTCTCTTTGGTGCTTGGGCACTAGGCCCCATATTCCTAAAAAATGGAAAAGCCAACTAGTGGTTTTAAAAAATGTACTAAGTGTGGCGGTACCATCTCTGTCACTGACACCCATGATTGGTGTCTTAAATATTTAGGACCTGAACATTCTCCAACTGAATGTCTCTCCTGTATGGGGGATGATTAAAAGAGGAAGACAGAACCGAGCTGCAAAGCTCAGTACCCTCTTCGGATGCCAGATCCATTGCATTGACATTGTCAAGGGCCTCTTCTTCCTCCCATGGATCTCAGGTAACTAAACATAAAAGCCGGTCCTCAAAGGGTAGCTCTCCTGCTAAGCAGTGAGAGGCCATGGGCATTGCCCTTGAGGGAACCACACCGGCAAAACGGCCCCAGTGGGAGGCTTCGGCTTCCAAAGCATTGATGGGGCTTCAGGATGTTATTGAGGTCTCAACCTTGCAAGAACTACCTGTGCCCATGCTTAGAGGTTCCGGTCATTTTTACCGGTACCAACACCCAGGCTTCGGCAGCGGCGATAGACCAGAGGTGCCTCGCTATCAAGCGCAGCATCGCAGCTCTTCTTTCAGCTGCGGTACCGGTGGTCCAACGGGCACCGGTACTGACAACGGTACCGACGGTACTGGCCCCGGTGGGAATTCTTCCCATGCCATATCTGGCTGGAATCGACAGATCGGTATCGGGTCAGCTTGGTACTGACTTTGATCGGTACTGGGACTGTGCTTTGCAGGAGCATCGGGGTCAGGAATACTTCGATTCCTCCGATTCTGAAGACTGACAATTCTGCTGGCACTAGAGGTTTTCTCCCAGAAGATCCCTCTTCTCCCCAACGCAGAATGTCACCTCCAGAGGACATGTCTTTTCAGGATTTCATCCGTGATATGGCCAAAGGTCTTTCAATCACAGTAGCTCCTGAAGAGGAGCCCAGAGCAAAGGAATTGGCAATTCTCCAATATCCTAAAGCTCCTAAGAAGGCAGCCACTCTGCCTATCCATGAAATTCTGCATAACTTGATGCTCAGAATGTGGGAAACACCTCTGACTACTTCTCCTCACTCTAGGAGACTTGATGCTATCTATTGAGTTCCGCCATGTCCTGGATTTCAGAAAACTCAGCTGCCACACCATTCAGTGGTAGTGGAATCAGCCATGCGTAGGATGAAAAGTGCAAAGAGGCATGCATCCAATCCTCCAGGTCGTGAATGCAGGACTCTGGAGGCTTTTGGGTGACAAACCTTTCAAGCTTCCATGCTTTCAGGTGGATCAGTTCATATATTCTGTATATGGGAATGTTCCTCAAGGAAATCACAGGAGACTTGGAACTTATGAGCCCATTTCTCCCAGATGACAAGAGACAAGATTTTCTTGCTCTAGTTAAGCATGCTGAAGATGTCTCCAAGTTTGTTAATTGTGAAGCCTTTGACTGCTTCAAATGCATCAGCAGAACCTCTGCTATTGCCATTGGCGCATGCCGGATTGCCTGCCTACAGGCATCAGACTTGGAGACTTGGGTACAGGACAAGTTAGGCAACATTCCTTGCACGGGGAGAATCTCTTCGGCAAGAACTGGCAGGAAAAGGCTAATGAATTAGATGCTGACAATACTACCTTAGATAGATTGTCAAAGTCTACAGCCACTCCAGGCAAAAAGAAGCCTTATAAAAAACCCTCTTTCAGCAAAAAGAGGAAGTTTTATCCTTCCTATACCCAGCAGAGTCAAACTCAAGGTCAGGTTGCCCAAAAGGGACAAGCTAGACAGCAAAAGAAGCCAAAAGGCCTGAGAGCCCAAACAGCTCTCCAGGTTCAGCCCCCTCAAGGGCTTTGACTCCTTCCTAGAGAGCTTTGCCTTCCTGCCTCTGAGGGGTCCCCAACCCCCCAATATTCCGGGCAGGTTATGCCACTTTGCCAACAGATGGCATCAGATAACAGGAGACGATTGGACTTTGTCCATTGTAGGAGAAGGGTACAAGCTTCATTTTCACAGCATGCTCCTTTCTACAATTCTAAATCAATTCAATTCCCAAACCTCCGCAGACAATCTGCTAGATCACGAGGTCTCGACAATTCTTGCCCAAGGGGCAATAGAGGAGGTACCCATTCTTCAATGGGGTGCAGGGTTCTACTCCCCCTATTTTCTTATTCCAAAGAAAACATGAGGACACAGACCCATTCTGGACCTCAGAGAATTGAACAAATATCTGTTTCGAGAGAAGTTCAAGATAATTTCTCTAGGAACTCTTCTGCCATACCTTCAAAGCCAGGATTGGCTTTGCTCTCTAGACTTAAAGGATGCATACACTCACATTCTCATCCATCCAGATCACAGGAAATTCTTACGTTTCCTTTTCAGGGGAAAACATTTCCAATACAGGGTTCTTCCCTTTGGTCTGGCTTCAACACCAAGGGTATTCATGAAGTGCATGGCAGTAGTAGCTGCATTTCTACGAACCCTGGGGATTTTCGTCTTCCCTTACATTGACGAATGGCTCATTCAAGCCCCTACAGTTGCAGAGGCCAGCACTGCACTGTCCCGTACAATGCGAATCCTCCAATACTTGGGATTGGTAATAAACTTCCCAAAATCTCAACTAGTTCCTTCCCAATGCCTGGAATTCATAGGAGCCTCTCTAGATACCAGACAGGCAAAGGCTTTCCTTCTACAGGCCCGGGGTCTTCGCATAATGCAACTAGCTTCTCAAGCAGCAGGCAAATCCTCCCTCACTGCTCGAGAACTACTGCAGTTACTGGGACATATGGCATCCACAGTTCATGTAGTCCCATTTTCTTGCCTCCACATGCGAGCAGCTCAGTGGACCCTTTCCACACAGTGAATACAGGCCACAGGTCATTTGTCAGACAAAATAATAAACTCTCAATGTGTAATTTTGTCCCTCTAATGGTGGCAATCACTAGAAAACCTGACAGTGGGGTCTCCCTTTCATCAATCCCTTTTTCAGGCCACCCTGACGACAGATGCATCACAGGTGGGTTGGGGAGCACACCTGAATCATCTCTCTACCTAGGGAACCTGGACTCCACAGGAGACTGGTTTACACATAAACCTCCTGGAATTAAGAGCAGTCTATTTAGCTCTTCAAGTATTCCATGCCCAGCTCAGCTACAAGACAGTCCTAGTCCAGACGGACAATCAAGTAGCCATGTTCTATGTGAACAAGCAGGGCGGAACAGGCTCTCTGTCGTTATGCAACGAAGCTTTACGACTGTGGGCCCTCGCCAGAGAGCATCATATTCACCTTCTAGTGGTGTATCTTCCAAGCATTCAAAACCTTTGGGCGGACAGACTCAGTCGCGTACTGCTGCCTCATGAGTGGTCCCTCCACATACACCAGGTGGCAAAGATATTTCATCTCTGGGGTACTCCAGACATAGACCTCTTTGTAAGTCCACTGAATGCCAAACTTCCCTGGTTCTGTTCCAGGATTCCGGCTCACAATTGTCAGGCAAGGGATGCCTTCCTCCTTCATTGGGGCCAGGACTTCCTTTATGCCTTCCCACCCATTCCCCTCATCCCCAAAACACTCTTCAAGCTTCAGAGAGATGGGGGTTGCATGATTCTCATAGCACCATGATGGCCACGCCAAACGTG
The DNA here is from genome assembly GCA_033557465.1 of Ichthyophis bannanicus. NCBI lineage: Eukaryota > Metazoa > Chordata > Amphibia > Gymnophiona > Ichthyophiidae > Ichthyophis > Ichthyophis bannanicus. Next base: position 738,217,270 of record CM066032.1, on the reverse strand, counting down.
GTATCCCCTGCTTCTACATCTCTCTGAAGCAGCACCTCTGGAGTTAGGGCATGCTCCAGATCTCCTTTCTCAAGAGAACGGGACGCTATGGCACCCAAATCCCCAGTCCCTGCACCTCATGGCCTGGTTGCTGAAGGCGTAGACCTCCAGGATCTCAACCTGTCCCAACAAGTAAAGGATATCCTTCAGGCTTCTAGGACAATTTCCACAAGAAGATCTTATGCCTTCAAGTGGAAACATTTTACTATATGGTGCTGCAAGAAGGGATTAAACCCCCTTGGCATACCCTTGGAATTGATACTAGAGTATCTCCTTCACTTATCAAATTCTGGTCTAAAGACCAATTCAGTAAGAGTTCATCTTAGTGCAATTGCAGCTTCTTATAAGCCTCTAAATGGACAACCAATTTCCTCTCATCCACACATATCAAGATTTATGAGAGGCCTTCTATTAACCAAACCTCCCATCAAGCCACCTCCAGTGGCATGGGATCTAAACCTAGTTCTCGGGCAGCTTATGAAGCTGCCTTTTGAGCCTTTAGCCACTACAGCCCTTAAGATTTTGACTTGGAAGTTCATCTTCCTAATTGCAATCACCTCTGCACGTTGCATTAGTGAATTGCAAGCTTTAGTGGCTGATCCTCCTTATACTAGGTTTCATCATAAGGTTGTTCTTAGAACTCCTCCACACTTTATGCCAAAGGTGGTTTCGCCTTTTCATTTGAATCAATCAATTTATCTTCCTGTATTTTTTCTGAGGCCTCATGCCTCTAATGCAGAAAGAAACCTTCATACTTTGGATTGTAAAAGGGCCTTACAAAGAACACAGCAACATAAAGTCCTCGCAACTTTTTATAGCTTTTGACCCTAGTCATTTGGGACTTCCAGTCTCCAAAAGAACTTTATCTAAATGGATTGCCCAATGCATATCCTTTGCTTATGAGAGTAAGGGTCTTCCTCTTCAGGACCATGTCACAGCTCATAATGTGAGAGCCATGGCTAATCTCCACTCTGTGTCTATCGATGACATTTGTCGAGCAGCCACATGGGCTTCGGTACACACCTTCACAGCCCACTACTGCCTGGATAAAGACTCCCGTTGAGATGCCTTTTTTGACCAAGCTGTTCTTCGCAATCTCTTTCAGACCTAATTCAACTCCTACCCACCACCCCTGGTGGAATGCCAGAGATCCATGGGAGGAAGGATGCCTACTTTTCTAGGGTGGCACCTTCCTGGGGCTATCTCTCTGGTATCTTCAGCTAGGGAGTCCCCCATATGTGAAGACTACATTCCTGCTTGTTCCTGGAGCTAGTGTAGTTACTCACTTGTAACAGGTGATCTCCGGGAACAGTAGGAATTTAGTCTTCACAACCCACCCACCTCCCCTAGGAGTTGTCTTTCTATCTCTTTCCTTTCTCCCTCTATCCTTTCACTCAGCTACAACCTTAACTGAAGAGGGACAGTTAGCGTGCATGTGCTGAGGGATGCTCCCAAAAGTGTTCCTATTTGATGATGGGGAGCGTTCCCGTGTAGGCTCTGTTGGTACCGACGATACCCATATGTGAAGACTAAATTCCTGCTGTTCCCGGAGATCACCTGTTACAGGTGAATAACTACGCTATATTGGTGTAGGTGAGGAGGGCAGGCAGTGCTGCAGGGCCTGCCTAGATTCCTTACTCTGGCAGAGTTACAGGATTGCCTGGGGTAAAACTACCTGGGTGTCCCAGGTCCCTCCTCCTTCCCCCCCCCCCCCTGAATAATCCAATGGTCTATGAGCAACAGGCTAAGGGGGTCTGTCTTACGTGCCATAGGTTTTTGTTTTTTGGCTCCAATTGTGCTGCCTTGCCTGTAGAAGAGCATTGCAGTTAATGTTTTTAAAGAAAACAATAAAGGTAATAAAATAAGAGAAATGGAACAGGAATTGGGTGCAGCGGCTCAAATTGTAAGTAATGGTGTTAAAGTAGGGAATTGGGTTGGTACAGCCAGAGCTCCCACATGGCCTTCCTTTTTCTTGTGGTTCTGGGTGGTACGTGTTTTGGTGAGTGGCATGTTTGGCCTCCCCTTCATGCCAGTGCCGATAACTGTGTCTGGGCTCTGGCACAAGCATGGGCTGGTGGCAGAAGTGGAGCATTACTGCTAGAGTCCAATTTTTCAAGGCACTGCAGTGCATTGGGGACGGCCTTGGGAGTGCGATCATGCCCTCAGACAAGGAGAAAGCAGGCAGAGGGTGTGATTTTGGAGGGAAATGCAGCCATTTCCTCGGTAGAGATAGGCAAGCAGGGTAAGAAAAAAGTCAAACGTAAGGGGAGCCAGGGTTTAGAGCAAGCTGGAGCTGTGCACTGTTCAGAGGGCTTAAAGTCTGGGGGAAAAAATGGACTCTCATCTTTGCATAAGGCATACTGCCTGAAGTGGAGAATTTATGCCTGAAGTATGCTGGAGCTGGGGCTGCACATGATACCCTGCAGGAGGAGACTTCTTCAGTTAAGAGGTCTAGAGAAGATCCTGATGCCTGGTTGGGTGAGGACTATCTGCTGTCGAGAAGCTTGAGGAGGGTCCCTCAGACCTCTGAGGGGAGTTGGGTGCTTGATGCTGGAAGAGGGTGAAATTCTTTTAGGAGAAAATCCCAGTGCGGTTTGAGTATTTCACAGGGAGAAACTATTTATTTAGCTAGCTGTATTTATATTCTGCTTTTCACTGGGTCAAAGCGGTCAATTGGGGGATACATTTAACACAAGGGGATATGACACACGCTAATACAGGGAACATGGGCAATGGAGGGTTAAGTGGCTTGCCCAAGACCACAAGGAGTGCCTATAGGACTAGAAATCCCAGTCCCTCCGGACTGAGATTGCTGTCCCCAGGTGGGACTTGAACCCCTGGCCCTCCGGCCTGAAGTACCTTGTCCTAACCATTAGACCACTCCCTCCCTATTAGCTGTTATTAAACAATCTTTGGCAGCACTGAATATAATGCCCCTACCTGCAGTGGCAGAGGAGCCTCTGGAAGACCACTTACTGCAAGGTTGCAAGGTGGCCCAGGTTTGTTTCCTAGTGCAGAGTGATCAGGAAAATGATTGATTTGGAATGGGAGTGTCCAGAGGCTACGTTGAGAGGCAGTAGGACCATGACTGGGACTTGCTGTGAATGCCCAAGGTTGATGCCTTGGTCTCAGCTGTGATCAAAAAGGCCACCATACTGGTCAAAGGCGGGACAGTGCTAAAGGACCTTCAAGATTGTAAGCTGGAGTCCCCTGCTCAAGCAGGCATTTGACACCAGTGCCTTGATGCTGCAGGTTGCTATTTGTGGGGCATATGTTTTCTGTGCATCCATTTGTGGGATTAAGGGGTTGGTGCCACCTGACCTGGAGGGGCAGGCGGCTTTGGATGGTGCTAAGCTGGAGTCTGCTTCAACTTATCTGGCAGATGCTTTCTGTGATCTGGTTCGGGCATCCTCTAAGACTATGGCCACCATCATTGCGGCACGTTGTTTTTTTTGTGGCTCCGCAATTGGTCAGCGGATGCTTCCTCTAAGGCCAGACTAAGTAAGCTCCCTTTTAAGGGTAAGTTACTGTTTGGGGAGACGTTGAATAAGTTAGTCAAGGATCTAGGAGATTCAAGGGGAGGTCAGCTGTGGGAAGATTGTCCAAAAGGCCCAAAATGGGGTTTCCCAGCGGTGTCAGCCTTGAGATTTCTGCCGGTTCCAGGCCAACCGGTTTGCTCCATACCAAAGGGGGTGTTATGGAGCCAGGGGGCAGCCCTTTCGGGCCTACCAGGCTTCTGGTAGGGGTTCTTACTCTGCCTCACAGATCCCAGCTAAGAAGCCCCAGTGATGCCAGGACAGCCCAGGTGGAAAGCATAGCAATTGGTGGTCAACTTCAGCAGTTTATTCCATCTGGGCCTCTTATCATAAATGACCAATGGGTTTTGGAGATCATGTGAGAGGGGTATGCACAGGAGTTTGTCCGGCCCTGTCAGATGCCTTCGTAATTTCACCATGCAAGGCCCCAGAGAAGGAGAGGGCAGTCTAGGACACACTGGAATGGTGATTGTCCCTACATGAGGTGGTCCCAGTGACCCCTGACCAATGTGGCTTAGGTCGATACTTCATCTATTTTGTGATACTCATGAAGGAGGGTGCTTTTCAACCCATTCTTGATCTCAAGCATGTGAATCGGACCCTGTGAGTGCCTCATTTCTGGATAGAAATATTGTGCTCTGTCATTGCAGCAGGGTGAGTTTGTCGGCACTGGATCTCATGGAAGCTTATTTACATATCCCTATAAGGCCCGAGCATCAATGCTTTGAGGTGCCAATGGGTCAGTTTCAGTTCTGAGCGCTGCCCTTTGGCCTAGTGACTGCTCCCCACACCTTTTCTAAGATTGTGGTGGTGGTGGCGGTGGCGGCGGCAGCAGCCTTGCACAAAGAGGGCATTCTGGTACATCCCTAATTGGACGACTGGTTGATCAGGGCAAAATTCGTAGACGATAGTGGAGTTACTTCAGTGTTTGGGCTGGTTATCAACCCAGCAAAGAATCAACTGCAGCCAGTCCAGCGGCTAGTTTATGTAGGGACCCTGTTCAAGACAGACTCTGGACTAGTATTGCCTCTGGAGGACAGAGTACAGAAGATTCAGGAGCAAGTACAAAGCATCTTCAGTTGCTGGGGTCGATGGCAGCAGCTTTGAACCTAGTACCCTGGGCCAGAGCTCATATAAGACAGCAGGTGTTACTCTCTCAAAGGTCTCATCAGCATCACCCCTTGTCCCGGAGGTTGGAAGGTCTGGAAGAGGTGCAAAGAAGTCTGGCCGAGCATCTGACGGCCGGTGTCTGATTGGAGCCCCCACAATGGATCCTGATAATGATGGATGCCAGCCTCACCGGGTGCGGTGCGCATTGTCTGTCGCAGGTGACGCAGGGCCAGTGGTCTCTCCAGGAAAGCTCTTGGTCCATCAGTCGACTGGAGATGAGGGTGGTGTTCTTATCTCTCCAGTAATCCCATTCCTAGATAGCCCGCAAAGCAGTGTGAGTGTGCTTGGACAATGTGACCAGGGGGGGCATAGGCACTGTGATCCTGGCGGAGGAGATTCGGCCCCTCTTGGAATGGGAGGAGGAGCATCTGACAGTGCATGTAGCAGGGAAGGATGATGTGCAGGCAGATTTCCTCAGTTGCCACCGATTGGATCCAGGAGAGTGGGAACTGGTAAACAGCCATGTTCATGACATCATGGAGGGTACCAGTGATGGACCTTATGGCCTCCCTGGCCAACACCAAAGTGAGCTTTTTTTTTTTTTTACAGCCAGTGCAGAGAGCATATGTTGGCGGTGGCCCGAGGAAGGGCTAACTCTGTCTTTCTGCCGTGGGCGCTCATTGGTTGCACTCTGCAATGGATCGGGGCTCACAATGTTCCGGTAATATTCATTGCTACAGAGACCTTGGTATGTGGACTGGTCGATCAGAAGGCAAACCAAATCTTGGAAGCTGCCTGACAGAATCAACCTGCTGTTGCAGAGGCCCATACTGATGCCACAGGTGGATCGATTCTCGCTTACGGCTTGGCTCTTGAGTGGGTGCACTTGTGACAGAGGTTATGCTCGGCAGTCATATGAACCATGTTGAAGGCCAGGAAAAGTTCAACTTCCCTAGCTTGCATAAGGATCTGGTGAGTATTTGAGAATTGAGGTTCTGAAAGGGACATTCGTCCATTCTCCTGTTCTCTCCCAGATGTCCTCTTGCTTTTACAGCCTGGGCTGGGAAGGGTCTGGCACTAAATTAGTTGAAGGTCCACTTGGCTGCCCTCCTCTCTTGCTACAGAGGACAGGTGCAGCGGAATTTCTTGGGGGAGCCATCTGGATGTGGTCTGGCTCCTTAAGGCAGTGAAACAGGTGCAGCCTCCTTTTTGGCCAGTGGTACCTTTGTGGAATCTTAACTTAGTGCTGTCTGCTTTGGCGGAGGCACTGTTCGAGCTGCTTTCAAAAGCTTCTGTTGGGGACCTGACATTAAAGGTGGTTTCTCTGGTGGCTATTTGTTCAGCCCAATGGATTTCAGTTACAGGCCCTGTTGTGTAGGGAGCTGTTTTTTGCGTATCATTGCAGAGAAAGTGGTAATATGGCCAGTACCATCCTTCCTTCTTAAGGTGGTCTCTCGGTTCCATTTGAATCAAGCGATGTCGTTGCTGGCATTTGCTGTGCACGGCGAGTTCACAGAAGAATGGCAGCTCTATCTGTTAGATATGCACAGGGTATTGCATTGGTATCTGAAATTTAGTCCTTCTGTAAATTGGATCAATTGTTCATGCTTTTGGCTGTCCCTGGAAGGGGGAGGCTGCCTCTAAGGCAGCCATAGAGTGCTGGGTGAAACTGACCATCACGGTGGCTTACTCAAGATGAGGCTAGGTGGTGCCGGTGTGACGCAGAGCTCTTTCTACAAGGGTGCAGGTGGCTTCCTGGGAACATCTGGCAGACATTTGCTGAACAGTGATATAGTGCTGCATAAAGGTACGCATGGACGACCATCACCTAGATGTTCAGGTGGTGCAAAATGTGCATTTCAGAGCTTTGGTGCTCCAAGCAGGACTCGTGGGTCCCTCCCCTTCTTAGATACTGCTCTGGTACCTCCCATACATACTGGACTAGCCTGGAGAGACTATTAGGAAGGTGAAATTAGACCTTACATGCTAATTATCTTTCCTTGAGTCCCTCTAGGCCAGGCCAGGATCTGCCCAGTAAGTGGAAGTTTAGATGCGTACAGTTTCTGGCAGAGTGAGTCTGGGAGGGCTTGGAGGAGTATCTGGTGCAGGAAGCATAAATGCAGCACGCCAGGAGTACTTTTTCGGGTTCTCAATTGGGGTGGATTGTTGTTAATGGCTATATATATTCTGTATATAATTAGGCATGGTTGCCTTAGTTTTGATAATAAGCATGCCTTTTTCTGGACAATTGGTATGGCAAAGGTTCTTAAAGATGGTAGAGTAGTAATTTGTGGCAGTGGTACATCTGTCTACTCTGCTTTTGTTAGTGGAAGATTAGGTTTTGTAGCTGAAGAGGGAGCTCTTGTAATTTGACATCAGAACTCTGTCATAATTAGCCCTCAGCTGCTGGTAGGCTGAGATAACCCATGTGTACTGGACTGGCCTGGAGGGAGTCAAGGAAAGACAATTAGTAGGTAAGGTCTAATTTTGCTATTCAATACCAGGGCCATATCCAGCCACTGGCATTGAATATCTGGGTTGTTGCAGAACCTGGAAGCTAATGGGCAGCGGCAATATTGAGCTGCTGGCCAGTTAGCGTCTGAGGGTAAAGTAAAACCAGCATTTGCCACATGTTACTTTACCCACATGTTGCTAACTGGCCAGCAGCTCAATATTGCTGCTGCCTAGTTAGCAATGGGTACTGCCTTGAAGTGATTTGCTTAGTATTGAGGTGTGTAGCAGTGGCCCCTGCTGCTATCCAGCAGCATTACCTGTGATAGAGCTGCTGATTATCCAGCTCAGTGGCATTTACATGGTTTGACTATCCCTCCTCCTCCCAAAAGATTTAGCTCAGACCAATAAGTTCCAAACCTCTCTATGGACAAGCACTAATGAGACCCTATGGAGACCCTGTGTGGGAATGTTCACAAGTTTCTATTGGAAAATTTTGGGAGGCTCCACCAAACTTGTGCACCTTCTTCCCATTTACTGCCATTTTGGATCAGTCTTGTTTCCATGGAGCCCCATGGATGTGTTCCTAAAACATTCTCTGCTTGGTAAACTTCCTTTTCCCCTATGGGGGTATCTGAACTTGAGTTTTTGCCCTTTGCCTGCTGTCATAATTGTTTTTTCCTTCTTAAGGTTCTGTTTCCCTTGATCATTTATTTTTATTTCCTTTTCCATGGCACCTCTGTGCGCCCCCCCTCAGACGCCAGTGCTCCAGTCAGGCCTTGCTTCAAAATCAAGTCATTTGATTTTGCTGCGGCTATTTTCCCTGGTGACATATCCCAGTAACCTGCCAGTGTGCTAGACCCATATCTGCCATGGATACACACAGCTGGTGTCTCCAGTGCTTGGGGCCAATCATCAGCCTCTTCTTGTCATTTTTGGTTACAGATGACAAGAAGAGGCCTCAAACGTTGAGAGAAATATGAGCGCCAGTGATTTGCACCAAGTCCAATTGGCATAGATGGCACCGATCTCCATGGCTTCAAAGGCTGCATTAGATGCTGGTGGTGCGTCGACATCTAGGAGTTCTCAAGCCCACTTCTGTAGTGCCCTGGAGCATCAGCCATTGATCGATCTCCAACCAAAGATGAGGAATTATCGAACCAAGCATCTAGTGAAGACTGGTGCATCAGCATTGAGGCTGGGCTGCGAGAGTGCCTCTCAAAGCTGCCCTGAAGGGAGGAGAGCTCATCCTCCAGAACATCGGAGGGAGCATTGACAGCCTAATGAGTGCAGAGACCAAGCTGCCAATACTCCTATAGGGTTAGTGGGTACATCTGTCAAAGCTGCTGTGGGCCACAACCTTCAGAAGCAGCACCCATGAAGATGTGCCTTCTGCAAGTGCTCAGTGATGCTCTTGGTGGTGCAGCATGCTGTGGCATCACATGCAGCACATCTTTGAGATGAACACCTTGCCTGCGGGAGATGCATCAACAGGCCCTGACACCAGTGCCTGCCCAGCTAATATCAGTCTCTAGTAGCTTGGAATCTGATGCACCCTTGAGATCTAGAAGAGCATCTGCATCATCGCTCCCAAAGAAGCTCCCGATCCCCCTCAGACCAGGAGCGAGATCCAGGCAGAGTCTCGGAAGTACTTTGACTTCCTCTCTGAGCCCGAGTCAGAAGGCTGGGTGACAGATGTGGAAGCGGAAAACCTTTCAGAGAGCAGGTCTCCTGAGTTCCCATCAGATCTTTCTCTACCTCATGAGTGGCACAAGTCCCCTCTTGAGGACATGACCTTCCAGGATTTTGTGTGGAATATGGCAATACCATTTTCTTTGGAGACTGAGGATGAGCCCAGGCCAGAAGACTTGGAGATCCTGCAGTATGCCTCAGTCCCTAAGGAAGCGGTGACAGTGCCCATGCCCCACATCTTGCAGAGCATGCAGATAAGAATGTGGGAGAACCCCCCCTCATCGTGTCTCTGGTCAGTAGAAAGCTTGACTCCATGTACTGAGTTCAGAAGGCTCCCAGATTCAAGAAGACCCTGCTTCCTCCTCATTCCTTGGTAGTCAAATCTGCCCTAAAACAGTTTTGAGTACCAAGTTTCATTGCTTGGCCCACCCAGGGAAGGGAGGTTGAGACATTGGACTCTTTAGAGAAAAGGTACTTTCAGAGCTCAATGCTAGTAGCCGGCGTGGCCTCTTACCAGCTTTCCATGGGCATACTCTTGAACATCATGAGTGACCTTGCTGAGCTAGCTGTTTCTTTCCTGCCAGAGAAATTGGAGCATTTTCATTCCCTAGTGGCTCATGGCAAGGACTGCTTGAAGTTCATGGTCCAGGCAACCTATCACATATTCAAAATGGCATCAAGCGCTTCTGCCATATGTATTGGCACCCTGAGACTTGTCTAGCTCCAGTCCTCAGACTTTGAACAATCGGTATAGAACAAGCTTGCTAACATGTTATGCCATGGAGAAAAATCTCTTCAGGAAACAGGTCAAAGAGAAAGAGTAGTTACTCACCTGTAACAGATGATCTCCAGGAACAAGCAGGAATGAGTCTTCACATATGGGGTTCGTCGGCGCCTACAGAGCCCACACGGGAATGCTCCCCAGCATCCAATCAGAAGGCTTTTGGGAGCATCCCTCGCGCCTGCGCGGTAGCTTCCCACCGCCTCTCCCCAGTTTTCGTTTTTCCACGGAGCCGACAGGACGTACCTCCTGTCACCGCAGAAACTTTTCTTCTTTTTCTTCTTGTTTCCTGTGGGCGCGGTTTTTTTCCCACTGACTCTGGCACCGCTGGTGCCTCCCTTTTTTCCTTTATTTTCCTTCGAGGAGCATCCTCCTCGTGTTATTCTGAGGCCTACCGGGCTTTCCAGCATGGAGCCTTCTTCCCCTAAGAAGTGCCCCCACTGAGGAGACATTGTCTTCTTCTTCGACTCCAACGCCTGGTGTCTCTCCTGTTTGGGCCCTGACCCCTTCTCCCCCGGTTCCCCGGGCTTCAGTGTCGGGAGAAGACCCTCCCTGTTTTGAGTGTCCCTCGATGACGTCTTTCCCTCTGAGGTGTGGTCGTCGGCTTTCTCTCCTCGCCAGGATCAGGTAACCCAACAACAGTGTGTTAAGACTAACCGAGCCTTGTGGGGTGAGTGTCATGTGCTGCATGACGACGGTTCTGGCCTTCCCCTCCAGTCCCTTACACCCCGGAGGGAGTCTTCGGGCTCCAGAGCCTCCACGGGGTTTCGGGTTGTTCCTGAGGTTCGCTCCTCACAGAACATTCCCGAGCCATGCCCGAGGGTGGCACCCGCTTCGAGCGGTGCAGATCCCTCGGCATCGGCGCCGGGTGTTCCACTCTTCGCCAGGGACTGTCAGCTGGTGTCCTCGGTGCCTTCGGGGCCAATCGACTCGACCCAGTCTGGCTCTACGGCATCCCGGCCCTGTGCGGGGGCGGTACCCGCTTTCGGCGGTGCCGATTCCCCGGCATCGGCGTCGGTGTCGAGTGTTCCACTCTTCACTGGGGATCGTCGGACCAACCTGACCCGGTATGGCGTGCCCACACCCCTGCCATGCGCGGAGGTGGTGACCGCTTCGAGCGGAACCAGGTCCTCGGCGTCGGAGTCGGTGGCCCCACTCCCTGCCGGGGATCGGCATCGGGTGCCCTCGGTTCCGTCAGGGCCGATCGACTCGTCCCCGGCTTCCGCGGGGGCGGTACTGGCCTTGAGCGGCTCCGCCCCTCCGGCGGCAGTCTCGGGAACGAGGGGCCCGTTCTTCGCCAGGGGTCGCCACCAGGCTCCACCTGCGGAGCCGATCGATCTATCCCGGTCGGGCGGGTCGGCACCCCCATCTTGGGTGGGGCCAGGGCCTCCCCCGGACACCACCGACCTCCCGGCATCTATGCGGGCGTCGAGTGCTCCACTCGTCACTAGAGTTTGCCCGCGGGACCCGGGACCTTCGGTCGAGTCGACCCAAAGAAGCGCCGCGGCCGCGGAGCTGGGGCTGGGGCTGTGCGTCTCGCTCCCCGCCGGGGCTCGTCGGCGGGTTACCTGGGTACCCTCGAGGCCGCGTAGTACGCCCCGTAAGGGTTTCCCGCTCAATAAAACAGGCGTGGGAAGAACCCCGGCGTCTAGAAGGGCCTCTCTCCCGACGTCGGAGCCGACTTCGGGTGTTTCCCTCTTCGCCGAGTTTCGGCCTGGGAAGCCCTCGTTGCCCTCGGCACAGATCGTCGCGACCCCGACTCGATTCTGGGGAGTGGCAGCACCGGCGCGGCCGCCGACACCGGGGCCCCCTAAGGAGGCGTCGCTCGGTTCGATGCCCAGCCTCGAATCGATCTCCAGTCTGGAAAGCGTGGCTCCGACGCATTTCGGATCCGACCCCGGTCTCTTCCGACGGCGCAGTGCTGCGCTCGCCTGCTCTCCAGCTGCCTCAGCACCACTCCAGCCGCCCTTGTGGATTGCCCCCGGAGTCGGGGCCGAGGCCGAGTCCCGCGGGCCCGTCGGGGACGTCGCTCCCTTCGATGCCCCGCTTGGAATCAATCCCGGGCTCTGACGATGCAGTACCAACTGCCTCGAATTGGGACTGTCAGTACCCTCCTCTGTTTAGAGCGATTCCTCCCGTGCACCAGCACGGTGGGTCCCCTGGTGTTCAAGCGGGCCCCTCCACCTCGGCCTCCCCCGGAATAGCCCCTCTGGGAGAGCTGTCTTTTCAGGACTTCCTCATTGACATGGCGGACTTGCTCGCCATTCCTATCCCGGGCCCTTCGCTAAGTCCGGGTCCTACGGAACAGGCAGCCATAATGCTTCCTCTACATCCCTCCCTGTGGGATCTCCTGCTCGAGATTTGGCGCTCACCCTTACAGGTACCGGCGCCGCCTACAGCCATGCATGCCCTGTATCGGGTGCCCCCCCTCTCCGGGTTTCCAGATGCACCAGCTTCCCCATCATTCCATTGTGGTGGAATCGGCCCTGAGGAAGGTTGGAAGCAAGAAGAAGCACTCTTCCTGCCCCCCGAATCGTGCATCTAAAGCTCTGGACAACTTTGGGCGGCGAACCTTCCAAACGTCCATGTTGGCTTCCAGGATTCTCTCATATATTTTCTATATGAGCCTGGCGCTTCGGGAGGTCACCGAGAGGTTATCTCTTTTGTCTCCCATTGTGTCGGCCCCTCGGGCCCCTGACTATTCCTTGCTTCTTTACCATTGCAGGAATATCTCTTGGTTTGTTTCTCGTGCTGCCGTGGACTCTTTTGAGTCAGTTAGCAGGTCCTCTGCTGTCGCCATAGGGGCATGTCGTACAGCCTGGTTGCAGGCTTCCGACTTGTGAAGCTGGGCACAACATAATCTGGGTAATTCCCCGTGCACCGGGGAGAACCTCTTCAATGGCGAGGCTTTGCGTCAGGTTGCTCAGTGCTCCGCCGACCTTTTTGGTGCTGGCCGCCCGCGGTCCTCCCCCTCTCCCGCGGGTAGGAAATGTCCTTCCCGACCCTCCTTTCCGAAGAAGAGGAAGTTTCATCCCTCTGCCCACCTGCCGGGTGCACCCATGCCAGGGACATCTCACACCGGTCGGCAGTGCCAGGGCTCGCGCCAGGCTGCCCATGCCAAGCAGCCTTAGGCTCCGGTATGCGGCAGTTTGCGCTTAACTCCTCTTACCAGAAGTTACTGTCCAGTTCTACACTGGGGTTCTTTTCAGTATGACAAGTGGTTCGGCTGCTTGATTGGAGGTATGGAGCCCCCTCCCCCGGGGGGGGGCCCTTCCCACACAAGGTTAGCCTGGCTCCTCAGGGCCATGCTAGTCTTCTTCGGACTTACCCTCGGGTACGTCCCTCGAATTCCCCTCTGCCTGGTTCCCCCGGATTGAGGGGATCGCGCACCGAATCTTCCTTCTCCCAGTGTAGGCCTTGGCCGCTACTCTCCGAGCATGGCCCGAACTAATCCTCGACAGGGCCGGACCACCCCCGCCCTCTGGTCTGTGTCTCCGCTCTCGCAGAGAAACCCCTGGGTCGGTCAGGTTACGGTGGACAGGAGTCCCACTGACCCATGTCGATCCCCGGCTCCGCTCCCTGCACTCTTCGGAGCGGCGGAGGGCATTGGCCCTACCCCCGAGGGTTTTTTTTAAAATATATGTCGGAGATGATCCCCACGGTCACACCGTGGCTATAGGGTTTTCTATCCTCCTGCCTTTCCTGTGGTACGGAGGACGCCTCAGGGGCCTACGTACTCCTGATGTGCTCCTCCCCAACTGATCTGGCGGTCACGCAACCATACTGCTACTCTCGCTGATCTGCCCTGCACCACGCACATCGGCCCATCACTTTGGATGGCCCTTCCCCCCGCCACTTTCCAGGTGGGCGCCCTCCTGTGGATCAAGGGCCGGTCCGAGTTGGCAGTATCGTTCTCACGTATGCATACCGGTTTAGTAACCTGGGTGGGCATTCCCGGGCCCACCTATAGCCCGATATACATCTATACCTGTTATTGGATATATATCGGTACAGGTGGGCGCTTTTGGGAAATGTTATAGCGCCCTGTGTCTTACCGACTATCTCCCAATTGTTGGTACTGACGTTTTGTTATTTCTTACAGGGTCCGGCCGGTCCGCTTGCCTGCGTTCTGCGGCTCGGGTGCTCGGACCGGTTATGCTTAAACTTGCTGTGAAGTCAACAGCCCCTTGGTTTACGCCTCCTTGTTTGGAGGTTTTGGAACCCAATGTCTTCCTATCCCTTGCCGGCTAGGGTAGACAGTGTACCCCTCGGTATCCCGGGGTACACTCCTGTTCTTCTCCGGGCTGGGTCCTCCCAGATCGGTCAGTCTTCTGCTTAGTCCTCCGGATTGGGGACTCTGCTCCTACTGGAGTTCTCACAGCTTCTCTTAGAGCTCCTCGTGAAGACCTGCCGTCCTTCCGGTGCCGGTTGACACCTGCGTCTCCAGCCCGCCCGGACTGGGAACTTCGTCCTCTCTGCGGTGAAGTTCCCTTGAAGACTTTGCTACTGCATCTACAGTACCCGTCGCAGCTCTGCCTTCTACAATCCAGTAGGTAAGCTCTAGATTGTGCTAGATCATTAATGGTTTAATGATGTTTGACGTGGTTTTGAAGACTCCACCTGTAGTCTTCGGTTGCTGTGCCTTGGCAACTCTTCTCAACTCCTACCCTCCATCCCTCAGGGGATGCCGGGGATCCAGGTTGGGCGATGCCGCCCTGTCCAGGGGCGCGCATTCTGGGATCTCCTCTGGCAACCTCAGCTAGGGAGTCCCCATATGTGAAGACTCATTCCTGCTTGTTCCTGGAGATAGCACAGTTACTTACCTGTAACAGGTGATCTCCGGAACAGCAGGAATTAGTCTTCACAACCCACCCACCTCCCCTAGGAGTTGTAATTTTCTCTCTCTCTCTCTTACTTCCTCTCCTCTCGTCTCAGCTATGAAACGCAACTGGGGAGAGGCAGTGGGAAGGGCGGGAAGCTACCACGCAGGCGCGAGGGATGCTCCCAAAAGCCTTCTGATTGGATGCTGGGGAGCATTCCCATGCGGGCTCCGTCGGCGCCGACGAACCCCATATGTGAAGACTAATTCCTGCTGTTCCAGAGATCACCTGTTACAGGTAAGTAACTGTGCTTTCTCCAGGAGCAGCAGGAATCAGTCCTCACATATGGGTAACGTCCGCCGACGGAGCCCTCGTGCGGAGCATTTCCCCAGCTTTCAAAGAAAGCCTTTGGGAATTGCAGCGCCCATGCACGGTCCCCTTCCCGCCCAAGGGTGCCATCTTGCTCAGTCTGATGACATAGCTAAAAGACAGCAAAAAAAAATTAGCAAAATAAATCATATGACTGCAACTCCAAGGGGAGGAGGGAGGGTTGTGAGGACTGATTCCTGCTTCTCCTGGAGAACACCTGTTACAGGTGAGTAACTACTCTTTCTCCAGGACCAAGCAGGAAGTCAGTCCTCACATATGGGACTCCCCAGCTTAAGGCTACCAGAGACCTCAACCGAAAAAATGAGCTCCCTCTAGCTCTGCAGCACGTAAGGAAGGAATCTTCTCTGAGAACGCCCCCGACCGGTAGCCCAACACCAGGGCCGGAGGGTAGGAGTTGCCTAAACACCAGAGATTATGGAGTACTGCCTGTCCGAAAGCACTGTCCCTCTGAAGACTAAGTAGCGGCCCAGCAGATGTCTGCCAACGGAACAGAGCGGAGATGAGCCACTGACGCAGCCTTCGCCCTGACACGATGAGCCGTGACTCGACCCTCCAACGAGAGGCCGGCTGCCCCATAAGCCCAGGCGATACAGTCAGCGACCCATATGGCCAAAGTACGCTTGGAGACAGGTAGCCCCAACTTATTGGGGTCAAAAGAAATGAAGAGCTGAACAGCCCTCCGATGCTCTCGCGTATGGTCAAGTTAGAAGGACAACGCCCTCCTACAGTCCAGGGTATGCAGGACCATCTCAGCCCGGTTGGCATGCGGCCTGGGAAAGAAGGTCGGAAGAACCACCTCCTGATTGAGGTGAAAAGGGGAGACAACCTTAGGAAGAAACTTAGGGTGAGTCCGTAAGACTACCCTATTCCTGTAGAACCTAGTGTAAGGGGGATCAGACACTAGCGCCTGCAGTTCACTCACTCGCCTAGCAGAGGTAAGAGCTACCAAAAACAAGGTTTTCCAGGAGAGAAAACGGAGAGGGCAGGTAGCCATAGGTTCAAAGGGCGGACAAGTAATCCACTGTAAGACCACATTCAGATCCCATTCAGGGGCTGGTGGACGCAAAAGGAGGCTTAAGCAGAAGGAGGCCTCTGAGAAAACGAGCCACCAAAGGGTGGTTGGAAAGAGGCCTTCCGTCCACCGGTGAGTGGTGCGCTGAGAGAGCACTGAGGTGAACCCTGACAGAGTTGGACTTAAGGCCTAGATTGGAGAGGTAAAGCAAATATTGCAATACTACCGCTACCAAGCACGAGAAGGGATTCTCGCTGTGCTGAGCACACCATGCGGAGAATCTACGCACTTAAGAGCGTAGGATTTCCTGGTGGATTGCCGTCTAGAGGCTAAGACTACATCTTCCACCTCTCGAGGCAGTAGTAGGGGAGCCAGGACTACCCTTTCAGCAGCCAGGCCATCAGATGAAGGGACTGGAGGTTGGGGTGCAAGAGAGTCCCCTGATCCTGAGACAGGAGATCGTGCTGAAACCCCAGAGGGTGTCCACTGCCAGTTGCAGCAGAAGCGGGAACCACGGTTGCCTCGGCCACCTGGGGGCTATCAGGATCATTGAGGCCCCGTCCTTGAGGACTTTGAACAGTGTTCTGGACACTAGTGGTGTAGGAGGAAACGGATACAGTAAGCCTGTGGACCACGAGATCAGAAATGCATCCGCTGCTACTCTGAGAGGATGCAGTTGTCTGGAGCAGAGTCTCGGGAGTTGCTGGTTCAGAGGACTGGCGAAAAGATCCATGGTGGGGAGGCCCCACTTGAGAAAGATCTGCTGAACCACCAACGGGTTCAATCTCCATTCGTGTGGTTGCAGGATCCTGCTCAGTCTGTCCGCCAGGTAATTTTCTTGACCTGGGAGGTAGACAGCCTTGAGGAGGATTCCGTGATTGACGGCCCAAGAGCACAGCCGTTGTGCCTCCTGACATAGAAGGAAGGAGCCTGTGCCTCCTTGTTTGTTCACGTAGAACATGGCAACTTGATTGTCCGTCTGGACTAGTACAGACTGGTGAGAGGCGAGGTGGGAGAAGGCTCTCAGAGCTAGGCGTATCGCCCGTAGCTCCAGGAAGCTTATCTGTTGAGCAGCCTCCCAAGGGGTCCAGAGACCCTGAGTACATGTTCCTTGGCAATGTGCTCCCCAACCTAGAAGAGAAGCATCCGTCGTCAGCACTTGAGAATGCGGAGGGGATTGAAAAACCACTCCGAGTACCAGATTCGGAAGATGAAGCCACCACTGCAGAGAGGAGACAAGCAGGTTGGATATTCTTACTGAGTCCGCTAGGCTCCCTGTGGCTTGATGCCACTGAGTGCGAAGGCTCCACTGAGCAGGCCGCATGTGCAGGCGGGCATTGGGGGTTACATGAACCATGGAAGCCATATGGCCGGGTAGTCTCAGGAATTGCCTGGCAGAGACCAGGGAATTGCTGTGAATGCCTGGCTAGATCTATCAGCCTGTGGGCTCTGTCCATTGGCAGAAAAGCCTTCACCTGAAGAGTGTCCAGCCTTGCTCCTATGAATTCTAAGTTCTGGGACGGGAGCAAAGTGGACTTTGCGAAGTTTATGACAAACCCCAAGTGCTGAAGCAGAGCCACAGTACGAAGGGTGGCTTGATTGGCATCCTGGGAAGACTGGCCCCTTATGAGCCAGTCGTCCAGGTACGGAAACACAAAAAGACCTTGAAGCCTTAGGTAGGCCGCCACCACTGCCAGGCACTTGGTGAACACCCTGGGAGCGGAGGTCAGGCCAAAGCGTAGTACTCTGTACTGATAGTGGTTTCCTCCCACAACAAATCTGAGATATTGTCTGTGGTCTGGATGAATAAGGATGTGAGTATAAGCATCCTTTAGACCTAAGGAGCATAGCCAATCTCCCTGCTGGAGGTAGGGCAGGATTCCAAGGGTAAGCATCTTGAACTTTTCCCTCTCCAGGAACTTGTTGAGGTTGCGCAAGTCTAGGATGGGTCTGAGGCCTCCTGTTCTTTTTGGTACCAGAAAGTACCTGGAATAAAAGCCGTGACCTCTCAGGTGGTGGGGCACCGGTTCCACAGCCTGTTCCTTTAGTAGACTTGCTAACTTCCTGAAGGGAGGTTCTGGAGGCTAAATTTAGGCTTTTAGGTAGGAAGTTGAAATCCAGAACTTCCAGGGTAGCATTTGTCAGCATACATTTCATGCAGCTTTGGACTCTGGTGACTTCAGTCTCCAAAGGTAATAGGACAGTTTACAAGATGAGATTAACTCTGACCCCCTGGTGATTTCAGTCTCCAAGGCCTGTCTGAAGCCCCTCCTTGCTAAATCAAGAATAGCAGACCTTAAAGGGAGGGGCTAGCAGACCTCAAGGGGAAGTGCTGGAAAGGATTCAGTTCACTATAAAAGACAGAAACACTTCCTCTCTCTCTCTCTTCCACCATTCATCGGACATGAAGGACAGGAGGCTCTGATAATCAATTCCCTTCACCCCTCCCCCGCTCTCTCTCTCTCTTTCATTACACCTTGCCATGAGGCTCTGACCCACATGTTCTGGCCTATCTCTCTCTCACACACTTCACACATGCACACACAGATTCTTTGATGCACACTGAAACAGCTCTGTAACAATCACTATATACCTCTGTTCAATACCTATGTATTAAGCCTATTTCTACATAAAAATCCTTTCTCCAAGCCACACCTGTTTGGTTGTTTTATTACAAGCCCCACTGCCTCTGTGAAGTGAAATGAACCCAGGACCTACAGGAAAGTAACCTGACTAAATCTTACATCTTTATGGGGGCTCGTCTCTCGGATTTCACAGCAGACCTCCAGTTGGGCAAGTAATAATTTTGTATAATACAGTAAGTAGATTTCAGACAAAATCAAATGTCCTTGTGACCATTTACAATTGACAGACTGGATGACACTTAGACACTATTTAGTGAACAGTTCCAGTGATAAATTTGTTTTGTGGGTTAGAAAAGGTGAGATTTTTATTGTCAAAAATGCTCTGTAAGCATTTAGAATTTTAAAGACATCACACAGAGTGGCTTGCAATTGTCTTATTTTGATGTATAGGCTTGCTATATTATTTGAGCTGCTAAGAAAAGACAGAGATAGTCCAGATTTAGTTTGGAAGTGGTACACAGGTAAACAGTCCCTCATTGAATACAATATACATCTTTTCTGATAAAGCTATTACCTCCTGTCCCTTTTAACTTTTATTTCTCTGTCTCCTGTCAGTAACTATCTTAGTGAGAGCAGGCTTAAAGCTGGCTGCAATTGATACAACAATTCTGTTAATCTCCTAACACCTTTCTTACTATAACTTCACACTAAACTTCCACCTTGTTAAAAAGGTGATAAGCACTTTTTATTCAGGTATAATTTTAAGGTGTGGTCTTTATGCCAGTACTCTTTACTGAACACCCATAAAATTTATACCATTCCAACTATAATTCTAAGTCTCACTTCTTCATAAAAGTGAGCATTCCTCCTTCTAAGGTTACACATTTGAGATAGTCCAACTACAGCCTTTCTGCAGTATCAAATATGGAAGCCTTTGATTTTAAAGAACTTAAAGAAATTTTAATTTCATACTGTAAGAGGAAAGGGGGTCCCTTTGAAGGTGAATTCCCTGAGTCATCATGGTATAATATTCAAAGACAAATGTTAAACCATGATCAAGAATTAAAAAAGAAAACAAATAAAAGAAAATGCCTTTTTATCCAAGGCATGTGCAGGGGGCTCATTAGCATGAAAAAGGACAATACTGAACTGACTTCTTAGTGTACCCAATTGACCAAAGACCTTGAGGAGGCACAAATTTGCATCTCTATACAAAGAACTCAAGTGATACAAGCCACAAATTCTTTTATAACTGTTAGTGAGCAATTAGAAGCACTTAAATTTGAATTGAGGCACGTTAAGGATCAATTGGCCTCTGTAAGACAAAAGCCAACACCCACATCCCCTTATGCCTATGACACACCTTATGAGCAATGCATACAAGCTACTGACAAACAAAAGAATACTAAAGTATGCATAGTTCAACTTAGAAATGGGAAGAATACAGATGAATCACATGAAGAAATTCATGATAGTTTATCTCAGCCAGAACCCAGCAATAATCAGGATCTCTGTCAGGAGGATAATTCAGATGACTTAGACATGGCACCCAGCACTGAACTCAAAGCACCAGTTAAAGTAATGTGGCAGGAAAATTTAAAAGATAGAGATATAGTAAAAATAGTTGAGAAAATTGGCACTATGCCTCTTAATGTAAATCAGTGGGTTAAATGGGCGATTGATATTCTGATTCACTGGGGTCTAGGGAAATACAGAAGAAAACAATCAGACTTTGATAGACTTATGCATTTGGCTCTGGGGCCACACTATTATAGAGTTGGCTCTCTCACTCACCCATACCAGTTGGTTAAAAGGGGTACTGAGAAACTATTTCACTGTTCCCCAATGCAAGTATTTAAAATTATTTCACCTCTACCAAATGATACACTGGAACAGTTTGCATATAGAGCCTGGATTTTAAAAGCAGTTCTTAATGAGCAGGAGTCCTGGCCCAATGCAGAAGATTATGGGGAGAGCATGCATAAGGAATTTTTATTAGAATTGCTATCCCCTGAGATTACAAAACACCTTCTGTTATTTTCTGAAGACCCTGAAGCAACCCCTTTTGATACTTTAATGCTCAGAATTGGGTCTGTTTGGAAGACCCAGCCCTCGCAGGTCATTACAGTATCAGAAGCACGGAAGTGGCAAGCCAAGGAATCCTCTCAGTACACAAGAAACACAGACAGAGGACACACACCTTGGAGAGCACATGGCAGAGGTACTTTTAGAAACTCCTCAGGTTACATTCCTTTTCAGGAGCTCAAAGCACAGAGAGATGGGCTAGAAAATGAGAAAACTAAATGGGAACAAGACAAACATATACTGCAGATAGAAATAAATTAAAACAGGATTTACAAGCAGCTCAGGACAAACACAAGGCTAGTGCATAGGGGTGTCCTGACCTCTTGAGTTCAGATATCAAAATGTCTCAAGCCTTAGCCCAGCCTGCCTCCTTTATCTCAGCAGAGGACTCAATTCCAGAGCCTCTGGATGATGAAATGGATACAGGCCCAGGACACAATTTAAGGCTTGTAACACCCTTGATACTGGACTCTTGTGCACGCCCCAATGTTGTCAGGATAAATTAGCTTTGATTGACACAGGGGCTGTAATTAGTTTTACTAACAGAGCTTCTCCCACTGCAGATCAGAAAAATATGGAAATTTATGAAAGTCAAGGAATTAATGACACAGCTTCCAAATGTGTGGCTATCCCAGTTAAATGGGGTATCCCTGTGCACAGTGAACAAAACAAGGAAATGTTAGAAACCACTGCCTCCACTATAGTGAATACACCAAAAGAAATAATTGGAATTGATGTTCTCAACCAGTTAAATTTGGTGGTGGATATGGCTAATCTTAAATTGTGGCAGTATTCAGGAACTTCAAGTGCTTCTAAAACTTTAGTGCATGAAGTCATTCCCATGCAGTTAGCAACTCAGTGCACCAAGGCAGCTCAGCAGTATGATCTGTGTGTAATTCCCTCAGAAGTGGCTGATATTCCAGTATGGGCTCAAGACAAGTTAGATTGTGGGAAAATGCACACAGAAATACTGTTGGAAGATGAGGATCCTCCACCACAGAAGCAATACCAGGTACCTCATCAGGCTATAGAACCAGTGACTAAAATTGTGAAGATACTGGAGGAGAGGGGTCTGATTAGACCTATTTCTTCCACATGCAATTCACCAGCCTGGCCGATAGTTAAACCGGGGGGTTCCTTCAGGCTCACTATGGACTTCCGTGCCCTGAACCAAGTTTCAAAATCTGTAGTGCCCGTGGTAGCCTCATACCCTGAAATGATCTCTAAACTGAATCCCAAATGTAAATTTTTCTCTGTTTTAGACATATCCAATGGGTTTTGGAGTCTGCCCTTGGCCCTTGAGTGCCAGTACAAAACAGCCTTTCAGTGGCTGAATAAACAATATGCATGGACTGTGCTCCCACAGGGATATAAGGATTCCCCCATCAATATTTCATGAATACATGAAGGAAGCCCTGTCACTAGTGTCTTGCAGAGATGAGACCTAGACCAAACCTCCCCTTTGGAACTGCACAGTGGGAGGAACCATACTTAGTTACTGATACCTTAGGCCCAAGCCTATACCAAATCCTAATGCCTGACAACCAGCAGTACTGGAAACACATCACCCAGTTAAAACCATAGGGGTAATATGTGTTTTATCAGTCTTTGTTTTCAGACACCACCTGAAGACAGCACGGACAGCTGCTTTCTGAACAAAAGTCGCTTGAGGACGGTAACTAGTTACTCCTGCTGTACATGTGTTTAATAGTTATGTAAATAAGTAGTAGAAATTATTATTTATTTTCTTTGTTTTGTTGTTACATAGTATAAGTGGGGAGCATTAGTTTACTCCCTAGTAGAGTGAAACAAGTTTGCTTTTATTATGTCTCGGTTTCCTGTTGTTCTTGTATCCGCTCTCTTCTACTCAAGTCTCATTACAGGAACTATCATCCGAATATGCACGATTGGCTGGGCTAACTCCACAGGTGGAGTGTATCGCTACCAAGAAATACCCCCACCTTTCCCGGAAGGAAAGGATCTGGTCATCCTGAGTTTCTGTTCGGTACAGGACAAGCCAGTGTTCTATTCATTAAACATCACTCAAGTACATACTGGACTTGGTGCTTACCAATGGTGAAAGTGTTTCTGATGTTGTAGTGGGAGATCATTTTGCATCCAGTGATCACCAGATGGTGTGGTTCAGTATTAGGACTAGGGCTGTTAGAATCCATTCCAAGGTGAGGATCTTAGACTTTAGGAAGACTAACTTTGCGAAGATGGGCCAATACCTCAGGGAGTCGTTAGTGGGATGGGAACAGCTGGGGGATGTAGAAAAACAGTGGGCAAAACTGAAAGGGGGTATTTTAAGGGCAACCAACCTTTTTGTTAAAATGGTAAATAAAGGCAAAAGGAACAGGAGACCGCTATGGTTTTCGAAGGAAGTAGCTGAAAAAGTGAAGAAAAAGAGGGAGGCCTTCATGAAATACAAGAGATCACAGAGAGCAGAAGACAGGCACCTGTATTTGGAAAAACTTAGAGAAGCTAGCAAAGTAGTCAAGAAGGCAAATATTCAAAAGGAGGAGGAAATAGCCAATGCAATAAAATGGGGGGATAAGACATTTTTCAGATATATTAGTGAGAAGAGGAAGAGCAAAAGTGGTATTGTCAGACTCAAGGGTGCAGGGGGGGAATATGTAGAAGCTGATAAGGATAAAGCGGAATTGCTTAACAAATATTTTTGTTCTGTGTTCACAGATGAAGAACCAGGAGCAGGACCTCAGAAAACACCCACAAATAAGAACAGAAGCGAGGGACATCTTGAACTATTTTCAGAAGACTGTGTTCGTGAGAAACTAGCTCAACATAAAGTAGACAAAGCGATGGGACCGGATGGGATACACCCTAGAATACTGAGGGAACTTGGGGACGTTCTAGCAGCTCCACTGACTGACCTTTTCAATGCCTCGTTGGAGTCAGGAGTGGTGCCAAAGGACTGGAGAGAGACTCATGTGGTGCCTTTACACAAAAGCGGAAGTAAGGATGTGGTTGAAAAGTAAGGATGTGGTTGAAAACTTCGGTGGTGAGTAAATTATTGGAAACGCTGCTGAAAGAGAAAATAGTGAGGTTTCTGGAGTCCAGCGGATTACAGGATCCGAGGCAGCATGGATTCACCAGAGGCAGGTCTTGTCAGACAAATCTGATTGATTTTTTTGACTGGGTGACCAGGGAGTTGGACCGAGGGAGAGCTCTAGATGTGGTGTATTTAGATTTCCGTAAAGCCTTTGACACTGTTCCTCACAGGCGACTTATAAACAAACTGAGCACCCTAGGGATGGACCCTAAAGTTACTGCATGGGTTAGAAATTGGTTGGGTGGGAGGCGACAAAGAGTACAAGTAAATGGAGCTCACTCTGAGGAGAAGGATGTTACCAGTGTTGTGCCCCAGGGATCTGTCCTTGGTCCGATTCTTTTTAACATCTTTGTTAGTGATATAGCGGAAGGGCTGTCGGGTAAGGTTTGCCTCTTTGCGGATGATACCAAAATCTGCAATAGAGTAGACACCCAGGAAGGGGTAGATAACATGAGGAGGGATCTAGCTAAGCTTGAAGAATGGTCTAGAATTTGGCAGCTGGGATTTAATGTTAAAAAATGTAAGGTCATGCATTTGGACTGCAGCAATCCAAGGGAGCAATACAGTATAGGAGGTGAAGTACTTTTGTCCACTAAAGAAGAGCGGGACCTAGGCGTGGTTGTGTCTGATGATCTTAAAGTAGCTAAACAGGTGGAAAAGGCGACAGCAAAAGCTAGAAGGATGCTTGGGTGCATACGGAGAGGAATGGCTAGCAGAAAAAAGGAGGTGATAATGCCTCTGTATAAGTCTTTGGTGCGACCTCATTTGGAGTATGGTGTGCAATTCTGGAGACCGCACCTTCAAAAGGATGTGAACAGGATGGAGTCGGTGCAGAGGGTTGCTACCAAAATGATTAATGGGCTTCATTATAAAGCATATGAGGACAGACTTAAGGATCTTAATATGTACACCTTAGAGGAAAGGCGGGATAGAGGTGATATGATTGAGATGTTTAAATACCTCCGTGGCATAAATGTTCAGGGAGAGAGCCTCTTTCAATTGAAAGCAAGTTCTGCTACGAGGGGACATGGGATGAGGGTGAAGGGAGATAGATTCAGGAGTGATATGCGGAAATATTTCTTTACGGAAAGAGTAGTGGATCCGTGGAATAGTCTCCCAGTGGAGGTTGTAGAGATGAGGACAGTAACTGAATTCAAGAAAGCATGGGACCAACACAAAGGATCTCTAAAGGCAAAAAGTGGACTGTTGTAGGGAAGGACAGACTAGATAGGCCATGTGGTCTTTTTCTGTCATCATATTTCTATGTTTCTACAGTGGGAGCCACTAGTTTCCACTTCTCTAGAAAGGACACAAGAATTGAGGGCACGCCCAAAACGTTACTTTCTAGGTCCTCCTACTTTGATTTTGTACAATATTTCCTGTCAGGACAAAGGTACCTGGAAAATAACTTATACATGGGTTGTGAGTGATCAACAGCACATCACTGAGACTTCATTCCTTTTGGATGTATCTTGTTTACCTACCACCCCTCATCCCACCCCTCCTGTACTCTGCCTTTCTGATATCCAACCATTTCAGGAAGGGACATCCCTTTCAGATTAAATATGATGCACCACACGATGTTTTATATGATGTGGAATACCATTTTCTTACTTGGCATCTATTTCCCAAATTGTTTCTAGTTACTCACAAATATCCAAATTGCTCTGTTTGTTGCCAACCACATATAAATGCTCAATACTTGGTTTGATATGCAGTCAGTAACACCCTGAGCCAAGCAATTTTGACACAAGCGTGAATTAATTGATACAATTTTAGGTGGCACAGGGACTGCACTGGGTGCCCTTAATATAATTGATATAGAGGTGCTCTGTAATAAAATGGGATCCACTGCTCAGCATGCTGCTGATGGTTTTACCTCACAACATATTATTAATGAAGCTTCCTCTAAACTGTCCAATGTAGTTTGTCAGACGGCTGCCTGGGTGAGAATCTTCACAGTCTTGTCAAGTGCATATATCTATATGATTTGCAAGGTATTGTGGGCAATGTAGTTCATTCACACCAGACACAGCTGCTGACAATAATTTAGTTGTGCTCTTGGGTAAAGCCAATAAGATATTTATTTATGGGGTTATTTCTCCCAACACAGATATGCTTGGTAGCACATAAATTAGGTTACTTGCTTTCAGTGTTAACTTGGAAAAACAAAGTCAAAATCAGGAAAACAACAAATGAAAAGCAAGAAACAAACTGTTCTTTTCAGGTTAACTTCTGATTACTTCCCACATAGATACAGAAGTGATTCTCTCCTAGCTCACAAGCAATTAGGTAAGGCTTAATTGCTAGCAGTCACCAGCTGAAACCTCTTAGCTGGCTTGCCTTCCACTGTGTGGGTCAAATCCTGCTTCAGGAGCTTTTCTGAGAAGATTAAAGAACAAATTTGTATTTCTTTATGATGGTTGCTGTACTTTATAACAGAAAGTTACCAACGGAGTTTAGACAGAGAACAGTCCATATAAATAGGATCCTCATCTGCTATTATTCCCCCTTGTTTAACAAGCATGGGTTCAATATCATGGATTGGCACAGATGAATCTCTCAATGGAGCATTTTCAGGAGAATACTTGTTTCCCTGCTGTCTTTCAAGGTTATAGCTAGGGCATAGATCAGTGTTCATACCTGAGCTTCCATTGCTGCTAGAGTTCCTCTCTATATAGCCTGGCCAGTATGTAATCCAGTTCTTATGTCCAGCCTTCCAATCCAGATCCCTGGACACTGGATCTCTCTTCACATACCTTCTGGCACAGGTCTTAGGGTCCCTTCCACGTGCAGCCGTCTCCCTCACAGGTAGCCTCTGGTGATTCCTAGCTCTGCAGCACCATTCCTCTGGCTTTCCCCAGTCCAATGGTGTATGCTGGCCCTTGGAATACCTCCCAGTA
This sequence comes from Ichthyophis bannanicus, assembly GCA_033557465.1. Taxonomy (NCBI): domain Eukaryota; kingdom Metazoa; phylum Chordata; class Amphibia; order Gymnophiona; family Ichthyophiidae; genus Ichthyophis; species Ichthyophis bannanicus. Next base: position 738,190,793 of record CM066032.1, on the reverse strand, counting down.
TACGTACTGCTTTGGACTCTTCTAGACCTCTCAAAGGTTTTTCTCTTCCTTCTTCCAAAGGGTCTCTTTCCCTCTGTCCGTCCGGTTTGGCTTCTGCTTATCCTTCAGATGAAACTGAGGATAATTCTCTGGATATCCAAGGTGATCATGAAGATGGTCATCTGTAGAATAAACTCTACTCTTATTCTGCTTAGATGAGTGATCCTCCCTAACACAGCGCAGCTGTGCTGAATCAGGCCCTGCCCTTTGAGATGAGTGCTTAGGGATTACCTCATAGCCCTCCTGATTGAACACACGTTTCCCCACTTCAGCTCCTCTAATGGCTGTTGGAAACCTGGTGCATTCTGGGACTGGTAGTCTTTTATGGGAAAATTCTGTTTTCTTATTTCTACCAGAACTGACAGGTTGCTTGTTCAGAGTCACTTCACCTTTTCTATAGCTCCTTCCTGAGCTATGATAAGCTTCCTTATCACAAGTTGTAGATACCTTTGCTCTTATATCTCCCATTATAGAACAGAAAATTGTTACCTTAGCACATGCAGAATATAGATTGGGAAAGAATATTTCCTGGGCTCTTGCCTGTGATCAAGTACAGATCGAGCTTATTACTATACTAAAGGAAATTCTGATCACTGCTAAGTTAGGACACTGGCCACCATCTCTCATTCATATGGCTTGTACCAAAATACCGGAATTTGCTATAGCTCACCTTGATTGGAAACAGTTAGTGTTCCCATTTGTTCACCACAAGGCTGCTCTATCTGTACTTTGATCCCATGGTCTGGACAACACACAGTTATCCTATTGTTAATATTGGGGTGCAGTTTGATAATATGCTTATGTATCCTGTGGACCATCTCACATGGGTGCAGCCACTGGACGACACCTGGACTTCATTCAAGCCGATGGACCCCAGTTTGTGTGAGCAGACTACATTTCAGTTCAAGTGTCAACCTCACCAGTTTAAAGAGGCTGACACCTCCTGCTGGAACAATTCCTCCTCTTGCTCCCTGACTGTTAAGCTCTCATATTCCCTGACTACCTCACACAGTTTGTATTACCTTGGAGCTGGACACTTTTGTTTTCATCTGTTCTTTCTCCAGAATGTTTCTTTTTCGATTGCTCCCAGAATGCATGACATTCGCCTTCCCAAGAACACTTTGTTGTACAGTTCAAACTATTTACCAAACAATACCTGGTGCAGTTATACACCACCAAACAATACCTGGTGCAGTCATACACCACTGGTCTCCCTCACCATTAATGGGACAACTTATTCCACACCGCTGGTTACTAATGACGCTATGGACATTCCAGACTTTATCTCATATGCTGTGCATCCCTTACCACTTGGCATGGGAGAAGAGACACTACATAAACTGCTCAACTTTACAGAACTCCATGCCTATATTGATCACCTTAAAACAACATCCACTGAAGTGAATCACACCATCGCTTATGAGAATGGACACATTCAACAAATTGTTGGACACTTGCTACAAGATGCTCATGTGTCTGTGTGGGAATTGTTATTTGGTTACTCACCTACTGCTGATCAGGTCTTTAATGTTTTCATTCACCCTATTATTATTTTAACTGCTGTACAAATATTTCTATGCATTATCATAATTTTCCTGTGTTGTAAAATGAAACAAATGTACATATCCTTGCAGCACATGTCATACAGAAACAAAACATTTTAAGGTAGTTACACTGAACTTCTCCAGCATCCACCCCTACATCCAGGCTAATTTGGCCTGCTAATTTGGCATTTCCTATTACACTGAATACCAGAGTCAGCTGCAGTCTAGTATTGCTTCCTATCCTCACTCATAGCATCCTAGTACCTTTTTGCTTTAGCCTCCTCACAAATTCCTGCAGACCTTATGCACTGTTCACTCTTTCTAAGACGGGCACGGAAGTAGCATATTGGGTCCCCCCCCCACCCCCCCCCAGTAGTGGCTGCTCTACCTAAGACACGAGGTTTGGACTCATAAGGAGAACACTAGAGACAGTACTGTGCAGGACAGGGGACTTGCTAGACATAGCAAGGTATTTAATACAGGAGGTATTAGACAAGCTGCCTACTATCATGTAATGGCAGCTGGGACAGGTACCACAGGCTTGCTTCCACCATTTCCAGGCACAAAAAATAAATAAAAATAAAAAAGGTGTGGGAGATGTCAGCATACATTTCATGCAGCTTTGGACTCTGGTGACTTCAGTCTCCAAAGGTAATAGGACAGTTTACAAGATGAGGTTAACTCTGACCCCCTGGTGATTTCAGTCTCCAAGGCCTGTCTGAAGCCCCTCCTTGCTAAATCAAGAATAGCAGACCTTAAAGGGAGGGGCAAGCAGACCTCAAGGGGAAGTGCTGGAAAGGATTCAGTTCACTATAAAAGACAGAAACACTTCCCCTCTCTCTCTCTCTCTTCCACCATTCATTGGACATGAAGGACAGGAGGCTCTGATAATCAATTCCCTTCACTGCTCTCTCTCTTCCATGCCATGAGGCTCTAAACACATGTTCTGGCCTATCTCTCTCTCACACTTCACACATACACATGCACATGCACACACAGATTCATTGATGCACACTGAAACAGCTCTGTAACAATCACTATATACCTCTGTTCAATACCTATGTATTAAGCCTATTTCTACATAAAAAAACCTTTCTCCAAGCCACTCCTGTTTGGTTGTTTTATTACAAGCCCCACTGCCTCTGTGAAGTGAAATGAACCCAGGACCTACAGGAAAGTAACCTGACTAAATCTTACAGCATTCTCCAAAATACTTCCTGTTCCACGCGCAGGACCCAAAAGGCAGGTGGAGCTCCGGAGTCTCAATGCGTGGATGAGACAATGGTGCAGAGATGAGGGTTTTGGATTTGTTAGGAACTGGGGAACATTCTGGGGAAAGGAGAGGCTCCTCCGAAGGGATGGGCTTCACCTTAACCGGGATGGCACCAGGCTGCTGGCATTAACCTTTAAAAAGGAGATAGAGCAGCTTTTAAACTAGATATTAGGGGAAAGCCAACAGTCGCCCAAGAGCGGATGGTTCAGAAGAATCTATCTTTGAAGGATACTATCAAAAGCAGAGAGGTTCCACAAAAGAGTAAAGTAGCCCAAATGCCCTCAAGTATGGAGCAGACAGAGCTTAAAGATCCCAAATTACCCATGTCTAACAATAGCCAAATTAATATAAATTGTATTTATTTATTTTTATACACATTTATATACCGCATCTTCCAAAGTTCAGTTGCGGTTTACAGTGAAGAACAATTAACAAAGCAAGTTTGTTTTACAGAGAATGTCATAATACAGCAGAATGCTTGTATGCAAATGCTAGAAGTCTAAAAAATAAGATGGGAGAGTTAGAATATATAGCACTAAATGAAAGGTTAGATATGATTGGAATATCAGAGACATGGTGGAAGGAGGACAACCAGTGGGACACTGTGATACCTGGGTACAAACTATATCGTAATGATAGAGCTGATCAAATTGGTGGGTTGCATTCTATGTTAGAGAGGGCATTGAGTCAGAAAGGATTAAAGTTTTGCAGGAAACAAAATCTGCTGTTGAATCTATATGGATTGAAATTCCATGTAAAAGGGGGAAGGCAATGGCAGTGGGGGTGTACTATCGAGCGCCTGGCCAGAATGAACAAATGGATGATGAAATGCTCAAAGAAATCAAGGAAGCTAACAAAAGTTACAGCGCAGTAATAATAATGGGTGATTTCAACTACCCCGGTATCAACTGGGTCAGTGTCATGTCAGGACATGCTAGGGAGATAGAGTTCCTAGATGAAATAAATGACTGCTTCTTGGAGCAGCTGGTTCATGAACCGACCAGAGGGGAAGCCATATTAGACCTAGTCCTTAGTGGAACACCAGATCTAGTGCAAGAGATAAGGTTGTTGGGGCCGCTTGGCAATAGTGATCATAGCATGATCGCCTTTGATTTAATTAGTAGGGATAGTAAGGAAATCCACAGTACTACCTTTTAACTTTCGAAAGGGAGACTATGATAAAATGAGGAAAACAGTTAATAAAAAACTAAAAGGAACAGTTGCAAAGGTTAAAGACGTACATCAGGCTTGGCTGTTGTTGAAAAATACTATCTTGGAAGCCCAGACCAGCTGTATTCCACGCTTTAAGAAAAGTGGAAGGAAGTCCAAAAAACTGCCAGCATGGTTTAAAGGAGAGGTCAGAGAGGCTGTTGTTGCCAAAAAAGCATCTTTCAGGAAATGGAAAAAAGAGCCAAACGACGAAACCTGGAAACAGCACAAGCACTGGCAAGTCAAATGCAAGGCATTGATAAGGCAGGCAAAGGGAGAGTTTGAGAAGAAGCTTGCTGCGGAAGCAAAAACGCGAAGTAAAGACCTTTTCAAGTACATTCGTAGCACAAAACCTGTGAGAGAGTCAGTTGGTCCATTAGATGATAAAGGGGTTAAAGGAGCACTAAGAGGCGACAAGGCGATAGCGGAGAGACTGAATGAATTCTTTGCTTCAGTCTTTACTGAGGAAGATGTAGAGATGTTACCCATGACTGAAGTGGTATTTAAAGGTGTGGAAGAATTGAAGGAAATATTGATACATCGGGAAGATGTATTACAACTATTAGATAAACTGAAGAGTAGCAAATCACCTGGGCCGGATGGTATACATCCAAGGGTGTTGAAAGAACTGAAATATGAGATTGCAGACCTGCTATTAGTAATCTGTGAACTATCATTAAAATCATCTCTAATACCTGAAGATTGGAGGATCGCCAATGTAACACCAATTTTTAAAAAGGGTTCCAGGGGTGATCCGGGAAACTACAGACCGGTGAGCCTGACATCAGTACCAGGAAAAATGGTAGAAACCATCATAAAGAATAAAATTACTCAGCATGTAGATAGTCATGACCTAATGGGAGACAGCCAACATGGCTTTAGACAAGGAAGATCTTGTGTTACTAATCTGTTATGTTTTTTTGAAGGAGTGAATAATCAGGTGGACAAAGGTGAGTCAGTTGATATTGTATATCTGGACTTTCAGAAAGCCTTTGACAAGGTCCCTCATGAGAGACGTTTGGCAAAACTAAAGAGTAATGGGATAGGAGGCAGTGTACTATTGTGGATCAGGAACTGGTTAAAAGATAGAAAGCAGAGGGAAGGGCTAAATGGCCAATTTTCCCAATGGAGAAAGGTGAATAGTGGTGTACCCCAGGGATCTGTGCTGGGTCCGCTGCTTTTTGACATATTCATAAATGACCTGGAAAGTGGAATAACGAGTGAGGTTATCAAATTTGCAGATGACACAAAACTATTTAAAGTTGTTAAAACCCAAGAGGATTGTGGAAAATTGCAAGAGGATCTTGATAAATTGAAAGACTGGGCATCAAAATGGCAGATGAAATTTAATGTGGACAAGTGCAAGGTTATGCACCTAGGGAAGAACAACCCAAACTATGGTTACACGATGCAAGGTTCCACATTAGGAACTACCACCCAGGAAAAAGATTTAGGCTTCATTGTGGATACCATGTTAAAACCCTCGGCTCAGTGTGCAGCAGCGGACAAGAGAGCAAATAGAATGCTAGGTATGATAAGGAAAGGAATGGAAAATAAAACAAAAGATATTATGCCTCTATATTGTTCCATGGTGAGACCGCACCTTGAATATTGTGTGCAATTCTGGTCGCCGTATCTTAAAAAGGATATAGCGATTTTAGAAAAGGTTCAGAGAAGAGCCACCAAAATGGTAAAGGGGATGGAAGGATACTCCTATGAAGAAAGGCTAAAAAGGTTAGGGCTCTTTAACCTGGAAAAGAGACGGCTGAGGGGAGATATGATAGAAGTCTATAAATTGATGAACGGAGTGGAATGGGTAAACGTAGATAGATTGTTTACCTTATCAGAATATAGAAAGACTAGAGGGCATGCAATGAAGCTACAGGGTAAACTATTTAAGACTAATAAAAGAAAACATTTTTTCACTCAACGTGTAATCAAACTCTGGAATTTGTTATCGGAGGATGTAGTAAAGGCTGTTAGTGTAGCTGGGTTTAAAAAAGGTTTGGACAAGTTCCTGGAGGAAAGGTCCATAAACCATTAAGAAGGGACCCAGGATATCAATGCTTGAAGCAATACAAGCATTGTGGAACCTGTGTCCCTTGGGGAAACTGCTAGGTACATATGACCCAGATTGGCCACTGTTGGAAACAGAATACTGGGCTTGATGGACCTTGGTCTGACCCAGTATTGCATATCTTATGTTCTTAAGGAGTAGGTCCCTGTGCAGAGGGAGTCTTGGAGGCTCCCCTGGAAAATAGGAGGGAGGTACCTGGTGAAAATGGAGAAGATAGCCCTTTTGGACTATATGAAGCACCCAGTTATCTGATGTGACGGCTGACCACCTGTGGGCAAAGTGGGCCAGCCGGCCTCCTGTGCTGAGAGAAGCCAGCTGAGGAGAAGAGGCTATGCTTTCTGAGTCAAAAACCCCCACCCTGCTGAGCAGGGGCCGGTGTTGGTGGCTTGGGGGCCTTCTGCCTACGGGGCCCATGACCCTGCCCCTTGGCCTGCTGACCCTGCTGGGGAGCTGCAGAGGCCTGATAATGAGGGTATGGTTTATAGGCAGATGACCTCCTCGGGTAAAAGGTCTTTTTTCCTGAGCCCTTCTTCTTCTGAGAAGGGGCAGAGGTTTTTCTGGACAGCCTAGTCCTGGTCAGAGTCTCGGTCTCGAGTTCTGCAGCCTTTTCAGCCATGGGCTTGCCAAAGAGGTTTTCATCTCAGCAGGGGACATTGACCAACTTGTCCTGTACCCATGGCTTGAGGTCAGATGACTGTAGCCAAGCCTGTCGGCGGGCACCGATGCCGGCCCCGGTTACTCGAGCCGAAGCCTCGAAGCCATCGTAGGCTGCTCGAGAGATAAACTTCGAGCACTCTTGAATACCGGTGGATAAGGCCTGGAACCTCTGCAAAGGTTCCTCTGAGAGAACAGCAGAGAACCTGGCAATCTCCTTTGCCAGGTCTCGGAGATACATGCCCATGTAGAGCTGGTATGTCTGGACACGGCAAGCAAGCATAGAGCCCTGGAAGCACTTCTTACCGAGGGCATCCAGGTTCCGGGCCTCCCGGCCGGGAGGCACCAAGGAGTGCATCTTCTGACTTTTCAGTCGATGCATGGCCGATTCCACAACCATGGATTGGTGCGGTAATTGTGCCTTTTGGAACCCGGGGCTCTTGCGGACTTGATAGATGGAATCGACCCGCTTGCTTAACACCGGCGTCGAGGCTGGGGTCTCCCACATGCGGAAGAGCAGCCGCTCCAGCATCGGAGGAACCGGTACAGTAAAGGCTTCCTTCGGGGGAGAGTCATACTGGAGGGCCTCGAGCTCCTCGGCTCGAGGCTCCTCCTCGGGATCCGCGGGGAAGGCCAAGGCCTTGGCCATATCCCGCACTAAGTCCGAGAACCGGGTATCCTCCAGTGGGGATCGTCTCCGAGGTTTGGACTCCGGCAAGTCTGATGGGACACACTGAGTCCGATAGGTGTCGGGTGACTCTCCGTCCTCCGTCTCCCAGCCCGACTCCTCGGAGGAGGTGTCGAGCAGCTCCGGTCGGGCGGGCACCGATGCCCTCCGCCCCGACGCCGAGGGTACTGGCGTCGATGACCTCGGTCCCAAACGGGAGGCCGAGGGAGACCGTGGCCGAGGATCGACTCGAGCCCGCATGGACTCGAGGATCGGCTCGGCCTCCAGGGTCGACTTGGACATCGATGTCCCGGTGGTCGGGGCAGATGCACCGGTGAGACCGGTGATCAATGCCTGCTGCTGTTCCATGAAGGCAGCGAGGCTGCTCTCCAAGGCCGTCAACCTGAGTCCGAGCTCAGGAGACCCAGCAGCCCCCGACTCGGGCCCCGACGGCGGCTCCCTTGGAGGAAAGTCCATGAGGACTACAGCACTCACGTGTCCAGGAGACTCCATCTCAAGACGAGGTTGCTTGGCAGGCCTCTCCGACTCCGAAGACCCGGGACGGCTATCGGGGCTATGCGACCTGGCTCTCGAAGAACCAGGAGCGTCCACCGACGCTGCCCTCACGGGTTTCTTCTTCCTGCGCTGTTCCCGCGAAGGAGACCCCCGCTCAGAGGAACCTCGACGCTGCTCGGGGCCGGAGTCCCGAGACGTCCAGGCCTCTGACGAGGTTCGGGCCCTTCCGGACGCGGAGTCAGAGAAGATCCTATCCTTCTGGTGCTGCCGACTCCTCAACGCCTTCGAGGACATTTTGCCACACGGACCACAAATCATCGGGTCATGATCGCGTCCGAGGCAGCTGAGGCAGCAGTCATGTGTGTCGGTAAGAGACATAAGTTTCTTACACCGATCACACTTTTTAAAACCGCTGGCAGCCATCGGGGGAAAAAGGGCCCCTGCGAGGTCAAAAGACAGGGCTGCCAGTGAAAAAAGAAAAAAATGGCGTGAACACTAGTCACGAAGGACAAAAACCGAAAAAGGAGAGAGTGGGCTCGATACCGGCGTATCGGGCCCAGGCGGGAAAAGGATCCGGCATCGAACCGAAGGAGAAGTACAAAAAATAGGGAAATCAACTTTTTCCTCGGCGAAAAACGAACTACGTCCGTCGGGCTCCGCGGAAAAAAGAAGACTGAGCAAGATGGCACCCTTGGGCGGGAAGGGGACCGCGCATGCGTGCTGCAATTCCCAAAGGCTTTCTTTGAAAGCTGGGGAAATGCTCCGCACGAGGGCTCCGTCGGCGCCGACGTCACCCATATGTGAGGACTGACTTCCTGCTTGGTCCTGGAGAAAGCTGGTTTCATAGAAAAGCAGAACATTACTCTTCATAATTTCTAAAGGCACATGTCCAAGCCAGCCTCCTATTGTAGGATATATGGGGTAGGGGGGGAGAGGAGGACAGAAAATGACCTATTACTCTAGGTGTAGGTACTTCCTGGGCCCCAGACCTCCCAGCCCAAACAGGCTCCTCGCCAATAGCAGCATCAAGAGAAGCCTCAGAAGGCCCCGTCGGCTCCTCAGCAGAAACCTGGGGCAAGGTTTTGATTGGTTCCTTTGGAACATAGCCACTCTTCCAATAACCACAGTAGGAACCTTATAGTCAGGGGATGCTCACTCTTTTTGCACAAAGGTGGCCCCTCCTAACCTCAGACTCATGAGTTCAACAGATCATCCAAAGCAGTTACAAACTACATTTATTGGAACTATCACCAAATTGCCCCTTGAGGGTGCATCATCTTGACCCTCTGTATCAAGAACTGCTTGAGCAAGAAATCACTGCCCTCTTGTCAGATCTCACAATCAAGCTTGTGCCACCAGAGCACAGAGGTTGGGGGTTTTATTCCAGGTACTTCCTGATCTCCAAGAAAATGGGGGGATACTGTCCCATCCTAGACCTAAGATTTGAACATGTACTTGGTAAGAGAAAAGTTCAGAATATTTTCTCTTGACACCCTGCTCCCTTACCTTCAAAAAGGAGATCGGCTGTGTTCCCTGGAGCTGAAGGATGAAGATATCCACATACATATACATCACATGGAGTTATCTCAGATTTGTCTTGGAGGGACAACACTTCCAGTACAGTGTGTTGCCTTTTGGCCTAGCTTCAAGTGTTCACAAAATGCCTCATGGTAGTAGCGGCATACCTCCGGATGCTGGGAGTATTTGTTTTCCCTTATCTGGATGATTGGTTGATCAAGAGTACCGCTCTGGAAGAAGTTCAAGAATCAACATGCTTGACCATTTGGGTGTTGGAACTACTAGGGTTCGTTATAAATTACCCAAATTCTACCTTCAACCCAACCAGCAGTTGCAATTCATAGGAGCCCTGCTTGACATGACTCAGGCAAGAGCCTTTCTTTCGCATGACCAACTGCACAGGCTGACACAGCACTGGTGCGGGAGACTCAACTGAGTCAGCAAGTGACAGCTTGCAAGATGTTGACCGTACTAGCCTCATCAGTGTACATCACATCCTTGGCCTGCCTCTAAATGAGTCAGGCTCAGTGGAGTCAGGCCACGGGTTGTTACTTCCCCTCTCATTCAGTCATTGGGCAATCTACCTCAATTTACTCATAGGTCTTCCTTTCCAAATTGCTCCATCCCAAAAGGTTCTGAAAACAGATGCATCCAAGCTGGGGTGGGGAGCTCATCTTGATGGGTTGCACACCCAGGGTGATAGAGACTTTCTTGGATGGATCAATCAGATCGACTTCTTGGAACTAGAAGCAGTGGCAAATGGTTGGCCAGTCAATCAAGTTGCCATGTTCTACATCAACAAGCAGGGAAACAGGCTTTTACCTCCTGTGTTGGGAAGCAGTCAGGTTGTGGAAGTTTGCTATCATGCATGGGATAGACTTGAGAGCCACGTACTTGCCAGATAAGCAACACACTCTGGCAGACAGATTAAGAGTAGAGTCCTCCAGCCACACGAGTGGACGCTGGATAGAGAAGTTGCATCTCACATCTTTTGAGAGTAGGGCACTCCCTTGATAGATCTGTTTGTAACCTTGCAGAATGCCCAGCTGGATCAATTCTGCTCCAGAGTAATATCATACAACAGACTAGCATCAGATACTTCCCTCCTCCATTGGGGGGAGGGTCTTCTGTATGCATATCCTCCAATACCTCTCATTGCAAAGACCCTCCTGAATCTCAAAACAGAGGGCAGCACAATGATTCTTATTGATCCCTACTGGCCCAGACAGTCTTGGTTTCCTCTCCTGTTGAAGCTCTCCAGTCAGGAGCTGCTCCTACTCAGCCATGCTCCAGGTCTATTGCAGGATGGCAGGACGATGTTGCACCCCACCATCCTGTCCTTTGCCCTTATGGCATGGATGTTGAGAGGCTAATGACTGAGTGTAACCTACTGGACAGTGTAACTAAAGTCCTTTTGATCTCCAGGAGGGATCCATTTTATAAACCTGGTACTTTAAGCCCTGAGCAAAAAGCATTCTCACACCATTTGTTTTATACTTCATTGTATTAGATGCACAAAAGGATAAAGGCATACACTTATGTTTAACGAAACACTCATATTTTCTCTGCAACAGTTTCCTAAAAACAAACAAAAAACCCTTTCATTTTAACCCTCATAGTTTCTTTGAAAAATAACTGACACCTTTTAGATACATTCAGACTTCTTACATTCGTAGTAACCATTTTTTGCCACTATTTTTAAGTACCACCTCCATTTTCGGAATCGTAAGGAAAGGAATGGAGAATAAAACAAAAGATATTATAATGCCTCTATCATTTCAACATGCTCCATTCCCACCCTCAATTTACCTTCCCTCTGAACCCTCTTCCCACCCTGAATCTGCCAAACACCCCCCCCTAATCTCATATCATGGCCTGTATACTTTCCACACTAGGCCCTTGAAGAAAGTGAGCATTGGCCCAGAGGGGCCTGCCCAGCCTAATGAATTTTAAACTCGTAGCTTGATGTACAAGATCCATAGCAAGGTTCAGTTACAAAACTCGGCTTTCAAATCATCCTGCTAGACCAGTCCAGACTACTGGGTTACCTACGCCTGCCAGCAGATGATGGAGACAAGAGAAAACCAGAAGGTCTTGTCTTACTAATCTGTTTTGCTGAAGGTGTGAATAAACAGGTAGACAAAGATGAGTAGGTTGATATCGTGTATCAGCTGGGTCTGCTGCTTTTTAACATGTTTGTAAATGACCTGGAAATGGGAATGAGTGAGGTAATCAAATTTGCAGATGACAAAATTATTCAAAGTTGTTAAAACTCATGAGGATTGTGAAAAATTGCAAGAGGACCTTAATAAATTGGAAGACTGGGCATCATAAGATATGCCATACTGGATCAGACCAAGGTCCATCAAGCCCAGTATCCTGTTTCCAACAGTGGTTAATCTAGGTCATATGTACCTAGCAGTATCTCCAAAAGACACAGGTTCCACAATGCTTGTATTGGGTCAAGCATTGATATTCTGGGTCCCTTTTTAATAATGGTTTATGGCCCTTTCCTCCAGGAACTTGTCCAAACATTTTTTAAACCCAGCTACACTAACAACCTTTACTACATCCTCCGGTAACAAATTCCAGAGTTTGATTACATGTTGAGTAAAAAAATATTTTCTCTTATTTGTCTTAAATAGTTTACCCTGTAACTTCATTACATGTCCCCCTAGTCTTTCTATATTCTGATAGCGTAAACAATCAATCTACGTTTACCCGTTCCACTCCATTCATTAATTTATAGACCTCTATCATATCTCCCCTCAGCTGTCTCTTTTCCAGGTTGAAGAGCCCTAACCTTTGTAGTCTCTCTTCAAAGGAGTAGCCTTCCATCCCCTTTACCATTTTGGTGGCTCTTCTCTGTACCTTTTCTAATAACGCTATATCCTTTTTAAGATACGGCAACCAGAATTGCACACAATATTCAAGGTGCGGTCGTACCATGGAACGATACAGAGGCATTATAATATACTGTTTTATTTTCCATTCCTTTCCTTATGATACCTAGCATTCTATTTGCTCTCTTGGCCACCGCTGCACACTGGGCGGAGGGTTTTAACATGTTATCCATGATGACTCCTAAATCTTTTTCCTGGGTGGTGGTTCCCAATGTGGAACCTTGCATCGTGTAACCATAGTGCGGGTTGTTCTTTCCTAGGTGCAGAACTTTGCACTTGTCCACATTAAATTTCATCTGCCATTTGGATGCCCAGTCTTCCAATTTATCCAGATCCTCCTGCTGTTTTTCCACAGTCCTCTTGGGTTTTAACAACTTTAAACAGTTTTGTGTCATCTGCAAATTTGATAACCTCACTACTTATTCCCTTTTCCAGATCATTTATGAATATGTCAAAAAGTAGCGGACCCAGTACAGATCCCTGGGGTACTCTACTATTCACCTTTTTCCATTGGGAAAATTGGCCATTTAGCCCAACCCTCTTTCTTTCTTTTAACCACTTCCCGATCCACAATAGTACACTGCCTCCTATCCCATGACTTTTTAGTTTTGCCAAAAGTCTCTGATGAGGGACCTTGTCAAAGGCTTTCTGAAAGTGCAGATACACTATATCAACTGACTCACCTTTGTCTACCTGTTTATTCACACCTTCAAAAAAACATATAAGATTAGTAAGACAAGATCTTCCTTGTCTAAAGCCATGTTGGCTGTCTCCCATTAGGCCATGACTATCTACATGCTGTGTAATTTTGTTATGATGGTTTCTACCATTTTCCCCGGTACTGACCTCAGGCTCACCGGTCTCTAATTTCCTGGATCACCCCTGGAACCCTTTTTAAAAATTGGCATTACATTGGCGACCCTCCAATCTTCAGGTATTACAGATTTTAATGAAAGTTCACAGATTACTAATAGCAGGTCTGCAATCTCATATTTCAGTTCTTTCAACACTCTTGGATGTATACCATCTGGTCCAGGTGATTTGCTACTATTCAGTTTATCAAATAGTTGCAATACATCTTCCCGGTGTAGTGATATTTCTCTCAATTCCTCTGCAGTATCACCTTTAAATACCACTTCAGTCTTGGGTAACATCCCTACATCTTCCTCAGTAAAGACCAAAGCAAAGAATTCATTCAGTCTCTCCGCTATAGCCTTGTCTCCTCTTACTGCCCCTTTTAATGGCAAATGAAATTTAATGTGGACAAGTGCAAAGTTATGCACCTAGGAAAGAACAATCCAAACTATGTTTACCCGATGCAAGGTTCCACATTAGGAATCACTACCCAGGAAAAAGATTTAGGTGTCATCGTGGATAACATGTTAAAACCCTCTGCCCTGTGTGCAGTGGTGACCAAGAAAGCAAATAGAATGCTAGGAATCATAAGGAAAGGAATGGAGAATAAAACAAAGGATATTATAATGCCTCTATTGTTCCATGGTGTGACTGCACCTTGAATATTGTGTGCAATTCTGGCCGTATCTTAAGGATATATTTTTATTAGAAAAGGTACAGAGAAGAGCCACCAAAAGAGGGGATAGAAGGATACCCTTTATAAAAAGAGGCTAAAAAGGTTAGGGCTCTTCAGCCTGGAAAAGAGACAGCTGAAGGGAGATATGATAGAGGTCTATAAATTAATGTATGGAGAGGAACGGGTAAACGTAAATTGATTGTTTATGCCATCAAGATATAGAAAGACTAGTGGACATGCAATGAAGCTACAATGTAGCCTATTTAAGACTAATAATAGAAAATATTTTTTACTCAACGTGTAAACAAACTCTGGAATTTGTTACTGGAGGATGTAGTAAAAGCTCTTAGTGTAGCTGGGTTTATAAAAGGTTTGGATAAGTTCCTGGAGGAATGGTCCATAAACCATTATTAAAGGGAACCTGGGAAATCCACTGCTTGCCCCAATACAAGTACTGTGGAAACTGTGTCTTTTGGGGAAACTGCTATGTACTTGTGACCTAGATTGGCCACTGTTTGGAAACAGGATACTGGGCTTGATGATCTTTGGTCAGACCCAGTATGGCATTTCTTATGCTATTTTCTTAACCTTAATGACATCATCAGTGGTACTTACACTGGTGCAACTAGGAGTCTCCCTCAGATGGTGCTTCTTAGCTTCAGCTCTGCTTCTGGCAGCCATTCTGTGTGCATCTGCCAGGATAGCTGTCTATTTAGATCTCCAGGGTGTACAGGAGGTGCCCCACTGGAGTTGCCCGCTAATTGTGAGAGGGTGGGCTCCTGATCACAAGAATCAGTGTAGTCCAGGGAGAGATCTAGGTGGCCTTCCTCTCTTGGGGTGTCTCCAATTACATTTGTGAACTAGCTCTCCTTTTTTTATTTTGGTTAGTTTCCTTAAAAAAAAAAAAAAAGCTTGTTACCAGAGGATATAGTAAATGGAAATTACACTTACCTGGTAATTGATGTTCCTTGAGGGAGTACAGTTCAGTCCTCCACCACTGGGTAGTGCACCTCCTCCTGCAACATGGAGACTGGACAAGTCAAACTTGTGACATCACCGGGTATATCCTGCTGGTCTTCTCCCATGATCCCCCAGTGACCTACTGTCAAAGCAGACTCAAAGGAGCAAACAAACAACCAGTTAAAGTACTAAATACAAAGCTATGCTCAAACTTCAACTTTAAAATCACAGGCCCCAAAAAGAAAGGCCGAAAACACCCTCCTCCGTGCCCCTGTCCCCCTGCGCACCAAACAGCGGAAGACAGAGAGCTAGAAGGAAGGAGAACTAAGGAAGAGTATAGGCAGAAAAGGTTGCTCTCGCGATTACCTGCCAATCAGAGCCCGTTGCCGACTCTAGGATCCGAAAGCATACTCGGAACTGACGCCTCGCGTCTGAAACATCCATCCCTGGGCGGGAATGAGGACTGAACTGTACTCCCTCAAGGAACATCAATTACCAGGTAAGTGTAATTTCCATTTCCTTATCGGTCCTACAGTTCAGTCCTCCACCACTGGGATGTACCAGAGCAGTAATCATTGGGAGGGACCTATCCAGTCGGCTCGGCCCCTAAACAAACAGAGCAGGCACGGACCCCAGCCCGCTCCTCACGTCAACAGGCGGTAAGCCAACCAGGAAGACACGACCGAGAGCCCACTTGGATCCTCTTCACTGGTGAAAACAGCAGAGACCTCTGCCCCAAGCAGCGCTAGTGCTTCAGAAAGACAAACTCGCCATCGCAAACACACTGAACGCCCTAGAAACAGACGTACTGAGAAGGCTACCGGAGCTCCGCCTGAAAAATCCGCTTGAGCTCCCCCTTGGCTCTCGACCCCACCAGGGTGTCAAGTGTTAGCAACCGCTGCTCTCCCGCAGAACCCGCCTCCACGGAGGGACAGGCAGCGAAGAGACCTCCCAGAAAGCGACGGAACCTCACCTAAGGTCCAAGGAACGCAGGTTACAAGCAAAGTGTTCTTGCGTAAGTCCCAAACCGACAACTAGACAGGCACAGCCGGATTCCACGAGGGAGAATGGAACCGAGGTCCATCCAGACAGAGGTGGGAAGCAAAATGAGGGAAATGGAAAAAAACCACCAGCGTCAACACCCTATTTGTCACACCTCTTAAGGGCTTTATTCTTTGCAACACAAAGTAGCTCTACAGCTATGTCCTGGACCAGTTGGAGTCTTTTTAATTGAGAATGTGGAATGCAGCTAAGCAATGAGTTGCAATAAACCAAGCGTGATCCACCAAGGGCATATAAGAGGGTGTCAAGTGCCCCAGAGTCCAGCGTTGTTTCAGAAGATGTGGAGTCTTACATGGTGTGACAAAAAAGAAAGGAGACTCTGGTAGCCACGCCCACGACGCAATGCCAGTAGGCCAACCGCTTACATCACCTGGATATGCCCTCCGGAATTGGAGGAACCATGCAGAAGTAGCAATCGCCGACGTGATCCATGGGCCCTCTCCAGATCATTGGAACCGCAAAAGACTTGATGGTCTTTTCCCATCCATCCACAGCCTGAGATCTGCTACACATGTATTGCCGCATATGTGTGGCGCCTAGCTTTTATCCTGATCTTTTATTCTGCAGCCAAAATATAAATTGTAGGCTTTCTGAAACCGCCACAGTCATATGCCATTTTTGTGATGTAAAAGTCACATCACCACAACTAGAGCAGAAATTATCTGCATGATTAACACCAGGACGAGAAATCGCCAAATATGCTGTGAGTGACCTATCGGTATAAAATAAATATGTCTTTTTTTTTTTTTTTTTTACTGTCAAGTGAGGCAAATTTAAGTAGTGACTGCATCAACTGGTTTTGGACAGTTATTTCGATTGGTTGCAAGTAAAGATTATGCAAGCTCACGCAAATGTTGCAGAATACACTGGTAATGGTCCCCACTGACTAATGAAGAGCACATATCTTAGCAACCAGACCCAGTCAGCCATTTTCACTATGACCTCTGAAAGGCATAGAATGGACCGGGCCACGGTCCCGTACCAATGCATCGACGCTATCCAGTAGCCTCATATGTCCTCTGCTAAACATCGACCCGTCGCCGCAGACTGACAGGTCGCCATGAGGTCCAATATGGGCTGACCGCATCTGAGCACACGCGGCGCGCACACCGCCTGATGCAATCTCACTCCTCCGGCAAACACTCGGACCCCGCTAAGGACATTCGCCACCACAGTGTCCCCACCGAAACGCAGGCCGCCAAGGCTTCAACCGCACACGCTGTCCCTTCGCTCGGGCCACCCTGACCCCCCGACCGACTCCACCCTGCCGATCGAAATAGACCACCATCCCGGAGATCTCAGACAGCACCTACAGCGCTCGATCCGCTACCGTGTCCGTGAACGCCTGCCACGGCTGATGTACCGCGTACCGTTCCAGTCAGACGATGGAACACTGGGCGTGCTGCGTACACTAAAACGCCTTGTACCTAAAGGATCCCCAAAATGTAGCTGAGTCTAACCACGCTCCGGCCAAGCTCCCGGAAGAAAGGGACAGAACCTTATAAAAAAGAAGTGGGGACAATTAGGAAGGCTTTCCTGTTTGATTATTCTTTTTTTTTTTTTTTCCTTTTTACAACTCCATAAGGGCCACAAGGCACACAACCGAACAGGGCATTGTCCAGAGAACGCAAGGCCCCTCCTCCATGCTGACTCCACAGCCTAAACCGGCAGTCACCTTGGCTGATGCCGAGCAGCGCGGAAGCCAACTTGTAAGCCCAGCATATGAAGTATGCCTACTAGTACAGCATTGCACAATGGAGGGACATGTAACCGGACGGCTTTGAATATGAACCTACAGATATCCCTCGCTTGCTCCAAGACAAGCACTGTGCAGCCTACTGGTCTTCTCGGAGCACCGCCATGACCCGAAGACCTAAACCGGCCAGCAAAAGACGACGTACGCTGGGTCCGAAGGAACCTGGTTGAACGGATCCCAGCACTCCCTGTATCGTTAGGATCGGAGCCTCCCCCCAAGGACTCAGCCCTGACTGGAACCGGCTGAGCATAACTCCAGGCCCTGCGGCGAGCCCCCACGAAGAAGTGGGACGCAACGATGCCTTGAGGAAAGGGAAGGCCCAATGGGTGAAGCAAGTTGCTAGCCGACCAAGGGAGTAAACCCCACACGCGTACCTCAACGGAAGGTCGGAAGAACCGAGGATTCTGGTCCCACAGGTGCGCCTGCTAGCCTTTAACAACATACACCTCCGCAGGTACAAAAAACTTAAATTGTGAGCACCTTCAGGGGTAAGGGGAATAGACGACAGTCTCCGACTGTTGACCACCTTGTCTTGCACAACAGACAGCAGCACCCCACCAAACAAATGATTGGGAATATATGACCTCAGAACCCCAAGACAGAGGTAAAACAGTAGAATATGCAGTGGACGTGAATTTCCAGATCTGCCAGCCCCCCTGCCCACATTGAGAAGAGGCAGAGAATAACTGGACCGGCGGATCTGGAGGGGTGCCTCCTGGACAGCCGGGCCATCGAAGGGAAAGCTGATGACTGAGGCCCAAACTCCTCAGGATGGCCCCGTCTTGCATTGGCAACCCCATGCAACACCATGACAACCCCGCTCACGATATCCCAAGTGATCTCTGTCATTGCTGCAACAATCACCTGAGCATGAGATCACAGACGGAACACGGACATGCAGACACACTCAAGGAGAGTGCACCTAAGAAGTATGAGCCTATCCAACATCCAGCATCACATGTCCAGGTGTCCCACGCCTGTCACCCAAAACACAGGACGCTTGAACCTAGGTGACCGTCATAGCAAAGACAGGGAGGCCTGACTGCCGCTATCAACCCTTCCAGGACCCTGGAACACTAAGCCCCGGACTGTGCCATCCAGCAACACTTCTCACGATCCCCAGCAGGGGCCTTTCCCCAGATGGCCCAGATGGGCAGTGTTCCCGCCAAATGGGCAAGCTGCGCTCTGATAACATAGTGCAGGAAGAAAAACCAAATCAAAGTGTCTTAACCTAGCTAATTTTTGTCTAATAGTGATCATTCATAATATCAGCCAGGCTCAATCATAACATTAGTATTAATGATCTCTAAAGATTGAAGAGTTACTAATGTAACACTAAGTGGGTTTTTTTTTTTTTGGTTTTTTTTTAAAGAGCTTCAAAGGCGATCTTGGAAACTACAGACCAATGAATCTGAGTTCAGTGCCAGTTAAATGATAGAACTTGTTCCGAAAAGCAGCACCAAGCTGTCTTTTCAAAGGGTTAATAAACATGTGAGTAAGCCAAATGATATGTATCTGGATGTTTTAGAAGGTACTTGACAAAGCCCCTTATGAACTTCTCCTGAGGAAGGAGATGATGTGCTATTATAGAATGGGAAATGGATCAAAACCAGGAACACAATAGGACTAAATGGCCAGTTTTCTCACAGGAGACCCGTAAATAGAGGAATGTCTCGGGATCTGCACTGGAACTGGCATCTGGTAACATCTACTGCACTGAAATGATCTGGAAAAGAGATCAGCAAGCATGGCGATCAAATTTGCAGATGGCATAACGACATTTAGAGGCTGTCTGCACAATTTCCAAGCGTATAAACATGGAAATAGCATCCTTATGTAAATGACAATTTCAGAAAGGGCTCAATTTGTAGGTGGTTGTGCCGCCGATGACCCTGAATGGCCAAATCCTAGCACGGAAACCTGCTGCTGACAGACGTCGCTAACTGCCAGAATGCAGACAAAGGTAAAGGCACCCCCCAAGAAGTAAAACCCAAACCAAGCACATTGCATTCAAAGAACTATAAACTATCATGAAATTAAAAGGAAATTAAAATTAGAATTAAATTAAAATTAAAAGTAACAGCAAAAGGAAGTCCTTATCTGGGTGTAGCCGCGTGGAACAGCGTCGTCTGCTCAAACGCGGGGCTGCTCCGCTCTCCGCCACGAGGCCTCAGCCCTGCCGAGAAAATGGTGCCAATCCGAAGCAGGCCCATTTGGCGCCAAACACCACAGAGGCGGCAAGAGCTCAGAGCCCCTCCATGCGGACTCGAGAGACTCCCTTGTGGCGTCGGGATGCAGCAGTTACCCCGCTGTAGCTGCGGGGTGAAGAGCTGTCCAGACACGCTGCTGCTGCCTCGCGCCACCAGAAGTAGCAGACGCTGCGAGCCCCGGCCCACCAGCTAAAGAACCTCGAACGGCCTGAGGCTCCCGCCGCGATGGGAATCTGCCGCATGGACACTGCCAAAATGCAGGTGTTCCACAGAGCTCTCCCCCGTACAGTCCTGGGGGAGAGCTCATCACCGGGCACAGAGACCGAAGAATCCCAAGCAGAGAGGCTAGCTGGCAGCGTGAACTTTGAAAAGGGACAGAACCCCCCTTTACACTAAGGCAGACTAGGTGAAAATAAATAAAGTAAAAGTAAATGAAATTAAATGAAAATGAAAATGAATTCAATTTACAGGATTACACCTAAAGAAGGGCAAAAGAAATGCAAGGTAAATCAAATCCTGACTAACTGCTCCTAAACTGCTTCTCAAGTGAGCCCAGCACCTAGGCTCACTACGTCCTCATGCTGCATGGAGACTGGACACACTGGGGGATCATGGGAGAAGACCAGCAGGATATACCCGGTGATGTCACAAGTTTGACTTGTCCAGTCTCCATGTTGCAGGAGGAGGTGCACTACCCAGTGGTGGAGGACTGAACTGTAGGACCGATAAGGAAAGGCTGTTAGTGTAGCTGAGTTTAAAAAAGGTTTGGACAAGTTCCCGGAGGAAAGGTCCATAAACTATTATTAAGAAGGGACCCAGGATATCAATGCTTGACCCAATACAAGCATTGTGGAACCTGTGTCTTTTGTGGAAATTGCTAGGTACGTATGACCTAGATTGGCCACTGTTGGGAACAGGATACTGGGCTTGATGGACCTTGGTCTGACCCAGTATGGCATATCTTATGTTCTTATTCTGCTTGCATATTATCTTTCCCTGCACTGTGTTACACTGAGAGAGCCTGAAAGCTCTGCTCGTCCCATTAAAATAGAAGGCTCAACTCTCAGACAACCAAGATGCACTTGGTGCCCCCTTGACAATGAGGTAGGCCACCACTGTGGCATTGTCAGACAACAGCCATATTGCCTGACTGCAGAGTTACAGAAGGAAGCACAGCAACACTAACCAGACTGCTCCCACCTTGAGGCGATTGATAGGCCAACTGGCTTCCAGTAGGGACCACTTCCCCTGTGTTGTCCATCCCCAACAATGGTCACCCCAGCCCTTCACACTGGCATTGGGTGAACCTTCAGAAAGATACCTCAGAGCAAACTGGTCAGACAAGATCACCCATTGAGACTGCAGCACACACTAAATGGGAAAAGAAGGCGAACACTATAATTTTAGAACAAGGAGACCAATGGGCCAACAATGCCCACTGCAGCAGAAGCATATGTGCATGAGCCCAGGGAATAACCTCCAATGTCACACCACTATGGCTCCGAGCAACTGCAGATAATCGCAAGCAGTGGAAGCAGAGCATCTCTGAAACACCTGGAGCCGACTGTGAAACATCTGGCATCTCTGCTGGGTAAGGTAAACCCAACCCACACAAGTATCAATGGGCACCAAGAAACTCGAGGGATTGCAATGGACTGAGATAGCTCTAGCTGCGGGAGACTCCAGGTAGCAGACCACCTGTGACACTGCCTGAAGCGTCTGAGTGGGATTTCACATGAATGAGCCAATCATCCAGATAAGAGTGCATACAAATGCCTTGTCACCATAGTGCCACCATCACAACCAATTTTTTTTATTATTTATTTATTTAGTATATATTTGTATACCGCTACTTCCAGCGATCAGGAGCGGTTTGATTAAGTAAAAAGGAGTGTCTGATCAGTGACAAATTTCAAGAAGTTACAGTGAGATTTACAAGGAGTGTCTGATCATAGACAAAATTTCAAGAAATTACAGTGTGATTTACAAGGTTATAAGATATCAGTACAAAGCCAGTCATTTTCAATAATGTATATAGTTTGATTCAATAGGATAAGCACAACACACAGTTAGGGGGGGGGGGGGAGAGAGAGAGAGAATTTACATATGTACAATTTTACACTTGTTTCATTTTTGTGGTAGAAATACATTTTTGGATTGGCTACATTTTGATGAAGCAGCTGCTGCTAAGAAAGTATTGATGTTCAAGACACATTGTAGGATTGTTGAAATAAGTATGTCTTCAGTTTTTTTCTGAAGACCATAAGGTCATTGGTTGAGCGCAAATCAGTCGAGAGTTGGTTCCAAAGTGAAGGGGCAGTGTAGGAGTATGCCCTGTTGCTTGTGGCTACTTTAACTGATCTTATACTTATTGGTACCTGCAGGTTGTTTATGGTGGTGGTTCTCCTATTTCTGTTTGCAGGTTGTAAGTTGATTAGGTTAGTGAGGAAAGTTGGTGCCAGGTTGTGGATGATTTTAAATGTGGTCACTAGGGTTTTGTATTTTATACGAGCTATGATGGGGAGCCAGTGGAGTTCAATTAGCACAGGTGTGATGTGCTCTGCCACACCTGTTTTAGTGATGATTCTGGCTGCGACGTTTTGTGCCAACTGGAGTATGCTTAGGGTTTTTTTTTGGAAGGCCTTGTAGAATTGCATTGCAGTAATCGAAATGAGGTATGATGAGGGCTTGTGCCACTGTCCTAAAATCAGTAGCTTCAATGATGTTCCTTAGTGGTTGTATGACCCTGAGTTTGTAAAAAATGGACCTGTTTACTAAGCGGAGGTGTTTTGCCATCTTTAGTTCGCTATCAAGTGTTACTCCGAGGTATTTTATTTCATTCTTTGTGTGATAAGTATTTTCACATAGGGAGATTGTGGCTGGTGGTTTGAATTCTGGTTTTCTTGAGATGTACATGACTTCGGTTTTTTTATGGTTTACGGCCATGTTGTTTCGTTGGAGCCATGTTTGCATCTCTTTTAAGCATTCTTCTAGCTGGGAGTAGTTTGGATTGTCTGCATCGAGTTGAGTGTATAGCATAATATCATCAGCGTATATGTGATAGTGTATACTATGCTTTTTGAATATTTCGCAGATTGGTTTCATGTACACGTTGAATAGAAGCGCAGATAGTGCTGAGCCTTGCGGTATGCCCTGTGTTTGCGGGAAGGCTTCTGCTTTTTCGTTGTTAAACTGTACTTGTTGCATTCTGTTGGTGATATACGATGAGAACCATTTTAGTGGGGTTCCTGTTATTCCTATGGCTTCTATCCTGTTTAGTAGAGTTTGATGGTGAACTGTATCGAAAGCTGCTGAGATGTCAATGAATATGAGAATGAACATTTTCTTTTTGTTTTCAATCCCTTTGAGTAGGTTGTCCAGTAGTGCAATAAGCAGGGTCTCGACCCCATGGTGTGGCCTGAAGCCGTATTGGTGCTCGTCCAGTGTTCTGTTGTTGTCCAGGTGATCTTGTAATTGTTGAAGGACCGCTTTTTCAATTATTTTTGCTAGCAGGGCTATGCTGGATATTGGGCGATAAGATGCTGGGTCTTCTTTGTTGAGTGTTTTATTTTTTAGTATTGGTCTTATGATGGATTTCTTAAGTTGAGTTGGCATGGTACCTTGCTGGAGTGATTGGTTTATTATGTGAGAAATTTGGTGGGTGGTTTCTGCTTTCGTTGCTTTAACCCATGCAGCTGGGCAGGGGTCTAGGGGGGAGGTTGTGGTGTTAATGTTGGCAATTATATTCACGACGTGTTTGTCTTTGACGGTGCAAAACTTGTTCCAGTGGGTGATGTGGGTTTGTGTCGTCGTCATGGTAGGTTGTGGTGTGTTGCGGGTCACATCCAGTGGTGGTGAGGGTTTAGGTCCCATCTGTGGGTTTAGTTTACTAGCATAGTGGTCTGCTAGTGCTTGGACCTTGATTTTGTCGTTGTGTTGATCCTCTTGTGCCGTTTTGGTGAGGGATTTGACCAATGCGAACAGCTCTCTGGGTTTGTTTAATGCTTTGTTTAGTAAATTTGTATGATGCGTTCGTTTTGTCAGGTTGACTTCGTTTTTGTATTTGGAGAGCAGGGTTAGGTATTCTATTTTGTGTTCGTTAGTTTTGCTTTGTCGCCATTTTCTCTCAGTTCTACGGAGTTCTTGCTTTAGTGTGGTAAGAGTAGCTGTGTACCATGGTTCGGTTTTGGGCTTTGGGTTGTTTTTGTTGCTTTCCATTTTGGTTCTGACATCTCTTGAATTCCTGAGTTCCAGCAGGTTATTAATTTGTCGAGGTCAGTGCTTTCCAGGTCTATGTTTGATGTGATGGAGTTAATGAGGGCTTGACTGTTGTATTTGTTAAAACTTCTGCGTGTGTGTGTTGGTAGGTCAGTTTTTGGGTTTCTAGATAGCATGGGTAGGTACATTTTGATCTCAACTTGGTAGTGATCTGACCATGGTACTTGAGTTATTTTTATTACAGTTTTTTTTCTCTTGTCAGGTTGTTGTTCTGCGGGTGTGAAAACCATATCCAGGGTGTTTCCTTTGCTATGTGTCGCATCATTTACCATTTACTTTCAAAAAGGTGAGAGGCAGTGGCCAACACAAAACTGACAGTCACAGCCTAGCACAGCAAACCGCAGGAAGCGGTGCTGGCTCTCTTAGATAGAATATGGAAGTAAGCCTCAGCCAGATCTATGTAAGCCAGAAATTCTCTTCTGCGAACTGCTTGTATGATAGGATTTTAGAGTCTCCATATGAAATCTGGCCACTCTAAACAACTGATCCCCTTTAGCTCTAGAATGGGGCAGAAGAATTTATTTATTTATTTACATTCTCTTATATACCGCGCTATTCTGCATCAGTGCAGTTTACATTGAACAAACTGAAATTACATTGAACAGGGCATTATAACTTGGAGATAACTATTTACAGGGAACATGGGCTATGGAGGGTTTGCCCAAGACCACAAGGAGCACCTGTGTGGGACTAGAAACCCAGTCCTTCCAGCCCAAGGTTGCTGTCCTCTAGTGGGATTTGAACCCCCAACCTTCCAGCCTGAAGTACCTTGCCCCAACCACTAGGCCACTCCTCCACTCCACAAAGAATCAGTCTTTCTTGGGCACCATGAAATAGATGGAGTAGCAGCCCAGGATAAATCATGTGAAGTCGCAAAAGTTGGTGAAGAGTAGTTGAACCACTCCTCCTTTGGTGACAAATCTGCATGGGAAGACTACAAAGGCATCCCAAATGGGCTTTGCACATTTCAACACGTAACCCTAATGGACAATGTTGAGAACCCATAGGTTTTAAGTAAACCGGGCCCCACAACAGGTCCCTGCCCTGTCCATGGGAAGGACCCCGAGGACTGCAAAAGAGGAAGAGTAATTGTCTCGAATGCTGGAATCCCAAAAGGGCTGGGACTTGGACCCTGACCTAGGAAAAGAAGGAACTGGCTTCCCTGATCTATAGCAGTGTAAATCCTGAAAACACACCTAAGAGGAAGAAGTTCCGGAAGAAAAGTAAATGCCTAGCAGCCCCTTTAGGCTTATCCTCGGGCAAACACTGGAGTTTGACCTCTCCCAGATCTTCAACAAGCTTTTCAAGGTCCTCCCCAAAAAAGGAGACTTCTATGCTTCCTTTCAAGGATAAATGCAACTTAAAGGCTGTATCAGCAAACCAGTGCCGAAACCACAGCAACAGTAACTGCCAGCACAGAACTTGCCACCAGCCACAAGTCATATAGGGCATCTGCCAAAAAGGCTGCCACTGACTAACTGAGCGGTTGCAGAACCCTCAGGCAGAAGCTGAATCCATCTCAAAAGTGTGCGTGTCACCAAGCTGCTACAGGCAGAAGCCTGTAAGACCAAGGCAGAAGAGGACAATACTATCTAAAAGACCCTCCACCTTCCTATCCTGTTGATCTAGGAGGACTGCAACACCTTCCATGGTGATCGCTGTGCGCTTAGCGACTGAACATAAGAAATGCCATACTGGGTCAGACTAAGGTCCATCAAGCCCAGTATCCTATTTCCAACAGTGGCCATTCTAGGTCATAAGTACCTAGAGGTCTCCCCAAAAGACACAGGTTCCTCAATGCTTGTATTGGGTCAAAAAGTGATATCCTGGGTCCCTTTTAATAATGGTTTATGGACCTTTCCTCCAGGAACTTGTCCAAACCTTTTTTAAACCCAGCTACACTAACAGCTTTTACTACATCCTCCGGTAACAAATTCCAGTTTCATTACACTTTGAGTGAAAAAATATTTTCTCTTGTTAGTCTTAAATATGAGGGTTGCTCAGAAAGTAATTCCCCACATGTTTTTTCTCAGTCCAGAATGAAGATAGAGGTGTGAAATTGAAAGGGTAGTAACTTGGAACTTCAAAGGACACGTGTGTAATTTTACAGTCGTCCGACAAATAGCAAGGCAGTAGTGATCCTTCAAATGGCGTCTGTGAGTGACACACGGTACAAACAAGGAGCTGTAATTGAATTCTTGGTGGAGGAGAAAAAGTCCTGCCTCAGCTACCAGTCCAGATCGGCGCATCACGAGTCAGGAATTGTCCGTGCAGCTTTCCGTCAGTAGAGGTAGTGCAATGGCAATTATTGACTCTTTGGGATATTCAAAGGTGTGTGCAAGATGGGTTCTGCAAAGTCTCACAACCGAACACAAACGCCAAAGGAAAGACATCTGCTCTGATTTGTTGAAGCATTTTGAAGCTGAGGGAGAGGCCTTCATCCCAAAGAGTCAATAATTGCCATTGCACTACCTTTACTGACGGAAAGCTGTACGGACAATTCCCGACTCGTGATGTACTGATCAGCGTGCTGCAACTTGTCTGGACTGGTGGCTGAGGCAGGACACCCAGACCACGGCCTAGCTTCCAGTTCCGTTTTACCACTTCCTGAAGCCTTTACTCTCTTCACCCATCGTTCAACGGTGCTCCTATCTACCGCAGAACTTCCATACACAGCACACAACCGTTTGTGAATGTTTCTCACACTTTCTCCTCCACCAAGAATTCAATTACAGCTCGTTGTTTCTACCGTGTGTCACTCACAGACGCCATTTGAAGGATCACTACCGCCTCGCTATTTGTCGGACGACTGTAAGATGTGTCCTTTGAAGTTCCAAGTTACTACCCTTTCAATTTCACACCTCTATCTTTATTCTGGACTGAGAAAAAACATGTGAGGCATTACTTTCTGAGCAACCCTTGTAGGTTACCCTGTAGCTTCATTGCATGTCCCCTAGTCTTTTTATATTCTGATGATGTAAACAATCGATCTACGTTAACCTGTTCAAGTCCATTCATTACTTTATAGACCTCTATCATATCTCCACTGTTGGAAACCAAAGCCATTTGTCTAAGTCAGAGGTTCCCAACTCCAGTCCTGGAGGGCCAAACCCAATTCAGGTTTTCAGGCTGTCCCTAATAAATATGCATTAGTTGCATTTGCATGCACTGCCCCCCATTGTATTCAAATATATCTCATGCATATTCATTAGGGACAGCCTGAAAACCTGAATGGTGTTTGGCTCTCCAGGACTGGAGTGGGAACCTCTGGTCTAAGTCATTCTGAGACCAAGTGTAAAACCACCCTAAATGCCTGGCGGTCCACACGGTAGCTTCTGGGACATCCTATTCTACTGAGACCATCTGTTGATGCTCCTGTGAGAAGGGAAAAGCCTTTGAAGGCTTCCTAATTCCTACTAGAATAGGATCCGGCTGGGGCTTGTTTCCACCAGAGGTCCTGTGGATCAGCTATATGAAGGGACTCCACAGTTTGAGAGATTACGGCCAGAAGCTCCTCCTTCCTAAATAAATGGACACTTTGGGAATCTCCTTCTTCCTCAGGGTGTGGGGGGGGGGGGGGGAGATGACAAGACAGCTCTCCATCCTCATGTCTAGAGAGACTGCTTACGCTATCATCTAAAGAAATATGATTGATGTCTTCATCCCAATCACCCGAGGCCCAGGCCACTTCTTTGGGACAACGCTCAACAGCTGGCACAACATTCTCAACCCTGGACAAAGCAGGCGCTTTGGGCAAATTTCCAGAACGCTGGGAATGCCCCCTGAGATTACATCTAACTAGACCCCGCACACCATAAATCCAAGGCTTAGCAGAACCCCCCCATAAATTTGCTGCTGTCGAATCTGAGATGGCTGAAGGGTGATCTACAACCCCTGAGGCAGGCTCAGGAAGCAAAACCGGAGGAGGTATGGCCTCTACTGGGAGAAATCATTGCAGTTCCCAGGGAAGCTGGAATACCTTGCCCAGCCACTGGTGGAGAAGAATGAGCTGCTCCCAAAGACACTCTTGGATTGGCAGCGCAAACTGCACAAAGCCGATCCACAAGAAAAAGTCATTTGTGGCTGCGGCATGGAGAAAGGCATCTGGCCAGTCGAGCACCCCGTTGGCTCCAAAAAACTCATCGGGGAAAACCATAGCACAATTGAAAATGGGAGGACCGTGGTCCAGGCCACACACCTGGCAGCTGAAAAACATGGCAGGAATCGAGGTGTGGCAAAGAGGAACGGCCTACACAGCCCACAGTTGTAGATCCATGTCAGGCAAATGGCACGAAGACACTCAGCTGTGTGTGAAGTCTAAAAATCCTCCCCCCTCCCGGAAGCTAAACCGGTAGACTTCAAAAGCAGTTAGCACAGCAGAGGGTGGCTCTGGGGTATGGGGGCTTTCGCACCAAAGTATTAGACAAAAGGCTGCCACTGAAGGTGGTGAAATTAGGTCTTATATCATACCACTCTTTCAGTAGATAACTTTTTTGTTGTTGTTTTTGTGCAGCGCCCCCCCCCCCCACCCCCGGAATCAACAGACAAAAAGCACAGCATGTATGGAAGAAAACATCACTGGATGCCCCAGCAAAACAGCTGTCATGACTTCACCTGCTCACCTACAGGAAATCTTCATGAACCGAAGCAAGATAGCACCAATTAAAGTAAAATCCCGGGTGGGTCCTGGACTGGAGGGATTCCAGGAAAGAAAATTAGCAGGTAAGGCCTAATTTCACCTTCCTAACCTCCCTCTAGTTCAGATGGGACATAAAGCAGAACTAATGATGTGTGGGTACCGAAATGCTGGCCTGCAGTACCTGCGCTCCAAAGGCCGCGTCCTGTCCAGTCTGCACATCCAGCTGATAATGATGCACAAAGGCATGAAGAGACTATGACCTCTCCACCTTACAGGTATCCTGGGGCAGAGCCAGACTGACCTCCTCCCAAGAACAACTCAGAGGCCTCATAGAATGGGTCCACAACCCCACGGGCACCACTTGACCCTTTAACAGATAAGCAGAGGAAACAGCCTCCCTCATTCAGCGAGAAATGGAGGCCTTAGAAGCCACTTTGCCCTTCTTCAGACTCCCAAACAGCACGAAAAGCCTCAAGAACCACTGGGACGGCTGAATAATCTCCAAGTACCTCTTGAGCGAATGCTGGACATCCAGCTTATGCAGCAGTCCAGTCTCAGCTGAACCCTGAGGACCAGGAAAGGCTGGCAACAAAACTACCAAATTAAGGTGAAAAACAGACACCACCTTTGGCAAAAAGGAAGGTATGGGTCTCAAAACCACCTTTTCTTTGGAAAAACACCATGTAGGCCTCCTTATAAGACAGAGCCTGAAGTTTGGAAATCCGAAGGGCTGTATAAATCGCCACCAGGAACACCACCTTCAACATCAAATTCTTCAAAGAAGCCCCCCCCCCCCCCTTTTTCAGGGGCTCAAAGGGAGGCACTTCCAAGGCTGAAAGCACAAGATTAAGGTCCCAAGAGGGAACAATAGGATGACAAGGTGGTCATAGGTACTTTACTCCCAAAGGGAACGAACAACATCTGCATGGGAAGCTAGGGAGTGACCCTGCCCTTAACCCCTAAAACAAGCCAGAGCTACGACCTGACTCCTCAGAGAACCCAAGGCTAAACCATTCTCTAGGCCCGCTTGAAGAAAAGCTGATTTCCGAAAGCAATGCACCCAAAGGCCGTACTCCCAAGTCTGCACAACACTTCGACAATGTGCCAGATCTGAACATAGGCCAGAGAACTCTAACACTGCCAAGACTGAAGCAAGGTATCAATCACTTGAGAAGAGTAACCTTTGTGCGTCAACTGAGCCCTCTCAAGAGCCAGGCCATAAGCAAGAACCAAACCACATCCGGCTCCATAATCAGACTGTGTGTCAGCAGATACCCCTCCATTGGCAGCGGGAAGAGGTCCTCTGCCAGCAGATTAGATCTGCACCACACTGGCACCATAGCCAATTCAGGGCCACGAGCACCACCACTTCGCAGTGCAACTCCATGTGCTGAAGGACCTGGCTTATTGTGCCATGGAGGGAACACATACAAAAGATCGCCCTCAGGCCAAGGCTGGATGAGGGAATCTAGTCCCTCTGACACGTGTGCTCGGCATCAGCATTCCCCATAGACACCATCAGGTCCATCCTCAGAAGACCCCCAACAATTCACAATCTGCTGAAACACAGACTCTGACAGGGACCCCCCCCTCGCTCGATCCAGTGTGTGGTGACTCAGGTAATCCACTTACACATTCTCCCTCCCGGTGACATACACCGCTGCGATTGCCAGCAAGTTGGCCTCTGCCCATCACATAAGCAGAATAGCCTCTGCCATCACTGATGAACTCTGGGTGCCACCCTGTCGATTGATATAAGCCACTGTCATGGCACTGTCTGACAGCACCCTCACTGCCTTATGACTCACCAAGGGAAGGAATGATTCCAGGGCTCAATGCAATGCCCACATCTCCAAACAATTGATTGACCAACCGCTCTCCTGAGTCCATCTGCCCTGAGCAAGACAATGACCATCCCAGCCTGGCAGACTGGGGCCTCGAGAGGCATGCCCGCTGCAAACTGAATCCGGTTCAACCACTATCTTAAACTCGCTCTGGCCTCATTCTGAAAGGCAAGCCAAACCTCCATGGACTGCCAAGGAGGAGACCGTGATAAGAGACCTGAAGGGGGGGGGGGGAGGTGCACATGCAACCTTGCCCAATGCACCAGGTCTAAAGTGGCCGCCATGGACCCCAGCATGTGAAGATAGTCCCACACCTTGGGGCGAGGGATGTGCTGCAATACCGGCAACCTAGGCCCACAGTTTTGCTATCCTGCCCTCTGGCAAGAATACCATGCCTCTGCACATGTTGAATTTGGCCCCCTGGGAATGCACCAAATTGCTCTTTGCAAAATTGACCACGCAGTCCAACTCCTGAAGATGATGGATCACCAGAGCCATTGTCTCCTGGCTCTTCTGAAAGGACTTTGCCTGAATCAACCAGTCATCTAAATACAGGTGGACCAAGACCCCTTGCTTCTGCAGATCCTCCATCACCACCACCATGGTGAACACCTAAAGAGCCAAAGGGCAAGACGAAGAAACCATTGATGCTTGGGCCAGACTGGAATGTGCAAGTAGGCTTCTGTCAAGTCCAGAGAGGTGAGAAACTCTCCTGCTATATAGCCACGACGACTCAACAGTCTCTAAGCAAAAGCAAGGAACTCTGAGTCCTGTTGATGCTCTTCAGATCCGGAATGAGTCATCAATAGCCCTCTTTCTTTGGGACCAAAAAATATACTGAGTAGCACCCTGTGCCACAGTCGTCATGCAGTACCAGTACGATCTCTTCGAGCTGTAACCAACGGTTGAGAGCTTCTTGCACCACCCACACCTTTCCTGGCGCCTGACATGGGGAGACCATGAAGGCATTCGAGAGGGGCCTTGCCAAATCAAGAGCGTAGCTTTCCCGGATCACCTCCAGCACTCAGGTGTCTGTCGTGATCTGGGCCCAGGTGGTGTAAAACAGTAACAGGCATCTGCCCGCAGGTGGTAAACCCACCAAAGCCCCCAAGACTTCATTGGGAGACTTTGGGGGCTCCCATAAGCTCCCCCTCAGCCCCCACTTCAAAAGGAAGAACCCCTCTGCAGGGCCGTTGAGAGTTAAACGACCACTCAGGGCAAAGTCTATGGGAGTCAAGGTCCCTGACTCTAGAGAGTGCCCCTCTGCCACCCCCTTTGGGCTTATCCTTCGAGAGCCTAGACACTTTGAAATCCCCCAAATCTTTGACCAACTTCTCCAGGTCCTCTCCAAACAGCAACTTCCCCAAAAAAGGAAGCTTACTAAGGCATGTCTAGGAGGCGACATTAGCTGACCAATTACATAACCACACAAGATGCCGGGCCACCACTGCAGCGGCCATGGCCTTAGTTGATGCCCGGAGTAAATCATAAAGGAGGACTGCCACCGTAGGCCAAACCAGACTCCAATCTGGCCGGTTCTGCCCGGACTAACAAATCCGCAAGAGGCTCCTCGGGAATCCTCTGCAACCAACAAAGAGAGGCCTTGGCCACAAGCTCCACAAATAGTGCCATGCAGAGCTAAAGCCGCCACCTCAAAGGCCTGCTTGAGCAGAGAATCCATCCTGGGGATCCTATAAGGCTGCACCATCTTTCACTGGGATGGTCGTTTTCCTGGTGATTGTTGTTACCACATATAGGAGATGCAATTTTTCCTGCTCCTTGGGGAATCAGATAATGCAGCCCACGTGCAAGCCAGAATCCAGGAAGCTTTACTCCTTTGCAATCATGTCCTTCAGCACCCTGTGGACAAGGAAGGCCCATGGTGGTTTACAGATACCTTCCAGTAGCGGGTCCTTCCCTGCCTCTGATACCTCCAGCCGTGGCTCTTCCGCAATATGCAGTGCAACTAGGGACTGCGACATGAGTGCAGGTAGTTCACCCCTATGAAAGATTCGAACTGCTGTCGGATCTTCTCTTGCCTAGAGTTCCCCCTCCAACTCATATGGAGACTCCTCAAAGACACCTGCAAACTCCTCCAAAGGCCCCAGGGAATCCAGTGACCATGCAGAGGCCATCTCATCCTTGTCATTTAATGTGGACAAGTGCAAAGTTATGCACCTAGGGAAGAACAACCCAAACTATGGTTACACGATGCAAGGTTCCGCATTAGGAACCGCCACCCAGGAAAAAGATTTAGGCGTCATTGTGGATAACATGTTAAAACCCTCAGCCCAGTGTGCAGCGGCGGTCAAGAGAGCAAATAGAATGCTAGGTATCATAAAGAAAGGAATGGAAAATAAAACAAAATATATTATAATGCCTTTGTATTGTTCCATGGTGAGACCGCACCTTGAATATTGTGTGGAATTCTGGTCGCTTAAATCAGAGGTAGTCTTGGAGGGCCAAACACCATTCAGGTTTTCAGGCTGTCCCTAATAAATATGCATGAATGCATTTGCATGCACTGCCCCCATTGTATTCAAATGTATCTCATGCATATTCATTAGGGACAGCCTGAAAATCTTGTATTGGGTCAAGCATTGATATCCTGGGTCCCTTCTTAATAATGGTTTATGGACCTTTCCTCCAGGAACTTGTCCAAACCTTTTTTAAACTCAGCTACACTAACAGCCTTTACTACATCCTCCGGTAACAAATTCCAGAGTTTGATTACACGTTGAGTGAAAAAATATTTTCATTTATTAGTCTTAAGTAGTTAACCCTGTAGCTTCATTGCATGTCCCCTAGTCTTTCTATATTCTAATAATGTAAACAATCGATCTACGTTTACCCGTTCCACTCCGTTCATTACTTTATAGACTTCTATCATATCTCCCCTCAGCCGTCTCTTTTCCAGGTTAAAGAGCCCTAACCTTTTTAGCTTATCTTCATAGGGGTATCCTTCCATCTCCTTTACCATTTTGGTGGCTCTTCTCTGAACCTTTTCTAATAACACTACGAGGGGGTACCCAAAAAAACAGGAATTATTTTTTAAAAGATATTTATTTCAAATTCTTTACAAAACAACCTTATCCCCTTCAAAATACTCTCCATTACAACTGATACATTTGTCCCACCGGTGCTTCCACTGTTCGAAACATTTTTTGTAGTCATCTTTAGAAATGGCTGACAGCTCCTCCCTCGTTTTTTTCTTGACTTCTTCAATGTTGTCAAATCGGTGTCCTTTCATGCCCCTTTTCATGCGTGGAAATAAGAAAAAGTCGCACGGAGCCAGGTCAGGCGAGTAAGGTGCGTGGGGCAGCGGAACCATGCCATTTTTAGCCAAAAACTGTCTAAAAGAGATGGCTGTGTGTGCAGGTGCGTTGTCGTGGTGGAAGAATCAGTCTCCTGTCTGCCACAAATCGGGACTTTTTTGACGAACACTGTTGCGCAATCTTCTTTAAACTTCCAAATAAAAGGTTTGATTGACGGTCTGACCTGGGGGAACAAACTCTGAATGAACTACCCCCTTGGCATCAAAAAAGCAAATCAGCATTGTTTTGATGTTTGATTTGACTTGACGACATTTTTTTGGACGGGGTGACGATGACGTCTTACATTGGCTTGACTGTTGCTTTGTTTCTGGGTCGTAACCATAGCACCATAACTCATCACCTGTAATGACCTTTGACAGAAAATCTGGATCAGTTTCAAGCTGTTGTTTCAAAACACGACATGTTTCAACTCGATGTTCCTTTTGATTGTCAGTCAGAACCCGAGGAACAAACTTGGCAACCCTTTTCATTCCCAAATATTCCGTTAAAATTCAATGAACCGAGCTCCAAGATAACCCACTAATCTCTGACAGTTGATCAATTGTCTGTCGGTTTGTGAGCACAAGCTCTCTAATTTTTTCAATATTTTCGTCGATTGAGGTTTGTCATCAATCGACATGTCGCCATTTTTAAACCGAGCAAACTACTGGTACACTTGACTTTTTCCCATAGCGTCATCTTGATAAGCTGTTTTCAACATTAAAACAGTTTCAGCAGCATTTTTACCGAGTAGAAAACAAAATTTCACAGCTGCATGTTGTTCATTTCAACTTATCATCATAAAAAAAGAAACAAGAACAAAACAGCGCTAGCAAAAACAATCACTGCAGATGAACAGAACAAGCCAGGTCGACAACACAGGCGGCACTGAACTGACAATGAGTTGCACTATACATGCCTAGCGGCAGAAGTGCGTACTACACAAGCTCTGCCCACGGCAATGTTATTCCTGTTTTTTTTGGGTACCCCCTCGTATATCCTTTTTAAGATATGGCGATCAGAACTGCACACAATATTCAAGGTGCGGTCTCACCATGGAACAATATAGAGGCATTATAATATCCTTTGTTTTATTTTCCATTCTTTTCCTTATGATACCTAGCATTCTATTTGCTCTCTTGGCTGCTGCTGCACACTGGGCCGAGGGTTTTAAACATGTTATCCACAATGATGCCTAAATCTTTTTCCTGGGTGGTGGTTCCTAATGTGGAACCTTGCATCGTGTAACCACCATAGTTTGGGTTGTTCTTCCCTAGGTGCATAACTTTGCACTTCTCCACATTAAATTTCATCTGCCATTTTGATGCCCAGTCTTCCAATTTATCAAGATTCTTGTGCAATTTTCCACAATCCTCTTGGGTTTTAACAACTTTAAATAGTTTTGTGTCATCTGCAAATTTGATAACCTCACTCGTTATTCCCTTTTCCAGGTCATTTATGAATATGTCAAAAAGCAGCAGGCCCAGCAGAGATCCCTGGGGTACACCACGATTCACCTTTCTCCATTGGGAAAATTGGCCATTTAGCCCTACCCTCTGCTTTCTATCTTTTAACCAGTTCCTGATCCACCATAGTACACTGCCTCCTATCACATGACTCTTTAGTTTTGCCAAAAGTCTCTGATGAGGGACTTTGTCAAAGGCTTTCTTAAAGTCCAAATACACTATATCAACCGACTCACCTTTGTCTACCTGTTTAGTCACACCTTCAAAAAAACATAACAGATTAGTAAGACAAGATCTTCCTTGTCTAAAGCCATGTTTGCTTTCTCCCATTAAGCCATGACTATCTACATGTTCAGCAATTTTGTTCTTGATGGTTTCTACCATTTTTCACGGTACTGATGTCAGGCTCACCGGTCTGTAGTTTCCTGGATCACCCCTGAAACCCTTTTTAAAAATTGGTGTTACGTTCGCCATCCTCCAATCTTCAGGTATTACAGATGATTTTAATGATAGTTCACAGATTACTAATAGTAGGTCTGCAATCTCATATTTCAGTTCTTTCAACACCCTTGGATGTATATCATCTGGCCCAGGTGATTTGCTACTCTTCCGTTTATCTAATAGTTGTAATACATTGTCCCGATGTATCGATATTTCCTTCAATTCTTCCGCACCTTTAAATACCACTTCAATCATGGGTAACATCCCTACATCTTCATCAGTAAAGACCAAAGCAAATAATTCATTCAGTCTCTCCGCTATTGCCTTGTCGCCTCTTAGTGCCCCTTTAACCCCTCTATCATCTAATGGACTAACTGACTCTCTCACAGTTTTTTTGCTACGAATGTACTTGAAAAAGTCTTTATTACACGTTTTTGCTTACACAGCAAGCTTCTCAAATTCTCCCTATGCCTGCCTTATCAATGCCTTGCATTTAACTTGCCAGTGCTTGTGCTGTTTCCAGGTTTCGTCGTTTGGCTCTTTTTTTCCATTTCCTGAAAGATGCTTTTTTGGCAACAGGCGCCTCTCTGACCTCATCTTTAAACCATGCTGGCAGTTTGTTGGACTTCCTTCCACTTTTCTTAAAGTGTGGAATACAGCTGGTC
Source organism: Ichthyophis bannanicus (assembly GCA_033557465.1). NCBI lineage: Eukaryota > Metazoa > Chordata > Amphibia > Gymnophiona > Ichthyophiidae > Ichthyophis > Ichthyophis bannanicus. The sequence goes on along the minus strand of CM066032.1, from coordinate 738,154,227 downwards.
TGGGCTTCCAAGATAGTATTTTTCAACAACACCCAAGCTTGATGTAAGGCTCACTTCATCCTGAGCTCAGGCTACTTCCTGGGCAGAAAGATCACAGGTTACCCCGCTATATCTTTTTCGAGCACCAACCTGGTCTTCTTTGTCTACCTTTTGTGCCATTACTGTTTGGATCTTAAGGCATAAGTGTTGATTTGGTTTGGTGGTGGAGTTCCTGTGGTGGCTGTCTCATCCTGCTCTAAAGGGAAGTATCTTTGGTACAGTTGTGGTCAACATTATTGGTACCCTTGCAGTTCAGCCCCTAAATGTCCAATATCTTCTTTAAAAAAAAATAATGAATAGTCCAAAGCCAGTTCACTATCTATGCACACATATTTCACACACAAAAGAAACAAATAAAATTAGACCATTTAAAAAAACACATAGTAGAAAATAGTATAAAAACTAAGCCATTGTTAAGACATGATTATTAGCACCCTTATAAACAATTCATATCAGTTTGAACAGAAGAACCACATTCCCATTGCACTAAAATTTGATGCATCTGAACAATTGTCAGTACTCACATGACTTGAATCAACCAATGAATTAAGGCTTGTGATAAGGAAGCTTATCATAGTTCAGGAGGGAGCTATAAAAGAGGTGAATTGGCTCTGAACAAGCAACCTGTCTTTGCTGGTAGAAATACTAAAACAGAATGTTTTCATAAAAGACTACCAGTCCCAGAATGCACCAGGTTTCAAACAGCCTCTAGGAGGGCTGAAGTGGGGAAAACGTGTGTTCAATCAGGAGAGCTATGAGGTAATCCCCAATCACTCATCTCCAAGGGCAGGGCTTGATTCAGCACACCTGGGCTGTGCTAGGGTGAAGTGTCCCTCTAAGCACTTTAAAAGTAAAAGATATTCTACACTAAACCAGAATGAGGAGATCGGGAACCGTGAGCACAGGGAGAACCGGATCTCACAGAACAGGGAGAAAGAAGAGAGAGGACTACAACAGCAGAAGCAAGACGAGAAAGACATCTTGGAGGTCTAAAGAAGGAGCCCACAGCAGTACGTGTGTTAGGAGTGATTCCAGAGGCAAGCATACTCCATTGGACTGGAGGAAGCCAGAGGAGTGGGGTTATAGAGCCAGGAATTCCCAAACGGCACCTTTGAAGGAGATGGCTGCATTTGGAAGGGGCCCTAAGACCGGTGCAAGAAGGTATGTGAAGAGAGACCCAGTGTCCAGGGATCTTGATTGGAAGGCTGGACATAAAAGCTGGACTACTTACTGGCCAGGATACCTGGAGAGGAAACTTAACAGCAAGGGGATCACAGGTATGAACTTTGATCTATGCCCTAGCTCTTCACCTGGAAGACAGCAGGGAAACAAATATTATCCTGAGAGTGATCAATTAAGGAATTCCTCTGAGCCAGACCATGATATTGATTCCATGATATTTGAGGAAGAAGGAGATATAGCAAATGATCAATTGGAATACATGGATTGCTCTCTGTCAAGGCTGCTGTTTTACAGTAGTTTCTCACTAATGCAAACAACCACCAAAAGGAACTGTAACTTGTTCTTTTATCTACCCAGAAAAGTCTCTGCAAGAAATCTTTAGGGTAGGATTGAGCCACGTAGAGAGAGTGAACCAGCAAAGGGGTTTGCAGCTGGCTAATTATTTGTAATTGAGCCAGGCACAAGTGCACGTGAGCTCTAGAAGGAAACTTCTTCCTTGTGTGTGTGAATAGAAGAAAGTTATCCTTGGTAAAGAACAGTTTTTTGTTACTTTTGGATTTGTTTTTGCCTTTTTGGAGCACTGCTAAGACGGTCATTAGCAGGAGCCATTAAAAAGACCTTTTCTGTTTCCCATCAAGGTCTTTATTGATTTATTGCTTAAGAAGTTCAGTTACCTTATAACATGTTTTGTTTTTCCTGAGTACAATACTGAAGCAAGTGTCCTTTTGTGTTACCAAGAAAATCTGTGTGGGAGAATTAACCCCATGAATAAAATCTGTTTTTCTTTGCTTACACTCGAGCATCACAACTCATTATTTTGTGAACGGCTGATTCTGGTATGAATGAACTGAAACCCCCACAATCCTTTGCAAGTCATAATAATATTTTGCCTTTGCCAAGACTGTGGACTTTCACGACCAGCACCCCCGTTTACAGTGGCGTAGTAGTTCGGATTGCTTTTACACAAAGGACTTACAGGATTTATAAGGATTACAACTGAAACTTGACAGAAAAAAAGTTCAAGACAAAAGCTGGAAAGTGGATTTTTCCCTTAAGAACACTTTGGAGGAAAGAAAGTGGCTGTTCCAGGAGCTGTTCCAAGGAGGAAAAGACCCTGTGTAAGCTGGATTCATCACTGGCATAAGGTAATAAGTACCTGGGCATGTCTAGTGGTGGATGGGAGTAAGACACAGGGGTAATTGAAAAAAAAAATAGGAGAAAAACACCTGTTTGGAGGGTGCTGCTCTGTGTTTTTTTTTTCTTTTGTTTTCTTACAAGATGGATCTGAGGGAACTGGCCAGCTGGATGGCAGCCCAATTTAGCAGGCAACAGGAGCTAGCGCAGCAGGCTCAGGACATTGCAATTAAAGCACTAAGGGACCAGCAGAAGCCAGTACTTGATCTGGTGGAAGTCTTAATTGCTCTTCATAACCAAAGTGGACCGGATGCAAGACCAGCAGTAACAACTGGTATATCACATGTGGACAATGTGGGACTCAATCAGGGAATTGGGGCATTTAGTTTTGGGAAGCTGACTCCAGATGATAATGTTGATGATTTCCTTGAATCTTTTGAGAGAGTGGCACAAGCATTAGCATGGCCAGAGACCCAGTGGGCAGTAAGGCTGGCAGCCTCATTAAGTGGGGAGGCGCTTGCAGCTTATAGGGCAATGCCAGCAGCTCAAGCTTTGAATTATAGAGATGTAAAGGCTGCTATAAGAGATCGCCTAGGGTTGTCTATTTCAGAGTATAGGCGAATGTTTAGAGCTACTGCATTAAGAGTGGGTGAAACACCCAGGGCTCTGAGTCAGAGAATCAGAGGATTGGCTGTAAAATGGTTGGAGCCTGAGGGAAAGACTGTGGAAATGTTATTAGACATTATCATGCTTGAACAATTTATGTCTGCTGTGCCTAAAGATTTGCACACTTTCCTTATACAGCAAAATTGCCAGAATCTTGGAGAGGCAACCATGATAGCTGAGAGATTCTTGGAAGCCACGCAGGCTTGCCATAGAATGGGTGGCCCTCTGAAGGTTGGTGCTGAGGCAAGCTGTGCTGTATCAGAAAAGAAAATGGTTAAAAATGTTTCTGAGAATAATTGTACTGTGCCAACCCAGATTACAAAGTGGAGTAAAAAGGAATGTTTCAAATGTGGAAAATGGGGACATTTGGAAAGGGGATGCCAGATACACACTAGCTTGATGGGTGTTGATTTAAAACAGCCCAAAGGAGGATTCCTTTTGGTGGCTGATGTGCAGGGAATTACCACAAATACTCTGTTAGACTCTGGGGCAGACCAGAGTATGCTGCCAAAGAGGCTTTGGAAGAGGATAGAGGCCCTAGAAGGATTTGAGCCTAGAACCCCTGAAAGCCAGGTTCACATCAGATGCATTCATGGTGCTGCAACATCATATCCCACCTATAGGTTAATGGTTAAGTGCCTGGGGGAACAAGAGGAAATTCTTTTAGCAGTGGTGCCTAGGCTGCCATTTGATTTGGTTCTAGGAAGGGACTGGCCAAGATGTAGGCAGGGACTAGTGAAAGGACTAGGAAAGGAGGGAGAAGGAATGATGGTAATAGCTCCCGGGCCTTTGTTTGGAAGTCCTCATACCCTAGCTAAAAAGATGGTTAAACTTCCAGAAGACCAAACTACCAAGCAGCAGATATTTACCTTGAAGTACCATAGGGTCACAGAGAAGGCCCAAGCTCCTAAGCGGGCAACCCCTCAAGCTGCTGGGTTTGACCTGTGCAGTGTAGAAAATGTGACGATACCTAGTCAAGGGAGAGCCCTGGTTGACACTGGCCTCCAAGTTGAAATACCTATTGGGTGCTATGGGCGAGTAGCCCCAAGATCAGGGTTAGCCCTTAAGTATTTCATTGATGTGGGAGCGGGAGTGATTGATCCCGATTACAGGGGCAATCTTAAAGTTCTGTTATTTAATTTTGGACAGAATGATTACCATGTAAAGACGGGAGACAGAATCGCTCAAATGATATGTGAGAGACTGGGTTTCCCACCTGTGGAGGAAGTCACATCCTTGTCAAATTCTGAGCGTGGAACCAAAGGCTTTGGTTCTACTGAAGACAAAGGGGTTAAGAGCCTAGCTGCCACCTGTGCCCAGGAAAGGGAGGTGCATGAAGAGGAGGATTTGGGACCCAAGTATCTGACTGTAAAGAAAAGTCAGAACCCCAAATAGGTGAGGACCTGACAGTGGTACAGCAGGAAAAGATAAGGAAATTGCTTAAAGAATTCCCAGATGTTTTGACTCCCATACCTGGGGAGACACATTTGGTTGCCCATGAGATAATAACTCCACCTGGGAAATTAATTTGTCAAAGGCCATACCGCTTGCCTGAAGCAAAGAGACAGGAAGTAGTGGCACAAGTTCAAGAAATGTTAGACATGGGAGTAATAGAGTCATCGAAGAGTCCCTGGAATAGCCCCATAGTCTTGGTGCCAAAGCCTGATGGCTCTTTAAGATTCTGTATTGACTTCCAGCAGGTAAACGCAATATCAGTTTTTGATGCATATCCAATGCCAAGAATTGAAGAGCTGTTGGACCAGCTTGGACAAGCTCAATATTTAACCACCCTTGATATGACAAAAGGCTATTGGCAAATACCTCTAACCAGGGAGTCGAAGCCGAAGACTGCGTTCAGCACCCCCGTTGGCCTTTTCCAGTTCAAAAGGATGCCTTTCGGACTGCATGGAGCAGCAGCTACCTGCCAAAGGTTAGTGGACCAGGTACGTCGACCCCATCAAAATTATGCCTTTGCCTATATGGATGATGTCATAGTCCATAGTAACACTTGGGCAGAACATCTAAAGAGAATCAGGGCAGTCTTATGCTCCATGAAGCAAGCGGGAATCACTTTGAACCCAAAGAAGTGTGCCTTTGCTAATAGAGAGGTAAAATACCTAGGCCACCTGTTGGGAAGAGGGAAAATGAAACCTCTAATGAGCAAGGTGGATAGCATCAGGAATTTTCCTCCTCCAATAACAAAGAAACAGCTGAGGAGTTTCTTGGGACTTATTGGATACTACCGCAGATTTATACCACAGTTTGCAGAGAAAAGTGCAATTTTTACTGATATGCTGCGGAAGAATTGCCCAAACCAGCTGAAATGGACTCCTGAAGCTGACAAAGCATTTTCACTCCTAAAAGGGAAGTTGTGTACAGGACCAGTACTGAAAGGGGTGGATTTCAGGAAACCCTTCTTGGTTCAAACAGATGCCTCGGATGAAGGGCTAGGAGCTGTCTTATCCCAATGTCATGAAGGGGAGGAGCATCCTGTGTTGTACTTGAGCAGGAAATTATCACCGGCTGAACAGAAGTATTCCACAATAGAAAAGGAATGTTTAGCTATAAAGTGGTCAGTGGAGGCATTAAGGTTTTACCTTACAGGGAGGAAGTTCAAACTGGTTACAGACCATGCCCCACTTAAGTGGTTGCAACAAATGAAGAACCACAATGCCAGGTTGACACGCTGGTACATGGCCTTACAGGCATTTGATTTTCAAGTGGAACATCGTGCTGGGAAGTTAAACAAAAATGCGGATGCCCTTTCCCGTATTACGGACTGTAAAGAAGAAGTGCCACCAGTTGCACCAGTCCGTAATAACTTAAGCAGGGGGGTATGTGATAAGGAAGCTTATCATAGTTCAGGAGGGAGCTATAAAAGAGGTGAATTGGCTCTGAATAAGCAACCTGTCTTTGCTGGTAGAAATACTAAAACAGAATGTTTTCATAAAAGACTACCAGTCCCAGAATGCACCAGGTTTCAAACAGCCTCTAGGAGGGCTGAAGTAGGGAAACGTGTGTTCAATCAGGAGAGCTATGAGGTAATCCCCAATCACTCATCTCCAAGGGCAGGGCTTGATTCAGCACACCTGGGCTGTGCTAGGGTGAAGTGTCCCTCTAAGCACTTTAAAAGTAAAAGATATTCTACACTGAACCAGAATGAGGAGATCGGGAACCGTGAGCACAGGGAGAACCGGATCTCACAGAACAGGGAGAAAGAAGAGAGAGGACTACAACAGCAGAAGCAACGCAGAAGGAAGACGAGAAAGACATCTTGGAGGTCTAAAGAAGGAGCCCACAGCAGTACGTGTATTAGGAGTGATTCCAGAGGCAAGCATACTCCATTGGACTGGAGGAAGCCAGAGGAGTGGGGTTATAGAGCCAGGAATTCCCAAACAGCACCTTTGAAGGAGACGGCTGCATTTGGAAGGGGCCCTAAGACCGGTGCAAGAAGGTATGTGAAGAGAGACCCAGTGTCCAGGGATCTTGATTGGAAGGCAGGACATAAAAGCTGGACTACTTACTGGCCAGGCTACCTGGAGAGGAAACCTAACAGCAAGGGGATCACAGGTATGAACTTTGATCTATGCCCTAGCTCTTCACCTGGAAGACAGCAGGGAAACAAATATTATCCTGAGAGTGATCAATTAAGGAATTCCTCTGAGCCAGACCATGATATTGATTCCATGATATTTGAGGAAGAAGGAGATATAGCAAATGATCAATTGGAATACACGGATTGCTCTCTGTCAAGGCTGCTGTTTTAAAGTAGTTTCTCACTAATGCAAACAACCACCAAAAGGAACTGTAAACTTGTTCTTTTATCTACCCAGAAAAGTCTCTGCAAGAAAGCTTTAGGGTAGGATTGAGCCACGTAGAGAGTGTGAACCAGCAAAGGGGTTTGCAGCTGGCTAATTATTTGTAATTGAGCCAGGCACAAGTGCACGTGACCTCTAGAAGGAAACTTCTTCCTTGTGTGTGTGAATAGAAGAAAGTTATCCTTGGTAAAGAACAGTTTTTTGTTACTTTTGGGTTTGTTTTTGCCTTTTTGGAGCACTGCTAAGACGGTCATTAGCAGGAGCCATCAAAAAGACCTTTTCTGTTTCCCATCAAGGTCTTTATTGATTTATTGCTTAAGAAGTTCAGTTACCTTATAACGTTTTGTTTTTCCTGAGTACAATACTGAAGCAAGTGTCCTTTTGTGTTACCAAGTAAATCTGTGTGGGAGAACTAACCCCATGAATAAAATCTGTTTTTCTTTGCTTACACTCGAGCATCACAACTCATTATTTTGTGAACGGCTGATTCTGGTATGAATGAACTGAAACCCCCACAATCATTTGCAAGTCATAATAATATTTTGCCTTTGCCAAGACTGTGGACTTTCACGACCAGCACCCCCGTTTACAGGCTCTATTGTTTAAAATGGCCACATTCACTCCTTGTTCCATTTTCACAATGATGAAGACAAGAGAGCTGCCTGAGACAGTCACCAAACTTCAAAGTGGTGCAAGGCCATCTCCAAAGACCTTGGGATTCCTGTGTCTACAGTTTGCGACATTTATTACGAGGTTTTCTGCTCATGGAACTGTCAAGAACCTCCCAGGATGTGGGAGGAAGAGGAAAATTAATCTAAGTAGTCTTTGAAGCTTAGTGCAAACTATTGGAAAAACACCATGTACAGCATCCAAAAAGTTTAAAGCTGACCTGAAGCAATCTGGAATGGTAGCTTCATCCCGCACCATATGCTGCATACTAAACAAAGAGGACCCACTGCTCAAAGACAGACATAAAAAGGCATGCCTTATCTTTGCCCAAACCCACCTTCAGAAACCATAGTAGTTCTGGGAAAATGTTCTGTGAACACCTGAAACCAAATTTGAGCTCTTTGGCAATGCACAGCAGCGATACATTTAAAGGCAAAGAAATGAAGCTTATAATGAAACAAAAAAAACCCACACCCTTCCTACAGTTACATAGGGTAGAGGTTCCATAATGTTGTGGGACTGTTTTGCTGCCTCAGGAACTGAAGACCAGGAATGTATTAAAGAAATCATGAAGTCAGAGGACTACCATAGTATTCTGGAACAAAATGTGCTATCCTGTGTCAAAGCTAGGTCTGGGTTCTCCAGCAGAACAATAAACCAAACATACATCCAGAAGTACAAAAGAATGGTTAAAAAGGAAAAAAAATGGACTGTTTTAAACTGGCCAGCAATGAGTCCTGATCTCAATCCAACCGAGAACCTTTGGAAAGAGCTGAAATCTGCCATTGGTAAAAGGAATCCTGGAAATATTCATGAGTTGGAACAAATCACAGTTGCAGAGTGGGAGAAACTACCAGCAGACAGATGTATGAAACTCATAGATGTCTACAAGAAACATTTGGAGGCTGTCATCACTGCCAAGGATTATGCAACCAAATATTTGTGAAGGCTGCCATAAATCCTGTCCAGGTCATATTTTGTTTTTTTCTCAGAAATTACTGTGTAAGTTGCATAGACAACTTTGAACAAACTATAACATATAATGGCATACAGTTGGAATATTTCCAATTATGTCTCAAGACATTGCATACAATATACCTAAAATGCAAGGGTGCCAATAATGTTGACCACAACTGTACTTCTCACTAGTCTGGACTGGTCTAGCATGATCATTTGGAAGGTGACATTTTATATACTGATAATTTTGTTTCCTAGAATCCTGCTAGACCAGTCCAGGACCCATCCAGTTGCATTGTAGGCAGCCCCTGAAGAATTGTCTGTCTTGAACATAGTTGCTCTGTTGTTTCCTTTGTTTTGTTATGCATGACTGCACTTTTGTGCATCTGCCTATTTTGTTTGCAATTGGTTGGTTGTTTCAGTCTTTAAGAGGCATTGCCAGAGGGTCCTATGTGCTTTGCCAGGGCAATACTGAGGGAGACCCCTAGATGTACCAGCGATGATGTCGATGTAGTTGATCCACACTAGTCTGGACTGGTCTAGCAGGATTCCAGGAAAGGAAAATTTCACCTTCATGCTCTTTGCCAAGCAATAGTAATACTCAAAAAGTAACTTGTGACTGCTGTTGAAAAAAATTATATGCAGACAGTAAATATAGTCATGATTCGAATGCTGCAGTCTTAGGTATCACCATATGTTGGGAAATTTGAGTTAGGTCTGCTTATATATTGGCTTTATATGACTGCACCCATGCCTGGTGAAACTACACAGATGGCACAAAAGACAAGAAGACAATAGCTATATGAGAGTATATGCTTGCCATAAGATAATAGATGTGGCCTGCTATGGAGGATTCTGGGTAACCATATTCTGGATAGAAGTATGCAAAATATTGGGCCTAGCAATATCAGCAAAAAGTACAGGTCAAGCAAAGAATTCAAACTAATGAGCACAAAATACTCTCTCTTACCCTGCCCGGTTTCAATTAGTGCCAAGAAGAAGGAAAAATACAGGAAGGGACAAAGGTCACAGGCCATGCATAGATGAGCAGACCTAAAAGCAGATCCAGATGTATAAAGGTCACAGGCCATGCATAGATGAGCAGACCTAAAAGCAGGTCCAGATGTACAAATGTAAAGAGATTCTCCCCTGGGGAAAGGTGTTGCAGGACCCTGAGGCCCTGCTGACACCTAAGTAGTTATGATGGATTCATTGAAACTAATTTGAAGCAGACATTTGAGACAAGGAGAAATGTATATAAGGTGGTTATTTTGGGGGAAGGGTGGGCAGTGTTTTCTCCCCCTTCACAGAGAGAGAGAGAGAAAGTACTATCTGCCATTTCTAGACAGGCTTTTGCTGTTCTGCATGACAATATTATTTTGCTGTTATGCTGAAATAAAAGTTCTTGTAGCAACTGCCGTCTAAGTAATTCTTTGATTAGTGATATTTGGGCAACCGTTGTGGGAACCAGAAGCTACACATATTGCCACATTTGTTTTATTACTTGTTTCCCCACAGAAGTAGCAGATAGATACTGCAGTCCTGTCAGTTTTAGCTATAGTGTAAACTCTATATGATTCATTTGTAAGGGAAAAGGCCAAACTGAAGGGATATAGCAACTTGTACCTCAAATTTTTTACCACAGAATATTTTAGTCACTTCCCTAAATGCCCTTCTTTTTTTAAGGGAGGGGGGAGCGGTTTGGTTGGTTGCACTATGACATTTCCAATCAATTTGGCCAACTCGTTAGGCAGTCTACAAGATCTTTTGGTTAATTGTCCCTGGGGCCAAGGAGCTTCATGAGCTCACTCAGTTTCCAGTGAGGGTAATTCCTCTTTGCTCCCAGCCTCCTGTAGGAACCTCAGACCTTCCATTTGGCTACTTTTTTAATACAGTTTCCTTCTGCTGTAATTTTGGGAATCCCCCTTACTCTCAAACTATTCCTGCTTGAGCAATTTTCTAAATCTTAAATTTTTAAGAGGGGATCCTCATTGAGTTTCTCCAAGTCAGTAAACAAACTCTAATACCACATATCCCTCCATTTCTATTTCCTGCATTCTGTGATCTGTTTCAGTAATATCTGCCCACAATTTTTCATGCTGCATTGGCTCTCACCCCTTATGCTCACAATCTCAGTTTTGATCTCATTGAGCCATTGATGCAACCAGACCCAGTCTGGTAGTTGATCCACAGCTACATCATGGGTTTGCACCTCATGCTGCATCATCCAGCTCTCTCACCATCATCCTGAGCTGTAACTAATTTTTTTTATACTTCAACAAATATGGATGACTTGCATGGACCAGCACATACACCTAATCTAGTCACCTTACTGGGCAGAGTAGATGGACCATACTGGTCTTTATCTGCCATCATATACTATGTAATTATATCACTTTTGCTCAGCTCAGGGAGATAATTAGTGTGAAGCAGCTAGCAAAAAAAACCCTTGATTTTGCCCAGGGGCTGTATCTGAGGTCACCTCCTAAGCTGCCATTTGACTCACTGTCATCACTTTTTTTCCTTCTAAGAATCTCTCTCAAGAGAACCTGTAAGCCCTTCTGAGCAGAACAATCCTGTACTATACTGTCCTACCCTGCTGGGGGAGGGATGGAGCACAGGCAGTAACAGCAAACACACCCACAAAGAGACATCAGGGGAATGATCAGAGGAGCAATAGCCTCCACCTCCAGTAGGCATCTGCAGTTTACAGAATTCCTTGTCAATTCACTTTGCTATGCTCCTTTTTTCCTTTTCCCAAGAACTTTAATAAGAATGATTTCCTAATGAAAGGATTCTTTTCAGCAGCCAAAAGTCAAACTCTAGGAGCTGCTCCACAGAAGGCTAGCGCTCTGGGGGCACACCTTTCAATCCCTGCTCTACCAGAGACAGCTGAAAGCTGAATCCTGGACTAACAAGAAGCTGGAGCTCCATGAACATATTTAACAGTATCTGCTTTTCAAAACTCAGCAGAAGCCTGAGTTCTAGAAGCTTGCTCAACCAGAGCCAGAGAACTAGGAACACACCAATTCTTGCTCTACAGGGGGAACTGGCCTGCAGAATGTCACCCTGGCAACCTAATTGAGATCCTGCTCTGCCAAGGGGAGATGGCTTGGAGACTACTGCCCTGTAGCCGAGCAGTTCTGCTTCACCAGATCACATGATTCACATCTGCTTGAGATAAAGAAAGTCTGCACACATGGATCCAGTCTTCATGTATGGATAAAAATTCACCAGCAAGCTCCAGTCACACAGTGCAATATCAATATAAGGCATGGCAAACTACAAGTTTAAAAAAAAAAAACCCTCAAGGAGACCTCAAAGCCCTGAAGGGTGTACTGTTAACTTTCACATGTACCCCCAACCATACTTTCATAATCTGTCTCCCAGGCAAACAGACCTGTAAATGTTGAGGCTTTTCAGTCCTCAAAACAAAAAAACATGTTTACTATATGCGATATAAACAAATGTGATGTTATATTTACAATGTAATATAATTACTGTATTCCACTCATCTACCACTCTGTAATATAATTTTGTATGTAATGACTTTCTGACTCCCTTTGCTGTATGTCTGCATCCTGGGAGGAGAGACTACGTGGCTAGTAACACGTAGCCTGCCACAGGTGCGGAAGTACAAAGAAGTGGAGTGAGACAATATTAACCAATGAGTTATAGACATGCTGGAAGATGGAGAGGACATAGTGTACTATAAAAGAACTGTGAAACAGAGGATAGGTGTGTCTGCTCAGTCAAGCGGGCAACAGTTCTTGCAAGAATGTAATTAAAGTAACCCTTTGCTTCACTGAGGAGTCTGTTATTGTGCAAAAAGTTGTTTTATTACATATGTAAGTGAAACTCAAACACCAACATCAAGCTGAGCCACTCAAATGATTGGGAGTACATGGGAAACAGTACACCCTCTAGAGATCTGAGTTTTATTTTTGATAATTCTTAAAACCTTGTAGTTTGCCACTCCTTATATTGATATAGCACTGGTGGAGCTTTTTTTCATGTCATAGTGCTGTTAGTTTAGATATAATAGGCCCAGTATTCAAAACATTCATTTATTTATTTTAAGAATGATTTCCTAATGATTCATGTTCCTAACTTTGAGAATTAGGCTCACAAACTGACCTCTCTGAAAATTTACTAGGGCTGAGTACCTAAATTTATACTCAAATGTTTACTAAACTTTTAAATTTAGGAGCGTGAAAAATGGGTGGATTTTGGGCAGAGAAAAAAGAAGCTTAGTACTAGATTCAAATCTAGGCAAATGAATGGCAGCTAAAATTTAAATGTGACATTTTACTTACCAGTAATGTCCTTTAATTGAGTTCTGCTAGACTAGTTCAGACAAGTGGGTTGTGTCCCTCTATGAGCAGATGCCGAGACAGAGAAAACATTTCAGAGGCTTCTTATGGCATCACTTTGACATTGTGTTTATTGTTGTATGTAAACCACTGTGATTGCAAAATAGAGCAGTATATAAAATCAAATAATCAGCCTCTAGGGGCATGATTCAATATCCATACCCAAGCATATGGTAAGGATTCTGTGACCTCATACCACCTTAGAGAAAATTATCAATGTTCAACAAAAACAAGAAGCTTAACTATATAAGGATTAGCTTCAACAGAAGGCCTGTCAGAAGATTATAAGGCCACAAAGCCAACCACTGAAAGTACAGCAGACCAATATAAGTTCCAGGGGCCAGTCCTGGACTGGTTTAGTAGGACTCAAGGAAAGGATATTATCTGTTAAGTAAAATGTCACCTTCCATATAGTCTAGCTAGACCAGTCCAGACAAGTGGGATGTACCAAAGCTATGCCATCACTGGGTGGGAAGAAGACATGGCAGCTTTTAAGACCTCTGAGCCAAAGGCTGTGTCCGCCTGAGCATGGCTATCCAAGTGGTAATACTCAACAAAGATGGAAAGTGATGCCTACATTGCTGTCTAACAAATGTCTGAGGCGGCTATGGAGTTACGCTCAGCCAATAAGGATGCTTGTGCCTGAGTAGAATGCACAAACAAATCTTCCGGAACTGGCTGGTTCCGCAACAGATATGCTGAAGCGGTGGCGTCCTTGGACCAGCACCTAATGGCAGATTTAACTGCCATACCACCTTTACATGGATCTGCAAAAAAGCACAAAAAGATGGCCTGACTTGTGAAAATTGCTAACAAACCAGCAGGTTTGTCCTTCCCATGGCATTGCTCCTTAGAAAGGAGGACAGACAAACTACTTGATTTACATGGAAGGAAGGTAACACCTTGGACAAAAAAAGAAAAAACAGGTCAAATGCATATGGCTTCAGCCAAGAAGGATAAGGATCCCTACACGATAACACCTGTAGCTCGGAAATACGTCTTGCCAAGCAGATTATGACCAGGAAGACAGTCTTAAGAGTCAGATACTTAAGTGCAGCCTGCTTCAAGGGCTCAAAAGTCTCTGACATCAAGGCCCCGTGCACCAGGCAAAGATCCCAGGAGGCAACGACTGGACACAGGTGCCAAACCCCCTGAAGGAAAAGGAAAACATCTGCCACTGGTCCTCTGAAGCAGGATAAGCTGCAACCTGAACTTATAGGGAGCTAAGGGAAAGACCTGTGGCAAGGAGGCCTATCCAGAATATGAGGGAGGACAAAGAGACAGGGAATTCACCCTAGTAAAGGGCCCCCCTTTTACTGAGGCAGAATAGGAAAGACACAAACACAGCTAGGAATCAGAAAACTTCCACATGGCCCACATTCCAAGCTCCCCCTAGTGGAAGGGAGGGGAGAGGATACAGAGCCCAGAACCCCTTGGGCAGGGAGTGCTCCAAGTATACAGGTGCACGAAGTCAGGCTGATTGCCATCACCTGGCTAGGGAGGGGTGGAAGAGAGAGCCCTGGAAGTATAAACTGAAGCCAGAGTGTGAGAGCAGGGTCATTGTCATGAGGAGTAGCAGTAAGGACGGAGGTAGCAGCAAGAGGAGCAGCAGGGGAGAAGGAGAAGCAGGAAGCCAAACTGCCACGAGCCGAGGCACAGCTGAAAGCTGGCAAAGCTTGACCGGTATGGAGCAGAGCAGAGCCCTTGAGCTTCCAAGAGAGGAGAGTGCTAAGTGGAAGACAGCACATCTGCCAGAGGGTTTGATGCCAGGAACAGGAAAGACTCCAGGATTCCCCGGGAGGCTGGTGGCTGAGGACTGTGAGCTGGGAGAGTCTGAGCCTATGCAGCTGGGAGAGCCTGAGGTAAAGCTAAATGGGGAAGAGATTCCTATGGACTGTTCTGTGTGCAAGGCTTTAAACCAGAGGAACAGGGAGAAAACAAGCCAATCCTGAGAGAGAGTTTACCAGGGAAGGGAACCCATAGTCCAAAAGCCGGTGGCCCTGATTCCCTCATGTTGGTAAAGGGAAAGGTCACAAGGACTAAGGAGTAACCCTGGAAGCTGTGAAAAGCTTGCTAAGCACCTGCTGCAGGAACAAGGACACTGGGGTAAGAAAGTAGCTTTTGTAACAGAGCTTTCTTGAGCCCTGAATTGTATTTGTTGCTTGAAGGTTTATGCAGCTGAAGAGAAGCTATACTATCACGGACAGTGAATGTGATTTTTGTTTGTGCTTTTTTGGCCAGCAAGGCTACAAAGGAAGTGAATTATCCATTCTGTTAAAAGACTGTGTATCCTGCAATATGGAAAACCTTTAAACAGACATTTTCAGTTTGTGTTTGTTTTTGGGAGAATACTCTGTTTCACAGAGACCTGAATCAATATCCTGTACGGGGTCAGAACGAACCATTGTGTAAAATAAATTCTGTCATTTGCCTTAACTCTTGGAGCCTAACTACAGCTTTTTTTCTGATGCACACATACAGCCAAGCAAAGACTACCTTTCCCAGGAGGCACTACGGGGAAATAGTTGAAAAGGGCTTAAAAGAGCAGACAGCAAAAAGTTCCTATAAAATAACCATGCCCCTCTTAGCTTGAGGCGAGCGGTGGTGGCCTGACAGTGGCATAGTTGTGAGGATTTTCTACCACTCAGGATTTCCACTGTTCAGGATTTACAACATTCAGGATTTACGCTTACCAGAGTGGTAGCACAGAGGTTGGCAAAAAGGACAATTTTTGTTCTTCAAGAGGCAACACCTGAGCAAGGTATCGTCTAAGATGGATCCAAAAGAGCTGGTATAATGGATGGCCATGCAATTTCAACGCCAGCAGGAGTTGGCCCAGCTAGCGCAGGAGAATGCTGCAGCAGCTATGAGGGAGCAGCAAAAGCCTGTCCTGGACTTAGTGGAAGCCCTTATTACTTCCCAGAGGCAAGGAAGTGGGGGAACACTAACCACGGAGAGACCAGCAATGCCGCAAGTGGACAGTCTAGCAGGCCCACACACCAGCGGGGCATTCACTTTTGGAAAACTTTCTCCTGAGGACGATATAGATGACTTTTTAGAGTCATTTGAGAGAGTGGCTCAAGCTGTGGGATGCCAGATAGCCAGTGGGCGGTGAGATTGGCAACCTCCTTAACAGGAGAAGCACTAGTCGCATATAGGGCTATGCCAGTTTCCCAGGCCATGGACTATAATGCTGTAAAAAATGCAATTGGAGACTGATTAGGGTTAACAAAAATGTTATATCACTGTAAGTTAAGAGCCACGGTCCTAAAGGCCGCGAAACCACTAAGGCCTTAAGCCAGAGGATTTGAGGCTTAGCTTAAAAGTGGCTAGCCCCAGAAGGAAAAACTATAGATGCGGTGGTGGATATGGTGATATTGGAGCAATTTATGGCTGCAATACCAAAAAGGGTACAATCTTTTCTGATTCAGAACTGCCAGAGCACAGGAGAGGCAACCCTTTTGGCGGAGCACTACATGGAAGCTGAATGGGCGTTTCCCCCAAAGGCTGGCTCTCCAAAGGTAGAGGCAGAGGCCAGTTTTGGTTTATCAGAAAAGAAACAGGGAAATAATGTAAAATGTATGAAAACCTGTGTGTCTGCTCATGAGGGTAAATGGGCTGAGAAAAATGTTATCGTTGTGGGGAGGTGGGACACCTGCAGAGAGGATGCAAAGCCCACATGGGGTTGACTGGTACCAAGGTGAAACATTTGGGAGAGGGATTTCTCTTAAGTGTTAACATACTGGGGGTCACTACCCATGCTCTGCTTGACTCTGGGGCCGACAAAGCATGGTGTCACGGAAGCTTTGGCAGGCAATTGAGGCCCAGGATGAGTCTAGTCAGAGGAAGCCAGCAGGGCGAGTCCAAATTAGGTGCATCCATGGAGCTGCTTCTTTCTACCCTGTATACAAAGTAATGATAAAAGGGTTGGGGGTGCAGAAAGAAGTTCTTGTGGCAGTGGTTCCAAAGCTACCCTATGATTTAGTATTAGGAAGGGACTGGCCCCAATTTAGAGAAGGATTAGAGAAAGGCCTTGGGAGAAAAGGGGAGAGGATGATGATGGTGATCCCTGGCCCTCTTTTTGAGAACCCCCGGAAGCCAAGTGAGAACCCAGGGAAAGAACCCCTGGGAAGTGTGGCTCCCCTTAAACAGAAATTTGTATTAAAGTTTTGTAAAGTATCTGAGAAGGCTCAAGCTCCCAGGAGGGCGTCCCCGCAAGCCGCGGGATATGATTTGTGCAGCGCCGAAGATCGGGTGATACCCAGCCGTGGAAAGGATCTCATTGATACTGGCCTTCAGATGGAGATGCCCATAGGATGCTATGGTCGGATAGCACTGCGATCAGGTCTGGCTCTGAAATATTTCCTGGACGTCGGGGCTGGGGTCATCGACCCTGATTATAGAGGGAGTGTAAAGATATTACTGTTCAATTTTGGCAACGAAGACTTCCAGGTGAAGGTGGGAGATCGGATTGCCCAGCTGCTGTGCATAAGAGTGGGTTTTCCCCCACTGGAAGAGGTCCCCATGTTATCTCCTACGGATCAAGGAACCTCTGGATTTGGTTCTACCGGAGAGGCTGGGAGGAAAAGCCTGACAGTCACCTGTGGAGAAAGAATGGAGGAGACTGAGAAGGATGACCTGGGACCTCAAGTGGCGGACTGCAGGAAGAACCTGGAGCCCCAAGTAGGGGAAGAACTATCGTTGGTCCAGAGACTGGATCTGGCTCGATTATTGGAGAAGCTCACAGATGTACTGACCCCGATCCCTGGTGAAACTCGACTGGTGGCACATGAGATCCTGACGCCAACGGGGAAGGTGGTCAGACAACGACCTTACCGCTTACCAGAAGCCAAAAAGCAGGAGGTCGTGGCACAGGTGTGTGAGATGTTAGCAATGGGTGTCATTGAAGAATCAAGGAGCCCGTGATGCAGTCCCATTGTCCTGGTTCCAAAACTGGATGGTACACTACGCTTCTGCATAGACTTCAGACAGGTGAATACCATCTCGGTATTCGACGCTTACCCGATGCCCCGTATCGAGGAGCTTTTGGACCGCTTGGGGCAGGCTCCATTTTTGACTACCCTAGACATGACGAAGGGGTACTGGCAGATTCCGTTGACTACGGAATCTTGACCGAAGACTGCCTTCAGCACCCCAATTGGGCTATTCCAGTTTAAGAGGATGCCCTTTGGCCTTCACGGTGCCGCAGCGACCTGTCAGAGACTAGTGGATCAAGTCCTGTGTCCTCATCAAGAGTATGCTTTCGCATATATGGACGATACTATCCACAGTTGCAGTTGGATAGAACATATCCCGAGGGTAGAAGCGGTCCTGCGATCTATGAGGCAGGCGGGCCTCACCCTGAACCCAAGCAAGTGTGCTTTCGCCAAACAAGAAGTGAAATACCTGGGCCATATGGTAGGTCGGGGAAGGATTAAGCCATTGATTGAAAAAGTGGACAGCATCAAGAATTTTCCTCATCCCACGACCAAGAAGCAGTTAAGAAGCTTTCTAGGCCTGATTGGCTATTACAGGAGGTTCCTGTCAAGCTTTGCGGAAGAAAGTTCTATCTTCACAGACTGTCAGACGGCTGCCTGGGTGAGAATCTTCACAGTCTTGACAATGCATATATTTATATGATTTTTGCAAGGTATTGTGGGTAATGTAGTTCATTCACACCAGACACAGCTGCTGACAATAATTTAGTTGTGCACAAGTGTTAAAGCCAATAAGATACTTCCTTATTTATGGGGTTATTTCTCCCAGCACAGATATGCTTGGTAGCACATAAATTAGGTTACTTGCTTGTAGTGTTTAACTTGGTAAAACAAAGTCAAAAATCAAAATCAGGAAAACAACCTTCAAACTTGTCAGGCAATTAGCTAATGTTTTCTTAGCATATCTCTAACAAACGAAAAGCCACAAAGAAAGAAATAAACTGTTCTTGTAAGGTTAACTTTTGATTACTTTCCACACAGATCCAGAAGTAATTCTCTCCTAGCTCACAAGCAATTAGGTGCAGCTCAATTGCTATCAGTTATCCAGCTGAAACCCTTTAACAGACTGGCTTTCTACTGTGTGAGTCAAATCCTGTTTCAGGAGCTTTTCTTAGAGGAATAAAGAACAAATTTATATTTTCTTTGTGATGGCTGCTGTGCTTTATCACAGAAAGTTACCAACGGAGTTTGGATAGAGAGCAGTCCATATAAACAATATCTTGATCTGCTATTATTTCCCCTTCATCAACAAGCATAGGGTCACTACCATGAATTGGCACAGATGAATCTTTCAATGGAGCACTTTCAGGAGAACACTTATTTCCCTGCTGTCTTTCAAGGTTATAGCTAGGGCATAGATCAGTGTTCATACCTGAGCTTCCATTGTTGCTATAGTTCCTCTCTATATAGACTGGCCAGTATGTAGTCCAGTTCTTATGTCCAGCCTTCCAGTCCTGATCCCTGGACACTGGATCTCTCTTCACATACCTTCTGGCATAGGTCTTAGAGTCCCTTCCACGTGCAGCCGTCTCCCTCACAGGTAGCCTCTGGTGATTCCTTGTTCTGCAGCACCATTCCTCTGGCTTTCCCCAGTCCAATGGTCTATGCTGGCCCTTGGAATACCTCCCAGTATACGTACTGCCTTGGACTCTTCTAGACCTCTCAAAGGCTTTTCTCCTCTTCCTTCCAGAGGGTTTCTTTCCTTCTCTATCCGTCCGGTTTGGCTTCTGCTGATCCTTCAGATGAAACTGATGATCAAACTCAAGCTGATTCTCAGGATACTGAGGACAATTCTCTGGATATCCAAGGTGATCATGAAGCTGGTCATCTGTAGAATAAACTCTATTCTTATTCTGCCTTGAGTGCTCCTCCCTAATACAGCTCAGCTGTGCTGAATCAGGCCCTGCCCTTTGAGATGAGTGCTTAGGGATTACCTCATAGCCCTCCTGATTGAACACACGTTTCCCCACTTCAGCTCCTCTAATGGCTGTTGGAAACCTGGTGCATTCTGGGACTGGTAGTCTTCCATGGCAAAATTCTGTTTTCTCATTTCTACCAGCACTGACAGGTTGCTTGTTCAGAGACACTTCACCTTTTCTAAAGCCCTTTCCTGAGCGATAAGCTTCCTTATCACAAGACATGTTGAAAAAGAATTGCCCAAATCAACTCCGTTGGACCCCAGAGGCGGAGAGGGCTTTCACCAGATTATTGTTATTGTATATAGTTACCCTGTTAACCAAGTTGAATTTCCTGTCCATATGTAAACACAAAGTACTATTGGAAATGTGTGTTTTCATTGTTTCTTGTAAACCGCGCTGATGCTGAATAGCGCGGTATAAAAAAGATTATAAATAAATAAAAGGAAGGCTATGCACAGCGCCAGTATTACGCGGAGTGGATTTCACGCAGCCCTTCATTGTGCAGATGGATGCCTCAGAGATAGGCTTAGGGGCCGTCCTGTCCCAGAAGCATGAAGGAAACGAGCATCCTGTGATGTTGCTTAGCAGGAAGTTGTCCGCGGCAGAGCAACACTACTCTACGATTGAGGAGTGCCTCGCCATCAAATGGGCAATAGAGAACCTCCGGTTCTACCTCACTGGACAAAGGTTCCTGCTATGGATCATGCACCTTTGAAGTGGCTCCAGCAGATGAAAATCACAATGCAAGACTAACCAGATGGTACATGGCCCTGCAACCTTTTGATTTTAAGGTAGAGCATCAGGCAGGGACGCTACACCACAATGCAGATGCCTTATCCCGAATTACGGACTGTTCGGAGGAACCGCAACAACCTCCGCCAGCCCGAAATATCTTAAGTAGGGGGGTATGTGGCAAGGAGGCCTATCCAGAGTATGAGGAGGACAAAGAGACAGGGAATTCACCCTGGTAAAGGGCCCCCTTTTACCGAGGCAGAATAGGAAAGATACAAACACAACTAGGAATCAGAAAACTTCCACATGGCCCACATTCCATGCTCCCCCTAGTGGAAGGGAGGGGAGAGGATACAGAGCCTAGAACCCCTTGGGCAGGGAGTGTTCCAAGTATGCAGGTGCATGAAGTCAGGCTGATTGCAATCACCTGGCTAGGGAGGGGTGGAAGAGAGAGCCCTGGAAGTATAAACTGAAGCCAGAGTGTGAGAGCAGGGTCGTCGTCGTGAGGAGTAGCAGCAAGGACGGAGATAGCAGCAAGAGGAGCAGCAGGGGAGAAGGAGAAGCAGGAAGCCAAACTGCCACGAGCCGAGGCACAGCTGAAAGCTGGCAAAGCTTGACCGGTGCGGAGCAGAGCGGAGCCCTTGAGCTTCCAAGAGAGGAGAGTGCTAAGTGGAAGACAGCACATCTGCCAGAGGGTTTGAAGCCAGGAACAGGAGAGACTCCAGGATTCCCCGGGAGGCTGGTGGCTGAGGACTGTGAGCTGGGAGAGTCTGAGCCTATGCAGCTGGGAGAGCCTGAGGTAAAGCTAAATGGGGAAAAGATTCCTATGGACTGTTCTGTGTGCAAGGCTTTAAACTTGAGGAACAGGGAGAAAACAAGCCAATCCTGAGAGAGAGTTTACCAGGGAAGGGAACCCATAGTCCACAAGACGGTGGCCCTGATTCCCTCATGTTG
The DNA here is from genome assembly GCA_033557465.1 of Ichthyophis bannanicus. Lineage (NCBI taxonomy): Eukaryota > Metazoa > Chordata > Amphibia > Gymnophiona > Ichthyophiidae > Ichthyophis > Ichthyophis bannanicus. Next base: position 738,132,787 of record CM066032.1, on the reverse strand, counting down.
GTAAAGGGAAAGGTCACAAGGACTAAGGAGTAACCCTGGAAGCTGTGAAAAGCTTGTTAAGCACCTGCTGCAGGAACAAGGACACTGGGGTAAGAAAGTAGCTTTTGTAACAGAGCTTTCTTGTGCCCTGAATTGTATTTGTTGCTTGAAGGTTTATGCAGCTGAAGAGAAGCTATACTATCACGGACAGTGAATGTGATTTTTGTTTGTGCTTTTGGCAAGCAAGGCTACAAAGGAAGTGAATTAGCCATTCTGTTAAAAGACTGTGTATCCTGCAATATGGAAAACCTTTAAACAGACATTTTCAGTTTGTGTTTGTTTTTGGGAGAATACTCTGTTTCACAGAGACCTGAACCAATATCCTGTACGTGGTGAGAACGAACCATTGTGTAAAATAAATTCTGTCATTTGCCTTAACCCTTGGAGCCTAACTACAGCTTTTTTGTCTGATGCACACATACAGTCAAGCAAAGACTACCTTTCCAGAAGGCACTACAGGGAAATAGTTGAAAAGGGCTTAAAAAAGCAGACAGCAAAAAGTTCCTATAAAATAACCACACCCCTGATTCCTAGGTGATTCCTGCTGTTCACAGAGAAAAGTCCTCATATATGGGTGATGTCACCAACGGAGCCCCACATGGGAAAGCTCCTCAGCTTCCACCACGCATACATGCATGCCTGCCTTCCTGCTGCAACAGCACCATCTTCTCCAATATAATATCAAATATGTAGCAGAAGACGACAACTCAGGGAGGTGGGAGGGTTGTGAGGACTTACTCATTTGTAGCAGGTGTTCTCTGTGGACCGCAGGAATAACTACGTTTTCTTCATGGACAAGCAAGAACAAAGTCCTCACATATGGGACTCCAAAGCTACAGGCTACCAAAAACAGAGGAGGCCAGAAGCCCAACAGGGGCAAAATAAAACTGGAGAATCAAAAGGAACAGCAAATCTCCCAGGGGGACCTCACTGATTCAACATTTTCAGCATAGTTGTGCAGGGAGCAGCACTCATACTAAGAAAGTTTCTTTCTGGTAGCCTGGACAGACAATAGGGCCTGATGGGAAGGAGTTGAACCAAATCCCTAAAGAGATGCTGGAGTATGGCCTGGCTGAAGTTGCTGCCATGTCTAATTCCCATCCAGACAGTAAATAATGTGATATGAATGTGTGGACTGAAAATCATGCTGCAGCCTTGCAGATCTCCTCCATGGAGACTGAGCGCAAGTTGGCCACTGACACAGCCATGGCTCTGACATTGTGAGCCATGACATGACCATCAAGGCTGAGTCCTGCCTGGGCATAAGTGAAAGAGATGCAGTTTGTTAGCCAAATCGACAGAATGCATTTGGAAACAGCAGCTCCCAACTTGCTGGGGTCAAAAGAGACAAACTGGGTGGAACTTCAGTGGGCCTTCATTTGCTCAAGGTAGAAGGCCAAGGCTCACTTACAGTCCAGCATGTGCAGCGCTGCCTCCCCCCTGTGGGCGTATGGCTTGGGAAAGAAGGTAGGTAACATGACTGACTAAGATGGAAAGCAGAGACCATCTTCGTAAGGAAACATGGATGAGTGTGCAAGACCACTCTATTGTAATGAAACCTGGTATACAGCAGGTGAACCATCAAAGCCTGGCGCTCACTGACATGATATGCTAATGTAACCACCACTAGGAGCAAGACCTTCCAAGTCAGGAACTTCAAAGGGAGCCAACAAGAGCTGAGCCAGAACCACATTAAGGTCCCAAGCCACCGCTGGGCTTAGAGAGGAGCAAGCCCTGCATGAACTGAACCACCAAGGGTTGAGCAGATAGGGCTTCCCCTCCAAGCCGCGTTGGTAGGCTTTGCTCGTGTTCAGGTGGACTCTGACAGAATTGGACTTAAGACCTGACTCCGAGAGGTGCAGGAGGCACTCAAGCAACTTGTTCACTGCATGGGAGAAGGGGTTCAGGGCTCGGTCAGTGCACCAGGAAGAGAATCTCTTCAATTTAAATGTGTAGGACCTTCTCATTGAAGCTTTATGGGAGGCTAGGACTTCCATGATGTTTTCGGGTAGGTTAAGTTCCAACAGAACTATCTGCTCAACATCCATGCTATGAGAGCCAAGGACCTGACACTGGGGTAAAGCAAGTTCCTGTCCTCCTGCGAGATAAGGTCTGGGGCAGAGCCCAGTAGTAGGAGCTCTCACCGAGAGAGATGAAGTAGTAGGGGGGAACCACGGCTGCCTGGGCGATGCGGATCATTATGCCCCTGGTGGCCTGGAGTTTCAGCAAGGTCTTCACCACAAGAGGAATGGGCAGAAATGTATAGAACAGGCCCACACCCCAGTGCAGAAGGAAGGCATACGATACTAGCCAGCTGCTCAATGTGACCTTGGAGCAGAACTGCCCCACCTGGGCATTGTGCAAGGTGGAAAAGACCTATCGAGGGGGTACTCCACTCCTGAAGGATCCTGCCCATGACCTGTCTGTTCAAGGTCCACTCGTGCAGCTGGAGGGTGCAATCAACTGGTCCACCAGGGAACTGAGTACCCCACGCAGGTGGGTGACTCTTAATTCCATAGGCAATGGCAAACGTCCATAAGCAGACTGCCTCCTACCATAGGTTCTATGAGTCTGTGCCTTTCTGCTTGCCAACATAGTACATCACTACTTGATTGTTGGTCTGATTCAGATCAATCTGGTTGGCGAGGTGGACCCTGAACGCTCGGAGGACATTCGTTATGGTCCAGAGTTCCATAAAATGAATCTGGTGAGGTGCGCTTCGCAGCCGAGCTTGGATAAATCAATTGTCAGCGTTTGCTGGGGAGACGACATCTGAAAGGGGAGGCCTTTGAGCTGTAGTTCCAGACACCAGTGCAGAGGCTGGACCAGAGGAAAGGTAACTGCCACCTGGTCCCAGAAACAGCCAGTAGCTTGTCTCCACTGAGTACTCAGAGTCAATTGAGCTTGTCTCATCAACAGGCTAGCCAGGCAAGTGATGTGCACTGTAGAGGCCCTATGACCGAGTACCTTCAGCAACTCGCGAGCTGTCATCTGACACCTCTGCTGAGTATCATGGACTAAGGCCGTCAACTGCTGTAGGCAATCCATTGGAAGAAAATCCAAAGCTTGAACACTGTTGAGGAGGGCTCCTATGAACTCTAATTGTTGGGAGGGCTGAAAGTGGGACTTGGGGTAGTTGACCACAAACTCCAACAGCTGACCTGGATGGTCAGGTGAGTTGGTGCTGGACCCTCTCCAGGGTGAAGCTCTTCACGAGCCAGTTGTCCAAGTAGGGGAAGACAAAGATCCTCATAGTCCAGAGGTAAGGGGCCAACACTGCACAGCACTTCGTAAAGACAAGGGGTGCCAAAGCCAGGCCGAAGGGAAGTACTTTGTACTGGATGTGCCAATCTCCCAGGACAAACCTCAGGTATTTTCTGTGGGCCAGATGGATTGATATCTGCATGTATGTGTCCTTGAGATCCAAGGAGCAGAGTCAATCGTCTTTCAGTAGGTAAGGGAGCAGAGTTCTCAGCAAGACAATTTTGAATTTTTTTCACATCAGGAAGGTGTTGAGGTTTCAGAGGTCCAAGATGGGTTGAACCATCCCTATTTTCTTGGGGACCAGGAAATACCTGGAATAGAACCTCTACCTCTATGGCGAGGTCGGCCTGAAGGGCAGAGACCTCCCCCCTGCAGGAGGCTGAGGTGCAGAGGGTCGAGGGAATACTTCTTTGTGGTGGGAAAGGGGATGGCCGTTTGGCAAAATGCAACATGTAGCCATTTTGGACTATTTGCAGCACCCATATGTCCGAGGTAATGAAAGGCCACCTGTGGGCAAAAAAGACAAGCTGCTCCCCTACCGGAGGGTTTCCCCCCTGTGGACACTGGCTGATTGGCTATGCTCCGGAGGTACCAGTCAAATTCCCGCCCCCGGCTTGGGCAGGCTGAGCCTTCTGGGGCTTCACTTGACATTGTGGATAAGGAGCCTGAGCCTTTGGCTGAGAGCTTTGGGGGCTTGGGAAGTAGCGGCACTTATGTTGGAAGTAAGTCTTCTTTCTCGGTACTTCTTGCGAGAAGGATCAGCAGAAATCTTGACAGTCTGGCGAGGGTGATATGCTGCTTCTCTATATCACCAGCCTTAGCCTCCACCTGCTTCCCAAAGAAGTTCTTGCTCCGGCATGGCACATCTGCTAGCTTATTCTGTACTGGTTCAAGACAAAGGACTGGAGCCAAGCGAGCCGGTGGCCCCAATGCCCACTGCTGCCACCTTGCAGGCGGATTTGAAGGCAACATAGGTTGCTTGGACCATGAATGAGCAGTCTTTGCTATGACCCAGCAGGGCATGAAAGGTGTTGAGCCGTTCAGGGGGGATGAGCGGGCCAAACTCAGCCAGATCTAGCATGTCGTCTTAACATGCTCATATATAGCTGGTATGAAAGGGCCCTGGCCACCAGCATGGAGCGTTGGAAACACCACCTGCCAAAGAAGTCCAAGGTCTGCACTTCCCTGCCTGGGGACATCGAGGAGTGAGTCTTATTGTTCTTGATTCACTTCATGGTAGACTTCACCACCAAGGAGTGGTGCGGGAATGGAGGCTTCTCGAACCCTGGGGCCTTCTGGACCCCATACATCAAGTCCAGCCACCTGCTGACAGTGGGTATCACGAGCGGGTTCTCCCACATTCACATTTATTACCTCTGCAGGATCCAGTGCACCAGCACCATCATAGCCTCCTTGGGGGCCAAAGGGATCTTAGTTCCTCACGCTTGGGCTTGTCCTCTGTCTCCAAGGAAAATGGTATGGCCTTGACAATATCCCTGACAAAGTCCTGAAAGGACATGTCTTCCAGAGGAGACTACAGATATTCATATGGAGGAGGGGTCCGCTGGGAGCTTGAAGGACATGTCATCTGACATCTCTGATTCCACCTCAGATTCCTAGCCATCGGAATCAGACTCTGAAAGGAAGTTGAAGTATTGGCGGCCTCCTCCTGGCGCTCCCTCAGACTGGATGGAGAGGCAGAGCATCAGTGGGACTGAGCGTTTCCGCAGTCCCACTGGGGCATCGAACTCTGATATGCTCAAGAGGGAAATTGCTTCCAAGGGGACCAGTGTTGATTCCGATCGACACCCCGATGTAGCTGCGTTGACTGGCAGTGCATAAGTCTCAAAAATTGACTGCATGATCTGCGGTGATGATGCCCCCCAGCACCAAAAGGCCAGCCTGTGTCTTGACCAACACCACCGTTATTTGGGCCTCGAGGTGCTCCTCCCAGACCGCCATTTCTGAAGGCTGCAGGGCTGGAAGTACCACCTTGGCCACAGATGAGCACTCCTGTTGGGGAGTAGCCAATGGTAGGGACATCAGGGTTGAATGGCATCCCTCCTGCACTCCAGGGGATGAATCCTCCCACCGGGATACCATGGCGGGCCATTCCCAGCCATCACCTCCTGCATCACGTCAGGAAGGGCTACAATGCCGATTAACGGTTTTATCCGGGTGCTCGGACCCCCCTGTTGATATCAATGGCATTGATGCAGAGTCCTTCCTCGATTCCCAAACGTCTATCGCTCATTGTCCACCGCAGTCCCTTGGTTACGAGTGCGCTCGGGCACTCCTCTATGCCAATGCCTCCGTAGAACCTCATGGGATCACCAGGACTGATGACACCAAAGAGGCTGAATCAGAAGGTCGGAAGAGGAACTCCCTCTGCTTTTCTCTACCCTTCAGAACTCCTCTTGTCATCTGCAGACCCAGGTTACAAGAGAGGCGCTGGTGGTTGGGACTCAAGCACTAAAGGTACCAATTGTGCCGGTCGGTGACTGAGATGGTCCGGGCACATTTGGTGCACTTCTTTAAACCCCTGTCTGGCTTTTTGGACATGTCTGGGAACATGGCCATGGTGAGGTCAAATGACTCGATGGTACCAGTTGTGCGAGGGAAATGGTGGAGAGAAAAAAATTACTAATGACGAGCAACGGTGGGCAGCTGACGCTACAGACAAGTGGGTGATGAAAAGTTGTGAAAAACCAACCCCCCGGAGTGTAAAAATGATATGTTTGTCACTGGAGGCAGAGACATGTCTGAAAACAAAAGACTGGAAAAGATGGTGCCGCAGCAGGCAGAAAGGCGGGTGCGCATGCGCAGTGGAGTCTCCCAAAAGCTTCCAATGGAAGCGAGGGAGCATTCCCGCATGGGGCTCAGTAGGTGACATCACCCATATGTGAGGACTTCATTCTTGCTTGTTCATGGAGAAGTCACAAAAACGTATCTGGAAAAATGACAAGCTGTAAACAGCTCATTGCTACCGCTGGGGTTTTTAAAACCCATATAATTGAGCATATGTCATGTATATATTGGAGGAAGGAATCAGCTTCACTTAACATAAGATATGCCATACTGGGTCAGACCAAGGTCCATCAAGCCCAGTATCTTGTTTCCAACAGTGGCCAATCTAGGTCATATGTACCTAGCAGTTTCCCCAAAAGAAACTTGAACTGGGTCAAGCATTGATATCCTGGGTCCCTTCTTAATAATGGTTTATAGACCTTTCCTCCAGGAACTTGTCCAAACCTTTTTTAAACCCAGCTACACTAACAGCCTTTACTACATCCTCTGGTAACAAATTCCAGAGTTTGATTACACGTTGAGTGAAAAAATATTTTCTTTTATTAGTCTTAAATAGTTTACCCTGTAGCTTCATTGCATGTCCCCTAGTCTTTCTATATTCTGATAACGTAAACAATCAATCTACGTTTACCTGTTCCACTCCGTTCATTAATTTATAGACGTCTATCATATCTCCTCTCAGCCATCTCTTTTCCAGGTTAAAGAGCCCTAACCTTTTTAGCCTTTCTTCATAGGAGTATCCATCCATCCCCCTTAACATTTTGGTGGCTCTTTTCTGAACCTTTTCTAATAACGCTATATCCTTTTTAAGATACGGCGACCAGAATTGCACACAATATTCAAGGTGCGGTCTCACCATGGAACAATATAGAGGTATTATAATAATCTTTTGTTTTATTTTCCATTCCTTTCCTTATGATACCTAGCATTCTATTTGCTCTCTTGGCTGCTGCTGCACACTGGGCCGAGGGTTTTAACATGTTATCCACAATGACGCCTAAATCTTTTTCCTGGGTGGTGGTTCCTAATGTGGAACCTTGCATTGTGTAACCATAGTTTGAGTTGTTCTTCCCTAGGTGCATAACTTTGCACTTGTCCACATTAAATTTCATCTGCCATTTTGATGCCCAGTCTTCCAATTTATCAAGATCCTCTTGCAATTTTCCACAATCCTCTTGGGTTTTAACAACTTTAAATAGTTTTGTATCATCTGCAAATTTGATAACCTCACTCGTTATTCCACTTTCCAGGTCATTTATGAATATGTCAAAAAGCAGCAGACCCAGCACAGATCCCTGGGGTACACCACTATTCACCTTTCTCCATTGGGAAAATTGGCCATTTAGCCCAACCCTCTGCTTTCTATCTTTTAACCAGTTCTTGATCCACAGTAGTACACTGCCTCCAATCCCATGACTCTTTAGTTTTGCCAAAAGTCTCTAATGAGGGACCTTGTCAAAGGCTTTCTGAAAGTCCAGATACACTATATCAACTGACTCACCTTTGTCCACCTGTTTATTCACACTTTCAAAAAAACATAACAGATTAGTAAGACAAGATCTTCCTTGTCTAAAGCCATGTTGGCTGTCTCCCATTAGGCCATGACTATCTACATGCTGAGTAATTTTATTCTTTATGATGGTTTCTACCATTTTTCCCAGTACTGATGTGAGGCTCACCTGTCTGTAGTTTCCCGGATCACCCCTGGAACCCTTTTTAGAAATTGGTGTTACATTGGCGATCCTCCAATCTTCAGGTATTAGAGATGACGGTAATGATAGTTCACAGATTACTAATAGCAGGTCTGCAATCTCATATTTCAGTTCTTTCAACACCCTTGGATGTATACCATCCGGCTCAGGTGATTTGCTACTCTTCAGTTTATCTAATGGTTGTAATACATCTTCCCGATGTATCGATATTTCCTTCAATTCTTCTGCACCTTTAAATACCACTTCAGTCATGGGTAACATCCCTGCATCTTCCTCAGTAAAGACCGAAGCAGAGAATTCATTCAGTCTCTCCGCTATCGCCTTGTCGCCTCTTAGTGCCCCTTTAACTCTTCTATCATCTAATGGACCAAGTGACTCACAGGTTTTTTGCTACAAATGTACTTGAAAAAAATCTTTATTTCGCGTTTTTGCTTCCGCAGCAAGCTTCTTCTCAAATTCTCCTTTTGCCTGCTTTATCAATGCCTTGCACTTGACTTGCCAGTGCTTGTGCTGTTTCCAGGTTTTGTCGTTTGGCTCTTTTTTCCATTTCCTGAAAGATGCTTTCTTGGCAACAACAGCCTCTCTGACCTCACCTTTAAACCATGCTGGCAGTTTTTTGGACTTCCTTCCACTTTTCTTAAAGCGTGGAATACAGCTGGTCTGGGCTGCCAAGATAGTATTTTTCAACAACACCCAAGCTTGATGTAAGTCTTTAACCTTTGCAACTGCTCCTTTTAGATTTTTCTTAACTATTTTCCTCATTTTATCATAGTCTCCCTTTCGAAAGTTAAAAGGTAGCACTGTGGATTTCCATACTATCCTTCCTCCACTAGTTAAATCAAAGGCGATCATGCTATGATCACTATTGCCAAGTGGCCCCAACACCCTTATCTCTTGCACTAGATCTGGTGTTCCACTAAAGACTAGGTCTAATATGGCTTCCCCTCTGGTCGGTTCATGAACCAGCTGCTCCAAGAAGCAGTCATTTATGTCATCTAGGAACTTTATCTCCCTAGCATGTCCTGCCGTGACACTGACCCAGTCGATACCGGGGTAATTGAAATCACCCATTATTATTACTGTGCTGTAACTTTTGTTAGCTTCCTTGATTTCTTTGAGCATTTCATCATCCATTTGTTCATTCTGGCCAGGTGATCGATAGTACACCTCCACTGCCATCGCCTTCCCCTTTTTACATGGAATTTCAATCCATAGAGATTCTACAGCAAATTTTGTTTCCTGCAAAACTTTAATCCTTTCTGACTCAATGCCCTCTCTAACAGAATGCAACCCCCTCAAAAAATTTGATCAGCTCTATCATTACGATGTAGTTTGTACCCAGGTATCACAGTGTCCCACTGGTTGTCCTCCTTCCATCATGTCTCTGATATTCCAATCATATCTAACCTCTCATTTAGTGCTATATATTCTAACTCTCCCATCTTATTTTTTAGACTTTCTAGCATTTGCATACAAGCATTTTAGAGACTGTATTTTATTCATATTAATTTGGCTATTGGTATACATGGGTAATTTGGGATCTTTAAGCTCTGTCTGCTCCATACTCGAGGGCATTTCGGCTACTTTACTCTTTTTTGGAACCTCTCTGCTTTTGGTAGTATCCTTCAAGGATACATTCTTCCGAACCATCCGCTCATGGGCGACTGTCGGCTTTCCCCTATTATCTAGTTTAAAAGCTGCTCTATCTCCTTTTTAAAGGTTAATGCCAGCAGCCTGGTTCCATCCCGGTTAAGGTGAAGCCCATCCCTTCGGAAGAGCCCCTCCTTTCCCCAGAATGTTCCCCAGTTCCTAACAAATCCAAAACCCTCATCTCTGCACCATTGTCTCATCCACGCATTGAGATTCCGGAGCTCTGCCTGCCTTTTGGGTCCTGCACGTGGAACGGAAAGCATTTCGGAGAACGCTACCCTGGAAGTTCTGGATTTCAACTTCCTACCTAAAAGCCTAAATTTAGCCTCCAGAACCTCCCTACCACATTTTCCTATGTCATTGGTACCAACATATACCAAGACAGCAGACTCCTCCCCAGCACTATCTAAGACCTTATCTAGGTGGCGCGTGAGGTCCGCTACCTTCGCACCAGGCAGGCATGTTACCAGGCGATCCTCATGTCCACCAGCCACCCATCTATCTACATGCCTAATGATCGAATCATCAACTATAACGGCTGTCCTAACCCTTCCCTCATGGGCACATGGCCCTAGAGAAACTTGCTCAGTGCGAGAGGGTTTTACATCACCTGGAGGACAGGTCCTAGTTACAGGATCACTTCCTGCCACACCAGGGTGATGCTCTCCTGTCACGTGACCTCTCTCCTCCATGGCAACAGGGATGCTGCCAGACTAGAGGTGGGACTTCAGGACTATATCCCTGTAGGTCTCGTCTATGTACCTCTCTGTCTGTCTTATGTTTCCCAAGTCTGCTACTCTAGCCTCTAGAGAACAGACTCGTTCCCTGAGAGCAAAGAGCTCCTTGCACCTAGTGCACACGTAAGACCTCTCACCAACTGGGAGAAAATCATACATGTGACACTCAATACAAAAGACTGGAAAGCCCCCATCTCGCTGCTGGACTGCTGTCTGCATCTTAGTTTTTAAGTTTTTGTTTAGATCTTTAAGTTCTTTACTTACTAAGGGTTGCTATGGATATTTATACCAATAAAACTGTACCTAATACGTTTAATATACCTTGTTCACCTGAAGCTTAATTAATCTCAGGTCCTTAGTGTATGACTGATTTGGGTAACGAGCTTCACCTGAGAGCACCTCCTGTCTTTTAAAATGTGTAAGTACCTATTAAAGCTACGATTATCCCAGGGGTGGGTGGGTGTGGGGAGGGAGGGAGGGAAATAACACTTATTAAAAGAGGGGTGCTACACAGTACCCTGTCCTGTGCTGCTGAGGTAAGCTATATTCTTATTTGATTTAAATTATAGCTCTTTGCTGCTGCTAGGCTCTAACTTATTATGAAATTTAAACTACAAGCTCTCTGCTGGGTTCTAAATTTAACCAGAAAGCTCTCTTCTGTGTTTTAAATTTAAACTAAAAGTACTTTGCTGATGCTAGGCCCTGAATAACTATTAAATTTGAACTACAAGCTCTCTGCTGGGTATGAAATTTAACCAGAAAACTCTCTTCTGTGTTTTAAATGTAAACTTAAACTGCTGCTACTAGGCCCTGACTGATTTATCAAAAAATAGTGGGTTCACAGATTAGCTATAATAAAAAGAATTCCTTTCAGAAAATTCCCATAAGTATATACGCACAATTGCAGATCTCTCTCCAGAAGTAACAGTCCCCTTTTCTAGTCCTTCAAGACTTGTAGCACATTGGCTGGTACAAAATCATTCAATAGAAGATCTACTTTGCTTTGTGCTATTGCAAGTGGAGGAGGGTTGGAGGAGGGGATTTATCTCTGTGATTAGTTCGATGTGAATGATTCATATTAATTTGGCAAACTTGTATATCTTATGGGTTAAATAAAGCAGCTGAGTGGCATTGACTTGATTTGATTGATAACTCCAGTCATCGATTAATTACTCCTTTTTGCTTGGGGTATAAGTTTTCACCTCTGTGACATTTTTGTTATGATGGCTGCCATGTTGTTTACCCTTTGGGTATGAAGTGGCGTTTTTGTTTTTTTGAAGAAATGTTTTCTACATCATTTTCACAACATTATTTGCAATTTTAGGAAACCCTAAGGAAAATGTTTGTGGTGAAACTTTGGCCAAGGTTGATACTGGCCAGCCATTTGTGGCCACTGAGAAGGATGAACATTAGAAAGACAGTTATGGATAATGAGCAGGATACTCCAGGTCTGCTGTTGTGGATGAATGAAATGGGGCAATGAGCTGTTTACTGCTCATCGTTTTTCCAGATACGTTTTTGTGATTTATTTTTGAACTTAGTTTTAATGAACATAAATATGCACTGAAAATTTTTTAAAAAAAGTCTTCCAAGAAACCGACCTTGGGACTGATGAGAGCATTAGAGCACATGGATATGACAGTATTGTGCCTGACGTTTTTGAGCTTCCTTTGATAGGTGCATTGAATATGTTTTTTTGATGTGAATTATTTATTTATTACACAGGTACACTACCAAAAAACTGCCTCCAGTTTTGCAACTGATTCCTATAGATTTTGGGGTGCTGAATCCAGGAAAAATAGCCAAAATGTTCCATCACGTCACGTTTTCTTGCAAAATTAGATTTCTTACCCATATAAGGAATGTTCACATAATTTCTTTTTAGCCGACTGCAGTTTATTTTCTTGGCCCAAAATAGAGGTTGTAATGGTTAACTAACTAGAAACACTCCCTCATGATATGTTAATGTATAAAATGAATACAAAACACTCTAACAGGACAACTGGGAGGCGGGGGGCTAAATCCAGTACTCGTGCTGGCGCATGTTCTTTCCTGTTCGCCTCGCCTCGTTCGCTCGCTCAAACACGGTGGTTGCGACATGAACGTTCCTGTCAAATTTCAGTTTCTTGCAAGTTCATTATTACCTTTTGTTTGCTCAGTCGTAATCCAGCTTTATTCCGAAGTGGTTCACTACAGTTGTAGTTTGCAGTGCTGTGTATTTGTGATGGCTCACAGAGCCAGAGGTTGCGTCAACTCTCCGGACAGTTTTTGTTTTATTTGTGGGGAATATACCGTGAAAAAGCGGCAGAGGAACATTTCTGCATTTATTTAAAAAGTATATTTCGCCTATTTCGGTTTGAAGTTAGGCGATCAAAACAAACCGTGGGCTCCTCACAAAGTGTGCAAGACATGTGAGGAAGATCTACGCTTATGGATGAAAGGTAAAAAAACAAGCATTTCGTTTCGGAATACCTATGATGTGGCGTGAACAAAGAGACCACAGCAGTGACTGCTATTTTTGCTCTTGCATTGTGAAGGGATACAACTTAAAAAATAAGAACGTAATAAGTTACCCCAACCTTCCCTCAGCAATTAGGCCTATGCCTCATAGCAACGAAGTACCTGTGCCTGAACCACCAAAATCTTTGGATCATATTTGTGTGGACGGTTCTGATCATGATGAGACTCATCAGATGGCTTTTCCCGATGAGTCCAGTACTTCCGAGTTTGAAACTGAACCAGATCCGAAACCTGAACTTTTCTCTCAAGCTGAATTGAATGATTTAGTCCGGGATTTAGGACTCCCAAAAGATGCTGCCCAACTGCTAGGTTCTCGGCTTAAACAGAAAAATCTATTGTCACCAGGAACAACTTTTTATTGGTACCGCAACCGCGAGACACAATTTTTGAAGTATTTCAGCAAAGAGGAAGATTTGGTATTTTGCAACGATATATACGGAGTGATGGAAAAGTTTAAACTCAAGTATGATCCTGCTGAATGGCGGCTGTTCATTGATTCGTCAAAAGACAGCATAAAAGGTGTTCTTCTTCATAATGGCAACACATTCGCTTCAGTTCCTATTGCTCACTCTGTTATTCTCCAAGAAAAATACGAGAATTTGGCCCTGATTCTTCAGAAGATTCGTTATGCTGAGCATAAGTGGATGATTTGTGGAGACTTTAAAATTCTATCCATGCTATTAGGGCAGCAATCCGGTTTCACCAAATATCCCTGCTTCCTTTGCTTGTGGGATAGCCGGGCCCGCGACCTACACTGGAGGAAAAAAAGACTGGCCAATTCGGGAGTATTTGAGACCCGGTGAGAAAAATGTTCTTCATGAGAGCTTGGTACCTCGTGATAAAATTCTATTACCACCTCTCCACATTAAGTTTATTTATTTATTTATTTTATTTATTTATTTAACAATTCTTTTATACCGCGCTATTATAATCAGTGCGGTGTACAATAGAACAAGAACATACTACAATGCATACAGGTAACATTGAGTTTTACATTGAACAGGGAAATTCAATAATAGGACAACCGGGGGAACTATGTACAGAATAACTTAATGGTATATACAGTAATATCAAACTCGATTGGATGTTACAATGTGGTTTACTAATAAGACTAGAGAGAAAGGTTGACCTGCTAGCCCTTTTCAGGTTGTATTGAGGTGGTAGTTTTGTTAGTGACTAGGTTGACTTCTGGGTAGCATTTTGTAAACAGGTGGTATTTCAATGTTTTTCTGAATAGGATTAGGTTTTTGATAGCACGGATTTCGTGAGGTAGTGCATTCCAGTTTAGAGGAGCAAATAAGGAGAAGGCCCTGTTGGAGGTGGCCTTAGTACACTTTGTTATTATCTTCGGGACAATTAAGGTGTTCATTGATGTGGTTCTCCTTTTTCTGTTTTCCAGGGTGCCATGGATGAGCTTGCTGATTGGCGTAGGGGGGCAGTTATTTAGTGCCTTGAAAGTAAGGACTAAAGACTTATACTGGATTCTGGCATGTAATGGTAACCAATGCAGTTCTTTCATGATGGGTGTTATATGGTCAGATCTTGATGAGCCGGAGAGGACTCTGGCGGCTGTATTCATGGCTAGGCGGAGCGGGTTTAACGTTGATTGAGGGAGGCCATGTAGGATGATGTTGGCAAAATCCAGGTGTGGGAGGACTAATGCTTGGAAGGTTGTTCGGAAGTCTGTGGGTTCTAGTAGGGAGCGGAGGTGATGTAGCGATTTGATCTTATAATATACGTTTTTTGTGATGTTCTTGATATGAGTTGTCATATCCAAGTGCTGATCCAATGTGATGCCGAGGTAACGGATGGTAGCTTTTGATTTCAACTCTATGTTGTTGACGCGTAGTGATGGAGGCGGTATGAAATTACGGTTCCTTGTGACAAAAAGAACGTCGGTTTTGCTGTGGTTTATCCGAAGGTTTTGTGATAGCAACCATTCAGCTACAGCCTCAAAACATTTGATTATTGGGGAGAATACTGGATGTTCAATTGTGAACGGCATATATAGGAGGATGTCGTCTGCGTAAGCGAGACATTGTACATTAAAGGATCTGATCAAGTCACATATCGGCTGCATGTAAATATTAAACATTAGTGCCGATAAGGACGATCCTTGAGGTACACCCTGTGATTGCAGGAATGGTTCTGAGGATGCGTGGCCTGTTTTTACTTGTTGCCACCTGTTAGATAGGTAGGATTTACACCACTCGAGTGCTGTGCTTTGAATCCCCTTATCTTTCAAGCGTTGTAGGAGTATATCATGACTCACAGAGTCGAAAGCAGCGGAGATGTCCAGGAAGATGAGGACGAAACCCTGTTGTATGTTGTTTATTCCTGTCACTAGAACATTGAATAGTGTTGTAAGGACTGTGTCAACTCCATGTGCTTCCCTGAAGCCATGTTGCGATGGATCTAGTGGTGCTTCAGTGTCAATATGATGTTGGATTTGTTGTTGGGCGGCCTTCTCAATGATTTTTGCAAGCTGAGGGATGCTCGAGATAGGTCTGAAGGAATCAACCTTGGATGGGATCCAGTCTATTATTCTTCAGTAGGGGCTTGATGGAAGTGTGTTTTAGGCTCTGTGGGAATGAACCTGATGAGAAAGACTGGTTCAGTATTTTGCTCAATATTTGACTGAGGTCATGTCGCATGTCCTTGATCCAGCTGGCTGGACACGGGTCATTAGGAGCTGTACTGGGGTTGATTGAGGCAATAATGTTCACAACCTCGCTATTTGATAGAGTGGAGAAGTTGTGAAGTGGCATAGCATGGGATGTCTTAAGTGAAGTGGGGGCGTTATTGACATTTATGTCTGTGTTGGTTTTTATCATCTTTGACTGCAGGTAGTTTGCGTAGTCCTGCGGCTGCGGCATGGGAGGTTGAGCTGATACCGGTTCACCTGTTATGGACTTTACTATGCTGAACAAAGCATGTGGTTTGTTGATGGAGCGTTTTATTAATCCTGAGTGGTAAGTTTTCCTGCTCTGTGCTATCTTTGCTCGGTGGGTAGATAGGTATGAGCTGTATGCTACCAGCGCCTCGGGGGAGTGAGTTCGTCGCCACTGTCGCTCAAGTTTGCGTAAATGGTGGAGGGATGAACGAAGGTCTGTGGAGAACCATGGAGTATGCTCACGTTTTCGAATTTTCTTTTCGGTGAGTGATGGGCAGGAGGCAGCTCTCAGGTTTTCATCCCATTTGGATATGAGATCATCTAAGTCCATGGTTGTGTTGGCCATGAGAGGTCTGAGATTCTCTAGGACTATGCTCTGGTTAAGTGGTCTAAAGCGGGTTGAGTGGGATCCAGATGTGTTAGGGGACTTTCGGCTTTTGTGGACTGCATTAATGGATATATTGAAACTGAGAAGACTGTGGTCCGACCAGGGTACTGGTATTACCGATAATGCGAGAGTTAGGGGTATTGAGTCGTTGGAGAGAGGTGCGAAAATGAGGTCTAGTTTACCACCCTTAGTGTGGGTGGGTGAATCGACATGCTGTTTGTAACCTAGGTCCTCCAGGGCGTCAAGGAATACTGCTGAGTGGCTGTCTTGAAGAGATGGGAGATTAAAGTCACCGATTAGCCAACTTGGTGAGCGTGAGGTGGATGCGGAACATGCCTGCTCAATTATAGTTGGAAGATCATCTGGTGAGGGGGAGGGTGCACGATAGAAAAGGTGGATTGTGCAGAACTCATTAGTTATAGTGAGGGAGTCAAGGTACGTTGAGCTAGAGGAGTTGCACATCTTGAAGTGTAAATCAGCTTTGGCCAGGATGAGGGTTCCGCCTCCTTTTGACTGGATCTGTGAGATGTGTATATCACAAAACCTGGTGGCAGCATCTGATTCAGTAGTACGTTGTCACAGTCGGATAGCCAAGTCTCAGTAATCATCAAGATGTCAAGATCATATTGGGGTATCAGGTCGATGGCTGCGGGCCATTTAGATCGTACTGATCTGGCATTTATCAGTGCACATTTTAGCAGGCGTTGGTGATGTTGCTTCTCTTCTTGTATCCTTTTGATGGTTTGGAGAGGAATGTTGAGTAGATGGGAGTGGGATGTAAAGTTATTTTTTGCTGTAGAGTGGTGGGGGAATTCGGACCATCTCCTTCCGTATGAGCGTAGGATTGGTATGTGATATGTATCATGGTTGAGAGCATTTGATGAGTAAGGGAGACCAAGGGTAAGGAAGGTCATAAATAGGAGCAGAACTTTGTACATTCTCTTGGGTGTTGGTAATGAGAAAGATAATTGTGGAAATGTTGGCTACAGTACAGTGTGATGCAGTGTTTGCACTCAGGAAAGATTAATTGCAATAGTACTGTGAATGCAGGCGATAGTACATAAGGCAACCGTCGTGCACTGGCAACTGTAATAAGAGTAGATACTGGCAACAGTAAATATAGTAAATGAGAGTTGATACTGGCGACAGTAAATACAGGCAACAGTAAATACAGTAAATGAGAGTAGATACTGGCAACAGTAAATATAGGCTACAATGGATGCAGTGAATGAGAGGAAAATATTGGCAGCAGTAAGTGATGGTAACAGTAAATACAGTAAAATGAAGGTATATACTGGCAACAGTAAATAATGGCAATAGGTAGCGTTTTTTGGATATGAAGTATTACAGAGGCTAATACTGTTCAAATAGTGATGGTAATACTTGGGTCTCATTAAGCAATTCATCAAGTCCCTTCCAAAAGATGGTGAGTGCTTTCGGTACCTTTGCTCAAAGTTCCCCCGACTTTCTGAAGCAAAGCTAAAGGAAGGAGTGTTTGTTGGCCCTGATATAAGGAAACTCATTTCAGATGGAGCATTCGCTGAAACGATGTCTGAGAAGGAAAAAGAAGCCTGGGATTCCTTCAAGGATGTTGTTCTCAAATTCTTGGGGAACAGGCGGGATGAGAACTATAAGGATATTGTTGCCAGGATGCTCAATGCCTTCAAAGAGCAAGGCTGTAACATGAGCCTGAAAGTCCATTTCTTGCACTCCCATGTGAACTACTTTCCCGAAAACTTGGGGGCGTACAGTGAAGAACAAGGTGAAAGGTTTCACCAGGACATCAAGGACGCAGAGAGAAGGTACCAAGGAAGATGGAACACCACTATGATGGCTGATTTCTGCTGGTTGCTGCTGCGGGAAACCCCAGATGAAAAATACGCCAAGCAGCGCACCAAGAGAAGCATTCGGGGGAAGAAGAAATGGGCCCACCAGGAGATTGATTGACCCAAGAATGACTTTAAAATCTAAACTGTGTTGACAAATATCGTGTTTTTACTAAACTTTGAAATAAAAATTTGCTAGTTATTACCACAGTGTCGGATCTCATTTATTAGAATTTTATTTTCACACCATCGGGTGTTTGTCTTCATGTATTGCAATGGTGCGGTTTGCGTTTTCTATTCTTACATACATACCTGTACAACATTTTTTGCACATTTCTTTGCTTTGCTTTGTGTCTAACCTCGCTCTTATATGCTCAATATTTGTGCACATGTATGTGGCTGTTTTAAGTGCAGAAAATTTTGCTACAATCACAGTGTGTTTTGTTGACATTACTCTATTCTTATGTGCTGCCTTGTTACAATTTTCTTTATTCTTATTTGAATAACTACTAAACAATTAGTATAAAGAATTCATCCAAGAAACTTTTATCTCGATCGCACTCAATCTGAAACGTTCACCTCAAACTGCTAACCCAATGTAGCAAAAACTCTGTACGTGATGGAGCAAATTGGTTACCAGATTTGGATTCAGCGCACCAAAAAACGTAAAAATCAATCGAAACATTAGAGGCAGTTTAGAAAAAAAATTTTTTTTAGTGTACCTGTGTTATTTATTACAATCTCTTATATACCGCACTATTCGACATCAGCGCGGTTTACATGGAACATAACGATCAGAACAACAGGCTGTTCTGTTATACATTGAACAGGTGTATAGAACTTGGATTATGTTTATTATTATTATGCTCAGCTTTTTGGTAAAGATTGAGCAGAGTGAAATATTGAAACTTGAATATTAAGTGAATAAATATTTTTCTGCAACTCATTTAGGATTATCTCCATTTTTGTGGAAGTCAAGTGCATTGGAATTGTATTTCTATTGAATTTGCTGAAACGCCACCCGACTGAGCTCCTACTTCCTAGGATTTAAGAAGTGGCATCTGAGGAAGTCCACCTCCACATTGTCAATCCCGGTGATGTGTTGCACCGACAGAGCTAGGAGGTTCCTTTCCTCCCAAAAAGAGTAGTTACTCACCTGTAACAGGTGTTCTCCAGGAGCAGCAGGAATCCATCCTCACATATGGGTGATGTCGGTGCCGACGGAGCCCCCATGAGGAGCATTTCCCCAGCTTTCACAGAAAGCCTTTGGGACTGCCAGCACGCATGCACGGTCCCCTTCCCGCCCAAGGGTGCCATCTTGCTCAGTCTGATGACATAGCTAAAAGACAGCAAAAAACAAAATAAATCATATGACTGCAACTCCAAGGGGAGGAGGGAGGGTTATGAGGACTGATTCCTGCTGCTCCTGGAGAACACCTGTTACAGGTGAGTAACTACTCTTTCTCCAGGACCAAGCAGGAAGTAAGTCCTCACATATGGGACTCCCCAGCTTAAGGCTACCGGGGACCCAAAGCTGAAAAAATGAGCTCCCTCTAGAGCCTCAGTATGTACGAAAAGAATCTTCTCTGAGAACGCCCCCGAACGGTAGCCCAACACCAGGGCCGGAGGGTAGGAGTTGCCTATACCTCAAAGAGATTACAGAGTACCGCCTGTCCGAAAGCACTGTCCCTGCGGGACTCCCTCTCAAGGCAGTAGTGGGCAGCAAAAGTCTGGCTTGAAGACCAAGTAGCGGTCCTGCAGATGTCTGCCAACGGAACAGAGCGGAGATGAGCCACTGACACCCTGACACGGTGAGCCGTGACTCGACCCTGCAATGAGAGGCTGGCTGCCCTGTAAGCCCAGGCGATGCAGTCTGCTACCCAAATGGACAACGTACGCTTGGACAGGTAACCCCAACTTATTAGGGTCAAAGGAGACGAAGAGCTGAACAGCCCTTCGGTGTCCCTGCGTACGGTCAGGGTAGAAGGATAACGCCCTCCTACAGTCCAAGGTATGCAAGACCATCTCAGCCCGGCTGGCATGCAGCCTGGGAAAGAAAGTTGGAAGAACCACCTCCTGATTGAGGTGGAAGGAGACGACAACTTTTGGAAGGAACTTAGGGTGAGTCCGTAAGACTACTCTGTTCCTATAGAACCTAGTGTATGGTGCATCTGACACCAGGGCCTGAAGCTTGCTCACTCGCCTTGCTGAGGTAAGAGCTACCAAAAACAACGCTTTCCAGGAGAGAAAGCGCAAAGGACAAGTAGCCATAGGCTCAAAAGGTGGGCAAGTAAGTTGTTGCAAGACCACATTCAAATCCCACTCTGGGGCAGGTGGACGAACTGGAGGCTTAAGCAAAAGTAGACCTCTGAGGAAACGAGCCACCAAAGGGTCATGATCGGGTCCAAGGCAGCGGAGGCAGCAATCATGTGTGTCAGTGAGAGATGTAAGTTTCTTACACCGATCACACTTTTTAAACCCGCTGGCAGCCATCGGTGGGAAAAAGGGCCCCTGCGAGGTCAAAAGACAGGGCTGCCAGTGAAAAGTAGAAAAATGGCGCGAACGCTAGTCACGAAGGGCAAAAACTGAAAAATGAAGTCCGGGTGCGATACCGGTGTACCGGCCCGAGGAGGGGAGGGGAAACTGGAGGCGAACCAAAAAAAAAAGAAAAAAAATCAACTTTTTTTCACAGGTGAACACGAACCACGTCCGTCGGGCTCCGCGGAAAAAAGAAGACTGAGCAAGATGGCACCCTTGGGCGGGAAGGGGATCGCGCATGCGTGCTGGCAGTCCCAAAGGCTTTCTGTGAAAGTTGGGGAAATGCTCCGCATGGGGGCTCCGTTGGCGCCGACGTCACCCATATGTGAGGATTGACTTCCTGCTTGGTCCTGGAGAACAGGACAGTAATCTCCAGGATCACTCCGGCACTCTTCATGCCTCCTTGCCGATTGACACGAGCTGCTGCTGAGGCATTTTCAAAATACACATTGGCTGCTCGGCCCTTGACAGGGGTCCACAAGTGCAAAAGGGCTAGTTGAATGGGCCATGCCGCCTTCCAACAGCTTCTGAGCTGTTTGATTTTCACAATGGGCTTCCCAGCCAAACAGGCTGGTGTCTGTCAACAGAAGAAGCCACAAGTGATCATCTAGTTGCATACCTTTCCTCAGATGCTGCGGTTGCTGGCACCACCTTCCAAATGGAGGAGAAGCCTGACCTCGAACTCCTGAGAGCTGAGACCATGCCAGCAAAAACCTCTGAAGTGGCCTCATATGGGTTCATGCCCATGGCATCATCTTGCTTGCTGCTGCCATTAAGCCAAGAAGCTGTAGATCAGTGGTTCTCAACCCAGTCCTCTGGGATCCCCAAGCCAGTCAGGTTTCCAGGATAGTCACAAGATAGATTTGCATACAATGGAAGCAGTGCATGCGAGCTCTTTCCTGCATATTCATTGTGGATACCCTGAAAATCCAACTGGACTAGGGGTCCCAGAAGACTGAGTTGAGAACTACTGCTGTAGATAATCCCAACCCCTGGAAGCCTACTGGAAGACTAGAGAACGAGAACCTCCACAGCTATCCAACAGAGTTCACAAAGAGCTAAGAAAAGCATGGCCACACCAGCGGTCGCCAGAAAGCATAGTTACTCACCTATAATAGGTATTCTCCAGGGACAGCAGGAATCAGTCCTCACTTATGGGTGATGTCAGCACCGACGGAGCCCGCATGGAGCAATTCCTCAGCTTTCAAAGAAAGCCTTTGGGATTGCTGCCACACATGTATGGTCCGCTTCCCACCCAAGGATGCCATTTTGCTCAGTCAGGTCCCATAGCTAGAGCCCTACTAAGCAGACAGCAAGGGAAGGATAAGAATAGCAACTCATAAGGGGAGGTGGGAGGGTAGGGAAAACTGATTCCTGGTGTCCCTGGAGAACACCTGTTACAGTTGAATAACTACGCTTTCTCCAGGAACAAGCAGGAAGTCAGTCCTCACTTACGGGACTCCCCAGCTACAGGCTACCAAAACCTGTAAGCAAAGTGCCTCCATGAAGCCGTGAGCAGATGCCGACGATCCGAAGGAAGCCAGAGTCCATGGGTCCCAAGCTCCCAGTAGCCGCAGAAGGAGGGTCGAAGGGCAGGAATTACTTATACCCTGAACAGATTACAGAGTACAGCCTGGCCGAAGACACTATCCCAGCAGGACTCCCACTTCAGGCAGTAATGTGAGGCAAAGGTATTCGCTGAAGATCAGGTCACAGCCTGGCAAATGTCTGTCAGAGGCACTGAGTGCAGTGAAGCCACGGACGCTGTACACGAAGACTTGCCAATCCAGTGGAGCCCCAGCCTCTGCCTGAGTGAAAATGAAACAGTCCACCACCCAGACAGGGAGAGGGCACTTGGTGACTGCAAGCCCCAAACGGTTAGGATCGTAGGCGATGAAGAGTTGGTCCGACTTGCAATGACCCTGGGTGCGCTGCAGGTAGAAGGCGAGAGCCCTCTTGCAGTCAAGCATGTGTAGGATCGCCGACACCCGGTCAGCCTGAGGTCTCGGGAAGAAAGTCAGTTAGACTATCTCTTGGTTGAGATGGAAATCCGAGACAACTTTCAATAGGAACTTGGGGTGAGTGCGAAGGACCACCCTGTTCCTGTAAAACCTGGTGAAGGAGCCCCGGCCATGAGGGTTTGCAGCTCGCTGACTCGCCGAGCCAAGATCAGCGCCACCAGGAAAACTACCTTCCAGGTGAAGTGCCGAAGCGAGCACATCGCCATCGGCTCGAAGGGCAGCTGCATGAGCATGATGTTCAGGTCCCACTCCACCAGCGGAGGCCGGATGGGGGGCTTGGAAAGCAAGAGGCCCCGCATGAATCGGGAGACCAGAGGCTGGCCCGAGAGGGGTTTACTCTCAACAGGGAAGTGGTTGGCTGAACTGGCGCTCAGGTGAACCCTGACCGAATTGGATTTCAGCCCCAACTACAAGAGGTGGAGGAGGTACTGGAGAACCCACCGGATGAAGCAGGAGAATGGATCAATCTGGAGCTTGGAGCACCAGACCGAGAAGCGCTGCCACTTCAGGGCATAGGCCCATCTCATCGAGTCCTTCCTCGACGCGAGCAGGACTTCCTCGATCTCCTCTGGGAGGTGCAGCGAGGCTAAAGAGACCCGTTCAGTTGCCAGGTTGTTAGGGATACAGAGTCCAGGTTCAGGCGAAGCACCTGTCCCTCCTCCTGTGTCAGCAGACCCGAGGCACTGCCCAGGAAGACCGCAGGCTCTGATGAGAGTCTGAGTAGAAGCGGGAACCAAGGCTGTGAGGCCACAAGAATCACTGAGGCTCGGTCCCGCTGAATCTTGTGGAAGGGCCTCACAATGAGAGGGGGGGGGGGGAAGAATGCATACAGAAGCCTGGAGATCCAATTCAGGAGGAACACGTCCAGGGCTACCCTGCTCGGGTGTGGTATCAGCCCGCAAAAGTGGGGAAGCTGTGTTCGCCGAACTGGTGAACAGGTCTATGGACAGAGTCCCCCAGTGGAGAAACATGTGGAGAACCACCTCTGGCCTCAGGCACCACTCATGCGGGCGGAGAAGCCTGTTGAGCCTGTCTGCGAGGACATTGTCTTGGCCCAGGAGGTAGACAGCTCTTAAGTGTCATGCCCTGGAGTATGATGAAGGAGCAGAGGAGGACTGCCTCCTGACAGAGGAGGTGGGAGCCCGAACCCCCTTCCTTGTTTATGTAGAATATTGCAACCTTGTTGTCAGTCTGCACGAGCACAGACTTGCCTCGCAAGTGGTACTCAAAGACTTTCAGGGCCAACCGGATCACTCGAAGTTCGAGCAGGTTGATCTGTTGCCGAGATTCCTCGGGTGACCACTGTCCCTGGGTACGGAGGTTGTCGCAGTGGGCTCCCCAGCCCGAGAGAGAGGCATCTGTCATCAAGATGAGCTTGTGTTGCAGAGTCTGTAAGGGCATGCCCCAAAGAAGACTTCAGGGATTCTGCCACCAATCCAGGGAACTGGAAAGGCTGTGGGAGACCGAGATAGGATCCCGGAGCCGGCCAGAGGCTTGGCTCCATTACGCTCTGAGGCACCATTGAGCTGCTCGCATATGCATGTGAGCATGGGGAATGATGTGCATGGTCGAGGCCATGTACCCCAGAAGGCGCAGCATGGCCCGTGCTGAGACCCTGGACCAGCTTTGGACCTCGACAACCAGAGCGTGGAGGTGGTCCACGTGTGCTCGAGGAAAGAAGGCGGTCGCCTGTTTCGTGTTGAGCAGAGCGCCGATGAACTCCAGTGCCTGCACTGGTTCAAGGTGGGACTTGGAGTAGTTGATTAGGAAACCGAGGCGCTCGAGAAGAACTGTGCGCGATGCCGAGAGGCGAGACTCCTCTGCCGATGCGCCTTTGACGAACAAGTCGTATAGGTAAGGGTAGACTGATATGCCCTGCAGCCGGAGGTGGGCTGCAGCTGCTGACAGGCATTTTGTGAAGACTCATGGGGCAGACACGAGCCCAAAGGGGAGCACTGTACTGGAATTGATCCCCCTGCACCTTGAAACGCAGGTACTTCCTGTGCTTGGGGTGGACAGGGATGTGGGCATAAGTGTCTCTGAGATCCAAGGAGCATAGCCAATCGCCCTTCCAGAGGAAGAGCAGCAGGATGCCAAGTGATAACATTCTGAAGTTCTCCTGCACCAGAAATGTGTTTAGTTTCCTGAGATCAAGGATGGGGCACAGGCTCCCCATCCTCTTCAGAACAAGGAAGTAACGGGAGTAAAACTCCCGACCTCGAAGGTGCAGTGGGACCCTTTCAACCGCCAGTTGACTAAGGAGGTTGTTCAGTTCTTGCTGTAAGCAAATCTGGTGCAAGGGAAGCTGAGTAGGCTCTGCTGGGGAGAAGGGAGGAGGGAGTCTGTCCAGATGAAGATAATAACTGTCCCGGACTACCTGGAGGACATAGGTGTCCGATGTGATGGCCTCCCACTCAGGGGCGAAAAGGGACAGACATTCTCCCACCGGCGGGGGTGCTGCCGGGAAGTGAGGGCTATGCATTTGGCATCAAAACCCAGGGGCTGGCTGGGGTGGCACCAGTGGTTGGGTCTTGGGCCCCTTTGGTTTCCGGCGACCCTGAACTCCCCCTTTGCCTTGGCCACTGGACATCAGTGCAGGGGCAGGCGGATAGGGTGGGTATTCCTGGTAAGGGAGCCCCCTTCCTCTGGAAGAAGGGGTTCTTACTGTGCTGTTTCTTCCGGGGAACGGAAGAGGTTTTCTGAGAGAGATGGGTGCGGGTCACAAACTTCATCGATCTCGGCTGCCTTGTCCTCCGTGAGCTTGCCGAAGAGTTGTTCGTCGAAGCAGGGAACATCCAAGAGTTTCTCCTTGACCCACTGTTCCAGGTCTGAGGACTGGAGCCACGCTTGACGATGGGCTCTGATGCCAGCCTCTGCCACATGGGCGGAAGACTCAAACCTGTCATATGCGGCGCGGGAAAGGTATTTCGAGTAGTCCACGACCAATCTCAGGCGTGTCTGAAATCTGAGGTGTTTATCTCCGAGACCTGCGGAGAAACTGTCGAGCTCTTCAGCGAAGTCGTGAAGGAACATATCCATATATAGTTGGTATGCCTGGATTCAGCATGCCAGCATGGATCCCTGGTAAGCCTTGCACCCGAGAGCATCGAGGGCATGGGATTCTCTACCAGGCGGGACCGAAGAGTGCAACTTCTGGCTCTTCTGTTTCCGCATCGCAGATTCCACTACCATGGAGGTATGGGGAAGTTGGGGCTTTTGAAACCCAGGACCGCGCTGGACTCTGTACATGGCATAGAGTCTTTTGCTTTAAAAGCAAAATAAACTGGGCAGACTAGATGGACCATACTGGTCTTTATCTGCCGTCATTTACTATGTTGCTGACAATAGGGATCGAGGCGGGTGCTTCCCACTTGCGGAGGAGCAGCCGGGTCAGGATGGAGGGCACAGGGACTGTGAGAGACTCCCTACGAGGAGACTCATATTGCAAGATGTCAATTTCCTCTGCCCTTGGCTCTTCCCCGATCTGCGTGGGAAGATTGAGGGCCCGAGCCATATCCTGTACAAGTACTAAGAAGGAGGTATATTTGGGAGGTGACTGCCTTTGTGAGGTGGGCGGGGATGGGTCAGAAGGAAGGTCCCTATGGACACGGGTTTCAGGGGACATGTTCCCTTCCGATTCCCAGCTCGAGAGGTCCAAGAAGGACTCTAAGTCGGGCTGATCCCCATGTCCGGTGGCCGAGGCCTGCTCGGAGCCGGAAGCACTGACTCTGGAATACCTCACCCTGAGGAAAAGGACAGCAAGCGAGACCGATGCCCAGGATCCTCACGTGGACCATGGCTCTCGGGGGTTTCCAAGGCAGTTTGTGGGACCACAGTCGAGGCAGGGACCCTCGGTCTAGAGACACGAACCAGCCGTGCTGGGCAAAAGCGCCTGATGGGCAGCTAGGAAGGCAGAAACGCTGTGCTCTAGTGCCAGCATACAGGACTCCCACTCAGGAGTGGGGTCCTGTAACACTGATGCCAGGGTTATCGGGTCTGGCGTGGAGGAGGAGATGGGGTCCTCACCGGGAAGACCCTCAGGAGACCAGGCACCATCGCCAGAGGTCTCTGTATCTGATGAGGTACCTTGTGAGGTCACTCCTTGTCAGACTCTCGGGAACACCGGGAAGGGCTAAGGGAAAGAGCGCGAGACCACTCACGCTTATCTGGAGCCACCGACAGCGACTTCGAGGTCGCCTTCTTTCGCCGTTCCACCTCGAGCGAATCCTGGTCGGAGTGACGCCTGGGACATGGAGTCACTGCGGGGGACCCCACAAGTGGTGGATCAGTGGAGCGGAGCGCCACCAGTGAAACCGGGGAAAATGTCGTCTGACTGACTTCTGCTTATGGCTTAGCAAGGCCTTAGTGGACATTTTCTTACAGAGCGAGCAGAGTTTCGGGTTGTGTTCAGCCTCCAGGCATCACAGACAACTCGTTGGTGTCCGTGAGCAACATATTTTTGGAGCATGTGTCACATTTTTTGAAGCCGTTGTCCATGGGGGCAAAAAAAGCCCTTGCGAGGTTGAATGCCCTCGAGGCCAGCGGTTAGAAAAAGGGTGCAAAAAGGGCCTGAAGCAAGAAAAAAAAGGAAAAAGGGAAAATAGGAATCCCCTGGCCCACAG
The DNA here is from genome assembly GCA_033557465.1 of Ichthyophis bannanicus. Taxonomy (NCBI): domain Eukaryota; kingdom Metazoa; phylum Chordata; class Amphibia; order Gymnophiona; family Ichthyophiidae; genus Ichthyophis; species Ichthyophis bannanicus. Next base: position 738,105,769 of record CM066032.1, on the reverse strand, counting down.
CTGAAGTGGGAGTGTCGGAAAGGATGGGAGAGGACTGGTGCAACCAGAAAAAAGGCCAAAGGGCCAGAAAAGAAAAAAAGTCTTCCGAGGGACGAGGACGTGCGTCCGAAGAGCTTTGCAGAAAAAGGGAGACTAAGCAAGATGACACCCTTGGGCGGGAAGAGGATCACACATTCATAGCAGCAATCCCAAAGGCTCTCTTTGAAACCTGGGGAATTGCTCTGCGCGGGCTCCGTCGGTGCTGATGTCACCCATAAGTGAGGACTGACCTTCCTGCTTGTTCCTGGAGAGAGAAACAATTTTATTCAAAAGACCTGACTTGGCCAAGTTTCGGCTATAAAGCCTGTATCAGGGGTCTGAAAATACAAAGATAATTATTTTTTAAATTAAAAAGGCAACAAAAAGAATATCACACAAACAATTACCAGCATCAGGTATGACCAAACAGGATGGCACGGGATCTCGTACCCTTTGTCAGGAGGCATTGGTCCTCTGCTCGTCTGCAATCCAACAGGGTATCCTCCGGGCAGTGTACCTGCCAGGCCAGGACAACCTGCTGGCTGACAGGCTCAGCAGAGTTCTCCAGCCACACGAGTGACAGCTGGATTCCAGGGTAGCCTGTCGGCTTTTCCGGCTCTGGGGGGAATCTGTGATGGACCAGTTTGCCAGCCTGGACAACTTTCAATTGCTCTGCTTCTGCTCCCGGCAGGCCCACCCCTCCAGGATGGCAGCAGACGCATTCCTGGTCTCATGGTCGGAAGGCCTCATGTATGCCTTCCCTCCTATGCTGCTGATTGCCAAGACCTTGTTCAGGAACCTCTGCGACAGGGCCTCGCTCATCCTGATAGCCCCTCTGTGGCCCAGACAACCGTGGTTCCTGCTGCTCCTGAAGTTGACTGTGGAGACCCCCATCCTCTTGGGGACTGCCCCGGGACTCCTATCTCAGGAGGGGGGCTCTCTCCTACACCCCCAACCTGAAGTCCCTGTCACTGACAGCCTGGATGCTGAGAGGGTGACTCTGGCCCCTTTCAACCTTCTGGTTGAGGTGGAAGACATTCTGATGGCCTCTCGCAAGGCCTCTACAAGGAAGGCTTACGCCCTCAAATGATGTAGATTCTCTGTTTGGTGCGCTGGACACGGAGCCTACACTTTCTCCTGCCCGGTGGCTCTGGTGTTACAGTACCTTCTCCACCTCTCTCAGTCCAGGCTCAAGTCTAACTCCATTCGAGTGCACCTTAGTGCCCTAGTGGCGCACCATCATCTGGTTGATGGTAAGCCTCTCTTGGCCCAATCGTTGGTGATTAGTTTCCTTTGGGGCTTGTTCTTATTGAAGGCCCCAGTTCACCCTCCGGCAACCGAGTGGGACCTCAATGTGGTGTTGGGGCAGCTCACTTGCCCACCCTTCCAACCTCTGGCTATCTGCCACCTTCGCTACCTCTCTTGGAAGGTGGTTTTCCTGGTCACGCCTACCTCCGCTCGCAGAGTTAGCGAGCTTCAGGTCCTTATGGTGGAGGCGCCTATACAAAATTCCTTCGGAAGATGGTGTCGCCAATTCCATCTAAACCAGGAAGTGGCGCTCCCTACCTTCTTTCCAAGACCTCACTCCTGTCGGGCGGAGATGGTCCTTCACACCTTGGACTGTAAGAGGGTTTTGTCATCCTATATCCAATGCACTCAGGGCCACCGCAAAGCTTCTCAGCTTTTCATCTCCTATGACCCCAGTAGGTTGGGGGAGGCTGTGACCAAGCGTACACTGTCCACATGGGTGGTGGACTGTATCGCCCTCGCTTATGAACAGGCGAGGTTCCCGCTGGAATGCCGCGTCACGGCACAGCATGTCAGGGCCATGGCGGCCTCAGTGGCAAACTTGCTCTCTGTCCCCTTGGTGGACATCTGCCAGGCCACTACCTGTTTTTCAGTCCATACCTTCGCAACCCATTACTGCCTGGAAAGAGAGTCCCGAAGGGATGGTGCCTTCGGCCAGGCTTTGCTCCATAACCTTTTCGGGGTTTAGGCAACTCCTACCCTCTGACCCTTCTGTGTTCAGGCTACCGGAGTGCTGGTTCATCAGATACAGGGGGTCCTACTGCAGCTGGGCCCATGAGGAAGCCCTGTTTTTGCTACGGGCTTTCGGTAGCCTGTAACTGGGGAGTCCCATATGTGAGGACTGACTTCCTGCTGGTTCCCAGAGAAAGCTTAGTTACTCACCTGTAACAGGTGCTCTACGTGGACAGCAGGAATCAGTCCTCACAACCGTCCTTCCTCCCCTTGAAGTTGCTCCTTTACCATCTTTTATTTTTTCCGTCTTTTAGCTATGTCATCTGACTGAGCAAGATGGCACCCTGGGCGTGAAGGGGACCACGCATGCGTGGTTGTATCTCCCAAAGGCTTTCTTTTAAAGCTGGGGGGATGCTTCTGCGTGGGCTCCGTTGGTGCCATCACCCATATGTGAGGACTGATTCCTGCTGTCTCCGGAGAACACCTGTTACAGGTGAGTAACTACGCTTTTTCACTTTCTCCTAGGGCAGAAAGACTCTGCCCACTCGAGTGTCAAAATACGCTCCCACTTATTCCAGCACTTGGGAAGGCTCCAAATGGCTCTTTCCTTGACTGATCACCCAATCAAGACTCTCCAGGAAGTGCACTACCTGGGTTAAAACTCAAGACGCTTCGGACTGAAGCTTGGCTCGGACCAGTCAATCATCCAGATATGGGTGAACACAGATCCCTTGGTGCCTCAGCGTAGCAAACTCAAAATTAGAGCCAAACAAAGCAATACGCTGTTGATCCTCTTGGATCGGGATGTGCAAATAAGCATCAGCTCAATCCAGACATGCAAGAAACTCTCTGCAGTGTACCACCTGGGTCACTAACTGTAGGGTTTCTATACAGAAGTGTAGTGTGCGCAGGTGAATGTTGACCCCTTTGAGGTCAAGGATTGGCTGAAAAGAAGTCTTTGGCACCTCCTTGCCCTCTTTGGCAGTGGTATCTGGGACCACTGCTCACAAACAGAGCAATGTGTTCATATGATCTGGAAGGTGGAGTTCTCTTGACTGCTGAAACACATGGAGAGAAAATGAAGGCATCTGGGACAGGCTCTCTGCATTACAGGACATAGCAATGTCGAATAGTGTCCAGCACACAGTGATCCTCGGTGACCCAGGCCCACTCCTGGTAGTAAATGTGCAGTGTGCCACCCACTGGAGGCATCTCAGAATGGGCCTCCAATCCATCATTGCACTAAATGGGAGGTGGCATTTCTGGCGGAAATAGACTCCTGATACCTGCACACTCCATGGAAGGACCAGATTAGGAAGAGGAGGGAGGCTTGACGGGTCTGTTATCTATGGGAGTCAGAGTAGTGTGAATGAGGAAAACAGGCATATGCTGAGGACACCCCCCCCCCCCCCCCGTATGCTTCCCAGGCCCTTTTTGCCTATCTTCTGGGAGACTATGAGGCATGGACTCACCCAAGTCTTTAACCAACTTCTCTAAGTCTGCACCAAATAGAAGCTTCTCTTTTAAGGCTACTGAGGCAGTTGGGACTTGGAGGACATGTCCACCATACAGTGGTGAAGTCATATCCAATGCCACGTCACTGTCGAGAGGGCAATGTCCCTAGCCACAAAGCAGATAAGATCATACATAGCATCCAACAGAAAGGCTGGGCTGAATCCAACAGTGGAGTAGTATCCTCTGGGTTGAGGGACTGGATCCACTGGAGCGGCACAGGCAGAAAAGCACCCGCAAGACACCACGCCCAGTGGACACATACCAGGGGAGGTATGTAAATGGCATGCTAAAGTGCAGAAAGTTCAAACAGTGCATACTGGCAGTTGAGCAAGGTGAGAAACACAGACACCACATAAACAGTTGCCCAACCTGACTTATGCCCAGCTACGTACAAGGTTGGGAGCCCCCACAAGAGTCATTAGACAGGCAGAAATGTCTTGGGGCTCCCCAGGCGGAGTACTAAAGCAGGAAAAACTATGCCAAGCTCAGTGCTGTTCCCTGGTCACTAGACCTGAGATCATATACCTCTGAAGAGCCTTCTTCAATCTTTGGGGGAGAGCAGGGGGAATGAGGAGGGAGGGGGCACTAAGGCTGTGAAGAATCCTTTGCAAACTCCCTTTCCAACTATCTGGATGCTCAACAAATCCTGAACAAAATAAGGACACGGAGCTGAACCAATTCCTCCTCCTATGGCTTCTGAAAAGAATACCTGAAGGGTGTTTAGTGGAGCCTCCTGTGTCACGTTCAAGTGACAGTCACCCACTGGTGGTCATTCACGAGTGAAATCAATCTTTCTTTCTTTAAAATTTCTGTGTTTGAATTTCACCAGAGCTGAAAAACCTGCATCCATCATCTGCTTGAGAAAGAGAATTACTGAATCTCATGCACCTAGAGCAGTAGTTCCCAACCCAGTCCTCGGGTACCCCCAGGCCAGTCAGGTTTTCAGGGTATCCACAATGAATATGCATGAGCTAGATCTGCATACAGTGGAAGCAGTGCATGCAGATCGCTCTCATGCATATTTATTGTGGATATCCTGAAAACCTGATTGGCCTGGAGGTACCAGAGGACTGGGTTGGGAACCACTGTCCTAGAGGCTCAGGCTGATAATAGCACGGTGATATCATTAGTAGTCTCTGGAATATTTTCTGTGTCTCCACATGTGCTGGTAGGGGAGACACAACCCACTTGTCTGTACTGGTCTAGCAGGACGATATGGAAACAAAATTAGGATCCTAATTTAACAAATCCTAAATTAGGATGAATTTCCAGCTGAAAATAAAGCACAAATTTAGGAGCCCAGCTTTTTTTCTGAATATCAGGTCCAACATACACTTATCTCAGGTGTGCCTGGACCTCTTGCAAACTGGAAGGACACAGATGTTTCCACACCCCAGCTACAACCCACCGATGGTTATCATAATCAGTGTGTTTTAACTGTGCTTCTTCTAATCCCTGGTATTTTCCAGGGCCTATCCATGATTTCTCGAATTCACTGAAGCACTTCCTTCCAAAAATCTTGCATCTTGGAGCAACCTCACCATATATCATTAAAAGTACCTTAACTTGCAGGCCTTATCCCAATAAGTGTAGTACTCATCTGTACTAGGTATTCTCCATGGACAGCAGGAATAAAGCCTCACGCATGGGTGATGTCCCTGGAAACGCTCCCCAACTTCCATTGGAAGCTTTTTGGAGACTCCACCACGCATGCGCACCTGCCTAGGCACCATCTTCTCCAGTATAACATAGCAGTAACCAAAAAGCAACTCCTAGGGGAGGTGGGAAGGTTGCGAGGACTTATTCCTGCTGTCCACGGAGAACACTTGCTACAGGTAACTACGCTTTCTCCGTGGACAAGCAGGAAGAAGTCCTTACGCATTGGACTTCCAAGCTGTAGGCTACTCAAAACAGAGGAGGTCAAAGCCCAACCGGGGCAACAAAACTGGAGAACAGGAAGAAACTCTAGGTAATTCTCCCAGGGGACACGACTGATTCAACATCCTTAGCTAACATTGACACTGAGATCTCTCTTTTTGGTAGCCTGGATGGACAGAAGGGCCGGTGGGAAGGAGTTGAACTTACATCACAAAGAGATGAAGGAATATAGCTTGGCCGAAACTGCTGTTGTGTCAGGAGTCCCTATCCAGACAGTAATGAGTTGTGAAGGTGTGGACTGACGTCCATGTAATAGCCCTGTAGATCTCTTCCATGGAGACAGAGCGCATGTTTGCCACCGATGCAGCCATGGCTTGGACACTGTGAGCCATGACATGTCCATCAAGATTCAGACCTGCCTGGGCATAAGCAAAAGAGGTGAAGTTTGCCAGCAAAGTGGACAGCGTGCATTTGGAGATGAAGCATCCAGCTTGCTAGGGTCAAAGGAGATGAACAGCTGGGTGGATTTCCTGGGCACATTCATGCACTCAAGTTAGAAGGCCAGGGCACACTTGCAGTCTAGCATGTGCGGTGCAGCCTCCCCATGGTTGGCATGAGGTCTGGGGAAGGTGGTGGGCCAGAACAACTGATTTAAGGTGGAAAGCAGAGACCACCTTAGGCAAGAAACATGGATGCGTTCGCAGGACCACCCTATTGTGATAGAACCTAGTGCATGACGGGTGAGCCACCAAGGCCTGGAGCTCACTGACATGGCACGCCGAAGTGACCATCACCAGGAACAAGACCTTTCAGGTAAAGAATTTCAAAAGGCAGGAAGCAAGTGGTTCAAAGTGGGCCAAGAGCTGCGCGAAGACTACACGTTAAGGTCCCAAGACCCCGTAGGGGGCTTGAAAGGAGGCTTAGAGAGGAGTGAGCCCCATATGAAGTGAGCCACCAATGGCTGAGCGGAAATGGGCTTTCCTCCCAAGCTGTGATGGTAGACCCGATCGCACTAAGATAGACTTTCATTGATTGGACTTGAGACTGGAGTCTGAGAGGTGCAGGAGGTACTCCAGCAGCTTGTCCACAGTGCAGGAGAAAGGATCCAGAGCTCTGTCTGCACACCAGGCAGAGAATCTCCACCTCTTAAATGCATAGAATTTGCATGTGGAATCCCTGCGAGAGGCCAGGACGACTTCCGCCACATTCTCAGGGAAGTTGAGCTCTGAAAGAACCACCCGCTCAACATCCAAGCCATGCAGGCCAGGGACTGGACTTTTGGGGTGCAGCAAGTTCCCGCCCTCCTGAGATATGAGGTCTGGGGAAGAACCCAGATGGACAGGCTCCCACTGATGGAGTTGACAAAGCAGGTGAGACCACGGCTGCCTGGGCCAATATGGGCTGATGAGATTTATCGTGCCCTTGTCAGCCTGAAGCTTCAAAAAGGTTTTTGCCACAAGCCTGATCAGGAGATTTATTTATTTTATTTATTGCTTTTATATACCGCGCTCTTTAAAATCAGCGCGGTTTACAGATAACACTTTTGTACAGAACAGGGAGCCTGTTATGCACTTACATTGATACGAGATACGTATAGAGCAAGCCCACCCATCAGTGGAGTTGGAAGGCATCTAGAACCAGCCGGCCACTGGAAGCCACCCTGGAGCAGAAGTGATTCACTTGGGTGTTGCGTGGCGTGGCAAAGAGATCTACTGTGGTAATAACCCACTTTCAGAAAATCTGGTCCATAACCTTCCTGTTGAGGGTCCACTCGTGCAGCTGGAGAACCGGCTCAGGTGATCCGCCACGGCACTGAGCTACCCGAGTAGATAGGTCATCCTCAGCTCCATCTTGTGAGCAGTTGTGAACTTCCACAAGTGAACTGTTAACAAGCACAGGAGTTACAATCCTGTACCACCTGATTATCTGAATCAGGAGATGGTTGACTAGGTGTGTCTGGCAAGACCAGAGGGCATTTGCTAAGGCTCAGAGCTCGAGGAAGTTTATATTGTGCAGGCTTTCCTGCTCGGACCGCAGGCCCTGGGTGCATAGGCTGAACAGATGAGCCCCCCAACCAAGTTTGGATGCATCTGTTGTCAGCGTCCTCTGTGGTGGCGATGCCTGGGAGACCCCTGAAGAAGTTCTGCAGTTCCAACCACCAGTAGAGGGACTGTACTAGGAGTGTTATGATTGCCTCCCGGTCCCAGAAGCAGCCTGTAGCCTGTTTTCAATGCGTGCTCAGAGTCCACTGAGCCTGTTTCATGAAGAGGTGAGCCAGGGGATTGACGTGTACAGTCAAGGCCATGGGGTCAAGCTCCTTTAGCATCTCCCGGGCTGTCGTGTGGTGCTTCCACTGATGTCGTCGACCACCACCATTAACTGCTGCATGCAGTCCATTGGGAGAAAAGCACAAGCCTAAGTGGTATCGAGGACGGCCTCAATGATCTCCAGCTGCTGAGAGGGCTGAAGGCGAGATTTGGGGTAGGTGAGCATGAACTCCAGCCACTTGAGCACCTGAATGGTGAGATGAGCCGATTGCTGGAACTCTTTATGAGTTTGTTCACGAGTGGTTTTGAACAAAGCTTTCAGTATATTGCATTTGCTGAATGATAAGAGATGTGTGCAGCATCATGTGTTTGCCTGAGTTTGCAGGGCAGTGAATAGAGATCCCCTGATGAAACATTCAATGTGAAACGCGGCAGAGGCGCCAGAGGAAGGCACTGGGATCAGAAAGCGATATGGGAGTGTGTTGAAGAAGCTTGAATACAAGTTGAATACTCGCTGTTAGATGAGTATTGAAGACTGCCGGTGTTAGGATCTCTTAAAAAAGAACAACGGTTGAAAGAGTATGTTATATCACATGCTCCATTCGCTTTCCTTATTATTACCCTAGAGTGTCGTTGAAGGTCATTGATGCGATTAGGCACTAATATTGGACGTATTATAAGTCTGAAAATGAATGCCACAAATGTCTGAGACCTTAAAAGATAGATAGATATTTTGGGGTAACCATAAAAGATTAATTGATTTATGCATTGAGACCATCATTCTAAGTAGATGAAATTGAGCGGGTTTTTTTTGTATTATTGATTTATAACCGCTCAGAGAGAGACCATAAATAATTGTTTTATCACAATAATGGAACTCTTTATGAGCCAATTGTCTAACTAGGGGAAGATAAAGACCCCCAGGGTTCAGAGATAAGTGGCAATCACTGCAAAGCATTTTGTGAAGACCCTGAGTGCCGGCACTAGTCTGAAGGGAAGTACTCAGTACTGATAGTGCTGATCTCTCAGAACAAACCTGAGGTACTTTCTGTGAGAAGGATGGATTAGGATGTGCGTATACGTATCCAAGAGATCCAGGGAGCATTCTTGAGAAGGTAAGGGTGCAGTGTCCCCAGCAAGACCATCTTGAACTTTTCTCGCACCAAGAAGTGATTCAAGGTCCAGAGATCCAGGATGGGCTGGGACCCCCCTGTCTTTCTGGGGACCAGGAAGTACTTGGAGTAGAAGCCGCACCCAACCTGAGCCGGTGGCACCAGCTTGATGGCAAGCTTGGTCAGAAGGATGGCAACTTCCTGCTGTAGCAGGCTGCAATGCAGTGGGGGTCCAAGGGATACTCCCCTTGGGAGAAGGGAGGTGGCGGCAACTGGGCAAAATGCAGCATATATCCATTGTTGACTATCTGCAGGATCCATGCATCAGAGGTGATAGGAGGCTACCTGTGGGCGAAGTGGGTGAACTTGCCCCACCACCTGAGGGGGGTACCCTCTTGGGCACTGGCAGATTGGTTATGCTCCTGAGGAACCAGTCTACCCCTGGCTTTGGCTGAGGGGCAGGATGGGCCTTCTGAGGCTTCTCCTGTCGCTGCTGGCGAGGGGCCTGCATCTTTGGCAGAGAACTCTGAGGGCTCGGGTACTACTAGTGCTTGTGCTGGTAGGTCTTCTTGCCCTGGTACTTCTTGCATGAGGGATCAGTGGTCTTTTTTGAGAGCTTGGAGAGGGTCACATGCTCCTTCTCGATCTCTCCCGCCCTATCTACTACCAGTTTCCTGAAGAGGGTCTCCTCCCAGCAAGGCACATCCACCAGCTTGTCCTGGACCCACTGTTCCAGGTCAGAGGACTGAAGCCGAGCGAGTCGGCATGCCCTATTGCCCACAGCTGCAACCCTGTGCCAGCTGACTCGGAAGCATCATATGTCATTCTGACCATGTATTTGGAACATTCCTTGCCATGGTCCACAAGGGCGTGGAAGGACTCCAGATGCTCCAAGGGGATGAGGGAACCGAACTCAGACAGATCCAGCATGATGTCCCTGAGGGAACATTATCATATACAGCTGGTAGGAGAGGATTCTGGTCACCAGCATGGAGACCTGGAAGGATCTCATTCCAAAGGAGTCCAGGGTCCTCGCCTTCCTATCCGAAGGCACCGAGGAATGGTCTTGGTGCTCTTTACCCTCTTCATGGCTGATTCCATCATGGGGCAACTGGGACTTCTTGAAGTCTGGGGCTTTCTGGACCTGGTACATAGAGTCCAGCCACTGGTTGATTGCTGGAACTGTGACTGGGTTTCTCCCACATATGCAACAGCAGTCGCTGTAGGATTCGGTGCACAGGCACCATGATGGTCTCCCTTGGGAGCCGAAGAGTTCTGGAGGATCTCCAACTCCTCTACTTTCGGCTCATCCTGGGACTCTTAACAAGAAGGGTATGGTCTTGGCCATGTCCCTGACAAAGTCCTGAAAGGACAAATTCTCTGGGGTTGACTTCTGCCACTCATACGGAGGGGAGGGGTCCAAGGGAAGGTCTGGAGACTCCCACACGGACATCACCGACTCCTCCTTTGTCTCCCATCCATCAGAGTCCGACTCCAAGAGGAAATCAAAGTAGCATCAGGCCTCATTTCAGCACCATTCCTGATCAAATGGAGAGGGCTGGCATTGGTGAGGCCAATGGTGCATTAAGCACTTGCACTCGTGCATCAGGGCATTGGAGCACGAGATGCTGGAGAGGGAGATGGCTGTGGGAACTGGCATAGATTCCAACTGCCGACCTGATGTGCTTGCTTCAGTAGGCAGCGCATGGGTCTCAAGGATGGGTTCGAGGGAGTGCAGTGACAATGCCAAAAGCATCTGGGGGCTCGCTTGCCACATGGCCAGTACCGCCACCATGCAGGCCTTGAGGGCGCTCCTCCATTGGGGCCGAGATTAAGGCCTCAGCCGCAGACTCCAGCACCTCTGACAGGGACTCCATGATGGTAGGTTCATCGGGAGACATTTGGCAGCCCTCCAGGGTCCTGGAAGTTGATTCCTCCTACTAGGGTAGTCTAGTGGGCCGCTCCTGGCCGTTGCTCTCAATGTCGTGTTGGGAAGGGCTCCAGTGCCAATGCATATGGGTCTTTGGCCGGTGCAGACACCCCTTCAACATCAATGGAGTCGATAATGGGTCTTTTTCTTGGTTTTGATTGGAGGTTGATGGAGAGTCTTCGCTCTGTGGCAATATGGCTCCTCTGTTCCAAGTGTGTTCGTGCACACCTCGATGACACCATGCGAGGAAATTGATGTCTGGGCTAAGGATGCTGAATCTGATGGCCTAAAAAAGAGGGACTCCCCCTGTTTCTCCTGGCCATTCCTCATCATCTTCAGGCACAGATTGCAGGAGGCGGGCTAGTGGTCGGGCCCAAGGCACCAATTATGATTGCCTGTGACAAAAGTGGTGCATGCACACTTAGTGCACTTTTTGAAGCAGCTGGTTGGCTTGGACATGTCCGGAAGTACAGCTGTGACAAGGTCAAATGGCTCAATGTTGCCAGCTGAGAAAAAAAAAACAAAGGAAAGAAAAAAAAAAGAAATATAAAAGCTGAAAAATGAACATCAACCCTGGAGCAAATGCAACAGACAGGCGGTAGGCAAAGGAAGAAAAGCAAGACATCCTAGGGGCTCCGTGGAAAAAGATGACTGAGAAGATGGCGCCGTAGCAGGCTGCAAAGCAGGTGCAGTGGAGCCTCCGAAAAGCTTCCAATAGAAGCTGGGGAGTGTTCCTGCACGGGGTTCCATTGGGAATATCACCCAATACGTGAGGACTTACTTCCTGCTTGTCCATGGAGAATGTAACATATTCCTGCCACAGACCAGTTAGATTATATTTAATCTCATCTAACTCATGTAATTCTCCCCTAGTATTTGCTAACTTTCCCAATATTCCCTTTGCAGCTGTTGCTTTTTTATGAAGAATTTCCAGCTTAATCTCTTTACTCGAATTCCTTCTGTTTTACCCTTTTAGCTCTCTTATAATGCACTGCCATCACTATTAATTTTCCTCTGAGTACTGCTTTCAAGCAGTCCCAGACCACTCCAGGTTGCACTTCCCCTGTATCATTAAACTTTATGTATTTCTCTATATTTTCCTCTTTCCTCTACCTGTTTCTTATTCTTATCATTTAATAACCTATCATTGATTCTCCAATACTGAGTACCCCCCTCAGGATCATGAACAGACTATGTAATCAATTTTATTTTACTATCTTTCACTTGCTGTTGCATTTTTGCTTAGATCAACACCAACCATTCTAGAATAAGAATTGTGTATCCTGGAAACATACGTTTGTCATATTTTATACACACAGAAATGTGATTAAACGTTTACCAAACTATAAAGGAACAGAGAAGCTTTTAAATTTTAGGGTGTTAATTCAAGTTTTTTCCTTCTTTCCTGAGCATTATCCCACTCAGCATTCAAGGTCATACTAAAGTCGCTGCCTATATCCAGTCTGCCTTCCATAAATTCTAGCAACTTCTTCCTAACTCAAAGAATGCCCCCAAGGTTTCTCATTTGGGGCGTAGATAGAAACTAATGTATACAATGTCATTAATAGCAACTTTCAAGAATATCTATCTCTTATTGCTTGAAGTATTAGATTTGTGAGCTTTTTTTTGCCAACATGCTCACCCCATTAGTTTTATGGCCCTGTTAATTGGTGGCAAAAGGAGTTGTTGGAAAGTACTTATGCCTCATGTTTGCCTAAGAGGAGAGTCTCTTGTATGAACCCACTCATCTCCAATCTAACCAACTCCTTAAAGAGTAGCTGCTGCTGTCTGGGGGAGCTCAGTCCTTGTACATTAAAAGTCATATACCTAATTGTTTTCATCCCTATAAAGAACTATTTCCCCTTTCCCAATACACCTTATAATGGACCTCCTCCAACCTCTAGCCATACAGCCACATCCTCATTCATACTAACAGCATTCAAGCTTGAAATGCTCTTATCACCACCCATCCTCTATTCCAGTGTTTTTCAACCTTTTTTGTACAAAGGCACACTTTTTTCATGAAAAAAATCACGAGGCACACCACCATTAGAAAATGTTAAAAAAATTAACCTCTGTGCCTATATTGACTATATATAAAGTAATTCTCTTGAATAGGAATCAAACACTCACACCAACCCCCCTCCCCTGCTGGTTCACTCACACCACCCCCCCCCTCCACTGCTGGTTCACTCACCCACCCCCCTGTCACTTACTCACCCCTCCTGCTGGGTCACTCACTCACTTACCCCCCCTCCCCTGCTGGTTAACTCACACAATCCCCCCCCCCCTTGCTAGTTCACTCACACCACCCCCCCCCTCCACTGCTGGTTCACTCACACCACCACCCCCCTCCACTGCTGGTTCACTCACACTCCCCCCCCCCCCTTGCTGGTCATCGCAGAGCCCGAGGAAGTGATGTCATGGGGCGGGCTCCTCACAGGCTGTCTTTCCTTTTCAAATTAACTTTATTGCAGGTAAAGTTAATTTGAAATTGAAAGGAAGACTGTGAGGAGCAATCCCCCATGACATCACTTCCTCGGGCTCTGCATGATCGGAGGGCTCCTGACACAGTTTCTCTTTACTTTTCAATGTAAGTGTAGTGCAGCCGCTGCTCTGTACAAAGCAGAACCAGCGGCTGCACTGCTATAGGGAATCGCGATCGCGTTCGCGCCGCAGACTTCGGCACAAAAGCCGGTTTTTTGCTCTGGCCGCTCCCGATCTTGCGGCCAGAGCAAAAAAACGGCTTTTCAATGGCCGGTTTTACAACTGTGCTGGCAGCCGGCCTGGCCATGGAAAAACCGGCCAGGCCGGCTGAAAACCGGCCGGTTGGCAACCCTAATTTGTGAGCCGAGGCCACATGTTACGGATGAAATTGGAATTTTTCCCACGGCACACCAGACAATATCTCACGGCACACTAGTGTGCCGCGGCACAGTGGTTGAAAAACGCTGCTCTATTCAACCCCTTTCCCTCTCCTCCCTATTACCTAAAATGGCCTGATTCTCTCCCATTCTATAGGCCATCACAGAGGCGGCTGACACCCCTGAAGCTCTCCAGTTTCAACCAAGCTACTTAATACTTTTCCTCCTTACCCCTATTTGCCAACAAATCATTAACTGCATCTGGTTTGGCACATCCTCAATTTTGCAGCCAAATTCTGAACCAGCCCCAGTGAATGTTAATGCAGTTCAAATATTAATACTGTTCTCAAAGCAAAGTAATTTCTTTACGCAGAGTTCATCAAATATAACTTGTGGATGTCAAAGTTTCCCCAGAGTTTTTCTGAAACTGCTTACTTCCTTTTCCAACTCTGCCACTTCAAGATGAATTCTTGAATAAATGCTTTTGTTGACCCTTGGTTATTCATTAGGCCCTGCAATCCCTTCAGCTCTGCACCTTGCATCTGCAATTTATTTATTTTGTTCACACCTTTACAATAGTTGTCCAAAGCAGATTGCAATCAAGTACAGTAAGTATTTTCCTGTCCCCAGATGGAAATCACTCAGTCTCACTACTTACAGTGAAAGGCAAACCTAAGGGAAACTATCTGTAGCAAATATGTTCTGCTCTTCAGCTGCCTGGCCACTTCCTGGAATTCCTGTCTTACACATCTCAGTTGGCAAAACATCTGCAATTTTTTTGATTTGCTAGCCTTCCTACTTAACATATCCCAACTTAGAGGCTGCTTATTTTGTAGGTTTGTCCTTCATGCCCGCTGCATTCATAACTACTATACATATCTTCTGAACCAACTCCTCAGTTTATATTTTCCTCCAACTCTGGCACACCTCTCAAGTCTTACACGATTCCTTCTGGACCTGTTCTCCAAGCCCAAGTCCTTATTTATTTTCTCTTTATCTTCCCCATAGTCCTATACTTTCATCTTAGTTCTTCCCTATGGTGTCCCATCTCACTTATTTTTGAACATATTTTCTCCAACCAGTTCTGATCTCCCTACTAATGTTGCCAATTTAATTTTTTAACTCACAAATTATTCATGCAATCCAATCAGCCTGGTGGCATATTATAAGTGCCCCTTCTGTGTGCTGCTCCATCCGTGTCACTGTTCTCATTTGCTGCCATCTCAGTGCTAGGCCGTGGCTTGGCTTTGGCTCCCCATAAAGGCAAAATGATTTCAAATGCATCTTGCACCACTTCGTCAACACCATTTTGTTACTGTTGCTGATCATATTTATGCAGGAATTAAAGCTTAAAATCTCAAGGTCACCAGTGACAGTGTTCTAGGCAGCCATTTGTTTTGTAAATCACTTTTTTTATATTTCTATAATTGTTCTCTCATATTCTATGTGTAGAACATTTTGTACAGATCAGTTAAAACGCCTACTTTAATGCAGTTTGTATTTTATAGATAGCAGAATGGGAAAAATTTACAAGGGTTTGCAAGGCACTGAATATAGGTTAATTATGTTGTTACTGTACAGAAGAAACTGATTCAAACACCCAGGATGCGTTTCTCCAAAGGGTTAGTCCTTTTCCCCCTTTCATTAAGGAGAAAGATCCTCCTTCAAGCTTAAACCACGTTTAGAAGTCAGGAATAGGGTAATAACAATGGAACTGACCCAAGTTCAAACACAGTGTCCATGTGCAAGAGCTGAGGGAGAGGAAATTAAAATGTCTCAAGCCACGATCACATACAAGTTCAATAGAGGAGCTGAGATTAGAACTAAGGCCTAAATAAAGCAATGCATCTAAGGACACACAATAATATATAGGAACAGAATTACACACCCACTCTGTTAATTTTTAAAATGCATTTTTCTTTATGTACAAGTTTGTCTTTTTTCCTTTTTTTAGCATGCCAAAAATATTTTCTACAAACTTCCAACAGCAAAGGAAAAAAAATCAACAGCATCTCTCTTCATGGTATTTTTTTTTGTGTGTGTTTTTTTTTTTAAGTAGGAAAATACAGTATGTGCTTTGAACATAAAACCACACCCCAGCTTTAAGCAGCAGTACAAACCCTCTTGTGTCTGCCTCAATCCCAGCTTTTCCCTCTTGATCTTACTCCTGAGTTGCTTCATTTTATTAGGTATATCTTTTTTAAAGGACTTTTTTTTTAGTTGGAAATAAAAGCAGCAGCTGCTCAAACCTATTTACCATCTCCGCAAAATAAACATCAAAAAGTGTGTGTGTGTGGGGGGGGGGGGGGGCGGGGAATAATTTAAACCTTTTGGACTCAAACTGACATGAAACACATGAGATGAAAAGCTCATATACATCATCATTTTGGGTAACTCATGTTGGTCCAACAAAAGATGTTTATGCCCCTGCTTGCCTTCTTCTCTGAAGTTACTGGAGTTCACTGTTTCAACTTAGCCCTTTCTCTTCAGCAATTACTTATCTTTATTAATGCCCTGGCTGCAGGAACATTCAGGAAACTAAATGGAGTAAGACCTGGAGACAGATTCAGGCCACTCCATCTAGCATGCCAGGGGCGCTCAGATTAATAATATCCAAAAAGTACCCATTTCCAAGACCAAATCTATTTTAAAACATTTGTGCAGCATATAAACGAAAAGAATACCAGTAAATAATGCTGTCATAATCACTTTTAATGTAACAGCCCTCTCTCTCTGTTATACAGAATTATAAAACTGTAGTGCTCCTTTTTTTTCATTTTTTTTTTCACTTTTTAAGTAGATGCTGCACATTTTTGTCAGCCTAAAGTCAAGCCTGTTCAAATAAAGAAACTAAAATAAAACGGCACATGAAAGTCAAGGTACTCTTAAAAGAAAAAGTGGAACAGGCTTGGGCCAGCTGCTAGGTTGGGGGAGAGGTAGAGAAGAAACTGAGCGGATGGGGTAGCTGGTAGGACAGACATTCTATTAGGCTGAAAGACAGGAAACAATCTATTTTCTGTACCTATAAGATGCCTTGTCTTCCCCAGCCCAAAAATGGTTTATGAAATAAATACTCAATACTCATGTACAGGGTGGATGTCATAGGATTTGCTTCTGGAGAAATCTTTCTGCCTCAATGCCCAGGATGATTCTGTGAGCCATGCTGCTGTGTCCCCTGCCTGGATCCCCTTTTGAGCCCACAGTGATGGTCTGCTTGGATCCCTGTGGGAGCTGAGGAGTAGTGCTGGTGGACATAAAAAGCGGAAGACTGTCCCTATCTTTTTTGCTGGTGAATTCTGCTGCAAGCCACATTATGCACTCCCTCAACCATTAGAAAGAGGAGGGAGCATTAAAGACCCCAAAGGGCACTGTTGATATATGCTCTTTGTTGCAACAAATTGGGAAATTTTTGTTTTTACAATAGTAGTAGTCACAAATAATTAAAAAGTGTTTTTTCCAAAATAGCAAGAGGCTATACATATTTGGTGTTATATATAGATATATACATCCACAATCATACAGCTATATATATATCCATATATGCACACACATAGCTATATGCATATATATATATATATATATATATATATACATACACACACATATATATATATATATATACATACACACATACATACATGCATATAACTGTACATATCTATGTACACATGTATAACTATATGCACTTATATGTGTATCTATATTGACATATCTATATTTACATGTTTGTATTCATGTGCCGAAATTCCCCCTTCTCATCTTTAAAATGGTATCTGCTCCCTTTCCTCATATGTTTATAAAGACATTTTAGTGGGGAGGGGGGGGGATCTGCCACATTGCCCAGCAGGAATTATTTATAAATACAGGCCTGAGAATCATAGCCAATCGCCTCCCTGCTCATTGAGAACGATCAGCAGTTCAAGTCTTCAAAAAGCAAAGATAAAGATTACTCTGCCACACCCCAGCCCCTTCCCCTGACAGTGGGGAAGGAGAGAAGAGGAGGTCAGTCGACGTCCATAGACTCACTGCTTTGGCAGGTGTTTGTTTTGCAGTCATGGGAGTTGCAGGAAGTCATGTCATCTGAGATGCTGCTACAGGAAGTGACATCATCTGTATCCTGGTCTGCTGAAGTCACAGTGCTATGGCAGCAGGGCTGCAGAGGGGGCAGCATGGGTTGGCAGATTTTGTCCTGCCGTTGGTAGAAGAGCACGTAAGCAGCTTTAGACTGTGGAAAGGTAGACAGATCATGAGGAGAGTTTGTACAAAACTTCAGAGTACAGGGTTGCA
The DNA here is from genome assembly GCA_033557465.1 of Ichthyophis bannanicus. Lineage (NCBI taxonomy): Eukaryota > Metazoa > Chordata > Amphibia > Gymnophiona > Ichthyophiidae > Ichthyophis > Ichthyophis bannanicus. The sequence goes on along the minus strand of CM066032.1, from coordinate 738,087,918 downwards.
GCAATCTCAATTCTAGAATGGCTGAAGCAACCTGAGTCAGCTCTTCTGCCCAGAACTTCATTTTTGCTGTTTATGCAATAACAATTCAAATGAAAATAAAACCTTCCGAATACTACGAGAATACAACCTGGTGGCCACATAAAGCACAGTTACTTACCTGTAACAGGTGATCTCTGGGAACAGCAGGAATAAGTCTTCACATATGGGTACGTCGGTACCGACTGAGCCTGCACGGAAATGCTCCCCAGCATCCAATCAGAAAGCTTTTGGGAGCATCCCTCGCACCTGCGCACTGCCTTCCCGCCTTTTCCACTGCCTCTCCTCAGTTTAGTTTCATAGCTGAGACAAAAGGAGAGAAAGAGGAAAGGAAGATAGATAGATAGATACAACTCCTAGGGGAGGTGGGTGGGTTGTGAAGACTTATTCCTGCTGTTCCCAGAGATCACCTGTTACAGGTAAGTAACTGTGCTATCTCCAGGAACAAGCAGGAATGAGTCTTCACATATGGGGACTCCCTAGCTAGAGATGCCAGGGGGAGATCCCATAAAATGTGTGTCCCTGGATCAGGACTGCAGTTCCCACACATGGATCTCCGGCATCCCATGAGGGATGGTGGGTAGGAGTTGAAAGGAGAGGAGCTGTAAGCAAACAGCAAAGCTAAGGACTACAGGAGAGGAGTCCTTGGTATGTATGATAAGTACCATTAAAATTATTTAATGAACAATCACAAAATGGAGCTTACCTACTGGATTGTAGGAAGTAGAGAGCGTGATGGAGTCTACTGGAGATTCAGTAGAGGATCCTCATGGTGACCTCACGCAGTGAGGGTGAAGGTCCAAATCTGGAATTGGCAGGTGACCCAGGTGTCAACTGGGGTAGTATAAGAACGGCAGGTCTTCAGTGGAAAGCTTTATGGAAAAAAGCTGAAAACTCTTTTAGCTACAGAGTCATTGACATTGAGGAGTAAAAGAGGAAGACTGACCGATTTGGACAAGTAGCCAAGTCCTGGAGGGAAGAAGGGGTATGGAAAAAAGCCCGTATTCCCAGGGAGGACAGATGTGTGAAGGGCTGAAACCTCAGCACTACTGCAGATCTACACTGTCTTTCCTAGCTGGTGAGAGATAGGAAAGATATTGAAGCATGATGCTTCAGGGATAGCGAGACCTAGAGTAAAGTGGAAGCTGCTAGTACCACAGTAGTGGTTTTGTGCATAACAGCCCCTACATAGCGAGGGACAGTACGAAGATATGCAAACCCACTGTCTGGAACCTCTATGAAGGTAAAAACCTTTATAGCAGAGACAGTTAGGGAGATAGTATGTAAGACATATCTACCTATAAAAATCATCTCGACAGATATATAGATAGAGGGATATATATATATTATATATAGGGGCATAACCCATGCACACACAGCTTACAGACATATGTATGTATAGAAATAAATAGAGATATATACATACATGAATATGTAAACTTGAAAATACATATTTGCAACTAAGCCCCATAAGAACATTCACATGGAAGATGTGAAGGAGAAAGATTCATCTAATAACAAGGAGGTGGAACCTACTTGAAAAGATATATAGAGAATCTATTCCTCGTGGGCTAAGAGGGTGCGGGAATGCTATCCAGTGAATAACCAGGATGGTTGCTGAAAAAACTGAGGATAATATCAGTCTGTGGAGAGCAAGTCGTGAGTTCTGTAGAACTCTGACATGGTAAATGGACAGAAAACGCATAGAGGGAGATACCAGGATGACCCACTGGAGGGACACAGGGGTATGATGCGTTACTAGTAGAATATGTGCTGTGCATGAGGAGTAGGATAGTATAAGGCCAAGCTGTAAGGAAAAAAGAGCATATTCCTGCAGGATTGGGAAACTCCTTGGACATTCACGCAGAAAAAGCTTATATCCTGCATTATAACAGGAGACAAGAGGGTGTGGAGAACCCTCACAGTCATGGAAAATGACTGATAAGTCTTTTTTACTTTATGGAATAGCCATCAGAGACAAAGTTCAATGCTCTCTAGCAAGGGCCCATAGTAGAAAGCTTCTCTGAAGAGAGCATTATGCAGGAGAATTAGGAGATAAAATTGACTGTAGGTCAGCTGTGTTGCCAAATCCAAGGAAATGGAGATGGCCAGAAAGAAGATAATGTAAGAAGCCTGAAGTGAGTAGAATTATCCAAGATAGATGAAGACTATCTTGGAATCACTACTAAGGCTAGACAGACTGGAACTTGTGGAAAAGTACCAGTAGATCAATCACTGGAACTCCTGCATGAACAGCAACTGAAAGAGACAGCAGAGGGAATCTTCCTGTGAAAAACACAGAGAGAAAAGACAAAGGGAGAGGAGTAGTCCTGTCCCTGTCTGATAAGCTGTCCAGAGAATTTATTCAAAGAAAAAACTCTACACTGGAATGAAAGGTGTACAGTATGGTACCACTCAATCAGGAGAAAACCTGGATGAGAAGGTAGAAAAAAAACAGGAACTGAAGGGTGACTTACCATATGGTGAGTCAGCTGGAGGAAAAAATGTTTATGTTGGGACAGAAACTATCATGGGATAGTAGTTAACTTCTCATCTTGGTAGGAAGAAGAGGAGAAATCTATAACCCATAGACAAGAATATCTGGACAGTTCAGTACATCCTGAAGAAAGGAAGCCATGTGTAGAGCTTTAAAGAAAAAAAACGTGAACAAACTTCTGCTAAGAAGAAGTTAACTGTAGGTTGCAAACTTCAGGAACCTATGGTTGCTGGGTATGCTCAGACTGGCTAGAGTTTGGATTCTTCAGACCAGGACGAGGTGTCTCCTGCTTGGGTACATCTGGATGATGGGCAGGAGAAGAGTGAAAGCTTCTTTTCTTAGGGAAAGAAGGTTTGGTAGGACATTTCCTACCTCCTGGGGAAGAAGGCGGCTTAGGATGGTTTCCAGAACCAGGGAAGTCAGTGGAGCAGAGAGCAACCTGACGTAAATCCTCCTTATTGAAGAGATTTTCTCCAGTACAAGGAGAATTACCCAGTGTGTGTTGTGCCCATCTGCTCAAGTCTGAAGCTTGGAGCCAGGCTTTACGACGTGCTCCTATGGCAATAGCAGAGGATCTGCTAACAGACTCAAAAGAGTCTAGAGAAGCACGAGAAAGAAACCAAGAAAGATTCTGGCTATGACTAAGTAGTAAGGAATAGTCTGCAGCCTTAGGCTCTGATAGAAAAGGAGTCAAAAGAGATAAATTTCTTTGTGACCTCCTGGAGAGATAGACTCATATAAAAAATATAAGAGATAATCCTTGATGCTAGCATAGATGTTTGGAAGGTTTGACGTCCAAAGGCATCAAGTGCTCTAGATGCCCAACCTGGCGGATAAGAATGCTTCTTCTTGCTTTTTACCTTCCTCATTGCTGATTCCACTACAATGGAATGATGGGGAAGTTGAGTCTTTTGAAACCCTGGAGAGGGGGGCACCTGATACAGAACATTAGTTGCTGTAGAAGGTGAGGGAACCCTTAAAGGTGATTCCCATATTCTCAGAAGAAGATCCTGCAAAGAATGATGTAAAGGAAGCATTATATTTTCCTTTTCTGCAGGAGAGCCTCGAGTAGGATCACAGCCAGGGATAGGAATAGCAAGAAATATTGCCATGTCGAGGAGAAATTTCTGAAAAGAGGGATCTCCAATGGGAACTATCCCATGGCAGGCTAAGGTTGAAGGAGCAGCCTGAGCACCAGAGGATGTATTGGTCTGGTGCAGAAAAAGAACCCCACTAGATGGATAGTGGTACTGGTAGTCACGATTTGAGGCAGTCAATACTGCATCGTCCATGCCAGGTATCGATTCCAAACTAGGCATAGAGAGGATCGATGGTGCCGATGTAACTGCAGGAACCGACATCGATACCGGTACCGGTAGCTGAGTCGGAATCGGAGACGGTAACGCCATCGAAGCAGTCATCGGAGGCTGCTCAAGCGGTACCGAGGCAACCCGAAACGCTTGGTGAATATCCTCGGTACTGCGTATCCGGAAACGATAAGGGTCGGTTCCGAGACGCGTCGGTACCCAGTCATCTAGACTAGATATCGATTCCAGACTCGGCATCGAAGGGAGCGAGTCCATCGATGCATGTCTAGAGGGTACCGACATCGGTGGTGGTATCGGCGATGTTGTCGATACAGGAAAGTCGGTCCGGGTCGTATCGATCGGTCCTGAAGGTACCGAGAACGCCCGATGACGATCCCTGGTGAAGAGTGGATCACTCAACACCGGTGCCGATGCCGGGGTATCGGTACCGCTCGAAGCGGATGCCACCACAGAGCATGGCTCAGATACAGGAAAGTCAATCTGGGACGTATCGATCGGTCCCGAAGGTACCGAGAACGCCCGATGACGATCCCTGGTGAAGAGTGGATCACTCAACACCGGTGCCGATGCCGGGGTATCGGTACCGCTCGAAGTGGATGCCACCACCGAACATGGCTCAGGTATGTTCTGTGGGGGGTGAGCCCCAGGAACAACCTGAAACCCCTGAAATGCTTTGGAGCCCGGAGACTCCCGCCGGGGTTTTAATGCCAACGGGGTCTTGAGGGCAAGGCCGGAGCCGTCATCATGCTTGGCATGAGACCTACCACTCAAGGATTGGCTAGTCTTAACAGACTGTTTGTGGGTTACCTGATCCTGTAGAGAAGAAAAAAACGGTGCCCTCACTCCGGGAGGGAAAACGGTATCGAGGGAAACTCGAAAGAGGGAAGTTCCTCTCACAGTTTTGCAGCCTGATTGTTCAGGGGAAAAAGGGTCAGGACCCAAACAGGTTAGACACCAGGCATTGGAGTCTAAAAAGAAAACTGTGCTTCCACAGTGAAGGCACTTCTTAGGAGAAGGCGGCTCCATGATGGAGAGGCCTTGTAGGCCCAAAAATGTTAAGACAGAAACTGAGGGAAAAATTTCCCTGAGTTTAAGAAAAGGAAAAGAAAAAACCCACCGGCGGTACCGGCGGGAAAAACAGCCGCGACCACAAGAAAACAAGAAATAAAGAATTTATAGAAAAAAGTTTCTGCGGTGACAGGAGGACGTCCTGCCGGCTCCGTGGAAAAACGAAAACTGAGGAGAGGCAGTGGAAAAGGCAGGAAGGCAGTGCGCAGGCGCGAGGGATGCTCCCAAAAGCTTTGATTGGATGCTGGGGAGCATTCCCGTGCAGGCTCCGTCGGTACCGACGTACCCATATGTGAAGACTCATTCCTGCTTGTTCCTGGAGATAGGGAACCAGCATAAAACTATTGGTAAAGTATTATTTTTCTACCAATTCTGAGAAATCTGTGAGTACTGACAAATAATTTACCCAGAGGGGTACAAAATCACTGTATGCTATGTATTACTGTTAAGGGTGATGCCACAAACCCTCCCTCGGGGTCTCAGATATGCAAAACTCTGTATACGTCGATTGAGGTGCAGGAATTGTTACAACAAATAATCCTGGAGCATTTTATACATTCTCTCCTTGACATTTGCCTGGAGTCTTGATACAAATGTGGCAGTCTTCTGTTGCCTCTTGCTGAGATGTGTAGCCTACCCAGGAAAACAGTCTAAGATCCCATGTACAGCCAACACTGTAATTAATCCAATAGTGCCCCCAATAACTAGCATTTGAAGTATACACACACACACACACACATATATATATATGGCCCTGGATAGAGAGGGGGGGGAAAAACCTCACCTCAATCTGTCTCTCAGAGACAGCAGACACGCTACTGTCATCAAAGTAACACCACTGACCAGTGTCTTTGTTTCTTGCAAACGTTGTGTCTAGATGCAGAAAAAAGGATAGAATTAATGGCATTTGTGCACACACCTAATATTTGAACATCGCTGCTAATTATGTAGTCACAAGCAGTTGCATTTGCTGGTAAGAGAAAAAAAATATGATGGATGGAAAGATTTTCAGGTTCTACTTCTCTCCTACTCCTTTCATTCTGCAGGATGCACTTCATATCTAGTTGGCTCTTCGTTTTGCCCACTGCTGCCCATCTTATGTGCATATCTCATGCCTTAATGTTCATGATCCTTTTTTGCCCATTTAGCTCTGCTGAGAGATTATCTTACTATTAAGAAATACTTCCTTACTTCTGTCTACCTCGGTTTGGCATGTGTGTGCCATGGGGGATTTTGGAGTGTGTGTGTAGGTGTCTGTCTTGGGGAGATTTGGGAGTGAGTGTTTGTGTCTGTCATGGGGGGAATTTCAGAGTGTGTGTGTAAGTCATGGGGGGAATTTCAGACAGTAAGTGTGCACCTGTCATGGGGAATTTCGGAGTGTGTGTGTGTGTGTATGTCTGCTATGGGGGGTTTCAGATATGTGTGTGTGTGTCAAAGGGGGAATTTCAGAGCGTGTGTGTGTGCATGTCTGTCATGGGGGATTTTGGAGTGTGCATGTGAATCATGGGGGGATTTTGCAGTGTGTGAGTGTGTGTGTGTGTGTGAATCATGGGGGGGATTTCAGTGTGAGTGTGTGAATGTGTCTGTCATGGAGGGAATTTCAGAGTGTGTGTGTGTGTGTGCGCGCGCACCTGTCATGGGGCATTTTGGAGTGTATGCCTCTCTCAAGGGGGGATTTTGGAGTGTGTGTGTGCTATGGGGGGATTTCAGAGTGTATGTGTGTGCCTGTCATGGAGGATTTCAGTGATCACCAGATGGTGTGGTTCAGTATTAGGACTAGGGCTGATAGAATCCATTCAAAAGCGAGGGTCTTAGACTTTAGGAAGACTAACTTTGCCAAGATGGGCCAATACCTCAGGGAGTCGTTAGCGGGATGGGAACAGCTAGGGGATGTAGACAAACAGTGGGCAAAACTGAAAGGGGATATTTTAAGGGCAGCAAACCTTTTTGTTAAAATGGCAAATAAAGGCAAAAGGAAAAGGAGATGGCTATGGCTTTCAAAAGAAGTAGCTGAAAAGGTGAAGAAAAAGAGGGAAACCTTCATGAAATACAAGAGATCACAGAGAGAGGAAGACAGGCATCTATATTTGGAAAAACTTAGAGAAGCTAGCAAAGTAGTCAGGAAAGCAAAGATTCAAAAAGAGGAGGAAATAGCCAATGCAATAAAATGGGGAGGGGGGGGGAAGGATAAGATAGTTTTCAGATGTTACTGAGAAGAGGAAGGGCAAAAGTGGTTTTGTCAGACTCAAGGGTGAAGGGGAGGAATATGTAGAAGTTGATGAAGACAAAGCGGAATTGCTTAACAAATATTTCTGTTCTGTGTTCACAGATGAAGAACCAGGAACAGGACCTCAGAAAACACCCACAAACAGGAACAGAAGCGAGGGGCATCTTGAAGAATTTTCAGAAGACTGTGTTCATGAGAAACTAGCTAAACTTAAAGTAGACAAAGTGATGGGACCGGATGGGATACACCCAAGAATACTGAGGGAACTTGGGGCCGTTCTATCAGCTCCACTGACTGATCTTTTCAATGCCTCGTTGGAGTTGGGAGTGGTGCCAAAGGACTGGAGAGAGGCTCATGTGGTCCCTTTACACAAAAGCGGAAGTAAGGATGTGGTTGAAAACTACAGGCCGGTTAGTTCAACTTCGGTGGTGAGTAAATTATTGGAAACGCTGCTGAAAGAGAAAATAGTGAGGTTTCTGGAGTCCAGCGGATTATAGGATCCGAGGCAGCATGGATTCACCAGAAGCAGGTCTTGTCAGACAAATCTGATTGATTTCTTTGACTGGGTGACCAGGGAGTTGGACCCAGGGAGAGACCTAGATGTGGTGTATTTAGATTTCAGTAAAGCCTTTGACACTGTTCCTCACAGGCGACTTATAAACAAACTGAGCAAACTAAGGATGGACCCTAAAGTTACTGCTTGGGTTATTTATTTATTTATTTAACAGGTTTTATATACTGCTTTACCATTTCAATCAAAGCGGTTTACATTGAAACTTAAACTTGGTAATGTACATTAAACAGGAACATTCATAACTTGGATTTTTCTGAGGCAATGGAGGGTTAAGTGACTTGCACAAGGCCACAAGTAGTGCTAGTGGGAATCGAACCCTGGTCTCTGGGTTCCCAGGCCAGTGTTCTTAACCATTAGGCTACTCCTCCACTCCAGAAATTGTTTGAGTGGGTGGCGACAAAGGGTACAGATAAATGGAGCTCACTCTGAGGAGAAGGAAGTTATAAGTGGTGTGCTCCAGGGATCTGTCCTTGGTCTGATTCTTTTTAACATCTTTGTTAGTGATATAGCGGAAGGGCTGTCGGGTAAGGTTTGCCTCTTTGCGGATGATACCAAAATCTGCAATAGAGTAGACACCCAGGAAGGTGTAGATAACATGAAGAGGGATCTAGCTAAGCTTGAAGAATGGTCTAGAATTTGGCAGCTGGGATTTAATGTTAAAAAATGCAAGGTCATGCATTTGGGCTGCAGCAATACAAGGGGGTGAAGTACTTTTGTCCACTAAAGAAGAGCGGGACTTCGGTGTGGTTGTGTCTGATGATCTTAAAGTAGTTAAACAGGTAGAAAAGGCAACAGGAAAAGCTAGAAGGATACTTGGGTGCATAGGGAGAGGAATGGCTAGCAGAGAAAAAGGAGTTGATAGTGCCTCTGTCTAAGACTTTGGTGCAACCTCATTTGGAGTATAGTGTGCAATTCTGGAGACCGCACCTTCAAAAGGATATAAACAGGCTGGAGTCAGTACAGAGGGTGGCTACTAAAATGATTAGTGGTCTTCATTATAAAGCGTATGAGGACAGACTTAAGGATCTTAATATGTACACCTTAGAGGAAAGGCGGAATAGAGGTGATATGATTGAGATGTTTAAATTCCTCCGTAGCATAAATGCACAGGGGGAAAGCCTCTTTCGATTGAAAGCAAGTTCTGCTATGAGGGGACATGGGATGAGGGTGAAAGGGGTTAGATTCATTCAGGAGTGATATGCGGAAATATTTCTTTACAGAAAGAGTGGTGGATCCGTGGAATAGTCTCCCAGTGGAGGTGGTAGAGATGAGGACGGTATCTGAAATCAAAAAAGCATGGGACAAACACAGAGGATCTCTAAAGGAAAAAAAGGGGACAGTTGTAGTTGTTGATATGAAAGGACAGACTAGATAGGCCATGTGGTCTTTTTCTGTCATTTTTCTATGATTTCGGAGTGTGTGTGTGTGTGCATGTGCCTGTCATGTTGGGATTTCAGAGTGCACGTGTGTGTACCATGAGGGAATTTCGAGTGTGTGTGTGTCTCTGTCATGGGAGGATTTCAGCGTGTGTGTCTGTTATGGTGTATTTCGCAGTGTGTGTGTATCTATCAGGGGGTGATTTCGGAGTGTGTGTCTGTCATAGTAGGATTTTGGAGTGTGCGTACGTTATGGGGGATTTCGGGGTGTACATGTATGTCTGTCAGGGGATTTCGAGTGCGCGCACGCATTTGTGCGTGTGTGTTTGTCGTCATGGGGGTATTTTGGAGTGAGAGTGTGTGTATGTATGTGTGTGTCATTGGGGATTTCGGAGTGCGCGTGTGCGCGCCATGAGGGAATTTCGGAGTGTGTGTGTGTGTCATGGGGAATTTTAGTGTGTGTATGTCTGTCTTGGAGCGATTTAGGAGGGAGTGTGTGTGTGCATCTATGCTGGGGGATTTCGGAGTGTGTTTGTGTGTAGTGTGTATGTATATGTTTGTTTCTCATGGGGAGATTTTGGAGTGTGGGTCATGGGGGATTTTGGCGTGTGTTTGTGTTTTATGCGGGATTTCGGAATGTGTGTGTGTGTGTTTGTTATGGGGGATTTTGGCGTATGTGTGTGTCTCTGTCATGGGGGGATTTCGGAGTGTGTATGTCTATCATGGGGGATTTTGCAGTTTGTGTGTTTTTGTCTCTGTCATGGGGGTGATTTCAGAGTGTGTATGTGTGTTCTATCATGGGGGTATTTCAGAGTGTGTGTGTGTCTGTCATGGTGTATTTTGCAGTGTATCAATGTATCTGTCTTGGGACGATTTCAGAGAGCGTGTGTGTGTGTATTGTGGGAGATTTTGGAGTGTATGTGTATGCCCGTCATTGGGGGATTTCGAGAGAGAGAGGTGTGTTTGTGTGCCTGTCATATTGGGATTTCGGAGTGTGTTTGTGTGTGAGTGTGTATGTGTATGTTTCTCTCATGGGGGGGATTTCGGAATGTGTGTGTGTACGTCTGCAATGGAGGGATTTTGGAGTGAGTGCGTGTCATGGGGATTATGGTGTGTGTGTGTTTCATAGGGGATTTTGGAGTGTGTGTGTGGCTGTCATGGGAGGATTTGTGAGAATGTGTGTCTGAGAGCTTGTTATTGTGGGATTTCGGAGTGTGTGTGTCTATCATGGGGGGGTTTTCAGTTCGTGTTTGTGTTTCTGTAATGGGGGGATTTCAGAGTGTGTGTGTGTGTGTGTGTGTGATGGGGGATTTTGAAGTGAGTATGTGTCATGGTGGATTTTGGTGTGTGTTGTGATAAGGAAGCTTATCAAAGCTCAGGGAATAATGACAAAAGAGGAGAATTTACTCTGATCAAGGGACCTGTGCTGGCAGGTTATAGAAATAAGTCAGCTTGTTTCCCTAAAAGACTGCATGTTCCAGAATGCACCAGTATGCAGAAAGTCCCTAGGGGAGCTAGAGTGGAAAAGCATGAGTCTAATCAGAGAAAGCATTATGTCATCCCTCATCAAACAGCCTCTAGAAGAATGCTTCATCCACAACACCTGAAGAATGCAAAGGTGGAGTTGCAATCTAAGCCCTTTAAAGCTAGAGTGGAATCTTCAGGAAGACAGAAGGAGAAGGGGAATCAGAAGGAGAATGAGACCAGAAGGAAGAACAACCGGAACCTGAAGGAACAAGGACAAGGAAACAGACGGTCCAAGAGAGGAGCTCAGAGAAGTACCTATGCCTGGAGAGATACCCGGGGGGAAAGAAGAATCTTCAGAGGACTGGAAAAAGCCAGAGGTCTATAGATCCACAGCCAGGGACCCTCAAGCAACGCCTAGGAAGAGGACTGTTGCAGCTAAGGAAGAAAGGAGCCTAAATACCTCTTGGAGGACATCTGGAGAAAAGATCCTGAGGTCCAGAGATACCAACTGGAGGACAGGACACAAAAGATCTATTGCATATTGGCCAGAATACCAGAAGAAGCAGCCTGAGGATTGCCTGGATTCAGGTAGGTACTGTGAACGTTTCTCTAGCTTTGAGCAGTGCAAACAGCAGGGAAACAGTTTCTCTCCGTGTAGAGGTCAGTTCCTAAAGCCCTCTGAGTCAGACGGAGAAACAGAATCTATGCAATTTCAAAAGCAAGGTTCAATATCTGATACAGAGGATAATTATATGGACTGTTCTTTGAGTAAGTTGTTATTTTAGGAAAATCCTAAATATCAGAGCAAACATCAAAAGGAAACATTCTAAATATTAGCTTCCCATAAAGTTTTGTTGAATGAAAAAGCTTTTGGGAAGGTTTTGTACGTGTGCTGAAACCAAGCTACTGATTGCAGTTAATTGTCACCTGCTGGTAGAGGAGAGCCCAGCACAAGCCAGGTACACGTAGGTTTAAAAAGTTCTTTTCTGTATGGAGAAAGTGAGCATTGTTTTTGTATAAAGAAGTTTCCCTCTTTGATTTGTTTTTCCCCAGCACTGCTAAGGAGTTTATTAGCAGTGGCTGAAAGAAGCCTTTCTGTTCCATAAAGGGCTTTGATTCTTAATTTGCATAAGATTTTTCAGTTGCCTTATTTTGTGTTGAATAAACCCTGGAGAAGTTATCTGGATGGTGTTACCAAGCATATCTGTGTGTGGGATAATCACCCCATAAATAAACTCTAATTGTGTCTACACTCGACCAACTACAAGAGTTTTTTCATTATTCTAAAAAGGCAAGCTTTGTGTGAATGGACTTCAATAACCACAATCCTTTGCAAGACAGTTAATTTGCATACTTGCCAAGATGGTGGTACCTTCATAACAAGCACCCCCTTTTACAGTGGCGTAGTTTTTCGGATTGCTTTTACACTAAGGATACCAGGAATTATAAGGATTTACAGCTGAAAAAGTGAAAGGAAAAAGTTTCAAGCCAGATGATGGAAAATGTTTTTTTTTTCCTTGACAACGCCTTGGAGAATACAGAAGCTGATCCAGGAGCAGTTCCAAGAGGGAAAAGATCCTATGAGAGCCTGATTCATCACTGGTATAAGGTAAAAAGTACCTGGGCATAACCAGTGGTGTATAAAAAGTCTAGATACGGGGGCAGTTTAAAAAAAAAAAAAGAAGCCATCTGTTTGTAGGGTGTCGCCCTTTGTGTTTTTTTCTTTTGTTTTCTTACAGGGTTCTACAGAATGGATCCCAAGGAACTGATCAGCTGGATGGCAGCTCAGTTTGCCCAGCAACAAGAGTTCGCACAACAGGCTCAGAACGCCGCAATCACAGCCCTGAGGGAGCAACAGAAGCCAGTGCTTGACCTTGTTGAAGCATTAATTGCACTACGCACCCAAGGAGGAGCTGATTCAACATCGTCAGTGACACCGGGTACTCCCCAGGTGGACAATGTGGGACTGTGTCAGGGTATTGGGGCATTCAGTCTGGGAAAACTTACACTTGAGGACAATGTTGATGATTTCCTGGAAACCTTTGAAAGGTGGCTCAGGCACTAGCGTGGCCAGAGAACCAGTGGGCAGTAAAGCTGCCAACCTCATTAACTGGGGAGGTGCTTGCCGCCTATAGAGCCATGCCAGCAGCTCAAGCTTTAAATTATAGAGATGTTAAAGCTGCTATAAGGGATCGCCTAGGATTGACTATTTCTGAATATAGGCGGATGTTTAGAGCTACTATGTTGAGAGTGGGTGAAACACCCAGAGCTCTGAGTCAAAGGATCAGAGGACTAGCTATGGAAATGGTTTTGGACACTATAATGCTTGAACAATTCATGTTAGCTGTGCCAAAAGACTTGCAAACTTTCCTAATACAGCAAAATTGCCAAAACCTAGGAAAGGCAACCATGTTATCAGAACGGTCCATGGAAGCCACGCAGGCTTGCCATAGAATGGGTGGCCCTCTGAAGGTTGATGCTGAGGCAAGCTGTGCTGTATCAGAAAAGAAAATGATAAAGAATGATGTTTCTGAAAATAATATTGTACCTAACCAAGTTAAGAAGTGGGGTAAGAAAAAATGTTACCAATGTGGAAAATGGGGACATTTGGAAAAGGCATGTCAGTTTCACACTAGTTTAATAGGTACTAGTTTAAGACAGCCTGAAGGAGGTTTCCTTTTGGTGGTTGATGTGCAGGGAATTACCACGAATGCTCTGTTAGACTCTGGGGCAGACCAGAGTATGCTGTCTAAAAGGCTTTGGAAGCGGATAGAGGCCCAAGAGAAATCTGAGCCTAGAACCCCTGAAAGCAATGTTTATATTAGATGCATTCATGGAACTGTTTCATCATACCCCACATACAAGCTAATGGTTAAGGGCTTGGGAGTACAAAAGGAAATTCCTTTAGCAGTGGTTCCCAGGCTTCCATTTGATTTAGTCCTGGGAAGAGACTGGCCACAATTTAAACAAGGGTTAGTGAAATGACTAGAGCAGAAGAGGGGCCTTGTATCCATCCGATCACAGGCTAAAGTAGGAAGCTGGGAGGAGGGGGAACAGGCAGAGTTATTAGGAGACTTACCCTCTCATGATGATTTAATAACCCCACCATCTGGGAAAGTAAGAAAAATGAAAGCACAGAAACGCCGTGAGAGACTTTGCAGAGCACAGGGTAGGGCTGAGTTGGAGGCTGGCCAAGACTTACCCTGGGTGCCAGCTGAGCTAGTGGCAAAGTTTCCCAACTTTCCACAGGAACAGCGAGCTGATAAAGCTCTCACCCGAGCTTTTGAATATGCTCAAGAGGTTCGAAAGGATCTGCCCAGATTTATATTGGATAATGAAATACTATATAGAGAGAGACAGGACCCCAGAAATGGGACCATACATAAACAGTTAGTGGTACCCACAACCTTTAAGGGACTAGTACTTAGACTTGCTCATGATCATCCAATGGGAGGCCATAAAGGGATGCAAGGAACGCTGGATTAAATACTAATACGTTTTTACTGGCCAGGTATTTTTAAAGAAACTGCCCACTTTTGTGCTGCTTGTCCAGCGTGCCAGCGTGTTACGGCATCTCACCCACCGGTGGTGCCTTTAATTCCCACACCAATTATAACAGACCCAGTAGGACGCATTGCTATGGACATAGTAGGGCCATTAGTTAAAACACCCCGAGGTTTCCAATACATCCTAGTTATGGTTGATCAGGCAACAAGGTTTCCCTGGGCCATACCATTAAGGAATATTTCTGCCAAAATGATAGCTTTAAAGCTAATAAAATTATTTTGTGAGATAGGGTTCCCCAGAGAGGTGTTAACTGACCGATGATCTAATTTTGTATCCAAGTATTTAGCCCAAGTCTGGGATGCCTTTGGCATTCAGCATGTAAAAACCTCGGCCTACCATCCTCAATCAAATGGTTTGGTGGAGAGAGTCAACCAAACTCTCAAACAGATGTTGAGAAGAGGCCTAGCAGGGGATTTAAAAGAATGGGATGTGTTATTGCCCTTTGTCTTATATGCCTGCAGGGAACGAATTCAAGTTTCCCTAGGTGTATCCCTGTATGAATTGATGTATGGTAGGGCCCCACGGGGATTGTTAGATATCTTAAGGGAGCAATGGCTAGATCCTGAACCAGAGAATCAGGAAGTTCCACAGTTCTTGCATGATTTGAGGGCACGTTTAAAGAGGATTTCCCAGGTAGCCGAGAGAAACCTGCAGGACAGTCAAGTACGCCAGAAAGGGTGGTATGACAGGAAGGCCAAAAGTCGCCAGTTAACCCTGGGTGAAAAGGTGTTGGTACAGGTAGCGGGTACAGCGCCCAAGTTTGAAGTACAGTGGAAAGGGCCATGGAAGGTAGTTAAACAGGTGAGCCCAGTGTCTTATGTGGTGGAAAACACTAGGGGGCGTAGGCAAACCTACCACATAAATGTACTAAAATCTTGGAAAGAGGCCTGCAACTGATAATGTTCCTAGCACTAGCGAAAGAATAGGTGAGCGACCAGAGGATAATAATAATGCTCTCGCAGGTATTACGGACTGTAAGGAAGAGGTTTCACAACAAAAACCAGTCCGTAATAACTTAAGCAGGGGGGTATGTGATAAGGAAGCTTATCAAAGCTCAGGGAATAATGACAAAAGAGGAGAATTTACTCTGATCAAGGGACCTGTGCTGGCAGGTTATAGAAATAAGTCAGCTTGTTCCCCTAAAAGACTGCATGTTCCAGAATGCACCAGTATGCAGAAAGTCCCTAGGGGAGCTAGAGTGGAAAAGCATGAGTCTAATCAGAGAAAGCATTATGTCATCCCTAATCAAACAGCCTCTAGAACAGGGGTCTCAAACTCAAATTGCTTTGAGGGCCAAATGAGGACTTGTAAAGTAACCCGGGGACCGCACAAGACAGGGCCTCATTTGCATAAGGGACCTCATTTACATAAATATTTGCATAATGTTACCATACACTAACTTTTAGTAAACATGCCTCTTAATGAGTGTATGGATAAAGAAAGACTAAAAGATTTCTACATTACTATAATCCAGTGCCAACCGCCAGGCACATTAGGAACTACTACAAACACTGCCCATTTAGAACCCATAGCAAACCCGCCATATCCTAACAGCACTACCAGGACTCACAAAGCACCATACTCTTCCTATCAAAAGGCAACACTGCAAATATTAAATCAATACATTTCAGGGAATAACAATAGATGACCTACTGGGGAAAGAGGACAAGTGGCAATGTCAAATACGAATTACATAAACAGAATACCTCAGCTCAGTTACACATGCAGAACATACACCATCACCAAACAAGGAATCACAATTTAGAAAAAGGAAGACAATAATTAAACTGGGAACCCCAAAAGCCAAACTTAGAATGTACAACACTGTAGAAATAAAACTATAAATTAATTTCCTCTTGTATTAAACAAAGCGCAGACGTTAATGATGCACATTTCCAAGAGCTGACATATTCCAGTTAATAAATTCAAAATAAAGAGATATTTTTCTACCTTTTGTGCATTTTTTTTCAGTTGCAATTGTTCCAGCCACTTTCTTCTGGTTTCTTTGTGTCTTCTGCTAACTCTCCATTGTCTGCTGTCCATTTGTCCTTTCTTCTCACTTCTAGTTTCTTTTCCATTCTCTCTGCACATCTGCTTTAACATATTAATCTTTCTCCTTTTGCTCTTTCCTCATTCCTATTTCATCCCCTCAAATTTTACCCCTCCATCCTCAATCCACACTTACTCTCCCAATACCCGGTCAATTGTAGATTTTTCTTCCCTCCCACACAAAATATTTTTCCCCTCTCCATTTGACTCTCCCAGCCCTATCCCATTCTAATCCTCCCTCAACATCCGCTGCCTTCTAGTCCCCGCATCATCAGCCCATTTCCAGTCCTAGCTCCCTCCCCATCAGCCCATTTCCATTCCAAGTCCCCTTCCACTCAGCCCATTTCCAGTCCTAGCCCCCCCCCATAGCCCATTACTAGTCCTAAGTCCCCCAACAGCCCACTTCCAGTCCTAACCCTTGCATCACCCCATTTTCATTCTTAGCCCTCCCATAACCCCATTTTCAGTCTTAGCCCCCAATCAGACCACCTCCAGTCCTAACCCCCATCTGCCCATTACCAGTCCTAACCCCCATCAGCCCATTTCCAGTCCTATACCCCCATCACCCCATTTTCAGTCTTAGCCCCCCCCCATTACCAGTCCTCCCCCCCTCCCCCCCATCAGCCCAAGTAAATTTAAACATTAAAAACAAAACAAACCCCTGGCTTCTGCTGCTGCCGCTGCGGCAGAATCATCTCTCCCGCGGCGCCTTCCTGTCTGCCCGGCAGAGCCCTCAGCTGTCAGCTCCATCAGCGGCAGCTTTCAGGGCCGCGAAGAGAGTAGTATTTCCCTCTCGCGGCTCTGTTAAGCCTGCCGGGGCTAATGGGTTCCCGTCGCGGTTCCCATCAGCCCCGGCAGGCTTAACAGAGCCGCGAGAGGGAAATCACTCTTCTCTTCGCAGCTTGAAAAGCCCGCCGCTGATGGAGCTGACACCTGAGGGCTCTGCTGGGCAGACGGGAAGGGGCTGCGGGACAGTTGATACTGCCGCTGCCACGGCGGCAGCGGCAGCAGCAGAAGCCAGGGGTTTGTTTTGTTTTTGTTTCCTCTCCTTCGCGGGCCGCACAAAGTTCTCTCGCGGGCCGCGTGTTTGAGACCCTGGCTCTAGAAGAATGCTTAATCCACAACACCTGAAGAATGCAAGGGTGGAGTTGCAATCTAAGCCCTTTAAAGCTAGAGGGGAATCTTCAGGAAGACAGAAGGAGAAGGGGAATCAGAAGGAGAATGAGACCAGAAGGAAGAACAACCGGAACCTGAAGGAACAAGGACAAGGAAGCAGACGGTCCAAGAGAGGAGCTCAGAGAAGTACCTATGCCTGGAGAGATACCCGGGGGGAAAGAAGAATCTTCAGAGGACTGGAAAAAGCCAAAGGTCTGTAGATCCACAGCCAGGGACCCTCAAGCAACGCCTAAGAAGAGGACTGTTGCAGCTAAGGAAGAAAGGAGCCCAAATACCTCTTGGAGGACGTCTGGAGAAAAGATCCTGAGGTCCAGAGATACCAACTGGAGGACAGGACACAAAAGCTCTATTGCATATTGGCCAGAATACCAGAAGAAGCAGCCTGAGGCTTGCCTGGATTCAGGAAGGAACTGTGAATATTTCTCTAGCTTTGAGCAGTGCAAACAGCAGGGAAACAGTTTCTCTCCGTGTAGAGGTCAGTTCCTAAAGCCCTCTGAGTCAGACGGAGAAACAGAATCTATGTAATTTCAAAGCAAGGTTCAATATCTGATACAGAGGATAATTATATGGACTGTTCTTTGAGTAAGTTGTTATTTTAGGAAAATCCTAAATATTAGAGCAAACATCAAAAGGAAACATTCTAAATATTAGCTTCCCATAAAGTTTTGTTGAATGAAAAAGCTTTTGGGAAGGTTTTGTACGTGTGCTGAAACCAAGCTACTGATTGCAGTTAATTGTCACCTGCTGGTAGAGGAGAGCCAGCACAAGCCGGGCACAAGTAGGTTTAAAAATTTCTTTTCTGTATGGAGAAAGTGAGCATTGTTTTTGTATAAAGAAGTTTCCCTCTTTGATTTGTTTTTCCCCAGCACTGCTAAGGAGTTTATTAGCAGTGGCTGAAAGAAGCCTTTCTGTTCCATAAAGGGCTTTGATTCTTAATTTGCATAAGATTTTTCAGTTGCCTTATTTTGTGTTGAATAAACCCTGGAGAAGTTATCTGGATGGTGTTACCAAGCATATCTGTGTGTGGGATAATCACCCCATAAATAAACTCTAATTGTGTCTACACTCGACCAACTATAAGAGTTTTCATTATTCTAAAAAGGCAAGCTTTGTGTGAATGGACTTCAATAACCACAATCCTTTGCAAGACAGTTAATTTGCATACTTGCCAAGATGGTGGTACCTTCATAACAAGCACCCCCTTTTACAGTGTTTGTGTGTCATGGGAGATTTTGGAGTGTGTATGTGTGTCTCTCTGTCATGGGGGGATTTTGGAGTGAGTGTGTGTGTCATGGGGGATTTCAAAATGTGCGTTTGTGTGCCATGAGGGAATTTTGGCATGTGTGTATGTGTCATGGGGGATTTCAGTGCATGTGTGTCTGTCTTGGAGCGATTTAGGAGTGAGTGTGTGTGTGTGTTTGTGCTGGGGGATTTCAGAGTGTGTTTGTGTACGTTTGTTTCTCATGGGGGGATTTCAGAATGTGTGTGTGTGTATGTCTGCATTGGGGGGGATTTCGGAGTGTGTGTGTGTATGTCTGCATTGGGGGGATTTCGGAGTGTGTGTGTGTGTGTGTGTGTGTGTGTCATGGTGGATTTTGGTGTATATGTCTCTCTGTCATGGGGGATTTCAGAGTGTGTGTGCGTGTGTCCATCATGGGGGATTTCAGAGTGTGTGTGCGCGCGCACATATGTCTGTCATGGGGATTTTCAGAGTGTGTGTGTGTGTGTGTGTCATTGGGGACTGTGGAGTTTGCGTGTGTGGCATGGGGGATGTTGGAGTGTGCGTGTCTTGGGAGATGTCAGTGTGCGTGTGTGTGGCTTGGGGGATGTTGGAGTGTGTGCATGTGCAGCATGGGGGATGTCGGCGTGTTCGTGTGTGTCATGGGGGATGTCGGAGTGTTCGTGTGTGTCATGGGGGATGTCGGAGTGTGGATACTTGTGTGTGTGTCATGGGGGTTTCAAAGAGTGTGTGTTTGTGATGTGAGGATTTCAGATGTTAGTGTGTGTGATATGGGGAGATGTCGGGGTGTGCATGTATGTGTCATGGGGACATTGGAGAGTGTGCGTGTGTGTGTGTCATGGGGGATGTGAGCATGTGCGTTCATGTGTATCATGGGGGGACGGAGTGTGCGTGCATGTAATGGGGGATGGCGGAGTGCGTGCGTGTCATGGGGGGATGGCAGAGTGTGCGTGTGTATAATGGTGAATGTAAGAGTAGGTGTGTCATGGGGTTTGTCGGTGTGTGTGTGTTATGGGGGATAAAAATGTGTGCGTCATGGGGTATGACTGTGTGTGTGCATTGTGGTGGATGTTGGAGTAGGCGTGTGCATGCGTGTGTTATGGGGATGTCAAAGTGTGCATGTGTGTCATGGGGATATCAGTGTGTGCATGTGTGTCATGGGATCATGTTTGAGTGTGCATGCGTGCGTGTCATGAGGGGGGTGTCAGAGTGTGCGTATATGCCATGGGAGGATTTCATGGTGTGTGTGTGTCATTGGAAGATGTTGGAGTGTGCATGTGTGTGTGTTGTGGGGATTTTGGTGTGTGACTGTGTCATGGGGGGATGTCAGGGTGTGCATGTGTGTGAGTCATGGGTTATTTTAGAGTGTGCCCATGTATAATGGGGGGATTTCTTAGTGTGCCCATGTATAATGGGGGGATTTCTTAGTGTGCCCGTGTGTCATGGGGGGATGTCGGAGTGTTCATTTATGTGTGTATGTGTGTGCACACGTGTGCATCATGGGGGTTGTCAGAGTGTGTATGAGTGGAAGCAGGAGGACAAATCTCCACTGGAAGGAATGACAGCTTTATGTCATTCCTTCCCTTTATGGGTCTGCCCAGCACATGCTTCGGCCAAAGGGCCTTCTTCAGGGGACCGTGACCACTAAAAACATATACATAAAACATAATAAATATAAACAATAAAATGAACCATAAAAACAATTATCAAATCATACATAATCCTATAAAATCTACATATAAAAAAGTCAATTCAGTAAAAGTGATAAACAATATCATTAAGAATGGTATAAACTAACCAATAATTGAACTGACACAGAAACATAAAAGTCCATAAATAATAATAAATAAATAAGTACTGGTGAATGAATGAAGCCATAAATAAAGTGTAAAGTAAGGAGAAATTTCACTTACCGTTAATTTCCTTTCCTGGAATCCTGCTAGACCAGTCCAGACAAGCGGGTTAAGTCCCCCTGCCAGCAGATGTTGGAGACAGAGAAAAAAAACCCTCCAGAAGCCTGATTGGCTGGGCTCTGGTAGGTATAGGCATACTCCTAGGGGTCCCCTTCAGCATACTCTGTCAAAGCAAAATGGAACCATTGAATATGCCATACTATGTACATGAAGCAAAAAACTTCCAACTATATACACAGACCGGAGAACCGGACCAAGTGTCTTTAAGAGACAGGGAGGAATGCATTGCCTGAAACATGAGCCCTGGCTCCCCTGCATAGCCACCACTCCAAATGAAAACAGAGTGGGTCCTGGACTGGTCTAGCAGGATTCCAAGAAAGGAAATTAACGGTAAGTGAAATTTCTCCTTCCAATTCACCCTGCTAGACCAGTCCAGACATGCAGGAAGTACCCAAGCTAATGACCTTCGGGGTGGGAAGAAAGAGCCACTGAAAGCACAATGGCTCCAAACTGTGTCTCCTCTCACGCTTGGAGATCGAGCCGATAGTGTCAGACAAACGTGGACAATGAAGATCAGGTTGCCGCCTGACAGATATAAAGAGGAACGACCTGAGAGCGCTCAGCTCAAGACGTTGCTTGGGCTTGAGTGGAGTGTGCCTGGAGACCTGAAGGCACCGGTCTACCCTGGATAATATAGGCTGCTTCAATGGTCTGACGGAGCCATCTAGCAATGGTGGATCTGGAGGCTGCGAGGGCCCGTGAAGAGTACAAAGAGGTGGTCCGACTGGCGAAACGGAGTGGTCACTTTCAAATAGCAGTACAGAATCCTTTTGAGATCCACCGCTCTGAGATTCTTATGCTGGCCTGAGCACTGCTCTTTAGAAAAAACAGGCAGCAAGAGAGGCTGGTTCAGATGAAAAGGCGTAATCACTTTTGGTAAGAAAGAGGGAACCGCACGCAGAGACACGCCTTCCTCTGAAAAGGAAAGGTAGGGATCCCAATACGAGAGGGCTTGCAATTCTGAGATACTACGCCAAAGTTATTGCCACCAAGAAAACTGTCTTGAGAGTCAAGCCCCACAGAGAGACCTCTTTGAGGGGTTCACAGGGCTTGTCCATGAGGACCTTGAGAACCAAGGAAAGATCCCAGGGCGGCACTACTGGACAGACCGGCGGGCGCAAGACTTTGGCACCCTTGAGAAACTGAGCCACGTCCACATGAGATGCAATGGAGTAACCGCGCACCGGCCCCCGGAAACATGTTAGGGCAGAAACCTGCACCCGAAGAGTTCCGAGGGCTAAACCCTTGTCAAGACCCTCCTGCAGAAAGACGAGAACCTCTGGGATTCCCGTGCGCCATGGCGAAAACTGGTGCCGCGAGCACCATGACTCAAAGACGTGCCATACACAGGTATATGCCAGCGACGTTGAGCAGAGTAGCAATGACCCCGCGAGAATAGCTTTTGAGACTCAGCTGGTGGCATTCAAGAGCCAAGCCATAAGCGAGTAGGGAGCAGGGTCTTCCATGTTGATCGGCCCTTGAGGTAGGAGACCTGTGCGAACTCCCAGCCACAGAGGGCTTGCCTGAGCCAATCGCTCGAGGTCAGCATACCAGGGTCTCTGGGGCCAGTTTGGAAGCAACCAGGATCACAACTCCTTGTTGAGCAGCAATTCACTGGAGAATTTTCCCGATCAGTGCCCAAGGCGGAAAGATGTATAGAAGGACTTTCTTCGGCCATGGCTGGGCTAGGGCATCTATCCCTCGTGAGCCGTGCTCCCTCTGACTGAAGAAGGCCGCCATCAGATCCATCGCCGGCCGACCCCACCTTTGTACTATTCGCTGGAATGCTTCCTGAGCGAGCTCCCATTCTCTGGGATTGAGAACATGCCGGCTGAGAAAGTCGGCTTTTACATTGCTTGTTCCCGCGATATGCTGGGCCAAGGGTGCCTGTAAGTGTCTCTCCGCCCAGGGAAAGAGGAGAGCCATTTCCCTTGTCACTCCGGGGCATTTTGTGCCGCTTTGGTGGTTGATATAGGCCACAGTGGTCACGTTGTCGGAGAGAACCCAGACTGCTTGAGCATGAAGGAGAAGGAGAAAGCCCTGCAAGGCAAGGCGGACAGCCCGAGCTTCCAGACGGTTGATGGTCCAGCGAGCCTCGTGAGGCGACCAGGTGCCCTGAGCTGTGTGAGTCAGGCAATGTGTTCCCCAGCCCGACAGACTTGCATCAGTTGTCACCAAGATCCAGCGAGGAGCTTCTAAGGACACCCCCCTTTAAAAGATAGGATGGCAAAAGCCACCAGCGAAGGCTGAGTCTGATTAACAGTAGGAGCGGGAGATGAATGTCGTAATCCTCCGATACTGGAGACCAGCGAGACAGCAGCGCCTGCTGGAGGCAGCGCATGTGTGCCCTGGCCCACGGAACCACCTTGATGGTGGCCGCCATGGTCCCCAGGATCTGGAGGTAGTCCCATGCTCGAGGACAGTCCTGTTGCAGAAACAGATGGTTGAGAGGAGAACTTGAGGAAGCGGTCGTGCGTCAGGAAGACTTGGCCCTGGCTGGTGTCGAACCATGCTCTGAGGAATTCCAGCTGTTGAGACGGCTGGAGGCAGCCCTTGGACTGATTAACCACCCAGCCCAAGTCCTCCAGGAAGGAGACTACCTGGGAGATAGTGTTGTGGGCCTCTGAGGGGGAATCTGCCTGAATAAGCCAATCGTCCAGGTAAGGGTGCACCCGAATCCCTGCTTGCGCAAGGCCGCTGCTACCGCTACCATTACCTTGGAGAGAGTCCGTGGGGCCGAGGCGAGGCCGAACAGCATTGTCCGAAATTGAAAGTGCTCCGAATGCGAATATGAAAGTATGCTTCTGCGAGGTCGAGAGAAGCAAGGAACTCTCCCTTGTGCACCGCTTGGATGATCGAGCGAAGCATTTCCATCCGGAAGTGTGAAACTCGAAGGCTGCGATTGACCCCCTTGAGATCGAGAATGGGGCGAAAGGAGCCATCCTCCTTAGGCACTACAAAATAGAATAATGCCCCAACCCCCTCTCCGAGGGAGGAACGGGATGAATGGCGTTAAGAAGGAGCCGATGAGGCACAAATGGCCAACCTCCTTCCGGGCGCCCCGCCTGGAGAGACGAGGAAGGCCTCGCGAATGGGTCATCAGTATTCGAGAGAATAACCCCGAGTGACAATGTCGAGGACCCACTGATCAGAGATTATGAGTGCCCGCTGCCAAGAGAAATGCGCCAGGTGGGCTGCCCGCCCCGTCAGCGGGAAGGGCGAGTTGCACCGGAGAACTTTCCCGGGCCTGGAAAGGAGTCGCTACCTTTTCGGGCTCCCCGAAAGGACTGTGACCTCTGACCGAAGCGACTGGAGCGAGCCGAGGAGGCTGCCGGTCTATTAGAATCGTGAGACCTGGAGGAATGTCGCAAGTTCAGAGGATAAAAATGAGATGATCGGCGTGTGGAGGCCTTAGGCTTATCTTCCAGCAGCCATTGAGGCTTAACCTCACCCAGGTCCTTCACCAGTTTATCCAGGTCATCACCAAAGAGGAGCCTACCCTTAAAGGGAAGCCTAGAGACGCGCATTTTGGAGGCGACATCTGCCGACCACTGGCGCAGCCAGAGCCACCACCTCGCTACAGTGACTGCCGCAACTGACTGAGCCGAGAGCCATAACAGATCATAGAAGGCACCTAAGAACTCCGTAATGGATTCCAAGCAAGCCAGTGCCGGATCCTCCGGAAGGCGCTGAATCCACCTCAACAAGGCACGGGCCGCAAGGCCCCCACAAACAGTGGCCTGGAGCGACAGTGTAGACAACGAAAAGGCTGTCTTCAGAAGACTCTCGACTTTACGTCCTGTTGGTCCCGAATTGCTGCTCACCCTTCGACCGGAATGGTTGTATGTTTTGTAACTCCTGTCACTAACGTGTCCACCTTCGGATATGCGAGCCACCTTTCCACTTCTGCCGGAGACCAGAGATAGAGCTGGCCCAGACGGTGCGCCGTTTGTAAAGAGTTATCTGGAGCCTCCCATTCCTGAGATGCCATCTGCTGAAGTTCTGCCAGAAAAGGGAAGGCCTTGGAAGGCTTACGTATGCCCTGTAAGATGGGATCCGCCTGGGATTGTGCCTGAGATTGCTGGAGATTGGGCGGGTCAGTGAGGCACAAGGCCTCTACAACCTGCGCAATTAATGCGGGCAATTCAATCTTGTGAAATAGCCGGATACCCTGTGAATCTTCCTGGCCAGCCGCTGAGGCCTCGCACGGAGAGTATTCTTCATCCTCGCAATCTGGAGTTTCCAAGCTATCCTCCGCTGAAGACGTGTCGTCCTCCGGGCCAGAGGTCCCTCTTCTGTGCCCCATGATACTTCCTTGGGAGGGCGGCTACCCTTGAGATCTGGGGCCCCTTGAGAACGCTTGCGAGAGGCCGAAGCTGAGGAAATCCTGTTAGAAGAAGAAAGATGCTCCGAGCCAACTCCTGAAGATTCAGTGTCAGAGAGACCATGCCTGCCGAAAGACGGCCAGGAACTGAGCATCTGAAGACTGGGAGGTCACCTCAGACTGAGAGGAGGAAGATGGAGGCTGTGGCAGAAGGAGTGGAGCATTTAGAGATCCTTCTGCAGGAGGCACGGGGTGAGAGTCTGCTGGGAGGGAGGGGCAGAGGTCAAGCTGTCTGAATAGGAGAGAGCGATGGAAGGCATCCTGGAAGATTCCCCTGGGTGAGAGGAGCATGAGCAGCATACCCTGTCCTTCAGCTCCTTCTGCTTTCTGCTGCAGACAATGCAATGCTGTAATGAGGCAGGCATGGAGACAGAAAGATGTTGCCGCTTCCGCCAGTCAAATGCAATCTAGGAGAGGAGCTGGGGTCGTGAAGTCTTGAGACAGAGGTGCAGAGAGGCGCAGAGGCCGAATCGGAAGCGTTTCCTGCCAGAAAATGGCTGACACAAAACGTGCACGCGCGATCAAGAGGAGCCGCGAAAATGGCCACCGTAGTAAAAGCCAGCTTAAAAAAGAACCCAATCGCAGCGGAAACCGCCAAACCGCCAAGATCGCGCTGGGAGAATAGAAGAGCATTCCAGCGGTGCGAAAGAGAGCAGGATACCGGTAGCTGCACGAGAGTGGGGGGGGGGGGGGAGCTGTAACTCACTGTGTCCAAGTGTCTGAAGTAAGCAGGAGCAGCAGCAAAGCAGGGAAGCCCAGGCAGAGGTCCAGGACAGCGATAGCTTAGCAGGAAGTTAAACTGCTGCAGAGTTCTTTTTTTTTTAATTTTTTTATTTAAGGATTTTCCAATGCATCAAGAAATTACAAACAAAAACATGAGAGAAGAAAATATCAAAATACAATAAAGAAAATTTTCCCACAATTAAAGGAAACACATCAAGGGGAGAAATCGCCTCAAACAACAAAAAGAATCAATCTAATATAGGAAATAAGAGGTTACAAAACCCCATAAGGGGGAGCTGAAAAAACCCCAAAATCATTCCTCCACTAACGAGCCTCCCTCCGCTTTTGAATCCAAAAACCTTTCAAGGCATTAACATCATTGTACACAAAAGTTTGTCCCCCGAGGGTAATCACGCAACGACAGGGAAATTTAAGAAAGAAAGTTGCCCCGAGAGCCACTACCTGTGATTTTAATAGCAAAAACTGTTTACGCCGAATCTGCGTATAACGACAGACATCTGGGAAGATTTGGATGGCCTGACCACAAAAGGGAGCACGCCGATGTTTAAAATACGCTCTCAAAACCTGCAATTTGGCAGATTCAGAAACAAACTGAACTACCAAAGTGTTACGTTTTGAGATGACATCCAGAGAATCTTCCAAGAAAGCTGTTAAAATTTGATCCACTGAGGAGACTGAAGGGGCAGGAGCCCCAACAGCCCGAAGAGTGGAAGAAGAACCCAAAGGCAGGTAGTACATATGGACCGTCTGAGTTATATGAAAATCCCCCTCCAAATGCAATATCTCCAAAAAGTATTTTCCCAACAATATTTCAGAGGATAGTAGGTGTGTCACAGGAAAATTAAGAAAACGTAGATAGATGTACGCTTAACTTCTACTGTATCCTCCTTGTGTAAATTTTCCCAAGATGTGGTGGATAAGTTACAATTTATGGATAACCAGTTAGGTTCTGTTGTAAAGCTTGCAGCTCGCTCTGATTCTCAGCTTCAATCTTGCCGTAATTCTGAAGCTGTGTTTATGCGTGATTCCTCAGTGATTTCCTTCCGGCTTGAGGCTCTTGAGAATCGTGCTAGAGCATGCAATCTACGTTTTCTTAATTTTCCTGTGACACACCTACTATCCTCTGAAATATTGTTGGGAAAACTGCTGCAGAGTTCTGAAGGCTTCCCCTGTAACCAGCCAAACAGGCCCTCGTGGCCAGGAGCTGGGGTCCCCCCAATGAAGGGAGCTCAAATGATCCTTGTGATCAGGAGCTCACCTTGAAAATTTGAGGGCTGAGAAAACCAGAGGGGCACCGCTTGTGCACCCTGGACAGGTCCAGCAATGGAGAAAAAAGGAATAGTAAAAGAAATTGAAGAGGAAATTAAAGAACATTGTCATCTGCTGGAGACAGAGAAAATACTGAAGGGGACCCCTAGGGGTATGCCTATACCTACCAGAGCCCAGCCAATCAGGCTTCTGGAGGGTTTTACTCTCTGTCTCCAACATCCTCTGGCAGGGGGACTTAACCTGCTTGTCTGGACTGGTCTAGCAGGATGAATTGGAAAAGTAAGGAAGAACTACTGTAGTGCTAAAAGGTGAAGTCACTAATATTCCAAAAGAACATACATTAAGGAACATGAACTGTGTGCCCCCCCAAAAAAGGAAGTGAATACCATAAACAATTCATATAAGTAACTCACCATAAAATGGAGACAAACTGATATGCTCTCAAAATTTGTGTTGAAAATCGCTGAAAACTAAAGGAGAGATTACACATAATAACCTTAAGTGTTGCAAATGAATGGGACCCGAGCAGGGCCGGCCCGTCCATTGAGCAAGAATGTTTTTTGCACAGGGCCCCGCGTTTCAGGGGGCCCTGCGTAAAAAACAATCTTCATCATCCCAAGTTTTAAAAAACAAACAAACAGCTGCTTCTGCCGCGGCAGCATCAAGAGTGCCGCCGCAGGGCCCCCCCTGCCCGGCAGAGCCTCCCTGCATCGTAGGCTAGCGTTGAATCCCCGAACGCGGGCTTCTTTCAGAGCCGCGAGAGTTTCCTTTCTCGCGGCTCTGTTAATCCCGCCAGGGATTTCCCATCAGCCCTGGCGGGATTAACGAGCCGCGAGAAAGGAAACTCTCGCGGCTCTGAAAGAAGCCCGCGTTCGGGGATTCAACGCTAGCCTACGATGCAGGGAGGCTCTGCCGGGCAGGGGGGGCCCCGCGGCGGCGGCAGCACTCTTGATGCTGCCGCGGCAGAAGCAGCTGTTTTTTTTTATTTTTTAATTTGGGATGATAGGGGGAAGGGGGTTTAGGACTGGTAATGGGCTATGGGGGGGAGGCTAAGACTGGAAGTGGGCTGATGGGGGAGGGTTAGGACTAGTAATGGGCCATGGGGGGGTGCTAAGACTGGAAGTGGGCTGATGGGGGGGGTTATGACTGGTAAAGGGCTATGGGGGGGCTATGGGGGGGGCTGACTGGAACTGGGCTGATGGGGAGGTCCAGGACTGGTCATGGGTTATGGGGGAGGCTAAGACTGGAAGTGGGCTGATGGGGAGGGTTAGGACTAGTAATGGGCCATGGGGGGGTGCTAAGACTGGAAGTGGGCTGATGGGGAGGTTTAGGACTGGTAATGGGTTATGGGGGGGCTAAGACTGGAAATGGGCTGATGGGGGTTAGGACTGGTAATGGGCTATGGGAGGGGTTAGGACTGGTAATGGGCTGATGGGGGATTAGGACTGGTAATGGGCTATGGGAGGGGTTAGGACTGGTAATGGGCTGATGGGGGATTAGGACTGGTAATGGGCTATGGGAGGCTAAGACTGGAAATAGGCTGATTGGGGGGCTAGGACTGGAAATAGGGTGACGGGGGGGGGGGTTAGGACGTAATGGGCTGATGGGGAGGTTTAGGACTAGTAATGGGTTATGGGGGGGGGGCTAAGACTGGAAGTGGGCTGATGGGGGAGGGTTAGGACTAGAAATGGGCCATGGGGGGATGCTAAAACTGGAAGTGGGCTGATGGGGAGGTTTAGGACTGGTAATGGGTTATGGGGGGAGCTAAGATGGAAATGGGCTGATGGGGGTTAGGACTGGTAATGGGCTATGGGAGGGGTTAGGACTGGTAATGGGCTGATGGGGGATTAGGACTGGTAATGGGCTATGGGGTCTAAAACTGGAAATAGGCTGATGGGGGGGCTAGGACTGGAAATAGGGTGATGGGGCGTTAGGACGTAATTGGCTGATGGGGAGGTTTAGGACTGGTAATGGGTTATGGGGGGGGGCTAAGACTGGAAGTGGGCTGATGAGGGAGGGTTAGGACTAGTAATGGGTCATGGGGGATGCTAAGACTGGAAGTGGGCTGATGGGGAGGTTTAGGACTGGTAATGGGCTATGGGCGGGGTTAGGACTGGTAATGGGCTGATGGGGGTTAGGACTGGTAATGGGCTATGGGAGGGGTTAGGACTGGTAATGGGCTGATGGGGGATTAGGACTGGTAATGGGCTATGGGGGGCTAAGACTGGAAATAGGCTGATGGGGGGGCTAGGCCTGGAAATAGGGTGATGGGGGGGTTAGGACGTAATGGGGTGATGGGGGGGTTAGGACGTAATGGGCTGATGGGGGGGTTAGGACTAGTAATGGGCTATGGGGGGCTAGGACTGGAAATGGGCTGATGGGGGGTTAGGACTGGTAATGGGCTGGGGGGCTAAGACTGTTAATGGGCTGAGGGGGTTGCTAGGACTGGAAATGGGCTGAGTGGAAGGAGGGCTTGAACTGCAAATAGCTGATGGGGACGGGGGCTTGGAATGGAAATGGGTTGTGAGGGGGAGGGAGCTAGGACTGGAAATGGGTGAGTGGGGGGGGGCTAGGACAGGAAATGGGCTGATGGAGGGGCTAGAATAGGACTGGACATTGGCTGTTGGGGGGGTGCTAAGATTGGAAATGGGCTGTGGTGGGGGTTTGGATTGAAATGGACTCATGAAGGGGCTAGAACTGGAAGTAGGCTCATGGGGGGCTTGGATTGGAAATGGGCTGAGTGGAGGGGAGCTAGGATTTGACATGGGCTGATGGGCTCATGGGGGACTGGGATTGGAAATGAGCTGATGGAGGGACTTGGATGGGACTGGAAATAGATGGGGGAGCTAGGACTGGAAATAGGCTGATGGTGAGTCTAGGATAGGACTGGAAATGGGCTGATGCGGGGACTAGAAGGGAGCGGATGCTGGGTGGGACTGGAACTATAATGGAGCTGATGTTGGGGGAGGATTAGAATGGGATGGAGCTGGGAGAATGAAATGGAGAGGGAAAAAATATTTTGTGTGGGAGGGAAGACAAATCTACAATTGGCCGGATATTGGGAGAGTAAGTGGGGATTTAGAATGGAGGGGTAAAATTTGAGTAGATGAAATAGGAATGTGGAAAGAGCAAAAGGAGAAAGATTAGTATGTTAAAGCAGATGTAGAGAGAGAATGGAAAAAAACTAGAAGAGAGAAGAAAAGACAAATGGACAGCAGACGATGGAGAGTTAGCGGAAGACACAAAGAAACCAGAAGAAAGTGACTGGAGCAATTGCAGCTGAAAAAAAATGCACAAAAGGTAGAAAAATATCTCTTTATTTTGAATTTATTAATTGGAATATGTCAGCTCTGGGAAATGTGCATCATTAACGTCTGCGCTTTGTTTAGTACAAGAGCAAATTAATGTATAGTTTTATTTCTACAGTGTTGTACATTCCAAGTTTGGCTTTTGGGATTCCCAGTTTAATTATTGTCTTCCTGTTTCTAAATTGTGATTCCTTGTTTGGTGATGGTCTATGTTCTGCATGTGTAACTGAGCTGAGGTATTCTGTTTATGTAATTCCTATTTGACATTGCCACTTGTTCTCTTTCCCCAGTAGGTCATGTATTGTTGTTCTCTGAAATGTATTGGTTTAATATTTGCAGCGTTTCCTTTTGATAGTTAGGGTATGGTGCTTTATGAGTCCTGGTAGTGCTGTTAGGATACGGCGGGTTTGCTATGGGTTCTAAATGGGCAGTGTTTGTAGTAGTTCCTAATGTGTCTGGCGGTTGGCACTGGATTATAGTAATGTAGAAGTCTTTTAGTCTTTCTTTATTCATACACTCATTAAGAGGCATGTTTACTAAAAGTTAGTGTATGGTAACATTATGCAAATATTTATGCAAATGAGGCCCCTTATGCAAATGAGGCCCCGCACCGAGTCTCCGCACATGGCCCCGCACCCCCCTTGGGCCGCCCCTGGACCCGAGTAGGACGGGAGGAATAAAGATAATAAAAGGAATAAAGATAATAAGAGGAATAAAGATAATAAAATCGAAATCACCAATTATAGAAGAGGAAGGGGGAGGTTTGGAAACCAAACATAACATGTGCTATGGGGGAGAGGCATACAAATGTAATCCATTGTAGGTAAAAAACAGTAAAGGCATCTTTATGGGCAAATCTTAAACCTAAGGACTGTAAAGTGAGACGGCGTTTATGCTCATAAGATGATCCAAGTTTATACTAAAGTAAAGATCAGCCAGAATCTGGATATGTAATTACATGAGGCATTGGATAAGACTATTGGACTATCGGTGATATTTAAACACTCTTAGAACTGCCCTGAACTTACAGCTAGTGTTGCGCGTTTGTGGTTCAGTATATCTAATAACGCCAGTTGAAATGTAAAAAATGTGACAATCCAACGAATATAACACCTTGAAAAGTGTATTGCATTAGTCAGTGCAAGCAAATCAGAAAACAGATTTGTATACTACAATGAATAAATTGCAAAATCAAGACAAAGATGGCATGAACCCACCTCAAATGTAAATCTAAAAGTTTATATGCTGCACTATAAGGGCTATACAAAGAAACAAGCTGCAAATTCCACCAATCATAAACTTCTAAACATAGCTGATTGGAAGACCAGACAAGGTCCGAGAAACAAAATTAAATTATATAAGAAACTGCAACTGCAAATGCCTATCTTGTCGCTAGACAGTGAATTTGAAAGGAGGAAAACTGTGCAAACCGTCTCTTAATCAAACCGCAGAATCAACGTCATCATGACATCAAAGCGTGAGGTGAATAATGTTAAGTCAAGAAATAGGGAGTATTTATTGTATGAACCTGTTTGTTTTCCAAGTACAAACTAATATTTAAAAATCATAATTAGCCAATTGTCATATAACATAGGGACTTCCCAGTCCATAAAGTGATTTTCCCACAGGGAGTAAAAGGATAGATGAAACGGAGGCACAAAGGAAGCCAATGTTAAGTGCCAAGAGTAGTTATCTGGCATGGCCAATGAAAGGTAGCCATTGTAACATGAGCATGCCTACGCTTGCACTGCATACATTTATTGCAAGCAGTAGATGTAAAAATCAAATCAATCCTAATTTCAGTACTGGAACAGTGTGTCCAACGAAATAAATGAGGAGTTAGAAATAAATGAGGAGTTAAAAATAAAGGGAGGAGTATGTTGACCCTACATTAGGTTCAACACATGCATACCCCAGATGAAACATGAAATTGCACCCATGTATCTTAAAAAACCCGGAAATAGCATATAGGCAATAAACACAAAATTGATAAAATAGTTAAGAAATAAGTCAATAAAGCCCTAAAAACATTCAAAAGAGCATTCCAACCCCCCCCCCCCAAAAGGTAATCCAGTAAGGCAATGCATAACAGCAGAGGCTGGCAAACCTATATACTAAATTGGTTTGACGGCAGGAGGGGCGGGGGGCAGCCAAATATAAATGTGTAGAACATGTAGATCATCAATTGAGGTCTCCACTAGATGTATGATACCAGTGTGTATAAAATAGGAAATGTTAAACAAAATAAGGTGGGAAAAAATGATAAATTATGATGATAATAATAATAAACTATCTAAAACAACAAGCCGCTAAACAATAACTAACTAAAATTGACAACCACTAAAATAATAAATAAGTACGTACAAGGGCACCCGATAAAGTGGAGTGGAGGAGTGGCCTAGTGGTTGGGGCAAGCTACTTCAGGCCGGAAGGTCGGGGGTTCAAATCCCACTAGAGGACAGCAACCTTGGGCCGGAAGGACTGGGGTTTCTAGTCCCACAGGTGCTCCTTGTGGTCTTGGGCAAGCCACTTAACTCTCCATAGCCCATGTTCCCTGTAAAATAGTTATCTCCAACTTATAATGCCCTGTTCCATGTAATTTCAGTTTGTTCAATGTAAACCGCACTGATGCAAAATAGCGCGGTATATAAGAGAATGTAAATAAATAAATAAACAAAGAATTCTCAAAAATAAGAATTTTAAAAACTGAATCATATGATATAGATGTAAAACCAACAAAATTATAGAAAACAGAATTGTGAATGAATACCGTCCAGATAGAAAATGCGGCATAACACTATAAAAAAAGCAATTAAATCAAAGTCTCGGTTGAGACCCGATGGTTATAGTGTTCATTTGAAAAAAGAGTAGTTACTCACCTGTAACAGGTGTTCTCCAGGAGCAGCAGGAATCAGTCCTCACATATGGGTGACGTCGGCGCCGACGGAGCCCTCGCGGAGCAATTTTCCCCAGCTTTCAAAGAAAGCCTTTGGGAACTGCAGCGCGCATGCGCGGTCCTCTTCCCGCCCAAGGGTGCCATCTTGCTCAGTCAGATGACATAGCTAAAAGACAGCAAAAAAATTAGCAAAAACGAAAGCATAGAACTGCAACTCCAAGGGGAGGAGGGAGGGTTGTGAGGACTGATTCCTGCTTCTCCTGGAGAACACCTGTTACAGGTGAGTAACTACTCTTTCTCCAGGACCAAGCAGGAAGTCAGTCCTCACATATGGGACTCCCAAGCTTAAGGCTACCGGAGACCCTAAGCACAAAAAGGAGCTCCCTCAAGCTCAGTAGCACAGAAGGAAGGAATCTTCTCTGAATACGTCTCCAACCGGTAGCCCAACATCCGGGATGGAGGGTAGGAGTTGCCTATACCTCAAAGAGGTTACGGAGGACTGCCTGTCCGAAAGCACTGTCCCTGCGGGAGTCCCTCTCCAGGCAGTAATGGGCTGCAAAAGTCTGGCTTGAAGACCAAGTAGCGGCCCGGCAGATGTCTGCCAATGGAACAGAGCGGAGGTAAGCCACTGACGTAGCCTTCGCCCTAACACGATGAGCCGTGACTCGACTTTCCAACGAGAGGCCGGCTGCCTCGTAAGCCCAAGCGATACAGTCAGCAATCCAGATGGACAGAGTACGCTTGGAGACAGGGAGCCCCAACTTATTGGGGTCATAAGAGACGAAGAGCTGAACAGCCCTTCTGTGCTCCCGCATACGGTCAAGGTAGAAGGTTAACGCCCTTCTACAGTCCAGGGTATGCAGGACCATTTCAGCTCGGCTGGAGTGTGGCCTGGGAAAGTAGGTCGGAAGTACCACCTCCTGGTTGATGTGAAAAGGGGATACCACTTTGGGAAGAAACTTAGGGTGAATCCGTAGGACTACCCGGTTCTTGCAGAACCTAGTGTAAGGAGGATCAGATACTAGGGCCTGCAGCTCACTAACGCGTCTAGCAGAAGTGAGGGCCACCAAGAACAAGGTTTTCCAAGAAAGAAAACGAAGAGGACAGGTAGCCATAGGTTCAAAAGGCGGACAGGTAATCCGCTGTAAAACCACATTGAGATCCCAGTCCGGTGCTGGTGGGCGCAAAGGTGATTTAAGGAGAAGGCGGCCTCTGAGAAAACGAGCCACCAGAGCGTGGCTGGAAAGAGGTCTGCCATCCACCGGCAGGTGATGCGCAGAAAGAGCACTGAGGTGGACCTTGACCGAGTTGGACTTAAGTCCAAGATTGGAGAGGGAAAGCAAGTACTGCAAGACCACTGATGCTGAACAGGAGAAGGGATCTTGAGACTGCTGAGCACACCAGACGGAGAACCGACGCCACTTAAGAGCGTAGGTCTTCCGGGTGGAGGGCCGCCTGGAGGCCAAGACGACCTCCTCCACATCTGGAGGCAGCTGGAGAGGAGCAAAGACTACCCTTTCAGCAGCCAGGCCATCAGATGAAGGGACCGGAGGTTGGGGTGCAGGAGAGTCCCCTGATCCTGCGACAGGAGGTCGGGCTGAAACACCAGAGGAAGAGGAGTGTCCACCGCCAGCTGCATCAGAAGCGGGAACCAAGGTTGTCTCGGCCACCGGGGAGCCACTAGGATCATAGAGGCTTTGTCTCTGAGAACTTTGAAGAGCGTCCGAGACACCAGTGGCATGGGAGGAAAGGCATACAAGAGCCCTGTGGACCATGGAATCAGAAAAGCATCCGCCGCTATTCTGAGAGGATGCGGCTGTCGAGAGCAGAATCTGGGAAGCTGCCGGTTCAGAGGACTGGCAAACAGATCCATGGTGGGGAGGCCCCACTTGAGAAAGATCCGCTGAACCACCAGCGGATCCAGCCTCCACTCGTGTGGCTGGAGGATCCTGCTCAGTTTGTCTGCTAGGTAATTTTCTTGACCTGGGAAATAGACAGCTTTGAGGATGATGCCGCGGTGGACGGCCCAAGAGCATAGTTTCTGTGCCTCCTGACAGAGAAGGAAGGAGCCTGTTCCGCCTTGTTTGTTCACGTAGAACATTGCAACCTGATTGTCTGTCTGGACCAGCACCGACTGGTGAGAAATCAGGTGAGAGAAGGCTTTGAGTGCTAGGCGGATGGCTCTGAGCTCCAGGAAGTTTATCTGCTGAGCCGACTCCCAAGGAGTCCAGAGACCTTGAGTACATGTCCCTTGGCAATGTGCTCCCCAACCCTGGAGAGAAGCATCGGTCGTCAGGACCTGAGAAGGCGGAGGGGGCTGAAAAGCCACTCCTAGAACTAGGTTTGGCAGATGACGCCACCATTGTAGAGAAGAGACCAGCGGGTCGGAGACCTTTACTGAGTCCGCTAGGCTTCCAGTGGCCTGATGCCATTGTGTGCGAAGGCACCATTGAGCAGGTCGCATGTTCAGGCGGGCATTGGGGGTCACATGGACCGTGGAAGCCATATGGCCGAGCAGTCTCAGAAATTGCCTGGCCGAGACCAGGGAATTGCTGTGAAAGTGGCTGGCGAGATCCATGAGCCGCTGGGCCCTGTCTAGAGGCAGGAAGGCCCGCGCCTGAAGAGTGTCCAACCTGGCGCCGATGAATTCGAGATTTTGAGAGGGGAGCAAAGTGGACTTTGCGAAGTTTATGACAAATCCCAAGTGCTGGAGTAGAGTCACAGTGCGATGAGCGGCCTGAGTGGCCTCTTGGGAAGACTGGGCTCTGATGAGCCAGTCGTCCAGGTAGGGAAACGCAAAAAGGCCTTGAAGTCGTAGATAGGCCGCCACCACAGCCAGGCATTTGGTGAACACCCTGGGGGCGGAGGATAGGCCAAAGGGCAGTACTCTGTACTGGTAATGACTGCCTCCCACAACAAACCTGAGATATTGTCTGTGGTCTGGATGAATAAGGATATGAGTATACGCATCCTTTAGATCCAAGGAGCATAGCCAGTCGCCCTGCTGGAGGTACGACAGCAGGATTCCAAGGGTAAGCATCTTGAACTTTTCCTTTGCAAGGAACTTGTTGAGGTTTTGCAAGTCCAGGATGGGTCTGAGGCCTCCTGTTCTTTTTGGTATCAGAAAGTACCTGGAGTAAAACCCTTGACCCTTCAGGTGGTGGGGCACCGGTTCCACAGCCTGTTCCTGAAGGAGACTTGCTAACTCCTGAAGGAGTAAGTCCTTGTGCAGAGGGAATCGAAGAGGCTCCCCTGGAAAATAGGAGGGAGGTACCTGGTGAAAGTGAAGAAGATAGCCCTTTTGAACTATGTGAAGTACCCAGGTATCTGTGGTGATGTTGGACCACCTGTGGGCAAAGTGGACCAGCCGGCATCCTGTGCTGAGAGAAACCAGCTGAGGGGGAGAGGCTATGCTGATGAAGTCAAAAACCCCCACCCTGCTGAGCAGGGGCCGGTGGTGCAGGCTTGGGGGCTTGCTGCCTACGGGACCCATTATCCCGTCCCTTGGCCTGCTTACCCTGTGGGGGAGCTGCTGAGGCTTGATACTGAGGGTAGTATTTATAGGCAGCCGCCTTCCTCGGGTAAAAGGGCTTTTTCCCCGAGGCCTTCTTCTTTTGAGAAGGGGCAGAGGTCTTCCTTGAGAGACGAGTCCTGGTGAGAGTCTCGGTCTCGATCTGTGCAGCCTTCTCATCCATGGGCTTGCCAAAGAGGTTATCACCTCTGCAGGGGACATCGACCAACTTGTCCTGCACCCATGGCTCGAGGTCGGATGTCTGAAGCCAAGCCTGGCGGTGGCCACCGATGCCTCAAAACCATCGTAGGCTGCTCGAGAGATAAACTTTGAGCACTCCCGAATACCAGTTGACAAGGTTTGGAACCTCTGCAAAGGTTCATCGGAGAGACCAGCAGAGAACCCGGCTATTTCTTTAGCCAGGTCTCGGAGATACATGCCATGTAGAGCTGGTAGGTCTGGACTCGACAAACAAGCATAGAGCCCTGGAAACACTTCCTACCGAGGGCATCCAGGCTTCGGGCCTCCCTACCGGGGGCACCGAGGAGTGCATTTTTTGACTCTTAAGTCTATGCATGGCCGATTCCACCACCATGGAATGGTGCGGTAGTTGTGCCTTTTGGAAGCCGGGGCTCTTGCGGACTCGATAAATGGAATCGACCCGCTTGCTTAAAACTGGCGACGACGCCGGGCTCTCCCACATGCGGAAGAGAAGTCGTTCCAGCATCGGAGGAACCGGTACAATAAAGGCCTCCTTCGGGGGAGAGTCATATTGGAGGACATCGAGCTCTTCGACTTGAGGCTCCTCCTCGGGATCCGCGGGGAAGGCCAAGGCCTTGGCCATATCCCGCACGAAGTCCGAGAACCGGGTATCCTCCGGGGGGGACTGTCTCCGAGGTTCGGACTCGGGGGAGTCCGATGGGACACACAGAGTCCAAAAGGAACCAGGTGACTCTTCGTCCTCGGATTCCCAGGCCGACTCCTCGGAGGAGTCGTCGAGCTGCTCCGGTCGGGCAGGCATCGATGCCATCCGCCCCGACGCCGAGGGAGTGGGCGTCGACGACCTCGGTCCCGAACGGGAGGCCGAAGGAGACCGCGACCGAGGATCGACTCGAGCCCTCATGGACTCGAGGATCGGCTCGGTCTCCGGGGTCGACGTCCCGACGGTCAGGGCAGAAGCACCAGCGAGGCCAGCGATCAATGCCCGCTGCTGATCCATGAAGGCAGTCAGACTGCTCTCCAAGGCCGTCAACCTGAGTCCGAGCTCAGGAGACCCAGCAGCCCCCGACTCGGGCCCCACGACGTCGGCTCCTTTGGAAGCGAGTCCACGAGGACAACAGTACTCACGTGAGCGGGCAAGTCCATCTCGAGTCGAGGATGTTTGGATGGCCTCTCCACCTCCGAGGACCCGGGACGGGAATCGGGGCTATGCGACCTGGCCCTCGAGGAACCAGGAGCGTCCACCGATCCCGCCCTCGCGGGTTTATTCTTCCGATGATGTTCCCGGGTAGGAGACCCCCTTTCAGAGAACTTCGACGATGCTCAGGACCAGAGTCCCGAGACGTCGAAGCCTCTGACGAGGTCCGAGCCCAGCCGGAGTCAGAGAAGATACGTTCCCGCTGATGCTGCCGACTCCTCAACGCTTTTGAGGACATTTTGCCACGCGGACCACAGATCATCGGGTGATGATCGGGTCCGAGGCAGCGGAGGCAGAAGTCGTGTGTGTCGGTAAGAGACATGAGTTTCTTACAGAGGTCACACTTTTTAAACCTGCTGGCAGCCATCGGGGGAAAAAGGGCCCCTGCGAGGTCAAAAGACCGGGCTGCCAGTGAAAAAGTAAAAAGGCGCGAAATCTGTCACGAAGGACAAAAAACCGAAAAATAAAGAACGGACTCGCAACCGGCGTCGCGGGTCTGGGCGGGAAAAGAACCGGCGTCGAAACCGAGAAAAAAAAAAAAAAGAAAAGAAATAAAATCAACTTTTCTGCGGGGATTCACAAACAACGTCTGTAGGGCTCCGCGGAAAAAAGAAGACTGAGCAAGATGGCACCCTTGGGCGGGAAGAGGACCGCGCATGCGCGCTGCAATTCCCAAAGGCTTTCTTTGAAAGCTGGGGAAAATTGCTTCGCGAGGGCTCCGTCGGCGCCGACGTCACCCATATGTGAGGACTGACTTCATGCTTGGTCCTGGAGAATGAGCTTCTGCTCCACACGAAGGAGGGTCTTATTCACATCACCCCCACGCCAGTGGGGATGAATTTGCCTAAGAACAAGGAATTTGAGATCATTAATAATGTGCTTGGTAGTAGCCCAATGTTCTACTACAGGTTTCTGAGGAACACTACACTTACTGTAATACACCTGCTTTGTTCAATGATTCTTGTCGATGTAAAGCAAGTTGCACAGGCAAATAATTGCGTAAATTAGTTTGAGGAACAATTGGTGAAGTTGGTCAGTAGAAACTGAAATTGTGTACTAGGGTGGATGAAAACACCTTTGATTGTAATTACATGATCACAAACAGAATATGATGCACACCGAAAATGGCTCATGGTAATCAGTTTGCACTGAGGAACTGGCAGAGTGGACGGGACAAGGAGATTAGACAAATTGGGATTCCTCTGATGTGCTACCATAACGTCCTGGGATTCAAATGCAGGAATAGTTTGAATAATATGCCATTCTTTATAAATGATTGCAGAGATCTGTTTTGATTTTGGAGAGAAAAGAAGGGGACAAACCATCTTGCCCACCCACGGTTTCTTCTTCGGTGAGAAAAGTGTACTACGTTCAGTGTTCTTCATCCGTTCATAGGCCTGGGAGATAAACTTTACAGGATACTGTTTTTCTATAAACCTATCATGTAAAGTCACAGCATTGTCCTCAAAATCGCTAATTTCAGAGCAAATATGTTTGGCCCTGAGAAATTGACTTACTGGGAGGTTATTCTTTAAGGAGCTATTGTGGAAGCTTTGATAATGCAAGAAGTGGTTCCGCTCCGTCGGTTTTCAAAATAAATCTGTCTTGAAGCCAGTGCAAGGAGATGAGGCACCTTAAGCAAACAACAACAACAATGTCCGCAAACAACCCTGCAGCATTTACCTTGAAACTGCAGTGCCATAGGGCTGTGTGTTTCTGCCAACAAGGACCACATGATGTCTACTTTCCTTGTTTGCAAAGGAAGTTGGCATTGGGCAGTCCAAGGGGGCAGAAGCAAACAGCCCCGCAGCACTGAAGTTTCAAGGTAAGCTGCTGCACGTCCTGAGAGGGGTGGTAACAATGGGTGCGCCCCTGGAGGCTGGTGCTCTATGCGACTGCCTAGTTCACCTAATGGAAGCACTGGCATGGTGTGCGTGGGTAATGTGGGATGTCGTAGTGTGCATGTGTCATGGGAGTTTCAGAGGGCACGTGTGCTTGTGTATGTGTCATGGAGATGGCTGAGTGTGCATATATTTATGTGTGTGTGTGTCATGGGGGAGGTCTGAGTGTGTGTGTGTCATGGAGGTGCGAGATTGTGTGTGTGTCATGGGGGGATGTCATCGAGGGTGTCAATGTGTTTGTGTGACATGGGTGGGTGTTGGGGGATGTGTGTGTGTCTGTCATGGGGGTGTTGGAGTGTGAGTTACGGGATGTGTGAGAGGGACAGGAATGTGTCAGGGAATGTACATGACAGGGGAGCATCAGGATGTGTGTGTGTCACAGATGTGTAGGGATAAGGCTGTGTGTGTGTCATGGTGTGTGTGACAGATGTGTAGGGATAGGGGTGTGTGTGTGTGTGTGTGATGGGGAGGTCAAGGTGTAAGTTTCTATGTCATGGGGGGGGGTGTAGGAGTGTGTGTGTTATGGTAGGGTGTCAGTATATATTTATTTAATAGTATTTAGCTCATGCCTCTCCAGTAGTAATCAAGACGAGTTACAATCAGGTACTGTAGGTATTTCCCTGTCCCCAGAGGACTCACAGTTTAAAGTTGTAACTGAGGCATTGGAGGTTTAAATGACTTGCCCAAGGCTACAAGGAGAGTCATGGGATTCGAACCCTAGTCTTTGTGATCCCATTTTGCTGCCCTAACCAGTAGGCTACTCCATGAATGTGTATGTCATGAAGGTGTCGACTGGTGTGTTTGTGGACATGCAGGCCTCTCTGTCCCTTGTACATTTCTGCCCCTCTGTAGTCACTACCTCTACTACTTGCACTATTTCACCTCTCTCCTCATTTGGCCACTCTCCCTCTTCCACTACTACCCACTTATCAATGCACTCTCCCTTCTTTCCCTGCTGTCATCTTCACTCCCTCCTTCCCCCCTCCCTCTTTGCACTTCACCAGTTTCCATCCTCTCCCTCCACTTTACCTTCTCTGTGAACCTGCACCTGCACACTTTCCTTCCCTCCTCTCTCTAACCTGCTTCTTTTACTTATTCTCTGTCCCTGTTCAGACTCTGTTTTTTCCCTCTAATCCC
The DNA here is from genome assembly GCA_033557465.1 of Ichthyophis bannanicus. NCBI lineage: Eukaryota > Metazoa > Chordata > Amphibia > Gymnophiona > Ichthyophiidae > Ichthyophis > Ichthyophis bannanicus. The sequence goes on along the minus strand of CM066032.1, from coordinate 738,046,773 downwards.
ATCCCATCCACGCCACCCCTTTATCCCTCCCCTATTTCATTCATCTCTAACCATGCCTCTCAACCCTTTCCATTTTCTGAAAGGCCATGACGCAGTGCTCAGGAGGAGCTGGGGACTTTCAGCAGGGCTTCTGGGGCCGCTCTCCTTTCTTTGGCAAGAGCTGGGGATGCCTGCCTGTGCTTTAGAGACCACTCTCCTCTCTTCGCTGTTGGAAGCTGGGGATTCCCGCTAGCTCTCCTGGGGCCACAGTCCTCCCTTGGGTTGGTAGGACCTGGGAATGTCCGCTGGCTTTTGATCTTTGATGCTGCTTTGGGGAACACTTATGCATCTGTTTGTTGGGCAGATTTGCTCGTTAGCTGAAGCCTCAACAATAAGCATTATCATTTCAGTCCTCTGGTATCATGGCCATTTTAAATGACAGGTTATAGAATATTAGTATCAGGTGAGCCATTTTATATTTGAACGCTTTCAGAATTTTGAAAGATCTGCTTTAATTGTTCTGACTCATCAGTGATTTGCTGTAATTGTTCCAAATCACCACAATCAAAAAAGGTTTCCAGTATGCTCATGACACCAAAATTTTCCTCAGTAAAGACAGAGGCAAGACAGCAGAAAAATTAATTATCTATCTCCTTGAATACTTCTTTTACGCATTGATCATCTATCAGTCCAACCAACTCCCTTCATGGGCTTTGTGTTTTGAATGTACTTGGTTAGTATTAATTTTTGTCTTTATAGCAAGATTATTTTCAAAGTCTCTAGGTCTGCCTTATAACCGTTTTTCATCAAACTAGTGCTGCTTCTGCTCATCCCTATTTTCTAAAGATGCTGTTTGGCTTTCATTGTCTCAGCCATCCCATCATTAAACCAGCTGGATGTCTGGCTTTCTTTCACTCTTTTTTAATGCAAGGAAAGCGTAGTTACTCACCTGTAACAGGTGTTCTCCGAGGACAGCAGGAATCAGTCCTCACATATGGGTGACATCGGCACAGACGGAGCTCTTGCGGAAGCATCCCCCCAGCTTTCAAAGAAAGCCTTTGGGAAATGCCACGACGCATGCGTGGTCCTCTTCCTGCCCAAGGGTGCCATCTTGCTCAGTCAGATGACATAGCTAAGAGACAGCAAAAAAATAAAATATGGTAAAGAAGAAACTCCAAGGAGAGGGAGGGTTGTGAGGACTGATTCCTGCTGTCCCTGGAGAAAGCTTAGTTACTCACCTGTAACAGGTAATCTCCGGAAACAGCAGGAATTTAGTCTTCACATATGGGTATTGTTGGTACCGATGGAGCCTGCGCAGAAACACTCCCCAGCATCCAATAGGAAAGCTTTTGGAAACATCTCACAGCGCCTGCATGCTGCCTTCCCGCCTTTCCAACTGTCCCTCTCCAGTTGAGTTTATAGCTGAGACAAAAGAGAGAGGGAGAGAGAAAGAGAGAGAGAGAGAGAGAGAGAGATACAACTCCTAGGGGAGGTGGGCGGGTTGTGAAGACTAAATTCCTGCTGTTCCCGGAGATCACTTGTTACAGGTGAGTAACTATGCTATCTCCAGGAACAAGCAGGAATGTAGTCTTCACATATGGGAAGTTGTTAGGCCTTGTGAAAGAGCTATACTTCCCCCCATGCATCTCTGGCACCCTACCAGGGACGGTGGGTAGGAGTTGATTAAGTCTGAAAAAGGTGTTGAAGAACAGCCTGGCCAAACAAGGCATCCCGGCGGGAATCCTTGTCTAAGCAGTAGTGGGCTGTGAAGGTATGTACCGAAGCCCAAATAGCTGCTCGACAGATGTCGCTGATAGACACAGAGTGAAGATGAGCCATTGAGGCTGCCATGGCTCTCACATTGTGAGCTGTGACATGGCCTTCAAGAGGAAGGTTCATATTCTCATAGGCAAAGGATATGCAACGAGCAATCCAGTTAGATAGAGTCCTTTTGGAAACCGGAAGTCCCAAATGACTAGGATCAAAAGCAACAAAGAGTTGAGAAGATTTTCTATGTTGCTGTGTCCTTTGCAAGTAAAAGACCAAAGCTCTATTACAGTCCAAGGTATGAAGGTTCCTTTCTGCACTGGAGGCATGAGGCCTCGGAAAGAATACAGGAAGGTAAACCGCTTGGTTTAAATGGAAAGGCGAAACCACCTTTGGCATAAAGTGTGGATGACTCCTAAGAACTACCTTATGGTGGAACCTTGTATAAGGAGGATCAGCCACTAATGCTTGCAATTCACTGCTGCGACGTGCTGATGTGATTGCAATGAGAAAGATGACTTTCCAAGAAAGGAATTTCAGAGATGTAGTGGCTAATGGTTCAAAGGGCGGTTTCATGAGCTGCCCGAGCACCATATTTAAGTCCCATCCCACCGGTGGTAGCTTAATGGGAGGCTCGGTAGGCCTCTCATAAATCTCACTATGAGAGGATGAGAGGAAATAGGTTGTCCACTTAGAGGCTTGTAAGAAGCTGCAATAGCACTGAGATGGACTCTTACTAAATTTGAAAAATGAAGGAGATACTCCAGTAATGATTCCAGAGGTATCGCAAGAGGGTTCAGACACTTCTGCGAGCACCATATGGTAAACCTTTTCCACTTAAAGGCATATCAGCGTCTTGTAGAGGGTTTCCTAGAAGCATGAAGGATATCCTTTACCTGTTGGGAAAGGTTAAGATCCTGAAGTTCTAGGCTTTCAGCAACCAGGCCCTGAGATGCAGAAACTGGGGATTCGGATGCAAGAGCATCCTGTCTTCTTGGGAGAGAAGATCTGGAGCGGATCCCAACTCCAGAGGCGTAGCTTGAGAAAGATGCAGGAGCAGAGGGTACCACGTTTGCCGTGGCCAACGTGGAGCTATGAGGATTATATGACCTCTGTCTCTCTGAAGCTTGAATAGGGTTTTGGGGATGAGGGGAATGGGTGGAAAGGCATATAAGAAATCCTGACCCCAGTGGAGGAGGATGGCGTCCCTTGCCTGACAACATGGAGCTGGAATTCTGGAACAGAACCGGGGAAGTTTGGCATTCAGCGGACTTGCAAAGAGGTCTATGTCCGGGATTCCCCAAATCTGAAATATTTGCGCAACCTAGTCTGCATGGAGAGACCATTCGTGTGGAAGCCGAACTCGACTGAGTTTGTCTGCCCAAGAGCTTTGGATGCTTGGAAGATACACCGCAAGGAGATAAATCTGATGCTCTCTGGCGAGGGCCCATAGTCGCAAAGCTTCGTTGCATAGGGACAGAGAGCCTGTTACACCCTGCTTGTTCACACAGAATATAGCTACCTGATTGTCCGTTTGAACTAGGACTGTCTTGTAGCTGAGCTGGGCGTGAAATACTCGAAGAGCAAAGAAGATTGCTCTGAGCTCCAGGAGGTTGATGTGAAGACAGGTCTCCTGTGGAGTCCAGGTACCCTGGGTAGAGAGATCGTGCAGGTGAGCTCCCCATCCCACTTGTGATGCATCTGTTAGGGTGGCTTGGGATAGGGGTTGCTGGAAACGAGACCCCACCAGAAGGTTTCTGGGTGATTGCCACCATTGGAGGGATGAAATAAGACGATTTGAGTTTTTTATTTTGTCCGACAGGCAGCCTGAGGCCTGTGTCCACTGAGTGGATAAAGCCCACTGGGCTGCGAGCATATGGAGGCGAGCATAAGGAACCACATGCATGGTGGCTGCCATGTGGCCTAGGAATTGTAGCATTTCCCGAGCAGTGAGACAAGGTTTGAGCACTGCTTGGGAAGCTAGTTGTACTATGCGAAGACAGCGGGGCTGCAAAAGGAAAGCCCTTGTCTGTCTGGTATCCAGATGAGCTCCTATGAACTCTAGGGACCGAGTGGGAGCAAGATTGGATTTTGGGAGGTTTATGACCAGTCCCAAACACTGAAGGATTCGCATTGTTCGAAACAGAGCAGAGCTGGCTTCTGGCACTGTAGGGGCTCGAATGAGCCAGTCGTCTAAGTAAGGGAAGACTAATATTCCCAGAGTCTTTAAGGACTAGAAAGGGGGACTGTTACTTCTGGAGAGAAATCTGCAACTGTGAGTATATACTTCTGGTAATTTTCTAAAAAGAATTCTTTGTATTAAAGCTACTTAATCTGTGAACCCACTGTTTTTTGTTGGATCAGTTAGGGCCTAGTAGCAGCAATTAAAGTTTGAATTTAAAACACAGAGGAGAGCTTTCTGGTTACATTTCATACCCAGCAGAGAGCTTGTAGTTTAAATTTAATAGTCACTCAGGGCCAAGTAACAGCAAAGTACTTTTAGTTTAAATTTAACACACAGAAGAGAGCTTTCTGGTTAAATTTAGTACCCAGCAGAGAGCTTGTAGTTTAAATTTCATAAGACGTTAGAGCCTAGCAGCAGCTAAGAGCTATAATTTAAATCAAATCAGAATTTAGCTTACCTCAGCAGCACAAGACAGGGTACTGTCTAGCAGCCCTCTTCTAATAAGTGTTATTTCCCACCCTCCCCACCCTCCCCTGGGATAATCATAGCTTTATAGGTACTTACACATCTTAAAAGACAGGAGGTGCTTTCAGGTGAAGCTCATTACCCAAATCAGTCATACACTAAGGACCTGAGATTAATTAAGCTTCAGGTGAACAAGGTATATTAAACGTATTAGGTACAGTTTTATTGGTATAAATACCCATAGCAACCCCTAGTAAGTAAGAACTTAAAGATCTAGACACAAACTTAAAACTAAGATGCAGACAGCAGTCCAGCAGCGGGATGGGGGCTTTCCAGTCTTTTGCATTGAGTGTCACATGTATGATTTTCTCCCAGTTGGTGAGAGGTCTTACGTGTGCACTAGGTGCAAGGAGCTCTTTTCTCTCAGGGAACAAGTCCGTTCTCTAGAGGCTAAAGTAGCAGACTTGGAAAAAATAAGACAGACAGAGAGGTACATAGACGAGACCTACAGGGATATAGTCCTGAAGTCCCACCTCCAGTCTGGCAGCACCCCTGTTGCCATGGAGGAGAGAGGTCACGTGACAGGAGAGCATCACCCTGGTGTGGCAGGAAGTGATCCTGTAACTAGGACCTGTCCTCCAGGTGATGTAAAACCCTCTCGCACCGAGGAAGTTTCTCCAGGGCCATGTGCCCATGAGGGAAGGGTTAGGACAGCCGTTATAGTTGGTGATTCGATCATTAGGCATGTAGATAGCTGGGTGGCTGGTGGACGTGAGGATCGCCTGATAACATATGCCTGCCTGGTGCGAAGGTAGCGGACCTCACGCGCCACCTAGATAAGGTCTTAGATAGTGCTGGGGAGGAGTCTGCTGTCTTGGTACATGTCGGTACCAATGACATAGGAAAATGTGGTAGGGAGGTTCTGGAGGCAAAATTTAGGCTTTTAGGTAGGAAGTTGAAATCCAGAACTTCCAGGGTAGCATTCTCCGAAATGCTTCCTGTTCCACGCGCAGGACCCAAAAGGCAGGCAGAGCTCCGGAGTCTCAATGCGTGGATGAGACAATGGTGCAGAGATGAGGGTTTTGGATTTTTTAGGAACTGGGGAACATTCTGGGGAAAGGAGGGGCTCTTCCGAAGGGATGGGCTTCACCTTAACCAGGATGGAACCAGGCTGCTGGCATTAACCTTTAAAAAGGAGATAGAGCAGCTTTTAAACTAGATATTAGGGGAAAGCCGACAGTCGCCCAAGAGCGGTGGTTCGGAAGAATGTATCCTTGAAGGATACTACCAAAAGCAGAGAGGTTCCACAAAAGAGTAAAGTAGCCCAAATGCCCTCAAGCATGGAGCAGACAGAGCTTAAAGATCCCAATTTACCCATGTCTAACAATAGCCAAATTAACATGAATAAAATACATTCTCTAAAATGCTTGTATGCAAATGCTAGAAGTCTAAAGAATAAGATGGGAGAGTTAGAATATATAGCACTAAATGAAAGGTTAGATATGATTGGAATATCAGAGATATGGTGGAAGGAGGACAACCAGTGGGACACTGTGATACCTGGGTACAAACTATATCGTAATGATAGAGCTGATCAAATTGGTGGAGGGGTTGCGCTCTATGTTAGAGAGGGCATTGACTCAGAAAGGACTAAAGTTTTGCAGGAAACAAAATCTGCTGTAGAATCTATATGGATTGAAATTCCATATAAAAGGGGGAAGGCGATGGCAGTGGGGGTGTACTATCGAGCACCTGGCCAGAATGACCAAATGGATGATGAAATGCTCAAAGAAATCAAGGAAGCTAACAAAAGTTACAGCGCAGTAATAATAATGGGTGATTTCAATTACCCCGGTATCGACTGGGTCAGTGTCACGTCAGGACATGCTAGGGAGATAAAGTTCCTAGATGAAATAAATGACTGCTTCTTGGAGCAGCTGGTTCATGAACCGACCAGAGGGGAAGCCATATTAGACCTAGTCCTTAGTGGAACACCAGATCTAGTGCAAGAGATAAGGGTGTTGGGGCCACTTGGCAATAGTGATCATAGCATGATCGCCTTTGATTTAATTAGTGGAGAAGGGATAGTAAGGAAATCCACAGTACTACCTTTTAACTTTCGAAACTAAAAGGAGCAGTTGCAAAGGTTAAAGACGTACATCAAGCTTGGGTGTTGTTGAAAAATACTATCTTGGAAGCCCAGACCAGCTGTATTCCACACTTTAAGAAAAGTGGAAGGAAGTCCAAAAAACTGCCAGCGTGGTTTAAAAGTGAGGTCAGAGAGGCTGTTGTTGCCAAAAAAGCATCTTTCAGGAAATAGAAAAAAGAGCCAAACGACGAAACCTGGAAACAGCACAAGCACTGGCAAGTCAAATGCAAGGCATTGATAAGGCAGGCAAAGAGAGAATTTGAGAAGAAGCTTGCTGCGGAAGCAAAAACGCGAAATAAAGACCTTTTCAAGTACATTCGTAGCAAAAAACCTGTGAGAGAGTCAGTTGGTCCATTAGATGATAAAGGGGTTAAAGGAGCACTAAGAGGCAACAAGGCAATAGCGGAGAGACTGAATGAATTCTTTGCTTCGGTCTTTACTGAGGAAGATGTAGGGATGTTACCCATGACTGAAGTGGTATTTAAAGGTGCAGAAGAATTGAAGGAAATATCGATACATCGGGAAGATGTCTTACAACTATTAGATAAACTGAAGAGTAGCAAATCACCTGGGCCGGATGGTATACATCCAAGGGTGTTGAAAGTACTGAAATATGAGATTGTAGACCTGCTATCAGTAATCTGTGAACTATCATTAAAATCATCTCTAATACCTGAAGATTGGAGGATCGCCAATGTAACACCAATTTTTAAAAAGGGTTCCAGGGGTGATCCGGGAAACTACAGACCGGTGAGCCCGACGTCAGTACCGGGAAAAATGGTAGAAACCATCATAAAGAATAAAATTACTCAGCATGTAGATAGTCATGACCTAATGGGAGACAGCCAACATGGCTTTAGACAAGGAAGATCTTGTCTTACTAATCTTTTATGTTTTTTTGAAGGAGTGAATAAACAGGTGGACAAAGGTGAGTCGGTTGATATTGTGTATCTGGACTTTCAGAAAGCCTTTGACAAGGTCCCTCATCAGAGACTTTTGGCAAAACTAAAGAGTCATGGGATAGGAGGCAGTTTACTATTGTGGATCAGGAACTGGTTAAAAGATAGAAAGCAGAGGGTAGGGCTAAATGGCCAATTTTCCCAATGGAGAAAGGTGAATAGTGGTGTACCCCAGGGATCTGTGCTGGGTCCGCTGCTTTTTGACATATTCATAAATGACCTGGAAAGTGAAATAACGAGTGAGGTTATCAAATTTGCAGATGACACAAAACTATTTAAAGTTGTTAAAACCCAAGAGGATTGTGAAAAATTGCAAGAGGAACTTGATAAATTGGAAGACTGGGCATCAAAATGGCAGATGAAATTTAATGTGGACAAGTGCAAGGTTATGCACCTAGGGAAGAACAACCCAAACTATGGTTACACGATGCAAGGTTCCACATTAGGAACCGCCACCCAGGAAAATGATTTAGGCGTCATTGTGGATACCATGTTAAAACCCTCGGCCCAGTGTGCAGCGGCGGCCAAGGCAGTAAATAGAATGCTAGGTATGATAAGGAAAGGAATGGAAAATAAAACAAAAGATATTATAATGCCTCTATATCGTTCCATGGTGAGACCGCACCTTGAATATTGTGTGCAATTCTGGTCGCCGTATCTTAAAAAGGATATAGCGATTTTAGAAAAGGTACAGAGAAGAGCCACCAAAATGGTAAAGGGGATGGAAGGATACTCCTATGAAGAAAGGCTAAAAAGGTTAGGGCTCTTTAACCTTGAAAAGAGACGGTTGAAGGGAGATATGATAGAAGTCTATAAATTAATGAACGGAGTGGAACGGGTAAACGTAGATCGATTGTTTACCTTATCAGAATATAGAAAGACTAGGGGACATGCAATGAAGCTACAGGGTAAACTATTTAAGACTAATAAAAGAAAATATTTTTTCACTCAACGTGTAATCAAACTCTGGAATTTGTTACCGGAGGATGTAGTAAAGGCTGTTAGTGTAGCTGGGTTTAAAAAAGGTTTGGACAAGTTCCTGGAGGAAAGGTCCATAAACCATTATTAAGAAGTGACCGAAGATATCAATGCTTGACCCAGTACAAGCATTGTGGAACTTGTGTCTCTTGGGGAAACTGCTAGGTACATATGACCTAGATTGGCCACTGTTGGAAACAGAATACTGGGCTTGATGGACCTTGGTCTGACCCAGTATGGCATATCTTATGTTCTTATGAGTGCGGAGAAATGCTGCTACCACAGCCATGCATTTTGTGAACACTCTTGGCGCAGACGTCAGGCCAAAGGGAAGAACCTTGTATTGGTAGTGCTTTCCTTAAAACAGGAATTGGAGGAATCTCCTGTGATTTGGATGGATGAGAATATGAGTATATGCATCCTTGAGATCTAGAGAACAAAGCCTACCCTGACTTTGAAGGTATGGCAGCAGAGTTCCTAGAGAGATCATTTTGAACTTCTCTCGGAACAAATATTTGTTCAATTCTCTGAGGTCTAAAATGGGTCTGTGTCCCCCTGTTTTCTTTGGAATAAGGAAATAGGAGGAGTAGAACCCTGATGGGGAATGGGTACTTCCTCTATTGCTCCTTGAGCAAGGAGCATTGTGACTTCTTGACCTAAGAGACTGTAGAGAGAGGTCTGAGAATTGAACTGTCTTACAATTGTAGGAGGGGGCATGCTGTAAAAATAAAGCTTGTACCCCTCTCGTACAATGGATAGAGTCCAATTTTCTGCTGTTATTTGGTACCATCTGTGGGCAAAATGACATAACCTGCCTGGGATGGTCAAGGGTTCTGGACTGTTCAAAGGCAGGAAGGCAAAGTTCTCTAGGGAGGAGTCAAAGCCCGTGAGGAGGCTGAGCATGCTGAGGTTTTGCAGCTTTTGGCTTCATTTGTTGTCCAGGTTGTTGCTGTTGTCCCTTTTGGACAGTCTGACCTGGACGGTGTCCCTGTTGGGTATAGGAAAGATAAAACCTCTTTTTCTTATTGAAAAATGGTTTCTTAGAGGATTTTTTCCTTGCAGGATCGGCTGTAGATTTGGACAATCTATCCAAGGTGATATTGTCAGCATCTATCTCATTAGCCTTCTCCTGCCAATTCTTGCCAAAGAGATTTTCTCCTGTGCAAGGAATGTTTCCTAATTTATCCTGTACCCAAATTTCCAAGTCAGATGCCTGAAGCCAGGCTATCTGACGTGCACCAATGGCAATAGCCGAGGTTCTGCTTATGCACTCAAAACAGTCAAAGGCTGCACAATTTACAAACTTGGAAACATCCTGAGCATGTTTGACTAGAGTAAGATAGTCTTGCCTTTTGTCATCAGGAAGGAGGGGGGCTCATAAGCTCCAAGTCTCCTGTGACCTTTAAGGAACATTCCCATATACAAGATATAGGAACTGATCCTAGCTGAGAGCATGGAAGCTTGGAAGCATCAACGCCCAAAGGCATCAAGAGTCCTACATTCATGACCTGGAGGATTGGATGCATGTCTTTGCACTTTTCATCCTTCTCATGGCTGATTCCACCACCATTGAATGGCGTGGTAATTGAGTTTTTTGAATGCCAGGTATGAACTGAAGACCAGGTGGCAGCCCAGCAGATGTCCACCATCGGGACAGAGCGCAAGTTTGCCAATGAGGCTGTCATGGCCCTGACATGGTGCGCCATGACGCGGACTTCCAGCGGGAGCCTCGCTTGCTCATAAGTGAGGGCGATACAATCTGCCACCCATGTGGACAGCATAGGTTTTGTCACCACCTTCCCCAGCCTACTGGGGTCGTAGGAGATGAAAAGCTGAGAAGCTTTTCAGTGGCCCTGAGTGCATTGGATATAGGACAAGGTCCTCTTACAGTCAAAGGTGTGAAGGACCATCTCCGCTGAACTGGAGTGAGGTCTTGGAAAGAAGGTAGGAGGACCACTTCCTGGTTGAGATGGAAGAGCGACACTACCTTCGGCAGGAATTTGGGGTGCATACGAAGCATCACTCTGTTCTTGTAGAACGTGGTATAAGGTGCCTCCACCACAAGGGCCTGGAGCTCGCTAACTCTACGAGAGGAGGTGAGCGCAACCAGGAAAGCCACCTTCCAAGAGAGGTAGCAAAGGTGGTAGGTAGCTAGAGGCTGGAAGGGTGGGCAAATGAGCTGACCCAGCACTATGTTGAGGTCCCATTTGGTTGCCAGAGGGCAAACCGGGGGCTTCGATAAGAGAAGGCTCTGAAGGAAACATGTCACCAACAGTTGGACAGAGAGGGGCTTACCATCCACCGGATGGTAGTCCGCTGCCAGGGTACTCAGGTGCACTGGGACGGAATTAGACTTGAGCCCAGACAGAGAGGTGGAGAAGGTACTGAACACCAGAGCCACCAGGCAGGAGAAAGGATCAGCCCCGTGTTTGGTGCACCAAACAGAGAACCTGCACCATTTGAGAGTGTAAGCCTTCCTAGTAGAGGACTTGCGAGAGGCCAGCAGAATGACCTCCACCTCGACTGTAAGGTTGAAAGGAGCCAGAGTCACCCTGGCTGTCAGTGACAGAGACCCCAAGTTGGGGTGCAGGAGAGAGCCCCCCTCCTGGGGGATGGGGGCCTCCACCATCAGCTGTAGAAGCAGCAGGAATCACGACTGCCTGGGCCACAGATGAGCTATCAAGATGAGCGAGGCCCTGTTGCGGAAGGTCCTGAACAAGGTTTTGGCGATCAGTGGCATCGGAGGGAAGGCATACATGAGGTCTTCCGACCACAAGACTAGGAATGCGTCCGCTAACACCCTGGAGGGATGGGCCTGCCGGATGCAGAAGCGAGGCAACTGAAAGTTGTCCGGGCTGATGAACAGGTCCATCATGGGTTCCTCTCAGAGCCATAAAAGCCAAATGGCCACTCTGAGGTTCAGCTGTCATTCGTGCAGCTGGAGAACCCTGCTGAGTCTGTCGGCCAGCAGGTTGTCCTGATCTGGCAGGTACACTGCTCATAGGATATCCTGTTGGATTGCGTACGAGCAGAGGAGCAGCGCCTCCTGACAAAGGGCATGAGACCCAGTGCCCCCCTGCTTGTTCATGTAGAACATCGTTACCTGGCTGGTGAGAGAAGACCCTCAGGGTTAGGTGTATGGCTCGGAGCTCCAGGAGGTTGATCTGCTCGGAGCTCTCGTCTGGCGACAAGTTGCCCTGAGTGCGGAGATCTCCTCAGTGGGCTCCCCAGTGGAGCAGTGGTCTGTGGTGAGGAGCCTCAGTGGCTTGGACCCTCAGTGGCTTGGTGCCAGAAAGGGCATGCTCGCCTCGAGATGCTGGGGCGACTGCCACCAGAACAGGGAGTCTGCCAACTGGCGGGTCATTGAAACTCTGTCACGGAGGCAGCTTGTGGCATCAGACCACTGGTCCGGAGACACCACTGCGCTGTCCCTCATGTGGAGGCGAGCGTCTGGGGTGACGTGGACCGTGGAGGCCATGTGTCCAAGGAGGCGCAGAAAAAGCCAGGCGGGCACCGAGGGATGACACTATGTCCTGAGATAGAGACCTGAGATATCGGCTCGGTCCCTGGGCAAGAAGGCCTTCGAGTGGAGAGTGTCAATCTTTGCACCGATGAACTCCAGGCACCGAGTCGGGAGGAGGTGGGACTTGGGGTAGTTTATGACGAAGCCCAAATGTTGCAGAACCTGGATGGTGCGCGTGGTGGCCTGCTGCACCTCGGAGACAGTGCCTCCCTTTATGAGCCAGTTGTCCAGGTAGGGAAAGACAAAGACCCCCTGGAGTTGGAGGAAGGCGGCCACAACTGCCAGGCATTTTGTGAAGACTCTTGGGGCAGAGGCTAGGCCGAAGGGAAGCACCATGTATTGAAACTGCCTGCCCCCTACTACGAACCACAGGTACTGCCTGTGGTTGGGGTGGATGAAGATGTGGGTATAAGCATCCTTGAGGTCTAAGGAGCATAGCCAATCTCCCTGCTCTATGGAAGCAATGTTCCAAGGGAGAGCATCTTGAACTTCTCCCTCACCAGGAATTTGTTGAGGTTGCACAGGTCGAGGATGGGCCTTAGGCCCCTTGTCCTCTTTGGCATGAGGAAGTATCTGAAGTAGAACCCCTTGCCCTTGAGGTGGTAGGGCACCAGTTCCAGCACCTTGTCCTCGAGAAGACCTGCCAACTCCTTCATAAAAAGGTCCCGGTGGAGGGGAGACCTGAGGGGCTCTCCCGAGAAATAAGGAGTAGGTGTCCAAGTCAGGTGGCGGAGGTAATCCTCCCTGACTACCTTTAGTGCCCAGGAATCGGTGGTGGTGGTCACTCACCTTGGGCATAGAGGGCCAGACATCCCCCTGTGGGCTGCTGATCTCCTTGGGGTAGAGAGGCTATGCTCAAGGAGTTAAAAGCTTCCCCCCTTGCTGGGCCGGTGCCTGGGGTTTTGGAGTCTTCTGCTTACGCGAGCCATGCCAAAGTCCCTTGGCCTGCTGATCCTGTTGGGGAGCCGGGGAGACCTGAAAAGGTGGGTAGTTTCGGTAAGCAGCCCCCTTCCTCGAGTAAAAGGACTTTTTACCCGGGCCCTTCCATCGGGGAGGGGCAGTGGTCTTCTTAGAGAGCCTGGTCCTCGTCATGAACTCGGTCTCCAGCTTGGCAGCCTTGTTGGTCATGGGTTTGCCAAAGAGGTTCTCTCCTTGGCATGGGACATCGACCAATTTGTTCTGGCCGGGTTGTGGTCTGGCCCAAGGCAGTGAAGACAGCAGTCGTGTGTGTCGGTCAAAGACATGATTTTAGAGCACCGATCACACTCCTTAAAGCCATTGGTAGACATAGGGGGACAAAGTACCCCTGCGTGGTCAAAGACCCTCTGGGCCGCCAGCAGGAGAAAAAAGGTTGTGAAGACGCCAGAAAAGAAAATAACAAAAGACTACAAAAATTAAACCGAACTTGATGCCAAGGCACCGAGGTTGGTAGGCGGGAAGAGTACCGATGCAATACCGGAGGCGAGTGTAAAACTCAGAGAGAAAAAGAATCAACTTTTCCGGGGACAAGCCAGACAATGTCTGAAGGGCTCCGCAGAAAAAAGGAGACTGAGCAAGGTGGCACCCTTGGGCAGGAAGGGGACCAAGCATGCATGGTGCCATCTCCCAAAGGCTTTCTTTGAAAGTTGGGGGAATGCTTCCACGAGGGCTCCGTCAGTGCTGACGTCACCCATATGTGAGGACTGACTTCCTGCTTGTTCCTGGAGAATATATTTTATCTGAGTTGCCAAAATGGTCTTTTAAAATGATGTGTACACCCCACGTAAACTTTTGAAACCTGGCAGATGCACCTCTAAGTTGTTTTTCTCATTAATTGCCTCATTTTATCATGGTCTTGCTTTTTAAGATTAAATGCTACAGTAGTAGTTTTTGTGTGTGTTGTCCTTCCAATAATAGCAAATTTGATTGTACTATGATCACTACTGCCTAGCGGCCCCAGTAACCATTACCTCTTGCATCAGGTCCTGCATACCAGAAAGGACTAGATCAAAGTAGTTTTCCCTCTTATCAGTTCCAGGACCAACAGCTCTATGAAGCAGTCATTTATAGCATCTACAAACTTTACCTCCTTAGCATGTCCTAAGAGATATTTATTCAGTGAATATTAGGGTAACAGAATGCTCCCATTACTATTGTCTTAGCATTTCATTGTCTCTTCATCCTGTCCAGATGGATGATAGTCTTTATCCCCTATCACTATCAGGCTGATGCAGAAAGACCAGCAGGCTCTTTGCAAGCAGATAATGCACAAGTACCACTATGCCAAATGCAGATAAGAGATTGATTTGTGCTTAAACAGAAAAAAAAGGTATGTGCACACAGCAACGCCAAGCATACTTAAATGAGCTGCGTATATTAAAATGAAGTGCTAATAAGGTCTGCACCCAATGCAAAAAAACACAGAGGATTACATAACCAGGTGCAAAGTTCAGGAGCGCCATTATCTCTACGCCTGGTCCAAGGTGACTTAAAAATCTTGTATGTGTAGGCAAAGACTGTTTCACCATATTATAGAGTGGGTGCCATCAGGCTGTTACTGGCTTTGCTAATGATGAAAGAACCTGCATGTCCTATGTCATAACATGATCGTCTGACATTTACACGCATGCGCACATGCCTGTATGTAGCGAGTCTATTGTTTGCACATGCGTTGGCTCTCCTCCTTTCAACTTTATGCCGAAGTTTTGTGTGCAGCTCATTTGCATATATACCTCTGCTGCATACTGGCACTTAAGTTTCACGCTATTGGTGCACTACAAAAACACATACACTGCTAATAGGGTGTGACTTCAGTGCTGGCTTTCTGCATCGTCCCGTATGTTCTTCCATTTTGCACACAGAATTTCTATCCATAAAGATTCACACTGCTTTTGTTTCAACCAGGTCTTTTTATCATGTTACATGCTGTGCCATCCTTAACATACAGCATCACCCCTCCACCAATTTTATCCACTCTATCATGTTGCTATAATTAGTACCCCAGTATTATAATGTCCCATTGGTTGTCCTTCCGCTAGGTTTCTCAGATGCCCATGAAGTCTACCTCCTCATTTACTGCTACAGATACGGCTCAGAGTAATGTGTTTGTTTTCCCCCAAGATCTAATTTAAAAGCTGCTCTATCTCCTTTTCATGCAAAATAGATGGAATACTACGAGTTCCCTCCACCATCCACTATCGTTGTTTGTCGGGCATAAACCAAACGAGAGACAGAACCACTCTGTCACTCACATACATGCCCCTTTTTTTGATTAATCAGAGATCATTTTATACGTGGTTTAAAAACCAACAATAAGAGCAAATCACACTTATCTTATCCACCGCACGACGTGCACGTTTCGGGGCTGCCGCCCCTGTATCAAGTGCATCCAAGGAAAATGCAGTGTGTGTGCCCACCTATACGTAACCAATAAAAAACGCCGACTTGATGGCCGGTAAAGTGGAGGATAATTTCTCAGGATTGGCTGACGTAAACCACGCCTAGTTGCTCAGAACCAATCACCAGAAGGGAAACTCAACCAAAACGAGGATCCCTGCAGTGAAAGGTGGAATAACAAAATGTCAAAGTCCCAACCAGTCAATGTCCCGATTAAGGCCACCCGGAGCGACTGTGTGTAAGTTAAAGATCCAACGTTGTTCCATTCTACGTAATCGAGGGAACTCCGGTTTCTTGTCACCCCTTATCCTAAAATACCGGTAATTTATTTTGTACCAAAAATTCATAAATCTATGGTCGACCCGCTGGGCCGTCCCATAATTTCGTGTAGGGGATCGATTTTGGAACCGCTGTCAAAATTTTGTGATGTGTTTCTACGGAAGGAGGCCACTCAGGTTAGATCATTTATCTGGGATTCCACACATTTTTTGTCTTGTCTTCAACAATTGGTTCTACTGCCTTCTGAGGTTTACATTGTAGCTTTGGATGTCGTCTCCTTGTACACGAACGTGGATCAGGAGGAATCCTTGACTCTTCTCCAATCAAAATTTCAGTATATTCCAGAGCGTGTCCCCAAGGCTTTTTTGTTGGAATTGGCATCTTTGGTACTCACTCGTAGTTACTTCCTATTTGAGGGGGAGTTTTTTCAACAAATTCATGGGATAGCAATGGGGGCCACAGTGGCGCCCTCGGTTGCTACGTTGTACATGGCAGATATTGAGGAACGTTATATCTATCCCTCTCAGTATTTTGACGTGGCCATATGGAAACGTTTTCTGGATGACATCTTCTTTGTTTGGACATCTGATGCCGCCTCCTTGAACGAGTTTATTACTTGGCTTGGGACTCTAAAACCTCGTATCCAATTCACTGCTCATATTGCCTTGGAACGCCTGGACTTTCTGGATATGGTGGTTTACCGGGAGGGTACTTTGTTGTCGACAACATTTTAGAGAAAACCGGTTCAGCGAAACTGTTTATTGAAATACAGTAGTTTCCATCCGGAACCTCTTCGGAATGGTTTACCATATGGTCAATTTTTAAGGATTCGACGTCTATGTACATCTATTGCTCAGTTTAAATTTCATGCGGTGGATTTGTGGAACCGTCTTATGGATAGAGGTTATCCTAAATCAGTAGTCTCCCGTGCTTACCGTAGAGCTTTATACTCCCATAGGGAATGTTTTTTGGATGCAGATATATCTGCATTACCAGCAGTTAGAAAACCCGGTGATGATTTCACCGAAGCTTCTGCTGACATGCTGACTGGTATATTACCGTATATGTGTCATTCACGAGAAGTGACTCGTATTCTTAAGAAACATTGGCCAATTCTTTCCTTAAACCCTTGCTTCAACAAGCCCTTACGGATTACGTTCTCTTGGGGACGTAACCTATGGGATCGGCTGGTGAAATCCGCAACGTTGGCAGATAGACCAGTTTGTCCGGGCACCAGATCGGGATTTCATTCAGCATGCAATAATTGTGCATATTGTTCCACTACTATTTCTGGATCTTCCTGGTCTGACTTATCATCTCACCGACGATTTTTTTGACGGTGGCAGACTTCCTGTACGTCTCAGTTTGTGGTTTATTTTCTGGAATGCCCTTGCCCCTTGCAATATATCGGGAGCACCACCCGGTTCGTTAAGATCCGTTTGGGGGAGCATGCCTCACGCTTCCGTCAGAAGGTTTTGACAGCCCCAATGGTGAAACACTGCTTGGATTTGCATCACTCTTTTGATGAGTTGAAATGGACTGTGATAGATCACGTTCCCCTGGACCCCCAGGGAGGGGATCGTACTGCAAGACTACGTAGAATGGAACAACGTTGGATCTTTAACTTACACACAGTCGCTCCGGGTGGCCTTAATCGGGACATTGACTGGTTGGGACTTTGACATTTTGTTATTCCACCTTTCACTGCAGGGATCCTCGTTTTGGTTGAGTTTCCCTTCTGGTGATTGGTTCTGAGCAACTAGGCATGGTTTACGTCAGCCAATCCTGAGAAATTATCCTCCACTTTACCGGCCATCAAGTCGGCGTTTTTTATTGGTTACGTATAGGTGGGCACACACACTGCATTTTCCTTGGAGGAACTTGATACAGGGGCGGCAGCCCCGAAACGTGCACGTCGTGCGGTGGATAAGATAAGTGTGATTTGCTCTTATTGTTGGTTTTTAAACCACGTATAAAATGATCTCTGATTAATCAAAAAAAGGGGCATGTACTACTATATGTGAGTGACAGAGTGGTTCTGTCTCTCGTTTGGTTTATGCCCGACAAACTACGATAGTGGATGGTGGAGAGAACTCGTAGTATTCCATCTATTTTTCATGGTTCTATATTTGAATACTATTTTTCGGGTGTTTGACATTTCTTCGGCTATCTCCTTTTCAGACATTAGCACCAGCAGTCTGGTTAGACCCTGTTCTAGTGGAGCCCATGCTTTCACAGTAAGCTCTCTGGTTCCTAACAAATCTAAATACCTCTCCCCTGCACCATTATTTCATCCATGCATTGAGAGTGGAGCTTTTCCTGCCTCTGGGGTCTAACATGGTTAATGTCGATGAATAGCTCCAACATACACTGCTATACACCCCAATGCTCACCGCTTTGCATCAGGGTGTGTCATGGGCATTCTGGGGTGTGTCGTGGGTGGCGCTAGTAGATAACTATGTAGAGCCAAAATTGCACCACTACCCGGTTAGCTACTGTGGGTAAAAGATAGACTAGCTTTTGCTGTGCCTATCTTTTATCCATGGGAACTAACCAGGCAGCAGTGCAATATTGCCGCTACCCAGTTAGCTTCTGCGGCTCCGGAGCATGTGCGGTGACCTTGGATATTCAATGCTGGGGCTGCATATGACCCCGGCATTGGAGATCTGGGGTTAAGGTTCAGCACCCATGGCTAAGTGCTATATTCACACCTAGCTGCCAGCATTGAATATCGGGCCCTATATTTAGATTCCGGAAACTCTCTCCTGAACTTTCCTATTTCCCTCTTCTTCATCTGGAAAATACATATTTAAGTCCTTAAGTCTAATCTCATGGGGTTTTTGGTCTAGACTGTGCACCATTTTGCTAACCCTCCTCAAGACTATCTAGCATATAAATATTTATTGCTCTGGAAACGTGGCCTCTAAACTGGAAACTATACTGCAGATGAGGTCTCAATGATTTGTACAATTCTAATATCATTATTCTTCTTGCTAACCTTTTCCCAGTGTATTCTAGTATCTCTCTAGCTTTCTCCTCCTTGCTGCAGTTTTGCCAGCTTGAGATCATCAAATATGATCAGTCCAGATTCTTCTTCTATTTGTGCACATCATCACCTCACACCACAATTGTACACCGATTCAGCATAGTTACTCACCTGTAACAGGTGTTCTCCAGGGACAGCAGGAATCAGTCCTCATATATGGGTGATGCCAACAGTGCCCTTGCGGAAGCATCTCCCCAGCTTTCAAAGAAAGCCTTTGGAAGATGCCACCATGCATGCGTGGTCCCCTTCCCACCCAAGGGTGCCATTTTGCTCAATCAGATGACACAGCTAGAGCCGACAAAAGAAGATGGCCAAAAATGAACAGCAACTCCAAGGGGAGGAGGGAGGGTTGTGAGGACTAATTCCTACTGTCCCTGGAGAACACCTGTTACAGATGAGTAACTATGCTTTCTCCAGGAACAAGCAGGAAGTCAGTCCTCACATACGGCACTCACTAGCTACAGGCTACTGAGGACCTGTAGAAAAAAACATGGCTCAGCCGTGAGCAGCCATAAGTGAATCTGAGAATAGACTAGAAAGACCCCAGTGTCCAGGGAGAACCATAGCTTCGGTAGCCTGAACAAGAAAGGTCGGAGGGCAGAAGTTGCCTAAACCTCGAACAGATTATGGAGTACAGTCTGGCCGAAGGCACTGTCCTGTCAGGACACCCTCTTCAGGCTATAGTGAGCTGCAAAAGTGTGAACGGAGAACCAGGTGGCAGCAAGGCAGATGTCTGCCAAAGGGACAGAGCGCAGCCTTGCAACTGAGGTTGCAATGGCTTGGACGTTGCGTGCCATGACTCGGCACGCCAACGATAGCCCAACCTGATCATGGGCAAAGGTGATACAGTCCGCCACCCAGGTGGACAGGGTCCACTTGGTAATCGCCTTCCCCAGGTGACTGTGGTTGCAGGAAACAAAAAGCTGTGAGGCTCTGCAGTGGCCCTGAGCACGCTGCAGGTAGAAGGAAAGGGCCCTTTTGCAGTCCAAAGTGTGGAGAACGACTGATGCCCTGTTGGTGTGGGGCTGTGGAAACAAGGTAGGGAGTACCACCTCCTGGGTGAAGTGAAATTCAGATACCACCTTTGGAAGAAATTTAGGGTGGGTGCAGAGCATGATCCTGTTCTTGTAGAACCTGGTGTAAGGTGGCTCGGCCACCTAGGCCTGAAGCTCACTGACTCTGCAAGCAGAGGCGAGTGCCACCAGGAAGGTCACCTTCCAGAACAGGTAACGCAAATGGCATGTAGCAAAGGGTTCAAAGGGTGGCTTGGTGAGCTGTGCCAGGACCACATTGAGATCCCATTCCTCCAGAGGCTGTCAGATGGGAGGCTTGGTGAGCAGCAAGCCCCACATGAATCGTATAATGAGGGGCTGCACTGAAAGAGTGATGATTCATGGAGCGTGCGCTCAGGTGTACCCTGATGGAGTAGAACTTAAGTCCGGACTGTAAGAGGTCAAGCAAATACTGCAACACCGAGGGTACCAGGCAGGAGAATGATCAAGCCGTTGCTCCATGCACCATACTGAGAACCTGTGCCACTTGAAGGCTTAGGCCCGTCTCTTTTTTCAGGGGGAAAAGACAAACGTCTGAAGGACTCCAAGAAAAAGGGAAACTGAGCAAGATAGCACCCTTGGGCAGGAAGGGGACCCCACATATGTGGTGGCATCTTCCAAAGGCTTTCTTTGGAAGCTGGGGAGATGCCTTTGTGGGGGCTCCGTTGGCATCAACGTCACCCATATGTGAGAACTGACTTCCTGGTTGTTCCAGGAGAAAGCGTAGTTACTCACCTGTAACATGTGTTCTCCAGGGACAGCAGGAATCAGTCCTCACATATGGGTCACGTCAGCACTGACTGAGCCCGCACGGAGCATTTCTCCAGCTTTCAAAGAAAGCCTTTGGGAATGCCACCATGCATGCGTGGTCCCCTTCCCGTCTAAAGGTGCCATCTTACTCAGTTAGGTGCCATAGCTATAGCCCTCCAAGAAGATGGCAAAAATATACAGCAACTCCAAGAGGAGGAGGGACGGTTGTGAGGACTGATTCCTGCTATTCCTGGAGAACAACTGTTACAGGTGAGTAACTACGCTTTCTCCAGGAACAAGCAGGAAGTCAGTCCTCAGATATGGGATTCCCTAGCTGCAGGCTACCGAGAACTTGCAGAAAAAGCACAGCATCGCTGTGAGCAGTTGCCAGTGAAAGCCAAAGGCAGCCCAAGGACCTCGGGTCCATGGATGGCCACACTCCTGGTAGCTAGAACAAGAAGGGTCGGAGGGCAGAAGTTGCCTAAACCCTGAACAGATTACGGAGTACAGCTTGGCTGAAGGCGGCGTCCTGATGGGACTCCCTCTCCAGGCAGTAATGCACCACGAAGGTGTGAGTGGAGAACCAGGTGGCAGCCCTGCAGATGTCTGCTAGTGGCACAGAGCGCAGACTAGAGACCGACGTTGCCACTGCTCGGACATTGTGAGCCATGACTCGGGGTTCCAGGGGAAACCCGGCCTGGGCCTGGTCAAAGGCGATGCAGTCCACCACCCAGATGGACAAGTTATGCTTGATGACCGCCAGCCCCAGACGGCTAGGATAGAAGGAAACAAAGAGCTGCCCGGACCTGCGGTGGTCCTGAGTCCACTGAAGGTAGAAAGAGAGAGCCCTCTTGCAATCCAGAGTGTGGAGAATTGCCGATGCCCAGTTGGTGTGGGGCTTCGGGAAAAAAGTGGGCAGCATTATTTCTTGATTGAGATGAAAATCAGAGACAACCTTCGGAAGGAACTTGGGGTGAGTCCGCAGGACCACCCGGTTCCTATAGAACCTCATGTACGGTGCCTCGGCCCTCAGCGCCTGGAGTTCACTGACTCTCCGGGCGGAGGTGAGAGTTATCAAGAAGGCCACTTTCCACAACAGGTGCCGCAGCGAGCAAGTAGCCATGGGCTCAAAGGGCGGCTTGGTCAGCTGCATGAAGACCACATTGAGGTCCCATTCTGCTGGAGGGCGGCGGGTAGGGGGCTTGGAAAGAAGCAGGCCTTGCATGAAACGAGACACAAGCGGTTGCCCCGAAAGAGGTTTGCCCTCAATGGGGTGGTGGTTCGCTGAGATGGCACTCAGGTGAACCCTGATCGAGTTAGACTTCAGCCCAGACTGCGAGAGAGGGAGCAGGTACTGCAAGACCAAACTGGTAGGGCATGAAAATGGGTCAGCTCGGAGCTACGTGCACCACACTGAGAACCGACGCCACTTGAAGGCGTAAGCTTGTCTGGTTGAGTCCTTTCGTGAGGCCAAAAGAATGTCCTCGAACTCCTTCGGGAGATGGTAGGAGGCTAGAGCGACCTGCTCAGCTGCCAAGCTTTGAGGGACAGGGACCTAAGGTTGGGGCGAAGAAGCAGACCCTCCTCCTGCATCAGCGGCTCCGGTGAGAACCCGAGCAGGACCGGGGGCTCCATCGAGAGACGCAGCAGCAGGGGAAAACAAGGCTGCCTGGGCCACCTCGGGGCTATGAGAATCATCAAGGCCCTGTCCCGCTGGACCTTGAGAAGAGTCCAGGCAATGAGGGGGGTGAGGGGGGAGGCATACAGCAGACTCGTTTCCCATGAGATGAGGAAGGCATCGGGGGCCCCCCTACCTGGGTGTAGGAGGGGACTGCAGAACCAAGGAAGCTGCGAGTTTGCCAGAGTGGCAAAGAGGTCCAGGTCTGGAGTCCCCCAATGCTGGAAGAGTCGCTGCGCCATTCAGGGACACAGGCACCACTCGTGCAGCCGGAGGACTCTGCTGAGCTGGTACGCCAATGCACTGTCCTGACCCGGGAGGTAAGTGGCCCGGACAGTCATGCCCTGGTGCACAGGGTTGTCACCTCTGAATAGAGGCTGTAGGAGCCGGTAGCCCCCTGTTTGTTCACAAAGAACATTGTGACCTGGTTGTCTGTCTGGACCAGCACCGCTTGGTGCTGCAAGCGGTCCCTGAAAACACTGAGCGCGCGGCAAATAGCCCGGAGCTCCAGCAGGTTGATCTGCTGCCAGGACTCCTCGGGAGACCAAGTTCCTTGAGTGCGTCGTCCCTCACAGTGGGCTCCCCAGCCCACCAGGGAGGCATCCGTGGTCAAGCCCACCCGATGCGCTGGGGCTTAGAATGGAATGCCGCTTAGCAGGTTCCGAAACTCCTGCCACCAAGCAGAGACTCCGCTGCACTGGAAGAGACCGAGATGGGGTCTCAGAGGCGGCCGGTCGACTGCACCCATTGCGCTCAGAGGCACCACTGCATTGCCCGCATGTTGAGATGGGCATTGGGCACGACATGGACCGTGGAGGCCATGTGGCCGAGAATGCAAAGCATTGTCTGGGCTGGTATGGCACCGCACCTCGGATGCCAGGGACACGAGGTGGTCCGTCCTGTCCTGAGGAAGAAAAGCCATGGCCCAAAGGGTGTCAAGGCGAGGCCTGAGACTGAACTGGAGAGAGTTGGGACTTTGGGTAATTGATCACGAACCCCAGATGCTCCAGGAGGAAAGTGGTGTGATCTGTGGCCTGCCTGGCTTCGGAGGCTATGCCCCCTGTTACAAGCCAGTCATCTAGATATGGATACATGAAGGTGCCCTGCAGCCACAGATGGGCCGCAGCCACAGTCAGGCACTTCATGAAGACTCGCGGGGCAGACGCGAGGCCAAAGGGAGGTAACCCTGTACTGGTAATGGTTTCCCTGAACTATGAAGCGGAGGTACTTTCTGTGTTTGGGGTGGACGAGGATGTGAGCGTAAGCATTCTTTAAAGTCCAAGGAGCATAGCCAATCACCCTGCTGGAGGTAGGGCAGTAACGTTCCAAGGGCGAGCATCTTGAACTTCTCCCGCACCAAGGCCAGCATTTGGGCCTCCCAATCGGTAGTGGAGCCCTGCGACACCGACACGGGGGTCACTGGGTCTGGTGTCGAGGAGGAGAGGGGGTCCTCGCCGGGACGACCCTCGTGAGACCGGGCGCCTTCACCGGAGGCCTCCGTATTGGTTTGAGGAATCTTAATGGGCTGCTCCCTCTCCAACTCCAGAGTCTGCTGAGGGGGGCTGAGAGACTGGGCACGTGACCTCATGCTTGTCTGGCGCCCCCAACAGAGTCCTTGATGCCGCCTTCTTCTTCTGCCAGCGGTTCAGGCAACCCCTGGTCAGAGTGCCGTGGGCCCGGGGAGGACCCTTGGAAGACTCCGGAGGTTGCGGAGGCCAAAGAACGAGAGGCTACCGGGGATACCAGGGCTGCCTTACGGAAGAGATCATCCAGCTTCTGCTTACGACTCTGGATGGCCTTGGAGGACATCTTCTGACAGAGGGAGCATAGCTCCGGGTCATGGTCGGCTCCTAGACACCTGAGACAACAGTCATGGGTGTCCGTAAGCAACATGTTTTTGGAGCATCTATCGCATTTTTTAAAACCGGAGGCCACTGGGGCAAAAAGGACTCCTGTGAGGTCGAAGACCCTCGATGTGGCCAGCGGTTAAAAAGGGCACGAAGTGCAGTAAAAACAAAAAAGGCAAAAAAGAAAACCCCAAGACCAGGGCTGAAGCAGAGGTGCTCCGGAAGCGTGAAGAGGACTGGCAAAGGCTAGTAGAGCAAAAACCGATTGGAACAGAGAAATCTTTTTCCGGGGACGAGATGCATGTCCGAAGGGCTCTGCGGAAAAAGGGAGACTGAGTAAGATGGCACCTTTGGGCGGGAAGGGGACCACGCATGCACGGTGGCATTCCCAAAGGCTTTCTTTGAAAGCTGGGAAAATGCTCTGCGCAGGCCCCATCGGTGTCAACGTTACCCATATGAGAGGACGGACTTCCTCCTTGTTCCTGGAGAATGTGTGTTTCTTCATCCTACATGCATTATGCTTTTTAATTGATCTTAGTGGCCAAACTGATTGCTCTGCAAGCTTTTATCTTTATTTACTTTCTTGATATACTGCCTAGGTGGCATATCACCATTGGCACATCCAATCTGATGTAGGATCCTAGTATCTGCAAAAATGAAAACTTATCTACTTACACTGCAATATCACTTACAAAACTAATGAACAGTATTCAGGACAAATTCCTGCAGCATCATGCTGTTCACATTCCTCCTATCAATATAGCTTGTTTACCAATGCAAACTGTAGCCTATCATATAACCAGTTTCTAACTTAGTTCACAACCCCCCCCCCCCCACCCCCGGCACTCTCGGCTAGTTGTGCCAACTTGTTAATGTGTTACAATTGTAACTAGGATTTAAGTACATTCCATCCAGTGCTCATCACAAATCTAATTTCCAGGCCAAAAAACAATCAAAGATGACACATCAGGGTGATGTGATACATACAGTGCCCGTCGCGGAGGCCTCCATAGTGATTGGATACTGCAATGAGGTCATATTTATATGGCATCGGATCCATGTCTGTTCGGGGCTTGATGACATACTTGGAGAAATCAAGGTCTCTGTGAGAGAAGAATCAGATAAAGAGTAATGCTCAGAAAATGACAGAACTATTATAGCTCATACAGATCAACCCTAGATTTTATCTAGACCGTTTCTGAGAAAGGAACGTTATATTACATACTTGCCACCAATGTGAACTTGAGGGTAATGCTGCTTCTTTTAGGGCTAAGACAAACCAGAATATGCAAGAGTTGTTACTCCCTCTGCTGGATCAAAATCATAATCTCTCTGCCCTTCTGCTCACGTTTAGCAATGACAACTAGACCCTTCTAGTCTGCCTATTTTCCTATCTTATCATAATACTTATCTCTACTTTATCTGTAGCTTTACCTTCACTTTCCCACAACTAAGGATTCTGTATGCCTATCTTATGATGGATTAAATGCCAATGCTCTTTTCGCATCCAGTATTTTTTTTCTTCCTGTGACTTTGAAAAACTGCCTTTATGAAAAATGTTTATGTCAAATTATATTAAGATATTGTTTCACTCAAAACAAGCCTGGAGTGGCATAGGATGCTACTGTTTATAGTCAGGTAATGTACAAGAGTAAATTAGGGCTTACCTGATAATTTGCTTTCCTTGAGTTCCTCCAGTCCAGTCCAGACAATAGAGTTGTCACCCCCCACTCGCAGCTCGGTGACTGAGCATGCCAAGTCTTAATGATGTCATCTACTTATGCTACTGGCATCTCCTACAAGGCTCAGTATTCTATTGAAAAAGCAGACTCCAACCAACGAACAATGCGTATCACGAGTCAAAGAATATATAAATAACTGGAAAAGCCAAACCAGGAAAAACTGCCAAACCACCAGCCAAACAGAAGCAGAGCTACCTAGCCCCTGCCAGTACCAACCCGCCTGCCTAATTAACTGCAGACTGCATTGTTGGTCTGGATAAAAACTCTTTTTTTTTTTTGCTTCAGCAGAAATTATGTGTGCTTGGTGAGGATCACCCTAAAGTTAGGGTAGAGTCTACCCCGAACCAACTCCACATTGGTATCTTTAGGCCTGGGATCGCCCTGGCTAAGGACAGCAAAGAAGGGAGGGTCCTGGACTGGAGGAACTCAAGGAAAGCAAATTATCAGGCACACCCTAAATTTACCCTTCCTTATCCTTTCTCCAGTCCAGTCCAGACAATAGAGATGTACCATAGCAGTAACTCTTGGGCGGGACTCGCAAGCCTGGCCTGCAGCACTGCCAAACCGAATCGGGCATCCCCCCACTGCCTGCATATCAAGACGGTAATGACGAACGAATATGTGCAAGGACAGCCACGTTGCCGCCCTGCAAATGTCAACCAGCGGAACCATAGAAAACTTTGCCCAGGAAGCTGCCTGTACTCGTGGAGAATGTGCTCTCAACCCCAGTGGTGGTCTCTTGTGATGTAACAAGTACACTGACTCTATAGCCTCCTTGAGCAGGCAAACAATCAAGGCTTTGGAAACAGCCTCCCCCTTGCGTGGACCCCCGAAGAGAAAATTTTCATCGAGCAGTGGTTTGACCTGAAACAGGGGGACTACCGTGCTTACCCCAAAACGTGACACGTTGTTCAATAAATCTGCTGTTTGCAAAACTGTTGGGGCAGCCTACTATTGATTCAGCTAAGTAAACGCTGTTTTTCAAAACTAATTTTCTTTAAGTAAAATGGATGGGCCACGGTGGTGAGAGGACTTTTCCTTTTCACTGGGCTGGCCTATTCCGACAAAAAAATTAGTTCTGTTATGCTGGTTATTTGGATTGACTGGGTTTAATTTAAGTGATTGATATTTTTTGACCTAGTTATAGTTTTTTTTCAGTGTTTCGGTGCTACAACACTACAGGTCCTGGATGTGACTCAATCCGTTGCATAAGCCGCCTGATCAATGCCCACTGCGGAAAAACATAGAAGAGGACGTCTGCTGGTCATCTCTGGACAAGCACATCCAGACCTTCCGATATCCCCTCTCTCTGCCTGCTGTAGAAACGAGTCGCCTTCACATTCCCGAAGGTCGCCATCAGATCCATAATCGGCTAACTCCACTTTTGGACGATCTGAGTGAACACGTTGTCGCTCAGGCACCACTCCGCTGAGTCCAAGAGCCACCAACTGAGATAATATGCCATCACATTGTCCTTGTCAGTTTTGTGCACTGCTGAGAGAGTCAGGAGGTTGTCTTCTGCCCAGCTCAACAGTGGCACTATCTTATTTACTAGGGGAATACTCCCTGTACTGCCTTGTTGATTGATGTATGCCACCACTGTAAGGTTGTCGGTGAACACTCAAACTGCTTTCCCCTGCAGGAACGGTCAGAAACCCCGCAAAGTGCAAAATACCGCCCGCATCTCTAACCTGTTGATGGACTGCTGGCTTTCCTCTCGTGTCCAGTGACCTTGCATGACCCATGCCTCGCAGTGCGCCCCTCATCCACTCAAGTTGGCACCCATCGTGATCTGTACCCAGTTCAGGGGTTCCAGTGGCATCCTCGCCAGAAGATTGCTCCAGGACAGCTACCAGCACAGCGATATTCGAGTTGCCCACGGGCACGGCACCCTCTGGTGCAGAGACTGTCTCTGGGGAGACCATGCTGCAGAAGTGCCCTCTGCAAGGGCCTCATATGTACCTGGCCCAAGGTACCATATCTATAGTCACTGCCATGGAGTCCAGCATCTGTAGATAATGCCAGGTGGATGGTGCTACCGTCTTCCGGAACTGCCTGACTTGCGATCATACCGTCACTACTCTCTCCTTGGGCAATCTTACCAGCCCTTGGTCCATCTGAAACCTGGGCCCTAAGTACACTAGGTCCTGGCTGGGCCACAGATGACTCTTGAAAAAGTTGACTACCCAGCTGAGCTGCTGCAGACAGGTCACCATGCGGTCCACTGCTACTCTGCTTTCTTCCGGTGTCTCTGCACGCATGAGCCAGTCGTCCAAAGTAAAGGTGCGCTAGCACTCCCTCTCTGCGAAGCGCTGCCACCAACACAACCCATGACCTTTGTGAAGGTCCTTGGCACTGTGGCCAGCCCGAACGGGCGTGCTCGAAACTGAAAATGTCCCATTGGTACTGCGAAGCGCAGAAACCTCTGATGACCGGGCCCATATGGGAATGTGCAGGTAGGCCTCAGTGAGATCCGGGGACATGAGATACTATCCCTGATGCACCGCCGCGATCACGGACTGCAGTGTTTCCAACCAAAACCGTGGCACTAAACACACAGTTTATGCGCTTGAGATCCAAGATGGGCCAAAAAGACTCCTCCTTTTTGGGGACCATAAACTATATCGAGTATCGACCGCACCTGCACTGGTCCGGAGGAACTTCCACTGTGGCCTCCAGCTGTTGCAGTTGCTATAGCGTGTCGGACATCGCCACAGTCTTTTGTAGCACCCTGCAGGGGGAGTTGACGTATGCATTGTGCAGGGCCAGGCAAACCAGCACATAACCTTCGCAAATGACCTCGAGCACCCACTGATTGGAGGTGAGCTGGACCCAGGCAGAATAGAAGTCCCAGAGCCACCCTCCCACCGGGACCAGTCTGTCCTGGGCCCCCCTCATCTCAATGCACTCTCTTAGGTCCTGAGGCAGCGGTGAAGGGGAAGAAACTTCTGCCCGACCCCCTGGCCCCCGAAAAGGCTGCCCCATGGCAAAAACTGGCCTCAAGAAGAAGGGGTAAAACGCACTGCTCTAAATCTTCTAAAGTTGTGAGTTGCAACTTGCCCCCCGCATCAGCTGGCCCACTTGCTTATCCTCAGGCAGGCGACTGTCCTTCGTGACCATGAACTCCTTGACCAACATTTCAAGTGCTTTGCCAAACAGTTTACCTCTGAAGGGCAGTTTGCTCAGCTGTGACTTAGAGGTGCTGTTGGCTGCCCAATTTCTCAATCAGCAACAGTCTAGTGGCTACCACTGAGGCCATCCCTTTGGCCGAGGAGCAAATTAGGTCATAACAGCCATCGGTTAAGTATGCTGCTCCCGATTCCATTTTCGCTGTTTTGGTTGAGGCATGCGCTGACCCTTCTTCACTGCACCCAACGCAAACATGCTCTCGCCACAGAAGCTCCGCAAATGGACATTTGCAATGACATGGTGCCAATATCAAAGGCTTGCTTTAGCAGGGTCTCCAACCTACGATCCTGGGTATCCTTAAGGGCCTCACCCCCTTCAATGGATAGTCTTATTTGCAACTGCCGACACCAAGGCATCCACCAACGGCACCGTCAGTGGCTCCTTATCCTGCTCTGCTAAAGGTTACAACCTAAACATGGTCTGCACCCCCTTTAACCCTGCTTCTGGTATTTCCCATTCATCCTGTGCTTGATCACCCTATGAACTAAGACCACCGTCCAGGGCTTGTGAAACACCTAAAACGGCGGGTCTTCTAACTGATCCTCTTCGGGCAAACTGTTCTGCAGTATGTTCAGCACCGCAAGTGACTGAGCTATCAGTGTCACCAGCTCCTCGCGCCAGAAGACTCACACTGGTGTGTCTCAGCTCACCCCCCTGTGGGATCTCACCGTCCTCCAAGTCACCTGAGGCGGACACCCCCAGATGTCTGTTTCACCTTCTGCCTGCCCCTTGAACTCTTCCGAAGGCAGGAAATCAGTGTCCCTTGGGTTTGGAGCCCCTGCCCAGTGCTTCCCCATGGGTTTGCCCTCTGCTCTGTTCGACTGGGAGCTCAGGCACCCTCCTCTTTGGGGTCCTCGTTGTCCTGTCAGCACTAGTCCCAGCCTCCTGCAGAAGGACATGTGCATCAAGAGCATAAGTTCTGGGAAAAATGTGCCCATAGGGGACTGTGACTGTCCCTTTTTGGGCATAGAGGGCTTTGAAGAACTTGCTCCCTGTTTGCCTTTGCTCTTGTAGGGGGAAGGGGGGCCCTGAGGGATCCAGTGTGGGCATCTGTGTCCCCCTGTGACTTCTCTGTTGTCTTCCAGTTGCTCCTCTGCTGATCAAGACTCCCCCTCACAGCCGCAGCAAAAAAACCCGCTGCTGAGAGGAAGTCTTGATGCAAACCACATGCTGCACATGTGGATTTGGGCCTATACTGCCAACCCCAGGAGGTCCCTGTAACGAGGCAAAACAATAAAACATAATTGCTACGTTTTCCCAGCATCTGGAGCCCTTGCTCACTTCCGCACTCTCATATTACTCACTGTTGCAACCCCCGGTGAGCCCCAGGCATGGCCTACCACACGTGGTCGAAAAAAAAAAATGGTGCCACGCTCAGCCGACCAGTCTGCAAACCCCCCCCCCACCCCAGCTAAACTGCATCATCTCCCCAGCTTTCTTCACTGAGCCTGCGCCGGGGAAAACAACTGCAGTCTGAGGCCACCCCACCAGTCAAACCCTCGGTACCTTTTGTTTCTTTTTACCACAATGCCACTCCCGGACTGCTCCTCCCAGCAGTTCCCATGCAGCACACAGGCTTTCTGCAACAGACCTGCCTCAGACCTCCTCTCCCCCTGAAGGGATCGGGAGGTGCAAAAAGGAGCAGTCTGTGGCAGCAAAGTTCAAGGCCCACACCAACTGCTTTCCCCCTTCTGCTCTGTTCCCCGGTGCAGTCTGTCTGCTGCCGTTTTGATTTTCGTATTTTTTTACACAACTTTAGGGGCAAGCTTGTTCAGAGAGTGAGCGTGCAGTCTGAAATCTTAACCCCTCTAAGTACGGAGTCCCCCCCCCCCAGAACTCAGTCTTCCTATTTCTTTTTTTTTTTAATTCCACTCTCCAATACTGAGCCTTGTAGGAGGTGCCAGTAGCATAAGTAGATGACATCATCAAGACTCTTTATGGTCAGTCTCCAAGTTGTGGGTGGGGGGGAGGGGGGCACAACTCTACTGTCTGGACTGGACTGGAGGAATGATAAGGAAATATAATTGGACTCCGTATCCTTGTGCAGAGACAATGATCATCGCAGACAGTGAGAATACAAAGAACTAGCAAAGGTTGTAAATAGTTACCCCTGTTATCCAAGTTTCTTACCCTGTTATCTGTAAACTCATACATGTTATCTGTAAACTCATACATGTTATCTGTAAACTCATACATGTTATCTGTACTGAGCATTTTTTGTTCCATGTAAACCGCGCTGATGCTGAATAGTGCGGTATAGAAGAGACCGTAAATAAATAAATAAATAAATAATAAATAAATAAATAAATAACTAACTATGGACACAGGTTTTTTTTTTCAGATTTGATCAGATGGTGTAAGAATAACTTGGCAAAACACTGTCAGCATTGGAGCGTTATGAAAATATGGAGCATCATGAAAGTATTTGACTTGTATGAACAAGTGGAGTCGACAGTTTTAAGATAGGTAAAACTCTTTTTGTATGATATATGAGATATATTGACTAAGCATTATATTGCTACTGCATGTTATTGAACATTGAGGAGTTTTTTAAAAAAGGTTTTTAAGATCTTTGATGCAAAAACTGGAGAGCCATTCAACTGGCATATTTGAAAGAAGCCATAAATAGCTCTAGTATTACTGAGGTTTTCTTTTTCTCCTGCATAGACAGCATAGTTACTCACCTGTAACAGATGATCTCTGGGAACAGCAGGAATTTAGTCTTCACATATGGGTATCGTCGGTACCGACGGAGCCTGCGTGGGAACGCTCCCCAGCGTCCAATTAGAAAGCTTTTGGGAGCATCCCACAGCACCTGCGTGCTGCCTTCCCGCCTTTCCCAACTGCCTCTCTCCAGTTGAGTTTAAAGCTGAGACAAAGAGAGAGAGAGGGAAAGAGAGAGATAGATAGAGAGATACAACTCCCAGCGGAGGTGGGTGGGTTGTGAAGACTAAATTCCTGCTGTTTCCGGAGATCACCTGTTACAGGTGAGTAACTATGCTATCTCCAGGAACAAGCAGGAATGTAGTCTTCACATATGAGGACTCCCTAGCTTTAGATGCCAGGGAGAGACCCCAGAAGTTGTGTCCCCCTGTGAAAGGGCTCCACTTCCCCCCATGGATCTCTGGCATCCAACCAGGGATGGCGGGTAGGAGTTGATTAGGTATGGAACAGGTGTTGGAGAACAGCCTGACCAAACAAGGCATCCCGGCGGGAGTCCTTGTCCAAGCAGTAATGGGCTGTGAAGGTATGAACCGAGGCCCAAGTGGCTGCCCGACAGATGTCGTCAACAGACAGAGTGCAGATGAGCCATTGAAGCTGCCATGGCTCTCACATTGTGAGCTGTGACATGGCCCTCCAGAGGAAGATTCTTACTCTGATAGGCAAAGGAAATACACTGTGCAATCCAACTGGACAGTATTCTCTTGGAGACTGGAAGTCCCAAATGAGAAGGATCAAAAGAAACAAAGATTTGAGAGGACTTTCTATGTTACTGTGTTCTTTGCAAGTAAAAGGCTAAAGCTCTTTTACAGTCCAAAGTATGAAGATTCCTTTCTGCATTTGATGCAAGAGACCTTGGAAAAAACACAGGCAGGTAGACCGCTTGGTTAAGATGAAAAGGGGAGACCACCTTTGGCATAAAGTGTGGATGAGTCCTAAGGACTACCTTGTCATGATGGAACCTTGTATAAGGAGGATCAGCCACTAGTGCCTGCAACTCACTAATGCGACGTGCTGATGTGATTGCAATGAGAAAAATTACTTTCCAAGGAAGGAATTTCAACGAGGTAGTAGCCAAGGGTTCGAAAGGTGGCTTCATAAGCTGACCAAGAACCAGGTTTAAGTCCCATGCCACCGGTGGTGGCCTAATGGGAAGCTTAGTTAGTAGAAGGCCTCTCATAAATCTTGCTATAAGAGGATGGGAGGAAATAGGTTGTCCATTTAAAGGCTTGAAAGAAGCCGCAATAGCACTTAAATGGACTCTTACTGAGTTAGTTTTAAGTCCTGCATTGGATAAATGAAGGAGATACTCCAGTAATGATTCCAGAGGTTTTGCAAGAGTGTTAAGACCCTTCTGCGAGCACCATATGGTAAACATTTTCCACTTGAAAGCATAAGAGCGTCTTGTGGAAGATTTTCTAGAAGCATAAAGGATATCCTTTACTTGCTGAGAAAGGTTAAGATCCTGAAGATCTAGGACTTCAGCAACCAAGCCCTGAGATGCAGAGATTGGGGATTGGGACGCCATAACATTCCGTCCTCCTGAGACAGTAGATCTGGAGAAGACCCTAACTCCAGAGAGAGTGCTTGAGAGAGATGTAGAAGCAGAGGGTACCACACTTGCCGTGGCCAATGTGGAGCTATGAGGATCATACGGCCTCTGTCTCTCTGAAGCTTGAACAGGATTTTGGGAATCAGGGGAATGGGTGGAAAGGCATAAAGGAAGTCTTGCCCCCAATGAAGGAGGAAAGCATCCCTGGCCTGAAAGCCCTGAGCCGGAATTCTGGAACAGAATCGGGGAAGTTTGGCATTCAACGGACTTGCAAAGAGGTCTATGTCCGGGGTTCCCCAAATTTGAAAAATCTTGGCCACCTGGTCTGCATGTAGAGACCATTCATGTCGAAGCAGAACTCAACTGAGTCTGTCTGCCCAGATGTTTTGGATACCTGGAAGATATACTGCCAGGAGATGAATCTGATGCTCTCTGGCAAGGGCCCATAGTCGCAAAGCTTTGTTGCAAAGCGACAGAGAGCCTGTTCCTCCCTGCTTGTTCACATAGAACATGGCTATTTGATTGTCCATGTGAATGAGGACTGTCTTGTAGCTGAGCAGAGTGTGGAACACTCGAAGAGCAAGGAAGATTGCTCTTAGCTCCAGAAGATTGATGTGTAGATGAGTCTCCTGTGGAGTCCAGGTGCCTTGGGTGGAGAGGTTTTGCAGATGAGCTCCCCAACCCACTGGTGAAGCATCTGTTGTGAGAGTTGCTTGGGTGAAGGTTGTTGAAATGGGGACCCCAGCAACAGGTTTTGAGTGGACTGCCACCACTGGAGGGACAAAATAAGTCAATTTGTGTTTGCTATTTTGTCTGACAGGCATCCTGATGCTTGCGTCCATTGAGTGGATAAAGTCCACTGGGCTGCTCTCATATGGAGGTGAGCATAAGGGACCACATGTACGGTAGAAGCCATGTGGCCTAGTAGTTGTAACATTTCTCGAGCAGTGAGATGAGGCTTCAGCGCTGGCTTGAGAAGCTAACTGCATCATGCGAAGGCAACGGGCCTGGGGGAGATAGGCCCTTGCTTTTCTGGTATCCAGCAAAGCTCCTATGAACTCTAGAGACTGAGTGGGAGTTAGACTGGATTTTGGGATGCTTATGACCAGACCCAAATACTGAAGGATACGCATTGTGCAAGATAGAGAAGTCCTGGCCTCTGACTCTGATGGGGCTCAAATGAGCCAGTCGTCTAAGTAGGGGAAGACGAATATTCCTAGAGTGCGAAGAAATGCTGCTACCACAGCCATGCATTTCGTGAACACCCTTGGTGCTGAGGCCAGGCCAAAAGGAAGCACCATGTATTGGTAGTGCTTTTCTTGAAACAGGAACCAAAAGAATTTTCTGTGAGTTGGATGGATGAGAACATGAGTGTACGCATCCTTGAGATCTAAAGAACAAAGCCAATCCTGACTCTGAAGGTATGGCAGCAGTGTTCCCAGAGAAATCATTTTGAATTTTTCTTTGAACAGGAATTTGTTCAATTCTCTAAGATCCAAAATGGGTCTGTGTCCTCCTGTTTTCTTTGGGATAAGGAAATAGAGGTAGTAAAACCCTGTACCCTGTTGAAGAATGGGTACCTCTTCTATTGCCCCTTGGGCAAGAAGCATGGTGACCTCTTGATCTAACAGGCTGATGAGAGAGGTTTGAGAATTGAACTGTCTTACCATTGTAGGAGGGGGCAAGTGGAGGAAGTGAAGCTTGTACCCCTCTCTTATAATGGAAAGAGTCCAATGTTCTGCTGTTATTTGCCCCCATCTGGGGGCAAAGTGGCACAACCTTCCTGGAATGGTGGAAGGTTCTGGTCCACTGAGGGCCAGGAAGGCTAAGATCTCTAGATGGAAGTCAAAGGCCTTGTGGAGGCTGAGACTGCTGAGACAGTTGAGGCTTAGCAGTCTTTGCTTTCCTTTGTTTAGGTGGTTGCTGACTCTTCCTGACAGGCTGACCTGCAGAATGTCCCTGCTGATAAGAGGGATAAAACCTCTTCTTTTTGGAAAAGAATGGTTTTTTGAAAGATTTCTTTCTTGCAGGATCAGCTGTGGCTTTGGATAACCTATCCAAAGTGGAGTTATCAGCATCCAACTCATTGGCCTTTTCTTGCCAATTTTTGCCGAATAGATTCTCACCTGTACAAGGAATATTGCCCAGTTTGTCCTGCACCCAGAGCTCCAAATCGGATGCCTGGAGCCAGGCAATTCTACGTGCACCTATGGCAATGGCAGAGGTTCTGCTTATGCACTCAAAACAGTCAAAAGCTGCACGATTGACAAATTTAGAAACATCCTGGGCATGTTTAACCAGTGTGAGAAAATCCTGCCTCTTATCTTCAGGAAGAAGAGGGCTCAAAACCTCTAAATCCCCTGTGATTTCCTTAAGGAACATTCCCATATATAAAATATAGGAACTGATCCTGGCAGAAAGCATAGAAGCATAGAAGCCTGGAAGGTAGGACGTCCAAAGGCATCCAAAGTTCTACACTCACGTCCTAGAGGATTAGAGGCATGCCTCTTTGCACTCCTGATCCTTCTCATAGCTGACTCCACTACAATAGAGTGGTGAGGCAGCTGAGTCTTCTGGAAACCAGGACAGGGAGGAACCCGATACATAGTATCCAGTCGAAGGGAGTGAGGTGAGGTGGTCAGGGGGGTTTCCCACATTCTTAACATGAGATCATGTAAGATCTCATGGATAGGCAAGGTAGCTGCCTCTTTAGGAGCTTTGGGATATTGCAGAATCTCCAACTCCTTTGCGCCCTGGGCTCTGTCTCAGGAGCCACAGTAATGGACAGACCTCAAGCCACCTCCCTGATAAAATCCTGAAAGGAGATATCTTCTGGAGGAGACATCCTCCGTTTGGGAGAGGAAGGTTCCTCAGGGAGAAGTATCCCGGTACCGACAGAACTGTCAGAATCCTCCGAGGATTCAAAGTACCTTTTGTCTGGATGCTCCTGTAGAGCACGATACCTGTACCGACCGAAGTCGGTACCGGGGGGAATTGGTACTGGTGTATCGGTACCGGAGGGCATGGCTTGACTGGGTGCCGGCAATGCGGACACCGATGTCGATGCTGCCGTTACCGGCTGAATTGTCTGACACGGTTCCGAGGGTGTTGATGCCACAAGGAGAGCTGCCAGACTGCGTTCAATAGCCAGGAACCTCTGGTCTATCGATGCTGCCGATGCCTGGGTATCGGTACCGGAGAAAACAGCCGGTACCCCAGAGCATGGCACCAGTAGTTCTGCCGAGGTTGAGGCCTCAAGAACATCCTGGAGTCCCGATAGTGCTTTGGAAGCCGAAGCCTCCCGCTGGGGCAATTTTGCCGGTGCAGAACCCTCAAGGGCAACGCCAGAGGCATCTTGATGCTTAGAAGGAGATCTACCCTTTGAGGACCGGCTGGACTTAAGTTTAGTTCCCTGAGATCCATGGGAGAAAGACGAAACCCTGGAAGACGTCGATGCCACAGAGGCTGCATCGGAGGGAAAGAGGGTGCTAAGCTGACTATGTAAACATTGACACTAAAGGAAACATAAATAAATTTATTAAAACCAACATATTACACCACATATAGCATCAATATATCAATTATAACATAAAAGTAGAAAAGCAAGAGAAGGCGGCAGGACATTTGCTAAAACATTTTTTACAATGTTTACATAGTCTCATATAAAGATGTTATGGAACTGACTGTCTGTCTGATTTTTAATGTCTACAACAGAGGTATTTATAATATTTAAATATCTGTATATGTACATATATATATTTAGAGTCCCGAGCACACTAGTTTTGTTTCATATGATTTTATATGATATATTTATTTATTTATATGGTTATTGTTCTTTTTTAATCATATGATCTATTCTTCATATATTATTTTTACAATGCTTTGGCAGTTTTGCTTGTCTGTTCTTTTTATGATTTTAAGTTTTTATATGTTTATGTTTTTAGTTTTATGCCTGGCAAGCCCCTGACGAAGGGTGACGAAACACGGCCTGTGTCGGGCTGTCAAGGACTCAATAAAGACTCTGTCTTTCTATTTTAATCACGCCTTGGTTGGTTTCCTGCTGATCAAGAGACCAGGGTTTGATTCCCCTGTGGCCTTGAACAAGTCACTTTACCCTCCATTGTCTGGGAAGAAAGGCCTGGCAATCAACTTCCACTCATACCTTGCCACGAAAACCCAGGAGCTGCTGGGTCAGCAGGAGTCTGCATTCACTTGACAGCATGCACACACAGTTCTCCGAATGCCCATCATAGAGATCAGGCTCCTTCTTGGTTGTGGTTCCTTGTTGGTGGAATGCAGTGAATATTAGAAACCAGAGATGTTTCTGTACTGTGTCCTCTTATGACCCCTGATTGTTTAGAGTGAAAGCAGTTAGTAGCATCCCAAAAAGGAGATACCTTTACCATAAAAAGTAAAGTTGTGATAGCACGATAATCTGCAATACAAGTAACGTTGAAATTAGATATTTGAGAAAACTGCTTCCTTCCAGATCTTAAGCACTATACCTTGAACAAAACTGGAATTAATTAAATCTAAGATCCTATTGGGAATATGTTGCAATAGTTGCTCCTAGAGGAACGCAGGGGTTAACAACAACTGATGACAAACGAAGAGTCACTGAAGACATTATCTTTTCTAAACCTAGGTTGGATAGCATGGCAAAATTATTTAGGGAACTCTGATTAGAAAGGATGGGTCTGACTGGGAACACCACCCATTTGAAAATCTAATAGAACAGCTGGAGTGAAAGATTTCCTGTTTCTACAGTCTTTTTCGATAAAAAAAATAAGCTTAAGAGTCTGGGTCAGTAAATCCAAGGTTCATAATAAGAGATCTTGCAGAACAAAGTTCAGTTACAGCCTGAAATAGCTGATAAGGATAGCAGGACTGTTAGAATTAAATTAACTACATCACTCTCCCTAATCCAATTTACTATACCTAAATTGATGGAACATTCAGTCTTTCACCAACTATCAGATCATCTTCAGCCGCCAAATAACCTTCATCCTCGGCAATCCGGGTTCCAGACCGGTTTTAGTATCAAAACTGTACTTACTTCGTTACTCAATGAGACTCTGGACTCTGGTAAAATTTCAATGGCAGTCGCACTTGACCTTACCGCAGCATTTGACCCAGTTGATCATACCACATTACTCTCTCGGTTGGTTGGTATTGGCATCACTGGACAGGCATACAATTGGTTCCATTCTTCTTCACAGACCGTTCATACCAGATCTGCACTGATACCTCTACTTCTGCGATCTTCCTTACTCCCTGTGGCGTGTCCCAGGGTTCCATTCTTTCACCCTTTCTTTTCAATCACTACATAAGCCCTCTTGCAACATTAATTCAAGATTATTATGATATCCTGCTGTCAGTCCATCTGGACCCAACCAAGCCAGATTTCTCTCTCTTTATTTCCACACTTGATATACTGCCTTTAGTTACACACACCAAAGCAGTTTACAAAAAAACTAAACTGAACCCTGACAGCCATTCAAGAATGACTTCAGGCAAACTACCATATACTGAATCATGCCAAGACCACTGCAATCTGGATCACAGTGGGTACACCTTCCCCCATAGAGGCCCCATCTAAAGACAATACACAAGTTCAACTGACTACAACGTTGAGATACTTAGGAATAATCCTAGATACAGAACTTTCTTCCCCCACATTAATGCTACAGTGAAAACAAATCTCTCTTTGCTCTCTGCCAATGCCGTTCTCTCTGTCCCTATCTAGATCAAGAATCTCTTATCTCTCTCCTTATCCAACGCATCTTAACAAGATTGGATTACTGTGACGCTATTTATGCTGGTCTTTCTCATTTGAAACTCAAATGCCTGCAGTCTGTTCAGAACACAGCCATCTGCATCCTAACATACGCAAAAAGAACTGATCATATCACCCCCATTTTGAAAACTCCTCACTGATTGCATTCCGTATTCAGTATAAACTACTGACAATAGCACACAAGGCCCTTCATTCCAGTACACCAGCCTACCTTGCCTCTTTTCTGACATTTCATACTCTAGCACCAACACTACAATTCCTACATGACAACTGTTCATATATTCGCTCAACTTTCACGGGCATGCTTAGAATCAACCAGAAAGTCAACCTTTTTTTTATCTATGTCTCTATTTTATGGAACTCATTGCTGTGTGAACTCCTTTTAGATTCCTCTTATGCCTCCTTCAAATCCCAACTAAAACCCCCTCTCTTCTAACAGGCTTTTGGGGCCTGAAAGACATTGGTGTGATGGCAGTGCTAGTCTCTGCCAAAGTCCTCGATTTCTGTTAATTTTTTTTCTGTTTTGTCTTGTTCCAGTCTTTTCTGTTCTGTGTTATGTCTCTTTTCTTCTTTCGTCCTCCTCGTTTCTTGTTCTATTACTTTTAACTTAAGAATGGAGTTCCTTTCCAAATATTGTTTTTATTTGTCTGTAAACCACTTTGCCTATACCAAGAAAAGCAATAACACAAATTTTTAAATATACAATCATTGATTTAAATTTTACTTGCAGGGATTTGTAATAAAAAGGTGACTTACCAGATAAATATCCTTTCCTCGAGTCCTGCTAGACTGATCCAGACAAGTGGGTTGTGTTCACCTACCAGCAGATATGGAGATAGAAACATTCCAGAGACGTCTTATGACATCTTCCTGTCATTAACAGTCAGTACTCCTAGAGGCATACTCCAGGGTTCTTACCCAAGCACATGGTCAAGAATCCCTTACCGCACACCTCAGTGAAGATAACCAGATTCAACCGAACAAGAAGCATAACTATGCACAGGATCAGCTTCAGACAGAAGATTTCTTAAAAGGTTATGAGCCCGCAGGGCCAACCATAGAGAGTACAGCATATCAAAAAAGGTTCCGGGGCGGGTCCCGAACTGGTCTAACAGGACTAAAGGAAAGGATATTATCGGATAAGTAAAATGTCATCTTCCATATCGTCCTGCTAGACAGTCCAGACAAGTGGGAAGTACCAAAGCTACGACTCCACTGGGCAGGAAGAAAACATGGCAGCTTTCAAGACTTCAGAGTCTAGTACCATGTCTGCCCTAGCGTGGACATCTCTGCATTAATGCTTGAAAAAGTGGAATGTGATGCCTACATGGCCGTCCGAGAAATGTCTAAGGGGGGGCCGAACTGCGCTTTGCTCACAAGGATGTTTGCGCTTGAGAACTGGCCGATTCCACAACAGATATGCTGAAACAATGGCCTCCCAGATCCAAAGCCCAGAGTAGACTTATAAAAACATAATATATGTCATACTGGGTCAGACCAAGGTCCATCAAGCCCAGTATCCTGTTTCTAACAATGGCCAATCTAGGTCATAAGTACCTAGCAGTTTCCCCAAAAGACACAGGTTCCTCAATGCTTGTATTGGGTCAAACAGTGATATCCCGGGCCCTTTTAATAATGGTTTATGGACCTTTCCTCTAGGAACTTGTCCAAACCTTTTTTAAACCCAGTTACACTAACAGTTTTTACTACATCCTCCGGTAACAAATTCCAGAGCTTGATTACACGTTGAGTGAAAAAATATTTTATTAGTCTTAAATAGTTTACCCTGTAGCTTCACTGCATGTCCCCTAGTCTTTCTATATTCTGATGATGTAAACAATTGATCTACGTTTACCTGTTCCACTCCATTCATTAATTTATAGACCTCTATCATATCTCCCCTCAGCCATCTCTTTTCCAGGTTGAAGAGCCCTAACCTTTTTAGCCTCTCTTCATAGGGGTATCCTTCCATCCCCTTTACCATTTTAGTGGCTCTTCTCTGTACCTTTCCTAATAACGCTATATCCCTTTTAAGATACGGCGACCAGAATTGTACACAATACTCAAGGTGCGGTCGCACCATGGAACGATACAGAGGTATTATAAAATCCTTTGGTTTTTTTTAAATTTATTTATAGATTTCAGTCAATTTACAATAACAAAAAAAAGTACACGGACAATCCCAGAATTTAAGATACAGGCAAAATTTGAAATATAAAGAAGTTAAATATCGATAAAGTCCACATCAAGAGAAAACAACTGCCTTACAAGAAAGGAAACAATAACCAATAGAAAATAAGGCAATATGCCCACAATTAGGAGGTAATTTGTATCATCCATTAATACCCTCTCTTACTGTACCCTGTCTCTCAGTTAAAAATTTTTCG
This sequence comes from Ichthyophis bannanicus, assembly GCA_033557465.1. Lineage (NCBI taxonomy): Eukaryota > Metazoa > Chordata > Amphibia > Gymnophiona > Ichthyophiidae > Ichthyophis > Ichthyophis bannanicus. The sequence continues at coordinate 738,005,353 of CM066032.1, read as the reverse complement.
AGATGGGTAACATCAACAAAAACAAAGGAAGCACCATCAAAATTGATAATGCATTTACAAGGAAAATGAAAGAAGAAGGTGGCACCCAAAGCCAAGACCTGAGGCTTCAGATGTAAAAATTGCCTCTGATGAAGCTGGGTGCCACAAGACACATCAGGAAAAACATTCACAACCTGTCCACAAAATTTGTCAGACTTAACCTTAAAAAAGGCCCTAAGGATACGCTGTTTTATCTCTACAGACGGAAAAATAGCTAATAAAGTGGAACGCAAATTAATAATATCCAGAGAGTCCTCTAAAAAGGCAGTCAATTTAGACATAGAGGGAACCATCTCATCCAGCCCAGCCTCAACAGGATTCATTTTTTAAGGCTTGAGGGGATATAATAAATTTGAGAAACTTCAATAAAGTCTGGTATGGCTAAAATTTCTTTCAAATATTTATCCAAAAGAATCTTAGATGAGAGAGAAGATTGAGGAAAATTCAAAAATCGCAAATTACATGCATAGAATTTTCAAGAGCTTCCAATTTAGAATGAAGAACTAAAGAATCTTTAATCCCAGCAACATTAACTGCATGAAGCGGAAGAACTTGAGATTCCAGTTTAGTAAAGAGCCATATCCACAGATGAAACTTTCTCATCAAGTTGCTGCAAAGAAACAGCAGCTTATTGAGTAAAAAGCACATAAGGAATTTAACGTAAAAGACATTTTATAGTCAATACACTTTAAAGCCCCCCAAACATCCTTCAACGTAATCTCTGCATCTGGGAGCAGAACCGGAAGCTCAAACGAGCTACCGAGAGCTGCAAACTGAACTGGTTTAGGCAGATTAAATAATAATTTAGAATTTCTTACCATCTCAGAGGACTCTCCAGAAGAAGCAAACGAGAGCAAAGGCACAGGACAAGGTGGGGGAGATCCCCCACCAGAACTCAGGGAGACTCCATCCGGAGAAAAGTGTGCCAACGGTAGGGGAGCAAAATGCTTATCCAAGGGGCCAGCAGGTTTAACCCCAGTATCAGCACCCAAGACTTTACACCCAACTTTGGCCTTTCTTTTCCCCATATTACAGTATCACACAACAAACTGAGTAAAGGAAAAGAAAGAAAATAACAAGGAGAAACCGAAGACACAAAACAACGCCTGCAGTGACGCTGAAGGGGCGGATCCTGCCCCTTTAGACACAACCCTTCAGAATATGATCTGCGGTCGCGGAAAGCGTAGTTACTCACCTGTAACAGGTGTTCTCCAGGAGCAGCAGGAATCAGTCCTCACATATGGGTGACGTCGGCGCCGACGGAGCCCTCGCGGAGCAATTTTCCCTAGCTTTCAAAGAAAGCCTTTGGGAATTGCAGCGCGCATGCGCGGTCCCCTTCCCGCCCAAGGGTGCCATCTTAGCCAGTCAGATGACATAGCTAAAAGACAGCATAAAAATTTGCAAAAACTAAAGCAGATGATTGCAACTCCAAGGGGAGGAGGGAGGGTTGTGAGGACTGATTCCTGCTGCTCCTGGAGAACACCTGTTACAGGTGAGTAACTACGCTTTCTCCAGGACCAAGCAGGAAGTCAGTCCTCACATATGGGACTCCCAAGCTTAAGGCTACCGGAGACCCTAAGCACAAAAATGAGCTCCCTCTAGCTCAGCAGCACAGAAGAAAGGAATCTTCACTGAATTATTACCCACCGGTAGCCCAACATCCAGGATGGAGGGTAGGAGTTGCTCAAACCTCGAAGAGATTTCGGAGGACTGCCTGTCCGAAAGCACTGTCCCTGCGGGACTCCCTCTCGAGGCAGTAATGGACCGCAAAAGTCTGGCTCGAAGACCAAGTAGCGGCCCGGCAGATGTCTGCCAATGGAACAGAGCGGAGGTAAGCCACTGACGTAGCCTTCGCCTGAACAGAATGAGCCGTGACCCGACTTTCTAACGAGAGTCCGGCTGCTCCATAAGCCCAAGCGATACAGTCAGCAACCCAGATGGACAGAGTACGCTTGGAGACAGGGAGCCCCAATTTATTGGGGTCAAAAGACACGAAGAGCTGAGCAGCTTTGCGGTGCTCCCGCGTACGGTCAAGGTAGAAGTTCAACGCCCTTCTACAGTCCAGGGTATGCAGGACCTTTTCAGCTCGGCTGGAGTGTGGCCTGGGAAAGAAGGTCGGAAGTACCACCTCCTGATTGATGTGAAAAGGGGAGACCACTTTTGGAAGAAATTTAGGGTGAGTCCGTAGGACTACCCTATTTTTGTAGAACCGAGTGTAAGGGGGATCAGACACGAGGGCCTGTAGTTCACTTACGCGTCTAGAGGAAGTGAGGGCTATCAAGAATAAGGTTTTCCAAGAAAGAAAACGGAGAGGACAGGTAGCCATAGGTTCAAAAGGCGGACAGGTGATCCGCTGCAAAACCACATTCAGATCCCAGTCAGGCGCTGGCGGGCGCAGAGGTGGTTTAAGGAGAAGGAGACCTCGGAGAAATCTTGCCACGAGAGGGTCGTTGGAAAGAGGTCTGCCGTCCACCGGCACATGATGTGCTGAAAGAGCACTGAGGTGAACCTTGACGGAGTTGGACTTAAGTCCAAGATTAGAGAGGTAGAGCAAGTACTGCAAGACCACCGACATTGAGCAGAAGAAGGGATCCAGAGACTGCTGGGTACACCAAACGGAAAAACGACGCCATTTAAGGGCGTAGCATTTGCGGGTAGAAGGTCGCCGGGAAGCTAGGACGACCTCTTCCACCTCTGCCGGCAGTAGAAGGGGAGCAAGGACTACCCTTTCAGCAGCCAGGCCATCAGATGCAGAGATCTGAGGTTGGGGTGTAGCAGGGACCCCTGATCCTGTGTTAGGAGATCTGGTTGAAACCCCAGAGGGAATGGAGCCTCCACCGCCAGTTGCAGCAGGAGTGGAAACCACGGCTGTCTGGGCCACCGAGGAGCTATCAGGATCATGGAAGCTTTGTCTCGGAGAACCTTGAAAAGAGTTCGAGAGATTAGCGGTATGGGAGGAAAGGCATACAGAAGGCTTTTCGACCATGAGAGCAGAAAAGCATCCGCCGCTACTCGGAGGGGATGCGGCTGCCGAGAGCAGAAACGAGGAAGTTGCCGGTTGAGAGGACTGGCAAAAAGATCCAGCGTGGGGAGGCCCCACTTCAGAAAAAGTTTCTGAACTACCAAGGGATCCAGGCGCCAATCGTGCGGCTGGAGGATTCTGCTGAGTTTGTCCGCCAGGCAATTTTCTTGGCCTGGGAGATAAACTGCCTTGAGAAGAATGCCGCGGCTGACGGCCCAAGAGCAGAGCCTCTGCGCTTCCCGACAGAGAAGGAAGGAGCCCGTGCCCCCCTGTTTGTTCACGTAGAACATGGCAACTTGATTGTCCGTCTGGACAAGGACGGACCGGCGAGAAGTCAGGTGGGAGAAAGCCTTGAGAGCCAGACGGATTGCTCTGAGCTCCAGGAAGTTGATCTGCTGCGCAGACTCCCACGAGGTCCAGAGACCTTGAGTACATGCCCCTTGGCAATGCGCTCCCCATCCCAGGAGAGAAGCATCGGTCGTCAGTACTTGAGCAGGCGGAGGAGATTGAAAAGGCATTCCGAGTACCAGGTTGGGCTGATGAAGCCACCACTGCAGAGAAGAGGCCAGCGGGCCGGAGATCTGCACTAAGTCGGCTAGGCCGCCCGTGGCCTGTTGCCACTGCTTGCGAAGGCACCACTGAGCAGGCCGCATATTCAGGCGGGCGTTGGGGGTCACGTGGACGGTGGAAGCCATATGGCCGAGTAGTCTCAGAAAGCGCCTGGCCGAGACCAGGGACTGGCTGCGAAAACGGCCGGCTAGGTCCATGAGCCGCTGAGCTCTGTCGAGAGGCAGGAAAGCTGGCGCCTGAAGAGTGTGCAACCTTGCGCCGATGAACTCGAGATCTTGCGAGGGGAGCAAAGTGGACTTTGCGAAGTTTACGACAAAGCCCAAGTACTGGAGAAGAGCCACAGTGCGGTGCGTGGCTTGTGTGACCTCTTGAGAGGACGATGCTCTGATGAGCCAGTCGTCTAGGTAAGGAAAGACATAGAGGCCCTGAAGCCGGAGATAAGCCGCCACCACCGCGAGACATTTTGTGAAAACTCGTGGTGCGGAGGATAGGCCAAAGGGCAGTACTCTGTACTGGTAATGATTTCCTGCCACCACAAACCTTAGGTATTGGCGGTGGCTTGGGTGGATGAGGATGTGCGTGTAAGCATCCTTTAGATCCAAGGAGCATAGCCAATCTCCCTGCTGGAGGTAGGGCAGAAGGATTCCAAGGGTAAGCATCTTGAACTTCTCCCTCACGAGGAACTTGTTGAGGTTGTGCAAGTCCAGGATGGGTCTGAGGCCTCCTGTTCTTTTTGGTATTAGGAAATACCTGGAATAAAAGCCTTGACCTCTCAGGTGGTGGGGCACCGGTTCCACAGCCTGTTCCTGAAGAAGACCTGCTAACTCCTGAAGGAGTAAGTCCCTGTGCAGAGGGAGTCGTGGAGGCTCTCCCGGAAAATAGGAGGGAGGGACCTGGTGGAAGTGGAGAAGATAGCCTTCTCGCACAACATGAAGCACCCAGGCATCTGATGTGATGTTGGACCACCTGTGGGCAAAGTGGACCAGCCGGCCTCCGGTGCTGGGAGAAACCAGCTGAGGGGGAGAGGCTATGTCGAAGTCAAAAACCCCCACCCTGCTGAGCAGGGGCCGGTGGTGCAGGCTTGGGGGCTTGCTGCCTACGGGACCCGTTACCCCGTCCCTTGGCCTGCTGACCCTGTTGGGGAGCTGAGGAGGCCTGATACTGAGGGTAGTGTTTATAGGCAGCCGCCTTCCTCGGGTAAAAGGACTTTTTTCCCGAGCCCTTCTTCTTTTGGGAAGGGGCAGAGGTCTTTCTAGAGAGCCTTGTTCTGGTGAGAGTTTCCGTCTCGATTTGCGCAGCCTTCTCAGCCATGGGCTTGCCAAATAGGTTCTCACCTCGGCAGGGGACATCGACCAACTTGTCCTGCACCCAGGGTTCAAGGTCAGACGACTGAAGCCAAGCCTGTCGGCGGGCACCAATGCCGGCTGCGGCCACTCGAGCCGATGCTTCAAAGCCATCATAGGCTGCTCGAGAAATGAATTTGGAGCATTCTCGAATTCCAGTGGACAAGGCTAGGAACCTCCGCAAAGGTTCCTCGGAAAGTCCAGCAGAGAATCCGGCTATCTCCTTAGCCAGGTCTCTAAGGTACATGCCCATGTAGAGCTGGTAGGTCTGGACCCGACAAGCAAGCATAGAGCCTTGGAAACACTTCTTACCGAGGCCATCCAGGTTGTGGGCCTCCCTGCCGGGAGGCACCGAGGAGTGCATCTTCTGGCTCTTGAGCCTATGCATGGCCGATTCCACCACCATGGAATGGTGCGGTAGCTGTGCTTTCTGGAAGCCAGGGCTCTTGTGGACTCGATAGATGGAATCGACCCGCTTGCTTAATACCGGCGACGATGCCGGACTCTCCCACATGCAGAAGAGCAGTCGTTCCAGCATGGGAGGAACCGGTACAGTAAAGTGCTCCTTTGCTGGAGAGTCATACTGGAGGGCGTCGAGCTCTTCGGCTCGAGGCTCCTCCTCGGGATCCGCAGGGAAGGCCAAAGCCTTGGCCATATCCCTGACGAAGTCCGAGAACCGGGCATCCTCCGGGGGGGACTGCTTCCGAGGTTCGGACTCAGGGGAGTCCGAGGGGACACACCGAGTCCGAAAGGAATCAGGTGACTCTTCCACTTCAGATTCCCAGGCCGACTCCGAGGAGGAATCGGTGGGGTCGGGTCGGGCGGGCGTAGGCGTCGGCCGCCCCGACGCCGAGGGAGTCGGCGTCGACGACCTCGGTCCCGAACGGGAGGCCGAGGGAGACCTCGACCGAGGATCGACTCGAGCCCGCATGGACTCGAGGATCGGCTCGGTCTCCGGGGTCGACTTAGACGTCGACGTCCCGGCGGTCAGGGCAGAGACGCCAGCGAGGCTAGCGATCAGTGCCCGCTGCTGGTCCATGAAGGCAGACAGTCTGCTCTCCAAGGCCGTCAACCTGAGTCCGACCTCAGGTGACCCAGCAGCCCCCGACTCGGGCCCCGACAGCGTCGGGCCCGACGTCGGACCCCTCGGAGGCGAGTCCACGAGGACTACAGGACTTACCCGAGCAGGCGATTCTGATTCCAGACGAGGGCGCTTCGTGAGACGATCCTGCTCCAAAGACCCGGGACGGCTATCGGGGCTATGCGACCTGGCCCTCGCGGAACCAGGAGCGTCCACCGACGCCGTCCTCACGGGTTTCGTCTTCCGATGATGATCCCCCGAGGGAGAACCTCTGTCGGAGGAACTCCGGTGATGCTCAGAGCTGGAGCCTCTGGACGCCGAGGCCTCCGACGAGGTCCGGGTACGGGCGGGATCTGTGAAGATTCTTTCCCGCTGATGCCGCCGACCCGTAAGGCTTTGGAGGACATTTTGCTGCAGGCCCCACAGATCAGTTCCTCGTGATCTGGGCCGAGGCAGCGGAGGCAATGATCATGTGTGTCAGTGAGAGACATGTTTCTGTCACACTGAACACACCTTTTGAAGCCACTGGCAGCCATCGGGGGAAAAAGGGCCCCTGCAAGGTCAAAGGACCGGGCTGTCAGCGAAAAACCGAAAACAAAACTGACAAGAAAAATCAGAAAAACCGAAAAATAAGAGAAGGACTCGCAACGGCGTCGCGAGTCCGGGCAGGAAAGAGACCGGCGTCGAACCGAAGAAAAAATAGAAAATAAATGAAGAAAATCAACTTTTCTGCGGGGACTGGAAGACAACGTCTGTAGGGCTCCACGGAAAAAAGAAGACTGGCTAAGATGGCACCCTTGGGCGGGAAGGGGACCGCGCATGCGCGCTGCAATTCCCAAAGGCTTTCTTTGAAAGCTGGGGAAAATTGCTCCGCGAGGGCTCCGTCGGCGCCGACGTCACCCATATGTGAGGACTGACTTCCTGCTTGGTCCTGGAGAAATAGTCCCTTCAAACCTATAGGCAGAAAGGGAAGTCCCCACCAGGTGCAGGGTGCCCCGGACGTGCTTGCCCGATATTGTAGGGGGGAGCAGCAGCACCAGCAACGGCATCCAACGTGGCAGCAGTCACTAGGGCCGATGGTCAGGCCCAGCACACTCGCAGCCGATTCAATGGAGCAGGCCACGAAGGTTCAGATCTTATAGATCCCAAGGTCCCGGCCAGGTGCAGGCTGCCCCGGGCGTGCCTGTCCGATGTTGTAGGGGAAGCAGCAGGGCCAGCATTCAACGCAGCAGCAGTCACTAGGGCCGATGGTCAGGCCCAGCACACCTCCTGCACACTCGCAGCCGATTCCAAGGAGCAGGCCACAAAGGTTCAGATCTTATAGGTCCCGAGGTCCCCGCCGGGTGCAGGCTGCCCCAGGCGTGCCTGCCCGATGTTGTAGGGGGAGCAGCAGCACCAGCAACGGCATCCAACGCGGCAGCAGGCACTAGGGCCGATGGTCAGGCCCAGCACACCTACAGCACACTCGCAGCCGATTCCCATAATATCCTTTGTTTTATTTTACATTCCTTTCCTTATAAGAACATAAGATATGCCATACTGGCTCAGACCAAGGTCCATCAAGCCCAGTATCCTGTTGCCAACAGTGGCCAATCTAGGTCATACGTACCTAGCAGTTTCCCCAAAAGACACAGGTTCCACAATGCTTTTATTGGGTCAAGCAGTGATATCCTGGGTCCCTTTTTAATAATGGTTTATGGACCTTTCCTCCAGGAACTTGTCCAAACCTTTTTTTAAGCCCATCTACACTAACAGCCTTTACTACATCGTCCGGTAACAAATTCCAGAGTTTGATTACACGTTGAGTGAAAAAATATTTTCTCTTATTTGTCTTAAATAGTTTACCCTGTAGCTTCATTGCATGTCCCCTAATCTTTCTATATTCTGATAAAGCGTAGTTACTCATCTGTAACAGGTGATCTCCGGGAACAGCAGGAATTTAGTCTTCACATATGGGTACAATCGGTACCGATGGAGCCTGCGCGGGAACGCTCCCCAGCGTCCTATAGGAACGCTTTTGGGAGCATCCCTCAGCACATGAGTGCTGCCTTCCCACCTTTCCAACTGTCCCTCTTCAGTTAGGTTTGTAGCTGAGTGAAAGGATAGAGGGAGAGAGGAAAGAGACAAAGATAGAGAGACAACTCCTAGGGGAGGTGGGTGGGTTGTGAAGACTAAATTCGTGCTGTTCCCGGAGATCACCTGTTACAGGTGAGTAACTACGCTATCTCCAGGAACAAGCAGGAATGTAGTCTTCACATATGGGGACTCCCTAGCTGAAGATGCCAGGGAGATAGCCCCAGGAAGGTGCCACCCTAGAAAGGTAGGCATCCTTCCTCCCATGGATCTCTGGCATTCCACCAGGGGTGGTGGGTAGGAGCTGAATTAGGTCTGAAAGAGATTTTGAAGAACAGCTTGGCCAAAGAAGGCATCCCGACGGGAGGCTTTATCCAGGCAGTAGTGGGCTGTGAAGGTGTGTACCGAAGTCCAGGTGGCTGCTCGACAAATGTCACTGATAGACAGAGTGGAGATTAGCCATGGAAGTTGTCATGGCTCTCAAGTTATGAGCTGTGACATGGCCTAGAAGAAGACGACTCTTACTCTCATAAGCAAAGGATATGCATTGGGCAATCCATTTAGATAAAGTTCTTTTGGAGACTGGAAGTCCCAAATGACTAGAGTCAAAAGCTATAAAAAGTTGTGAGGACTTTCTATGTTGCTGTATTCTCTGTAGGTAAAAGGCTAAGTCTCTTTTACAATCCAAAGTATGAAGGTTTCTTTCTGCATTAGAGGCGTGAGGCCTCGGAAAAAATACAGGAAGATAAATTGATTGATTTAAATGAAAAGGCGAAACCACCTTTGGCATAAAGTGTGGATGAGTTCTAAGAACAATCTTATCATGGTGAAACCTAGTATAAGGAGGATCAGCCACTAAAGCTTGCAATTCACTAATGCGACGTGCAGAGGTGATTGTAATTAGGAAGATGACCTTCCAGGTCAAAAACGTAAGGGTTGTAGTGGCTAAAGGCTCAAAAGGCGGCTTCTTGAGCTGCCCGAGAACTAGATTTAGATCCCATGCCACCGGTGGTGGCTTAATAGGAGGTTTGGTTAATAGAAGACCTCTCATAAATCTGGACATGAGTGGATGAGAGAAAATTGGTTGTCCATTCAGAGGCTTATAAGAAGGTGCAATTGCACTAAGATGGACTCTTACCGAAATGGTCTTTAGACCAGAATTCGATAAGTGAAGGAGATACTCTGGTATCATAAGAACATAAGATATGCCATACTGGGTCAGACCAAGATCCATCAAGCCCAGTATCCTGTTGCCAACAGTGGCCAATCTAGGTCATACGTACCTAGCAGTTTCCCCAAAAGACACAGGTTCCGCAATGCTTGTACTGGGTCAAGCATTGATATCCTGGGTCCCTTCTTAATAATGGGTTATGGACCTTTCCTCCAGGAACTTGTCCAAACCTTTTTTAAACCCAGCTACACTAACAGCCTTTACTACATCCTCCTGTAACAAATTCCAGAGTTTGATTACACGTTGAGTGAAAAAATATTTTCTTTTATTAGTCTTAAATAGTTTACCCTGTAGCTTCATTGCATGTCCCCTAGTCTTTCTATATTCTGATAACGTAAACAATCGATCTACGTTTACCCGTTCCACTCTGTTCATTAATTTATAGACTTCTATCATATCTCCCCTCAGCCGTCTCTTTTCCAGGTTAAAGAGCCCTAACCTTTTTAGCCTTTCTTCATAGAAGTATCCTTCCATCCCCTTTACCATTTTTGTGGCTCTGCTCTGAACCTTTTCTAATAACGCTATATCCTTTTTAAGATACTGCGACCAGAATTGCACACAATATTCAAGGTGCGATCTCACCATGGAACGATATACAGGCATTATAATATCTTTTGTTTTATTTTCCATTCCTTTCCTTATGATACCTAGCATTCTATTTGCTCTCTTGGCTGCCGCTGTACACTGGGCCGAGGGTTTTAACATGTTATCCACAATGACGCCTAAATCTTTTTCCTGGGTGGTGGTTCCTAATGTGGAACCTTACATCGTGTAACCATAGTTTGGGTTGTTCTTCCCTAGGTGCATAACTTCGCACTTGTCCACATTAAACTTCATCTGCCATTTTGATGCCCAGTCTTCCACTTTATGAAGATCCTCTTGCAATTTTCCACAATCCTCTTGGGTTTTAACAACTTTAAATAGTTTTGTGTCATCTGCAAATTTGATAACCTCACTCGTTATTCCACTTTCCAGGTCATTTATGAATATGTCAAAAAGCAGCAGACCCAGCACAGATCCCTGGTGTACACCACTATTCGGTCCTCTTCCAATTCAGTCAGGAATGCGAGGGCTTTTGACATATTCCGTATGAAGTTGAGGAATGCCAAGTCCTCAGGTGGGGATTGATGCCAGGGCTCCGAGGGTGGTGAGGCTGAGGGGAAATTGTGGTGGCGTCAAATGTCCGAGGACCCCTTGTCCTCAGTCTCCCACTCCAAGTAGTCTGAAGAAGACTTGAGGGAAGGGTGGCTCATGGGCTCAGGGCTGGAGCTCTGCCCGCATCCCACAGCGGCCCCGCAGCTGGTGCCATGAGCACTAGCCAGGGAAGACCTTGGTCCTGTTGAGTGGGACCTGGAGTGAGACCTAGACCGAGGATAGACTTTGGGCCATATGGTCTTGAAGTTCGGCTCGGCCTCCGGAGAAGTCCTTGACATCAGTGGCCTGGTGTTCTGGGTGGAGGAACCAGTACTACTGGACAGCAATGCCTGCTGCTGGTCCATGAAGGCAGTCAGACTGTGCTCAAGGGCCTTCATCCTGGATTTGAGTCCAGAAGGCTCCGTAGCCATTGGTGCAGGCACCAAGAAACTCGGGCTCTGTGCCGGTTCACCCGAATGGGAGTCCTCAATGAGGATAGGCTCTGGTGACCGATACTGATCTGCGATCGACTCCTTTCGGGTAATCTTGGTAGGCTGCTCCCGCTCTGATCCCCCCAACAGTCATCGAGGGCTTACTCAATCCGCCAGAGCTGTCCAGAGATGCTACCTTTGAGGGTTGTTTCTTCTTCTTGTGTTCCCTCGAGGGAATCCTCCTTTCTGAAGAGCCATAGCATTAACCGGGGTCTGCAGTGAAGTCATGGGATTCCGCAGCTTCAGAGGGAGCCTTGGACTTCGGAGCTGGGGACTCCGGAAAGAACTTGTCGTGCTGCTGCTGACGGCTCTTGAGGGCCTTGGTGGACATCTTTTTACACAGATTACAAACCAAGGGGTTGTGTTCTGGCCCTAGGCAGCAGTCATGTGTGTCGGTGAGGGAACGCAGTTACTACTGGGCTGTCCGCAAGTGCAGGTGGGCTATGGGTGCGACATGGACTGTGGAGGCCATGCATGCCAGCAGGCGAAGGAGAAGGCGAGCCAGTACCGTTCTGTGGTGTTGGACCTCTCCTGCAAGCTGTTTGAGGTGTTCTGCCCTGTCCTGAGGGAGGAGAGCTCTGGCACGCACCGTTCCAGCTGAGCACTGATGAACTCTAGGTCTTGCACCAGAAAGAGATGTGATTTGGGGTAGTTGATGACAAATCCCAGGTGCTGCAGGAGGAGAAGGGCCTCTGCGGCTGTGCCGCCTCTGATGAGCTAGTTGTCCAAGTAGGGGAAGACAAACACCCCTTGTAGGCACAGATGAGCAACTACCACTGCTAGGCATTTTGTGAACACTCTTGGCGAGCAGGCCAGGCTGAAGGGAAGTACCCTGCATTGGTAGTGACCTTCTCCTACCATGAATCTCAGGTATTGTCGGGTGAGATGGATGGACCAGGATGTGAGTGTAGGCATCCTTTAGTTCCAAGGAGCAAAGGCAGTCTCCATGGTGGAGGTAGGGCAGCAGTGTCCCAGGGGAGAGCATTTTGAACTTTTCCCTCACCAGGAACATTGTCAGGTCTCGGAGATCCAGGATGGGTCTGAGACTCTCGGTTCTTTTGAAGACAGCAAGTACCATGAGTAAAAGCTCATGCCACAGAGGTGCTGGGGAACAGGCTCTACTGTCCTGTCCCTTAGTAGACCTGCTAGCTCTGAGAGCAAGAGGGACTGGTGAAGGAGAGGTTGCACTGGCTCTCCTGGATAAAGTCCTGAAGGTGGCAGCAAGAAGTGGAGGAGGCAGCCCTCCTTCACTATCCAGAGCGCCCACTGGTCCAAGGTGACCTCGGGCCACTTGTGGGCAAAGAGTGCCAGGTGGCCCCCTGTGGGCTGGTGAGGGTCTCCCAGGGGGAGGGAGGCCCCACCCTGGGAGTCAAAAACTCCCACCAGGCAGAGCCGGAGCTGGTGTCTGCAGTTTGGGGGCCTTTGGCTTCCTAGGCCCGTGCTCCTGGCCCTTGGACTGGGATCCCTGCTGCTGCTGGCTTGGAAAGGCTTGGTAGTGGTGACTCTGTTGGAAAGGGCCCTTCTTCCTTGAGAAAGTTGGCCTTTTCCCTGAGGTTTTCTTATGGAGTAAGGTAGAGGTCTTCTTTGAGAGCCTCTGCCTGGTCACCACCACGTCAGCCTCAATCTCGGCTGCCTTGTCGGCCATAGGCATCCCAAACAGGTTCTCCCCAGTGCAGGGGATATCCTGCAGCTTTTCCTGGACCCATTGCTCGAGGGCCTAGATCTGCAGCCAAGTCTGGCGCCGAGCACCAATACCTGTGGCTGCTGCCCGGGCTGCAGCCTCAAACCCATCGTAGGCAGCCCAGGACAGGAACTTAGAGTAGTCCCGGATGGTGGCCACCAAGGTCTGAAACTGTTGCAGGGGTTCTTCGGTGAGCCCTGCTGAGAAGCCTGTGAGCTCCTGAATGAGGCTATTAAGATACGAGGGTTGCTCAGAAAGTAATGCCCCACATGTTTTTTCTCAGTCCAGAATGAAGATAGAGGTGTGAGATTGAAAGGGTAGTAACTTGGAACTTCAAAGGACACGTGTGTAATTTTACAGTCGTCCGACAAATAGCAAGGCGGTAGTAATCCTTCAAATGGCGTCCGTGAGTGACACACGATACAAACAACGAGCTGTAATTGAATTCTTGGTGGAGGAGAAAGAAAGTGTGAGAAACATTCACAAATGGTTGTGTGCTGTGTATGGAAGTTCTGCGGTAGATAGGAGCACCGTTGGACGATGGGTGAAGAGAGTAAAGGCTTCAGGAAGTGGTAAAACAGAACTGGAAGATCGGCTGCGGTCTGGGCGTCCTGCCTCAGCCACCAGTCCAGACAAGTTGCACTGCCCTGCGATAGCTGCCAGCGGGCATTAAAATACTGTAAGCTGTTGCGGTGTGCCTTGCATACACCTTTGAATATCCCAAAGAGTCAATAATTGCCATTGCACTACCTCTACTGACGGAAAGCTGTACAGAAAATTCCCGACCCGTGATGCGACAATCTGCACGAATAATGTCATCAGCGAGATGCAACTTGTCTAGACTGGTGGTTGAGGCAGGACGCCCAGACCGTGGCCAGTCTTCCAGTTCCATTTTACCACTTCCTGAAGCCTTTACTTTCTTCACCCATCGTCCAACGGTGCTCCTATCTACCGCAGAACTTCCATACACAGCACACAACCGTTTGTGAATGTTTCTCACATTTTCTTTCTCCTCCACCAAGAATTCAATTATAGCTCATTGTTTGTACTGTGTGTCACTCACAGATGCCATTTGAAGGATCACTACTGCCTCGCTATTTGTCGGACAACTGTAAAATTACACACGTGTCCTTTGAAGTTCCAAGTTACTACCCTTTCAATTTCACACCTTTATCTTCATTCTAGACTGAGAAAAAACATGTGGGGCATTACTTTCTGAGCAACCCCCGTACATCCATATGTAGAACTCATAGGTTTGTATCCGGCAGCCCAGCATGGATCCCTGGGAGCACTTGCGCCCCAGGGTGTCAACGGCTCTGGCCTCTATACCCAGGGATACAAAGAAGTCTTCTGACTCTTGAGTTTCTGCATCGAAGACTTCACCACCATGGAACTGTGGGGTAGTTGGGCCTTCTGGAAACCTGGACTCCTCTTGATGCAATTGATTGAGTCGAGGTGCCAGCTGACCATTGGCACAGAGGCCGGGGTTTCCCACATCCGTAGGAGCAGCCGTTCGAGGATGGGTTACACTGGCACTGACAGAGCCTCCTTTGGTGGAGATTCATACTGGAGGATCTCCAGTTCTTCAGTGTGCGGGTCCTCCTTGGACTCAGACGGGACCGAGAGGGCTCGGGCCATGTACCGGATGAAGTCATGGAATGCCACGTCCTCGGGTGGGGAACGGCGCAGGAGTTCCGTGGCAGATGGCTCAGAGGGGATGTCTCAAAGTCAAGAGGTCTTGGGGGAAGCCTCAACGTCAGTGTCCTAGTTTGACTCAGAGGGCATTGAGGAGTCCGAGGCTTGGAGCTCCTGTGCCACAAAGCCTGCGTTGGGAAACTAGGATCCCCCGACTGGTCTCGGGTCAGACTCCTGGAAACTAGACGGGGAGGGGAGTACCAAAAAGAGCAAAAGTATCTGCACAACAAAGGAGACCAACAAAGCAGATACCAAGACTGACGACAATAAATAAGGATCTTGTTTATTGTGCCCCGACGCGTTTCGGCTGGGGAGTCTTCTTCAGGGGGTCTTAAAGAAACACACCTCAAAAAGATAATATTGAACAATTATAAACAGTTATAAATACAAATAAATATAAATGAATCACAACTCTAAATAATGTGTATAACATATTAAATCACACAACCAAATACTTACAATATTAAAAACATATAATGGATGTAGCCAAATCATTAAAATTATATAAATATACAGATATAATATCATTAAAAATTATAAGATCATAAATGATAATATTAGATTAAGAAAGTGATAATAAAAAGGACAATAACTAATAAACATTGAATCAAAACGAATGTAAAAACAAGGAGAAAGAGATAAGGAGGATATAGGACCAAATATAAAATAAATAAATACCTTAAGTCTGTCACGTGATACACTAAGAACTGATAGACAAACAAATAAATAAATAAATATTTGTCATGTATAAAAATAAATGCCATTAAGAGTTTCATACTTTGAGATTAAAACAAGAGAACTTGTGCCAAATGCGTCAACAAAATCAAGTAGCAAATGTGAGTGCAACAAAGCAGGAGAAAGCACGTCAAAGAGCAGTGTCACAAAACAAACATTATTAAAAATTATATTAAAAAATTATTATTACAAGGCGGCAGGTGCGCTCAAAAAATAAACTTTTAAAACATGTAATGGGAACCAGTCAATACTATGTGCAAAATGAAAAATGAAAACTGAAAAAGAAGGGGAAAAAAGGGGGCCTCATTCCAACAGACTGTGCAACACGTTTAAATTTCTTAATATCACCGCAGGGTTAAAAGTGCACTCATATCTGGCATGTAATAATGTGCTTAGTTATAAAATGAATACCGAGTAACAACGAAATATTGAAAAAAATGAAGTATTGAGAGAGAGTATTGAAAAAGAGAAGCATTGTAAAAAAGCTGTTTCTGATTGCAACGTGAAACAATTGAAGTTAGAGAGCACTCGCAGCTAACATACAAATGATGTATTTATATAAAGTAACCACTGAATAGCAACAGAGTATTGTAAATAGAAAACTGTTATTGATAATAACATAAGAAAATTAAATCGATGAACGGAGGGAAAAGAGATGGGAGACAAAGGACTCACCATTGAATCTGCACTGCACAGCGTTGCCGGTCAAAATAACACTATGAAGCTTAATGAAGGTAACAGCTTAAAAAACTGGCGTTTTCCCGCTTCAGTGGGTTAAAGGGTCAACAGGAACAAATGAAAAAGGATCAAAATGTAAAATTTAATATCAAGAAATACGAAGAACGGAGGACCCTTGTTGTAGAATACATTCTATTGAAGAACTGTGCAAGTGAATTGATGTACTGCTAAAAATAAATGAAACGACTGAGCTGTCATAAAAAATACAACCAGTGCTGATGACAACTTCCATAAACCAAAAAGACACTTCTCCATGAGACACTGTAGAATAAAAAGAAAAAGGGAGGGGGAGGGGGGAGAGAGGAGAAGGGAAGGGGGAGGGGGAAGGGGGGAAAGAAAGGAGGGGGGAAGGGAAGGGGGGAAGAAAGGAAAGGGAGAGGGGAAGAGGGAATGGAAAAAGGGAGGGGGAGGGGGAGGAAGAGGGGGAAAGTGGGGAGGGGGAAAAGGGGGGAGGGAGGGAGGGGGAAAAAAAAGGGGGGGAAGGGAGGGGGAAGGGGAGAAAAAGGGGAGAGGGGAAAGAGGGATGGGGAGGAGGAGGGGGAGGGGGAGGAGGAGAGGAAGGGAGAGGGGAGGAGGAGGGGAAGGGAAGGGGGAAATAGGGAGGGGGGAGGGGGGAGGGGGAGAAGGGAAGGGTGAAAGAGGGAGGGGGAGGGGGAGAAGGGGAGGGGAAAAAAGGGGGAGGGGGAAGGGGAAGGGGAGGAGAGGAGAGGAGAGGGGAAGGGAGGGAGGAGAGAAAGGGAGGGGAGGGAGGAGAGAAAGGGAGGGGAGGGGGAAGGGGAAAAAAGGGGGAGAAAAGGAGGGGGGAGGGGGAGAAGGGGGAAGGAGAAGGGAAGGAAGGGGGGAAGGAGAAGGGAAGAGAAAGGGGGGAATGGGGGGAGGGAAAGGAAGAGGGGGAAAAAAAAGCAGGGAAGGAAAAGAGGGGATTGGGATATACTAACTTTATAAAAAAATAGAAAGATCAACTTCTTGATTTAAACCCATGGGCTGCAAAGTACGAAGTTCATAAATAAACCTCTGTTCAAACTGAAGGAGGAGCCTATCCAAATTACCCCCTCTCCAGTGAGGCCGTACCACTTTAAGAACCACAAATTTAAGATCAGAGAGCGTATGACGAGCATTAACCCAATGGTCTACTAAAGGTTTATCTAACACTTGTCTCCGTATATTGCTGTTATGCTCAATTACACGTGTCTTAACACTTCTTTTGGTTTTGCCAATATAACACAGTTTACAGGGACAACTGATCAAATAAATAACATTTACGGTTTCACAATTAGAAAAATCATGCAACAAAATTTTGCGTGTAGAGCCGGGCATTGAGAATTCTTTTTTGGACACAACAACATTCTCACAAATGCAGCACCTACCACATTTAAAATGTCCACAAGCTTTGGGAATAAATTTAGGTTTACCCAAAGCAGATGGTACAAGAATATCTCTTATGTTAGAATTTCTTTTATACGCCACCAAAAGCTTTGTCTCATTTAAAAATGGTAAGGGAGCTAAAATGTGCAAAGCTCTCCTTAATATTTTGGTAATTTCCCTAGAATATTCGGAGAAAGTTAACGTGCACACAATATTATTGGATTTTTCAGAAACACGTTTTTATAAGAGGGTTGTCCTGTCTGTGGACCAAGCTCTATGTAGAGCCTTTTAAATACAGGCAATGGGGTACCCTCGATCTCTGAACCTTTGACCCATATCGATGGCATGAGTATTGAAGTCTTCATCTGTGGTGCAAAGACGCCGAATTCTCAAAAACTGGCTCATAGGAAGATTTTCTTTTAGAGACCGGTTATGAAAACTACTAAAATGCAGAAGAGAATTCCTCTCAGTGCGTTTACGATACAAAGATGTTATATTAATCAAAACCACATCAGATCATTTTGTAACATCTTGTTTTAATCTCAAAGTATGAAACTCTTAATGGCATTTATTTTTACACATGACAAAAATATTTATTTTTACACATGACAAAAATATTTATTTATTTATTTATTTGTTTGTCTATCAGTTCTTAGTGTATCACGTGACAGACTTAAGGTATTTATTTATTTTATATTTGGTCCTATATCCTCCTCATCTCTTTCTCCTTGTTTTTACATTCGTTTTGATTCAATGTTTATTAGTTATTGTCCTTTTTATTATCACTTTCTTAATCTAATATTATCATTTATGATCTTATAATTTTTAATGATATCTGTATATTTATATAATTTTAATGATTTGGCTACATCCATTATATGTTTTTAATATTGTAAGTATTCGGTTGTGTGATTTAATATGTTATACACATTATTTAGAGTTGTGATTCATTTATATTTATTTGTATTTATAATTGTTTATAATTGTTCAATATTATCTTTTTGAGGTGTGTTTCTTTAAGACCCCCTGAAGAAGGCTTCCCAGCCGAAACGCGTCGGGGCACAATAAACAAGATCCTTATTTATTGTCGTCAGTCCTGGTATCTGCTTTGTTGGTCTCCAACTAGACGGGCACCACCAGATACCCAAGGATTGGGACCAGGACCTCGATCGGTGCCGAGGGCTAGCCCAAGGCCAATAGTGCCCAGGGCCCACTTGACACCCAGGGGCGCCAACGCAATCAGGGGCCCAATTGTCGGGGCAGATGATGCAGACAAACCCAACATCATCGCTTGCTGCATGGTCAGGATGGCAGAGATACTCTGTTCCAGGACCACCATTCTGGCTTCGATGTCAGGCGGCTCCACAGCTTTCAGTGCGGACACAGAGAATTTTGGGCCTGGTGCCAGCGCTCTGGTGAGTGGATCCTTGACAAGGATCACGGCCTCAAGGAGCCTCGCGTGGTCACCGCCAGTCGAGGACTCCTTCCTAGAGACCTTAGGGGGGAGGGGGGCGCTGCTTCAAGGATTTTTCTTTATCTTGCCAGGGTCTGGCATCCTTCCGGAGGAACTGCCACTGCAGGACTCCGAAGACGCCCGGGCCTCATGGGAGGTGCCTGGCTTTGGGCTCGTCAGGGAAACCGGGGCTGAGCCGGACCGCGTGAACATCATCTCCTGCAACTCCGACCTTTTCTTGTTGGTACAAGGGGTCATGGCCTGAC
Source organism: Ichthyophis bannanicus (assembly GCA_033557465.1). Taxonomy (NCBI): domain Eukaryota; kingdom Metazoa; phylum Chordata; class Amphibia; order Gymnophiona; family Ichthyophiidae; genus Ichthyophis; species Ichthyophis bannanicus. The sequence goes on along the minus strand of CM066032.1, from coordinate 737,986,436 downwards.
ACAGGTCGCAGGAGGTACTGTCGTGTTCCGAGCAGAGTCAGTGCAAGCAGCAGTCATGGGTATCTGTGACAGATATAATTTAACTACAATGATCACACTTTTTAAAGCCACCAGGAGACATGGTGGATCACGCCCAGATGTGCTCGATGACCCCTGGGCGAAAAAGGGTGCGAATGGCATGCGAGGCATCCTCGATGAAACAAGGGAGCCGAGAACAGCGCCGGGGATGGCCCCGGCTCGAGGCAGGAACAGGAACCGGTACGCAAACCGGAAAAAACTCAACTAAGAGGATAATTTTTAAAGATTTTTTCCAGGGAAATAGGACATGCGTCCATTGGGCTCCGCGAAAAAAAGGAGACTGAGCAAGATGGCACCCTTGGGCGAGAAAGGGACCACGCATGCGTGGTAACATTCCCAAAGGCTTTCTTTGAAAGCTGGGGAAATGCTCCACGTGGGCTCCGTTGGTGCCATCACCTATATGTGAGGACTGACTTCCTGCTTGTTCCTGGAGAACTGCTTGAATTGCTTCTTATTAGCCAGAGCAATTGCTGATGCAGCATGTTTTGCACAGCTCTGATGTTGTTGGCCATGTACTTTGCCTGTAAACCCTAGGCACTATGTCTTTTTCTTTATAAATTGCCATGGCAAGAGCACCTGGGGGTTTTCAAGTGCTGATTTACCCCATGTCCAATCATATTAGCTAGCCAATTCAATATGGACAAATCTATCCTACAATATGGTACAATTGTATCTCTTTTCCATTGTCAGGATACTGCTTGGGAGACCTATTTCTGTTCAATGCTTTTCAGTTTCACAGGCTGTGAAAATATTCATTTGAAGGAGAAGAAAAGAAAACTCCTCCTCACAAAGTACTTCTGGTCAGGCTCAGCCCTAAAGGTAACGGCATTATAACCAGAGTGGGAAAACAGGAAATGACAGATAGTCCAAATTTCCAACATTCTTTATACAGAGTAACTCTGAGAAAGAGATGATGTATTTTTCCAGAATCAGTCTTACCTGGTTGGAAACTCCACAAGGGTATCTAGTTTCTCACGAGAGAACTTGGTATAGGAGAAGCGTTTGAGGTGGATGATAAGGACCTCAGGCAGTGACCATAAATCCAGTTTTTTGGTAGCCCGCTGGTGCTTCTTACAGGTGGGACAGTACCTGCAAAGATATGTGACAGAACTTTCAGCAAAGAAATATGCAATATAATGGCAGATTAAACACCTTAAGGCTCTTTTAGTCTGCTCATTTTCTCTTCCTTTTCAAATTCTGTAGATAACTGATCAACAGTTTTAGACTTGCTTTCAACCTGCCAAAGATCCTGTGTTTACATCCCAGGCTTTCTTGCAATTGCATCATTGGGCTTACTGGCCTGAAGCTTCTCTGCACTGTTTGACCCATCCACCACTTGCCCACTTTCCCAGCTGGATGCAACATCAAGGGATTCTTATCACGCTCACCAGAGTGGTGTTTGGTGCCAAAGAAGCAGGTTATGCTCCCTGGGGCTATTCCTGGGGAGACTCCTACACTATCTCCGACATATACCTTTTCAAAAATGTCTCCATTCTCATCCACCTGACTGACCTGTATCCTCCTTGCACTAATGCTTTGTCTTCTCTTCAGTACAAGTGAGACATATGCAGCACGAATTCCTGTCCTCTGAGGATGTTGCCCTGCCTCTCATTGTTCTTACCTTAGCATGCTGGAAGGAGCAATCGCACCCTGTGCTACCCTATTTACTCAAGCTTCCACTGACCACTCTAAAGGCGGCTCTATTCAAATGTAGATTCTTGAGCCAAAAGGCACCACTGATACATGATTTAATCACAGCCCATTCTCCAAACATGATTTGCATAATGGAAAAATGACTGAACGATGGGGAAAAGTTCATCTTTCATTCTCGCCTCCCTTTAAACTCTTCTATATAGCCAACCGATTCACTAAAGTAGGTGGTAGCGTTGCTATTGCATTCTCTTACTGTCTTACTTTGAAAGATGTGACATCTAACTTCATTAGCTATCCAGAGGCTCTTCCTTATGAGAAATGGCTCAATTCCCTCTCTTTCCACTGGAAACCAGGACAATATTTTCTGCTCTTTTAATGCAGGACGTTGGCCTTATTCAGCAGGTTATGGCCCCTACTTTAAAACTTACCTTTCTTTATCTAATACTGTTCCCAAACCGCTCTCTTGGAGTAACCATGGGTTGAGTGGGAGGCACCAAGCGGTACAGGTAAATGGAGCTCACTCCGAGGAGGTGGTGGTTACCTTGGTCAAATTCTTTTTAACATCTTTGTTAGTGATATTACAGAAGGGCTGTCAGGTAAGGCTTGCCTGTTTGCAGATGATACCAAAATCTGAAATAGAGTAGACTTCCAGGAAGAGTAGATAACATGAGGAGGGATCTAGTTAAACTTGAAGAATGATCTAGAATTTGGCAGCTGAGATTTAATGCTAAAAAAGCAGAGTCATGCATTTGGACTGCAAAAATCTAAGGGAGCGGTACAGCATAGGGGATGAAGTATTTCTGTCCACAAATAAAGAGTGGGACCTGCGCGCGATTGTGTCCGATGATCTTAAAGTAGCTAAACAGGTAGAAAAGGCGACAGCGAAAGCCAGAAGGATGCTTGGGTGCATAGGGAGAGGAATGGCCAGTAGAAAAAGGGAGGCGATAGTGCCTCTGTATAAGTCTCTGGTGAAACCTCATTTGGATTATTGTGTGCAATTCAGGACATCACACCTTCAAAGGGACATAAACAGGTTGGAGTTGGTGCAGAGGGTGACTACTAAAATGGTTAGTGGCCTTGGTTATAAAGCATATGAGGACAAACTTAAAGATCTTGTTATGCATACTTTGGAGGAAAAGTGGGATAGAGGAGATATGATAGAGAGGTTTAAATATTTTTGTGGCATAAATGAACAGGAGGAGAGCCTCTTTCAATTGAAAGCAAGCTCTGCTTCAAGGAGAAATAGGATGAAGGTGAAAGGGGATAGACTCAGGAGTAATATGCAGAAATATTTCTTTATGGAAAGAGTGGCAGATGCATGGAATAGTCTCCGAGTGGAGGTGGTAGAGACTAGGACAGTATCTGAATTCAATAAGCCACTTAACCCTCCATAGCCCATGTTCCCTGTAAAATAGTTCTCTGTGTGCTGTGCTTTCCTGTCTAATCAATGTGTTTATACCTCAAAAATTTCCTGTCATGATTTGACAATTTCCAATCTGTAATCAAACCGCTGCTGATCGCTGGAAGTAGCGGTATACAAATGTATACTAAATAAATAAATAAATAAAGCAAGGGATAAACAAAGAGGATCTCTAAAAGTAAAAAGGGAACTATTGTGCTTGATATGGAAGGGCAGACTAGATAGGCCATATGGTCTTTTTCTGCAGTCATGTTTCTTTATTTTTAGGTGCTGTGCGGTGTGTGTTTGTAAAATGCAATCCACCAGGAAACAAGGTCATGTGTGTGTGTGTGTGTGCGCGCGCGTGCGTGTAAGCGTGCATGTGTAAAATGCAGCCCGCCACAAACAAGGGTGCGTGTGTGTGTGTAAAATGCAGCCTGCCACAAACAAGGACACGTGTGTGTGTGTGTGTGTGTTGAAAATGCAGCCTGCCACAAACAAGGACGCATGTGTGCATGTGCACATGTACGCGCGTGTGTAAAATACAGCCCGCCACAAACAAGGGCATGTGTGCGCATGCATGTGAGTGTAAAATGCAGCCCGACATGAACAAGGACGCACGTGTGTGTGTGTAAAATGTAGCCTGCCACAAACAAGGATGTGTGTGTTGGTGTGTGTAAAACACAGCCCACCACAAACAAGGATTTGTGTGTGTGTAAAACACAGGCCACCATGAACGAGAATGTGTGTGTGTGTGTGTGTGAAATGCAACCCGCCACAAACAAGGACGTGTGTGTGGGGGTAAAGAGTAGTTACTCACCTGTAACATGTGTTCTCCAGGAGCAGCAGGAATCAGTCCTCACATATGGTTGACGTCAGCGCCGACAGAGCCCTCGTGCAAAGCATTTCCCCAGCTTTCAAGGAAAGCCTTTGTGAATGCAGCATGCATGCATGCACGGTCCCCTTCCCGCCAAAGGGTGCCATCTTGCTCAGTATGACAACATAGCTAAAAGACAGCAAAAAAATGAATGGTATGACTGCAACTCCAGGGGAGGAGGGAGGGTCGTAAGGACTGATTCCTGCTGCTCTTGGAGAACACCTGTTACAGGTGAGTAACTACTCTTTCTTCAGGACCAAGCAGGAAGTCAGTCCTCACATATGGGACTCCCCAGTTCTAGGCTACCGGGAACCCTAAGCTGAAAAAATGGCTCCCTCTCAAGAGCCTCAGCATTCGTGATAAGAATATCCTCTGAGAACGCCCCCGTACGGTAGCCCAACACAAGGGCCGGAGGATAGGAGTTGCCTAAACCTCAAAAAGATTACGGAGTACCACCTGTCCGAAAGCACTCTCTCTTCGGGACTCTCTCTCCAGGCAGTAATGGGCTGAAAAAGTCTGGCTTGAAGATCAAGTTGCGGCCCGGCAGATGTCTGCCAATGGAACAGAGTGGAGATGAGCTACTGACGCGGCTTTCACCCTGACACGGTGGGCTGTGACTCGACCCTGCAAGGGGAGGTCGGCTGCCTTATACGCCCAGGCGATACAATCTGCTACCCAAGTGGACAATGTACGCTTGGAGACAGGTAACCCCATCTTATTAGGGTCAAAGGAGAGGAAGAGCTGAGTAGCCCTTCGATGCCCCCGCGTACGTTCTATGTAAAAGACAACGCCCTCTTACAGTCCAGGGGATGCAAGACTGTTTAAGCCCAGCTGGTATGCGGCCTGGGAAAAAAGGTTGGAAGAACCACCTCCTGGTTGAGGTGGAAAGAGGAGACCACTTTTGGAAGGAACTTGGAATGGGTCCATAGGACCACCCTGTTCCTATAGAACCGTGTGTACGGTCTATCAGAAACCAGAGCTTGTAGTTCACTCACACGTCTGGCCGAGGTAAGAGCTACCAGGAATAGCGCGCTTTCCAAAAGAAGAAGCGCAAATGGCAAGTAGCCATCGGCTCAAACAGTGGGCGAGTAAGTTCCTGCAAGACCACGTTCAAATCCCACTCAGCTGCCGGTGGATGAACCGGAGGCTTGAGAAGCATACCTCTGAGAAATCGGGACACCAAGGGGTGAACCGACAGAGACTGTCCTTCCACCGGTGAGTGGTGCGCTGACAGAGCACTGAGGTAGACCCGAACAGAGTTAGACTTAAGGCCTAGGTCTGACAGGTGAAGTAGATACTGCAGTACTACTGGCACAAGGCAAGAGAAAGGATCTTCATTGCGCTGAGCACACCATACCGTAAACCTACGCCACGAGGGCATAGGACTTTCTGGTGGACTGCCTCCTAGAGGCCAAGACCACCTCCTCAACCTCCTTAGGTAGAAGTAAGAGAGCTAGCACTATCCTTTCAGCAGCCAGGCCATCAACTTGAGGGACCTGAGATTGGGGTGCAGAAGGGAACCCTGCTCTTGAGACAGGAGATTGTGTTGCAACCCCAGAGGGAATGGAGTTTCCGCCACCAACTGCAGCAGAAATGGAAACCACAGCTGCCTCGGCCATCTGGGGGCTACCAGAATCACCGAGGCCTTGTCCCAGAGAATCTTGAACAGAGTCCGGGCCACCAGGGGTGTGGGAGGAAATGCATATAGGAGGCCCATAGACCAAGAGATCAGAAAAGCATCTGCTGCCATCCTCAGGGGATGCGGCTGTCTGAAGCAAAACCTGGGCAGCTGACGGTTTTGTGGGATTGCAAAGAGATCGATGGATGGAAGTCCCCAGCGGAGGAAGATCTGCTGGACCACCAATGGATTCAACTGCCATTCATGAGGCTGGAGAATCCTGCTTAGCTTGTCTGCTAGGAAATTCTCCTGACCAGGTAGATAAACTGCTTTGAGAAACATGCCTTGTTTGACTGCAAAGGAGCAAAGGGCCAGTGCCTCCTGACATAGGAGCCTGGACCCCGTGCCCCCTTGTTTGTTCACAAAGAACATTGCCACCTGATTGTCTGTCTGAACTAGGACAGACTGGTGAGAGAGGGCATGAGAAAATGTCTGCAGAGCTAAGCGGATTGCTCGCAGCTCCAAAAGACTGATTTGCTGCGTGGCCTCTCGAGGAGACCAGAGGCCTTGAGTACACGTGCCCTGGCAATGTGCACCCCAGCCCTTGTGTGTGCTGGAGCCTGAAAAGGTACCCCCCTGAGAAGGTTTGGGAGATGTAGCCACCACTGTAAGGAGTCCAAAAGTGGTTTGGACACCTTTACTCTGTCTCGGAGGTCGCCTGTGGCATGCGTCCACTGATCTCTGAGGCACCATTGAGCAGCCCGCATGTGCAGACGGGCATTCAGAGTCACATGTACCGTGGATGCCATGTGGCCCAGGAGCCGCAGGTAGTGCCTGGCGGAGACATGAGACTTGCTTTGGAACTGGTTGGCAAAGTCTATCAATCTGTGGGCCCTGTCTTCAGGCAAGTAAGCTCTTGCCTGAAGGGTGTCTAAGCTTGCCCCTATAAACTCTAGGTTCTGAGAGGGGAGCAAAGTGGACTTCGCGTAGTTTATGACAAAGTCCAGATGCTGAAGAAGAGAGACAGTGTGAAGAGTGGCTTGTCGGGCCTCCTGGAGAGACTGACCCCTGATGAGCCAGTCGTCCAGGTATGGGAAGACAAAAATTCCCTGATTCCTGAGATAAGCCGCCACCACCGCCAGGCATTTGGTGAAAACCCTGGGGGCAGAGGTTAGGCCAAACGGAAGTACCCTAAACTGAAAATGGTTTCCTCCCACCACAAATCTGAGATACTGTCTGTGGTCTGGATGAATGAGGATGTGAGCATAAGCATCCTTTAGGTCTAAGGAACATAACTAGTCTCCCTGCTGGAGGTAGGGCAGCAGTATCTGAAGGGTAAGCATCTTGAACTTTTCCCTCTCCAGAAGCTTGTTTAGGTTTCGCAAGTCTAGAATAGGCTGGAGGCCTCCTGTCCTTTTTGGTACCAGGTAGTACCTGGAGTAGAAGCCTTGCCCTTTCAGGTGGTGAGGCACCGGTTCCACAGCCTGTTCCTTTAGAAGACTTGCCAACTCCTGAAGGAGGAGGTTCCTGTGTAGAGAGAGTCTTGGAGGCTCCCCTGGAAAGTAGGAGAGGGGTAGCTGGTGGAAGTGGGGCATGCAGGTATCCCCTGTGATGGCTGGCCACCTGTAGGCGTACAGGGTCAGCCGACCCCCTGTGCTGAGTGGAGCCACTGGCTGAGGAGAGCCTATGCTGTGGAAGTCAAAACCCCGCTCCCTGCTGTGCAGGAGCCAGAGCTGGCGGTTTGGGGGTCTTCTCCCTACGGGGCCCATGCCCCTGCCCCTTGGCCTGCTGGCCCTGTTGGGGAGCTGGAGAGGCCTGATACTGAGAGTAGGATTTGTAGGCAGCACCCTTACTCGGGAAAAATGGATTCTTTCCCGAGCCCTTCTTTTTTTGAGAAAGGGCAGAAGTCTTTCTGGACAGCCTTGTCCTGGTGAGAGTCTCAGTCTCGATTTCTGCAGCCTTTTCAGTCATGGGCTTACCGAATAGGTTGTCACCTCGGCACGGGACATCGACCAACTTGTCCTGCACCCATGACTCCAGGTCCGATGACTGTAGCCAGGCCTGACGGTGTGCACCGATGCCGGCCGCGGCTACCCAGGCTGAAGCCTCGAAGCCATCATAGGCTGCTCGAGAGATAAACTTCGAGCACTCTCGGATCCCTGTCGACAAGGCTTTGAACCTCTGCAAGGGTTCCTCGGAGAGGCCAGCTGAGAACCCGGCAATCTCCTTTGCCAGGTCCCTTAAGTACATGCCCATGTACAGCTGGTAAGTCTGGACACGGCAAGATAGCATAGAGCCCTGGAAGCACTTTCTACAGAGGGCATCCAGGTTCTGGGCCTCCCGGCTGGGGGGGGGGGGTACCGAGGAGTGCATCTTCTGACTCTTCAGGCGGTGCATGGCCAATTCCACAACCATGGAATTGTGCGGTAGCTGCACCTTTTGGAATCCAGGGCTCTTACTGACTTGATAAATGGAATCAACCCGTTTGCTAAAAACCGGCGCCGAGGCCGGTGCCTCCCACATACGGAAGAGCAGCCGTTCCAGCATCGGAGGAACCAGTACAGTAAAGGCTTCCTTCGGAGGAAAATCATACAAGAGGGCATCGAGCTCCTCGGCTCGAGGCTCCTCCTCGGCGTCCGCAGGGAATGCCAAAGCCTTGGCCATGTCCCTCACGAAGTCCAAGAACCGGGTATCCTCCGGGGGGGGGAAGACCTTCTCCGAGGCTTGGACTCCGGGCAGTCCGAAGGGACGCAACGGGTCTGGAAGGTGTCAGGAGACTCCTCATCCTCCATCTCCCACGCCGACTCCTCTGAGTCGTCGAGTGGCTCTGGCCGTCTTGGCCTCGGTGCCACCTGCCCCGACACTGAGGGCACCGACGTCGACGACCTCAGCCCCCACGGGAGGTTGAGGGGGACCGTGACCGAGGATCGACTCGAGACTTGATGGACTCGAGGGTCGACTCGGTTTCCAGGGTAGACTTAGACATCGAGGTCCCAGTGGTCGGAGCAGATGCACCAGTCAGACCTGTGATCAGCACCAGCTGCTGTTCCATGAAGGCAGCCAAGCTGCTCTCCAAGGCCATCAGCCTGAGTCCAAGCTCAGGAGACTCAGCAGCCCCTGACTCGGGGCCCGACGTCAGTTCTCCCGGAGGAGAGTCCACGAGGACAACAGAACTTACGTGACTCGGGGACTCTGGCTCCATGCAATGTAGTTTGGACGGCCTCTCCGACTCCGAGAGCCCGGGGTGGCGGTCAGGGCTACGTGACCTGGCCCTCAAGAACCCAGGGGCCTCCACCGAAGCCGCCTCACGAGCTTCTTCTTCCTTTTGTGCTCCCGGGTAGGAGACCCCCTCTCAGAGGAACCACGATGGCGCTCGGGGTCAGACTCCGGAGATGTTGAGGCCTCTGACGAAGTCCGGGCCCGGCCGAATGCGGACTCTGAAAAAATTCTCACACGTTGATGCTGACGGCTCTGACGTGCCTTGGACGACATTTTGCCGCAGAGGCCACAGACCAGCGGGTCATGGTCGGGCCCGAGGCATCGAAGGCAGCAGTCATGTGTGTCGGTGAGAGACATAAGTTTCTTGCACGGATCACATTTTTTGAACCCGCTGGCAGCCATGGGGGGAAAAAGGGCCCCTGCAAGGTCAAAAGACCGGGCTGCCAGTGAAAATAACAAAAAAGGCGAGAACACTAGTCACAAAGGACAAAAATCGAAAAAGAAATTCCGGACTCGATACCGGTGTACCGAGCCCAGGCGGGAAGGGGAACCGGCGTCGAACAGGATAAGAAAAAGCGAAAATCACAGGAAAAAAAAATCTACTTTTCCCGGGTGACACAAACTCACGTCCGTTGGGATCCGCGGAAAAAGAAAGACTGAGCAAGATGGCACCCTTGGACGGGAAGGGGACCGTGCATGTGTGCTGCATTCCCAAAGGCTTTCCTTGAAAGCTGGGGAAATGCTCCGCATGAGAGCTCTGTCGGCGCTGACACCCATATGCGAGGACTGACTTCCTGCTTGGTCCTGGAGAAAACGCAGCCCACCACAAACAAGGATATGTGTGTGTGTGTCTCTCCGTAAAATGCAGCCTTTCACAAACAAGGATAGTTGTGTCTGTGTAAAATGCAGCCTGCCACATAAGGACGTGTGTGTGTTTCTAAAATGCAGTTCGTCAAGAACAAAGTCAAGTGTGTCTGTTTGTAAAATACAGCTGTGTATGTGTTTGTAAAATGCAGTCCTGTGTGTGTGTGTGTGTTTGTAAAATGCAGCCCTGTGTGTGCATGTGTGTTGGTAAAATGCAGTCCTCCATTTGTTGGTAAAATGCAGCCCTCTGTGTGCGTGTCTGTAAAATTCAGCCGTGTTTGTAAAATGCAGGGGTGTGTGTGTGTGTGTGTGCGTAAAATGCATGGGTTTGGGAACAGACCTGTGAGGGCAGATGTGGGGTGATGAGGTACTGTATCTGCCAGGGGTGTGATGTTTGCAAGATAGGAGTAGGAGAAATGTTGGTGGTTATAAGATAGTTGCTAGTTCACTTTTGAGGGGTGCGAGTAAGTGCAAGGTAACAGAGCGAGGGAGGGGCTGTTTTGAGAGGTGTGGATGATTTAGGGACGGTAGTAGTTTTGGGGTTGGGTGGTTTTATTGGATGGGGGGGGGGGGTAGTTTTGTGGATATGGTGCAGTTGTGATGCCTAGTTTTGGGGGGTGGGGCAGTTTGAAAGGAAAACTTCCCTAACTACTACATTTCACCGTATGCAAGTTTCTATTTTGCACAAAGTGAAATTTATTCTCTTATAAAAATGCACTGGATTTTTTTTTTTTTTTTTTTTTAGGGACAGGGGAGCTTGTTTCTCTGAAACCCACTACAGCCCCCCTCCCCTTTCTAGTCCATTTTCAAACTCATGTGTTTTCACACCATTCCATTACATGTTTAAGAGAACTATTTTGCTCCAGACAGATATTTTTGACTCCTTTCGTTTAATTCTTTCAAATGTCCATTAGACTGGAAAGAATAAGCGGCAAATATTCCTTTTTTCAAGCAGACATTTTTAATGCAATTCAAATGAAGATATATCCCTTGCCCCCAGCACACACACACCCTCAATCCCCACGTCCCCAGCACTCTATCTTTCAATTATTTTTCATGATTGTTTCATGATGATTTCAAAGGCATTTCCAGACCAAAAATGGCTGAAATGGCAACATACTGCAGGGCACCACTGGCCCAGTCACAGCCCCAAAGCCACTCACTCAGGGCTGTACATGGTGGGGTCCCCTCAACCCCTTCCCTCCTACTACTGCATCTCTAGGCTGTGGAATTATTGTTATGCCTGTGAAACCAGAAGCAGGCTGTTACATTTCTGTGCTGAAGTGCATACTCAATAGTGCAAGCTACTGTATTATGCATGGACATTTTCAGATGGGTAGCCATGTTAGTCTGGAGTAGCAAAAATGACAGAGCCAAGTGGCACCTTATAGACTAACCAATTTATTGAAGCATGAATTCTCAAGGATAAAAGTCCATTTTGCCAGATGCATCAGAGGAAGTGGACTCATGACCTCAAAAGCTCATCCTTCAATAAACCGGTTAATTAAAGGTGCTACCTGACTGTCATCGTTAGTAAGCATGTCTTCTGTGGGCTGGATGAATAGGCTTATTGGGTAGGAAACAGCCTACAAACCTTGAGTCTGATACCCCTGCTCTAGGCTATTCTTACCGCATAGTGCCACCTCATCACCAATTTGATTTGTCCTATCATTTTCATATCATTTGTAACCTGGTATCATAGCATGCCATGAATTATCCTCCTATCACCCAGGTCTATATGTCTATATTTTCACAGAGTGTCATATACACACACATGTCCTTGTTTGTGGCGAGCTGCATTTTACAGTACACACACACGTGATGTAGGGATGGTACCTCTGCAGGCTGCTCAGATGCTAAAGCCTGAACCAAAGCTGATCAAACAATATGGTTTCCTGCCACAAGGAACTTCTGCTGTGCTTCCAGTCTCAGATCTGACCTCCAAGCATCTGGTTGCCAAGTGACTATACCTGTACATACAGAAGACTATCGTTTCTGTCCAATTATTTTTACTGGCCAATTAGTTTCCCAGGCCAATTAATTATCCACACACAAGAACATCTGCTTCTCCAGCCTTCATCATCCACCAACGATGTTACTGGCCTTGAGATGTCCATTATCTTCTCTCATTATGGCTCCTGGGTCTGCAGGATGAACACCTGTTCATTACCTTTTAATTCGCTGAGAACACTTCGGACTGTCTTATGCCAAACAATCACTGAACCTATGATGAAGACGCTACAGAAATAATAATTACAGTATGTAACAGAACTTTCATGCCTTTTGTGTCTTCTGCCTACCTTGCTTGTCTGCAAAAACAGATACACATTGCATGTGTACAACAAAGCTGTTCTCCTAAGGACAGTGATAAGACTCTCACAGATACCCCCGGTTCTGTGTTCTCACGTGGCTCACCTCCGAAAGGGTGTAGCCTGCGTTATGTAGCATAGCTGCCTCTTTGGACCCCCGTGCTGCTCAAGAGACTGTCTCGGATTCTGGCTCATCCATCTGGCCAAGCAAAGGTACAGTCTTATTTTTCTCTCCCCCCCCCCCCCAGGAGGGTGGTCGTTAGAAACTAGTTTTCCATAATTCTTTAGGTTACTAATCAGTGATTTATTACTTTGTATAACTGTAATTGTTGCACTGCTACAACTTGCTGCCTCGTATTTCTAATATATATATATATATACACACACACACACACACACAGACTAGGTTTTCTCTTTTTGGCTTATTGCCAGCAGTCTCACCGAATCCTGGACAGGGAATTAGCAGCATACCCCTGGACATAACTGAGTGCATAACTTATTTCTGTTTGCTGCTAATAATCCCCACAGTACTTGTTTATGGAAGGCTGTATTTTATAGTACACACACGTCTTTGTGGCAGGCTGCATTTGACACACACACACATATATCCTTGTCCATGGTGGGCTGCACTTTACACACAGACTTTGGAACTCGCTCCCCCCCCTTTGGAACTCACTCCGTGCAGAAGAATCCTACCAGTCCTTCAAATCCCAACTCAAAACCCACCTCTTCAACCTAGCATTTGACCTCCCACCCTCATCTTCCCCTTCCCTCCCTGTCCCATGATGTTATATTGTAACTGCTAACTGTTTGCTTTTTCTTTCTCCTCTCCTTTCCTCGTCCTATTGTTTTTAATTGGCGTTCCTTTTCTTTTCCTTTCCTGCAGCCTTATTTTTAAATTGGATAATGTTTTTATTGTAAACCGCTCAGGTACCCTATGGTGTTGGGCGGTATAATAAGTTTTATTAAACATAAACATAAACAGACACACATGCATGCAAGTCTACATACAGTACATATAGACAATTCAAAGTATGGATTTTGTTTACACAACCCGTCCAGGTGGTGATAGGGATAAAATGGAATCTTTTATATCTGTCAATACCTTATCAAAATGCACCTCAGCTACTTCATCCTTAATGACAACTTCTCTATTGGAATATTCAAACTTTGCCATTTTGTCAGTATCCTTGAAGATGTCAAGTACAGATTATGTACCAGTGACTGTCATTCTTCCCCCAGTCAACTGGTTTAAAAGAGACTATACTTTTTGAACACTAGCAGCCTGGTTAAAATGGAGCCTAGGCCTGGCAATCTACTTCCGGTGACGCTGCCAAGAAAACCCAGGGGCTTCTGGGTCGCCAGGAGTCAGGACTGACTCGAAGGCACACACTGCATTGCATTGCATCCTTTCAAAATATTTTTATCCTTCCCCAAAATATTGCCCAGTTCCTAACAAATTTAACCATCAAGCTCCTTCTGGGTTTCTGTGTGCAGAACAGGGACCGTATCCGAGAACGCTACCCTGGAGATTCTGGATTTCAATTTCCTACATACAAGACGAAATTTAGTCTAACATGCTAATATTTCCTTGAGTCCTGCCAGACAACTTCTGAAGCATGGGTTTATGCCGCCATATCTTAAAAAGGATATAGCGTTATTAGAAAAGGTACAGAGAAGAGCCACCAAAATGGTAAAGGGGATGGAAGGATACCCCTATGAGGAGATGCTAAAAAGGTTAGGGTTCTTCATCCTGGAAAAGTGACAGCTGAGGGGAGATATGGAGATTTATAAATTAATTGAGTGGAACAGATAAAAATAGATCGATTGTTTACGCCATCAAAATATAGAAAGACTAGGGGATATGCAATGAAGCTACAGTGTAATCTATTTAAGACTAATAAGAGAAAATATTTTTTCACTCAACGCGTAAGCAAACTCTGGAATTCATTACCGGAGAATGTAGTAAAAGCTGTTAATGTAGTTGGGTTTAAAAAAGGTTTGGACAAGTTTCTGGAGGAAAGGTCCATAAGCCATTATTAAAGAGGACCTGGGTATTCCACTGCTTACCCCAATACAAGCATTGTGGAACCTGTGTGTCTTTTGAGAAAACTGCTAGGTTACTTATGACCTAGATTGGCCTCTGTTGGAAACAGGATACTGGGCTTGATGGACCTTGGTCTGACCCAGTTTGGCATATCTTATGTTCTTATCAGCAGTTGGAGACACGGCAGCACTGGTTTATCATCGTCACACTATATAGGGCCCTAGCAGACTCAACTCCAGTATATCTTTATCAAAGAAGCACTCTAAAAACTACCACTCCTCAAGAGCAATGGGATTCTTAACTGATAAAACATAGTTACTCACCTGTAACAGGTGATCTCTGGAAGCATCAGGAAGCAGTCTTCACATATGGGTGACGTTGGTACCGACAGAGCCTGGCACGGGAACACTCCCCAGCATTCAAAAGGAATGCTTTTGGGAGTGCCGTTCCACACATGCGTGTATGCCTCCCTGCCTTCCCAACTGGTCTCCTCAGTCAGGTAAAGAGCGGAGTAAAAACTCAAAAAACAGGTGGGAAAAAAAACTTGAAAGGGAGGTGGGCGGGTTGTGAAGACTGCTTTCTGCTGTTCCCAGAGATCACTTGTTACGGGTGAGTAACTATGCTATCTCCAGGAACAAGCAGGAAGTCAGTCTTCACATATGGGACTCCCTAGCCCACGACAACCTAGCAAGATAAAGGGGTTGCAGCAGAGATCCGAAAGACCCAGCTCATTCGGTACACTCCTCGCGGTTAGTTAAATGGGCGGTGGGCAAGTTGTTTTAGACCTGAAACAGATTACGTAATACAGATTGTCCGAATTGAGCATCTCTGCTGGAGTCCTTGTCCAGGCAATAGTGAGCTGCAAAGATATGCATGGAAGACCATGTGACTGCTTGGCAGATCCCTGAATTGAGTCCAAATGAAGGTTGGCCACAGTAGCAGCCATAGCTCAGACAGTATGGGCTGTGACATGATCCTGGACAGACAGTCCAGCCTGGGATTAAGCAAAAGCTATCTACAATCCAGTTTAACAGGCTCCTTTTGGAAACTGGTAGGCCAAGATGACTTGTGTCAAAGGAGACAGAGTTGAGAGGATTGACGATGACCCTTAGCGTGGTCAAGATAGAAAGCAAGTGATTTCTTGCAATCAAGAGTATGAAGCTTGGCCTCAGCTCGAAAGCTGTGAGGACTGGGAAAAAATGCTGGTAGTAAGATAGATTGATTTACGTAGAAGGAAGTGATCACTTTCAGCAAAAACTTTGGGTGTGTCTAGTGGACTACCTTATTATGGTGGAATCTAGTGTATGGACCGTAGTCCACCAGAGCTTGAAGTTCACTGATTTTTTGGGCTGAAGTCTATGCAACAAGGAGAAGGAGTTTCCAGGTTAGGAACTTTAAAGGAGTCGACTCCAAAGGCTCAAAGGGGGTGAGCATGAGTTGCACGAGAACAACATTTAAGTCCCATGCAATAGGTGAAGGACGGAGAGGCGGTTTTGTTAAGAGAAGGTCACGCATAAACCGTAACACCAACGGGTGAGTGGAGATAGACCGATTCTCCCATGGATGGTGGGAGGCAGAAATGGTGCTCACGTTTACCCTCACCAAATTGGTCTCGAGACCGAATGAGGATAAATGCAGTAGGTACTGGAGTAGGTTCTGCACCAAACTGGTGAAAGGATCCAGACTTTTTTGGGAGCACCAGAAAGAAAATCTGCGCCACTTAAAAGCATAGGAACGTCTAGTAGAGTCTTTGGGGGGGGGGGGGTGAGAACTGTTCCTCCCTGTTTGTTGACATAGAACATGGCGACTTGATTGTCTGTCCGAAGTATATTGTAGGATGTTGAGTTCTTAGGCTCTCGGTTGTGTCTCGGTCTATACCAAAACATCGAGGGCAGCCACCATGTCCTTAATGAAATCTTGGAAGGACATATCTTCAGGAGGTGAATGTCGCCATTCATAAGGAGGCGACGGATCTGAGGATATGTCCTTCTAAGGATCGGAAATCAGCCGATTCCAGTTCAGAGATGTCCGAGGCCGAGTCAGAGTCTGGCAGAAAATCAAAGTAATCCTTGACTGCCCCATGATACTGTTGATGTTTCCAGGTTCGAGGCAGAGTCAACATAGATGGAATAGATCGAGGTGGTTCAGAATGCATCGGTACTGATGGATTGGATGGGTGCCACGAGGTATAAACCTCTATGCGCGCTGGAGCCGGGATGTTGGTACCTGTGAATGGTCTCGACTCAATGATCATCTCAGTACCCGGAGGTATCAAAGGCGGAGTCTGTGCCACGGTACCGAGTAGCACAGAGTGTGCTGGAGTAACTGCTGCTAGAAGCACTGCGAGGCTTTTCTCGATGGCCATAACCCTGTCATCGAGGGTCGGTGAAGAGGATGGAGCGGCTACAGATGCATAAATCTGGCCCACAACACCTGAGCACGGTATCGGGGGCTCCGCCGAAGACAAAGTCTCGGGGGCACCCCTAAGCCCCTTCAAGGCTTTAGAGGGGGACCTCCCGCCGGGGCTGTTTGGCCGGAGGGTCCACATCAGAAGCTGAAGAGTGTCTGTGTCAATGCCGATGCTCAGAGTCTGAATGCAAAGCCAACCTGGATGAGAAGCAAGACCCTCTCGATGCCAAGCTTGATGTTTTCACAGTCTTACATGCTGGGGACTCCAAGCAATGCTGCTTCTTTTGTTTATTGGAAATGAAGACCGGGAAGCTTTAGAAGACTTTGACAGTGTTGACACCCCTGAGAAGTGCACCAAAGGAGCTGCGTCTGTCCGAAACAGCCTAGCCTTCTGTTGTTCATGGTTCTTCCTTCCTCTAGAAGTCATCTTAATGCAGTGGGCACAGGAATCTATGTCGTGGTCCGGGCTGAGGCATTTGAGACACCAATCATGTTTATCAGTTAGGGAAATGTTTAAAGCCACTGTGGGGCTTTTCCATGTTGGAAAAAAGGAGGGAAGCTAAATTGAATTGGGCAATGATGCCCAGAAGGGCACTAGGCCCCCAAAAATTTAAAGCTAAAAGAAAATAAAAGAATAGGAATAAGAAAATAAAATGTAAAAAAGGTACTGGAATCAACCGGGAGTCGAACGGTCAGTGGGAAGGCAGATAAATAGCTCCGAAAAGGTACCAGAATAAATCTGAAGTCTCTTCATGTGGTGAAAATGTGACAATGTCCTGATGGCTCTGTGGAAAAAAGACGACTGAGGAGACCAGGTGGGAAAGTGGGAAGGCATACATGCATCCGTGGAGCGGCACTCCCAAAAGCATTCCTATTGGATGCTGGGAGGTGTTCCCGTGTTGGGCTCTGCCGGTACCGACGTCACCTGGAGATAGCCAACTGACCTTTTCCTTGAACCCAAGGGTCAAACACTGTGAAGCTAGTACTAAAAGACACTACTAACCCAGCAACTATAAAAAATTTTCTTGTGGCATTAACAGAAAGCAGAAATTCAGACAGGCAGTCTGAAAGAGAGCCAAAGTGGATTTGGACTGGTCTGAGTAGTGTCACGCCCCAGCCCTCTGCCTAAGGCTTAGAGGGGTAGGGTTGCCATTAACTTCTCTTATAAAAGGTTGAATAAACTATTTTTTTCCAGTGATGCATGCTGGGAGTTGTAGTTTTGGCCTTCTAAGATGAAGTGTAGTCATGAAACCGCAGCTGCTTATCAATATAATGGATAAAGAAAACACAGCTTCTTCATTCAACAAAGTAAAAATATCTTCTTTTTACCTTTGTCTTCATTAAGCATTCAAATGTACATGCAACATGTAACTTCCCATTAAAAGAGCAAGTTCCTACCTTCCGTTCAGGCTAGGTTTCAATACTCTGCTTTTTAAGAGACTATCTTTTCAGCTATTCTTTAGCAAAGGGACTCAATGCTAACAGCTTGACATAGAGTACAGTCCATGAGTACTTCTGGAGGCAATAAATCCTGCTCAATAGGCTCAACCTGCATTTCCTCTGGCTCCGGTAATGCAGTGCCCTGCTCTGAGCTTTTAACGTATGTCTCAGGGTGTATTCTCTCTGAGGATCCCTGTGTCTCTCTTGAGTACAGCTCCACCCAGTAAGGATAAATTGTACCTGAAGCTGTGGACACTTCTCCCTGGCTGTGTTCACAAGTCTCCCTCCAGCTTCTGGGAAACAGTCCCTGGTACACTTCCCTGAGTTCTTTCCTGGAGCTCTGCCATGGCTCCCTGTTCCAGGCTTGGCTCCTTTGACTCCTATGTTGAGTCCTGGGCTCCCACCTCTGAACTCTCTGAACCTTCTGATCAGGAACTGGGGTTTGAAGCCTTCTCTGCTCTCTCCTTCCGGTCTCTCTTCCCGTGCTCTCCCTCTCTGGGCTCTCTCCCCTGCTTTCTCTCTAGCCAAGGTTTATATTCCTGCTTCCCGGGCAGTGTCTCTCCCTCTCTGGACAGGTGCTTGCAATTATCTTTCAAGCCTGCAACTACGTCAGCAGAGCTTGGGTGTGGCAGCCTAGCTTCAGTTTCTCTCTGTTTGCTTTCTTTATGCCAAAGCTGAAACCTGTGCACTGCAGGGATGTCATTTTTCTTAAAAGCAAAATCATCAGTTTCTCCTATTTCCATAGGCTCACTACAAGCTTCCTTATCACAGTAGACTCAAGGAAGAGAAATTAGCAGGCAAGACAAATTTCATCTTCCTTTTTGTCCTGCCAGATTATTCAGACAGATGAAATATACCCACATATCACCTCAGACTGTATGGAAAACTAGAAGGGCTGCCTTCAACCTCCACAGCTCCAAAAGCGGAGTTTTTCCTGGCCTGGATGTCCAATCTACAATTATCATTAGTAAAGGAATACAAGGAAGAACCAGCGGATGATTTGCAAATCTCTGCAGGAGGCACCAACTTATGCTGTGCCCAGGAAAACACTTGTGCTCTGGTTTAATGTGCCAGAAGACTTTTTGGGACCTATAGACCCTTAAAGATATAAGCCAACCCTATTTCCTTAACTTTGTGCTCTTAAGAAAGGCATGGAACACTGCTTTTCCTTTTTTGTTACTACTGAACAGAACAAATGATCTAATCTTCAGAAAGGATTGGTCACCTTCAAATATTGTAATAAGTCTCTACAACATCCAAGGAGTGAAGCCCTACATAGCTCTCCACAGAGTCTCTTTTAAAGTCTGAAAAACCAAACTTCTTGATTCAAGTGAAAAATGGAGACTACCTTAGATAGGAATAAGGGCACTGTTATCATTATTCCATCTGATATAGTTCTCGACAGGAAAAGAGCTTACAATTCTGAAATTCTTCTGACTGAACAAACCACTATAAGGAACACCATCTTGAGCAGGGGTCTCAAACACGCGGCCCTTGTGCGGCCCGCGATGCATAGGGGGAAAAAAAAAAAACCGGCTTCTGCTGCTGCTGCCGCCGCTGCCGTGGCCGGCAATAGCAGCAATATCGCAAGTCCCGCGGGCTCCCCCCCACCCGGCAGATCCCTTCCTGCTTGCCTGCCAATGTTGCCAGTTCTCCGCTTCGGCTTTCAGAGCCGCGAAGGGAGAACTTCTCCCTCGCGACTCTGTTAAGCTCGCCGGGGCAGATGGGAAATTTCCCATCTGCCCCAGCGGGCTTAACAGAGTCACGAGGGAGAAGCTCTCCCTTCGCGGCTCTGAAAGCCGAAGCGGAGAACTGGCAGGCAAGCAGGAAGGGATCTGCCGGGTGGGGGGGGGGGGGGAGACTGCGGGACTTGCGATATTGCTGCTATTGCCGGCCACGGCAGCGGCGGCAGCAGCAGCAGAAGCCGGTTTTTTTTTAAAGTTTAATTTTCCCGGGGGGGGGGGAGGGAGCAGGACTTGATGGGGGGGGGGGAGCAGGAAGTGATGTGTGGCGGGGGGGGGGAGCAGGACGTGATGGGGGGGGAGCAGGACTTGTGGGGGGGAGAGCAGGACTTGATGTAGGGGGGAGCAGGACTTGATGGGGGCTGGGGGGGGTAGTACTGAATATGGGGTGATGGGGGTTAGGACTGGTAATGGACAGATGGGGGTTAGGACTGGAGGTGGTCTGACTGGGGGCCTAAGACTGAAAATGGGGTTATGGGGGGGCTAAGAATGAAGATGGGGCGATGGAAGGGTTAGGCCTGGAAGTGGGCTGTTGGGGGGCTTAGGACCGATAATGGGCTAGGGGGGGGGGCTAGAACTGGTAATGGACTGGGGGGGGGTGCTATGACTGGAAATGGGCCGAGTAGAAGGGGGAGCTTGAACTGCAAATAGCTGATGGGGATAGGGTCTTGGAATGGAAATGGGCTGATGGGGAGGGGGGCTTGGAAAGGAAATGGGCTGTGAGGGGAGGGAGCTAGGACTGGAAATGGGCTGATGATGCGGGGACTAGAAGGGAGCAGATGCTGGGTTGGGCAGGAGCTAGAAGGGAGTTGATGTTGGGGGACGATTAGAATGGGATGGGGCTGGGAGAGTGAAATGGAGAGGGGAAATATATTTTGTGTGGGAGGGAAGAAAAATCTACAATTGGCCGGGTATTGGGAGAGTAAGTGGGGATTGAGGATGGAGGGGTAACATTTGAGTGGATGAAATAGGAATGAGGAAAGAGCAAAAGGAGAATGATTAGTATGTTAAAGCAGATGTAGAGAGAATGGAAAAAAACTAGGAAAGAAGAAAGGAGAAATGGACAGCAGACGATGGAGAGTTAGCAGAAGACACAAAGAAACCAGAAGAAAGTGACTGGAACAATTGCAACTGAAAAAAAAATGCACAAAAGGTAGAAAAATATCTCTTTATTTTGAATTTATTAACTGAAATATGTCAGCTCTTGGAAATGTGCATCTTTAACGTCTGCACTTTATTTAATACAAGAGAAAATCAATGTATAGTTTTATTTCTACAGTGTGGTATATTCTAAGTTTGGCTTTTGGGGTTCCCAGTTTAATTGTCTTCCTGTTTCTAAATTGTGATTCCTTGTTTGGTGATGGTGTATGTTCTGCATGTGTAACTGAGCTGAGGTATTCTGTTTATGTAATTCCTATTTGACATTGCCACTTGTTCTCTTTCCCGAGTAGGTCATGTATTGTTATTCTCTGAAATGTGTTGATTTAATATTTGCAGTGTTGCCTTTTGATAGTTAGGGTATGGTGCTTTGTGAGTCCTGGTAGTGCTGTTAGGACACGGCAGGTTTGCTATGGGTTCTAAATGGGCAGTGTTTCTAGTAGTTTCCTAATGTGCCTGGCGGTTGGCACTGGTTTATAGTAATGTAGAAATCTTTTAGTCTTTCTTTATCCATACACTCATTAAGAGGCATGTTTACTAAAAGTTAGTGTATGGTAACATTATGCAAATATTTATGCAAATGATGCCCTTATGCAAATGAGGCCTGCGTCTTGTGCGGCCCCCGGGTTACTCTACAAGTCCTCATTTGGCCCTCAAAGCAATTTGAGTTTGAGACCCCTGATCTTGAGCATGAGGTCTGACTGTTGCATCCCTAATGGTTCAAACAAGCCTTCATCAAGGCTTTAAGGACCAAGTTCAGATCTCATGAAGGGCAAATCTTCCTTTTTGGGGATCCACTGGTTGCTGATTTGTGTTTCACACCTCTGAGAAAACTGACAACATCCAGATAAGCCGGAAATGACTCAGACTTGGTCTCTCTACAGCAAACTAATGGCACCACTTGAACCTTCAGTTAACTGAAGAAAGCTCTGCAACGAGGTGCATAGGATGAAGGTGAAAGGAGATAGACTCGGGAGTAATTTGCAGAACTATTTCTTTCTGATCGCTTAGCCTGTACATAGTACCCTCGTTAGTCCCAAGTTGCAACACCTGTTCATTGTAAATCCAGTGCAGGTTCTGCCTGCACTGTACAAATTTTGTTGTATGTAAACCGCACTGATTCTAAAAAGCGCGGTATAGAAGAGACATTAAATAAATAAAATAAAATAAATTTATGGAAAGAGTGATAGATGCATGGAAAAGTCTCCCAGTGGAAGTAATAGAGAAAAAAAAGAGCCCGATATTCGAAAGGCATTTAACACAGTTTACAGACCTATAAACCGTGTAAATGCCGCTGAACAGGATATTCAACAGCACTAACATGGTCAGTGCCAGTGAATATCCCTGATTCTCTCTCCTACACACCCCGATGCTAACTGCTTAGCATTTGAGGCGAAGCAGAGGCGGCAATAGTCACTAACTGGGTAGCTGTGATATTGCACGGCTACCCAGTTAGCGATCTGCAGGTAAAACTAGGAAAAGCTGTCTTAGTTTTACCCGCAGAAGCTAACCGGGTAGTGGTGCAATATCGTCACTACCTGGATAGTTTCTGAGGCTCCAGGGCATGTGCAGCAATCCCGGATATTGACTGCCGTGGCTGCATGTGACCTCTGCATTGAATATCCGGGGTTAGAGGTTGGCAGGGACGGCTATGCACCGTAGTAGCACATAGCTGGCTCAATTCAATATCAGCTGGCTCAATTCAATATCGGGCCCGAAGACTGTATCTGAATTCAAGAAAGCATGGGATAAACATAGAAGATCTCTAAAGGAAAAAAAAAAGAACTGCAGAGCTTAGTAATTGGTATGGAAGGGCAAACTGGATAGGCCGTATGGTCTTTATCTGCTATCATGTTTCTATGAATTGAGAGGTAGCCCTTTTTCGATATCCCCTTTTTCTTCTCCCCTATAAGGCTGGCACAGCAGTGCACCTAGTCAGTATAGTCTAAGAAAGCCCTTTAAGTCAACTTAACTCCAGGACTTAAAGCAACAGTGGAACGGAATGGAACAGGTAAAGGTAGGTCTGTTGTTTACTCCTTCAAGAAGTAGAAAGATTAGAAGACACGCATTGAAGCTACAATGTAGCACATTTAAGACTAATCTGAGAAAATATTTTTTTCACTCAACGTGTAATCAAACTCTAGAATTCGTTTCTGGAGGATGTAATAAAAGCTCTTAGTGTAGTTGGGTTTAAGAGAGGTTTCAACAAGTTCCTGGAGTAAAGTGTAGTTACTCACTTGTAACATCTGTTCTCCATGGACAACAGGAATCAATCCTCACATATGAGTGATGTCGGCACCAATGGACCACGCATGGATCCACTCCCCAGCTTTCAAAGAAAACCTTTGGGAGCTACACCGCGCATGCGCAGTCACCTTCCCACCCAAAGATGCCATTTTACCTCAGTATGATGACATATCTAAATCAAACAACTACACGGAGAGGAGGGAGGCTTGTGAGGACTGATTCCTGCTGTCCCTGGAGAACACCCATTACAGGTGAGTAACTATGCTTTCTCCGGGAACAAGCAGGACATCAGTCCTCACATATGGGACTCCCAAACTACAGGCTACTGAAAAAAACCCTGTAAAAGCCACGGGCGACCCATAAAAGCAGACCGCAAAGAGCAGCAGGGGGTGCTGGTTGACTGGAAGTCTGACACTGCAGCAGCAGCATTGAGGATGCAATCACCACTCTGGTAGCTTGGACATCACGGGTTGCAGGGAAAGAGCTGCATTATTCCCTGAAGAGGTGATGGCCTGGCCGAAGGCACTATTTCTCCGGGAGGTCTTCCAAACAGTAGTGTGCAATGAAGATGTGCA
The DNA here is from genome assembly GCA_033557465.1 of Ichthyophis bannanicus. Taxonomy (NCBI): domain Eukaryota; kingdom Metazoa; phylum Chordata; class Amphibia; order Gymnophiona; family Ichthyophiidae; genus Ichthyophis; species Ichthyophis bannanicus. The sequence goes on along the minus strand of CM066032.1, from coordinate 737,962,801 downwards.
CAGAGGACCAAGTGGCAGCCTGGAAGATGTCCAGTAAGGGCACAGAGTGCAGGCTTGCTACTGAGGGTGCCATGGCGCGAACACTGTGAGCCGTCACATGGTGCTCCAGAGAGCCCTGCCTGTTGATAGGTGAAGGAAATGCAGTCAGCTACCCAGCGTGAGAGGGTGCACTTGGAGACTGCGAGTCCCAGTCGACTGGGGTCAAAAGAAACAAAGAGCTGCCCTGAGCAGTGATGGGGCTCCGTCCTCTGGATGTAAAAGGACAACACACACTTGCAGTCAAATGTGTGCAGGAAGGCCTCCACTCTGAAAGAGTGAGGCCTAAGAAAGAAGGTGGGCAATACCACCTCTTGATTCAAGTGGAATACAGAGACAACCTTTGGCTAGAACTTAGGGTGTGTCTGAAGGACAACCCTGTTCCTGTGGAACCTGATGTAAGGTACGTGTGCTACCAGCACCTGCAGCTTGCTCCCACGCCTGGCCGAAGTGAGTGCCACCAGGAACAGAACCTTCCCAGAAAGATACTTGAGATGGCAAGTAGCCAGGGGTTCGAAGGGTAGAACCATGAGCTTCCTCATACCACACTGAGGTCCTATGCCACTGGTGGTGGACGCATCGGGGGCAAGAAAGGAGGCGACCTCGCATAAACTGGCCCACCAGAGGGTGAACCGACAGCCTGAGCATCCAACGCATGGTGGTGAACCAAGATGGCACAAAGGTGCACTCAGACTGTGTTGGATTTTAGGCCAGCCCCCAACAGGTATTGTATGATATCTGACATTGCGCAGGAGAAGGGGTTAAGATCTTCCTCTACTCACCAGCGTGAAAACCTGCACCACTTGAAGGCATAAGCCCTCCACGTGGAGTCCTTATACGAGGCAAGCAGAACATCCTCAACCGACCTGGAGAGATGGTGATGTGTTATAGCTAGCCTCTCAGCAACCAGGCCATCAGGGCAGCATCCCATCCTCCTGTGACAGCAGGTCCAGGGCACTTCCCAGCAGACCTTGGTCCAACTGAGACAGCTACAGAAGCAAGTGGAACCAGGGCTACCTGGGTCACCTGGGCACAATGAAGATGACAGAGGCTGCCTCCGCTTGGATCTTGAGGAGGGCCCGTGGCACCAGGGGTGTGGGTGGAAATGCATACAGGAAACCCCAGGACCAGGAGAGGAGGAAGGCATCCGCCGCCTCCTGTCTCCGAGCTGACCTGCGAGAGCAGACGTGTGGCAGCTGCATGTTCTCTGTGCTGGTAAAGAGGTTGATCTGCGGGGTCCCTCAGCGACTTAAGACCTCCCCAGCACAGCCACGTTCATCCTCCACTTGTGGGGCTGGAGGACTCTGCTCAGGCGGTTGGTCAGTACACTATCCTGGCCCGGCAAGTACACCGCATTGAGGGAGATTTTTTACTGGTCGCGAAATTCCAGAGGCGCACCGCCTCCCAGCAGATGTGATACGAGCCTTTACCCCCCCCCCCTGCATGTTGATGTAGTACACTGCCACCTGGCTGTCTGCCTGCACCTCAACCACCTGTCCTTTCAGATAATCCTGAAAGACCCGTAAGGCGTGATAGACTGCTCTGAGTTCCAGCAGGTTGATCTGCGAGGCACTCTTGTCTGGTGACAATGGACCTTGCGACTGCAGGTGATCGCAGTGGCCCCCAACCCAACTTGGATGCATCCATTGTAAGGATGCGTTGCATTCGTGGAGCCTGGAAGGGCAGGTTGGTTCAGAGGTTGCGGAGTCCTGCCACCAGGCCAGAGATATCGCTAAGGCTGGAGGATGCGGAACCTCCAGACGACCTGAAGCTTGTGTCGACTGGGCACTGAGCGTCCACTGAGCCTGCCGCATGCGGAACTGGGCAAAGGGGGTTACGTGGATGGTAGATGCCATGTGTCCCAAGCGGCAGAGCATCTGTCTGGCTGTCACTGTTGTGCCATACTGCACAGCCTGCGCCAGAGCAGAGGTGTGCTGCGCTTAATCCAGTGGCAGAAAGGCTCTCACCTGAGTGGAATCCAGTATGGCACCGATGAACAAGCGCTGAGTGGGCAGTAGGTGAGACTTTGGAAGTTCACCACAAAGCCTAGGCGCTGGAGTAGCCCTATGGTGCGCTGCGCACCTCCTCCAGTGAGATGGCTCATATTAACCAATCGTCCAGGTAGGGAAAGACAAAATCCCCCAGGAGCTGAAGGCAAGCGGCCACGACTGTCAGGCATTTTGTGAATACCCGGGGAGCCAAGGCTAGGCTGAAGGGGAGTATTCTGAACTGATAAAGCATAGTTACTCACCTGTAACAGGTGATGTCCGGGAACAGAGGGAATTTAGTCCTCACATATGGGTATCGTCAGTACCGACGGAGCCTGCGCGGGAACGCTCCCCAGTGTCCAATCAGAAAGCTTTTGGGAGCATCCGACAGCGCATGCGTGCTGCCTTCTTGCCTTTCCCAACTGCCTCTCTCCAATTGAGTTTTAAAGCTGAGAGAAAGAGAGAGAGAGGGAAAGGAAAAAGATAGAGTGATACAACTCCTAGGGGAGGTGGGTGGGTTGTGAGGAATAAATTCCTGCTGTTCCCAGAGATCACCTGTTACAGGTGAGTAACTATGCTATCTCCAGGAACAAGCAGGAATGTAGTCATCACATATGGGGACTCCCTAGCTTTAGGTGCCAGGGAGACACCAGAAGTTGTGTGTCCCTGAAGAGGGCTCCACTTCCCCCCATGGATCTCTGGCATCCTACCAGGGATGGTGGGTAGGAGTTGATTAGGTATGGAACAGGTGTTTGAGAACAGCCTGACCAAACAAGGCATCCCGGCGGGAGTCCTTGTCCAAGCAGTAATGGGCTGTAAAGGTATGAAACGAGGCCCAAGTGGCTGCTCGACAGATGTCGTCGATAGACACAGAGTGCAGATGAGCCATTGAGGCTGCCATGGCTCTCACATTGTGAGCTGTGACATGGCCCTCCAGAGAAAGGTTCTTACTCTGATAGGTGAAGGAAATACACTGAGCAATCCAGTTAAACAGTGTTCTCTTGGAGACTGGAAGTCCCAAATGAGAAGGGTCAAAAGCAACAAAAAGAGTTGAGAGGACTTTCTATGTTGCTGTGTTCTTTGTAAGTAAAAAGCTAAAGCTCTTTTACAGTCCAAGGTATGAAGATTCCTCTCTGCATTAGATGCATGAGGCCCTGGAAAAAACACAGGTAGGTAGACCGCTTGGTTCAGATGAAAAGGCGAGACCACCTTAGGCATAAAGTGTGGATGAGTCCTAAGGACTACCTTGTCATGATGGAACCTTGTATAAGGTGGATTAGCTACTAGTGCTTGCAACTCACTAATGCGGCATGCTGATGTGATTGCAATGAGAAAGATAACCTTCCAAGAAAGGAATTTCAAGGAGGTGGTAGCTAAAGGTTGGAAAGGTGGCTTCATGAGCTGCCCAAGAACCAGGTTTAAGTCCCATGCCACCGGCGGTGGCCTAATGGGAGGCTTAGTTAAAAGAAGGCCTCTCATAAATCTTGCTATAAGAGGGTGAGAGGAAATAGGCTGTCCATTTAGAAGCTTAAGAGAAGCTGCAATAGCACTCAAATGGACTCTTACTGAATTAGTCTTAAGTCCTGCATTGGAAAAATGAAGAAGATACTCCAGCAGTGATTCCAGAGGTATCGCAAGGGGGTTAAGAGCCTTTTGCGAACACCATATGGTAAACCTTTTCCACTTGAAAGCATAAGAGCGTCTTGTGGAAGGTTTCCTGGAAGCAAGAAGAATATCTTTCACTTGTTGAGGGATATTAAGATCATGGAGACCTAGGCCTTCAGCAACCAAGCCCTGAGATGCAGAGACTGGGGATTGGGATGCCATAACATTCCGTCCTCCTGGGATAGGAGATCTGGCGCAGACCCTAACTCCAGGGAGGGAGCTTGAGAGAGATGTAGAAGCAGAGGGTACCACACTTGCCGTGGCCATTGTGGAGCTATGAGAATCATATGGCCTCTGTCTCTCTGAAGCTTGAACAGGGTTTTGGGAATTAGGGGAATGGGTGGAAAGGCTTACAGGAAGTCTTGACCCCAGTAAAGGAGGAAAGCATCCCTGGCCTGAACCCCCTTAGCCGGAGTTCTGGAACAGAACCGGGGAAGTTGGGCATTCCACGGACTTGCAAAGAGGTCTATGTCTGGGGTTCCCCAAAGTTGAAATACCCTGGTCACCTGGTCTGCATGCAGAGACCACTCGTGTGGAAGCAGAACTCGACTGAGTCTGTCTGCCCAAGAGTTTTGAATGCCTGGAAGATACACTGCCAGAAGATGAATCTGATGCTCTCTGGCGAGGGCCCATAGTCGCAAAGCTTCGTTGCAAAGCGACAGAGAGCCTGCTCCCCCCTGCTTGTTCACATAGAACATGGCTACCTAATTGTCCGTATGAATGAGGACTGTTTTGTAGCTGAGCAGGGTGTGGAACACTCGCAGAGCAAGAAAGATTGCTCTGAGCTCCAAGAGATTGATATGTAGATAACTCTCTTGTGGAGACCAGGTGCCCTAGGTGGAGAGGTCTTGCAGATGAGCTCCCCAACCCACTGGAGAAGCATCTGTTGTGAGAGTTGCTTGGGGTAAGGGTTTATTTATTTATTTATTTATTAACAATTCTTATATACCGCACTATTAGACATCAGCGCGGTTTACATTGAACAAAAAACATCCGACAATTTACATATGTCTGGTCATTACATTTAACAGGAAGTATAACTTGGCGAAATAGGGGAAACTAAATACAATGAGGGTTATCTGATGAAGGATATCCTGGTTAACTATATACAATGGTGGTGCAATAGTACATGGAACAATTTACTATTTACATTGTGAAGTTGGCCTGTTGCGAGGTTCTATCTGTTTGACCACTTCTGCTATTTGCCTGGGGGTTATGTTCGGAGCTGTCAATGAGATATTTAAGGAAGAGGAAATGTTTCAGTGCCTTTCTGAACTGACTCAGATTAGGTGTTTGCTCTGATTTGTGCTGGTAAGCTGTTCCCTAGAGTTGGGGCACAGAATAGGAAGGCTCTGTTGGCTGTTGATCAAGTGCATCTTGTGGTATCATTTGGGATAACTAGTGTGTTTAATTCTGCTGTTCTTCGTGGCCTGTTTGGTGCGAGGGTATGTATGAGGTTGGAGAGAGAGGCATAGGTGAGTCCCTTAGCCGCTTTGAATGTTAGCAGTAAGGTCTTGAAGCTGATCCTCGCTTGCATGGGGAGCCAGTGTAGCTGTTTTAGAAGGGGTGTTACGTGATCTCTCCTGGATGCCCCGAGGAGTACCCTTGCTGCACTATTCATGGCTAGTTGCAGGGGGCTCAGGGTGGACCGGGGGAGTCCTTGTAGTATGGAGTTTGAGAAGTCGAAATGGGGGAGTATAAGGGCTTGATAAATGGTTCGGAAGTCATCCGGTTCAAGTAGCATGCATAGGTGTCTGAGGGATCTGATTTTAAAGTAGATTGCCTTGACTGTATTGGCTATGTGGTTCTTCATGTCAAGGTTTTGGTCCAGCGTTACTCCAAGGTAGCGTATTGCCGGTTTTACTTGGAGTTGGGCATCCTTTACGTTAATACAACTCGGAGGGGTGAAACTGGTGTTCCTCGAGACGAACAGTACTTCTGTCTTTTTATGTTGTATTCTCAGGTTTTGTGATAAGAGCCACTCTGATATGGTGTCAAAGCAGTTAGTCAGCGGGGTGAGGTCTAGGCCATCCAATGATATTGGCATATATAGTAGTACATCGTCTGCATATATCATGTAACTGACATTAAAGGATCTGATGATGTCGCAGATGGGTTGGATGTATATATTAAACATCAATGCAGATAAGGAGGATCCTTGAGGTACACCTTGACTTTGTTGGAAAGGTTCAGATGTGTCCCCATCGACTCGGACATGCTGCCATCTATCGGACAGGTAAGATTTACACCATTCGAGTGCTGTTCCACCGATGCCTTTTCCCTTAGCCGGCAGATGAGAATTTCGTGGCATACCGAGTCAAAAGCCGCTGCTATGTCTAGGAAGACGAGAGCGAAACCCTGGCGTATGTTATCCACACCCGAGATTATGTTGTTGAGGAGGTTTGTGAGTAGTGTTTCTACTCCATGGGACTCTCTGAAACCATGTTGAGCTGGATCCAGAGGGGCTGAGGTGTCTATATGATCCTGTAATTGCCTGTGCACTATTTTCTCAATGATTTTTGCTAGCATAGGTATGCTAGATATGGGCCTATAAGATTCTACTTTTTGAGGATCAAGTTTGGTGTTCTTTAACAGCGGTCTTACAGAGGTCTGCTTGAGCGTAGCGGGGAAGGAGCCAGTGGTGAAGGAATAGTTTAAGATTTTAGCTATAGTTGAGGATATGTCACATCGCAGGTCCTTTATCCAGTGCGCAGGGCAAGGGTCTGTGTGAGCAGTGGTTGTGTTCAGAGCTAGAATAGTATCTTCAATAGTTTTCTTCGAAGGGGTAGAGAATGATGCCAGTGATACTGGGTAGTCTTGTTCATCAGGAGAGTCCGGTATTAATATTTTGTTAGTCTTGCACATTTTAGATTGCATGTAAATTGCATAGTCCTGTGGATGGATCCTGCTGTGGTGCTCAGGGGTTGGCTCTTTGGCAAGCGTTTTAACTAAGTTAAACAAGTCGTGAGGTTTATTCAATGACCGTTTCAGGGTATCTGTGTGGTGTTGTCTGATTTTATCTGAGATGGCTTTACGATGCTCAGACAGGTGTTGGATGTAAGCTGATTGGTCACTGCTAGTACGTGACTTTCTCCATCGTTTTTCTAGCCTTCTTAAAATGGTTGCTGAAAAGGGGACCCCAGCAAAAGGTTTTGAGTGGACTTCCACCACTGGAGGGACAAAATGAGGCAACTTGTGTTTGCTATTTTGTCTGACAGGCACCCTGATGCCTGGGTCCATTGGGTGGATAAAGTTTACTGAGCTGCCCTCATGTGGAGGCAAGCATAGGGAACCACATGCACGGTGGATGCCATGTGGCCTAGTAGATGTAACATTTCTCGAGCAGTTAGATGAGGCTTTAGCACTGCTTGAGAAGCTAACTGCACCAAGCGAAGGCAACAGGCCTGTGGGAGATAGGCCCTTGCCTTTGTGGTATCCAGGAGACCTCCTATGAACTCTAAAGACTGAGTGGGAGTCAGACTGGATTTTGGGATGTTTATTACCAGCCCTAAATACTGAAGGATCTGCATTGTGCAGGATAGAGAAGTCCTGGCCTCTGACTCTGTTGGGGCTCGAATGAGCCTATAGTCCAAGTAAGGGAAGACGAATATCCCTAGAGTGCAGAGAAAGCACAGTTACTTACCTGTAACAGGTGATCTCTGGGAACAGCAGGAATAAGTCTTCACATATGGGTACGTCGGTACCGACGGAGACTGCGCGGGAACGCTCCCCAGCGTCCAATCAGAAAGCTTTTGGGAGCATCCCTCAGTGCCTGCGTGCTGCCTTCCCGCCTTTCCAACTGTTTCTCCTCAGTTGAGTTTCATAGCTGAGACAGAGAGAGAAAGAGGAAAGGAAGATAGATAGAGAGATACAACTCCTAGGGGAGGTGGGTGGGTTGTGAAGACTTATTCCTGCTGTTCCCAGAGATCACCTTTTACAGGTAAGTAACTGTGCTATCTCCAGGAACAAGCAGGAATGAGTCTTCACATATGGGGACTCCCTAGCTGTAGATGCCAGGGGGAGATCCCATAAAATGCGTGCCCCTGGGACAGGACTGTACTTCCCACACATGGTCTCTGGCATCCCATGAGGGATGATGGGGATGAGTTGAAAGAGATGAGCTGTAGGAAAAAAAACAGCTAACCTAAGGACTACAGGAGAGGAGTCCTTGGTATGTATGATAATTACCATTAAAAATATTGTATGAACAATCACAATATGGACCTCACCTACTGGATTGCAGGAAGTAGAGAGGCTGATGGAGTCTACTGGAGATTCAGTAGAGGAATCCTCAAGGTGACCTCACGGCAGTGAAGGTGAAGGTCCAAATCTGGAATTGGCAGGTGACCCAGGTGTCAACTGGGGTGGTATAAAAACGGCAGGTCTTCAGTGGAAAGCTTTATGGGAAAAGCTGAAAACTCTTTTAGCTACAGAGTCATTAACATTTAGGAGTAAAAGAGGAAGACTGACCGATTTGGACAACTAGCCCAGTCCTGGAGGGAAGAAGGGGTATGGGAAAAAGCCCGTATTCCCAAGGAGGACAGATGTCTGAAGGGCTGAAACCTCAGAGCTACTGAAGATCCACCCTGTCTTTCCTAGCTGGTGAGAGATAGGAAAGATATTGAAGCATGGTGCTTCAGGGATAGCGAGACCTAGAGGTAAAGTAGGAGCTGTCAGCACCACAGTAGTGGTTGTGTGCATAATACCCCTGGCATACTGAGGGACAGTATGAACATATGCAAGCCCACTGTCTGGAATCTCTAGGAAGGTAAAAACCTTTATAGTATAGACCAGCGATGGCGAACCTATGGCACGCGTGCCAGCTGTGGCACGCGAAGGCCTTGCAGCTGGCACGCGGGAAGGTCCGCAATTGAAAAAAAAAAAAGAAAACCTGTCTGCTGCCGTTGTCGGGGCCGCCGCGGCAGAATCGAGCGTGCCGCGGGGCCCCCCTGTACCCACCCGGCAGAGCCTGCCCTCCCCGTAGCAGCTCTCTCTTTGGAGCTACAGTCAGACGCGCCGGCTTGCAGAGCGCGAAGGGAAGAGTTTCCCTTTCGCGACTCTGTTAAGCCCGCGGGGGCTGATGGGAACTTCCCATAAGCCCCCGCGGGCTTAACAGAGCAGCGAGGGAACTCTTCCCGTCGCGCTCTGCAAACCGGCGCGTCTTACTGTAGCTCCAAAGAGAGAGCTGCTACGGGGTGGGCAGGCACTGCGGGGTGGGTACAGGGGGGCCCCGCGGCACGCTCGATTCTGCCGCGGAGGCCTCGACAACGGCAGCAGACAGGTTTTCTTTTTTTTTTTAATTTTCCCTGGGCTGGGCTGGGCTGGGGGGGGTTGGGGTTAGGAGTGGTGATGGGCTGGGCTGGGCTGGGGGGGATATGAGTTGTGATGGGCGGGGGGGGGTTAGGAGTGGTGATGGGCTGGAGGGGGGGGGTTAGGAGTGGTGATGGGCTGGGCTGGGGGGGGGGTTAGGAGTGGTGATTGGCTGTGCTGGGCTGGGGGGGGGGTTAGGAGTAGTGTTGGGCTGGGCTGGGCTGGGGGGGGTTAGGGGTAGTGATGGGCTGGGCTGGGCTGGGCGGGGGGGTGTTAGGAGTAGTGATGCGCTGGGGTGGGGGGGTTTAGGAGTGGTGATGGGCACTGGGCTGGGGGGGTTAGGAGTGGTGATGGACACTGGGCTGGCTGGGGGGGTTAGGAGTGGTTATGGGCACTGGGCTGGCTGTGGGCGTTAGGAGTGGTGATGGTCGGTGGGTGGGGGGGTTAGGAGTGGTGATGGGCGCTGGGGGGGGTTAGGAGTGGTGATAGGCGCTGGGGGGGCTTAAACTAAAAATTGAGTGATGGGGGATTAGGACTGGGAGTGGGCTGATGGGGAGGTTAGGACTGGAAATGGGCTGGTGGTATTAGGACTGGGAGTGGGCTATGGGGGGCTAGGACTGGTAATGGGTTGGGGGGGTTGCTAGGACTGGAAATGGGCTGAGTGGAAGGGGGCTTGAACTGCAAATAGCTGTTGGGGATGGGGCTTGGAATGGAAATGGGCTGAGGGGAAGTGGGGGCTTGAACTGCAAATCGCTGATGGGGACGGGGCTTGGAATGGAAATGGGCTGAGGGGAAGTGGGGGCTTGAAGAAGGGAATGGATGCTGGGTGAGACTGGAACTAGAAGGGAGCTGATGTTGGGGGAGGATTAGAATGGGATGGGGCTGGGAGAGTAAAATGGAGAGGGGAAAAATATTTTGTGTAGGAGGGATGAAAAATCTACAATTGGCCAGGTATTGGGAGAGTAATTGGGGATTGAGGATGGAGGGGTAAAATTTGTGTGGATGAAATAGGAATGAGGAAAGAGCAAAAGGAGAAAGATTAGTATGTTAAAGCAGATGTAGAGAGAGAGAGAATGGAAAAAAAACTAGAAGAGAGAAGAAAGGACAAATGGACAGCAGACGATGGAGAGTTAGCAGAAAACATGAAGAAACCAGAAGAAAATGGCTGGACCAATTGCAACTGAAAAAAAATGCACAAAAGGTAGAAAGATATCTCTTTATTTTGAATTTATTAACTGGAATATGTCAGCTCTGGGAAATGTGCATCATTAACATCTGCGCTTTGTTTGGTACAAGAGGAAATTCCTATTTGACGCTGCCACTTGTTCTCTTTCCCCAGTATTCTCTGAAATGTATTGGTTTAATATTTGCAGTGTTGCCTTTTGATAGGTAGGGTATGGTGCTTTGTGAGTCCTGGTAATGCTGTCAGGATACGGCGGGTTTGCTATGGGTTCTAAATGGGCAGCGTTTGTAGTAGTTCCTAATGTGCCTGGCGGTTGGCACTGGATTATAGTAATGTAGAAATCTTTTAGTCTTTCTTTATCCATACACTCATTAAGAGACATGTTTACTAAAAGTTAGTGTATGGTAACATTATGCAAATATTTATGCAAATAAGACCACTTATGCAAATGACGTGCTGGCACTTTGAGGAAATTCTTTGGTTTTGTGCGGCAGTTTGGGCACTCGGGCTCAAAAAGGTTAGCCATCACTGGTATAGACAGTTAGGGAGATAAGTATGTAAATACATATCTACTTATAAGGAAGCATCTCGACAGATACACATACATACATATATATATATATGTATGTGTATGTGTATATATATATATATATATATATATATAGGGGCATAACATATGCACACACAGCTTACAGACATATGTATCTATAGAAGTATATAGAGATATATACATACATGAATATGTATGTCTGAAGATACATGTCTGCAACTAAGCAGATAGAGATATGCGCATAAGAGGATTCACATGAGAGATGTGAAGGAGAAAGATTCATCTAATAACAAGAAGGTGGAACCTACTTGAGAAGATATATAGAGAATCTAGTCCTGCTGGCTAGAATGGTGCAGGAATGCTATCTAGTGAAATAACCTGGATGGTTGCGTGAAAAAACAGAGGATAATATCAGTCTGTAAACAGCAAGTCCTGAGTCTTGTAGAACTCTGACATGGTAAATGGACAGAAAAACGCATAGGAGGAGATACCAGGTTGACCCACTGGAGGGACACCAGGGTATCATGCGTTACTAGTAGAATATGTGCTGTCCAGAAAGGAGTAGGATACCATGAGGACAAGCTGCAAGGAAAAAGAGCATATTCCTGCAGGAATTGGAAAACTCTTTGGACATTCACGCAGAAAAGGCTTATATCCTGTATTATAACAGGAGATAACAGGGTGTGGAGAACCCTCAGAGTCATGGAAAATGACTGAGGAGCCCTTCCCAACCATATAGAATAGTCATCAGAGACAAAGCCCCATGCTCTCTAGCAAGGGCCCATAGTAGAAAGCTTTACTGAAGATTGCAGAGAGCATTATGCAGGAGAATTAGGAAATAAAACTGGCTGTAGGTCAACTCTGTTGCCAAATCCAAGAAAGTGGAGATGGCAAGAAAAGAAGATAGTGAGACAAGCCTGAAGTGATTAGGATTATCCAAGATAGATGAAAGCACTATCTTGGGATCACTACTAAGGCCAGACAGAAAGTAGTGGAAGACAGACTGGAAACTTGTGGAAAAGTACCAGTAGTCCAATCACTGGAACTCCTGCATGGGCAGCTGCTGAATGAGACAGCAGAGAGAATCTTCCTGTGTAAAACAGAGAGAACAGACAAAAGGAGAGGAGAAATACCTGTCCCTGTCTGATGAGTTGCCCAGAGAAAAGAAAGGAATTTATTCAAGAGAAAAAACTTTACATTGGAATGAAAGGCTAGAGAAGCCCTGCAGTGATATGGTACCACTCATTCAGGGGGAACCCTGGATGAGAGGGTAGAGAAACAGGAGCTGAAGGGTGACTTACCATATGGTAAGTCTGCGGAAGGAAAAAATTCATGTTGGAACAGAAAAACTATCATGGGATAGTTGTTAACGTCTCTTCTTGGTAGGAAGAAGAGGAGAAACCTGACCCATAGACATGAATATCCTGACAGCTCAGCATATCTAGGAGGAAAAGGATGTCCTGAAGATAGGAATCCATGTGTAGAGTTTTGAAGGAAAAAACAGTGAAAAAACTTCTGCTGAGAAGAAGTTAACTGTAGGTGGTAACCTTCAGGAACCTATGGTTGCTGGGTTTGTTCAGCCTGGCTAGAGTTTGGATTCTTCAGACCAGGGCGAGGTTTCCCCTGCTTGGGAACATCTGTATAATGGGCAGGAAAAGAGTGAAACCTTCTTTTCCTACCTACTGGGGAAGGAGAAGGCTTAGGATAGCCCCCAGAAACAGGGAAGTCAGTGGAGCAATGAGCAACCTGACGTAAAGCCTCCCTATTGAAGAGATTTTCTCCAGTACAAGGAGTATTACCCAGTCTTTGTTGTGCCCATCTGCTCAAGTCTGAAGCCTGGAGCCAGGCTCTACGTCATGCTCCTATGGTTATAGCAGAGGTTCTGCTAACAGACTCAAAAGAGTCTAGAGAAGCACGAGAAAGAAACCAAGAGATATTTTGGCTATGACTAAGAAGTAAGGAATAGTCTGCAGCCTTGAGTTCTGATAGAAAAGGAGTCAAAAGAGATAATTTCTTTGTGACCTCCTGGAGAGATAGACTCATATAAAAAATATAAGAGATAATCCTTGTTGCCAACATAGATGTTTGGAAGGTTTGACATCCAAAGGCATCGCGTGCTCTAGATGCACGACCTGGCGGATAAGAAGAATGCTTCTTCTTGCTTTTTACCTTCCTCATTGCTGATTCCACTACAATGGAATGATGGGGAAGTTGAGTCTTTTGAAATCCTGGAGAGGGGGGCACCTGATACAGATCATTAGTTGCTGTAGAAGATGAGGAAACCCTTAAAGGTGTTTCCCATATTCTCAGAAGAAGATCCTGCAAAGAATGATGTAAAGGAAGCATTATATTTTCCTTTTCTGCAGGAGAGCCTTGAGTAGGATCACAGCCAGGGATAGGAATAGCAAGGAATGTTGCCATGTCAAGGAGAAATTTCTGAAAAGAAGGATCTCCAATGGGAACCATCCCTGGATAGGCTAAAGTTGAAGCAGTAGCCTGGGCACCGGAGGAGGTACTGGTCCGGTGCAGAAAAAGAGCCCCACTAGATGGATACTGGTACTGGCAGTTGCGACTTGAGACAGTCAGTACTGCATCGTCCATGCCAGGTATCGACTCCAAACTAGGTATAGAAAGGAGCGATCCTGGTGAAAAAGGCATGGAAGTGGCTGGTCCCGATGTTACTGCAGGAACCGGCATCGATACCGATACCGGTAGCTGTGACGGAATCGGAGGCGATAACGCCATCGAAGCAGTCATCGGAGGCCGCTCAAGCGGTACCGAAGCAACCAAAAACCCTTGGTGAGTATCCTCGGTACTACGCATCCGGAATCGATAAGAGTCGGTTCCGGGACGCGTCGGTACCCAGTCTTCTAGACTAGATATCGATTCCAGACTCGGCATCGAAGGGAGCGAGTCTATCGATGCTTGTCTAGAGGGTACCGACGTCGGTGGTCGTATCAGCGATGCTGCCGATACTAGAAAGTCAATCTGGGACGTATCGATCGGTCCCGAAGGTACCGAGGACGCCAGATGACGATCCCTGGCGAAGAGTGAATCACTCAACACCGGTGCCGACGCCAGGGTATCGGTACCGCTCGAAGCGGATGCCACCACCGAGCATGGCTCAGATACTGGAAAGTCAATCTGGGACGTATCGATCGGTCCCGAAGGTACCAAGGATGCCAGATGACGATCCCTGGCGAAGACTGGATCACTCGACACCAGTGCCGATGCCGGGGTATCGGTACCACTCGAAGCGGATGCCACCACCGAGCATGGCTCAGGTATGTTCTGTGAGGGGTGAGCCCCAGGAACAACCTGAAACCCCTGAAAGGCTTTAGAGACCGAAGACTCCCGCTGGGGTTTTGAAGCCAATAGGGTCTTGAGGGCAAGGCCGGAGCCGTCATCATGCTTGGCATGAGACCTACCAATCAAGGATTGGCTAGTCTTAATAGACTGTTTGTGGGTTACCTGATCCTGTAGAGAAGAACTGGTCGGTGCCCTGACACTGGAAGGGAACTAGGTATCGAGGGAAACTCGAAATGGAAAATTTCTTCTCATAAAATTGTAGCCTAATGGCTCCGGAGGAAAAGGGTCAGGACCCAAACAGGTTAGACACCAGTTATTGGAGTCTAAAAAGAAAACTGTATTTCCACAGTTAAGGCACTTCTTAGGAGAAGGCGGCTCCATGATGGAGAGGCCTTACAGGCCCAAAAATTTAAGACAGAAACTGAGGGAAAAACTCTCCCTGAGTTTGAGAAAAAGAAAAGAAAAGAAAAAACCCACCGGCGGTACCGGTGGAGGCGGGAAAAACAGCCGCGACCACAAGAAAACAAAGAATTAAAAAAGAAATTTTCTGCGGTGACAGGAGTACGTCCTGCCGGCTCCGCGGAAAAATGAAAACTGAGGAGAGACAGTTGGAAAGGCGGGAAGGCAGCACGCAGGCGCTGAGGGATGCTCCCAAAAGCTTTCTGATTGGACGCTGGGGAGCGTTCCCGCGCAGGCTCCGTCAGTACCGACGTACCCATATGTGAAGACTCATTCCTGCTTGTTCCTGGAGATATGCTGCTACAACAGCCATGCATTTCGTGAACACCCTTGGTGCTGAGGCCAGGCCAAAAGGAAGCACCCTGTATTGGTAGTGCTTTCCCTGAAAAAGGAACCGAAGGAACCTTCTGTGAGTTGGATGGATGAGAATATGGGTGTACGCATCCTTGAGATCTAGAGAACAAAGCCAATCCTGACTCTGAAGGTATGGCAGCAGAGATCCGAGAGAAATCATTTTGAATTTCTCCTTGACAAGGAATTTGTTCAATTCTCTGAGGTCTAAAATAGGTCTGTAACCCCCTGTTTTCTTTGGAATAAGAAAATAAGGGGAATAGAACTCTGTACCCTGTTGATGACGGGGTACTTCTTCTATTGCCCCTTGGGCAAGAAGGATAGCGACCTCCTGACCTAACAGGTTGATGAGAGAGGTCGGAGAATTGAACTGCCTTACTATTGTGTGAAGGGGCATGCTTGAAAAAATGAAGCTTGTACTCCTCCTTTATGATGGAGAGTGTCCAATGCTCTGCTGTTATTTGCCCCCATCTGGGGGCAAAATGACATAACCTTCCTGGAATGGTGGAAGGTTCTGGTCCCCCGAGAACCAGGAAGGCTAAGTTCTCTAGATGAGAGTCAAAGGCCCTGTGGAGGCTGAGCCTGCTGGGCCGGTTGAGGCCTAGCAGCCTTTGCCTTCTTCTGTTTGGGTGGTTGCTGACTTTTCTTGGCAAGCTGACCTGCAGAACGTCCCTGCTGGACATAAGCAGGGTAAAATGTGTTTTTTTTTAGAAAAGAATGGTTTCTTGAACAATTTCTTTCTAGCAGGATCAGCAGTGGACTTGGACAATCTGTCCAAGGTGGAATTTTCTGCATCCATTTCATTGGCTTTTTCCTGCCAATCTTTACCAAACAGGTTCTCACCAGTACAAGGGATATTTCCCAATTTGTCTTGTACCCAGAGCTCTAGATCAGATGCCTGGAGCCAAGCAATTCTACGTGCCCCTATGACAATAGTCGAGGTTCTGCTTATGCACTCAAAGCAGTCAAAGGTTGCACGGTTCGAAAATTTAGAGACATCTCGGGCATGTTTGACCCAAGTGAGAAAATCCTGTCTTATCTTCAGAAAGGAAAGGACTGAAAGCCTCTAAATTATCTGTGACCTCCTTCAGGAACATTCCCATGTAGAGACTATAGGAACTGATCGTGGCAGAAAGCATGGAAGCTTGGAAGACTCGATGTCCAAAAGCATCCAGGGTTCTGCACTCACGTCCTGGAGGATTAGAGGCATGCTTTTTGCACTCTTAATCCTTCTCATAGCTGACTCCACTACAATAGAGTGGTGAGGAAGCTGAGTCTTATGGAACCCAGGACAAGGAGGGACTCGATACATAGTATCTAGTCTACGAGAATGAGCAGAGGTGGTGAGAGGTGTTTCCCACATCCTCAACATGAGATCATATAGAATCTCGTGAATGGGCAAGGTAGCTGCCTCCTTAGGAGTTTTGGGATATTGTAGAATTTCCAACTCCTTCGCCCTTGGCTCTGTTTCAGGGGCCACAGTAAGGGACAGGCCCCGAGCCACCTCACTGATAAAATCTTGGAAGGAAATATCCTCTGGAGGAGACATCCTGCGTTTAGGGGAGGAGGGCTCCTCTGGCAGAAGCATCGCTGCATCGACAGAACTATCAGAAAGCACAGTTACTTACCTGTAACAGGTGATCTCTGGGAACAGCAGGAATAAGTCTTCACATATGGGTATGTTGGTACCAACGGAGCCTGCGTGGGAACGCTCCCCAGCGTCCAATCAGAAAGCTTTTGGGAGCATCCCACAGCACCTGCGTGCTGCCTTCCTGCCTTTCCAACTGTCTCTCCTCAGTTGAGTTTTATAGCTGAGACAAAGAGGGAGAGAGAGGGAAAGGAAGAGAGATAGAGAGAGAGACAACTCCTAGGGGAGGTGGGTGGGTTGTGAAGACTTATTCCTGCTGTTCCCACAGATCACCTGTTACAGGTAAGTAACTGCTATCTCCAGGAACAAGCAGGAATGAGTCTTCACATATGGGGACTCCCTAGCTTTTGATGCCAGGGAGAGAGCCCATAAGTTGTGTGTCCCTGGGACAGGGCTGCACTTTCCCACCTGGATCTCTGGCATCCCATGAGGGATGCTGGGTAGGAGTTGATTAAGTATGGAACAGGTGTTTGAGAACAGCCTGACCAAACAAAGCATCCCGGCGGGAGTCCTTGTCCAAGCAGTAATGGGCTGTGAAGGTATGAAGCGAGGCCCAAGTGGCTGCTCAACAGATGTCGTCGATAGACACAGAGTTCAGATGAGCCATTGAGGCTGCCATGGCTCTCACATTGTGAGATGTGACATGGCCCTCCAGAGAAATGTTCTTGCTCTGATAGGCGAAAGAAATACATTAGGCAAACCAGTTGGAAAGTGTTCTCTTGGAGACTGGTTGTCCCAAATGAGAAGGATCAAAAGCAACAAAGAGTTGAGAAGACTTTCTATGTTGTTGTGTTCTCTGTAAGTAAAAAGCTAGAGCTCTTTTACAGTCCAGGGTATGAAGATTCCTCTCTGCACTTGATGCATGAGGTCCTGGAAAAAAGACAGGTAGGTAGACCTCTTGGTTGAGGTGAAAAGGCGAGACCACCTTAGGCATAAAGTGTGGATTAGTCCTAAGGACCACCTTGTCATGATGGAACATTGTATAAGGTGGATTAGCTACTAGTGCTTGCAATTCACTGATGCGGCGTGCTGATGCGATTGCAATGAGAAAGATAACCTTCCAAGAAAGGTATTTCAAAGAGGTAGTAGCTAAAGGTTCAAAAGGCGGCTTCATAAGCTGACCAAGAAAGAGCAGTTACTCACCTGTAACAGGTGTTCTCCAGGAGCAGCAGGAATCAGTCCTCACATATGGGTGTCATCGACGCCGATGAAGCCCTAGCGGAGCATTTCCTCAGCTTTCCATGAAAGCCTGTGGGAATGCAGGCACGCATGCACGGTTCCCTTCCCGCCTAAAGGTGCCATCTTACCTCAGTCAAATGACATAGCTAAGAACAGCACACAAAATGAAAAATAAACTATGTACAACTGCAACTCCCAGGGGAGGAGGGAGGGTTGTGAGGACTGATTCCTGCTGCTCCTGGAGAACACCTGTTACAGGTGAGTAACTACTCTTTCTCCAGGACCAAGCAGAAAGTCAGTCCTCACATATGGGTGACTCCCTAGCTCTGGGCTACCGAGGAACCCAGGCTGAACAAGAGAATTCCCTCTAGTCCCAGCATCAAAGAAAAGCTTTTCACTGACACAACCTTCACCGGTAGCCCAACAGAGGGCAGGAGGGCAGGAGTTGCCTAAACCTCAAAGAGTTTCCGGAGTACTGCTTGGCCAAAAGAAGTGGAAACCAGGGCTGTCTGGGCCACCTGGGAGCCACCAGCAGGACTGAGACCTTGTCCTGAAGAATCTTGAACAGAGTTCGGGCCACCAAGGGCATGGGAGGAAACGCATACAGGAGGCCCTGACACCAGGGAATCAGAAAAGCATCTGCTGCTACCCGCAGAGGATGCGGTTGCCTGGAGCAGAGGTTTGGCAGCTGTTTGTTTAGAGGACTGGCAAACAAGTCTATGGATGGAAGTCCCCATTTCATGAAAATCTTTTGAACTACCAAAGGATGTAGCTGCCACTCGTGGGGTTGCAGAATCCTGCTCAACCTGTCCGCCAAGTGGTTCTCCAGGCCGGGTAGATATACTGCCCTGAGGAGCATGTTGTGTCTGAGAGCAAACAAGCAAAGACCTGTGCTTCCTGACAGAGGAGCCTGGACCCAGTTCCACCCCGCTTCTTCACATAGAACATGGCTACCTGGTTGTCTGTTTGAACTAGGACAGACTGATGAGCCAGGGTCTGAGAAAAAGCCTTGAGGGCTAATTGAATAGCTCCGAGTTCCAGGAGATTGATTTGTTGTGCAGATTCCCAGGGAGACCACAGGCCCTGGGTGCACTTGCCTAGACAATGAGCCCCCCAGCCTTGCAGGGAGGCATCCATGGTCAAGACCACTGTGAACGCAGGACTCTGAAAAGGTACTGCCCTCAACAGACTGGGTGGGTGTAGCCACCATCTGAGCGAGTGCAGCAAGTGTCTGGACACCTTTATCCTGTCTTTGAGGTTGCCTGTGGCCTGTGACCACTGAGTCAGATGGCACCACTGTGCAGGCCTCATATGGAGCCTGGCATTGGGGGTCACATGTACTGTCGAAGCCATGTGGCCAAGAAGCCTTAGGCAGAGTCTGGCGGAGACCAGTGACCTGAGGAGAAACTGGTCGGCTAAGTTTATCAGTCTCTGGGCTCGGTCTTTTGGCAAGAACGCCTTTGCCAGCAGCGAGTCCAACCTTGCTCCTATGAACTCTAAGTTTTGGGAGGGGAGCAAAGTGGACTTTGTGAAGTTTATTACAAACCCCAGGCTCTGAAGAAGAGCAATAGTTCTGAGGGTGGCCTGTCTGTCCTGGCATGTCTGACCCCTGATGAGCCAGTCGTCCAGATAGGGGAAGACAAAGATTCCCTGATTTCTCAGGTAGGCCGCCACCAATGCCAGACATTTGGTAAAGACTTTGGGAGCGGAGGTGAGGCCAAAAGGCAGTACTCTGTACTGATAATGGTTTCCTCCCACAATGAACCTGAGGTACTTTCTGTGGTCTGGATGAATGAGGATGTGGGTATACGCATCCTTTAGATCTAAGGAGCATAGCCAATCTCCCTGCTGGAGGTAGGGCAGAAGAGTTCCAAGAGTAAGCAACTTGAACTTTTCCTTCTCCAGGAACTTGTTGAGGTTTCTGAGATCCAGAATAGGTCGAAGACCACCGGTTCTTTTGGGTACCAGGAAATACCTGGAGTAGAACCCTTGACCTTGCAAGTGGAGAGGCACAGGCTCCACTGCCCTGTCTACGAACAGACCTTGGAGCTCCTGAAGGAGAAGATCTGTGTGCAGGGGAGGCCTTGGAGGCTCCCCTGGAAAGTAGGGAGGAGGCAGTTGCTGGAAGTGTAGAGTATAGCTCTTCTGGACTATGCTCAACACCCAACTGTCTCCAGTGATGAGTGGCCACTGGTGGGCAAAAAGAGCGAAGCGACCTCCTGTGCAGGGTTGGGAGAGCAGGGACGGAGAGGCTATGCTGAAGGAGTCAAAAACCCCCACCCTGCTGAGTGGGAGCAGGGGCCGGAGGCTTGGAGTCCTCTGTCTACGGGATCGATTACCCTGCCCCTTGGCCTGCTGACCCTGAGGGGCAGCTTGGGCAGCCTGATATTGTGGGTACTGTTTGTAGGCAGTGCCCTTCCTCGGGTAAAAGGGCTTTTTACCCGAGCCCTTCTTTTTGTGAGAAGGGGCAGAGGTCTTTCTAGACAGCCTTGTCCTGGTAAGGTGCTCGGTCTCGAGCTGTGCAGCCTTCTCGGCCATGGGCTTGCCAAAAAGGTTTTCACCTCGGCAAGGGACATCGACCAACTTATCCTGAACCCATGGCTTGAGGTCCGATGACTGCAGCCACGCCTGGCGTCGAGCCGCGATGCCGGCTGCCGCAACTGGGGCTGAAGCCTCGAAGCCATCGTAGGCGGCGCGGGACATAAACTTAGAGCAGTCCGGAATCCCCGAGGACAAGGACTTGAATCTCTGCAAGGGCTCCCCGGAGAGACCAGCAGAGAACCCGGCCAACTCCTTGGCCAGGTCTCGCAAATACATGCCCATGTACAGCTGGTAAGACTGGACACGGCAAGCAAGCATCGAGCCCTGGAAGCACTTTCTACCAACCCCATCGAGGTTCCGAGTCTCCCTCCCGGGGGCACCGCAGAGTGCATCTTCTGACTCTTCAGGCGATGCATGGTCGATTCCACAACCATGGAATGGTGTGGTAGCTGTGCCTTCTGAAAGCCAGGGCTCTTCCGGAGTCGATAGATCGCATCGACTCGCTTGCTTAACCCTCGGATACACTACCCCCAGGTCAGGGGTGACCCGGGTGTCGGTTTTCTGTGTTTTTTCTTCAAAATGGTAAGGAATTGTATTTTGGTACTCTAGGTATTCCTCAACGAACCATTTTTAAGTATTTTCATACATATGGTTTGCAAAAATAACGTTTTTATACAGTACTGCATGCTGCTGAACAAACAAGGGGTGATTTTCGACACTCGCACAATAACACACTCCTTTGTTTTATAGCAGCAAAGAAAGTCACCACTCCAAGTCCACATTACAATCCTGTGTTTTCTAACGTCTTGCTTACATTTATGACGTCACCTGACGTCAGTTCCTTGTTTGTTTCTGTGGATTAAAATTTTTTACGACAAAGGTAAACAATGCCACTCCCGAAACGCTTCAGCAGCTGTGCAGCAACTGAAAATTTAGACGTTGGTTGAATGAAGAAAGTGACAGTAATGATAGTTTGAGTAATGATACTGAAGGTGCTGATACGGATAGTGCAGTCGTTCCCGCCCAGTCCGATCAGCTTGATCTTGATGATAGCGGCAGTGAAGCGGAAGATGCTGTCGAAGAAAATAAAACAAGTGATGACGATAGCAGTTCATACAGCAATTCTGAAACTTCTGAATCACATTCTGAAAATGAGGAAGTTACTGACAGTCATTACACAGCTCGTTCTGGCATGCATTGGAATAAAACTGTACCGCCAACATCAAGAACAAGGGAAGCAAATATAGTCAGAGAATCTTCTGGACCAATTGCTCTGATCAGAGGTATAACTAATGCTAAGGATATTTTTGACATGTTTGTAACTCCAGATATATTGTCAGCAGTGTTCGATTTCACAAATTCTGAAGGCATACGTAGAGCTGAAGCAATGCAGCCACCATGTACTGACTGGAAGCAGGTAACAATGGAAGAGCTCCAAACAACATTGGGTCTTCTGTACATGAGTGGTGTTTTCAGGTTGAACAAAGTATCTGTACGCAGAACTTGGGCTAAAAGTCCTATCCAGAATCCTATATTTCCAGCTGTTATGTCAGGTAAAAGGTTTGCAGAAATATTGAGTGTACTTCGATTTGATGACAAACAAACCCGTGAATCACGAAGGGCCAATGACAAATTTACTCCAGTCAGAGATGTTTGGAATTTATTCATTTCTCAGTGCATGAAAATGTACACACTATCTGCATATTTGACTGTTGATGAACAATTGTTGGGGTTCAGAGGCAAGTGTCCGTTTCGTCAATACATCAAGTCTAAACCAGACCGATACAGTATAAAGTTATGGGTGTGTGCAGATGCCGAAACGTATTATGTATTCAACATGAAGCCATACCTAGGGCGTGAAGAGTCAGTTACTCGTGACAAAACAGTATCTCTAGGAGCTGATGTTGTTTTGAAGCTTATTGAACCTCTGGAACGGTCTGGCAGGAACATTACTTGCAACAATTTCTTTACTAACGTACAACTGGCTGATGTTCTTCTTAGCAAGAATTTGACACTACTGGGCACTGTAAGACGTTGCAACCGTGACATACCTTCAGAATTCCAGGCAAATCGCTCAAGAATTGTGGGATCCTCAATATTTGGCTTCAGTGGAGACAAGACTTTAGTGTCATTCGTCCCAAAACAAAACAAATCAGTTATGCTGCTGTCAACACTTCACCATGATAATAAAATTGATGAAACATCAAAGAAGCCAGAAATAATACTTGACTACAACAGAACGAAAGGGGGTGTTGACACAGTAGATCAGTTGTGCCACACATACGGTGTGAAAAGATCAACTCGTCGATGGCCACTTTGTGTGTTTTATGGACTGCTTGATATCGCGGCTGTAAATTCATTCATAATATTTATGTACAACAATCCTATGTTTCATCACAAGGAAAACTGCAAGAGAAGGTTTTTTCTGGAGGAACTCGCTTTGAATCTCATGAAGCCTCAGCTACAAAATCGTCAAAGCCATCCAGAAGGTCTGACAAGCCATACACGTCAATCCATGGCCAATGTTGGCTATCCTTGCCTTGAAATGCCTAAGCCACCAAGACCGTTGACCACACGGGCATCAGCAAAGAAAAGAAAAAGATGCTCCTTTTGTCCAAGTGACAGAGATCGAAAAGTATTTACCGAATGTGAAATCTGTCTGAAGCGAGTGTGTCCTGAACATTCAAGAACTACTAGCACATTGTGCATAAACTGTTGAAAAAAACAGTCAATGTACTTCATGTATTGCTTACTAGTTTTCTGTTGTTTACAATGCACCGTTGTCAATTTGTTATAACACGGTAATTTTTTTGTCACAATTTGCATCATGCCATTACTTGACATAATGGCACCATACTTTGACTGTTGCTGTCCACCTAGCGAATAAATATAGAATTATTGTAGTTTGCAAAGCGTGCAGTGCTGCACACCATTTTTAAGCTTGCAACTGAATAGTTAACAGGTATTGACATTATGCAGCATATATCTGACCTTGTACAACTTGTCCTGCCTGATCTTGGCTAGCATTGCACATTATTCACTTGAAAGGGTGAATTAATAACAAGTATTATAAAAAATAAATAAAAGTATGTCTTTTTCTTCACAATTTAACCATGTTTTACAAACAAAAGTAGATGTTTTACCATATTTCTACATATGGGTCAGGGGTGACCCGGGGGTAGTGTATACGTGTCAGTCGATTTACCGAGTGTATCCGAGGGTTAAAACCGGCGCCGAGGCCGGTGCCTCCCACATCCGGAAGAGGAGCCGTTCCAGCATCGGAGGAACCGGGACAGTAAAGGCCTCCTTCGGAGGAGAGTCGTACTGCAGGGCCTCGAGCTCCTCGGCTCGAGACTCTTCCTCGGGGTCCGCTGGGAGAGCCAACGCGGTGGCCATATCCCGGACAAACTCCGAGAACCGGGTATCCTCCAGAGGGGGATCTACTCCGGGGTTCAGACTGCGGTGAGTCCAACAGGACGCACCGAGTCTTGAAGGTGTCGGGGGACTCCTCATCCTCCGTCTCCCAGGCGGACTCGTCCGACGAGGAGTCAGGATCCGACCCCACGGGGCCCGGGAGCACCCACCCCGACGCCAACGCTCTCGGTCCCGAACGGGAGGTCGAGGGAGACCATGACCAAGGTTGACCTCGAGCCATCATGGTCTCGAGTATCGGCTCGGTCTCCGGGGTCGACTTCGATGTCGATGTCCCGGTGGTCAGGGCAGAGGCACCAGACAGGCTGGCCATCAGTGCTGCTCCATGAAGGCAGACAGTCTGCACTCCAAGGCTGTCATCCGGAGACGCAGCAGCCACTGACTCGGGCCCCAGCAGCGCTGGGCTCGACATCGGCTCTCTGGGAGGAGAGTCCTCGAGGACTACAGGGCTTACTTGACAAGCAGACTCCGGCTCCACGCGAGGAACTTTGGCAGGCTTCTCTTGTTCCACGGGCCCGGGGCGATGGTTGGGGGTCTTAGACCTGTCCCTTGAGGAGCCAGGGACCTCTTCCGATGACGTCCTCACGAGCCGCTTCTTCCTCTTGCGTTCTCGGTCGGGGGACCCCCTGTCCGAGGAGCCACGACGGCGCTCGGGATCCGAATCCTGAGATGTCGAGGCCTCAGACGAGGTCCGAGCCCGGCCGGAGGCTGAGTCAGAGAAAAGCCTTTCTTTCTGCTGCTGGTGACTTTGCAGTGCCTTGGAAGACATCTTCCCACGTGGTCCACACGTCTTAGGGTCGTGATCAGGACCGAGGCACCGAAGGCAGCAGTCGTGTGTGTCGGTGAGAGACATCAACTTCTTACACCGATCACACTTCTTAAAACCGCTGGAAGCTATCGGGGAAAAAAGAGACCCCGCGAGATCAAAGGACCGGCCTTCCAGGGAAAAAGCAAAAAAGGGCGCGAACGCCAGCCACGAAGGACCAAAACCGAAAAAGAAGAAACGGGCTCGATACCGGTGTACCGAACCCGGCGGGAGGGGAACCCGGCGTCAAACTGAAGAAGAAAAAATAGCGAGAATCGCCGAAAAAAAATCAAACTTTTATCCGGGATGACAGGACACACGTCCGGTGGGCTTCTCAGAAAAAGAGAGACTGAGGTAAGATGGCACCTTTAGGCGGGAAGGGAACTGCGCATGCGTGCCTGCATTCCCAAAGGCTTTCATAGAAAGCTGGGGAAATGCTCCGCTAGGGCTTCATCGGCGTCGATGACACCCATATGTGAGGACTGACTTCCTGCTTGGTCCTGGAGAACCAAATTTAAGTCCCTTGCCACCGGAGGTGGTCTAATGGGAGGCTTTGTTAAAAGGAGGCTTCTCATGAACCTTGCTACAAGGGGATGAGAGGAAACAGGTTGTCCATTTAGAGGCTTGAGGGAAGCTGCAATAGCACTCAGATGGACTCTTACTGAATTTGTCTTAAGGCCTGCATTAGACAGATGAAGGAGATACTCCAGCAACGATTCCAGAGGTACGGCACGGGGGTTAAGACCCTTTTCAGAACATCAGATGGTAAACCTTTTCCACTTGAAGGTGTAAGAACGTCTAGTGGAAGGTTTTCTGGAAGCATAAAGAACATCTTTAACTTGTTGAGAAAGATGAAGATCCTGGAGATCTAGGTCTTCAGCAACCAAGCCCTGAGATGCAGGGATTGGGATGCCAAAACTTTCCGTCCTCCTGAGAGAGGAGGTCTGGAGCAGACCTTAACTCTAGGGAGGGAGCTTGAGAGAGATGTAGAAGCAGAGGGTACCACACTTGCCGTGGCCAATGTGGAGCTATGAGAATCATGTGGCCTCTGTCTCTCTGAAGCCTGAACAGGGTTTTGGGAATTAGGGGAATGGGTGGAAAGGCATACAGGAAGTCTAGACCCCAATGAAGGAGGAAAGCATCCCTTGCCTGAGCCCCCTGAGCCAGAGTTCTGGAACAGAACCGGGGAAGTTTGGTATTCCACGGACTTGCAAAGAGGTCTATGTCCGGGGTTCCCCAAATTTGGAAAATCTTGGATACCTGGTCCATATGTAGGTACCACTCGTATGGAAGCAGAACTCGACTGAGTCTGTCTGCCCAAGAGTTCTGAACACCTGGAAGATAGACTGCCAGAAGATGAATGTGATGCTCTCTGGCGAGGGCCCACAGTCGCAGCTTCGTTGCAAAGCGACAGAGAGCCAGTTCCTCCCTGCTTGTTTATATAGAACATGGCTACCTGGCTATGGCTGGGCTCAGTTCTGGTTAGAAGCTTTCGGTTTCGGGGAGTGGTCTAATTCCAAGATGGCGTTCGAGAGGATCTGAGCTCATGCCGAAACGCAAGGGAAAGCCTAAAGCTCCCCCCGTGGAGTCGACGGCTGTTGCTGTGGGTCCAATGGACAAATTTGTTAAGCTCAGTGCGGATCAGATAGGGGAGATCAGAGCGGGCTTGGTTTCGCCGCATGAGGAAAGTACGGCGTCTTCCGCCCTTGATTTGTCTCTCTCCCCAGATGGTCGTTCACCCCCGGTTGCTCCTGGATCTTCGGGGATCTCTCTAGTGCGTGGCCCTTCTCCTCTCCCGGTGCTGGATGTGGTGAAGGACCAGAAGCGGGGCGCGCTGAGTAGAAGTTCCGAAGTGCAGCTGTCAGCTTTTGAGGCGGCTGTTTGTGTACCTAGAGCCACAATTTCTACCGAGGTGAGCAAGGAAGCTGGCCTGGTAAATGACGCTGTATCATCGCATGAAAGTTCCACCCCAACTGGGCTTCCATTTCCCTTTGTACTTGTTCGACCGACTGTGGTGACTTTGGATAACATTTGGGAAGCGATTAGTCAGCTCTCACAGGCTGTGTCTCAACAATTGACTTTCTCGTCTTCCACCGTTTCTAAACTTGAGGGGGATGTGCTTCTTCTGTCTAATGATCTTGTGGAAGTCAAGAATAATGCTGTTGCTACTGATCAGAAGCTCTCACAGCCTGGTTTCTGACCTAACCTTTTCCCTAATGAAGGGCAATTTATTGTTGAAAACGAAGTTGGAGACTTTGGAGAATGCTACTAGGGCTTCTAACCTTAGGTTATTGAATTTTCCCATGGTTCCGGATGTAGCACCATTGGAATTATTCAAGAAGTATCTTCATGAAACCTTAATGGTCCCTACAGATTTAATTCCTCCTGTGCAGAGAGTTTTCTATTTACCTTTGGGTAAAAAAGAGGGCCAGACTGTACAAGGAACTGTGGATTTTGATTTTCTCAATGTCTCCGCCATGCTTAGTTCTCCTGGGGAGAGTGAAATTAGAACTTCCACATTGTTGGAATCTCTTGCCCTTTCGTCAGATAGGGATTGGCTCCTTAAATGGTTTTACAAGAAGAGAGTCAATTTGTTTATGGGGAAAAAGATATCTGTTTTCCCGGATGTTTCAAAGGAAACCCAGAAATGTCGTAAAGCTTTTCTTTTGTTAAAATCTGGGGTTACTCAGTTGGGGGCTTCATTCACGCTCAGGTTTCCATGTAAATGTATAATACTCTTTAGGTCTCAGAAATATGTCTTTTTTCAGCCTGGAGATCTGTCGTCATTTATCAGTTCGCATATTACAACGGCTGTGTCTTCTTAAGGGCTTACCATCTGTTGATAAGTACTGATCCTAATCTCTCGTTACCATCTTAATTATTGAATTGTTTTCTATTTTAAACTGTGGGTTTTTTCCTGCCTTCAGTTATATACTCTGTAACCACTCCCCCCATTTTTGGGGACTAATGATGTCTCTTGTTATCTATTTTCAGCCAATGTGAATGTTTCTTTTCTATTTATTCACAAGAATTCATCTTTTCTGTAAACATTATTGATTGATGTTTAAATTTGTAAAATTGCATAAATAGAAAAAAAAAAAAAAAGAACATGGCTACCTGATTGTCCGTGTGGACAAGGACTGTCTTGTGGCTGAGCAGGGTGTGGAAAACTCGCAGAGCAAGGAAGATTGCTCTGAGTTCCAAGAGATTGATATGTAGACAAGTCTCCTGTGGGGACCAGATGCCCTGGGTGGAGAGGTCCTGAAGATGAGCTCCCCAGCCCATTGGAGAAGCATCTGTTGTAAGAGTTGCCTGGGGTAGAGGCTGTTGAAAGGGAGACCCCAGGAACAGGTTTTGAGGGGACTTCCACCACTGGAGGGACAAAATGAGGCGACTTGTGTTTGCTATTTTGTCTGACAGGCAGCCTAATGCCTGGATCCATTGGGTGGATAAAGTTCACTGAGCTGCTCTCATGTGAAGGCGAGCATTGTCACAACGCCCCCCTGGTGGCACTGGGATGTCACAGCAGGGAGGGTGGACACAAAAATATTTTATGGTGGAGTTTAGCTCAAAGACAGGGCCCAGGTTTTTATAGTCCTGGTAGCCTTCTGGGTAACCAAAGCTCCAAAGAATATAACAGTCCGAGTGTAGGGAGAATAAAGGCTTTTATTTCCCGTATTGCAAATAGGTTCAATAGCTCAGAATTTACATCAACACAAAAATGTCCTTGCTTCAGGTTGAAAGAAAAAGAAACATGAACTGAGTTAGACCTGTTAACTTCACAGCAGTACTATAAGAAACACAGATTCAAACCTTCCCCCAGACCACAGCTCTACTCCTCGGCTAAGGGCTCAAAGCTTTCTGCCAGACAATAGCTGCAATCCATCTCGGGGTCCGAAAGGTCATCCGGGAATTCCACCTGCATTGGTTCACAGTCAGGAATATCTAGTGGCTCGCATTCAGGCTTTTTATACAATGTTTGTACGATGTCCCAATGCGCTGCATCCAAAGGTAAGCCTTGGTTTTGTACACCTCTAGAGTGAGGACAGTTTCTCTTGCCTACTGCTCTTATACTAGAGAGTTTCTTGTTTGGCACAGGTTTGTATTTTGTAGCACAAATAGTTCTAGAAGGACAACATTCCTCTAGGCCCTGCTCCTCCTGCGTCCCAGCATTCATAAAATCACAATCAGTAAAATAGTGATTACCTTTCCTTTTGGGTTTATCACGGCCAAGTGAGGGTTGATGCTTGTTCCTGCTGTGGTTTGGGGCTTCTCTGACACCAAGGTAGGCCTCCAGTTCCCCGGCCGGCCTTCTGCTGGGGTTAAGCCACACTTGCACCACAGCTTCTTTCTCTCTGGGCCAGTAATGTTACCTTTCAAAGTAACTCTTTCACCTCCTTCTTGGTTACTCTTCGTTGTGTCTTTCAAAGGTTGCTGGCCTCTACCAGACTCAGGTCCAGGACTCTCTGGCACAGCCCTTCTCCTTCCAGGGTTAGCTTCTTCTTTGTATCTTTCCCCCTTGGAAAGTGTATCCTCTCCCCTCTTGGGATATTTGAAGCGGATTCCTTCACCTGGTTCTGTTGAGTCTGCTGGGCCGGTTCCTTCTGTCAGGACTCCTATTCCCTGGTTCTTCTCTCCTTCCAGGAAAGCTCTCCTTTCTCCTTCCAGGGTTAGCTTCCTTTCTGTGTTCCTTGTGTCTCCTGTGTCTGGGCTTTTAAAAGGAATTCTTCCCTTTCTGGATTGGGTGCAGGCCGGTATTGCATCATTGACTCTGGGGTGTGGCTCCTCAGTCCTCCAGAGGTCCCTCTTGCTCCCCCTATGTGGCTCCTCGCGATGCTGCAGCCGGTGTCTGCCTCTTTTTTCTAAGTTAAAAGCATTTTCTTCTGTCTGCAGAGGGTCTGCAGTACCACAGCATATGGTACCACATGAACGGTGGATGCCATGTGGCCTAGCAACTGTAACATTTCTCGAGCAGTTAGTAGGGGTTTTGACTCTTGCTTGAGAAGCTAACTGCATCAAGCGAAGGCAATGGGCCTGAGGAAGATAGGCCCTTGCCCTTGTGGTATCCAGTAACGCCCCTATAAACTCCAGGGACTGAGTAGGGATCAAATTGGATTTTGGGATGTTTATTACCAGCCCTAAATATTGAAGGATACGCATTGTGCAGGTTAGAGCAGTCTTGGCCTCTGATTGAGTGGGAGCTCAAATGAGCCAGTCGTCCAGATAAGGGAAGACAAATATTCCCAGGGTGCGCAGAAAAGCAGCAACCACTGCCATGCATTTCGTGAACACCCTTGGTGCAGAGGCCAGGCCAAAGGGGAGCACTCTGTATTGATAGTGCTTCTCCTGGAAAAGGAACCGAAGGAACCTTCTGTGAGTTGGATGGATGAGAACATGAGTGTACGCATCCTTGAGATCTAGAGAACAAAGCCAATCCTGACTCTAAAGGTATGGCAGCAGAGTTCCTAGAGAAACCATCTTGAATTTTTCTTTGACTAGGAATCTGTTCAACTCTCAGATCTAAAATGGGTCTGAAGCCCCCTGTTTTCTTTGGGATATTAAAATAGGGGGAGTAGAACCCTGTGCCCTGTTGTTGAGAAGGCACTTCCTCTATTGCCCCCGGGCTAGAAGAGTGGCAACCTCCTGCTCTAACAGGCTGAAGAGGGAGGTTGGAGAATTGAACTGGTGCACTCTTGTGAGAGGGGGCAAGCTGGAAAAATGAAGTTTGTACCCCTCTCTTATGATGGAGAGTGTCCAATGCTCTGCTGTGATTTGCCCCCATCTGGGAGCAAAGTGACTTAACCTTCCTGGAATGGTGGAGGGATCTGGTCCTTTTCTAGAGCCAGGAAGGCTAAGTTCTCTAGCAGAAAGTCAAAGGCCCTGAGGGGGCTGAGATTGCTGGGCTGGAGCAGGCCTCGCAGCCTTTGCCTTGGTCTGTTTGGAGGATTGCTGACGTTTGGAAGGGAACTGAGCTGCAGAAGATGCTCTCTGACTATAAGCAGGATAGGATCTTCCCTTTTTAGAAAAAGGTGTTTTCTTGAACAACCTTTTCTTAGTAGGAGCAGCTGTAGATTTGCATAGTCTATCCAAAGCAGAATTTTCAGCATCCATCTGATTGGCTTTTGCTTGCCAATCCTTACCAAACAGATTCTCACCTGTACAAGGGATATTTCCCAATTCATCTTGGACCCAGATCTCCAAATCAGATGCTTGAAGCCAAGCAATCCTACGTGCACCTATAGCTATAGCTGAGGCTCTGCTTACGCATTCAAAGGAGTCGAAAGTATGCACGGTTGGAGAATTTGGAGATATCCTGGGCATGTTTGAGCCCAGTGAGAAATTCTTGCCTTTTATTGTCAGACATAAAAGGACTTAAAGTCTGCAAATGGTCAGTGACTTCTTTTAAGAACATTCCCATGTAGAGACTATAAGAATTAATTCTTGCAGCAAGCATGGAAGCTTGGAAGACTCTTCTACCAAAAGCATCCAGGGTTCTACATTCACGTCCTGGAGGATTAGAGGCATGTCTCTTGGCACTTCTAATCTTTCTCATTGCAGACTCAACCACAATAGAGTGGTGAGGAAGCTGAGTTTTATGGAAACCAGGACAAGGAGGGACACGATACATGGTGTCCAACCTGCGAGAATGAGGAGAGGTGGTTAGAGGTGCTTCCCACATCCTTAACATGAGATCATACAGAATCTCATGAATAGGTAAGGTAGCTGCCTCCTTAGGAGTTTTAGGATATTGTAAAATATCTAACTCCTTAGCTCTAGGCTCTGACTCTGGGGCCACTGTAATAGAGAGGCCCCGAGCCACCTCTCTGATAAAGTCTCGAAAAGACAAGTCCTCTGGAGGAGACATCCTTCGTTTAGGAGAGGACTCCTCCTGTGGAAGAAGCATCACTGCATCGACAGACTCTTCAGAATCCTCAGAGGAATCGAAGTATCGTCTGTCGGGATGCTCTTGCAAAGCCCGATACCCGTACCGACTGGGATCGGTATTGGGAATCACCGGTACCGGGGTATCGGTACTGGAGGGCTGCAGAGGGCAGAGTACCAGCATAGCGGACACCGATGCCGATGTCGACGCCACCGGTACCGGAATTGGTGCCGATGGCGATGCCAGAGCCGGTACCGGCTGAGTAGTCTGTTGTGGTACCACGGGCGTCGATGCCACAAGGAAAGCCGCCAGACTGCGTTCGATGGACAGAATCCTCTGATCCATCGACGCCGCCAATGCCTGGAAGTCGGTACCGGTGGAAGCCACCGGTACCCCAGAGCATGGCATCAGGAGATCTGTCGAGGCCACGCCATCGAGATCATCCTGGAACCCCGATGATGATGCTTTAGAGGCCGAAGCCTCCCGCCGGGGTAATTTTGCCGGTGCAGAATCCTCGAGGGCAAGGCCAGAGGCATCTGGATGCTTAGAAGGAGATTTACCCTTCGAGGACCGGCTGGATTTATGTTTAGTTACCTGAGATCCATGTGAGGAAGAAGCAGCCCTGGAAGACGTCTATGCTACCGAAGCCACATCAGAGGGAAACAGGGTACTGAGCTTGGCAGCTTGGTTCTGTCGACCTCTCTTAGACATCATAGAACAGGACACACAATCTGTAATGGAATGGTCAGGGCCTAAATATTTTAGACACCAGTCATGGGTGTCGGTGACTGAGATAGTACCGCCACATTTTGTGCACTTCTTAAATCCTGAGGCAGGCTTTTCCATATTTAAGGAAAAAGGTTTTGGGCCAAAGGCCCAAAACTGAAGTGCACCTGAAGAAAATAAATGGAAAAAAGTTTTTTTTTTTTTTTAAAAAGAAAACAACAACAACGACCGGCGGTACCGGTACAGCGTCGAAGAAGGCAGACGCGTCAGAAAAGAAATAAAGAAAAAATAAGGAAATTCTTCTGCGGTGACAGGAACACATCCTGCTGGCTCCATGGAAAAAGAACAACTGAGGAGAGACAGTTGGAAAGGCGGGAAGGCAGCACGCAGGCGCTGTGGGATGCTCCCAAAAGCTTTCTGATTGTACGCTGGGGAGCGTTCCCGCGCAGGCTCCGTCGGTACCGACGTACCCATATGTGAAGACTCATTCCTGCTTGTTCCTGGAGATTCCTCAGATTCTTCTGAGGACTCGAAGTATAGTCTGTCTGGATGCTCTTGAAGAGCCCGATACCCGTACCGACCAAAGTCGGTACCGGGAGTAACCGGTACCGGGGTATTGGTACCGAAAGTCATAAGATGACTGGGTACCGGCAAAGCAGACACCGATGCCGATGCTATCGGTACCGATACCGAAGGCGGTGTTGGTACTGGTGGGACTGTCTGTCGCGATTCCGAGGGCTTTGATGCCGCAAGGAAAGCCGCCAGACTGCGTTCCATAGCCAGAACTCTCTGGTCTATCGACGCTGCCAATGCTTGGATGTCGGTACCGGAGGAGACCGCCGGTACTTCAGAGCATGGCACCAGTAGTTCTGCTGAGGTCAAGGCCTCGAGAACATCCTGGAACCCCGATAATGCTTTGGAAGCAGAAGCCTCCCGCCGGGGTAATTTTGCCGGTGCAGAATCCTCGAGGGCAATGCCAGAGGCATCTCGATGCTTAGAAGGAGATCTACCCTTCGAGGACCGGCTGGATTTATGTTTAGTTACCTGGGATCCACGGGAGGAAGAAGCAGCCCTGGAAGACGTCGATGCCACCGAAGCTGCATCAGAGGGAAACAGGGTACTGAGCTTAGCAGCTCGGTTCTGTCGATTCATTTAGACATCATGGCGCAGGACATACAATCCGTGATGGAGTGGTAAGGACCTAAACATTTTAGACACCATTCATGGGTGTCGGTGACGGAAATGGTATCGCCACACTTGGTGCACTTTTTGAAACCAGAAGCAGGTTTCTCCATGGTAAGGAAAACGTTTTGGGCCTAAGGCCCAAAAGCGCGCGTGCACCTGAAGAAAAGAAAAAAGAGAATATATATATATATATATATATATATTTTTTAGAGGAATAAGAAAGAAAAGACCGGCGGTACCGGTTGAGCGTCGAGTAAGGCAGACGCGACCACAAAAAAGAAAAAAACAAGAAAGAATTCTTCTGCGGTGACAGGAACACGACCTGCTGGCTCCGCGGAAAAGCACAGTTACTTACCTGTAACAGGTGATCTCTGGGAACAGCAGGAATAAGTCTTCACATAAGGGGACGTCGGTACCGACGGAGCCTGCGCGGGAACGCTCCCCAGCGTCCAAAAAGAAAGCCTTTGTGAGCATCCCACATGCATGCGCACTGCCTTCCCGCCTAAACACTTCCCTCTCATCAGTTGGGTTTGTAGCTGAGACCGAAGGAGGGAAGTAGACAAATCAGAAAGAGAGAGAGAGAGAAAAAAAGAGAGCAACTCCTAGGGGAGGTGGGTGGGTTGTGAAGACTTATTCCTGCTGTTCCCAGAGATCACCTGTTACAGGTAAGTAACTGTGCTATCTCCAGGAACAAGCAGGAATGAGTCTTCACATATGGGGACTCCCAAGCTAAGATGCCTGGAGGAGGCCCCAGCATGTTGCAAATCCGATGGATGGGCAATGCTTATCCTTTAGAACCCCAGGCATCTAAGGGATGGAGGGTAGGAGTTGAATTAGAAAAGAAAAAAGGGTGCTGTGGAACAGCTTGACTAAACAAGGTATCCAGAGGGGGGCCCTTGTGTAGATCATAACTGTTAGAAAAAATTGAATCCCAATTTTCTAATGTGGACTTACTCAAAATATTGCAAAAGCATTCGTTGAGGCCAATCTATAGGTCTGTAATTGAGAGCCAGTATATTATCTTCAAAGAAATTCCCTCACTGTGAAGTAGAGGAAAAATAAATTTTGCAATACAGGAAGAGATAAGAATTCTTGAAGGCTAGAACTAACCCCAGAATAAGAAGTGAGGAAGTTTAATGGGGTTGGACTTTAGAGAACTAGGTAAAGGTTCTGTAAAGTCCAAGTTTGACCTCTTTGTCCTTGGAGCAGAATAAGGCCCTAGGCAAGAGTGGAGATAAATCTGACTGGTTTGGATGAAAAGGTAGAAATACCCCTTAAAGACCTACCCCTTTTTTCTGTAAGACCCCTTTTATCCAAAAGAAAAACAGTTATTTGTATTAGGCGTTGGGTCTCCAACTTCTTGAAGATTAGTAAAAATCTTTCATAAGTGATGTCACTTATGATAATGACTTTACATGAGCAGCTTCAGATGTGACGTAACCGAAAAGGTTACGGTAAGAAGGTATTTCCCAATTTACCAGAGAAAATGGTTGTCCATTAAGTTTTATGATATGCTGGGACAGCATTAATATGGACAGTAAACAAATCTTCCAGAGTCAGATATTGTATAGAGATTGACTCAATAACAAGAAGGATTAAGACCTACTTGAGAATATTGATGGAGAATCTCTGCTTGGTTAAAAATGGAAGAACTATAGGGAATGTTTCGTTGAAAACTGGTAGTATGTTCTTCACTTACAAGGAGAGGACTAGATTTCTTTAAAAGTTCTAGGTCCTGAATAACCAGATTTGGAGACCTATGTGAAGGAGTGCAGAGCAGATCCTTAGTCTTAAGACAGCAAGTCTGGATCCTTCTATAACTTTAGGTAGTAGCTGGAGAAAAAGACGCAATATAAGGAGATACCATGTTTGCCCCTCCATGAGGGCAATATGAGTATCATGCATCTTTTTTATTCATTATAAGCTACAATGAAGTATAGGGAATTAGAAGGAAAGTAGTAATTAAGGACCGACTGCAGTGAAAAGAATGGATTCCTGTTGTAGGAGTTCCAGTGAAATGTGGAACCACCCAGGGAATTGTGTAATTTTTTATACCTTCGTGTGATCTAAGCCCTGGCAAGTTTTCCTTAAAAGAAAATTTTTAAGGAAGATGGTAAGAGTAGGAACAAACCAGTCATGTAGGAGTATGACTGGGCAGAGTCTACCAGCTGAAGCCCTTTTAACCATCTGGAAGCTACCTGCTAGGAGTAGCTCTTAGGCTCTCTGGCAAGGCCCATAGTTGCAGAGCTTCCTTATATGATGGCAGAGAGCATGTTGTAGGTTGGTTAGAATCTGGCTGTTTAATTGCCAGCGTGCAACCTAATCTATTCTGTTGGAGTCAAAAAGAACTGAAGATCGCTAAGAATAGTAGACAGGCCTGATGCCTGCAACAATAAAGTGTAAGCTCTCTTGGAGTTATCTGTTATTAAGGCAGCAGAAAAAGTAGGTCCTATAGGTTGGAGAGGACTGACAGACATAATTTGAAGTGGTAATACTCAATTTCTGTCTGATAAGCTGCCTTAAAGAAGTATCTGAGATACATAGAGAAGAAGATGAACCACAAAGGGGAAGAAAACTCTGTATGGAAACTACCCACTGGAGTAGGTACTGAAGAAAATCCTATGGCTTAGAGAATAAGCCCTCCAGTTGATTAGTAGTACTCTTAGAGACTGAAAGTCTGGACTAAGAGGGATAGAAAGTAATACAGAGTTGAGAGGACTTACAATTTGGTAAGTCTTTAAAGAGGTAGAGTCCCCTTACAGTTAAAAGTATAAGATATCCTCGTACAGAAAAACTGTCGAGGTGAAGGGTATAGCTCACCTTGTTGTTAGTTGTTAGTTCTCCCTTTCTTTTAAAAGGAGAAACCTGTTATCTCTAGGGTATGATGGTCCTCAATAGCTCTTGGAGCTAAAAAGATGGATTTCTCTTGTAGTAAGAGATTTATGCCCAGAGTCGAGGATTGAGTCAATGTATGACTGGTATCTCAGCATGGATGAGATGAACCTTAGATGCTTCTGTTAAAAAGAAGTAGGCTCAGAGGTTCTAAACCTCACACAGAAAAACAGAGAATGGAAATATTAGAAACCCTGCGACTGCTGGGCTTGCTGAGGCTGTTGGTCTTGATTTTCTTAGCCTGGTTTGATGTTGCCCGTCTTTGGAAACATCTGCATGATGGGTAGAAGATGGATAAAACTTTTTTCCCCTAGGGGGATAAAGCTTTTTAGGAGAGTTTTTATTGGCTGGGATAGAGGAAAGTTTCGACAATCCTCTGACAGAAAGAGCATCAGTGTTTAACTGAGTAGCTTGAAATAAAGCATCCTTGTTAAAGAGATTTTCACCAGTACAAGGAGTATTTCCCAGCCTTTCTTGTACCCATCTGTCCAAGTCTGAAGCTTGGAGCCAGGCTAGGCATCGTGCTCCTATGGCTATAGCAGAAGTTCTGCTAATAGACTCAAAACAGTCTAGGGAAGCACGATTAAGGAACCTAGAGATATTTTGAGCATGATTGACTAGTGAGAAATAGTCTGCTCTCTTATGCTCTTGAAGGAAAGGGTTCAAAAGCTTTAAGCTCTTTGTGACCTCTTCAAGAGACAATCCCATATAGAAAATATATGAGATAATTCTTGCTGAAAGCGTGGATGCCTGGAAGCAACGACGTCCAAAGACATCTAAAGTCCTAGACTCATGACCTGGCGGATAAGAGGAGTTCTTCTTTGCACTCTTAATATGCCTCATTGCTGATTCTACAACAACAGAATGATGAGGAAGTTGAGTCTTTTGAAAACCTGGAGAAGGTGGCACTTTGTACCTAGTTTCAAGTGTCTCAGAATGTGGTGATACCGTTAAAGGAGTTTCCCACATATTTAAAAGTAGATCTTGTAAGATCTGATGCAAAGGAAGCATGATTAGCTCCTTTGGCAACCAGGGGGATTGCAGGGTCTCTGAATCCCCTGGTAAGGATTCTTCACCAGGTATAGAAATGGCAAGTAACCTCGCCATATTAAGCAGAAAAGCTTGAAAAGAAACCTCCCTTGAAGAGGACCTTCTAAAATGAGGGGTAAAGGCTAGACTTGAAGATTCAGCCTTGGTACCGATGGGCTCATCCCAGTCATCGGTATCGGAAGAGTTGAAAGGATGAAGCATCAAATTTTCCCTAAATCGATGTCTTCGGTACCACCCGAAGTCGGTACCGAATCATCCATGCTAGGGATCGATTCCAAACTCGGCATTGAAGGAATCGAGTCTGTCGAAGCAAGCATGGACGGTACCGACACCGATGTCGGTACTGGTACCGAAGGCGATACCGATACTGGAGGAATGGTCTGCAGCCACTCTAATGGTACCGAAGTAACTGAGAGCGCTAGACTACGTTCATCGGTGAGGAGTGTTTCATCCATCCCCGTAGCCAATGCCGGGGTGTCGGTACCGCTCGAAGCGGCCACAACCACCAAGCATGGCCCAGGTATGTTCACCGAGATGAGAACCCCGGGAACGACCTGAAACCCCGTTAATGCTTTGGAGCCCGAAGACTCCCGCCGGGGCTTTATTGCCAAAATGTCCTCGAGGGCAAAGCCGGAGCAATCTCGATACTGGAAAGGAGATCTACCACTCGAGGACTGGCTAGTCTTTACAGACTTTTGTTTGGTTACCCGATTCTGTGGAGATATTCTAGCTGGTGACATCGAGTGCGATGTGAACCAGGTATCAAGCTGTGCTCGATTCTGAAGATTTCTTCTGTTTGAACTCCAGCAGGAAAGACACTCCCGTGAGCAATGGTCAGGACCCAAACATTTTAGACACCAAGTATGGGTGTCTAAAAGAATATTTGTACCGCCACACTTAGGGCATTTCTTAAGGGTAGTGGCTGGCTTTTCCATAACGGAAAAAAGGAGGCCTAGTGGCCTAGAAACTGTCAGACACTAACAGGAAAAAGTTTCTGTTGAAAAGAAGAAATTAATTAGAAAAAAAGAAAAGAAAAAAGCAAAGCACCGGCGGTACCGGTGGCTTCGAGGGAAGGCAGACGCGACCACAAAAAAATAAGAATAAAAAAAAAGAATTTTCTGCGGTGACAGGAATACGTCCTGCCGGCTTCGCGGAAAACTGATGAGAGGGAAGTGTTTAGGCGGGAAGGCAGCGCGCATGCATGTGGGATGCTCCCAAAGGCTTTCTTTTTGGATGCTGGGGAGCGTTCCCGCGCAGGCTCCGTCGGTACCGATGATACCCATATGTGATGACTACATTCCTGCTTGTTCCTGGAGATTGTTGTCCACCGTCGCCGAATTGGAGGTACTGATGGTGCCTTGGATGGATCAGGACGTGGGTGTAGGCATCTTTGAGATCCAAAGAGCATAGACAATCTCCCTGCAGGAGGTAAGGCAGAAAGGTTCCAAGGGATACCATTTTAAACTTTTCCTTGACTTGGAAGCGGTTGAGGTCCCACAGATCCGGGATGGGCTGGAAGCCCCCTGTCTTCTTGGGGATATGGAAATAGCAGGAGTAGAATCCCTGGCCCTGAAGAGGCTTGGGGACAGGCTCCACCGCTTGATCCTCAAGCAAAAACACGAGTTCCCTTTGCGGAAGCTCCCTGTGCAAGGGGTCCATGGGCAATTCCCCTGGGAAACAGGGTGGAGGTAGCCGGGCAAAGTGGAGGAGACAGCCTTCCCTGATCTCTTCAGTACCCAGGCATATGTGATAATGCTTGCTACTGGTGCGCGAAATGGACCACCTGTCCTCCTGGGAACCTTGGACCTTATACCTCCTGGGGGAGGGAGGCTATGCCCAAAGAGTCAAAGGCTCCCCCCAGGCTGTGGCTGAGGCACAGGTTGGGGTCTGGGGGCCATGTCCCTGGCCCTTGGCCTGCTGCCCCTGAGGGGGAGCATGATAGGCCTGAAACTTGGGGAAGTTCCTGTAAGCCTTCTTGGTCTGAGTGGAATGGCTTTTTCCCCGAAGTCTTCCTGCAGGAAGATTCAGACACTTTCTTGGACAGCCTGGTTCTGATCATGAATTCCTTCTCCAGCTCATTGGCCTTCTCCATCATGGGCTTGCTGAAGAGATTCTCCCCTTGGCAAGGGACACTGGCTAACTTGTCCTGAACCCACTGCTCCAAGTCGGAGACTGCAGCCAGGTAAAGTGGCAGGAACTAATGCCCACCACAGATACCTGAGTCATAGACTCGAAGCCATCGAAGGCCACTCGAGTTTGAAACTTAGAACACTCCTTGACTAATGACACCAGGGTCCTGAAGTGTTCAAGGGGTTTGCCTAATAAACCAGCTGAGAACCCGGCGAGCTCCATCAGGTCCTGCAGGTACATGCCCATGTACAGAGGGTATGCCTGGATCTGGGCTGTGAGCATGGAGCCCTGTAAACACTTCTTGCCAAAAGCATCCATGGTGCATGCCTCCCTGCTGGGGAGCACAGAGGAGTGTGTCTTTTGGCTTTTAATGAGATGCATAGCCGACTCCACCACCATGGAGTTATGTGGTGAACCAAGCTGATGGTTCACAATCAGTACCTTCACCAGGATCTCCTATATCCTGAACAGCAACCGTTCGAGGATGGGGGCATGGGCACTGTTAGAGCATCCCAAGGAGCAGTCTCGTACTGGAGGATATCAAGATTGGTATGCAGCTTGTCCTCAGGCACCACCACGAAGGCGAGCACTTGGGACATCTCCCGCACAAACTCCAAGAATGCAAGATCCTCTGGAGGTGACCGCCTCCGATGGTGTGGCGGGGACGGGTCGGAGGGGGTGTCCCGGTGGAGGATGGTTTTGGGAGACTGTCCATCTCCAAAGCAGATTTAGAGTTGGAGGAATCGGCAAGTGCCCTGCAATTATGGGACTGGCTCAGCGTCTACAATACCTGGTGTCAGAGCTCCAGCTTGGCTATGCCAGACCTTGAGTCGGTTGCTGATGGAGTCAACACCGATCGAGCCAGCCTCTTGAGGATGGGAGGAGCATCCTCTGGGGAGTTCCTGGCTGAGGACGACCCCACAGCAGACCCGGAGTGATTGGGAATCGGGCCCTGCTGTGCCTCAATGAACACCACAGAGCTACGTTCAAGGCCCATCATCCAGGCCTCTGCGGGAAGGCTCCTCAGAAGCATGCACCAGCCTCAAGGATGTCAAGGCCAGCATCCAGTCCTTGGCAGGGGAGTCTCTCATGGTAATGGCATTGGGGGATCCAACTTGATCCCCCAACTCCATAGATGACACTTCTCACTGGGGCTGCGCCACTGGCATTGAGTCAGACTCCGTACCTATGTCTCGAAGGTCTTACCCCCCAGGGCCCAGGTCGGACCTCAACTTCAGCTTCAATGAAGCTTTCAATGCCTGGGGAAGGTCCTCCGAGGACGACTCAGATGCTTGATGATTCTGGGGCTCCGACCGAGCCCGAGTTGTCTGATGCCAAAGGCAGGGATTCCATCCCTGATTCTGATCCCGAGGCCGACTTACCAAACAGCCCCCTCTGCCAACATCAAAAGGCAGAGCAGGTAGAAGACATGTCGTGATCTGCCAGGAGGCATTTAATGCAGGTGTTGTGGCAGTCTGTACAGGACATAGTGCGGATGCATTTGCCACACTGATTAAATTTGCTGGTTGAAGACAAAGTGGGTAAAAGGAGTCCCGCAAGATTAACTCAGACGTCTCGACCAGCTAGGCCGCGAGCAAAAAACTAAACATAACATAAGAACATAAGATATGCCATACTGGGTCAGACCAAGGTCCATCAAGCCCAGTAGTATTCTGTTTCCAACAGTGGCCAATCTAGGTCATATGTACCTAGCAGTTTCCCCAAGAGACACAAGTTCCACAATGCTTGTAACTGGGTCAAGCATTGATATCTTCGGTCACTTCTTAATAATGGTTTATAGACCTTTCCTCCAGGAACTTGTCCGAACCTTTTTTAAACCCAGCTACACTAACAGCCTTTACTACATCCTCCGGTAACAAATTCCAGAGTTAAAGAAGTACCCAAGCAAAAAACACGATGCAGAGGCATTGGACTTGGGTGGCGGAAAGGTGATCAAACCGAAGAAAAAAAAGCAGAAAATACCAAAGAACGGAAGAAATAATCAATTTTATCCAGGGTGCACAGACAACACATCTGCAGGGCTTCACGGAAAAAAGAAGACCGAGGTAATATGGCACTTTGGGCGGGAAGGTGATCGTGCATGCATGGTGTAGCTCCCAAAGGCTTTCTTTGAAAGCTGGGGCTTTGATCCGCACAGGCTCCATTGGCGCAGACATTACCCTATATATGTGAGGACTGAATTCCTGTTTGTTCCTGGAGAAAAATCAATTAACCATTATTTAAGTGGACTGGGGAAATCAACTACTTACCAGTACGATAAGCAGCATGAATCTGTCTACCTTTTGGGAACTTGATAGATACTTGTGACCTGGATTGGCCACTGATGGAAACAGGATACTGGGTTTGATGGACCTTTGGTCTGACCCAGTATGGCATATCTTATGTTCTTAGTGTAACAATTAACACCCCTGGCCCCAACAATTGAACAATCCAATATGCTGATCAGATAGCCATCAAACCCCAAAATGAAAGTAATCACTCACTGTTCACTCCTGCCCCACCCCCTTTTTTTTTTTTTTTTTAAAGTGAAAAACCTGTCTGTTTTCTGGCAACAATTACTGATCTTCAAACATCTCAAAAGTATTTAATAAGCATCAAGAAGCTAAAGTTTCTAAGGTTTCCCAGGCCACCTCTTCTAAGGAACATCAGCAACATAATCACCTGGTTAAAATGGAATTGAGATACTACTTTCAGTCAAAAGGCCGGCACAGATTGAATGTTAAATCTCTCCTTGGAAAAGACTGAAAGGAGGGGTCCCCTCTGCAGGACAGAGCCTGAAATTCTGAAATCCTCCTTTCCAAATAAACTGCCACCAAGAAGAATGTTTTCAGAGTCAAGTCCTAAAGGACAGTACACGAGAAGCTTGAAAGGTGCCACTGTTAAGACCTTAAGCACAAATTAAGGTCCCATTTAGAAATT
This sequence comes from Ichthyophis bannanicus, assembly GCA_033557465.1. Classification (NCBI taxonomy): domain Eukaryota; kingdom Metazoa; phylum Chordata; class Amphibia; order Gymnophiona; family Ichthyophiidae; genus Ichthyophis; species Ichthyophis bannanicus. The sequence continues at coordinate 737,920,539 of CM066032.1, read as the reverse complement.
ACAAACCTACAGGAAAGTTTGATATGATTCACACCTCTGATAAACTGTCCTACGGTCACATGTAGGGCCAAAGGTCTACCATGAACCTTCCCCCGAAACACGAGAGCACTTGTGAAAAGCTTTTGTCCAATCTATCTGAAGAAAGGATAGAATACTGGACACTAAGTTTCTCAAAGGAGAAACCAGAATGGCTTTACACCATCCTTTGAAAATCTTCTATATTTTCCTATAGGCCAGAGAACTGGTTTCCTCCTAGCCTTTAACATTGTAGATAACACTGCTGCCAAATATCCTCTTCTGGAGTCTGCAACCTATCAATAAAATAATCTACAGTATCTGAAGACTGACCAAAACAATGCCAATTTTTAAAAAGCATTCTAGAGGCAATCTGGGAACCTACAAACTCATGACCCTCACACACCAGTACCAGGCAAAATGATAGAAACTATTATAAAGAGAAAAATTACTGAACAGATAGTAATGATTTAATGGGACAGAAAACATGGATTTAGCCAAAAGGAAATCTTGCCTCACTAATCTGCTAATTTTTTTTGACGGTGTGAATAAATGTGGTTAAAAATAAACCAGTTGCTATAATGCATTTGGATTTCAGAAGGCATTTGACAAAGTCCCTCATGAGAGGCTGCTGAGGAAATGAAAGTCACAGGATAGAAGGCAAAGTCTTGTGGTTGACCTGAGAACTAGTTAAAAGATTGAAAACGGAGTAGGGCTAAATGGTCAATTTTCTCAATGGTGAAAAGGGGAAGAGTGCCACAGGGGATCTGTATTGGTACTAGTGTTTTTCAACATATAAATGATCTAAAAATATGAATGAGCGAAGTGATCAAATTTGCAGATAACACAAAATTATTCAAAGTTGTTAAATCACAAGCAGATTGTCAGGAGCTGCAGGAGGACCTTGTGAGATTAGGAATCCAGATGGCATGTGCAAAGTGATGGCTTATATTTATTTATTTATTTATTTAACATGTTTTGTATCCCGCCTTTTCCTTCAATCAAAGCGGTTAATACAGCACAAAGTTAAACAAAGGTGAGGGAAACATACATTGCATTATCATTACATCACAACAAAACACTAGGAGTACAAACAGGGAACACAGTACATAACTTACATTACATTACCTTACATTAACTACAAACAGCATATCGCTGAACAGAATGAGCATATAGCAGCAGATAGTTGAAATCCTCTGCTCAGTGTACAGTAGTGATCATAAAAGCAAACAATGTTAGGTATTATTAGAATACAAAGAGAGAATAAAAAGCCTAGTTACTCACCTGTAACAAGTGCTCTCCAAGGACAGCAGGAATCAGTCCTTACATATGGGTGACGTCAGCGCAGACTGAGGCTGTGCAGAAGCATCTCCCCAGCTTTCAAAGAAAGCCTTTACGAGATGCACCACCCATGCGCAGTCCCCTTTCCACACAAGGGTGCCATGCCTCAGTCTAATGACATAGCTAAGATGGAAAAAATTTAAATACAGTAAAGAAGCAACTCCACGGGGAGGAGGGAGGTTTGTGAGGACTGATTCCTGCTATTCCTGGAGAACACCTGATATAGATGAGCAACTACGCTTTCTCTGGGCAGGAAGTCATTCCTCACAAATGTGGCTCCCCAGCTACAGGCTACCAATAACCTGTACAAACTGCCACGGCGACCAGAGAAGATGAGCCATGAGCTGCAGCAGTTGAGTCCCAACAGAGAGACTCTCAGAAGACCCAAGTGTCCAGTCGAAAACCAGCACTCCAGTAGCCTGTCAGAGGGCAGGAGTTTCCTACACCCCAAAGAGATTACGGAGTATGGCCTGGCTGAAGGCGCTGTCCCATCGCAGTCCTTCTCCAGGCAGTAGTAAGCTGGGAAGGTATGGACTGAAGACCAGGTGGTAGCCCGGCAGATTTCCCTAACAGGTATGGAATGCAGATTGCTACGGAGGTAGCCATGGCTCCGACGCGGTGGTCGAGTGAGATCCCAGCCTGCTCATAGGCGAGGGCAATGCAGTCCACCACCCAAGTGGACAGAGTTTGCTTACTTACTGGAAGCCCCAGTCGACTGGGGTCATAGGAGACCAACAGCCAAGGCGTTTTGCGGTGGCTCAGAGTCCTTTGCAGATAGGACAGGGCCCTCTCACAATCCAGAGTATGGAGGATGGTCACCGCCTTGCTGGCATGAGGCCTCAGGAAGAAGATGGGGAGAACCACCTCCTAATTGAGGTGGAAGGGGGAAACCGCCTTTGGCAGAAACTTGGGGTCTCTGCAGAGCACCACCCTGCTCTTGTACAACCTCATTGTAGGGCAGCTCTGCCACCAAAGTCTGTAGCTTGCCGACCCTGTGAGTGGCCATCAGTGCCACAATAAAGACAACCTTCCAGGAGAGGTACTGCAGGTGGCAGGTAGCCAGGGGCTCAAACGGCAGCTTAGTGAGCTGTAAGAGCACCACATAGAGATCCCACTCCGCAGTTGGTGGGCGGACGAGGGGCTTGGACAGCATAAGGCCCTGCAGGAAATGACAGATAACGGGCTGAGGTGAAAAGGGCTTGCCCTCGACTGTGGTGGTGTGCCGCAACAGAGCTCAGGTGCACTCTGACTGAGTTGGACTTCAGTCCCGCCTGTGACTGATGGAGTAGGTATTAGAGCAGCAGCTGCACCGAACAGGAGAAAGGGTTTGCCTGCCTCTCGGCGCACCACACTGAAAGCACAGTTACTTACCTGTAACAGGTGATCTCTGGGAACAGCGGGAATAAGTCTTCACATATGGGTATCGTCGGTACCGATGGAGCCTGCGCGGGAACGCTCCCCAGCGTCCAAAAGGAAAGCTTTTGGGAGCATCCCACAGTGCCTGCGCGCTGCCTTCCTGCCTTTCCTAACTGCCTCTCTCCAGTTCGAGTTTTAAAGCTGAGACAAAGAGAGAGAGAGGAAAGGAAAGATAGATAGAGAGATACAACTCCTAGGGGAGGTGGGTGGGTTGTGAAGACTTATTCCTGCTGTTCCCAGAGATCACCTGTTACAGGTAAGTAACTGTGCTATCTCCAGGAACAAGCAGGAATGAGTCTTCACATATGGGGACTCCCCAGCTAGAGATGCCTGGGAGATCACCCAGATTGTGAGTCCCTGGGAAGGGCTCCACCTCCACCCATGAATCTCAGGCATCCAGTCAGGGATGGAGGGTAGGAGTTGATTAGGTATGGAACAGGTGTTTGAGAACAGCCTGACCAAATAAGGCATCCCAGTGGGCGTCCTTGTCCAAGCAGTAATGGGCTGTGAAGGTATGAACCGATGCCCAGGTGGCCGCTCGACAGATTTGGTCGATGGACACAGAGTTAAGATGAGCCATAGAGACTGCCATGGCCCTCACATTGTGAGCTGTGACATGGCCCTCCAGAGAAAGGTTCTTACTCTGGTAGGCAAAGGAAATACACTGAGCAATCCAATTAGACAGAGTTCTCTTAGAGACTGGAAGTCCTAAATGAGAAGGATCAAAAGCAACAAAAAGTTGAGAGGACTTTCTAAGTTGCTGTGTCCTTTGTAAGTAGAAAGCAAGTGCTCTTTTACAATCCAGGGTATGAAGATTCCTCTCTGCACTTGATGCATGAGGTCCTGGAAAAAAGACAAGTAAATACACCTCCTGGTTCAGATGAAAAGGTGAGACCACTTTAGGCATAAAGTGTGGATTAGTTCTGAGGACTACCTTGTCATGATAGAACCTTGTATAAGGAGGATTAGCCACTAAAGCTTGCAACTCACTGATACGGCGAGCTGAGGTGACTGCAATGAGAAAAATAACCTTCCAGGAAAGGAATTTCAAGGAGGTAGTGGCTAAGGGTTCAAAGGGTGGCTTCATAAGCTGGCCGAGAACCAGATTCAAGTCCCATGCCACTGGAGGTGGTCTAATGGGAGGTTTAGTCAAAAGACGGCCTCTCATGAATCTTGCTATAAGAGAATGAGAGGAAATAGGTTGTCCATTGAGAGGCTTAAGGGATGCTGCAATAGCACTCAAATGGACTCCGATTGAATTTGTTTTAAGGCCTGCATGGGATAAATGCAGTAAATAGTCTAGTAAAGAATTCAAAGGTATTGCAAGAGGGTTAAGACCCTTCTCTGCACACCAAATGGAAAACCTTTTCCATTTAAAAGCATAGGAACGTCTGGTAGAAGGCTTTCTGGAAGCATGAAGGATATCCTTCACTTGCTGAGAAAGGTGTAAATCCTGAAGGTCTAGGCCTTCAGCAACCAAGCCCTGAGATGAAGAGACTGAGGATTTGGGTGCCACAAGGATCCCTCCTCTTGGGAGAGGAGATCTGGAGCAGACCCCAGGTCCAGGGAGGGAGCTTGAGAGAGATGCAGAAGTAGAGGGTACCACAATTGGCGTGGCCAATGTGGTGCTATGAGGATCATAGACCCCTTGTCTCTCTGAAGCTTGAACAGAGTTTTGGGGATGAGGGGAATAGGTGGAAAGGCATAGAGGAAGTCTTGACCCCAATGAAGGAGGAAGGCATCCCTGGCCTGAACTCCCTGACATGGAATCCTGGAACAAAACCGGGGAAGTTTGGCATTCCACGGACTTGCAAACAGGTCTATGTCTGGGGTACCCCAAATCCGAAAAATCCTGGCTATCTGGTCCCCATGGAGGGACCATTCGTGTGGAAGCAGAACTCGACTGAGTCTGTCTGCCCAAGAGTTTTGAACCCCTGAAAGATACACTGCCATGAGATGGATTTGATGCTCTCTGGCGAAGGCCCACAATCTCAGAGCTTCGTTGCAAAGCGACAGAGAGCCAGACCCTCCCTGCTTGTTCACGTAGAACATGGCTACCTGGTTGTCCGTGTGGATGAGGACTGTCTTGTAGCTGAGCAGGGTGTGGAAGACTCTGAGAGCCAGAAAGATTGCTCTGAGCTCTAAGAGGTTGATATGTAGAGATGTCTCCTGTGGAGACCAGATGCCTTGGGTCGAGAGATCTTGTAGATGAGCTCCCCAACCCTTTGGAGAGGCATCTGTTATAAGGATTGCTTGGGGTAACACCTGTTGAAAGGGGGACCCCAGCAACAGATTTTGAGTGGACCTCCACCAGTGGAGGGACCAAAAGAGGAGACTGGAGGTTGCTATTTTGTCTGACAGGCAACCTGATGCCTGAGTCCATTGGGTGGATAGGGTCCACTGAGCTGCCCTCATGTGAAGGCGAGCGTAAGGAACTACATGCACCGTGGATGCCATGTGGCCTAAGAGTTGTAACATCTCTCGAGCAGTTAAATGGGATTTTAACTGAATCTGGGAGGCTAACTGCACCAAGCGTAGGCAACGGGCCTGGGGAAGATAGGCCCTTGCAGTTGTGGTATCCAGTAAGGCCCCTATGAACGCTAGTGACTGAGTAGGGGTGAGATGGGATTTTGGAATGTTGATTACCAGTCCCAGATACTGAAGAACACACCTTGTGCAGGCCAGGGTAGTCTGGGCCTCTGACTGGGATGGAGCTCGGATGAGCCAGTCGTCCAGATATGGGAATACGAATATTCCTAGAGTGCGCAGAAATGCAGCTATTACTGCCATGCATTTTGTGAACACTCTTGGAGCAGAGGCCAGACCGAAAGGAAGCACTTTGTATTGGTAGTGCTTTCCTTGGTAAAGGAACCGAAGGAACCTTCTGTGTGTTGGATGGATGAGAACATGGGTGTATGCATCCTTGAGATCTAGAGAACAAAGCCAGTCCTGACTCTGGAGGTATGGAAGGAGAGTTCCGAGAGAGATCATCTTGAATTTCTCCTTGCATAGAAACTTGTTCAATTCTCTGAGATCTAGTATGGGTCTGTAGCCCCCCGTTTTCTTTGGAATGAGAAAATAGGGGGAGTAGAACCCTGAGCCCTGTTGAAGAAGGGGTACTTCTTCTATTGCCCCTTGGGCAAGAAGGGTAGCAATCTCTTGACCTAGAAGGTGTTGAATGTTGGAGAATTGAACTGTTTCACCATGGTGTGAGGAGGAAGGTTTAAGAAATGAAGCTTGTACCCATCTCGTATGATGGAGAGGGTCCATTGCTCTGCTGTGATTTGTTCCCATCTGGGAGCAAAGTGAGCTAACCTTCCTGGGATGGTGAGAGGCTCTGGATGTTCTAGAGCCAGAAAGGCTAAGTTCTCTAGTGGAAAGTCAAAGGCCCTGAGGAGGCTGAGGCTGTTGGGCCGTAGCAGTCCTCGCAGCCTGAGACTTGGCCTGTTTTGGTTGTTGCTGTGTCTCTGTAGCAAAACGACCTTGGGAAGAGGCCTGACCATAACCCGAAGAAAATTTCCCTTTTTTTGGGAAAGATTCTTTTTTGAACAACCTCTTTTTAAAAGAAGCAGTGGTAGACTTTGAAAGTCTATCTAAAGCAGAATTTTCAGCATCCATCTGGTTGGCCTTTGATTGCCAATCTTTGCCAAAGAGGTTTTCTCCTGTACAGGGAAGGTTACCTAGACCATCCTGTACCCAGGATTCCAAATCAGAGGCTTGCAACCAAGCAACTCTGCGTGCACCTATGGCAATAGCCGAGGTTCTACTGGCACCCTCAAAAGAGTCAAAGGCTGCACGGTTGGAAAACTTGGATACATCCTGTGCCTGTTTAAGCCAGGTGATATATTCTTCTCTCTTATCTTCTGACATAAAAGGAGATAAGGTTTGCAGATGATCTGTAACTTCTTTTAGAAACATCCCCATATAGAGACTATAGGAGTTGATTCTGGCTACAAGCATACTGGCCTGGAAGATTTTCCTGCCAAAGGCATCTAGGGTTCTGCATTCTCTTCCTGGAGGAGCAGAGGAGTGCCTTTTTGTACTATTGATCTTTTTCATAGCAGACTCTACCACAATGGAGTGGTGAGGAAGCCGAGTCTTATGAAACCCAGGACAAGGAGGAACACGATACATGGTGTCCAACCTTCGGGAATGAGGGGAGGTGGAAAGAGGAGTCTCCCATATGCCCAACATGTGATCATAAAGAATCTCATGTATTGGTAAGGTGGCTGCCTCTTTAGGAGCCTTAGGATATTGTAGGATATCTAATTTTTTGGCTCTAGGTTCAGTTTCAGAGGCCACTGAGATGGACAGGCCTTTGGCCACCTCCCTAATAAAGTCCTGAAAAGACAAGTCTTCAGGAGGAGACATTCTCCTTTTTGGAGAAGAGGGTTCCTGAGGAAGGATCCCCGATGCTTCAATTGAGGCCTCTGATGTATCAGTGTCTTCAGAGGAATCGAAGCATCGACTGTCTGGATGGTCTCGCAGAGCCCGATACGCGTACCGGGTGGTATCGACATCGGGAGTAATCGGTACCGAGTCGGTACTAATAGGCATCACTGGATAGCGTACCGCTGCCGTCGATGCAAGCGGTACCGGTATCGGAACCGATTTCGGATCCGGTACCAGAATCGGTACTTGTACAGACAACGGGGTTTGTTGCGGTACCGTAGGCGTCGCAACTTGTATGAATGCCGTGATGGCACGCTGCATGGTCAGAAAATTCTGATCCATCGACGCCACCAATGTCTGGATGTCGGTACCGGTGGTAACCGCCGGTACCCCAGAACATTGTAACAGGTGATCGGTCGAGGCCGTGCCATCAATGTCAACCTGTGACCCCATAGGTAGAGCTTTGGAAGCCGGAGCCTCCCGCCGGGGTAATTTTGCCGGTGTGGATTCCTCAAGAGTAAGCCCGGGGGCATCTCGATACTTAGAGGGAGATTTAAGTTTGGTTACCTGAGATCCATGGGATGAAGGAGCAGCCCTGGAAGACGTCGATGCCACAGAAGCTGCATCGGAGGGAAACAGGGTACTGAGCTTGGCTGCCCGATTTTGTAACCCTCTCTTAGACATCATAGAACAGGACTCACAATCCGCTATGGAGTGGTCAGGACCTAAACATTTTAGACACCAGTCATGGGTGTCTGTGACAGAAATAGTGCTGCTGCACTTCGTGCACTTTTTAAACCCGGAGGCGGGTTTTTCCATGAGGAAAAATATATCTGTAGGCCTAAGGCCTCAGAAGAAAAAATGCACTGTAGTTTTTTTTTTTTTTAAAGAAAGAAAAAAGACCGGTGGTACCGGTCTGGAATCGAGAAGGCAGACACGCGACTAAAGAAAAATAAAAGAAAATAAGAAATTCTTCAGCGGTGACAGGAAACATGACCTGCTGGCTCCGCGGAAAAGAAGAACTGGAGAGAGGCAGTTAGGAAAGGCGGGAAGGCAGCGCGCAGGCGCTGTGGGATGCTCCCAAAAGCTTTCCTTTTGGACGCTGGGGAGCGTTCCCGCGCAGGCTCCGTCGGTACCGACGATACCCATATGTGAAGACTCATTCCTGCTTGTTCCTGGAGATAATCGACACCATTTGAAGGCGTACGCCCTACTCGTGGAGGCTTTATGGGAGGCCAAAAGGACCTCGTCCACATCATGTGGGAGGGTTGAAGGGATCTAGTGCTACCCTTTCAGCAGCCAAGCCATGAGCAACAAGGACCCCAGGTTGGAGTGTAGAAGAGAGCCCTCCTCCTGTGAGAGCAGTCCTGGGGTGCAGCCCACAGGACTCAAAGGTGCTGCCGACAGACAGAGAAGCAGCGGGAACCAGGGTTGCCAGGGCTACCGGGGGGGGGGGGCTACCAGAATGACTGATGTCCTGTCGCGCTGGACCTACCTTGAAGAGGGTCTTGGTAACAAGTGATGTGGGTGGGAAGGTGTAAAGGAAGCCTTCCATCCATGGGATGAGGAGCTCATCCATCATCCGCTCATGCTGCTGGAGGACTCTGCTCAGCCTGTCTGCCAGGACATTGTCCAGGCTCAGGAGACAGACCGCCCACAGGAGCATCCCATTGCGTGTTGCATATGAGGAGAGAGCTACCAGCTCCTGGCAGAGGGAGTATGATCCCATGCCTCCTTGTTTGTTGACACAGAATATTGCTACTTGGTTGTCTGCCTGGACCAGCACCAATTACTGCTGCAACGGGTGATGAAAAGCTCAGAGAGCCAGAAATACCGCCTGGAGCTCCAGGAATTGATCTGCAACTGGCACTCCATCCGGGACCATGTGCCTTGGGTGTGGAGGTTCGCGCAATGAGCTCCCCATCCCTGCAGGGAAGCGTCTGTGGTGAGGACCCTCTGGGGGGCGGGTGCCTGGAAGGGCATCCCAGCCTGAAGTTGGCAGGGGATCTGCTACTAGTAGAGGGAGTCTGCCAGTTGGTGGGTCACTTTTACCCTGTCTGTCTGTGGCGTGTGTCCACTGGGAGCAGAGGCACCATTGAGCCACCCTCAAATGCAGGCAGGCATACGGGGTTATGCAGGCCATGGAGGCCATGTGGCCCAGCAGGCAGAGGTGGTGAGCTGGCACTGACCAGTGGTGTGGCACTTCAGTAGCTAGTGCCCTGAGGCACTCTGTCCTCTCCAGAGGAAGGCCTTGATTGGAGGGTATCCAGCTGAGCCCCTATGAACACCAGGCACTGTGCCGGAGAGAGGTGGGACTTGGGGTAGCTGATGACGAACCCCAGATGCTGCAGGACGTGGATGGTGTGCTTGGTGGCGTGGTGCACTTCTGCAGCTGTGCCTCCCCTTATGAGCCAGTCATCCAGGTAGGGACAGACGAAGGGCCCTTGGGGACAAAGGTGATGATGCCAGCCCGAAGGGTAGCACCCTGTACTGGTAGTGACCTCATCCCACCATGAACCGGAGATATTGCCGGTGGTTGGAATGGATCTGGATGTTTGTTTACGCATCCTTCAGGTCTAAGGAGCATAGCTAATCTCCCTGCTGGAGGTAAAGCAGTAATGTTCCAAGGGACAGCATCCTGAACTTCTCTCTCACCAGAAATTTGTTCATATCCTGTGGATCCAAGATGTTTGGGCACTGGATCTACGGCCTTGTCAGTGAGGAGGCCTGTGAGCTTGGTGAGGAGCGGAGTTTGGTGAAGGAGAGGTTGTACTGGTTTCTCCTGGTAAGAACGAAGGTGGCATCTGTTGCAGGTAGAGGAGGTATCCCCTCCTTGACTACCTTGCAGCACCCCAGGAGTCGGTGGTGATAGAGGACCACCCGAGGACAAACAGGGCCAGATGACTCCCTGTGGGCTGCTGAAGGCCTCCTGGGGGAGAGGAGGCCATATCCAGAGAGTCAAACACTCCCTCCAGGCTTGGCTGGGGCTGGTGCCTGGGTCTTAGGGGTTTTAGGCTTTCAGGAACTGTGCCCTTGCCCCTTGGATTGTTGCCCCTGCTGTGAGGTAGAGAAGGCCTGGTACTGTGATGCACTACTGAACACCCCCTTCTTCCTCGGGAAGTAAGGCTTCTTCCCCAGAGCCTTTTTACAAGGGTGCACCAAGGTCTTATTTGAGAGTCTGGTCCCGGTCAGGAACTCAGTCTCTATCTCAGCAGCCGTGTCTGACATGGGTTTTCCGAAGAGGTTCTGTCTGGTGCAAGGGACAGCCGCCACCAGAGCAGCTCTCCCCATCGGGGGATCGAGCCACCTTTCCAGCAGCAGCGGCCATCTTCAGGTGAGCTGCCCAATCGGGGCTGCCGCCTGCAACTTTAAAAAGACCGCGCCAGCCGGAGCGAGGAGAAGCAGCCGCCAGCCACCACCAGAGCAGCTCTCCCCATCGGGGGATCGAGCCACCTTTCCAGCAGCAGCAGCCATCTTCAGGTGAGCTGCCCAATCGGGGCTGCCGCCTGCAACTTTAAAAAGACCGCGCCAGCCGGAGCGCCCGCGCCTTGCGGGCCCGCGCCTGAGGGCCTCGCCAGAGGGCCCTTTGGCACGGCCCTTAGGCAGCAGCACATTACCTACCTTAACCGTTGAAAGCTGATCATTCTCATCACTCTCTAGACAGCTGTTGAATCCAGAACACCCACAGGCATAACCCGCGAACTGGACCCTAAGGTATTTACCTACCGATCCCCTGTAAAGCTTTACCAGATCACATATTGAAGTTTTGCCCTTAAGCTACTACGATTCTCTGTTTTTAACACTAAATCATGCTTAGCCTCAGTTGAATCACTGTAGCTTACCTAGCCTCAGTTGTATCTTACGTAGCCACAGTTGATTCATTGTATCTTACTTAGCAAATGCTAATGCTTCAATTGAAACATTGTATCATACCTAACTAGCCACAGTCGATTCATTGTATTACTTAAACCTTGGCTCATACCAGTAATGTCAAGCTGCTGATTCTAGATTTTCGAAATTTACTGATTGAAACAAGTAATTGAATCTGTGTTACCAACTGCCTACCTAAAAATATCCTTCCACAAAGGTGTTCATAATAAAACATTTCTCTCCCACACTACAGCAACCATGACCTTACTGACCATAACGTTAATATGCCTACTTTCCAGTGTCATATATGAAACTAATTCACTCTCCCAAGATCACTACCACATCCCTTCACTACACAGCTCGAACAAAAAACACTCCCGCAGTTTTCACCAACATCCACAAAACCCTTACAAGAGACACTCACACCTACTACATATAGCAATAGACCAAACAGCCAACACAAAGCGCAACCGAGCTATTCCTCAACAAGAACTCAGATGTGCCCTAATAAACGCCCGCTCTGCACGCAAGAAATGGCCAGCCATCTCGGACCTAATGATTATGAAACGCAATCTAGACATGTTAATGGTCACAGAAACCTGGTTCTCCGAGACTGATACACCAGCGAATAAACCAGCTCACACCACCCAATTACTCTACCTACACATGTAACAGAACAAACAAAAGAGGAGGAGGGGTTGCCATTATAGCAAAGACTGGTCTCCAATACCGTACAATCCTAGCTAGGAGCACAAAACAACTAGACACAATCTCAATATACAACAACTACAATACTATCAATCTTATATACATGACACCAAACTCAACATCTGAAGAACTATCCAACATAATCGACTTAGCCTGCAACCCTGCATATCCAGATAAACCAAACTGGATAATGGGCGACTTCAATCTCTCATCCATTCAACCTGCTCTATCTAACTCCTTTTTAGACGCAATGCAAAACCTCAACTACAATCAAATCGTAAACCAGCCCACCCATCAGCGTGGCAAGGTTCTCGACCTTGTCTTCGCTCCACCCACCTACGTGTCCACAAACTATATACCCGACCTCTCCATCACTCCAGTCCCCTGGTCAGATCACAGCCTGATCTCATTCAAAATACCAGCTCAACAAGACCCCTTCACCGATACAAAGAAACGGTCAGCAACTAATCTCACACGTTTCAAACAACTCGACGAAGAAGAAATCAAGAAACACTTACTCCCAAAACTCAATCAGCCTTCTTCCAACATCAACGACATGGTTGCTACCTGGAATGAAACCATCAACCAATACGCCATGCGGCCTCCAGCCCACAAAAACCCAACTACGAATAACCAGGTAGGAAAAAGACCATCTGCACCATGGTTCTCCCGGGAGCTAAGGAAGTCCCTTATGCATTTGAGGAAGCTTGAGAGAAAGTGGCGGAAAACACATAACCCGACAGATCAAACAAAATACTCAACCCACCTGCGAGCCCACCGTGAAACAATATGGGACACAAGAAAAACCTTCCATTCTGAATTCCTCAACAGATCCTTAAACAAACCACGGGAACTCTTCAATCTAGTAAAATCTCTAACCACAGAACCTTCACCACCACAACATGAACCTATACACCCCCAAAAGTATGCCAACTTTATACAGGCTAAATCCATCAGAACTACAACCTCATATTCCCCAAGTCCCACCCAGCATTATACCCACCAGTTTCCTCTCCTTCAGCTATCATCTCCCTCAGCAAAATCCGTTGAAGACATCATCAAAATGAATACCACCACAGCACCCAACGACCCTTGCCCAGCACACTGGATAAGAGCTATGCGTGCAGATTTTAGCCCAATCATAGCAGAAATAATAAATATATCCTTCTCAACAGGCATTTTCCCATCTGCCCTAAAGCAGACCTCCATAAGGCCACTGCTAAAGAACAACCAACTAGACCCAACAAAAGAAGAATCATACCGTCCGATCTCCAGTATTCCTCTACTATCCAAAATAATTGAGAAAGTGACCAACAATCAAATCCAACAACACAGACACCTCTTCACCGCTTGACCCCAGTCAACACAGATTCAGGGAAGCCCACGGAGTTGAGACACTGCTGACCACCTTAACCAACACACTCATCAGTGGGATAGACGATATCAAAAAGGGCTTTGCCCTAATTTTCCTCGACATCTCCACAGCATTTGACTCCGTGGACCACGACAAACAATTAACCCGACTATACGACAAGGGAATCCACGGGTTGGCATGGGAATGGTGCAAATCATACCTGAAAGATCGCTGGCAACAAGTCAGGACGGTTGAAGGCACCTCAGAACCATTCCAGCTAAAACAAGGAGTACCTCAGGGCTCCTCCCTATCAGCGCTGCTATTTAATATATACATGCAGCCCATATGCGATATCACTCGCTCCTTTGGCATATCCTCCCTAATCTACGCAGACGATGTGCTCATCTTCACACCAATCAACGTTTCGCGCCCAGATTACACAACACTAGTAGATTGCTATAGCGTTAAAGCAGACTGGCTCCTCACCCAGAATATGCGAATAAATTTCAAAAAATCCGAGGTCCTGATCATCACAAAAAACAGAGAATTTTCACCACCAGTTACTCTAAAAGTACGGGACGCTGACCTCCCAATCAAGTCCTCCATAAGATACCTTGGAGTAATATTGGACCATCGACTTGACTTCAAAGAACATGTCAACCGCACTGTAAAAATCATTTATTTCAAGATAAGGACCCTCCGTAACCTGAAAAATATGCTCGACCAAGACAACTTCCGGACCATATTCCAAACCATAGTCACACCCCACTTTGACTATTCCAACATAATACTCCATGGCCTCCCAAAAAACACCCTAAATACATTACAACTTGCCATGAATGCCGCTGCCCGTGTCCTTTACGGCGCCTCAAAAAGTGACCACATTACACCCATCCTAATGGAACTACACTGGCTCCCCATATACTGCAGGATTACTTATAAAGCCCTTCTTATGACCTTTAAAGCGATCAACATGATTGCCCCTTCAGCAATCTCAAACCTCCTCAATCACACTCCTAACATTAGATCCAGGAGATCCGTAGCTGCAAATACCCTAGCCACACCATCAGAAGCCACAAAATGCACGCGCACAACCACAGACAGGGCTTTCGCACACTACGCACCCAAATGTTGGAACAACCTACCACCTACCATTAGAGCAATCACCGACCTCAAGCAATTCAGAAAAGCCATAAAACACCACCTGTTCCTTCTACACTTCTCCCAATCCCAGTGCCCATCATCAACCCTCTAATACATTCCAAGCCCGCATAGAAAAATTGTAAATATATTATTTATACAAGATGTTAATAAAATCTCTATTCATTGTATATAATTTCATAACATATATGTACATAGTTTCCCTAAGTTGAATCCCAGTTGAATTTTCCTGTTTCATGTAAACCTGTTGCTTGCTGTGAGTATTCTTGTTCATTGTAAACCGCGCTGATGAAAAAGAGCGCGGTATAGAAAAGCAATAAAATAAATTGACAAGTTTGTCCTGGACCTACTGCTTGAGGTCGGATGACTGCAGTCATGCCTGGCGTCCAACCCCGATGCCCACGGTGGCCACTTTGGCTGAGGATTCAAAGCCATCGTATGTTGCTCGAGAGAGGAACTTTGAGCACTTCTTGATTGCTGAGGTCAGTGACTTGAACTGCTGAAGGGGTTCCCCATAGAGACATGCACAGAAACCAGCAAGTTCCCTCGCCAGTTCCTTTAGGTATATGCCGATATACAACTGGTAGACTGGACTCGGCAAGCCAGTATCGAGCCCTGGGAGCATTTACAGATGAGAGCATCCAAGGTCTGGACCTCCTTACCCAGGGGCAATGATATTCATCATTCTTTTGGCTCTTGAGTCGTCGCGTGAACGACTCGACTACCATAGAATTGTGAGGGAGCTGGGTTTTCTGGAACTAGAGGTTCGGCGGATCGGTACATGGCATCGAGCAGTCTGCTCACAATTAGCACAGATACCGGTGTTACCCCATATATGGATAAGGAGGCACTTGAGGATCAGAGGAGTGGGCACCGTGAGGGCCTCCTTTGGAGGGGGCCTCATAATGGAGGGCTGTCTAGTTCCTCTGTGCGGGCGTCCTCTTCCGCTATCTCAAATGCGAGCATCCTTGCCATATCCAGCACAAAGTCGAGGAAGGCAATGTCCTCGGGAGGGGAATGGCACCAGGACACTGGTGGCAATTAGTCCAAGGGCATGTCTCTGTGTCGCCGGGTATTCAGGGACTCCTTGTCCTTGGTCTCCCAGTCTGACTCGAAGTCAGCGGAAGAATCCAAAGCTCCGCGGCTCTCGTATTTAGGTCCTGAACCCGAAGGCCAGTGATCCTCAGGGGACCTGTGGTCCAAGCCGCATGCATTTGCTGGGGGGGAGGGGGAACCAATGTCCTAACGAATGGGACAGGAACTTTGTCCAATGCAGATGGGTCTCTCGAGGCAGTTGGCGCTTGAGGATTGGCTCGATGACTGGGGAAGCCCTGAAGGTTGAGGGCCCAGTCGTCAGGGCAGATGAACTGGAAGAACCAGACATCAGCAACTGCTGCTGTACTAGGGCGGCAGTGATATTGCGCTCCAAGGCCACCATTCTGGTCTCCATGCTAGATGGCTCCGCAGCCTTTGACGTGGGCACAGATAGCTTCTGGCCCGGCGCCTGTTCCATCGAGGGGGGAGTCCTCGACCAGGATGGCCTTGGGGGTCTGAGGTTGGTCACCTGACTCCTTCCGGGGCAGTTTGTGAGGGCGCTCCCACTCCAATCCCTTGAACCCATGCTGGGGACTGCAGGACCTGGCATGGAATTTACCCGCTTTCCCAGACCCATCCCTCTGAGGCGGTCTTTGAGCTCTTCTTGTGTTCCACCTCTCAGAGAAGCTGCAGCCACGGGACTCCGAGGCAGCCCTGGCATTGCGGGGCACCAAGGTACTGGAGGGAACCTTGGAGTGTGGCATCACCAGGGACTCCAGCGCAGAGTTGGAACTATGAAAAATCTTTTCCTGCTGCAACTGGCAGCTCTTGATGTCCTTTGCAGACATGGACTTACAAAAGTGGTAGCCCGAGTTATCGTGGTCTGGTGGAGGCAGCAGTCATGTGGGTCAGTGAGGTACATCATCTTACGGCACCGATCATATTTCTTGAAGCCACTAGAGACCATGGTAAAAAACGGGTCCTTTAACCCGGGCGAGGCTCTGAGGTCTGAGACCTGCTGGTAAAAAAGGGCGCAATGCACCGGTCAAGGGACCTCTTGAGAAAAAACAAGAAAACAAACCTGAGGAGCGACACCAAGGCAAGCTGGCTCGGGGGCAGGAATAGGAACTGGTAGGCCTACTGTAAAAGAAATATTTTAAGACAAAATAAAAGACACTTTTTCTGGAAAACCAGGACAGATGTACGGTAGGCTCCATGGAAAAAAGGAGACTGAGGCAAGATGGCATCCCTGGGCGGGAAGGGGACCACACATGCGTGGTGCATCTCCCAAAAGCTTTCTTTGAAAGCTGGGGAGATGCTTCCATGCGGGCTCCATTGGCGCAGACATCATCCATATGTCAGGGCTGACTTCCCACTTGCTCCCGGAGAACAAATACACTGTTCTACAGCCAAAATACTTCTGAAATAAAAAGTCACACTTTACTAAGTCTGGGTTGCTAAGAATGAAAACGATGCTTAAAATAGTTTATTGGCTCTAGTTTTCAATTTACACTACTGGGTCAGTACATATGACTTCGACTTCAGAAGTACTAAGGATATGTATCTTAAAATGGGAATGGATCTCAATTTAAGTCATAAATTACTAAAATACATGCACTTCTTCGATTGGATTGGTGATAAATCAATGTTTTTGTTTGGACAGTACTGACTTTTCAGGCAAAACAATTAATAAATGATGCAAATTGAAGGTGCTATTGCATCATACACGATATGAACTGCATCATGTTATTCTTAGAAATCATAGATGATGCAATCCTAACTCAACTTAATTACATCAACTCTGTAGAACAAATTGTGCAACATTTTTTTCTTTCTTTTTAATGAACATGACATATCAGTAGTATTTTGGCTGTAGACCAGTCTTCTCAGGGCTTGATTTTTTCCATTTAGCCGTAGTGAGAGATGCCTCATAATTGTGTGAGTAATGCAGATCACTTCTGCTACATTTGTGGTGAAGTGAGTTTTGCATCACAAAAATGCAGTATAACCACTTTAAGAAAGCCTACGACCTTTACTTTGGCTGCAAAAATGGAGATCAGAACAAGAATTGGGCCCCACACATATGCTGCAACACTTGTGCAACAAATCTTCACCAGTGGTTGAAAAGAAAAAGGAAATCCATGCCTTTTGCAGTGCCAATGGTTTGGAGAGAGCTGACAGATCATATCAGCAATTGTTACTTCTGCTTGGTGCCTCCTGTTGGGAAAGGTTTGTCGAAGAAGAAAAAGTGCACCGTGCAGTATCCAAACATTCCATCAGCTATACGCCCAGTACCCCATGTAGGAGGACTGCTGGTTCCTGATATTCCAGAATCACTCTCACTGAGTCAGACAAGGAGGTGGCAGGGGATGAAACTTCTGGTCCTGAACCATCAATGTCACATGAGACAGATTTTCTCCCATCTTCCTCTTCTGAACCACACCTCATAACACAAGGTGAATTGAAGGACCTTGTCAGGGATTTGGAGCTACCTAAGAGTAAGGCAGAGGTGTTGGGCTCCAGACTGCAGCAATGGAATCTCCTGTCAGGTGATGTTGGAGTTTCTGTGTTCCGTGAATGTCAAAAGGATCTTGTTATATTCTTCTTCATGGAAGGTGATCTTGTACCCTGCAACAACATTGATGGTCTGATGGCAGCCCTAAACATCATTTGTCATCCAGATGAGTGGAGACTGTTCATCAATTCATCGAAGACGAGTCTTAAAGCTGTTTTGCTGCATAATAGCAATGTTTTGCCACAGATTCCAGTTGGTTACGTAGTCCATATGAAGGAAACCTATGACAATATAGAACAGTTGTTGAGATGCATAAATTATGACCAACATCAGTGGCAGCTTTGTGGTGATTTGAAAGTCGTTGCTCTGTTGCTCAGTCTGCAGACTGAACACACAAACCACTGCTTTCTCTGTGAATAGGATAGTCGTGCAAAAGATTCCCACTACATCAAGAGAGATTGGCCACTCTCGACAGTCACTGGAGCATGGAAAGAAAAGAGTGCAGCATCCACCACTTGATGAATCAAAGAAGATTTTGTTACCACCCTTACACATTAAGCTGGTTCTAATGAAACATTTTATCAAAGCCATGGAAAACACAAAAACAGCTTTCAAATATCTCAGCAGGAAATTTCCAAGACTAAGTGAAGCTAAGATAAAGGAAGGTGTCTTTGTTGGTCCTCAGATTCGTGAACGTCTTTGAAATGATACATTTAACTGTGCACTACATGGCAAAGAAAGGACAGCATGGAAAGCCTTCCAGTTAGTGGCATCAAGTTTTCTTGGAAACAAGGCAGACAACTTCAGGAAGTTGGTGGAAAAACTTGCCAATGCATACAAAAGTCTTGGCTGCAGCGTCACTAAAGAAATTTTTTGCACTCTCATCTTAATTTTTTTCTACCGAACTATGGAGTAGTGCACGATGAGCATGGCGAACTAGTTCATCGGGACATTGCAGCAATGGAGAAAAGTTATCAAGGCAAATGGAGCCAGTCAATGCTTACAGACTATTGCTGGACAGTGACAAGAGATGCTCCATGTACAGAATACAAGAGACAAGCCAAGAAATGCCAAGTAGACACTGAATAAGGCCTGAAAGGAATACTAATGTATACATAGTCGTTTCTTGCCTTCTGTTTCATACTAACTTTTTAAATAAACTGTATTTAAATAACCCTTTGGCTGATTTTTAAACTTTTAAACAAAGATGACAGGTAAAATATTATCAAGGTCATATATATGGCAAACAAACAGATAAAAAGACCTAGGTTTATAATACTTTGTAATTAAAACTCTACTACCGACACACTATATAGATGCGTAAAATGGAAAAGCTTTGATATCTTGGAAGCAGTAGCCAATCAGCAGTTTTAATTGTCATTTTTTAATTCAGCCCATCACGATCCATAAGAATCAGAAGATTTTGTCTCTGGAGATAACAACTTTAAAAAAAAATTGTAGACCAGTGATATCATAATGCCTCTCCTATTGCTCCATGGTGTGTTCAGTTGAAGTACAAATGAATTAAAATGGACTATTGATTATGCCTCAGCAGTGAGTTAGGGGTTAATTCAATCTCCGTTTTGCAGTTTGGTGAGAATCTGTTTACATAACTACAGGGAGATGTTGGAGGACCAGGGAGGAGTACTTCACAATGGAATTCAATTAGGGAAAACAAGAGAACAATTCACCTAGCAGGTGTTGGCCTGTTGAGGAGAATAGGAAGAATTCTTCCTATTCCCTAGCAAATGTAGACCAATTAAGGAGACATTTACCTAGCAAATGTAAACAGGATGGGAAGAGTCATCATTTGTAATTGTGGAGTTCTGAGCTTCTGAAACCATGGGGGTGGGGGAGGGTATATCCTTTGAGCATTGTCAGACATCTGGCCAGTGTCTTGATTACATTTAATGGATAACTGCCCCTATCCTATGGAAATAAAATGGGTGCCTGTTTAACCAGAAAGTAGAGAAACAAAGGGATCTCATCTAGGAGTGGACGCGCTGCCTAGAAACCTTCCCGATTGAGAAGTCTCTCTTGTCTGGCCAAATCAGGGATCCATTCGGTCGAAGTGGGGCATGAGATGACGTTCAGAACTCTTTCGGAGATGTATTATTCTCCTGTAATTAATTGCTTTCTAGTTATCTTTTCTAACTAATCATAGGTAAACAAGTGACTTACTTGCCTTTCTAAAATAAGTATAAATTAATAAATCAAATAAGTGAACTTCAAGTTATCCTTGCTTTGTTTTATAAATAAACTACCTGTCTTCATTACAAGGTGGAGTGGAGGAGTGGCCTAGTGGTTGGGGCAAGGTACTTCAGGCCGGAAGGTCGGGGGTTCAAATCCCACTAGAGGACAGCAACCTTGGGCCGGAAGGACTGGGGTTTCTAGTCCCACAGGTGCTCCTTGTGGTCTTGGGCAAGCCACTTACCCCTCCATAGCCCATGTTCCCTGTAAAATAGTTATCTCCAAGTTATAATGCCCTGTTCAATGTAATTTCAGTTTGTTCAATGTAAACCGCACTGATGCAGAATAGCGCAGTATATAAGAGAATGTAAATAAATAAATAAGGTGTGCTAGCCTTTGTTGTAGCAAGACATCAGTATTGTGTTTAATTCTGGTCATTTGAAAACAGATATGGTGGACTTAGAAAAGATAAAGTTGATCAAAATGATGAAGCACATGGAATGATGAAAGGCTAAAGAGGTTAGGGCTGTTCAGTTTGGTGAAGAGAAGATTGAAGGAAGATATAATAGAGATCTATAAAATCATGAGAGGAGTGGAAATGAGTAAACACATTGAAACCCAGACGACACTTGGCTTTTTCTTCTTCTGCCCTTATTTGTACCCTTATGCCTGCCTGTAGATTTGCCTGTCGTTTGATTGTAAACTCCCTTGCTGCGCTATGTGATCAAGAGGCATTATATTAAGTAAACTAATTTTTGTTGAGATCCAAGTCGGACCAGACCATGCCCCCCCTTTCTGGGCACCATGAATGAGTGTATTCTATCTCTGTTCTTCATTCAGCACCAGGATTATAGTATATAGGTGAAGTAGCCAGTCCACAGCATCCTCCAATGTAGCCTCTTTACTACCAAATAACACAGGGATTTCATGAAGTCTTCTGGCACAAGTCTCGAACTTCAAGGAGTAGCCTTACAGTTTATTTGGCTTGATATACCCCACCTATAGCAGTGCAACTTCAATTAATGCCCAGCAGCTAGAGGTAGAAAGTGATATTGGTCTACCCCAAATAGAAATTGCTGAACCAATCTCCCATCAGAAGAACTTTGCAATGCACCTCACTCAAACTTCATTCTAGGGATCATCCCCCCCCCCCCAAAGGAAGCCTGCTCTCCCACCTTCCTTTGAAAGAGGAACTCTGTGCTGGTTGTTGGTTTGTCTGGCCCATGGTCTTCTTCCCTTGGCTATATTTTCTGGTCTCTACTTCTCCTACTTGGAGTAGCTCTCAGGACACTCCAAGTAGGAAGTCTAGTGACTTTGGATTCCCCCATGTCCCTCACCAGTATTTTGAGCTCCTCTCCAAAGTGGAGTGTACCCTGAAAGGGTAGCTTAGAACATATGAACATAAGATATGCCATACTGGGTCAGACCAAGGGTCCATCAAGCCCAGTATCCTGTTTCCAATAGTGGCCAATCCAGGTCACAAGTACCTGTCATGTTCCCAACAGGTATACAGATTCCCTGGAGTAAGCAGTGGATTTCTCCGGTTCTCTTTAGAAAATGGTTTATGGACTTTTTCTCCAGGAACTCGTCCAAATATCTTTCAAATCGAGTAACACTAACAGCTTTTACTACGTTCTCTGGTAATGAATTCCAGGGTTTGATTACATGTTCAGTGAAATTTCTTTTGTCTGATTAGTCTTAAATGTGCTATACTGTAGCTGCATTGCGTGTCCCCTAATCTTTCTAATTTTTTTGCAGGAGTAAAAAAATGATCTACATTTACATGGTCCATTCATTATTTTAAAGACCTCTATACAAAGGCACACTTTTGAGGCTGCATCTGTTGCCCAGTGCTTTAGCTAAATGGACCAACAGGCTAAAACCACAGCTTCTACGGACTTGGAAGACTGGAACCAGACAATACTGCTATTATGCCAGGAATGCTAAGCCCAACTCCAGGAAGGTTGCCTCTCTATAACATCTCTGGGGGTCTCGACCAGCAGGTCACTTTGGAAGCTGTTTTAATTGCCAGAACAGAGCTCTTGCAACTCTATACTCCTGCTGCCCCAATCTAGCTGTCTTGATGCTCTGCTTCAACAAAGCCTTCACCTTGCAGTCCTGAGGGTCCTTCAGCGCCACTCCCTCTTCCACCAGAATAGTGGTCTTATGTGTGATCAATGCAACCGAAGCAACCATTTTGTGAAGGTTTAATAGCTTGCTCTGCTCTTCCCTCTGAAAGGGTAAAGTTTGGCCATTGCCCTTGCCACCTTAAAACTGGCATGTATTTATTATTTAGCTCATGCCTTTCCAGTAGTAATTCAGGGTGATCTACAATCAGTTACAGTGGTCTCCGGCAAGTTTACAATCTAAAATTGTACCTGGGGCAATGGAGGGTTAAGTGACTTGCCCAAGGCAACAAGAAGTGCCAGTGGGATTTGAATCCTTGCCTCATTGGTTACCAGGCTGCTGCTCTAACCAACAGACTACTCCTTCACTGGGCATCCAGCATGTCCCACTTTGCTGACACAATTTCTCAGATAGGCTGAGAGAATGGGAAGGATATTGGACTGCTTCTGGACTCCATCAGGATGGGGTTTCCAACTCAAAGCCTCTTGAATCTGGTCCTTCATAATGCCTGGGAAACTAATCACCTGGGCAATCGAGGGAGAGCTTCTCCTGACAAAACAAATGCTCCACTGGGACAACTCCTCCAAAGTGGAGGCCATCTCTCCCTCCTTCAGTTCCTCGGAATCAGAGCACAATCCAGGACTTAATAATTATGATCATGCTACTCTACTGCTGAAGTCACTTTATGGGTTACCAGTGACCCTGCATATTGAGTTTAAAGTACTATGTTTAATCCACAGAGCTTTATATCAAGAAAGTCCTAAGTATTAAAGTGATAAACTGTTATTTTATATACTTTCTTGACCATTAATATCTTCTTAGAAAGGACTGTTGAAGTTCCAAATCAAATCCATTTGAACTTCAGAAAAGAGATGATTCTCTTTTATTTCAGATAAAGCGTAGTTAATCACCTGTAACAGGTGATTTCTGGAAACAGCAGAATTTAGTCTTCACATATGGGTGACGATGGTACCTACGGAGCCTGCGCAGGAACACTCCCCAGCATCCAATAAGAGAGTTTTTGGGAGCACTCCACTGTGCCTGCACAGCTGTCTTCCAACTCTTCCAACTTCCTCTCCTCAGTTGAGTTTGTAGTTGAAAAAAAAAAAGCTAAAACAAACCTACAACTTCAGATGAGAAGGGTTGGGTTGTGAAGACTAAATTCCTGCTGTTCCCAGAGATCACCTGTTACAGGTGAGTAACACGCTATCTCCAGGAACAAGCAGGAATGTAGTCTTCACATATGGGACTCCCCAGCTTCCAGACAGGAGACACTGAATTCTCCATTCTGGCCTGGTTTCTGACATATTCATTAACATCCCCGCCATGGTGATCTGATAACAAGAAGTCTGGGCAGGGGGCAGGAGTTGTGGCTATGTGTCAAATAGATGTTGGAGGACCACCTGACCAAAGGCAGCATCCCGGCGGGAGTCCTTGTCCTAGCAATAGTGGGCGGCAAAGGTATGGAAGGAGGGCTTGAGGGTGAGGTCTGCTCAATCATAAGCAAAGGAGACACAATCCACTATCCATCTGGAGAGTATGTGTTTCGATAGAGGAAGCCCCAAGTGATTGAAGTCAAAGGACATGAACAATTGTGAGGATTTATGGGAATCCTGGGTTCTCCCATAGATAGAAGGCCAGGGCCCATTTGAAGTCGAGAATGTGCAGTGTTGATTCTGCAAGGAAAGAGTGTGGTCTTGGAAAGAAGACTGGAAGGATTACTGCTGGCCAATATGGAAAGGCAATACCACTTTTGGTAGAAAGTGGGGATGCGTGCGAAGGGAGACCTTGTTATGATGGAATCTGGTGTATGGTGGATGCACCACCAAAGCTTGAAGTTCACTGATGCGCCTGGTCGAGGTCAAAGCAATGAGGAAAATGACCTTCCAAGACAAGAACCGGAGGTGAGTGGTGGCTAGAGGTTCAAACGGTGGTTTGAGAAGTTGTGCCAAGACCACCTTAAGGTTCCAAGTCACTGGAGGTTTGAGGGGTAACAGAGTAGGAGACCTCTCATGAAGTGTTCAACCAGTGGATGTGAAGAGATCAGTTGACCATCGACTGGCTTGTGGAAAGCTGCAATTGCATTGAGGTGAACTCGCACTGAATTGGTTTTGAGTCCAGAAGAGGACAGGTGAAACAGATATTGCAGCAGCGAAGCTATTGGTGCAGTGAACGGATTGAGGACATTTCCAGAGCACCATGAAGCAAATCTGCACCATTTGAAGGCGTAAGCATGTCTGGTGTATGGATTCCATGAAGCTAGGAGAATATCTTTCACTTTTTGTGGAAGGTTGAGATGCTAAAGTATCGACCCTTCAGCAGCCATGCTGTTAGATGAAGAGAGGGCAGATTGGGATGCAGGACTGTCCCGTATTCCTGGAACAGAAGGCCTGCTTCACATCCCAATCGTATTGGCTGGGCCTGTGCTAGTCAAAACACTAGGGGAAACCAGGGCTGACAAGCCCAGAAAGAAGCTATGAGTATCATTCCCCTATCTCCCTGGAGCTTGAAGAGGGTTTTGGAGATCAGGGGGATGGGAGGGAAGGTATACAGCAGTCCCTGTCCCCAATGAAGGAGGAAAGTATCAGGTGCCTGGCTAAATCTGGAGGGTACTCTGGAGCAGAACAACAGGAGTCGCCTGTTCTGGGGAGTGGCAAAAAGATTGATTGTCGCGGTTCCCCATTTTCGAAAGATCCTTGCCATGGTGTGTGGGTGAAGGATCCGACTCAACCGGTCTGCTAGGTGATTGAGTTCATCCAAGATCTAGACCACTCGGAGGTGGGAAACTGCGAAGGTCCACAGGCGAATGGCTTCTTCTCAGAGGGGACGTGAACCTGTTCCTCCCTGTTTGTTCACATAGAACATAGCTACCTGGTTGTCTGTCTGTTTTAGGACTTGACTGCCTCTGAGGTGGTGTTGAAAGACGTGAAGGGCATTTGGGATTGCCTGAAGCTCTAAGAGGTTGATTTGTAGAGCTGATTCTTGCACCGTCCAGAGTCCTTGAGTGGAGATGGAATCGAGATGGGCTCCCCACCCAAGCTTGGATGCATCTGTAGTGAGGGTATGTTGAAGAGGAGGCATCTGAAAAGGTGATCCTATAATGAGATTTTCTGGGATGCACCACCAGATCAGAGGCTGGACTAGGGTTTTGTTTTTTTTTTAATTTGGATCAGATCTCGTAAATCTTCTGTGGCCTGTGTCCACTGGGAAGCTAACGTCCACTCTGCTAGGTGCATATGTAGCCGTGCAAATGGTACCATGTGTACCGTGGATGCCATATGACCCAAGAAACGCAGGAAATCTCGAGCTGTGGAACTCGTCTGTTGGCACACTAGACAGTTCATAGGATAAAAAGGCCTTTTGGCTGCTAACATTTTCTTGGATGGATCAGCAGACTTTCTGGAGAGTCTCTTTAGAATGGTGTCAACTCTCTCTAGTTCTCTAGCCTTTTCCCTCCAATTTTTCTCAAACAGGTTTTCTCCTGTACATGGGATATTGCCCAACTTATCCTGGACCCACTGTTCCAGGTCAGATGCCTGAAGCCATGCAAATCTTTGGACCCTATGGCTACTGCAGAAGCCCTGCTTGTGGATTCAAATGCAGCTCTGTTAACAAACTTGGACACATTTTGACTGTGCTTCAAAAGAGTTTGAAAGACAGATCTATTTTCCTCTGGGATAAGAGGGAGGAATCCTTCCCAGTCCTTATTGATTTCTTTAAGGAACATGCCCATGTAGAGGATGTAGGAGTTTATCCTACTTACTAGCCTGGAATGCCCAGCGTGCAAGGAATCGAGGGTTCTCTATTCCTAACCCAGAGGTATTGAGGAGTGGAGATGTACAGTTTGGAAGTCTGTATACAGTATGCCTTTTTATGATTGTACAGTTAGAAAACCAGACAAAAGTAAAAACATAACTAGCCAGCAAGTGATGAGAATACTCCAGGTCCAATTCTCAAGATCTACCACCCTACTAATATTTTCATTATAATGGGTTGCCAGCAGATAGAGATCTGTACAAGTGACATGTGAAAAAGCAAGCCTTTCATCCTTTAGATCTCTTTCAAGACACAGCCATATAGCCAACACAGTAAATAGACTGGGGACTGCAAAGTACTCACCAAGGGTTCTCCTCCTCCAAGGTCTCCACAGTGGTAAAAAGGTCGATACACTTTTCTAGTTTCACAGGATTCTTCTTCAATGTATAACTCATGCTATCATTTCTGACATATCTCTGCAAAGTGAGTGGCAATATATTCAAAGGTATATCTTCACTAGTACCCAACATCCATTAGTCTTACATAGTATTACCACTTCCAACACATGAACACATAGGATGTCTTACAATATGGCTGGACTTACCTTAATTATATGCATGCTGAACTTTACTTACAATCCAAAAAGCTGTAGCCAAATTCTGGTAATTCTGGCTCTGCTCCTAAAAAGTGTAGTTACTCATCTGTAAGAGGTGTTCTCCAGGGACAGCAAGAATCAGTCTTCACATATGGGTGATAACAGTGCCAATGGAGCCCGCATGGATCCATTCCCCAGCTTTCAAAGAAAGCTTTTGGGAGTTACACCGCGCATGCGCAGTCACCTTCCTGCCCAGAGGTGCCATCTTACCTCAGTATGATGACATAGCTTAATCAAGCATAAAAAGACAAAAAACTCCACGGGGAGGAGGGAGGGTTGTGAGGACTGAATCCTGCCCTCCCCGGAGAACACTTGTTACAAGTGAGTAACTACGCTTTCTCCAGGAACAAGCAGGAAGTCAGTCATCACATATGGGACTCCCAAGCTACAGGCTACTAAAAAAACATGTAAAAGCCTCAGGCAACCCAAAATGCGGACCGTAACGGGCAGAAGGGTGCTGGTTGGCAGGAAGTCTGACACTGCAGCTGCATCATCGAGGATGCAATCGCCACTCCGGCAGCCTGGACATCACGGGTTAGATGGAAGGAGTTGCACTATTTCCTGACTAGGTGACCGAGTACGGCCTGGCCGAAGGCACTATTCCCCTCCGGAAGGTCTCTTCCAAACAGAAATGCGCAGCGAATGTGTGCACAGAGGACCAGGTGGCGGCCCGGCAGATGTCTAGTCAGGGCATCGAGCGCAGATTTGCCACTGAGGCAGCCATAGCATGCACATTGTGAGCTGTCAAATGATGCACCAGAGAGAGCCCCCCCCTATTGATAGGTGAAGGAAATGCAGTCTACTACTCATTGTGCGAGGGTGCACTTGGAAACTATGACCCCAAGTTGACTGGAGTCAAAAGAGACAAAAAGCTGCACGCTGAGCGGCAGGCAATGGGGCCGCATCCTCTGGATGTAAAAGGACAATGCACGTTTGCAGTCCAGCGTGTGTAGGGAGGCCTCTATCCTAGAGGAATGAGGCCTGGGAAAGAAGATGGGTAACACCATCTTTTGATTCAAGAGGAAGGCAGAGACAACTTTTGGCAAGAACTTAGGGCGAGTCTGAAGGAAGACCCTGTTCCTGTGGAACCAGGCGTAGGGCGCATGTGTTCAAAAATATAATGTAAATAGTTTTAACATAAAAGTTCAAATGTTATAATGTAAAAGTTACAAAACGGTTCCATGTAACATGTTAAGCTATTTGTAAACCACCCCTGATCTCTGGAAGGGGCGGTATAGAAAACTGTAACAAATAAATAAATAAATGTGCCACCAGCACCTGCAGCTCGCTCACACACCTAGCTGAGGTGAGTGCCACCAGGAACAGGACCATCCAAGAAAGGTACTTGAGAAGGCAAGTAGCCAGGGGTTCGAAGGGTGGAGCCAAGAGCTTCCCCAACAGCACATTGAGGTAGTACGCCACTGGTGGCGGACGGATCATAGGCTGGGAAAAGAGGCGGCCTTACATAAACCAGCCCACCAGAGGGTGCACCGATGCGGCCTGACTATCCACTGGTTGGCGGTGAGCCGAGATGGCACAAAATTGTACTCTGACTGTGTTGGACTTTAGGCCAGCCCCCGACAGATGGAATACGCATTGTAAGATGTCCGGCATCACGCAGGAGAAGGGGTTAAGACCTTCTTCCACACACTAGTGCAAAATCCTGCACCACATAAAGGCATATGTCTGCCGTGTGGAGTCCTTAAGCAAGGCAAGCAGAACATCTTCAACTGACCTGGAGAGGTAGTGATCAGCTATAGCTAGCCTCTCAGCATCTAGGCCATCAGGGCAAGGGGCTGGAGGTTGAGGTGCAGAAGTGTCTCATCCTCCTATGATAGTAGGTCCGGGGCGCTCCCCAGCGGCAATGGGTCCCGCTGGGACAGTTGCAGAAGCAGGAGAAACCAGGGCTGCCTGGGCCACCTGGGTGCCATGAAGATAACTGAGGCCACCTCTGCTTGAATCTTGAGGAACGTCTGTGGCACCAGGGGCATGGATAGAAACGCATACAGGAAGCCCCAGGACCAGACAAGGAGGAAGGCGTCTGCTGCCTCCCGTCCTCAGGCTGGCCTCTGAGAGCAGAAGCGTGACAGCTACATGTTCTCTGCACTGGCAAAGAGGTCGATCTCCGGGGTCTTGCAGCACTGGAAGACCTCCTTCAGGAAGGCTCCATTGGTGGGGCTGGAGGACTCTGCTCAGGTGTTCTGCCAATATGTTGTCCTAGCCCGGCAAGTACACAACTTTGAGAGAGATGTTCCAGAGGCACACCGCCTCCCAGAAGAGGTGGTACGAGCCCATGCTCCCCTACTTGTTGATGTAGTACATTGCCACCTGGTTGTCCGTCTGCACCTGAACAACCTGTCCTTCCAGATGATCCAGGAAGATCCACAGGGTGTGATAGACTGCTCTGAGTTCCAGCGCGTTGATCTGCGAGGCACTCTCCTCTGGCGACCATGGGCCTTGTGACTGCAGGTGATCACAGTAGGCCCCTCAGCCCAATTTGGGTGCATTCCCTGTAAGGATGCGTTGCAGTGGTGGAGCCTGGAAGGGCAGGCTGGCTCTGAGGTTGACGGGGTCCTGCCACCAGACAAGAGATGTTGCTAAGGCTGGTGTGACTTGGATGCAGTCCTCCAGACTGCCTGAAGTTTGTGTCCACTGGGTGCTGAGCATCTATTGACCTTGTCGCATGTGGAAGCAGCAAAAGGAGTTATGTGGATGGTGGATGCCATGTGCCCCAAGAGGCAGAGCATCTGCCTGGCTGTCACCCCTGAGCCACACTGCATCAGGTGGAGAGGTGCTGTGCTCGATCCAGTGGCAGAAAGGCTCTCGCCTGAGTGGAAACCAGTAGGATGCTGATGAACTCCAAGCGCTGGGTGGGTAAGTAGGTGACACTTCGGGAAGTTCACCACAAAGCCCTGGCGCTGGAGCAGCCCTATGGTGCGCTGCGCCGGCTCGTATCAGCCAGTCGTCCAGGTAGGGGAAGACAAAAACCCCTAGGAGCCTGAGGCGAATGGCCACGACTGCCAGGTATTTCATAAACACCAGAGGACCAGAGGCTAGGCCAAAGGGGAGTACCCTGTACTGATGTTATCTGCCAACGATGAATCGGAGGTACTGATGGTGCCTTGGATGGATCAAGTATAGGCATCTTTGAGATCCAAGGAGCATAGCCAATCTCCCTGCAGGAGGTAAGGCATCAAGAAGTAACTTTAGTGTCCAGTACCCTAGGGATGGACACTAAAAAGTTACTGCTTAGGATAGAAATTGGTTGAGTGGGAGGCGACAGAGTGTACAGGTAAATGGAGCTCACTCTGAGGAGAAGGAAGTTACCAGTGGTGTGCCCCAGGGATCTGTCCTTGGTCTGATTCTTTTTAACATCTTTCTTAGTGATATAGCGGAAGGGCTGTCGGGTAAGGTTTGCCTCTTTGCGGATGATACCAAAAACTGCAATAGAGTAGACACCCAGGAAGGTATATACAACATGAGGAGGGATCTAGCTAAGCTTGAAGAATAGTCTAAAATTTGGCAGCTGGGATTTAATGTTAAAAAATGTAAGGTCATGCATTTGTGCTGCAGCAATCCAAGGGAGCAATATAGTATAGGGGGTGAAGTACTTTTGTCCACTGAAGAAAGCACAGTTACTTACCTGTAACAGGTGATCTCCGGAACAGCAGGAATTAGTCTTCACACGTGGGAGACGTCGCCGACGGAGCCCGCACGGGAATGCTCCCCAGCATCCAATCAGAAAGCCTTTGGGAGCATACCCCGCGCCTGCGCGGTGGCTTCCCGCCCTTCCTACTGCCTCTCCCCAGTTGAGTTTCATAGCTGAGCCAGAAGGAGAGGAGAGGAAGGAATAGAGAAAAAAGAGATACAACTCCTAGGGGAGGTGGGCGGGTTGTGAAGACTAATTCCTGCTGTTCCGGAGATCACCTGTTACAGGTAAGTAACTGTGCTATCTCCAGGAACAAGCAGGAATGAGTCTTCACACGTGGGGACTCCCTAGCTAAGGATGCCCGGGCAGATCCCATAAGCGCAGCCCAGGACGGGATGGCATTTGCCCAGCCTGAATCCCCGGCATCCCCTGAGGGATGGAGGGCAGGAGTTGAATAGAGGAACAGCGAATCTAAAGACTACAGAGGGAAGTCTTTAGAGTGCAGAACAGGTATCATTAAGATACAGCAAAAAAAAACCCAGGCTACAGGAAGAGTAGTCAGAGGGATGCATAAATAGTATCAGTAAGCATTTAATGAGTAAATGACCTAGTACCATATAGAGCTTACCGGCCATTAAGTTTTAATGAATTAATGGTGTGGAACCCTGTAGAGCTTACCTACCGGGTTGCCGGAAGCAGACCTGTGATGAAGGCACCGTAGACGCAGTAGCGAAGTCGTCAAGGAAACTTCGCCGCAGCGAGGAGGAAGTTCCAAATCCGGAAGGCTAGGAGATCCAGGCGTCAGCTGGGTCAGGAGAAGGACGGCAGGTCTTCCAGGAGACTTAGTGCAAAGCTGAGCACTCCCTTAGGAGTAGAGTCCAGAATTCAGAGGACTAACAGAAGAAGACTGGCCGAACCAGAAAGCCCATTCCGGAGAAGAGTAGGGGTGTACCCCGGAGCAGAAGGAGTACACAGGCTACCCTAGCGAGAGATAGGGAGACAAGGGTCCGAACCCCCGGGAGGAGGACCTAACTGAAAAGGGGCTGTAGACTTCACAGCGGTAGAGTACCACCAGTCCGCAGCCCGATCGAGGAATAGGCAGGCGGACTGGCCGGACCCCGGGGGGGGGGGGGCGTGAGTACCGGCCACAGGGAAATTAGGCGGTAGAACACAGGTACTGCGGGCATCCCCCCAATATGCGCCTATCGCGCAGGTGATATCTAGTATATCTAAGCCGGTGGGCATGAGGGCGCCCACTCCGGTGCTAACGCAGGTATGCCGAGGGGCCTACCTCCCTGAGCATCACCCTGGTAAGGCGGATCTGCCATTGATCCACAGAACGTCCACCTGGGAAGGTGGCAGCAAGATCCGTCAGTAGAGGGATCTATTCCGGAGGACAAGGGCAGATCGACGAACCAACAGCACGGTAGCGTGG
This sequence comes from Ichthyophis bannanicus, assembly GCA_033557465.1. NCBI lineage: Eukaryota > Metazoa > Chordata > Amphibia > Gymnophiona > Ichthyophiidae > Ichthyophis > Ichthyophis bannanicus. The sequence continues at coordinate 737,888,920 of CM066032.1, read as the reverse complement.
GGGATGGAGGATAGCATCAGTCCGGTAGAATGCCACAGGGGCTGGAGGCCCTATATGTGTCCCCAGGACCTGCACGCAGAAAACTCGCCCCCCGCACAGACGGGGGACAGGAGGGTATAGTCCTGGCAAGCATTGGGGGACTATAGCGGCTGGAGGGGAATTCCGGTACGGAAGCAATCATCAGGGGGATACTGGCTGAGAAGGGTCCGGAGACGTACCGAAGGGTAATTAAGTTGGCCGTGGGCCATAGCTATCACGGAATAGAGGTGGTCTCCCTTCCAACGGAAGGAGAATACCTGAACCCCTAGATAAGCCGCCGAACCATTTGTCAACTGAACGAGCCCCAGAGTAGAGCTCAATTTTTAAACTTCCGATAAGAGGGTTAAGTGCAGGCAGCCGCCTGCCTGAGCCTAAAAATGCTTAGTATGAGAGTCTGGCGTGGGCCCGGGGGCATCAACCCGGGGTGAGAGGTCCCTTGCTTGGGCGCGCCTGGAGGGTGGGCGGAGGGCTGATATTTCCTCTTCCTAGGGAAGGGGGGTCTGGAGAGGCGCTTACCACCGCCGGGGGGCCGGGCCCTAGGCTGGCTGCTAACTCTGGGAAGGTTAGCGAAGCACTGTGCGACCTGACGCAAGGCTTCGCTGTTGAAGAGGTGATCTCCGTCACAGGGAGAATTACCCAGGTTGTGCTGTGCCCGTCTACACAACTCTGACGCCTGCAACCATGCTGTACGGCGTGCTCTAATGGCAACAGCAGAGGCTCTGCTGACCGACTGGAAGGAGTCCAGCGAAGCACGAGAAAGGAACCCGGAGATATTCCTGCAGTGATAAAGGAGCAGGGAATATTCAAAGGCCTTGGTTGCAGATACGAAGAGGGATAACCGAGACAACCTCTCGGTGACCTCCCGGAGCGACAGACTCATATAAAATATATATGAAATAATTCTGGCCGTCAGCATAGACGTCTGGAAGGCTTGACGTCCTAGAGTATCTAGCGTCTTTGAGGCGCGGCCTGGGGGGCGAGAAGCATGCTTCTCCTTGCTTCCGGCCTTCCTCAGCGCCGATTCCACCACAATGGACCGATGTGGAAGCTGGTGCTGCCGAAAACCCGGGGACGGAGGCACCCGGTACAGAGCCTGCGTTGCAGTCGACGGTGCCGGAACCCTCAAAGGCGACCGCCAAGCCCCCAGCAGGAGATCCTGCAGGGAGGGATGAAGAGGAAGCATCACGGCTGCCTGTTCCGCAGGGCCCGGGCTCGGGTCCGGGGTAGGGATGGCCAGCAAGTCCGCCATGTCAAGGAGGAAATCCTGAAAAGGTGGCTCTGCCGGAGGAGTTATGGTGGGGGAGGCTGCCAGGGCACACAGAGGCCGCTCGGGCCGATGCCCGCTGGGCAGAGGAGGGGACCAACCGACCCGGATCGGGGCAGTCCCTATGGCGTCGTCGGCTCCTGGGATTGATTCCAAGCTAGGCATCGAAGGGGTCGATGGCACCGACGGCGCCGCAGGAATCGGCCTCAGCCCCGAACCCGGGGGTGGCGCTGCTCCCGGCGATCGAAGCGGTTCCGTGGCCGCCGGAGGGCAGGGGCCAGTGGTCTCCGCTCTGCGTCGCGGGAGGGGACAGGGACTGATCCCGAGATGTGTAGTGTGTCCAGGCTTTCAAGGCTGGATACTGACTCCAGGCTGGGCATCGAACCGAGCGAGGAGATCGACTCCCTTCTAGAGGGCCCCGGCGGGGGCGACCGCGCCGGTGGTGGAGATCCCGGAGCGCGGATCGGAACCGCGCCGATCGGTGCCGCGAGCATCAGGGGTCCCCGAGGGCGGAGCTCAGTGGAGAGGGGGTCATCTGACGCCAGCACCGATGTCGATCGGCAGGCACTGCCCGATGCCGGGCTCCCTCTCGAACCCGTCCGACCCGGAGAGAAATCCTTCCGGGGCATACGGCCCGTCCCCGAGGGGACCCCGGTCACCCGACGACGAGTCCCTGCGGGGGGGGGGGGGGGGGTGGAGTGCAAAGCCTCTGCGCCGACGTCGGGGTACCGTTGCGGGGCGGCGCAGATCCAGATTGGGTCGAAGCGGTCGAAGACCCCGACCGAGGCCCATTCTCTAGGAAAGGGCGGGGCCCTCGACGGCCGCGTCGATGCCGGGGAGTCGCCCGTGCACTGGCCGACATACGCCGAGGTCCCCGGGGAAGGTCAATGGCGGTCCCTCGTGCTCGACGCCCCTGCCGTCGCTGGCGAAGTGGCGCCGCTCGAACCCAGTACCACCCTTGCGCAGGGCTGGGATACCGGCGACCCGGCGCGGGTCGAAGCGAGCGGCCCCGAGGGGAGGGAGGCCAGATGACCATCCCCGGCGCGGGGCGGAACCACCGGCGCCCGCGCGCTCGAAGCGGGTACTACCTCCACGCATGACCTGAACGTAGGGCCGTCAGACAGTGTCGAGTCGATCGGCCCCCGAGGTGCTGAGGGCAGCAGCTGGCGATCCCCGGTGGGGAGCGGGTCACTCGACACTGACAGGTCGGCACCGCCCAAAGCGGATACCACCCCCGTAGGAACGCCATACCGGCGCGAGTCGGTCGGCCCCGGAGGCGCCGAGGATCGCAGCCACCAATCCCCGGTGAGGAGCAGAACGCTCGACACCGACGGGTCGGTACCACCCGAAGCGGGTACCACCCACGCGCATGGCAGGGATGGAGGAACGCCAGGCTGGACCGAGTCGATCGGCCCCGGAGGCGCCGAGGACAGCAGTCGACGATCCTCGGTGAGGAGCGGAGCGCTCGACACCGACACCGATGCCGGGGGCTCAGTACCGCCTGGAGCGGCTACCACGCCCGAGCATGGCTGGGATGTAGGGAGGTCAGACCCGGTCGAGTCGATCGGCCCCGAAGGCGCCGAGGACACCGGCTGACGATCCCTGGCGAAGAGTGGAACACTCGACGCCGACGCCGATGCCGGGGAATCGGCACCGCTTGAAGCGGGTACCTCCCTCGGGCATGGCTCGGGAATGTTCTGTGAGGAGCAAACCTCAGGAACATCCCAAAACCCCGTAAATGCTTTGGAGCCCGAGGACTCCCGCCGGGGTATATCAGCCAAGGAGGACTTGAGGGGTTGGCCGGAGCTGTCGCCATGCCGCGCATGAGACTCGCCCCTCAAGACTCGGCTAGTCTTAACAGACTGTTGTTTGGTTACCTGATCCTGGAGAGAAGAACAACCCGACGACCGCGCGCCTTGGGCGCGAAGACGTCGTCGAGGGATACCCGAAAGAGGGAGGGTCTTCTTCCGACACTGTAGCCCGGGGAATCCGGGAAAAAGGGGTCAGGCCCCAAACAGGAGAGGCACCAGGCATTGGAGTCCACGTGGAAAATTAAGCCCGCCGTGAGGCTGGGGGGAAGAAGGCTCCATGCCCCGGTCATCAGCGCCCGGAGGGGGCGACGAAAATTAAATGAAAATAATTAAAAGAAAGAAAGAAAAGGGGGGCACGGAGGTGCCACTGTCGGCGGGAAAGCCGTGACTACAGAAAAAAGGAAAAATTTCTGCGGTGGCAGGAGGGACGTCCTGCCTGCTCCGCGGAAAACGAAAAACTGGGGAGAGGCAGTAGGAAGGGCGGGAAGCCACCGCGCAGGCACAGGGAATGCTCCCAAAGGCTTTCTGATTGGATGCTGGGGAGAATTCCCGTGCGGGCTCCGTCGGCGACTTCTCCCACGTGTGAAGACTCATTCCTGCTTGTTCCTGGAGATGAGCGGGATCTAGGCGTGGTTATGTCTGATGATCTTAAAGTGGCTAAACAGGTAGAAAAGGCTACAGCAAAAGCTAGAAGGATGCTTGGGTGCATACGGAGAGGAATGGCTAGCAGAAAAAAGGAGGTGATAGTGCCTCTGTATAAGTTTTTGGTGCGACCTCATTTGGAATATAGTGTGAAATTCTGGAGACCACACCGTCAAAAGGATATAATCAGGATGGAGTCAGTACAGAGGGTGGCTACTAAAATGGTTGGTGGTCTTCATTATAAAGCATATGAGGACAGACTTAAGGATCTTAATATGTACACCTTAGAGGAAAGGCGGAATAGAGGTGATATGATTGAGGCATTTAAATACCTCCGTGGCATAAATGCACAGGGGGGGAGAGCCTCTTTCGATTGAAAGCAAGTTCTGCTACGAGGGAACATGGGATGAGGGTGAAAGGGGATAGATTCAGGAGTGATATGCGGAAATATTTCTTTACGGAAAGAGTTGTGGATCTGTGGAACAGTCTCCCAGTGGAGGTGGTAGAGATGAGGACAGTATGTGAATTCAAAACAGCATGGGAAAAACACAGAGGATCTCTAAAGGAAAAAAGGGGGCTGTTGTAGTTGTTGATATGGAAGGACAGACGAGATAGGCCATGTGGTCTTTTTCTGTCGTCATTTTTCTATGTTTCTAAGATTCCAAGAGATACCATTTTGAACTTTTCCTTGACCAGGAAGCGGCTGAGGTCCCACAGATCCAGGATGGGCTGGAAATCCCGTCTTCTTGGGGACAAGGAAGTAGTGGGAGTAGAATTCCCGGCCCTGAAGAGGTTGGGGGGGACGGGCTCCACTGCTTCATCTTCAAGTAAGAACTCTAGCTCCTTCTGCAGAAGCTCCCTGTGCAAGGGGCCCATTAGCAATTCCCCTGGGAAAAAGGGAGAAGGCAGCTGGGTGAAGTAGAGGAGATAGCCCTCCCTGACCACCTGCAATACCCAGGTGTCTATGGTGATGCTTGGTCACTGCTGTGAGAAGTGGACCAGCTCCTCCTCCCGTGAACCTTGGGCCTTGTACCTCCTGGGGGAGGGAGGAGATGCCCAAGGAGTCAAAAGCTGCCTCCAGACTGTGGCATGGTTTGTGATTTAGGAGCGTTTGGATTACGGAGACCATGTCCTTGGCCTGCTGTCCCTGGGGGGAAGCATGATAGGGCTGCAACTTGGGGAAGTTCCTGTAAGCCTTCTTGGTCTTTGGGTGGAAGGGTTCCCCCCCCCCCCCAAAAAAAAATCTTCCTGCAGGAAGGTTCAGACACTTCCTTGGACAGCCTAGTTCTGGTCTTCAATTCCTTCTCCAGCTCGTGGGCCTTCTCCATCATGGGCTTGCTGAAGAGATTCTCCCCTCCCCCCCCCCCCCAGCAAGGGACATCAGTCAACTTGTCCTGAACCCACTGTTCCAAGTCAGAGGACTGTAGCCAGGCAAGGTGGCAGGCACTAATGCCCACCACAGCTACCTGAGCCATCGACTCAAAGCAGTCAAAGGCCGCCAGAGTTTGAAACTTGGAGCACTCTTGGACCAATGACACCAGGGTACTGAAGCGCTCAAGGTGTTCACCTGATAAACCAGCCGAAAACCCGGCGAGTTCCTTCACCAGGTCCCACAGGTACATGCGCATGTACAGCTGGTATGCCTGGATCCGGGCCGTGAGCATGGAGCCCTAGAAACACTTCCTGTCAAAAGCATCCATGGTGCGTGCCTCCCTGCTGGGGGGCACCGAGGAATGCATCTTTTGCCTTTAATTGCAACAAATAGCTGATTCCATCACCATGGAATTATGTGGCAGTTGTGTTTTCTGTAAGTCAGGACTCTGGCCGACTCGATACTGTAAATAGAACCAACTGTTCACAATCAGCACTATCACCCGGGATCCACCATATCCTGAACAGCAACCGTTCGAAGATGGGGGGCATGGGCACTGTCAGTGCCTCCCGAGGAGGAACTTTGTACTGGAGGATCTTGGGGAAACTGCTAAGTATGTATAACCTACATTGGCCACTGTTGGAAACAGGATACTGGGCTTGAGGGACCTTGGTCTGACCCAGTATGGCATATCTTACGTTCTTTATGATCTCAAGATCCTCAGTACACAGTTTGTCCTCAGGCACTGCCATGAAGGCAAGTGCCTGAGACATCTCTCACACAAACTCCAGGAAGGCTAGATCCTCCAGAGGTGACCTCCGTGGATGGTGAGGCGGGAAAGAGACAGAGGGGATATCCCAGTGAAAGATGGTGTCAGGTAATGCCTAGTCCATCTCCCATGCCGGCTCAGAGCCAGAGGAATCGGTGAGTGCCCTCTCCCCCGTCAGACTGGCTCAGAGTAGATGAGTGCTGGCATTGGAGCTCCGGCACTGTCGTGCCTGATGCCAAGGGAACCATGGCTGTCTGGGCCACCTCGGGGCCACGAGGATCACTGAAGCCCTGACTCACTGGACCTTGAGGAAGGTCCAAGCTATGAGTGGCGAGGGGGGGGGAGGCATACAGCAGGCCTGTTGTCCATGAAAGGGAGAAGACGTTCAAAGCCACCCTGTCCGGGTGTAGGAGAGGGCCACAGAATCAGAGAAGTTGCGTGTTCACGGGGCTGGCAAAGAAATCCAGGTCTGGGGTCCAACAATCGAGCCAACCTCTTGAAGATGGGTGGAGTATCCTCTGGGGAGGCCCTCATTGAGGACGGCCCCGTGGCTAGTGCTAACGACCTGGAGTAACTGGGAGTCGGTCCCCACTGTGCCTCAAGGAACGCAGTGAAGCTGCGTTCCAGGGACACCATCCTAGCCTCAATGCTAGATGGCTCAACAGTGCATGTGCTGGCCTCAAGGACGTCAAGGCCAGCGTCTGGTCCCTGGCAGGGGAATTCTCAATGGTGATTGCATCGGGCGACTCTATTCCCCAACTCCGTGGACTATTCCTCTCACTAGGGCTGCTTCATAGGGTGCTCCCGGCCGTTGTCACTGGCGTTGGGTCAAGGACTCCGCGCCCAGGTCCTGGAGGTCTTACCCCCCCCCCCCCGGGCTGGGGTCAGCTCTCAACGTGCACAGAAGGTCCTCCGCGGACAACTCCAATGCCCGATGACCTCGGGGCTCTGATTGATCCCCAGCGTGCAATGTTGAGTTGCCCAACGCTGTTGTCAAAGGATTCCATCCCTGATTCTGATCCCAAGGCAGACTTAACAAACAGCTCACCCTGCTGCCTTTCATGTTCCTTCTAGGTCTTAGCCAACATCAAAAAGCAGAGCCGGCAGGAAGAGACGTCACGGTCTGCCCCCAGGCATTTAATGCAGGTACCACGGCGGTCCGTGCGGGAAATAGTGCGGTTGCACTTGCCACACTGCTTAAATCTGCTGGTCAAGACATAGTGGGAAAAACTAGCCACACATGATTAAACTTTGACGTCTTGACCAGCAAGGCCATGAGCAAAAAGCCTGCGGGCCAAAAACAGAAAAAGTACCTGAGCTAAAAACACGACACCGCGGTAGAAAGGCGATCGAACCTATCCTGGTGAAAACAGGAGAAAAATAGATGAACGGTGAAAAAAAATCTATTTTATCCGGGGTACCCAGACAGTATGTCTGCAGGGCTCTGTGGAAAAAAGAAGACCGAGGTAAGATGGCACCATTGGGCGGGAAGGTGACAGCACAAGCACGGTGTAACTCCCAAATGCTTTCTTTGAAAGCTGGGGAGTGGATCCGCGCAGGCTCCATCAGCACAGACGCCACCCATATGTGAGTACTGACTTCTTGCTTGTTCCCAGAGAACACCTGCACTATGCCTTTCCACCTGACCCAACCCTTCTAAGAGCATCACGACTAGCATTATGTAAGACTGACCGGCACCTGAGGTGTTTCAGCGAAGATATAAGCCCCAAATTTTGAGAGGACTAGTGTGTTAATTTGCATTTGAATCATTGAATCTGTATTAGTAGCGTTAAATGGTATAACTCTGCATACTTTAGTGTAGAATGGATATGGTGTGATGATGGTTAGAATGTTCTTCGGACAGGTGAGCTGTAAATGCTTTGCTGTAGATGGGAAATAACAAAAAAACTCAGTAGAGAAAAACAATTAGTACAAAGTAATTTTTTTGTCGGAATGGCCAGCACAGTAGAAAGGAAAAAATACCTACTACCACCGTGGCCCGTCCTTTTTAATCATTTTGAAAATAAATTTAAAATAGCTCTTATTCAAAAGATAGCTGTGTACTTAGCTTTGTGAAAGAAAAGCAGGCTGTAGAAATGCTGTAATCAACAGTAGGTCAAATGTACGACGTGCCACGTTTCGGGGGTATGCACATAAACCCCTGCTTCAGGTCAGACCACTGTATAGAGAACGTTAGCCCTGGAAACATAGCTAAGTGAAATGGTCTTTATAACCCAGGCTCTTGAGTTAACGCCATGTATCCTGAATAGGACACGCCCATCAGGTGTAGCCCATACAGAGAAACCAATCCGAGCAGGGAAGTGAAACCACCAATCAGGTATCACCTCACGATCAGAAAGGTTAAAAAATGGTATGCCAATCCAGCTGCTGATTCAGGCCATCAGGGTGGACCGAATTCAATCTAAAAATCAATTTTTGCTCCAAATTCTGCAACCGCTGGATCCTGTCGCCACCTCGGGGATTGGGGGGCACATGGTCCAAAATTCGCCACCGGAGGTCATCAAATCCGTGTGAGTGTTCCAAACAATGATTGACCAAAGGAGCTGTCAACAGCTGAGTGCGTAAGCGAGAAGCATGTTCTGTCAATCTCTGTTTGCAAGTCCGCGAAATCCTTCAGACATAAGGTAACTGGCAAGGGCAAACAATTAAATAAACTACATAAGTAGTAGTGCAATCCGTGTGCCAACGGATATAATAGCTTCTGTTGGTACGACTATCCATCCAGGTCAGACCCGATAAAGTGCCCGAACAAAAAGAGCAGGTCCCACATGAAAAATGACCAGCATTATCGTGTCTTGAGGGGGGCCGATCTAAAGGAGCCGTGGTCTTCACCAATAAATCACGCAAGTTAGACTTGCGAGAATAAGCAATTTGAAGCGGTGTTCGAAAACATGAATGGATAGCTAAAACAGGCCAGAATTTATGAACCAGACGAACTACTGAAGTAGTACCACACATGAATGGAAAAATACCCATTATTTTCTCAATGGAAGGTGAGTGATCTCTAGGTGCCAAGAGCCATTCCCGGTGTGTGTGGCAAGCCCTTTTGTATGCCAGACGGACAACCTTGGATGGATATCCCCTAGATAAAAGTCGGGAACTTAATTCATCTGCATGAAGTTTAAACTGTGACATCTCAGTACAATTTCTTCGAAGCCTTAAGAATTGACCATAAGGTAAGCCCCGTTTAAGAGCTGGGGGATGGTAACTATCAAACCGCAGTAACGTGTTGCGCTGAACCGGCTTCCGATACAGAGAGGTCGAAAGACCTTCTGGAGTGCATTCTATCGTGATGTCCAAAAATTGAATTTTATTCTTCTCCACTTGGGCTGTGAACTGTATATTGGGTTTAAAAGAATTCAGAGAACCCAAAAAATAATCCAAATCCTTTCTGTTTCCAGTCCAAATGAAAAAAACATCATCCAAAAATCGCTTCCATAGCGAAACACAAAAAAACAACGGATGTGAACAAACATATAGCTCTTCAAACCAGGCCAGGGGCAATTATCAGGCGGATTTTTGGGAAGGCCCGGACACCAGGTCCAGAACGCGGAATCGTCAGTTGTGAACATATCGAGAGTGACTCTTGCACCTGAACAGCTCCAAATTTTAGAATTGGGTCTGTCTTTTATCCCATCACCACGTTACGATGGGTTTGAAATGCGAGTAGCATTGCATAAGTTTTTTCGAAAATTGCGGGTTATACAGCATATGGCTGAGCAAACAGCTTTACAAGACACTTCATTGGTGAAAAATCCCTCTCGTTGGCAACCGCCGGGTCAATTGGATGCGGCCATTTCGACTTTCCAACTGTTAACTCTGCAAGCCTTATCGCAATTGGAGCGATCAAACCTTTCCTCCTATAATAATTTTTCTAAAATCCATCGAACAGCGTTGCATGAGTTGTCTCAGTCATCTTTGATCATCAGACAGGCTGACAAGGGGGGTGCAACAGTGGTGTTATCTGCTGAACAGTATGAACGTGAAATGCATGTTCATTTAGATAATCGGAATCATTATTCTCTGATTGATGACCGAACAGCGAGTCTCAAAGATCGCATTTTTCAGATAGTTTCCCAAGCGTTCCTCAGCAATTGGTTGACTCGGAAAGAAGCAGATTTTTTAATTAAACAACATCCAAAGACCCCTACTTTCTATCTCGTACCTAAAATTCACAAGTCACTGACTGACCCTCCGGGACGCCCAATCGTGTCCTGTAGAGATTCCATATTGGAACCACTGTCTCAGTTTTGTGACCTCTTTTTGCAACCAGTTGCGGCAACTGTGTCATCTTACATAAAAGATACGGGAGATCTTTTGCGTCAACTATCAGTTTACACTGATTCCTCCACGTGTTCATTTCTTGTCACTCTCGATGTCCAGGCCTTATATACCAACATTGATCAGAGAGAAGTTATGTCTGGTCTTTTACAGCACCCCATCCCATTACCGGATCGTATTCCAAAGCATTTCTTTTTGGAACTTTTGGATTTGGTGCTTAACCACAACTTTTTCTTATACCAGCAGCAATTCTATTTGCAGACCTATGGAACTGCCATGGGAGCAACGGTGGCTCCTTCTATTGCCACAATTTATATGGCCTGGTTTGAAGAGCTATATGTTTATTCACATCCGTTGTTTTCTTGTGTTTTGCTATGGAAGCGATTTTTGGATGATGTTTTTTTCATTTGGACTGGAAATAGAAAGGATTTGGATTCTTTTTTTGGGTTCTCTGAATTCTTTTAAACCCAATATACAGTTCACAGCCCAAGTGGAGAAGAATAAAATTCAATTTTTGGACATCACGATAGAATGCACTCCAGAAGGTCTTTCGACCTCTCTGTATCGGAAGCCGGTCCAGCGCAACACGTTACTGCGGTTTGATAGTTACCATCCCCCAGCTCTTAAACGGGGCTTACCTTATGGTCAATTCTTAAGGCTTCGAAGAAATTGTACTGAGATGTCACAGTTTAAACTTCATGCAGATGAATTAAGTTCCTGACTTTTATCTAGGGGATATCCATCCAAGGTTGCCCGTCTGGCATACAAAAGGGCTTGCCACACACACCGGGAATGGCTCTTGGCACCTAGAGATCACTCACCTTCCATTGAGAAATAATGGGTATTTTTCCATTCATGTGTGGTACTACTTCAGTAGTTCGTCTGGTTCATAAATTCTGGCCTGTTTTAGCTATCCATTCATGATTTCGAACACCGCTTCAAATTGCTTATTCTCGCAAGTCTAACTTGCGTGATTTATTGGTGAAGACCACGGCTCCTTTAGATCGGCCCCCCTCAAGACACGATAATGCTGGTCATTTTTCATGTGGGACCTGCTCTTTTTGTTCGGGCACTTTATCGGGTCTGACCTGGATGGATAGTCATACCAACAGAAGCTATTATACCCGTTGGCACACGGATTGCACTACTACTTATGTAGTTTATTTAATTGTTTGCCCTTGCCAGTTACCTTATGTCGGAAGGACTTCGCGGACTTGCAAACAGAGATTGACAGAACATGCTTCTCGCTTAAGCACTCAGCTGTTGACAGCAAATTTGGTCAATCATTGTTTGGAACACTCACACGGATTTGATGACCTCCAGTGGCGAATTTTGGACCATGTGCCCCCCAATCCCCGAGGTGGCGACAGGATCCAGCGGTTGCAGAATTTGGAGCAAAAATTGATTTTTAGATTGAATTCGGTCCACCCTGATGGCCTGAATCAGCAGCTGGATTGGCATACCATTTTTTAACCTTTCTGATCGTGAGGTGATACCTGATTGGTGGTTTCACTTCCCTGCTCGGATTGGTTTCTCTGTATGGGCTACACCTGATGGGCGTGTCCTATTCAGGATACATGGCGTTAACTCAAGAGCCTGGGTTATAAAGACCATTTCACTTAGCTATGTTTCCAGGGCTAACGTTCTCTATACAGTGGTCTGACCTGAAGCAGGGGGTTTATGTGCATACCCCCGAAACGTGGCACGTCGTACATTTGACCTACTGTTGATTACAGCGTTTCTACAGCCTGCTTTTCTTTCACAAAGCTAAGTACACAGCTATCTTTTGAATAAGAGCTATTTTAAATTTATTTTCAAAACGATTAAAAAGGACGGGCCACAGTGGTAGTAGGTATTTTTTCCTTTCTACTGTGCTGGCCATTCCGACAAAAAAATTACTTTGTATTAATTGGTTTTCTCTACTGAGTTTTTTTGTTATTTGTTATTTATTGAAGCTCAGTTAGAAGGTCTTTTGGTGTTACTTTTGCTGTAGATGGGGAAATCTGTATGGTGGGATGTAAATGCATTTGGTGCTATAATATTAAGTATCATATGCAATAATTTTGTTTGAGTGTTTTAGGAAAGGGAGCAATGAGAAACAGCATAGTTACTCATCTGTGACAGGTGTTCTCCAGGAACAGAAGGAATCAGTCCTCACATATGGGTGACGTCGGCATGACAGAGCCCGCATGGAGCATTTCCCCAGTTTTCAAAGAAAGCCTTTGGGAATGCCACCACATATGCATGGTCCCCTTCCCACCCAAGGGCGCAATCTTGCTCAGTCAGGTGCCATAGCTACAGCCCTACCAAGAAGATGGCAAAAATGGACAGCAACTCCAAGGGGAGGAGAGAGGATTGTGAGGACTGATTCCTGCTGTCCATGGAGAATAGCTGTTACAGGTGAGTAACTACGCTTTCTTCAGGAACAAGCAGGAAGTCAGTCCTCACATATGGGACTTCCTAGCTATAGGCTACCGAGAACCTGTAGGAAAAATCATGGCAGAGCCATGAGCAGTCACCAGTGAATCTGAGAGCAAGCCCGAGGACCCAGAGTACATGAGAGCCACGTTTCCAGTAGCCTGAACAAGAAGGGTTGGAGGGCAGGAGTTGCTTAAACCCCAAACAAATTACAGAGAACCACCTGGCCAAAGGCCAAGTCCCAATGTGACTCCGTCTCCAGGCAGTAATGTGCCTCAAAGGTATGATCGGAAGACTAGGTGGTGGTCTGGGAGATGTCCACCAGTGGCACCGAACGTAGGCTAGCGACCAACGTCGCCATCGCCTGGACATTGTGCGCCGTGACTCAGCGGTCCAGGGGTAGCCCAGCCTGGGCCAAGGTGATGCAGTCCGCTACCCAAATGGATAAGAGTCACTTGGTGACCGCCAGCCCCAGGTGGCTGGGTCATGGGAGACAAAAAGCTGCCAAGACATGCAGTGGGGTCCCGAGTCCATTGCAGGAAGAAAGAAAGGATCCTCTTGCAGTCCAGGGTATGGAGAACTGCCGACGCCTGGTCAATGTGGGGCCTTGGGAAGAAGGTGGGCAGCACTACCTCTTGGTTGAGGTGGAAATCTGAGACAATCTTCGGGAGCAACTTGGGGTGAGTGCACAGAACCACCCTGTTCCTGTAGAACCTTATGTATGGCACCTGGGCCATCAGTGCCTGGAGTTCACTGACTCCATGAGCAGAGGTGAGACACACCAGAAAGGCCACCTTCCAGGACAGGTGCCACAGGGAGCAGCTAGCCATGGGCTCAAAGGGCGGCTTAGTCAGCTGCGTGAGGACCACATTTAGGTCACATTCTGCTGGTGGGGGCGGATGGGGGCATGAAGAGGAGCAAGCAACGCATGAAGTGAGAGACGAGGGATTGCCCTGATAAGGGTTTGCCCTCGATGGGATGGTGGTTCGCTGAGATGGCACTCAGGTCAACCCTGACCGAGTTAGACTTTAGTTCAGCCTGCCAGAGATGGAGCAGGTATCGCAGGACCAAGTCTATAGGGAAGGAGAATGGGTTCGCTTGGCTCTCCAAGAACCACACTGAGAACTGGCGCCAAAAGGATGCCTTCAATCTCCGTGGGGAGATGAAGAGGAGCTAAGGTGACCTGCTCAGAAACCAAGTTGTGAAGAACAGAGACCCCAGATTAGAGTGGAGCAGGCCCACCTCCTACATCAGGAGCCCTAAAGAGCTCCCAAGAGAGACTGGGGCCTCCATTGAGAGATGGAGCAGCAGAGGGAACCAGGGCTGTGTGGACCACCTCGGGGCCACAAGGATCACAGAGGCCCTGTCTCGCTGGACCTTGAGGAGGGTCCGAGCTATGAGTGGCGTGGGGGGGGGGGGGGGAGGCATACAGCAGGCCCATTGTCCACGAAAGGAGGAAGGCATCCAGAGCCACCCTGCCTGGGTGCAGGAGGGGGCCACAGAACTGGGGAAGCTGTGTGTTCGCAGGGCTGGCAAAGAGATCCAGGTCTGGGGTCCCCCAGCGCTGGAAGAGCCTCTGCGCCATCTCGGGGCACAGGCACCACTTGTATGACTGGAGGACTCTGCTCAGCCAGTCCGTCAAGGCGTTGTCCTGGCCCGAGAGATAGGTGACTCGGAGGGTTACACCCTGGCTCAATGCAAACGAGCACAGGGCCACTGCCTCCTGACAGAGGCTTTAGGAGCCGGTACCCCCTTGTTTGTTTAAGCAGAACATTGTGACCTGGTTGTCTATCTGCACAAGCACGACTCGGTGCTGCAAGCAGTGCCAAAAAGCCTTCAGCATGAGGACGACAGCTCGGAGCACCAGCAGATTGATCTGCTGTCAACTCTCTTCGTGGAACCAGGTCCCTTGGATGCGCAACTCCTCTCAGTGGGCCCCCCAGCCCAAGTGGGAGGCATCCGGAGTTAGGACCGCCTGGTGGGTCGGGGTCTAGAAGGGCATACCTCAGAGTAGGTGCCGTGTGTCCTGCCACCAGGTCGGGGACTCTACCAAGCGAGATGGGATCCCGGAATCGTCTGGTCGCCTGGGTCCACTGCACACGGAGGCACCACTGGAGGCCATGTGGCCGAGAAGGCGAAGCATCGACCATGCTGAGACTGTACGGTGGCTCTGTATGTCGGATGCCAGGGATCTGAGGCAGTCTGCCCTATCCCAGGGAAGGAAGGCCATGGCCTACATAACATAAGATATGCCATACTGGGTCAGACCAAGGTCCATCAAGCCCAGTACCCTGTTTCCAACAGTGACCAATCTAGGTCATACGTACCTAGCAGTTTCCTCAAAAGACAGGTTCCACAATGCTTGTATTGGGTCAAGCATCAATATCTTGGGTCTCTTCTTAATAATGATTTATGGACCTTTCCTCCAGGAACTTGTCCAAACCTTTTTTAAACCCAGCTACATTAACAGCCTTTACTACATCCTCCGGTAACAAATTCCAGAGTTTGATTACACGTTGAGTGAAAAAATATTTTCTTTTATTAGTCTTAAATAGTTTACCCTGTAGCTTCATTGCATGTCCCCTAGTCTTTCTATATTCTGATAACAAACAATCCATCTACATTTACCCGTTCCACTCCGTTCATTAATTTATACACTTCTATCATATCTCCCCTCAGCCGTCTCTTTTCCAGGTTAAAGAGCCCTAACCTTTTTAGCCTTTCTTCATAGGGGTATCCTTCCATCCCCTTTACCATTTTGGTGGCTCTTCTCTGAACCTTTTCTAATAACGCTATATCCTTTTTAAGATACGGCGACCAGAATTGCAAACAATATTCAAGGTGCGGTCTCACCATGGAACGATGTAGAGGCATTATAATATCCTTTGTTTTATTTTCCATTCCTTTCCTTTTTATACCTAGCATTCTATTTGCTCTCTTGGCCGCCGCTGCACACTGGGCCGAGGGTTTTAACATGTTATCCACAATGATGCCTAAATCTATTTCCTGGATGGTGGTTCTTAATGTGGAACCTTGCATCATGTAACCATAGTTTGGGCTGTTCTTCCCTAGGTGCATTACTTTGCACTTGTCCACATTAAATTTCATCTGCCATTTTGATGCCCAGTCTTCCAATTTATCAAGATCCTCTTGCAATTTTCCACAATCCTCTTGGGTTTTTAACAACTTTAAATAGTTTTGTGTCATCTGCAAATTTGATAACCAACTCGTTATTCCCCTTTCCAGGTCATTTATGAATATGTCAAAAAGCAGCAGACCCAGCTGAGCCCCTATGAACTGCAGGGATTGTACCGCGAATCCCAAGTACTGCAGAAGCCGAATCGTGCGGCCTGTGGTCTGCAGGGACTCTGAGGCCGTGTCCCTTTTTATGAGCCAGTCGTCTAGATAGGGGTAGATGAAGGTGCCTTGTAGACGGAGGTGGGCTGCTACCACCACAAGACACTTGGTGAAGACCCGTGGGGTGGAGGCAAGACTGAAGGGAAGCACCCTGTACTGGTAGTGGTTCCCTCTTACTACGAAGTGCAGGTACTATCTGTGCTTGGGATGGACGAGGATGTGGGTATAAGCATTCTTTAAGTTCAAGAAGCATAGCCAATCGTCCTGCTGGAGGTAGAGCAGCAGTGTTCCAAGGGAGAGCATTTTGAACTTCTCCCGCACCAAGAATCTGTTCAGGTTCCTCAGATCGAGGATGGGCCGGAGACCTCCTGTTCTCTTTGGGACAAGGATGTATCAGGAATAAAACCCCTTTCTTCTGAGGTGTGGTGGGACCGTTTCCACTGCCCTGTCTTCGAGGAGGCCTGCGAGCTCCTGAGTTTGTAGGCCTGGTGCAGGGGAAGTCGCCGGGGCTCCCCAGGGAAGTAAGGGGGAGGCAACTGGTCCAGATGGAGGAGATAGCCCTCCTGGATGACCTGTAGGACCCAGGCATCGGTGGTGATGGATTCCCACCTGAGGGCAAAGTAGATCAGCCTTCCCCCTACCAGCAGCTGGACACCCAGTGGTCGAGAGGCTATGCTGGTGACGTCAAAACCCTGAGACAGGTTGCGCTGGGGCTGGCGGTTTAGTCTTTTGTCCCTTAGGCTTGTGGGGACCATGGGTCACGCTCTTACCCTGATCACCCTGGTTCAGGATCGGTGTAGATGACAGGAAGGGTAGCCCCTGTACGGATGCCCCTTTCTGGTGAAGGTTTATTTGCCCTGCGGTTTCTTCCTGGGGAGAGAGGAGGTCTTCTGAGAGAGCCGAGTACGGGTGATATACTAGGTTTCAGTCTCGGCCACTTTATCCTCCATTGGTTTACCAAAGAGCTGCTCCCCAAGGCAAGGGACATCGAGGAGCTTCTCCTGGACCCACTGCTCCAGGTCGGATGATTGGAGTCAAGCTTGCCGGTGGGCGCCGATGCTAGCTGCCACTACTCGGGTGGAGGACTCAAAGCCATAGTATGCCACTCATGAGAGGTACTTAGAGCACTCCCCGACGGACTTCGAGTGTGCTTGAAAGTGCCATAGGTGGTCCCTATCGAGACCCGCTGCGAATCCTCTGAGCTCTCTAGTGAGGTCCCGGAGGAACATACCAATATACAATTGGTAGACCTGGATGCGGCATACTAGCATGGAGACTTAGTAAGCTTTCCGCCCGAGGGCATCGAGAGCACGGGACTCTCTCTGAGGAGTGGACTGAAGAGTGGGTCTTCGGGCTCTTCTGTTTACACATAGCCGATTCGACGACCATAGAAGTGTGGGGAAGCTGTGCCTCCTGGAACTCCAGTCCCCGCTGGACCCTATACATAAAAGAGTCCAGGTGTTTTCTGATGATAGGGATGGAAGCCGAGGTCTCCCACATATGGAAAAGGAGCCGGTTAAGGATAGAGGGAACCGTAAACATAAGGGTTTCCTTCGGTGGTGCCTCATATTGGAGGATATAGAGTTCCTCCACTCATGGCTTCTCCTCCGATTCGGTGGTGAGCACAAGGACCCACGCCATATCCCAGACAAACTAAAAAAAAGAGGTGTCTTTGGGAGGAGAACACCGCCTCTGGGTTGGCGGAGATGGGTCCGAGGGGAGGTCTTGGTGAAACTGAGTCTCTGGTGAGGTTTCCCCATCGGATTCCCAGTCCGAATAGTCCGTGGAGGACTCTGGGGTCAGACAGTTCCAGAGGGGTCAGTGACCCGCATCGGGCTCCCGAGGCCAGAGCCTGTCTGGAGCCAGAGACACTCGCCCGAGATGATCTTGCACCCAAGAAATGGGATGGAGATAGAGACCTTCACCAAGGACCCTCACGAGGCACCTGGCTCTTGGGGGTCACTGCGGTGGCCCGGGGAGTCCTCGAGGTCGAGGTCCCTGCAGTCTCAAGGCACGTGCCAGCGGGGCAGGGCATCAGTGCCTGCTGGGCAGTGAGAAATGCAGAAATGCTGTGTTCCAGGGCTATTTGGGCTTCCCACGGGAGTGGGGCTCTGCGACACTGGCGCCGGGGTGACTGGGTTGGGCATCAAGGAGGAGAGGGGTGTCGTCGCTGGGACGACCCTTGGGAGACCAGGTGCCATCGCCAAAGGCCTCTGCATTGGTTCGATGTACCTTTCTTGGCTGCTCCCTCTCAGACTCTTCGGACTGCCTTAGGGGGCTGAGAGATCATGTGCATGACTTCTCATGCTTGTCTGGCCCCCTGGACTGCATCCTTGCAGCCTTCTTTTTCTCTCTCACGCTTGGGCAACCCTTGGTTGGAGTGCCTGCAGGCCCGCGGAGGGGCCTTGGGGGACTCCAAGGGTTGTGGGGCTGTGGAACGCGAGGGCTACTGGGGGTACCGGGGTCAAGCCTGCCTTATGGAAGATATCATCTAGCTTCTGCCAGCGACTCTGGATGGCCTTAGAAGACATCTTTTTGCAGAGGGAATATTGCTCCGGATCGTGGTCAGCTCCCAGGAACCGGAGACAACAGTTATGGGTGTCTGTGAGAGACATGTTCTTGGAAAACTGATAGCATTTTTTGAAACCGGAGGCCATCATTGCAAAAAGGACCCCTGCGATGTTGAATATCCTCGACTCAGCCAGCAGTTAAAAAGGGCGCGAAAGCGCAGAAAGGTAAAAGAAGGGAAAAACAGATCCCGAGACTGGCAGTGGTGCTCGAAATGGTGGGAAGGGAACCAGCGCCAGCTGGAAAAGACAAAATTGTATTAGAAGGAGAAAAACTTTTTCCGGGGACAAGACACATGTCTAAAGGGCTCCGTGGAAAAAGGGAAACTGAGCAAGATGGCACCCTTGGATGGGAAGGGGAAATGCATACATGATGGCATTCCCAAAGGCTTTCTTTGAAAGTTGGGGAAATGCTCCACGCAGGCTCCGTCGGTGCCATCACCCATAAGTGAGGACTGACTTTCTGCTTGTTCCTGGAGAAAGGGGACAAATTCCATGTCTGTATTCAGTCCATTAGGTGGGTGGTGAATTAGCCCTGTGACTAAGACCAGCTTTATAGCAAGGTAGTTTCACATAATATGGAACTGAATTGGGGAAACAAACTGCAATTATTTACAACAAAGATCTGGACAGGTGAGGGAGATATGCTGGTTTATAAGTGAATGTCCCCGCCATAATTCAGTATGCATAGAAACCTAACCAGAGCTGTAAGGGGGAGGAAGGTGAAATTAGGTCTTACCTGCTAATTACCTTTCCTTGAGCTCTCTCCGGGCCAGTCCAGGGAAACGCTAGGGTAGTCAATCCCCTTCAGCAGCTGAGGACTGAATACTTCAAGATTTCTTGAGAGCCTAAGCCACTCCCCCTGAGGTCAGTACTCCAGTCTACGTCTGACAAAGCAGCTAACTCAATGTCTGAAACGAAAAAAGGCCAGAACAGAGGAACTGATAAACAGCCATATTCTCTAGGCATGAACCACCCGAACGTATGTTACTTAATGTTCTCTTTGTTGTCTTTTTTTTTTTTTTTTAATATTTTTTCATTTTGCAATTGAAATAAACAAACAGGAGAAACAACTCCTCCGCCCACAGGTAAAGAAACCCCAAAGCTACGCCTAACCGAAGAAAAAATGTAATCATCTAGCAGTCTTGCGCTCCAGTAGACGAACCAAAGAAGGGGTGGGCCCTGGACTGGCCCGGAGAGAGCTCAAGGAAAGGTAATTAGCAGGTAAGACCTAATTTCACCTTCCTTATCACTTCTCCGGGCCAGTCCAGGGAAACGCTAGGGCAGTACCAAAGCAGTACCTAAATCTGGGAGGGACCCGCAAGACCAGCGATAATCGCCGAAGCTCCAACCTTCGCATCCTCTCGGGCCTGAACATCCAATCTGTAATGTTTTGCGAACGTATGCAAAGAAGACCACTTTCCGCCCTACAAATATCCACCGGAGGCACGAACGCATACTCCGCCCAGGAAGCAGCTTGAGAACGAGTGGAATGAGCCTTCAGCCCATCAGGAGGCGCTTTCCCTCCGACTTCGTAAGCTGCTGCAATAGCCCGCTTCACCCATCGAGCGATCGAGGCTTTGGAAGCTGCCTGGCCCTTCTTCGGACCTGCGAACAGAACAAATAACCGATCGGACCTGCGAAAAGGCTTTGTAATCTTCAGGTAACTTTTCAAGACGCGTCCCAGATCCAATCTACGGAGAGAACGATCCATGGGCGAACCGGAAAGATCGGAGAAAATTGGCAACGCCACCGATTGATTAACATGAAAAGCCGATACCACCTTAGGTAGAAATGAAGGCACCGTCCGCCAAAGAACAGAGGCGCTTTGGCATTGCCGAGAGTGGCCATTAGATCCATCACCGGCCGCCCCCAGCGCAGCGTCAACTCGTGAAAAACCGCCGTGTTCAGCTCCCATTCCCCCGGATCGAGGACATGACGACTGAGAAAATCGGCTTGCACGTTGTCCTTGCCCGCCACGTGCGCCGCCGATAACGCCACGAGATGGCACGCCACCAAAACGGACAAGTCCTGGCATTTGAGGAGCAAGGGCACACTCTTGGTACCGCCCTGTCGATTGATATAGGAAAGCACAGTTACTTACCTGTAACAGGTGATCTCTGGGAACAGCAGGAATTAGTCCTCACATATGGGTACGTCGGTACCGACGGAGCCTGCGCGGGAAAGCTCCCCAGCCTTTCAGATGAAAGGCTTTTGGGGCCTCCCACTGCACATGCGCGCTGCCTTCCCGCCTTCCTGACCAGCTCTCCTCAGTTCGAGTTTATAGCTGAGACAATAGAGAGAGGAAAGGAAGATAGATAGAAGATACAACTCCTAGGGGAGGAGGGTGGGTTGTGAGGACTAATTCCTGCTGTTCCCAGAGATCACCTGTTACAGGTAAGTAACTGTGCTATCTCCAGGAACAAGCAGGAATAAGTCTTCACATATGGGGACTCCCTAGCTAAGATGCCTGGGAGATCCCCCTCCAAGGGTAAACCATCTTCGTATGGATCTCAGGCATCCATCCAGGGAAGGTGGGCAGGAGTTGTTTAAGTATGGAACAGGTGTTTGAGGACAGCCTGACCAAACAAGGCATCCCGGCGGGAGTCCTTGTCCAAGCAGTAATGGGCTGTGAAGGTATGAACCGAGGCCCAAGTGGCTGCTCGACAGATCTGATCTATGGACACAGAGTGAAGATGAGCCATAGAAGTAGCCATGGCTCTCACATTGTGAGCTGTGACATGGCCTTCCAGAGAAATGTTCTTACTCTGGTAAGCAAAAGAAATACACTGAGCAATCCAATTGGAAAGTGTACGTTTGGTGACTGGAAGTCCCAAATGAGAAGGATCAAAACCCACGAAAAGTTGGGAAGACTTTCGATGTGGCTGAGTCCTGTTGAGGTAAAAGGCGAGAGCTCTTTTACAGTCAAGAGTATGAAGGTTCCTCTCTGCACTGGATGCATGAGGAGCCGGGAAAAAAAACAGGTAGATATACCTCTTGATTAAGATGAAAAGGCGAGACCACTTTAGGCATAAAGTGGGGATTCTTCCTAAGGACCACCTTATCATGATGAAATCTGGTATAAGGTGGAGTAGCCACCAAAGCCTGCAGTTCACTGATGTGGCGAGCCGAAGTGACTGCAATAAGGAAAAGAACCTTCCAGGAAAGAAATTTCAGGGAGGTAGATACCAACGGTTCAAAAGGTGGCTTCATAAGTTGACCCAGAACTAAATTCAAGTCCCATGCTACCGGAGGAGGTCGGATGGGAGGCTTAGTGAGGGTCAGGCCTCTCATGAATCTTGCAATAAGAGGATGAGAGGAGACAGGTTGTCCATTTATAGGTTTTAAGGATGCTGCAATAGCACTTAAATGGACTCGTACTGAATTCGTCTTGAGGCCTGCATTGGAAAGATGCAGGAGATAGTCCAGTAGAGAATTCAAAGGAAGTGCTAGAGGGTCAAGACCCTGTTGCGCACACCAAATGGAAAAACTTTTCCATTTGAAAGCATAGGAACGCCTAGTAGAGGGTTTCCTAGAGGCATGAAGGATATCTTTCACTGGTTGAGAAAGATTAAACTCATGAAGGCTTAAGCCTTCAGTAACCAAGCTCGGAGATGTAGGGACTTGGGGTTTGGATGCCACAAAGTCCCCTGCTCCTGAGACAGAAGGTCTGGCGCAGCTCCCAGGTCCAGGGAGGGTCCCTGGGAGAGATGCAGAAGTAGAGGGAACCACACTTGGCGTGGCCAGCGTGGAGCTATGAGGATCATGGATCCGTGATCCCTCTGTAATTTGAACAGAGTCTTGGGAATCAAAGGAATGGGTGGAAAAGCGTACAGGAATTCCTGACCCCAATGTAGGAGAAAGGCATCGTTGGCCTGAGCTCCCTGACACGGAGTCCTGGAACAGAACCGGGGAAGTTTGGCATTCCACGGACTTGCAAAGAGGTCTATGTCCGGGGTCCCCCATTCCTGAAAGATTCTGCGTATCTGGTTCATATGCAGGGACCATTCGTGTGGGAGCAGAACTCGACTGAGTCTGTCTGCCCGAGAGTTTTGAACTCCTGGAAGATATACTGCCAGAAGATGAATTTGATGCTCTCTGGTGAAGGCCCATAATCTGAGAGCTTCGTTGCAAAGCAAGAGAGCCCGTCCCTCCTTGTTTGTTGACATAGAACATGGCTACCTGATTGTCTGTTTGGACTAGGACAGTCAGGTTGACAAGGAGGGTGTGGAAGACTGTGAGGGCAAGGAAGATTGCTCGCAGTTCCAGAAGGTTGATGTGAAGGGTGGTCTCCTGAGGAGACCAGGTGCCCTGAGTGGAGAGGTGTTGGAGATGAGCTCCCCACCCTGTTTGGGAGGCATCTATTGTGAGGGTTGCTTGGGGCAAAGAAGGTTGGAAGGGAATCCCCAACAACAGATTTTTGGAGGATGTCCACCACTGGAGAGACCAAAACAGTCGTTTTGAGGTGAGTATTTGGTCTGAGAGCAGTCCTGATGCTTGAGACCACTGGGTGGCCAAAAGCCATTGAGCTGCCCTCATATGAAGACGAGCGTAGGGCACCACATGGACCGTGGAGGCCATGTGGCCCAGAAGTTGCAGCATTTCTCTGGCTGACAAGTGACTTCTGGACTGAGCCTGGGAGGCCAAGCTTATTAGCCTTTGGCCTCGGACCAGAGGGAGGTAGGCCCTTGCAGTGGTGGAGTCCAATTGGGCCCCTATGAATTCCAGGGACTGAGTAGGGATGAGTTGGGACTTGGGAACGTTTATCACCAGTCCCAGATATTGAAGAATACGCCTTGTGCGGTCCAGAGAAATCTGGGCTTCTGACTGAGATGGAGCTCGGATGAGCCAGTCGTCCAGATATGGGAAGACAAAGATTCCCATGCCTCTGAGAAATGCGGCTATGACTGCCATGCATTTTGTGAAGACTCTTGGAGCAGAGGCGAGACCGAAGGGTAGTACTCTGTACTGGAAATGTTTTCCCTGGAACAGAAAGCGAAGATATTTTCTGTGGGATGGATGGATGAGTATATGAGTGTACGCATCCTTGAGATCTAGAGAACAAAGCCAATCCTGACTCTGAAGGTATGGAAGGAGTATGCCCAGAGAGAGCATTTTGAATTTCTCCTTGAATAGAAACCTGTTCAATTCTCTCAGATCTAGGATAGGTCTGAAGCCCCCTGTCTTCTTTGTTATGAGAAAATAAGGGGAGTAGAAACCTAACCCCTGTTGTGGAGGAGGAACCTCCTCTATTGCCCCTTGGGCAAGGAGAGAAGAGACTTCCTGACCCAACAGGGTCAGAAGAGATGGGGGAGAACTGAATTGTCTCACCATGGTATGGGGAGGAAGGCTGGAGAAATGAAGTTTGTAGCCCTCGCTGATAATAGAGAGGGTCCATTGCTCTGATGTGATTTGTTCCCATCTGGGAGCAAAATGAGCTAGCCTTCCAGGAATGGTGAGGGGCTCTGGTTGTTCTAGAGCCAGAAATGGCAAGTTCTCTAGGGGCAAGTCAAAACCCCTGAGGGGGGGTGTAGCAGACACTGCAGACTTTGACTTTACTTGCTTAGACTGCTGACGCTTAGCAGCAAAGCGAGGCTGAGCAGATTGCTGGCCAGTATTTGTGGAAAATCTGGCCTTCTTATAGTAAGGCCTTTTAAAAGACTTCTTTTTGGCAGGGGTAGAAGTAGACTTAGAAAGTCTATCTAGAGTGGCATTTTCTGCATCCATCTGAGCAGCTTTAATTTGCCAGTCTTCACCAAATAAGTTCTCACCTGTACAGGGCAGATTCCTGAGGCCATCTACAACCCAGGGTTCTAGGTCAGAAGCCTGGAGCCAAGCGAGACGTCGGGCTGCAATAGCAATTCCCGAAGCTCTGCCTGCAACCTCAAAGGAATCAAAGGCTGCCCTGTTGGAGAACTTGGAGACCTCTGAAAGTTGTGTCACCATAGAAAAGAAGTCCGCCCTTTGATCATCAGGGATAAAGGGGGCAAAATGCTGTATCTTTAGGGCAAGTTGTCCAAGAAACATACCCATATAAAGGCTATAAGAATTGATCCTGGCTATAAGCATACTAGCCTGGAACATCTTTCTACCAAAAGAGTCCAGGGTCTTACATTCTCGCCCTGGAGGGGTGGAAGAATGCCTTTTAGGACTCTTTATTTTCTTCATGGCAGACTTCACCACAATAGAGTGGTGAGGCAGCTGAGTTTTCTGGAACCCAGGAGAAGGAGGGACCCGATACATGGTGTCCAACCTACGGGAATGGGGAGACAGTGTTAAAGGAGTCTCCCACAAATCCATCAAGTGTTCTTGAAGGATTTCATGGATAGGCAGAGTGACTGCCTCTTTAGGAGCTTTAGAGTATCCTAAAATATCCAATTTTTTTGATCTGGGTTCTTTTTCAGAAGATGTAGCAATAGAAAGTGCTTTAGCTACATCAACAATGAAATCCTGAAAGGATAAATCCTCTGGAGGAGACATCCTCCTCTTTGGAGAAGAGGGCTCCTCAGGAAGAGCAAGCTCAGCAGAGTCATCAGAGGAATTGAATTCATCAGAAGAATCTGAGTATTCTCTCTGTGCTTTCAATGCACGATACGCATACCGATCGGTATCGACATTGGGCGTATCGGGCATGGGATCGGTACCGGGTGAAAGCCGGAATCCGGCATGCGGAACCGATCGACTCTTGGAAGTCGATGGTCTCGGTTCCGGTGTGGATACCGGAACCGGGGTCGGTACCGATGGAATCGGTACCGAGGGCGTCGCAGCCTTAATGAATGCCAGAACGGCCTGCTGCATGGTCTGGACAGTATTGCCCATAGACGCCACTGCTGCCTGGATGTCGGTACCGGTATGGGCCGGTACCCCAGAGCAGTCCAACAGGTGATCAGTCGAGGCCGTGCCATCGATGTCAACCTGTGACCCCATGATTGCTTTGGAGGCCGGAGCCTCCCGCCGGGGTTTTTTGGCCTGGGCAGAATCCTCGAACTCAAGATTGAGAGCCTCTCGATCTTTAGAAAGAGATTTGCTTTTAGAGGATTTGCCCACAGAAGTTTTGGTTACCTGAGATCCATCCGGAGAGGAAGACCTGGATGACTGTGATGCTTCTGAAGGAAACAGCACATGGAGCTTGTTGGCCCGGTTCTGAAAAACAAGTTTAGACATCTGGGTGCAGGATGGGCAGTCCGGTATGGAGTGGTCAGGTCCCAAACATTTAAGACACCATTCATGGGTGTCTGTGACAGAAATGACAGCACTGCACTTGGTACACTTTTTAAAACCAGGGACTGGCTTCTCCATGAGGAGAATTTGTGTAGGCCTTAAGGCCTAACAAAAGTTACCAAGCTGTGCTGAAGAAAATAAAAAACGTCTTTTTTTTTTTTTTTTTTTATATAGAAAGAAAGAGAGACCGGCGGTACCGGTTTCGGTATGGGGAAGGCAGGTACGCGGTCTAAAGAAACAAACAAATTTCACAATATCTTCAGCGGTGACAGGAACACGACTTGCTGGCTCCGCGGAAAAAGAGAAACTGAGGAGAGCTGGTCAGGAAGGCGGGAAGGCAGCGCGCATGTGCAGTGGGAAGCCCCAAAAGCCTTTCATCTGAAAGGCTGGGGAGCTTTCCCGCGCAGGCTCCATCGGTACCGACGTACCCATATGTGAGGACTTATTCCTGCTTGTTCCTGGAGATACCGTCACCGCATTGTCGGAAAATACTCGAACTGCCGCGCCTTCGATCAAGCACTCGAAATGACGAAGAGCGAGATGCACTGCCCGGAGCTCTAACCGATTGATCGACCACGAGGCTTCCTCCGGGGACTAGCAACCCTGCGTCACCTGAGACTGACAGTGAGCTCCCCAGCCGGATAGACTGGTGTCCGTGGTCACTAGCACCCACGGCGGATCCTGCAATGGCACCCCTGCCCTGAGATGTGCGGGATTCAACCACCAAAGCAGACTTTGACGGACGAGCTCCGGACAGACTAGTCTCCGCGAGAGAGGATGAAGCTGAGGAGACCACCTGGAAAGTAACGCCTGCTGCAGAGGCCTCATATGAGCCCTAGCCCACGGGATCAGATCCAATGTTGCCGCCATGGACCCCAAAAGTTGCAAATAGGTCCACGCCAAAGGAGCCGGACTCAGCAAAAACGCTCGCACCTGCTCCAAGAATTTTAACACCCTGCTCTCTGGCAGAAAGACCAATCCTCGTGTTGTGTCGAAGAAAGCTCCGAGATAAGTAAGTTGCTGCACTGGCTGCAAGTGACTCTTCGCATGGTTGATGACCCAACCTAACCGCTCTAGCAGCTGCACCACCCGAGCCGTCGCCTCGACTGAAGATGCCCGAGTATCCGCTCTGATTAACCAGTCGTCGAGATACGGATGTACCCGAATGCCGTCCTTCCGCAGAACCGCCGCCACCACCATCAGCTTCGTGAAGGTGCGAGGGGCAGAGGCTAGGCCGAAGGGCAAAGCTCGGAACTGAAAGTGACCCACTGGAAGGGTGAAGCGCAAAAACTGCTGATGAGCTTCCCTGATGGGTATATACAGATAAGCCTCCGTGAGATCTATGGCCGAGAGAAACTCTCCCGGCCGAACCGCCCGAATAACGGCGCGCAGCGTCTCCATGCAAAAATGTGGAACGCGTAAGATGCGATTTACATGCTTGAGATCTAGAATCGGACGAAAAGAACCTTCTTTTTTGGGAACCACAAAATAAATCGAGTACCGACCGAAGCCGTACTGGTTGCAAGGCACCGGAACTACTGCCTGCAGACTCAACAGGCGCGACAGCGTATCGGAGATTGCCTGCGACTTTGGACCGGGAGCACAGGGAGACTGTAGAAAAGCGTTTGTCAAAGGGGAAGTGAAATCTAGCGCATACCCCTTTTGAATAATCTCTAGCACCCATTTGTCTGAGGTTATTGCGGTCCAGGCCGAGAAAAATTCCTGCAGACGACCCCCGATAGGGATCGGGGCCTGGACCAGCAAACCTTCATTGCGACTTTTTAGCAGCGGATGGCTGAGCATTAAAGTAGGGCCTACCGAATCCTCGAGCTCCGCAAAAGGAACTTCCGCGAGATCCAAAACGGCCTCTGGGATAGGGGGTAAATCGGGCTCCCCGAAACCTACGAGTATCTTTAACCTGACCGCGTTGCCCGGGCAGTCCTCTAGCCGCCTTCGGCTTATCCTCCGGCAAACAACCGCCTTTAGAGTCCCCGAGGTCTTTAACAATCTTCTCCAGAGCCTCCCCAAACAGTAACTTACCCTTATAGGGGAGTCTACTAAGGCGCAACTTAGACGAAACGTCCGCTGACCAATTACGTAACCAAAGAAAGCACCTGGCCACCACCAGCGAGGCCATAGACTTGGCAGCAATCCGCACCAAGTCATAGAAAGCATCTGCCAAGTAAGCTGCCGCCGACTCCAACTTCGCACCTTCTGCCGGAGCCGAAGTCTCTGGATCTGCAGAGACTTCCCCTTGGAGCCAGCGGATGGAAGCCCTGGAGACATACACACCACAAACAGAAGCCTGCAGCGCAAGAGCGCTCAAATCAAACGCCTGCTTCAAGAGGGCTTCCAACTTACGATCCTGCAGATCCTTAAGTGCCGCTGCACCTTCCACCGGAATTGTGGTCTTTTTAGTCACCGCAGAAACTAAGGCATCTACCTTAGGCATCCGCAATAAGTCTCTCTCGTCCTGCGTAACGACCACCCCTCAGGGAGGCCTCCGGACACTCCCACTCGGACTCAATCATCTGCTTTATAACCCGGTGCACCGGAAAACAGCGTTGTTCGGCTTTAAAGCCCTGCAACATCGCATCCTCCAAAGGCTCCTGAGAACCCGAGGGTAAGAGGAGATTCAAGGCCGCCAAGGACTGAGAAATAAGGGCGCCCAGCTCCTCCTTCCGAAACACCCGAAACACATTAGGATCATCGCCCGGCGCTATCTCACCCTCTTCAAGCTCCCCTGGCCAAGGATCGACCCCTGCATCTGACAGGACTTCCCCGTCCTCCCCCAGCTGGGCATCAGCTACCAGGGGCCCCAAGGGGTCTAAACTTGACGGAGCCGCCAGCCCCGCTAGGGAAGGACCCTCACCAGGATCACCTGCAATATCTGCAGCCCGAAGTCCCTCCAAAGTAGGGGAACCGGAGGACCCAGGTTCTGACTGAGAAGACTTCAACAAAAATGCTTTATGCATTGCCAGAATAAACTCTGGCGAAAAAAAGGCAGGTACACCTTCCTGAGCTTCAGGAAGAGCACAGGGAACTTTCACTGCCACCGGAGACTCCTTAGAAGATTTAGATTTGCGCTTTCCAGGCTTCTGAAGGCCCGCAGGAGGAACGGACGGCTCCTTCAAAATGGCCGCCATTCCCGCCTTTTCCGTGACTAACAAGGACCGCTCAGAATCAGAGGAGAGCTTGCCTTCCATCCCTATCCAAACAGAACTCCCGGAAGAAAAAACAACTTCGATCCGGCACTCTCAAAAAACGGCGAAATCACTCTCCCACACAGCCGCGAAAACGAAACCGAGCGGAAGGCAAGCGTCTCCCTGCAGCACAAGCTCACCTGAGTGAAGGAAACAGCGCGGCCCGAAGATCGATGTCCTGCTGCTAGCGGGAGTGCGATCACTCGGCGGCACAGAATGATAGAGGTTAACTGGGGCTCCCAGAACCAAACTATCGAGGAAGATGCAGACGCCCGAGGAAAGGCAGGCTCTACCCCCCTCCGCCCCCTAGATAGGCAGGCAAGGGCCGTCTACACCGCCACAGGAGCTGTTTCTACTTTGTCCGTTATTAAAAATAGATCCTCAAGAAGCCCCTGAGAATATAGCCACTATCAGCCCTGCTAGGACCAAAGCGCTATATAACCTAGGGAAACAAAAACAACAAATTGAATCTTTGACAGGGAGATGGCTAACATCGATCCTCTTCAGCTGCTGAGGACTGAAAGACTGGAGTATTGACCTCAGGGGGAGTGGCTTAGGCTTTCAAGAAAACGTGAAGTATTCAGTCCTCAGCTGCTGAAGGGGATTGACTACCCTAGCGTTTCCCTGGACTGGCCCGGAGAAGTGATAAGGAATTAGCTATATTATATGGCCCTTTATGTATGGTAGAGTGGTTATTCATTACTCCTACAGTGTTAAATGAGCACTTCCAGATACAGGTGACTGATGTGCATACTGTGGATTATTTATTAGTCTATTACAACCCTCCCCCTCCCCTCCTGGGCAAGATGATCTGACATCGAGAATCAGCCGAGGTGATTAGTCAAGCATCCATCGCTTTCTCACATCCGATTGTTTTAGGGGATTTTAATATCTCAATTAATATATTTACATTGTAAACAACTTTGATGCATTTGTTCGTGTAAAGCGAAATATCAAGTATAAAATGAAATGAAATACTGTCAACACCAGCACCCAGTATACATCTCTTGATATAATCACAATTAGCATCCAAACCTTATGGATCTTTTATGAGATCACCACATGCAATACTCATGTACTTAAATCTCAGTGGACTAGATTTACTACAGTGTGTTAACGTGCACAACAAGTAAAGAGGTCCCTTGGAATAAAATAGGCTCTGACGTAAATAATGCATGTTAATGTGTGCTAGTATGAATTAACATGGTAGCACACTTTAGTAAAAGTATCCCAGTATTATTACACTCACTTCTCTTGAGGTATCTTAGAATACTGGCAATACCAACCCAGCATCTATGGGTCTCGTGCACTGTCACCATTTATTAAATCTCATAACCATTACTACCCATCAGGTGGCAGATCCACCACTCTGCGAAAAATCTGAGATCATAAGAGATTCACTGTAGCACTCACCTCTGCCTCCACTTCATCATAGTACAGCTTTTTCATTTCTGGGTCCCAGTCCAAAGCAATGTACGGCTGAGCTGGGGAAAATGCACACAAGAGTACATTGTCAATCACAGAGCAATAGTTCAACCAAACACATGACCATCACATAACAAGAGTCATACTACTGCAAGGAACAGGGAAGAGTCACTGATAATTATACCTTTTTATAAAGGGTTTCTAAGAATAGACTGTTAGGAGCTCTATGAACATATTTCTAAGGCTTCTTGAACTGACTGACTTGATAAGGCCTTATAGTGTTTCTACTGCACAGCATGAAGCATAATGATCACATGTTTAAAAAGGCCTTGTAACGCTGTTTCTATAAACCAGGAGCTCACAGTTGAAGGTGACAGAGTTTCCATCATCTTGGTAGGCACTCCGGTCACTGGTGCCATTAGAGTTCACAGTCTGCAGTGTGAAGAGAGGCTTCCTCCTCTGCCGACGAACACGGCACTTCCGCTTGGGTTGGTTATCTATGGTAGGACTTGGAGGGCTGCTGCACTGGGGACCTCCCTCGGTGCGTTGTACGCATGCAGAGGCTCCACTGCAAGATGCCCTCTTAGTTTCCCCAACTCCTTCTCCATTGGAAGGCTCAGACATCACTTCATGCTCAGATTCTTCTGACTGGTTGTCATCCACCTCAGAGTCTGCTTCCTGATCCTGGCTGGTGGATTTGACTGTGTGGGAGCTCTCAACATCTTCCTCCCCTGAGGTGCAAGTAAAAAGAAAAAAAAAACAACAACTAGTGGTGATCTAAGTAAGAACCTCACATTATCTGCAGCAACCCTCAGTACTACAATCCAACATGAAGGTCCCTTTCATTTCCTCTAGCACCATTCATTACTACAGTCATAAGCAAGAGATACGCACTCCTTGTGAAACAGTCATTTGTCCAAGGTCTCTCATACACAGTAGCAGAACTGTGGCTGGAATTGGCCTGCTGCCACCGCTACCATTACCTTCACTGAAGCCATTGGTTCTCTTATCGCTCAGATCATCATCTTCACTCTCCTCTTCCTCATCAGAGTCTGGTTGGGACACATACCGCCTGGTCCGAGAGAGAATGGAGTCAGTGGTGGGAAGCTGTGGAATAAAGAAAGCTTCTCTCTCTTTGGGTGTTTTATAGTGACAAAAAAAATACCAAAAACAAAAAAACCCATCTGTTGGTATAACTATTTCCATGAATTCTGAGACATGCCAGAGTATTTCAGGGGGAAAATACAGTCCCTACTCTGCTTCTGTGATATGTAGAAACAGCCTGTTTCAACACTCCCTTTAAAATTAAAAAGACATTTTACTGCTAAGCTGCTGTTCCTTAAGCCTATTGCTTATGTATTGCTAGCAGAAGCTCCTTAAATCCTAGCTCTGACTTTGTGACGATAATCCCACTCCAAGATGACACTCACGAGAGTCTATGCAGGAGCATCTGGTAAAGTGAGTCCCAAGAGATTTTTTCCCGAGGCACAGACACGAGCAGTGGGTGACCAAAGAGCGTGACACCATAGTAGCTGTCGCTATAATCCCGACTTTGCGTCCTCTCTCGCAGGTAGATGGGCAGCACTATATCCTCACTACCCCCTCCATCTTCATCCTCCAAGGCTCCAACAGAGATCTCGTAACTGAAGAAAAGCGAAAAACAGAGAATGTGAGACAGAGATGGGACAGATGAAAAGAGCAAAAGAGAACATGCAGGGAGATGTTGCACAGATTCATATTGCTAACAATGCAGTACTGCAGAGTTTCCTGGGAAAACTCACTCAGATATTTGCATACAGCTACACATATAAAGTGGCAAGTGTAAGAAAGGCAGCAGAAAGCAAAGTTGCTTGCCTGTAACAGGTGGACAGTGGGATAAATCATCCACACATGGATGTCATCATCCTTATGGCTCACAAGACTATAAAGCCAATATCAAAGCCTCAAAATGATACTTCATAAAATTAAATAAGAGGCTTCATCAGATTAAACACATAGCAACATTTAAACATAGCATGCGAATGAGAGCCTCAGCAAAAACTCACTGATAAAACAAAATCAGGAGTAAAAATAACATCAATGGCTCTCACTTGCTATCACACCAATCAAGATTCACAAGACAAATGCTTAAACATTCTTCCCTTTAAACTTTAAACTTCAAATTTTTCACCAAGTCCGTGAATCAAGATGGAATTGAGTACCCCGACGCCTTCTCAAGACATCTTACATTAGCGTTTCGCTACAGCTGTGTCAAGGGGATTCAACTCTAAAAGATAAAAAGCAATTGCTTAATGAAATGCCGCAACATACTAAAAAGAAGAAAAAAACTCCCCATCCACACTGAACAACGTACTAAAGACTTACCAAATAAATGCTGAAGACACCAGCCAAAGACAGCAAACACACTAACCAACCTCCATCCAGAGCCAGTCTCAGAACTGCTAAAACATCCGGTCACATGGTATATATCCAAACCAGCATCACACCAACCCAAAACAGCTGGAACATTATGTCAATAAAAACATTACCACACAATAAAGCAGTTAAAAAGCAAAGAAACTATTTTCTAAACAAAACCACATTGCCACCACTAAAGAGCAGATTAAATGCACGCTCCCCATTCAATACAAGAATTCAAACCAGAAGGTAAAACTGTTTTTAAACGGAAAATCCACCATTGTTCTCTATATAAGAGAAACTGATCACGTGACATACCCTTGGAACCACTCCGAACCTGTTGTATCACAAAGCATTGTAAATCACTAAAGACATGATGAAATGTTAAACAGTGCTCGACTATCGGAGCGTCCTTCCCGCTGACAATGAAGCTTGCTCTTATGTTCAATTAGCCGAGTACGGAATCTACGTACGGTTTTACCAATATAGAGGAATCTACACGGGCAAAAGATACCATAAACCACAAAATCTGAATTACAGGTTGTATTATCTTTCAGACCAACCACTTGACCATTGTAAAACAAACTATCTGTTTCCCACATTACATCACAACAGGAGCAAGCCCCACATTTTCTATGTCCAAAACCCTCAGATATAACAGGAGTCAAAGGTCTTAAAAAAGAAGGGCTCAAAATGTCTTTCAAATTAGGATTACGTTGCCACACACAACGTAGTTGTCTAGTTGCTAAACCAGGAACTATGTCCAAAACGTGCTTATATTTCTGTAAAATCAATTGAATTTGTTTACTGTGAGGAGAATAGCGAGAAATCAAATTCACTTGATCATCATCAGTCTGTGCCCTCAACCTAGGGGATAACAACCAGGATCGATCATTATATAGTGCCCTTTTATAGGCACGATTCATTACCTTTAAAGGATAGCCACGATGTAAAAAATCCTGCTTCAAACTCAATGTTTTCACTTTATAGTCCTCAACTGAAGAGCAATTACGTCTAAATCTTATAAACTGAGAGAACGGCAATCCTCTCAGTAAACTTTTAGGGTGCATACTAGAAAAATGTAAATAAGTATTTTTATCCGTGGTCTTACGATAAACAGTAGTACCCCATGACTCAGGTTGCCGAAATACTTTAACATCCAAAAATACTATTTCTTGAAAACTGTGATTAATAGTGAATTGTATATGGGAATCCAGTGTGTTTAGCCAAACATGAAATTCCAACAGAAGATCGAGAGAGCCATCCCACAACATAAAGACATCGTCTATATAACGACGCCATATTAACATATGAGAATGATATTTAGACGATGGTAGCCAACGTTGTTCATACAATCCCATAAATTAGCAACGGAAATTAGTATGCACCCTAAACGTTTACTGAGAGGATTGCCGTTCTCTCAGTTTATAAGATTTAGACGTAATTGCTCTTCAGTTGAGGACTATAAAGTGAAAATATTGAGTTTGAAGCAGGATTTTTTACATCGTGGCTATCCTTTAAAGGTAGTGAATCGTGCCTATAAAAGGGCACTATATAATAATCGATCCTGGTTGTTATCCCCTAGGTTGAGGGCACAGACTGACGATGATCAAGTGAATTTGATTTCTCGCTATTCTCCTCACAGTAAACAAATTCAATTGATTTTACAGAAATATAAGCACGTTTTGGACATAGTTCCTGGTTTAGCAACTAGACAACTATGTTGTGTGTGGCAACGTAATCCTAATTTGAAAGACATTTTGAGCCCTTCTTTTTTAAGACTTTTGACTCCTGTTATATCTGAGGGTTTTGGACATAGAAAATGTGGAGCTTGCTCCTGTTGTGATGTAATGTGGGAAACAGATAGTTTTGTTTACAATGGTCAAGTGGCTGGTCTGAAAGATAATACAACCTGTAATTCAGATTTTGTGGTTTATGGTATCTTTTGCCCGTGTAGATTCCTCTATATTGGTAAAACCGTACGTAGATTCCGTACTCGGCTAATTGAACATAAGAGCAAGCTTCATTGTCAGCGGAAGGACGCTCCGATAGTCGAGCACTGTTTAACATTTCATCATGTCTTTAGTGATTTACAATGCTTTGTGATACAACAGGTTCGGAGTGGTTCCAAGGGTATGTCACGTGATCAGTTTCTCTTATATAGAGAACAATGGTGGATTTTCCGTTTAAAAACAGTTTTACCTTCTGGTTTGAATTCTTGTATTGAATGGGGAGTGTGCATTTAATCTGCTCTTTAGTGGTGGCAATGTGGTTTTATTTAGAAAGTAGTTTCTTCGCTTTTTAACTGCTTTATTGTGTGGTAATGTTTTTATTGACATAATAATGTTCCAGCTGTTTTGGGTTGGTGTGATGCTGGTTTGGATATATACCATGTGACCGGATGTTTTAGCAGTTCTGAGACTGGCTCTGGATGGAGGTTGGTTAGTGTGTTTGCTGTCTTTGGCTGGTGTCTTCAGCATTCATTAATGTAAGTCTTTAGTACGTTGTTCAGTGTGGATGGGGAGTTTATTTCTTCTTTTTAGTATGTTGCAGCATTTCATTAAGCAATTGCTTTTTATCTTTTAGAGTTGAATCCCCTTGACACAGCTGTAGCGAAACGCTAATGTAGGATGTCTTGAGAAGGCGTCGGGGTACTCAATTCCATCTTGATTCATGGACTTGGTGAAAAATTTGAAGTTTAAAGTTTAAAGGGAAGAATGTTTAAGCATTTGTCTTGTGAATCTTGATTGGTGTGATAGCGAGTGAGAGCCATTGATGTTATTTTTACTCCTGATTTTGTTTTATCAGTGAGTTTTTGCTGAGGCTCTCATTCGCATGCTATGTTTAAATGTTGCTGTGTGTTTAATCTGATGAAGCCTCTTATTTAATTTTATGAAGTATCATCCTTATGGCACCAGTTCAGACCCTACATCTCAGAGCTCAGAAGAGCTGTAGAATTTTCTGAGAATGTTCCAATGCTCCTTCCCACCCAATCATTACTCCTCCCACTCAATTCCTTCCATAGCTTAATGAACTTCAATCACATGGGAGGGACTGAGTGGATGATTTATCCCACTGTCCAAGGAGAACACCTGTTACAGGTAAGCAACTTCACTGTCTCCTTGGACTAAGAAGATATAATCATCCACACATGGGCGATTCCCAAGCTGAGGGTGCAAGGGTCTGCAGCGCAACAGCTATTGTTATGAAACTCTTGCCAACCCGAGTATTGCTGTGGTAGGTTGAAGGACTGCTGAGAGGGGATACTACATGCTGGGAAATTCTCAAAATCTTGGGGAAAAGGGAAGTCTGAGTTAAGCTGGTAAAATCTATTTAAAATTCTCAGTTTATTAAATTAGAGTATAGTTTTAACAGAAAAACTCCGTGGTTTTCCCCACCCACCCGAGGGACAATCTTTGAATAACTGGCTCTTAAGTCAGTTGAGAAGAAATGAGGGAAATTTTGCACTTTCAGGTTTAAGTGGTTATATTCATTAACAAGTTCTTAGGAATAGATTAATTCTAGGTCACTGCAGTTCATTTTGAGATGAACATGAAACAGTCCACAAACTTATTAAGCATATATATATTTGCTGAAATATCCCGTTTCCCCTAACAACTTAACTAAATAATAATAAATAGCTAAACAAACAACTAAGATGGAGCAATCCATTAATGATATGGGGGCTATCCAATCTTTTACACCTAGAGTCATACTATGATTATCTCCCATCTAGTGAGAGATCTTGTGTGTGCACCAAGTTCAAAGAGTTTCTTGCTCTTGGGGATTGAGTCCAATTTATAGAGACTAGAGAAGCAGACTTGGAGGAGTTGAGGCAGAGACATAAAGAGAAGACCTTCATGGACAAAATAGAGAAGACCTACCTCCAATCTGGCAGCGTCTTTGCAGCCATTGAGGAGAAAGGCCACATGAAAGGAGTGCATCACCTTGTTGTGGCTGACCCAGTTTTGCATATCTTATGTTCTTAAGAATGACCTCCAGGTGATGCAATATCTTCTAGCACTGAGGGTGTGTCTCCAGGACCATGTGCCCATAAGGAAAGGGTTAGGACGGCTGTTATAGTTGGTGATTCTATCATTAGACATGTAGATAGCTGGGTGGCTAGTGGACATGAGGATCACCTGGTAACTTGCCTGCCTGGTGCAGAAGTGGTGGACCTCCCGTGTCACCTAGATAAAGTTTCTAGACAGTGCAAAGCAGGAAGCCTGCCATCTTGGTACATGTTGATACCAATGACACAGGAAACTGTGGGAAGGAATTTTAGGTAGAAAATTGAAATCCACAATTTCCAGAGTAGCATTCTCTGAAATGCTTCCTGCTCCATGTGCAGGACCAAAGAAATAGGCCGAGCTCCTGAGTCTCAATGCGTGGATGAGACAATGGTGCAGGGAAGAGGGTTTTAGATTTGTTAGGCACTGGGCAACATTCTGGGGAAAGGGCTGCTGGCATTCTCCTTTTTAAACCAGATAATGAGGGAAAGCAGATGGCTGCCCAAGAGTGCACGGTTCGGAATCATACATCTTTGAAGGACAGAAGCAAAACAAGGAAGTTAGAGAATCACGATAGAGAGGTTCCAATAAAGGTAAAAGTAACCCAGGTGCCTTTAAGTAAAAAGCAGACAGATGAAAGGTTACAAATTACCTCGTCATCTATTAACATGAACAAACTTTGAAATGCCTGTATGCAAATGCTAGAAGTCTAAAAAAGAAGATGGAATAATTAGAAATATAGCACTGAATGAAAAGTTAGATGACTGGCTTCTCAGAGACTTGGTGGAAGGGCTCCACAGAAAAAATGAGACTGAGGCAAGATGGCACCCTTGGGAAGGAAGTGGACCACGCATGCATGGTGCATCTCCCAGGCTTTCTTGCTTCCGTGCGGGCTCCGTTGGCATTGACGTCACCCATATGTGAGGACTGACTTCCTGCTTGTTCCCGGAGAATATGTGAATCATTTTCGAGGGGGCATCATCCATGTGGTCAGTGCTCAATCTGAGAGATACGTCTTTCAGTAGAGGATTTTAAATATGCAGGGAGGCACTATAGGTTACGCTGGGGCACTAATTTTGACTCCATGTATGTTGTATATGGTATTTTCTGTCCTTGTTCAATTCTATATGTTCTACTAACATTCAAAATAACTCCATGTAACTCTTACATTAAATATACCCACAATAAAAAGAGCTACCATATAACACTAAATTAAAACCTGGGAATAGGCTACAAATAAACGTAGCCAAAGATATACCAATTGTTACTAACTTGAGCAACAATCTAGATACAAAACCCAATGGAGATCTCTGGAGTTAGAAGGGAGCCTCAGTAGCAGGGGCCACGTTGCTTATAAGTAGTTCTGTATACTACTTGCCTTCAGCAAACGCTTGCTACACCCTGATTTTTCATTCATAGGCAACCAAATTTGTTTTACAATTTTCCAAATGCATTTAACCCGTTTTGGATCAGCGTATGTTTTAAATACATAAGATTTCCATACTTACTACTCAACTGTTTACTAATTAATGGTTATAAATTCAACGGAACTATGTTTAGCTGTTATCACACACACACAGTAACACAGTAAATGACGACAGATAAATACCAGCATGGTCCATCCAGTCTGCCCAGCAATACGGCAAGAGTAGGTGCACCTGTCGCTCTGTGCAGGCCACCCCTCCCCATGTCTTTGTTTAGGGGTGGACCCACCACTCCATGTAGGACACCCCTATTTGTTGAGAAGTTAGATGGTTCAGTTTATTTTGTTTTTATCCTGTAGCTGTAAAGGGATCCACTGTGCTTGTCCCATGCTGTTTTGAATTCTGTCACCGTGTTTGCCCCCACCACTTCCATCGGGAGAGCATTCCAAAAAGCGTTATATACAGATTTTTTATCTGAGATCTAGTTAGTTTAATAGGTATTCGAAGTTTGATGATTTTGATGGTACTGGCGGCTCGACATAAAAAGATCACAAAAAATAGTAAGTAGCTTATAATGCTGTAATAGCTACTATTTTGCAAATAAATGTATTTGTAGACTTTAGAAAATAGGTTTAGATAACTTAAGTTACTTAGTGTCAGATTTATTGGTGCGTATATCGGCCTTGTATGTTTTCAGACGCTGGGCTAATATGTTGTCGAAACTAATTGCTGTCAAGCATTCTGTTCTAGGTGTTTCAATGGTGCAGTAATGACGCACTGCATCAGAGGTGTTTTCACGTGTATCATATTCCGCCGTCAGAATGGACTGTTGACAAGCTATATTATATCATAATAAAGTGTTTTAAATGAAAACTGCAGTTTCAATAGTATCATACAGTATGCTTATGTCAATGAATATTGGAACTGAATCCTATCTTTTCTGAAGACGGACAATATACTTACTATATTGGACCAGTGTATGAAAAACATACACTATGTGAAACTTCTATTTTCTGCAAAGTTTTAATATTTTTTATTATTGCCGGTATTTTCATAGTTGTTTGAGTGTAACAAATCTAATAAATCATCCAGAACAGAAAAAAATATGCGAGCTGTCCAAAACGGGTTAAAAGAACTGAAAGCATTTAGCTTCAGTAACCCATAGATTCAGATCTCCAAAGGATATGACACAGAGTGACAACACAGTTGACTCATTTCAGCCGTTTTTTCAGGGCTGCATCAGGACTTGTCACACAGCTCAAATTCAAACTCCTTAGGAATAGAAGAAAGACCTCACTAAAAGTTATTTAAAGTTTGAATTTGAGCTGTGCATCAATGGTGTTACCAAAAGAGTATTTATTTATTTATTTAACATCTTTTATATACCGCTCTATTTATAATCAGCGCGGTTTACATAGAACAAGAAAACATCAGATAAGGTACATGTTATCTGTTTTTTACATAGAACAAGGAACAAAAACTTGGATAACCGGGGAAATTATTTACAATGAATATAACACATTGGTTATTTACATATGAACAGAATAAAGCCTAAAAGAATTTTCATAGTATGAGAGAGAGGTGTGAAAAGTTATTGGGTTAGCAGAGGTGGCGTGTTAAGAACGGGAATGGTGCTATTTGAGTGATCTTGTGTTATTGTGTTTTTCTGGGAAATATTTGATGAAAAGGTGATGCTTCAAGGCCTTTCTAAACTGGAAGAGGTCAGTGATGGTTCTAATTTGTGGTGGGAGGGTGTTCCATAGCTTTGGAGCACATAAACTGAAGGATCGGTTTACAGTTGCGGATTTGTATCTTATGGACTCTTTTGGAACTCTTAGCATGTTTAGTTCAGTGGTTCTTCTACTCCTGTTGGAAGGAATTGGTAGGATTAACTCCGAAAGTGAAGGAGGAGCAAGCCCTTTTTGAGCTTTAAAGGCTAGAAGCAAGGTCTTGAAGGTAATTCTCGCTTGGATAGGGAGCCAGTGTAATTGTTTCAGGAGAGGTGGTTACATGTTCTCTTTTTGGAACCCCGAAGAGTATTCTTGCTGCGCTGTTTAATGCTAGTTGAAGTGGGTTAAGGGTAGATTGGGGGAGCTCCTGTAATATACAGTTTGCGAAGTCAAAGTGCGGTATAACCAGAGCCTGGTAGACCGTACGGAAATCATCTGGATCAATCAGTTGGCGGAGGTGTCTGAGGGAGAGAATCTTAAAATAAATTGTCCTTACGGTGTTGGCTATGTGGGTCTTCATATCTAGATTCTGATCCAAGGTCACTCCAAGGTATCGGATGTGGGATTTTACTTGCAGCTTGGCATCTTGAACTTTCAGCATATGACCATAAGGGAAGTGGTAAAGGCCTAGAAAGAACTTGGCCTTGGAGAAGTGGAGGTGCCTGATGACGATACTGGACAGCATAAAGATCAGAGAAAGAAATGGCAAAATAAGGCTAGGAAATTAAAACGACTGCAGTCAAGAGTGGAGATGATGATGGAGGAGACATGAAAGACGGCGAGAGAAATAGACTTTACAATGGACTCTTTACTGGACTCTAGTGGGCCCAGGTTTTGGGCATGGGGGAGGTATGTGTGTGGGGGGTTGAGGGTTTGTAAATAGACAATGTGGGGTTGTGAGAAGCAGGTATGAGTGTTTTGAACCCCTTGGAGAGTATATGAGGTGACAGCGTGCAAGGGGGGATGCTTGGGTGTATGAAAGAGTGAATGGGAGGGGGGGTTGTCTGGAGTGATATGGTGAGGGTGGGATGTGTATTGGGTGAAGGTTGGAGGTGGGATCTGGCTGAGTGCATTTCTCCTCTGATGGGGTGGGCTGCTGTTGATGGCAGGGAGCTGGAGGGAGGAAGAAGGGAAGGAAGGGGGGATGTGGGTAGGCAAAAGAGAATGCTGATGAGTGGAGGAACAGTATTGACAAATGGTTATGTACTGTTATGTCAGTAAATGTGAAGGGGTTGATCACTTGTCAAACATTTTTCTTGTTTAAAGAGTGTAAAGAGCAATGGGCACAAATTGTGTTTTTGCAAGAAACGCATTTGAAGGGCTCATAAGCTCATATGCTGAAAAAGTGTATCCACACATCATCCTGGCAGTCAAACATAAGAAGGGGGGGGGGGGGGAATTACGATAGGGGGAGTGGGTTCAGTAGAGGTAAAAAGCACGGTCCAGGATATTTGGGGAGTTTTTTTGATAGTGGAGCCGGTAGTGGATGGGATGGTGTTGGTATTGGTGTGTGTGCATGTTCCCAATGCCCAGCAAGGTGGGTTATATGATTCCTTAGTGGTCTGGCTGAAGGGGTATGTGGTAAGGCATTTGTGGCGGGGGTGGGGGGGATTTTAATATGATTATAAATCCAAGATTGGATCATTCAAAGGGGAATGGAGCTAGCATGGGATACCATAGGAAGAGGCTACTTAAGCTGATGGATGAATGTAATCTTTGGGATATATTTATTTTTATTTTATTTAACAGGTTTATATACCGCTTTATCATTTCAAACAAAGTGGTTTACACTGAAACTTAAACTTGGTAATGTACACTAAACAGGGACATTAATAACTTGGATTTTTCTGAGGCAATGAAGGGTTAAGTGACTTACCCAAGGCCACAAGGAGTGCTAGTGGGAATCGAACCCTGGTCTCTGGGTTCCCAATCTACACAATGGATATAGTAGAAAAGATTTCTTTAATAGACTGTTAACCCGTACTGATCAGCACCAAGGAACAGAGAGGTAGCTCCTTCCACTTATCACCTCTGCCACCAATCAGCACTGACTGCATTGTTTGAAGGAGGGGCACCGTTGCAGTTATCCCCCTACTGATCATCATCAGCAGCAAAGAGCACAGTGATAGCTCCTTCCACTAATCACCTCTGCCACCAATCAGCTCTAACTGCACTGTTTGAAGGAGAAGCACCGTTACAGCTGTCCTTGTACTGATCAGCAGAAACAGCAAGAAATAGAGGGGTAGCTCCTCCCACTCATCACCTCTTCCACTAATCAGCTCTGACTGCATGAGAGACACCCTCTGGTCCAGAGGGCCCTTTGGCATGGGCCATGGCGTGTACCTGCCGGCAAGATCACAGTTAGTCTCTACACCTCTTTTGGTCATCTTTGTACCTTCCTACTAAAATATTCAGGAACACCAGCACACTGCCAATTTGCATGATTTTGGCTTTGAAGCAGCTCAATGCTGGTCTCTGCCTGTGCTGACAGCATTCCACCTAATCACATGACCCCCCATTCGTTCAACTGACAGCATCGTTATAAGACGCATAGCTGCTTCCCGCACTATTTTACTATCTGAACTTTTGAGGCCCTTGATGATCTGTACCTCCCTCACTGTACCTTGTGTTTTACTGTGAAGGGCTCAACGCTGCTCTCTGTTTGCGCTAACAGCATTCCACCCGATCACATGACTCCTGTGAGTTCAACTAGCAGCATTGTTATAAGATGCACAGCTGCTTCCTGCGCTGTGGGAACGCATGCTGAAGGAGCAGGCTCCCAAGGAGCAGGCTCTTTGGGCTTGCTCCTTGGGTCTGCTCCGTGCGCAGTATGTGTATATCCATGTACAATAGGTGGCTCAGTTTTTCTCCGACAAAGTCTCCTCTCTTCGTCAACATCTTCCCTCCATCAATCTCCCTCTTCCAACTCCAATCATAGAGGATCTTTCTTCCACAGAGCCTTCTGAGGGCCC
The DNA here is from genome assembly GCA_033557465.1 of Ichthyophis bannanicus. Lineage (NCBI taxonomy): Eukaryota > Metazoa > Chordata > Amphibia > Gymnophiona > Ichthyophiidae > Ichthyophis > Ichthyophis bannanicus. The sequence continues at coordinate 737,845,997 of CM066032.1, read as the reverse complement.
GTCTCATTCTGTTCATCCTCATATCTGGTCCCGACTTAATCCTATCACCATGCCAGTCTTAAAAAAAGAAATTCCCTCCTCCTCCCAAACAACTTGTGCCCTGGATCCTATTCCCTCCACATGGATCTCTGAAACCTCTCTGGCACTTCTTCCATATATCTTGACTATCTTCAATAACAGTCTCTCATCAGGTATTTTTCCTCTACCTTGGAGAAATGCAGTGGTCTGGTCTATACTGAAAAATTCCACTTCAGATCCAGCAAATCCAGCTAATTTTAGTCTGGTCTCCAATCTCCCATTCTTACTTAAAACTCTTAGAAAAACTTCTTTTTGCATAACTCTCAAAACATCTCGAGCATACAAATTTTCTACACCCTCGCCAATCTGGTTTAAGGCCGGGCCACAGCACGGAAACGATAGTGTAATTACTCACCTTAACAGGTTTTCTCCGGGGACAGCAGGAATCAAGTCCTCACATATGGGTGACGTTGACGCCGATGAAGCCCATGCGGAAACATCTACCCAGCTTTCAAAGAAGGCATCTGAGAGATCCTCCACGCATGAGTGGTCCACTTCTCGTCCAAGGGGGCCATCTTGCCTCAGTCAAATGACAGCTATGATGGCCAAGGAAAAAATAAAATCCAGTAAAGAAGCAACTCCAAGGGGAGGAGGGAGGGTTGTAAGGACTGATTCCTTCTTGTCCCTGGAGAATACCTGTAACAAGTGAGTAACTATGCTTTCTCAGTGAACAAGCAGGAAGTCAGTCCTTACATATGGGACTCCCCAGCTACAGGCTACCAAGGACCTGCACAAAATGCCACGGCAACCTGAGAAGTGAGCCATGAGCTGCAGCAGTTAAGTCCAAATGGAGAGACTCTCCCAAGGCCCAGCTGTCTGATGGAGAACCAGCACTCCAGTAGCCTGAACACAGAAGGGTCGGAGGGCAGAAGTTGCCTACACCCCAAAGAGATTATGGAGTATGGCCTGGCCAAAGGTGCTGTCCTGTTGGGACTCCCTTTCCAGGCAGCAGTGAGCTCCGAAGGTATGGACTGAAAACCAGGTGGTGGCCCGGTAGATTTCTGTCACAGGGATGGAAAGCAGATTTGCCACAGAAGTAGCTGTGGCCCTGATGCAGTGTGCCATGACCCTCTGGTCCAGAGAGATCCCTGCTTGCTCGTAGGCAAGGGTAATGGAATCCGCTATCCAAGTAGGCAGAGTTTGCTTAGTCACTGGGAGCCCCAGACAGCTGGGGTCATAGGATACGAAAAGTTGTGGTGCTTTGTGGTGGCCCTCAGTAAGCTGCAGTTAAAAGGACAGGGCTCTCTTACAATCCAGATTGTGGAAAACGGTATCTGCCCTACTGTCACGAGGCCTTGGAAAGAAGATGGGGAGTACCACCTCCTGGTTGAGGTGAAATGGGGACACCACCTTCAGCAGAAACTTGGGGTGTGTGTGCAGCACCACCCTGTTCTTGTAGAACCTGGTGTAGAGCGGTTCCGCCATCAGAGCTTGGAGTTCACTGACTCTGCGTGCTGATGTGAGTGCTAACAGGAAGGCAACCTTCCAGGACAGGTACCGGAGGTAGCCAGGGCTCAAACAAAGGTTTAGTGAGCTGTGAGAGCACTACATTGAGATCCCCCAGTGAAGGAGGAAAGCATCCCTGGCCTGAGTCCTGAGTCGGAATTCTGGAACAGAACAGGGGAAGTTTGGCATTCAACGGACTTGCAAAGAGGTCTATGTCCGGGGTTCCGCAAATTTGAAAAATCGTGGCCACCAGGTCTGCATGTAGAGACCATTCGTGTGGAAGCAGAACTCGACTGAGTCTGTCTGCCCAAGAGTTTTGGATACCTGGAAGATATACTGCCAGGAGATGAATCTGATGCTCTCTGGCGAGGGACCATAGTCGCAAAGCTTCGTTGCAAAGCGACAGAGAGCCTGTTCCTCCCTGCTTGCTCACAAAGAACATGGCTACTTGATTGTCCGTGTGAATGAGGACTGTCTTGTAGTTGAGCAGAGTGTGGAACACTCGAAGAGCAAGGAAGATTGCTCTGAGCTCCAGAAGACTGATGTGTAGATGAGTCTCCTGTGGAGTCCAAGTGCCTTGGGTGGAGAGGTTTTGCAGATGAGCTCCCCAACCCACTGGTGAAGCATCTGTTGTGAGAGTTGCTTGGGGTGAAGGTTGTTGAAATGGGGACCCCAGCAACAGGTTTTGAGTGGACTGCCACCATTGGAGGGACAAAATAAGGCGATTTGTGTTTGCTATTTTGTCTGACAGGCATCCTGATGCCTGGATCCACTGAGTGGATAGAGTCCACTGGGCTGCTCTCATAAGGAGGTGAGCATAAGGGACCACATGTATGGTAGAAGCCATGTGGACTAGTAGTTGTAACATTTCTCAAGCAGTGAGATGAGGCTTCAGCACTGCTTGAGAAGCTAACTGCACCATGCGAAGGCAACGGGCCTGGGGGAGATAGCCCTTGCTTTTCTGGTATCCAGCAAAGCTCCTATGAACTCTAGAGACTGAGTGTGAGTTAGGTTGGATTTTAGGATGTTTATGACCAGACCCAAATACTGAAGGATACGCATTGTGCAAGATAGAGAAGTCCTGGCCTCTGACTCTGATGGGGCTCGAATGAGCCAGTAGTCTAAGTAGGGGAAGATGAATATTCCCAGAATGCGAAGAAATGCTGCGACCACAGCTATGCATTTCGTGAACACCCTTGGTGCTGAGGCCAGGCTAAATGGAAGCACCCTGTATTGCTAGTGCTTTCCTTGAAAAAGAAACTGAAGGAACTTTCTGTGAGTTGGATGGATGAGAACATGAGTGTTTGCATCCTTGAGATCTAGAGAACAAAGCCAATCCTGGCTCTGAAGGTATGGCAGCAGGGTTCCAGAGAAATCATCTTGAATTTCTCCTTGAACAGGAATTTGTTGAATTCTCTGAGATCCAAAATGGGTCTGTGTCCTCCTGTTTTCTTTGGGATAAGGAAATAGGGAGTAAAACCCTGTACCCTGTTGAATAATGGGTACTTCTTCTATTGCCCCTTGGGCAAGAAGCTTGGTGACCTCTTGATCTAACAGGGCAATGAGAGAGGACTGAGAATTGAACTGTCTTACCATTGTAGGAGGGGGCAAGTGGAGGAAGTGAAGCTTGTACCCCTCTCTTACAATGGAAAGAGTCCAATGTTCTGCTGTTATTTGTCCCCATCTGGGGGCAAAGTGGCACAACTTTCCTGGAATGGTGGAAGGTTCTGGTCCACTGAGGGCCAGGAAGGCTAAGTTCTCTAGATGGAAGTCAAAGGCCTTGTGGAGGCTGAGACTGCTGAGACAGTTGAGGCTTAGCAGTCTTTGCTTTCCTTTATTTGGGTGGTTGCTGACTCTTCTGGACAGGCTGACCTGCAGAACGTCCCTGCTGATAAGAGGATAAAACCTTTTCTTTTGGGAAAAGAATGGTTTTTTGAAAGATTTCTTTCTTGCAGGATCAGCTGTGGCTTTGGATAACCTATCCAAAGTGGAGTTATCAGCATCCAACTCATTGGCCTTTTCTTGCCAATTTTTGCCGAATAGATTCTCACAGGTACAAGGAATATTGCCCAGTTTGTCCTGCACCCAGAGCTCCAAATCGGATACCTGGAGCCAGGCAATTCTACGTGCACCTATGGCAATGGCAGAGGTTCTGCTTATGCACTCAAAACAGTCAAAAGCTGCACAATTAACAAATTTAGAAACATCCTGGGCATGTTTAACCAGTGTGAGAAAATCCTGCCTCTTATCTTCAGGAAGAAGAGGGTTCAAAACCTCTAAATCCCCTGTGACTTCCTTAAGGAACATTCCCATATATAAAATATAGGAACTGATCCTGGCAGAAAGCATGGAAACCTGGAAGATATGACGTCCAAAGGCATCCAAAGTTCTACACTCACGTCCTGGAGGATTAGAGGCATGCCTCTTTGCACTCCTAACCCTTCTCATAGCTGACTCCACTACAATAGAGTGGTGAGGCAACTGAGTCTTCTGGAAACCAGGACAGGGGGGAACCTGATACATGGTATCCAGTCGACGGGAGTGAGGTGAGGTGGTCAGGGGGGTTTTCCCACATTTTTATGGATAGGCAAGGTAGCTGCCTCTTTAGGAGCTTTGGGATATTGCAGAATCTCCAACTCCCTTGCCCTGGGCTCTGTTTCAGCAGACACAGTAATGGACAGACCTCGAACCACCTCCCTGATAAAATCCTGGAGGAGACATCCTCCATTTTGGAGAGGAAGGCTCCTCGGGGAGAAGTATCCCGGTACCGAGAGAACTGTCAGAATCCTCAGAGTCCTCCGAGGATTCGAAGTACCTTCTGTCCGGATGCTCCTGTACAGCACGATACCCGTACCGACCGAAGTCGGTACCGGGGGGAATCGGTACCGGAGGGCATGGCTTGACTGGGTGTCGGCAATGCGGACACCGATGTCGATGCTATCGGTACCGATACTGATGCCGGCGCCGATACCAGTTGAAGTGTCTGACGCGGTTCAAAGGGCGTCAATGCCGCAAGGACAGCCGCCAGACTGCGTTCAATAGCCAGGAACCTCTAAGTCTATCGACGCTGCCAATGCCTGGGTATCAGTACCGGAGAAAACCGCCGGTATCCCAGAGCATGGCACAAGTAGTTCTGCCAAGGTTGAGGCCTCGAGAACATCCTGGAGCCCCGATAATGCTTTGGAAGCCGAAGCCTCCCGCCGGGGCAATTTTGCCGGTGCAGAACCCTCAAGGGCAACGCCAGAGGTATCTCGATGCTTAGAAGGAGATCTACCCTTTGAGGACCGGCTGGACTTATGTTTAGTTACCTGAGATCCATGGGAGGAAGATGAAGCCCTGGAAGACGTCAATGCCACAGAGGCTGCATCGGAGGGAAAGAGGGTGCTAAGCTTAGCAGCACGGTTTTGTCGACCCCTCTTGGATATCATGGCACAAGCCATACACTCTGAGATGGAGTGGTCAGTTAAGACACCATTCATGGGTGTCGGTGACGGATATGGTACTGCCACACTTGGTGCACTTCTTAAAACCCGAAGCGGGTTTTTCCATAATGGAGGAAATTTTGGGCCTAAGGCCCAAGGCCCAAAATGGCACGTGAACCTGAGGGAGAAAAAATTGGAAAAAAGAATATATATATATTCATATTCTTTTTTCCAATTTTTCCAATATATATATATATTTTTTTTTTTTTAAAGAAAGAAAGAACCATCGGCGGTACCGGTGTAGCGTCGAGGAAGGCAGACGCGACCACAAAAAAGAAAAAGGAGGAAATATTTTCTGCGGTGACAGGAACGACGACCTGCTGGCTCCGTGGAAAACGAAGAACTGGAGAGAGGCAGTTGGGAAAGGGGGGAAGGCAGCACGCAGGCGCTGTGGGATGCTCCCAAAAGCTTTCTAATTGGACGTTGGGGAGCGTTCCCGCGCAGGGTCCATCAGTACCGACGATACCCATATGTGAAGACTACATTCCTGCTTGTTCCTGGAGATATGAATAGTGTTTTGGCTACCAGCAGCGTCAGTGCGAAGGCATACATGAGACCTTCTATCCACGGGATGAAGAACGCATCCGCTGCCACCAGGATGGGTGCGGCTGGTGAGAGCAGAATCGGAGCAACTGCATGTTGTCTGGTATGGCAAACAGGTCCATCGAGGGGATGCCCCAGTGATGAAACAGCTGTGAGGCTACCCCACTGGATCCAGGCACCACTTGTGCAACTGAAAGACCCTGCTCAGTTTGTCCGCCAGGGCATTGGTCCTAGCCCGAGAGGTACATCGCCCTTAGGAGCATCCCTCTGCATGCAACATAGGAGCAGAGGGCTACCGCCTCCTGGCAGAGGGGGTAGAACCCTGTTCCCCCCTGTTTGTTCATGTAGAACATTGTGACCTGATTGTCAGTCTTGATCAGCACTGAGTGGTGTTGAAACTGGTGGCAGAAGGCTCGGAGGGCTAGGTATATTGCACAGAGCTCTAGCAGGTTGATTTGCATCTAGGATTCCCTTTGGGACCAGAAGTCTTGTGTCTGGAGGATCCCGCAAGGCACTCCCCCCCAGCACATTAGAGAGGCGTCTGTGGTGAGGACCTTCTGGGGGTTGGATGCCTGGAAGGACATCCTGGCCTGAAGGCGATGTGGAATCTGTCACCATCCGAGGAAGCCCGCCAGCTGACGGGTCACTTCCACTCTGTCCTTGAGCCTGCCTGTGGCTTGTGTCCACTGAAAGCGGAGGCACCACTGGGCTACCCTTATGTGCAGGCAGTCATACGGGGTCACGTGGACCTTGGAGGCCATGTGTCCCAACAGGTGGAGTAGGAACCGGGCAGATAGCGTCCAGCGTCAGTATGCCTCTGCGGCCAACTCCCTGAGGTGTCCTGACCTCTCCTGAGGAAGGAAGGCTTTTGTATGGAGGGTATCTAGTTGCGCCTCTATGAACTCTAGGCCCTGGGCCAGAGTGATGTGGTTCTTGGGGTAGTTTATGACAAATCCGAGGTGCTGCAGGGCATTATTGGTGCGTCTGGTGGCGCATTGTGCCTCTACAGCCGTTTACCCCTTTATGAGCCAGTCATCCAGATAAGGGAAGACGAAGGCCCCTTGGAGCCAGAGGTAGGCTGTGACCACCGCAAGGCACTTTGTGAAGACCCTTGGTGACGAGGCCAGACCAAAGGGCAGTACCCTGCATTGGTAGTGCTATCTCCCCACCACAAACCGGAGGAATTTTCTGTGGCTGGGATGAATTAGGATGTGAGTGTAGTCATCCTTTAGAGGTCTAAGGAGCATAACCAATCACCCTGCTGGAGGAATGGCAGTAGTGTCCCAAGGGAGAGCATCCAGGATGGGCCAGAGGTCCCCTCTCCTCTTGGGGATGAGGAAATACCTAGAGTAGAAGCCTGTGCCCCAGAGATGTTTCAGCACTGGTTCCACTGCTTTGTCGCTGATTGGGTCTGGTGAAGGAGAAGCCTGGTGAGTTCTCCTGGGAAGTATGAGGGTGGCACCCGTTGTAGATGAAGGAGGTAGCCCTCATTGACAACTTGTAGCACCCAGGTATTGGTAGTGATGGCTGTCCACCTGTGGGCAAACAGGACTAGGCGCCCCCCCCAGGTGGGCAGCAGAGGACCCTCTGGGGGTAAGGAGGTTGTGCCCAGACAGTCAAAAGATTCCCAGCGCCTGGGACTTGTGATAAGGAAGCTTATCATAGCTCAGGAAGGAGCTATAGGAAAGGTGAAGTGACTCTGAACAAGCAACCTGTCAGTTCTGGTAGAAATAAGAAAACAGAATTTTCCCATAAAAGACTACCAGTCCCAGAATGCACCAGGTTTCCAACAGCCATTAGAGGAGCTGAAGTGGGGAAACGTGTGTTCAATCAGGAGGGCTATGAGGTAATCCCTAAGCACTCATCTCAAAGGGCAGGGCCTGATTCAGCACAGCTGCGCTGTATTAGGGGGGAGCACTCATCTAGGCAGAATAAAGGCAGAGGTTATTCTACAGAGAATTATCCTCATTATCCTGAGAATCAGCTTGAGCTTGATCATCAGTTTCATCTGGAGGATCATCAGAAGCAGAAGCCAAACCGGACGGACAGAGAAGGAAAGAAACCCTTTGGAAGAAGGAAGAGAAAAGCCTTTGAGAGGTCTAGAAGAGTCCAGAGCAGTACGTATACTGGGAGGCATTTCAAGGGCCAGCATACACCATTGGACTGGGGAAAGCCAGAGGAATGGTGCTGCAGAGCTAGGAAACTCCAGACGCTACCTGTGAGGGAGACGGCTGCACGTGGAAGGGACCCTAAGACCTGTGCCAGAAGGTATGTGAAGAGAGATCCAGTGTCCAGGGATCTGGATTGGAAGGCTGGACATAAGAACTGGACTACATACTGGCCAGGTTATATAGAGAGGAACTCTAACAGCAATGGAAGCTCAGGTATGAACACTGATCTATGCCCTAGCTATAACCTTGAAAGACAGCAGGGAAACAAGTATTCTCCTGAAAGTGCTCCATTGAGAGATTCATCTGTGCCAATCCATGATATTGAACCCATGCTTGTTGAAGAAGGGGGAATGATTGCAGATGAAGAATGTGTTTATATGGACTGCTCTCTGTCCAAACTCCTTTGGTGATTTTCTGTTATAAAGTACAGCAACCATCACAAAGAAATACAAACTTGTTCTTTAATCTACTCAGAAAAGCTCCTGAAGCAGGATTTGACCCACACAGTAGAAAGCAAGCCAGCTAAGGGGTTTCAGCTGGATAGCTGCTAGCAATTGAGCCTTACCTAATTGCTTGTGAGCTAGGAGAGAATCACTTCTGAATCTATGTGGGAAGTTATCAGAAGTTAACCTGAAAAGAACAGTTTTTTTTCTTTCTTTGTGGCTTTTCGTTTGTTGTTTGATATATGCTAAGAAAACATTAGCTAATGCCTGACAAGTTTGAATGTTGTTTTCCTGATTTTGACTTTGATTTTCCAAGTTAAACACTGGAAGCAAGTAACCTGATTTATGTGCTACCAAGCATATCTGTGTTGGGAGAAATAACCCCATAAATAAATATCTTATTGGCTTTACCCAAAAGCACAACTAATTATTGTGAGCAGCTGTGTCTGGTGTGAATGAACTGCATTGCCCACAATCCCTTGCAAATCATATAGATATATGCACTTGCCAAGACTGTGAAGATTCTCACACCCAGGCAGCCGTCTGACAGACTTCAGGGCCTTTTTTTTTCTGGGACCATGTCCCTGGCCTTTTTGTTGCTGGCCTTGTTGAGGGGCTGTAAAGGCCTCGGTGTGATGTACCGCTAAAGCCCCCTTGCTTCCTCAGGAAAAAGGGCTTTTCCCCTGGGGCTTTCTTCCGGGATTGCACCAAAGTCTTCTTTGAGAGTCTGGTTCTCTATCTCCACTGCCTTATCCGCCATGGGCTTCCCAAATAGGTTCTCTTATGCAGGGGACATCAATCAGTTTGTCCTACACCCATTGTTCTAGGTTGGACAACTGCAGCCATGCCTGGTGTCGTGCCGCGATGCCTGCGGTGGCCACCCTGGCCAATGACTCGAAGCCATCATAGGCTGCCCGGGACAAGGTCTTGAACCTCTGAAGGGGTTCCCCATCGAGGCCTGCTGAGAATCCTCTAAGCTCCTTCGACAGTTCCTTCAGGTACATATCAATGTAGAGCTGGGTAGGATTGGATCCGGCACGTTAGCATCTTTATCTTTATCGACAACATTTGATATACCGCCTAGGCGTGAGGCATTAAAGCAGTGAACAATGAAAAATTACGGGCTGCAGGAAGATACAGGGAGAAAGGAACGCCATTAACTTGATAGGAGAGCGATAGAAAAAGCAGGGAGAAAATTAGTGTAGGACAGAGGAGAAGGTTCAGACAGACACTACAGGAAGAAACACAAGGAAGGGAGTGGGTGAGTGGGAAAATCCATGATGATGGATGATAGAAATGGGCAAGATGAATGGCTGGAGGGAGGAGGAGGAAGATCAAAGGCTTGGCAGAAAAGGTGTGTTTTGAGGAGAGCTTTAAACTGGGGAAAGGATGCTTCAGTGTGAATAGAATACGGGAGAGAATTCCAAAGGGCGGGACTTATAAAGAAAAAGGCAGCGCGTCGTGTCGATTTGAGGCGGGCCTGGGTGGGTGAGGGAAGGAAGAGGTGGTTGCCATATGACGAGCGGAGAATGCGAGGAGTGGGTTGAAGAAAGATGAGGTCGGCTAAATACTGGGGAGTGTTGGTATAGAGAGCCTTATGGGTGATAGTGAGCAACTTGTACACAGAGCGGACCTTAACAGGAAGCCAGTGGAGGGAGAGAAGGCGTGGAGTGATGGGGTCCCGATGTGAAGAGAAAGTAAGGAGGCGTGCAGCTGTGTTCTGAATTAATTGCAATCTTCGAATTTGGTATTGGGGGAGACCGGAGAGTAGAGAATTACAATAATCGAGCCGAGTGATCACTAAAGAGAGAACAAGAGTGGCAAGGGATGTGGGTGGGAGAAGAGAGCGAACAGACCTAATCTTGCGGAGATGGAAAAAGGAACTGCGCACCACTCCCGAGATGTGCTGGTGAAACGAGAGTGAAGAATCCAAGGTAACACCAAGATAGCGAAGGGTTGAGACCAGGGGAATAGGTGAATTGGCCATAGATGGTGACAGGGTGGGTGAAGGAGCCCCAAAGGTGAACCAGATAGCGGCTGATTTAGAGGGGTTAACGATAAGGAAATTTTCATGGAACCAGGTGGAAATGGAAGTGAGACAATTGTTGAGGGGGGAGAGGTCGGGAGCTAGAGGTGATGTATGGTGAATCAGGAGGATATCATCAGCAAAAAAGTAAGTGGATAGGCCTGAAAGGCCTTCTGGCCGAGGGCATCAAGGGTTCGGGCCTCCCTACCAGGTGGCACCAACAAATGAGTTTTTTGGCTTTTAAGCTAGCATATGGCCAACACCACGACCATGGAGTTGTAGGGAAGCTGGGTCTTTTGAAACCCAGGGCCTCGGCGTACATGGTGTCAGGGTGCTTACTAATGATTGATACTGATGCTGGTGTTTCCCACATCCGGAGAAGGTGGCAGTCAAGGATCAGGGGACACTGGGACTGTAAGGGTTTCCTTCGGGGGATGGAGTATCTCCATTTCCTCGGTGCAGGGGGTCCTCCTCGGCCTCGGTTCCAATAGAGAGAGCCTTAGTCATGTCCCGCACAAAACTGAGGAACGCAACGTCCTCAGGCGGGGAACGTTGTCATGGGAGACGGGTCAGAGGGCACGTCTCTGTGTCACCTTGTGTCCGGGGACTCTTCGCCATAGAAGTCCGAGTACGAGTCCGATGTTGCGTGATCACCTCTCTCGAGGATCGCTCCTGGCAGTCCGTGACCTCCAGAGGATCAACAGTCCGAGCCATGGGCGCTCGCCAAGGAGGACTGTTGTCCCGAGGAACGGGATTGGGACCTTATCTGGGGCTGGGGGCTCTATCAAGGCTGGTGGTGCTTGAGGACCGGCTCGATGACCGGAGAAGCCCTTGATGTCGAGGGTCCCATCGTAGGGGCGGAAGAACCGGACAAGCCAGACATGAATGCCCGCTGCATGGCTACTAGAGCAGATATACTGCTCTCTAGGGATGCCATTCTGGTCTCCATACCAGTTGGTTCTGTAGTCTTTGATGCGGGCACAGAGGATTTTGGTCCTGGCGTTGGTAGTGTTGAGGGGGTGTCCTTGATGAGGATGGCCTTGGAGGTCAGAGGCCGGTCAGCGGGTGCCGATGACTCCTTACAGGGCAGCTTGGAAGGTCGCTCCTGCACTGACTCCTCTGTCGCCTAGGACTGCAAGTCCTGGGGTGGGATTTCTCCTTCTTCCCAGATCCATTCTCTGAGGCGGCCTTCGAGGGTTTCTTTTTTTTGTACTCCACCCTCTGGGTATTTCTGCTTGGAGAAATTGTAGCCGCGGGACCCTGAGGAGGCTCTGGTTCGTGGGGCACCAAGGTATCGGAGAGGGCCCTGGAGCTTGGTGTCACCGGAGACTCCAGCGTGGAGTTGGACTTCTGAAAATTTTTTTCCTGCTGCTGATGGCGGCTCTTTTAAGGCATGGTTCTGCAGAGTTTGCAGTTGGAGTCGTCGTACTCCGGGCTGAGCACTGGAGACATCAGTCGTGTGGGTCGGTGAATGACATTTTGCCACACCAGTCACACTGTTTGTTCCCAGAGAACTTATTTTTAGTTCTTAATGAAACTCATACATCTTGGGAGAAGGATATTCCTCTTGCAATCTTATTAGATCTTTCCAGTGAAATGATAAAAAACATGTTAAATAAATAAGTAAATAAAATATGTACAGCAGCTGATGACTTGGCCAAGGCAGGGTCAGAGCATCAACCTCCTTGGACCCCATCTCTGTGCGACAACTGAAGAAGCGGCACACTTTGGCATTGGAGCTGGTCACCATCAGATTCATTTCAGGGCCATCCCAATGGTGCACAATCAACTGAAAGGCTTCTTGACTCAACACCCACTCGCCGGGATTCAGAGCGTGCTAGATGAGGAAGTCCACTTTCACATTGTCCACTCCAGCAATGTGCCGAGTTGACAAAGTTCCTCTCTGCCCAGGCAAACAGGAGAGCCATCTTCAGGGCCACACTCTGGCGCTTCCTGTGCCACCCTGTCGATTGATGTAAGCCACTGCCATGGCATTGTCAGAAAACACTCAAACCACCCAGCCTTCGACCAGGGACCGGAAACGCAAAAAATCCAACCTGATGGCCCTTGTCTTGAGGTGGTTGATGGACCACACCGCTTTCCTGTGGTTCCAACAGCCCTGGGCCATACAGTCTCGGCAATGCCGAGAGACTGGCATTACGTAGTTGTCAGCAGGATCCAGGAGAAATCATCCAATGGAATGTCCTTCCTCAGATGACAGGGCTGCCACCACCACTGCAGGATGGACTTCACCATTAACGGAGTGGAAGCCTGCGCTTGAACACCTGAGAAGTCAGGGACCATCGAGTCAACAAGGACCACAGAAGAAGCTGCATGTGAGCACATGCCCATGGGCCATCTCTATGGTCGCTGCCATCAATCCGAGGAGCTGAAGATAATTCCAGACTCTGGGGGCCTGCTGCACCCAGAACATCTCTAGGTAATTCAACAGTCTTTTGACTTTGTCCTCTGGCAGGAAACCCTGCCCACTAGAGTGTCAAAACGTGCTCCCAGAAACTCCAAGGACTGGGAAGGCAAAAATCTGTCTCTTTTCCAGATTGATTACCCAGCCGAGGCTTTCCAAGGATACCATTCAGGATGTCAACCAAGACGCTTCTGATAGAGAATGGGCCTGATGAGCCAGTCATCCAGCTAGGGATGGATGCCGATTCCTTGGTGCTGCAATCGCCACCAACATGACTTTGGAGAACATCCTTGGGGCGATGGAGAGTCCGAAAAGAAGGGCAGTGAACTGATAGTGAGCGCCAAGCACAGCAAAACACAGATTCTTCTGCTGATCTGCCCAGATCAGGATATGAAAATATGCTTCTGCCAGATCCAGAGAAGCCAAGTATTCTCCTCATCGTACTGCTTAAATCACGGAGCACAAGGTTTCCATCCGAAAGCACATGACACACAAGTGCTCGCTGACCCTTTGAGGGCCAGGATGGGCCAGAAGGAACCATTCTTCTTTTGCACCACAAAGTAGATGGAGTACGGGGGGGGGGGGGGGGCTGATAAGCCTCTGGCATTCTAACAAAACAGAAAGGTATGGGCACTCTTCTTTTCTGATAGTCTGATCTCTCTGCAGTTTCATTTTAAATAAAATGAAACTGCAGAAAGATCATTTGGATCACTGGAACTGAAGCGTGCCCGTAACTTTGTTTTGTTACAAGGCCAGACTCATAAGGCCCCCCCCCTCGTATCTGCCCTTGCCCCATTCAACTAGTAGGATGGGCACCACTGCCTTCAGGCGAAGCAACTTGTCCATGGTGGTCCGCACCGTGGCATCTTTGAACGCAGAACAACAGAGGGAGATGATGAAGGCATCAGGAATCAGCTCCTTGCATTCCAGGACATAGCCGAATTGAATGGTGTCTAGCATCCAGCCAATCCTTGGTAATCGGCCCATTCTTGAAAGAAAAGGCAAAGCCTGCTGCCCACCGGAGGTACCAGGGAATGCAGGGGCGGCCCAAGGGGGGTGTGGGGCCATGTGCGGAGACTCGGTGCGGGGCCTCATTTGCATAATGTTACCATACACTAACTTTTAGTAAACATGCCTCTTCATGAGTGTATGGATAAAGAAAGACAAAGATTTCTACATTACTATAATCCAGTGCCAACCGCCAGGCACATTAGGAACTACTACAAACACTGCCCATTTAGAACCCATAGCAAACCCACCGTATCCTAACAGCACTACCAGGACTCATAGAGCACCATACCCTACCTATCAAAAGGCAACACTGCAAATATTAAACCAATACATTTCAGAGAATAACAATACATGACCTACTGGGGAAAGAGAACAAGTGACAATGTCAAATAGGAATTACATAAACAGAATACCTCAGCTCAGTTACACATGCAGAACATAGACCATCACCAAACAAGGAATCACAATTTAAAAACAGGAAGACAATAATTAAACTGGGAACCCTAAAAGCCAAACTTGGAATGTACAACAACAATGTAGAAATAAAACTATAAATTAATTTCCTCTTGTACTAAACAAAGCACAGACATTAATGATGCACATTTCCCAGAGTTGACATATTCCAGTTAATAAATTCAAAATAAAGAGATATCTTTGTACCTTTTGTGCATTTTTTTTTCAGTTGCAATTGTTCCAGCCACTTTCTTCTGGTTTATTTGTGTCTTCTGCTATCTCTCCATCGTCTGCTCTCCATTTGTCCTTTCTTCTCTTCTAGTTTTTTTCCATTCTCTCTCTACATCTGCTTTAACATAATAATCTTTCTCCTTTTGCTCTTTCCTCATTCCTATTTCATCCACTCAAATTTTACCCTCCATCCTCAATCCCCACTTAGTCTCCCAATACCCGACCAATTGTACATTTTTCTTCCCTCCCACACAAAATATTTTTCCCCTCTCCATTTCTCTCTCCCAGCCCCATCCCCTTCTAATCTCCCCCAACATCAGCTCCCTTTTAGTTCCAGCCCCACCCAGTATCTGCTCCCTTCTAGTCTCCACATCAGCCCATTTCCAGTCCTGGCCCCCCATCAGTCCATTTCCAGTCCTAGCTCCCCCATCCATTTCCAGTCCTATCCGAGTCCCTTCATCAGCTCATTTCCAATACCAGCCTCCCATCAGCCCATTTCTAGTTCTTTCCTAGCCCCACCATCAGCCCATGTTAAATCCTAGCTCCCTTCCACTCAGCCCATTTCTAATCCAAGCCCCCCATGAGCCTACTTCCAGTTCTAGCCCCTCCATGAGTCCATTTCAATCCAAGCCCCCACCACAGCCCATTTCCAATCTTAGCTCCCAGTCCTATCCTAGCCCCTCCATCAGCCCATTTCCTGTCCTAGCTCCCTCCCCTAAGAGCCCATTCCAAGCCCCCCTTCCCATCAGCTATTTGCAGTTCAAGCCCCCTTCCACTCAGCCCATTTCCATTCCAAGCCCCCCTCCCCATCAGCTATTTGCAATTCAAGCCCCCTTCCACTCAGCCCATTTCCAGTCCTAGCAACCCCCCCAACCCATTACCAGTCCTAGCCCCCCATAGCCCACTCCCAGTCCTAATCCCACCAGCCCATTTCCAGTCCTAATCCCCCATCACCCAATTTTTAGTTTAAGCCCCCCCATAGCCCATTACCAGTCCTAACCTCCCCATCAGCCCACTCCCAGTCCTAATCCCACCAGCCCATTTCCAGTCCTAATCCCCCATCACCCAATTTTTAATTTAAGCCCCCCATAGCCCAGTTTCAGTCCTAACCCCCCATCAATCCACTTCCAGTCCTAATCCCACCAGCCCATTTCCAGTCCTAATCCCCCATCACCCAATTTTTAGTTTAAGCCCCCCCATAGCCCATTACCAGTCCTAACCTCCCCATCAGCCCACTCCCAGTCCTAATCCCACCAGCCCATTTCCAGTCCTAATCCCCCATCACCCAATTTTTAATTTAAGCCCCCCATAGCCCATTATCAGTCCTAACCCCCCATCAATCCACTTCCAGTCCTAATCCCACCAGCCCATTTCCAGTCCTAATCCCCCATAACCAATTTTTTTTTTTAAGCCCCCCCATTGCCCATAACCACTCCTAACCCCCCCCCCCCCACGCCCATCCTACTATCCTGGCACCAAGAGTCAGAAAAGTGCTGGTTAAACTTCACCCTGTACTCCCTCTCAACCAGGAAAGCAGCAATCCACCACAAGGCCCCTCTACCCAAACCTACCCCTTTTAGACATTTCAGTAACAGGCTATATAAATCATACCGAGACATACAGCTGAAGGAGGATACCAATTAGATTCTTATCAAATACGTCAGATATCATCCAATGAACCCTCATCAGCATTTCCATACTGAAAAAGTGATGGAATCCAGACTGTTGTGCATCCAAAATGGTGGTATTCTTCAAATAATTAGACAACTGAGATGCCACACACTTTTACTACCTACCCTAAAACTGATTGGAGATTAGTTAGTAACTGCCAAAACTAGCAGCATCTCTGTCTCTAAAACCTTTAATCACAGGGGTGACTACAGCTCCAATTCCACTATGAGAGCCTTCTATTCCAAAGACGTATCAACGCTTCTGCTCAATTTACTTGCAACCACTACCCTTCCTAATGTCACTCAGGAAGCCGGACAGGGATTCGACAGACATCCAGTAGGACAAAATTTACAGAGATACAATTTCCTCCATCCTCTCGAGAGTCACTACCAAAAACGCCACCCAATTACACCCCATAATTTCCGATATTAAACCAAATAAATCCCCTAACCCCCCCCCCCAGCGCCCATTACCACTCCTAACCCCCCCCCAGCGCCCATCACCCTTCACCACTCCTAACCCCCCCAGCCCCAGCCCCAGCCCAGGCCAGGGAAAATTTAAAATAAAAAAAAAGCTGTCTGCTGCCGCTTCCGGGGCCGCCGCAGCAGAATCGAGTGTGCCGCGGGGCCCCCCTGTGCCCGGCAGAGCCTGCCCTCCCCAGTATCAGCTCTCTCCAGCTGCAGTCACACGCGCCGGCTTTCAGAGCGCGAAGGGACTAGTTTCCCTTTCGCGGCTCTGTTAAGCCCGCGGGGGCTGATGGGAAGAGTGTACAACGTAATAATTTACTTAAATACCAGAGTTTTCATCCTGGACCACTATGTATTGGCCTTCCATTTGGTCAATTTTTACGGCTCAGATCCCTTGTGGATTTTAAATATCATGCAATGGACTTGCATACACGATTACTTCAAAGGGGCTATCCTACGAAAGTGGTATGGACAGCATATTGTCGGGCATTAGATATACATCGTGAATGACTGTTGGATGATAACTTGAGAAGTGGGAGAGCTGAGACGACCCCGGATGCCTTTGTTGGAGTCCTACCATATATGAGTCTTAGTACAAAAGTGGTTGGAATACTGAAGAAACACTGGCATATCTTGGGGTTGTACCCATGTTTCAAAAAACCCTATGATAGCGTATTCTCGTGGGTCAAATTTAAAAGATTTGCTGGTCCGGTCTACAGCCTTGATAGATAGACCTCCTTTGCCACCCCCTACAGAATCGGGGGCATAATCATTGTGAGTCGTGTGTATATTGCACTACAGCATTGATTGGCAGAGAATGGACATATCCAAAAACAGGACAGACATTTTATTGTAAATGGGAAACCGATTGTAGTTCCTCTTTTGTAGTTTATATCTTACAATGTCCCTGTTCTCTCTTATATGTGATAAAAACCCGTTTGGGTGAATATGAGTCTCGAGTTCGTCAAAGGCTACTGTCTGCCCCGATTGTTGAACACTGTATAATGCATAATCATGATTTTACTGAATTTCAATGGTCGGTAATTGATCACATCACCCCAGATCCTAAGGGGGGGGGGGGGGGTGATTGAACTGCCTTACTTCAATGACGGGAACAGGGCTGGATATTCAAGTTAAATACGGTGATTCCTTTGGGTCTCAACAAAGAAATTGATTGGGCTAGTCTCTTTTGACGTCATTGGTGACGTGGTGGAGTTCCCCTGACTCAGTGGGGTTTTCCCGCTGTCTGATTGGCGTTCTATAGCTGAGTGAAGGATAATATTAGCCAATGATGAATAAGATAATCCCTTTAAAACTGCAGAGTATATGAGCTTGGTGAAATATAGCGGTTTACACGAGTTGATGGAAGCAGCACTTGATACAGGGAGAGGATCCCGAATCGTGCACGTCGTGCTTAATTTTGGATACCGCATCGAGGGAGTTTTAATGAAGCCCTTATGATGAGCTAAGTCTTTTGAGAAAGTTTATACTTATGAATAAAATGGAGGCAGCCGTCTGGTGGGGTTAGACAATAATTCTGGCCTCCCTCGGAAACTTCCAACAAAAAGAAATTGTTTTTTGGTTTTGGAGGGTTTTGTTTGGTGATTGTCTATTGTTGGTATTATTTATTTACCACCAAACCTAGGGTGGTTGGTGGGTTTATATTTCAGCAGCACTGTGTGAAAGGTGGCTGACAGGCAGATGCTCTGAGAGCCTTCTGCTATCTTTGGGACAGAGCAGGGGGGGGGAAGGAGGAGGAGGGAGGGGGCTCCGAGGTTGTGTGAGGCTGCTGTACTCTTTCCGATTTATTTATTTAGCTGTATTCTTCCATATCCTTCCAACATTTGGCTGCTCAACAGGCCCTTATCATAAGGGCCTGGAGTCAAAACAATTTCCCCTCCTCCAAGAGCTACCAAAAAGACTGCAGTCTAAAGGAGCCTCCCACGTTGCGCTCAAGTAAGAGTCACCTCTTTAGGGCGTGACGTGGTCGTTCATGAGCATTTGATCAATCTCTTTTTCTCGCAATCATCAGATTTTCTACAGAGGAGAAAATCCATCCACCATCTGCTGGAGAATAATGAGGGAATCGATGGGAATAATGAGTGAGGTTATCAAATTTGCAGATGACACAAAATTATTCAAAGTTGTTAAAACCCATGAGGAGTGTGGAAAATTGCAAGAGGAAAATTGATAAACTGGAAGACTGGGCATCCAAATGGCAGATGAAATTTAATGTGGACAAGTGCAAAGTTATGCACCTAGGAAAGAAAAACCCAAACTATGGTTACACAATGCAAGGTTCCACATTAGGAAACACCACCCAGGAAAAAGATTTAGCCATCATCGTGGATAACATGTCAAAACTCTCCACCCAGTGTGCAGCAGCAGTCAAGCAAGCAAACAGAATGCTAGGTATCATAAGGAAAGGAATGGAGAATAAAACAAAGGATATTATGCCTCTGTATTGTTCCATGGTGCAACCTCACTTTGAATATTGTGTGCAATTCTGGTCGCTGTATCTTAAAAAGGATATAGCTTTATTAGAAAAGGTACAGAGAAGAGCCACTAAAATGGTAAAGGGGAGGCTAAAAAGGTTAGGACTCTTCAACCTGGAAAAGAGAAGGCTGAGGGGAGATATGATAGAGGTCTATAAATTAATGAATAGAGTGGAACGGGTAAAGGTAGATCGATTGTTTACACCATCAAAATATAGAAAGACTAAGGGAAATGCAATGAAGCTACAGGTTAACCATTATTAAAGTTGAACTGGGATATCCACTGCTTGCCACAATATAAGCAATGTGGAACTTGTCTTTTGGGAAACTGCTAGGTACTTGTGACCTAGATTGGACACTGTTAGAAACAGGATATTGGACTTAATGGACCTTGGTCTGACCCAGTATGGCATATCTTATTTTCTTAGACAAAGTAGTACTGAAGGGACCTCTGAATGGCTGAGGCTGATAGAGACACGGGAGTGATGTTATTGAAACCTGGGCTTTTCTTTGTCTCCATCAATCTGCTGGTAGGAGATCACAACCTACTTATCTGGACTGGTCTAGCAGGACAATATAGAAGGAGGGCTTTGATTGACCTGGAAGTACAGCAGTTAGCGCAGCAACTGGATAAGCTGCGGCAGATACAGTTTAAATATGGCAACAGGGCCAGTAGGGTGATGGCCTGGAAGTTGAAGGCAGGGTTGAAGCAACAGCAAATTACAGGAATTAAGGGGGAGTGGGGGGAGCTGGTCACAGATTTTAAAGGTATACAAACCGTGTTCCAGAAGTTTTATTGGGAGCTCAATGCCCAGGAGATGAGGGGGTAAGTTAGTGATATAGCAGAAGGGCTGTCGGGTAAGGTTTGCCTTTTTGGGGATGACACCAAAATCTGCAATAGAGTAGACACCCAGGAAGGTGTAGATAACATGAGGGGGGATCTAGCTAAGCTTGAACAATGGTCTAGAATTTGGCAGCTGGGATTTAATGTTAAAAAAATGCAAGGTCATGCATTTGGGCTGCAGCAAACCAAGGGAGCAATATAGTATAGGGGGTGAAGTACTTTAGTCCACTAAAGAAGAGCGGGACCTAGGCGTGGTTGTGTCTGATGATCTTAAAGTAGCTAAACAGGTAGAAAAGGCGAAGGCAAAAACTAGAAGAATGCTTGTGTGCATATGGAGAGGAATGGCTAGCAGAAAAAAAGGAAGTGATAGTGCCTCTGTATAAATCTTTGGTGCGACCTCATTTGGAATATAGTGTGCAATTTTGGAGATCGCACCTTCAAAAGGATGTGAACAGGATGGAGTCGGTGCAGAGGGTGGCTAATAAAATGGTTGGTGGTCTTCATTATAAAGCATATGAGGACAGAATTAAGGATCTTAATATGTACACCTTAGAGGAAAGGCGGGATAGAGGTGATATGATTGAGATGTTTAAATACCTCCGTGGCATAAATGTTCAGGGGGAGAGTCTCTTTCAATTGAAAGCAAGTTCTGCTTCGAGGGGACATGGGATGAGGGTGAAGGGGGATAGATTCAGGAGTGATATACGGAAATATTTCTTTATGGAAAGAGTGGTGGATCCATGGAATAGTCTCCCAGTGGAGGTGGTAGAGATGAGGACAGTAACTGAATTCAAAAAAGCATGGGACAAACACAGAGGATCTCTAAAGGAAAAAAAGGGGACTGTTGTAGTTGATATGGAAGGACAGACTAGCTAGGCCATTTGGTCTTTTTCTGTCGTCATATTTCTATGTTTCTAAGACAGACAACACAGTAGCTGTAGACATGGGATATACCTAGAGGGAATGTTAAACACAAAGAAAATCAGATGTCAAGATTCGAAAGTGGCAGCGAAGAGATGTGTTTTTAGCCTGGATTTGAAAAGGGACAGAGAAGGCACCTCACATACAGACTCAGATAATTTGTTTCAGACGTAAGAAGCAGCAAGGTGAAAGGAGTGAAGTCTAGAGTTAGCAACAGAAGTGAAGGGCCCAGATAGAAGAGCGGAGTTCCCGAGGAGGAATGTAAGGAGAGATGAGAGGAGAAAGGTAATGGGGAACTGCAGAGTGAATGCATTTATAAGTCAGCAGGACAAGTTTGAACTGGATGCAGAAACAGATAGGGAGCCAGTGAAGTGACTTGAGAAGAGGGGTAATATGAG
This sequence comes from Ichthyophis bannanicus, assembly GCA_033557465.1. NCBI lineage: Eukaryota > Metazoa > Chordata > Amphibia > Gymnophiona > Ichthyophiidae > Ichthyophis > Ichthyophis bannanicus. Next base: position 737,824,892 of record CM066032.1, on the reverse strand, counting down.
CATAAGGCGGCTGGTGGGAGATTAGCCACCTAACAGAGTGTTGAACAGATTGAAGGGGAGAGAGATGACTCAGAGGGAGACCAGCAACGAGTAGGTTACAATAGTCTAGACAGGAGGTGACTAAGGAGTGGATAAATGTCTTAGTAGTGTGTTCAGAAAGGAATGGACAAATTCTGTTGATGTTGCAGAGAAAAAAACAGCAGGATTCAGCTATCAGTTGGACGTGTGTGGAGGAGAGAGAGGAGTCAAAGATGACCCCAAGGTTGCAAGCTGAGGAGACAGGGAGTTATCCACAGAAACTGAGAAAGGAGGAAGGGTTTAGGAGGGAAAATAAGCAGCTCAGTTTTGGCCATGTTCAATTTCAAGCGGCAATGAGACATCCAAGCAGTAATGTCAGAAAGGCAGGCAGAGATCCAGGCCTGGGTTGTCAGAGACTTCAAGTGTAGAGAGATAGATCTGGAGTCATCAACATAAAGATGGTACTGAAAGTCATGGGAAGAGATGAGTGCACCAAGGGACTGGGTATTGCGAAAGAAAAATAGTGGACCCAAGACAAAACCTTGGGGTACACCAACTGAGAACAGGAGAGCAGTAGAGGATCATCCACCAGAACAAACACTGAAAGAGCGATGGGAGAGATAAGAAGAGCACCAGGATAGCACAGAGCCCTTAAAACCAAGCGAGGACAAGGTATCAAGGAGAAGGTTTTGGTCAACAGTGTCAAAAGCAGCAGAAAGGTCAAGGAGGATGAGGATCGAGTAAAGGCCCTTGGATTTTGCCAGGAACAGATCACTGGAGACTCTGACAAGAGCCATTTCGATAGAATGTAAAAAGTCAGATTGTAAAGGATCCAGAACGGCTCGAGAGGAGAGAAAGTCGAGGCAACAGTGGTGAACCGCACGTTCAAGTAGTTTAGAAATGAAGGGGAAGAGGGAGGCAGGTCGATAGTGAGAAGGACAGGTAGCGTCTAGTGAGGGTTTCTTGAGAAGAGGAGTAACCACAGCATTCTTGAAGGCTGCAATGGAGAGCGATAGATTGAGAATATGAGAGATGGAAGGGACAACAGTGGAGTAGACAGAGCTAAGGAGACAGGTGGGAATAGGATCAGAGGAGCAGGTGGTGAGTTTTGATGAGGAAAGAAGAGATCATAGAAAAGGAAAAAAAAAAAAAAGAGTAGCAGAGATTGGGGGGGGGGGGGGGGGAGTTGGGAGTGAAGAGGGGGATGAGGGGGAGTAGCTGACCTCGTGGGGAACTGGAGTGTGATCTTGTGGATTTTTTCATGGAAGTAGTCAGCCAGAGTTTGGACAGAAAAGGAGGGAGGGGTTGGAGGTGGAGGCAGCTTGAAGAGAGAGCTGAGAGTTGTAAAGAGATGGCAAGGGTCAGAGGCAAGAGAGTTAGTCAGATGGACATAATAGTCTTGTTTGGCAAGTGCTATGGCTGATTGAGACAAGCATGAATTTGAAGTCTAGAAAGTCTGCAAGGGTGTGGGATTTGAGCCAAGCATGCTCAGCTGAGTGGGCACAGGAACACAGTGGGTAGTGGAAGACAGACAGGGTTGAGGTACAGTATGCCTCAAAGGACATGGCATGGGCGGAGCAAAAGCATCCAGAGACGAGGAGAGAGAGGTGGTACTCCTTTCATATCACAGTGTTTACTGACTTTTGGGTCTGTTTTGGTGCTGTTTGTGAATTGTTATTGTGGACATGCTTGGGGGAGGGAGGTTAGGATTATTAAAGGGGTTGGGACTACCGCTGTTAGTTGGTGGAAGTGAGAGCACAAGTTTAATGAGCATACAAAATGGTTAATATGGGAGGGGATGATTAGGGTATGTTGCTCTCTCTTTTATTTATTTTATTTATTTATTTAGTATACATTTGTATACCGCTACTTCCAGCGATCAGCAGCGGTTTGATTACAAATTGGAAATTGTCAAATCATGACAGGAAATTTTTTTTTTTTTTTGAGGTATAAACACATTGATTAGACAGGAAAGCACAGCACACAGAGAACTATTTTACAGGGAACATGGGCTATGGAGGGTTAAGTGGCTTGCCCAAGACCACAAGGAGCACCTGTGGGACTAGAAACCCCAGTCCTTCCGGCCCAAGGTTGCTGTCCTCCAGTGGGATTTGAACCCCCGACCTTCCGGCCCGAAGTACCTTGCCCCAACCACTAGGCCACTCACTCCACTCCTTTTGTTTGTTCTCTTTCTTTCTTTGAGATTATGAATATGGAGGTGTGGGATTAAGGGAGGGGGTGAGGGATATGAGGAGGGGAGAGCTTTGAAGGGGAAAAGGTGGAGGGAACAATGTGCTGTTGTGGTAGGATAATTTTGTAATGGATGATGTGGTGTATTTTGTTCACTATTGTGTTTGGAAAAAATTATTAATAAGCCAACAAAGGAGAAAGGTACTCCACAGCTGAGTCCACTCAAACACAAAACAGAGAAAATCAAAACCAGGGCCATACCAAGAAGTCTTCACACAAAGGGTTTTTATTCAGTGACCCAAGTGCCAAAACTTGGCCAAGTGTTTGGTTGGAAAAATTAATAAATAAAACAAAACGCATGATGGCTACAACACTCAGTAGAAAGCTATAATAGAAGCCTAATGTTCTCTTAATTTCTTCTACTTCTCCCTCCCCTTTAACAGCTTGCTGAGGCAATAACACAGACTACATCTCTTAATTTCCAACTGCTTTGGGATAAAATAAAAAGTTTGTAATGCACTGGGAGATTCGTTTGCTTGATCTATTGTCAATCCAGGAATGAGAAAATGCACTGTTAATTCACCACAGCTGGTTATTGGTGGGTAACCATATGTAACCCTAGCAGGAATATAATACCATGTCTACTTTAAAAAAAAAACCCAACACTTCCTATGCATGTTGCCTGATTTCTATGGAATAGAACCCCAGAAATACTGGTAATGAACGCTTTATTAATCCTTTCTAGAACTGAAGAACTGTCAGTTCTCAATGAACGACCTCTAATGAATGAAGAATGATAAACATAAGGGATAGACAGAGGTAATTGAATGTGAGGCTAGAAGGATAAGGAAAAGGGATTTCACATTCAGTCCATGACCCCTAGGCACTGACCATGGCAAGCCACAATTATTCCATCTCATTTAATTTCTTCATTTCAGTCATAACACAAACACACATACTATCTTAAACAATTAACAAGGGCATGATATTTAGATGTTTTATGTTCTCTCAAATAATAATGCTTGAAACCACAGTAACCATGTTTCTTAAAGCCCGAGGACTTAAATTTAACCCTGCAATGAGGAAATTAAAAGTCCATGGTCTAGGGCGCATAGGAGCTGTTTGAATTCTGGCTGTTGTGCTTCTACAAAAACAAGCTAGACGATATAAAACTGTGGTAAAAATTATTCATCTTTAATGTGCACCATAATATCAAGCATGCATTGTTTTGTTTACCTAAACAACAAATTCAGCGATGAGAAAATCAATAAAGCATTAAAGTTGAAGGAAAGAAAATTCCCCAAACTTTGTATCCAGAAAGAGTAGTTACTCACCTGTAACAGGTGTTCTCCAGGAGCAGCAGGAATCAGTCCTCACTTATGGGTAACGTCACCGACGGAGCCCTCGCGGAGCAATTTCCCCAGCTTTCGAAGAAAGCCTTTGGGATTGCAGCGCGCATGCGCGGTCCCCTTCCCGCCCGAGGGTGCCATCTTGCTCAGTCAGATGACATAGCGAAGACAGCAAAAAATAACAGAATGGCTGCAACTCCAAAGGGAGGAGGGAGGGTAGTGAGGACTGATTCCTGCTGCTCCTGGAGAACACCTGTTACAGGTGAGTAACTACTCTTTCTCCAGGACCAAGCAGGAAGTCAGTCCTCACTTATGGGACTCCCCAGCTCAAGGCTACCGGAGGCCTCAAGCCGAAATCGAGCTCCCTCAAGCTCAACAGCACAGAAGGAAGGAATCTTCTCTGAATAAGCATCCGGCCGGTAGCCAAACACTGGGGCCGGAGGGAGGAGTTGCCTAAACCTCAAAGAGATTGTGGAGGACTGCCTGTCCGAAAGCACTATCCCTGCGGGACTCCCTCTCCAGGCAGTAATGGGCCGCAAAAGTCTGGCTGGAGGACCAAGTAGCGGCCCGGCAGATGTCTGCCAATGGAACAGAGCGGAGGTGAGCAACTGATGCACCCTTCGCCCTCACACGGTGCGCCGTGACTAGACTCTCTAGGGAGAGGCCGGCCGCCCCATACGTCCAGGCGATGCAGTCAGCTACCCAGGTGGACAAAGTACGCTTAGAGACAGGTACCCCCAAGCGATTGGGGTCGAAAGAGACGAAAAGCTGAGCAGCTTTTCTATGCTCACGCGTACGCTCAAGGTAGAAAGACAAGGCTCTTCGGCAGTCCAGGGTATGCAGAACAGTCTCAGCTCGGCTGGTATGCGGCCTGGGAAAAAAGGTCGGAAGAACCACCTCTTGATTGATGTGGAAAGAGGAAACCACCTTCGGAAGAAACTTAGGGTGCGTCTGTAAGACAACCCTATTCTTGTAGAACTTAGTATAAGGGGGCTCCGACACTAGGGCCTGTAGTTCACTAACGCACCTAGTGGAGGTAAGAGCCACCAAGAAGAGAGTTTTCCATGAGAGGAAACGAAGGGGGCAGGTAGCCATGGGTTCAAAAGGCGGGCAAGTAAGTCTTTGTAAAACCACATTGAGATCCCAGTCGGAAGCCGAAGGGCGCAGCGGGGGCTTAAGCAGGAGCAGGCCCCTGAGGAAGCGCGCCACCAAGGGGTGCGAGGAAAGAGGCTGGCCCTCCACCGGCGAGTGATGCGCAGAGAGGGCACTGAGGTGGACTCTGACAGAATTAGACTTGAGGCCTAGGTCGGAGAGGTGAAGCAAATATTGCAGCACCACCGATACTAAGCAGGCGAAGGGGTCCTCAGAGCGCTGAGAACACCAGACCAAGAAGCGACGCCATTTAAGGGCATAAGATTTCCAGGTGGAAGGTCGCCGAGACGCCAGGACGACAGCCTCCACCTCCGGAGGAAGCAAGAGCGGAGCTAGGACTACCCTTTCAGCAGCCAGGCCATCAGATGAAGGGCCCGGAGGTTGGGGTGTAGAAGAGTGCCTTGATCCTGGGTCAGGAGATCGGACTGAAACCCCAGAGGAAGAGGGGTGTCCACCGCTAGCTGCAGGAGCAGAGGGAACCAGGGTTGTCTCGGCCACCTGGGCGCTATCAGGATCACGGATGCCCTGTCCTGGACAACTTTGAACAGCGTCCGGGACACAAGCGGCGTGGGAGGGAAGGCAATACAGTAGGCCCGCGGACCACGAGATGAGGAAAGCATCCGGCGCTACTCTGAGAGGATGCGGGTGCCGAGAGCAGAACCTGGGAAGTTGCCGGTTCAGAGGACTGGCAAAAAGATCCAAGGTGGGGAGGCCCCACCGGCAGAAGATCTGCCGGACAACTAAGGGGTTCAACCTCCATTCGTGTGGCTGCAGAATCCGTCTCAGTTTGTCGGCCAGGCAATTGTCCTGCCCGGGCAGGTAAACAGCCTTGAGGAGGATGTCGTGGTCGACTGCCCACGAGCACAGTCTCCGGGCCTCCTGACAGAGAAGGAGGGAGCCTGTGCCCCCCTGTTTGTTCACGTAGAACATGGCAACCTGATTGTCCGTCTGCACCAGTACAGACTGACGAGAAGTAAGGTAAGAGAAGGTCCGCAGAGCCAGGCGGATCGCCCGCAGCTCCAGGAAGTTTATCTGCTGAGCCGCCTCCCAAGGGGTCCAAAGGCCTTGGGTGCGCGCCCCCTGGCAATGCGCGCCCCATCCCAGGAGAGAGGCATCCGTCGTAAGCACCTGGGAGGGTGTGGGAGGCTGAAAAGGCATGCCGAGCATCAGGTTGGGCAGGTGAAGCCACCATTGCAGAGAGGAGACCAGACGGTCGGAGATCTGTAGCAGGTCCGTCAGACTCCCTGTGGCCTGATGCCATTGAGTACGAAGGCTCCACTGAACAGGCCGCAGATGTAGGCGGGCATTCGGGGTGACATGGACCGTGGAGGCCATATGACCGAGCAGCTGCAGGAATCGCCTGGCCGGGGCCTGCGACGTGCTGTGGAACCTGCCGGCCAGAGCTATGAGCCTGTCGGCTCGCTCCCGAGGCAAGAAGGCACGAGCCCGCAGAGTGTCCAGCCGTGCCCCTATGAACTCGAGATCCTGAGAGGGGCGCAACGTGGACTTTCCGAAGTTTATGACGAAGCCCAAGTGCTGAAGCAAAGCCACTGTGCGTTGGGTGGCCTGAGTGACCTCTACGGAGGACTGCACCCGTATGAGCCAGTCCTCCAGGTAGGAGAAGACAAGAGGCCTTGAAGCCTCAGGAAGGCCGCCACCACTGCCAGGCATTTTGTGAACACCCTGGGAGCGGAGGACAGGCCGAAGGGCAGCACGCGGTACTGATAATGTCTTCCCGCCACCACAAATCTCAGGTATTGCCGGTGGTCCGGGTGGATAAGGATGTGGGCATAGGCATCCTTTAGGTCCAAGGAGCATAGCCAATCTCCCTGCTGGAAATAGGGCAGTAGGATTCCAAGGGTAAGCATCCTGAACTTTTCCCGCTGCAGGAACTTGTTGAGGTCGCGTAGGTCCAGGATAGCTCTGAGGCCTCCTGTTCGCTTTGGAACCAGGAAGTACCTCGAGTAGAACCCTTGACCCCAGAGGTGTAGGGGTACTGGCTCCACAGCCTGCTCCCCCAGCAGACCCTGCAGCTCCTGAAGGAGTAAGTCCTTGTGCAGAGGGGGTCTTGGAGGCTCCCCTGGGAAGTAGGGGGGAGGCACCTGGTGAAAATGTTGGAGGTAGCCCTTTTGAACCACCTGCAGCACCCAGGAATCTGAGGTTATGGCTGACCACCTGTGGGCAAAGTGGATCAGCCTGCCCCCCGTGCAGAGTGAAGGGGCTATGCTGGCATAGTCAAAAACCCCCACCCTGCTGAGCAGGGGGCTGTGTAGTGGGCTTGGGGGCCCTCGGCCTACGGGACCCATTACCCTGACTCTTAGCCTGCGGACCCTGATTGGGGGCTGCAGACGCTTGGTATTGAAAATGCTGTTGCTTATAGGCGGGCACCATCCTCGGGTAAAAAGGTTTTTTCCCCGGGCCCTTCCTCTTTTGTGAAGGAGCAGAGGTCTTTCTGGATAAGCGAGTCCTAGTGAGAGTCTCGGACTCGAGTTCCGCCGCCTTATCAGCCATGGGCTTGCCAAAGAGGTTTTCACCTCTGCAGGGGACATCGACCAACTTGTCCTGCACCCACGGCTCGAGGTCGGATGACTGAAGCCAGGCCTGTCGGCGGGCACCGATGCCGGCTCCCGCAACTCGGGCCGATGCCTCGAAGCCATCGTATGCCGCCCGAGAAATAAACTTCGAGCACTCTCGAATACTATCTGACAAGGAACATGCCCATATATAGCTGGTAGGTCTGGACTCAGCAGGCCAGCATGGAGCCCTGGAAGCACTTCCTACCGAGGGCATCCAGGTTACGGGCCTCCTTAACCGGCGGCACCGAGGAGTGCATCTTTTGACTCTTAAGTCGATGCATGGCCAATTCCACAACCATAGAGTGGTGCGGCAATTGCGCCTTTTGGAACCCGGGACTCTTGCGGACTCGATACATCGAATCGACCCGCTTGCTCAACACCGGTGTCGAGGCCGGGCATTCCCACATGCGAAAGAGCAGCCGCTCCAGCATAGGAGGGACCGGTACAGTAAAGGCCTCCTTCGGGGGAGAGTCATACTGGAGGGCCTCGAGCTCTTCGGCGCGGGGCTCCTCCTCGGGATCCGCGGGGAAGGCCAACGCCTTGGCCATACCCCTCACAAAATCGGAGAAGCGGGTATCCTCCGGAGGGGATCGCCTCTGAGGCTCCGACTCGGGCGAGTCGGAGGGGATGCACCGAGTCTGAAAAGAACCGGGTGACTCGTCCCCTTCCGTGTCCCAGCCCGACGCCTCCAAAGAGGAGTCGAGAGGCTCCGTGCGGGCGGGGGTTCGCCGACGCCGACGACCTCGGTCCCGAACGGGAGGCCGAGGGAGACCTCGACCGAGGATCGACTCGAGCACGTACGGACTCGAGGATCGACTCAGCCGCCGGTGTCGACTTGGGTGTCGACGTCCCGGTGGTCGGGGCAGATGCACTGGCGATGCCGATCATCAATGCCCGCTGCTGGTCCATGAAGGCAGAGATACTGCGCTCCAAGGTCGTCATTCTGAGACCAAGCTCAGAAGACCCGGCAGCCTCCGACTCAGGCCCCGACGACGTCGGGCCCGACATCGGTTCAGGAGGGCAGTCCAGGAGGACTATAGCACTCACGTGTCCAGGCGGCTCCTGCTCCAAGCGAGGAAGTTTGGAAGGCCTCTCCGCCTCCGAGGGCTCAGGGCAGCTGACGGGGCTAAGCGACCCTGCCTTCGAGGGACCAGGTGCGTCCTCCGACGCCGTCCGAGCGAGTTTCTTCTTCCGACGATGTTCCCGGTCGGGGGACCCCCGTTCAGAGGAACTCCGATGATACTCGTGGCCGGAGCCACGAGACGTCGAAGCCTCCGACGAGGACCGGGCCTGACCGGACTCGGAGTCAGAGAAGATTCATTCCTTTTGTGACTGTCGACTCCTCAGTGACTTTGAGGACATCCTGCTGCACGGACCACAACCCTCCAAGTCATGGTTGGGTCCGAGACAACGGAGGCAGCAGTCATGCGTGTCAGTAAGAGACATCAGTTTGGAACAACGATCACATTTTTTAAACCCGCTGGCAGCCATCGGGGGAAAGAGGGCCCCGGCGAGGTCGAAAGACCGTGCTGCCAGGGGTGAAGAAGAAAGTGGCGGGAACGCCAGTTAGAAGGACAAAAAAAAACTGAAAAAGAAAATGTGAACGGGCTCGATAAGGATATCGAGGCCGGGAGGGGACACGCGAACCGAGAAAAAACAAACTAAAGAAAATAATCAACTTTTTCAGCGGCGATAACAAACTACGTCTGTAGGGCTCCGCGGAAAAAAGAAGACTGAGCAAGATGGCACCCTCGGGCGGGAAGGGGGCCGCGCATGTGTGCTGCAATCCCAAAGGCTTTCTTCGAAAGCTGGGGAAATTGCTCCGCGAGGGCTCCGTCGGCGATGTTACCCATAAGTGAGGACTGACTTCCTGCTTGGTCCTGGAGAATAAGAAGAGTGCTTGTACTTTGAGATTTTCTGTGCAGAGCATCATACCTCCTATATTTCTATCAGCAGACCGCTCTCTGTAAGAGTACTGCACATACCTGTCAAGCCAGCACAGCTTGATCGGCTGCTTCCATCAAAAAGGCAACACAGTGGGAAACCTATTTTCTCATGGTGGGGATGCCCCAAGGTAGATATTATTTGCAATCGCAGGTACCATAGTGGGCACATTTTCACAATTTAACTGTTGGTACCATTCTTCTTTTGTTTTGTGTTTTTTGTTCTTTGGGGTCAAATTACCCTTAGGTACAACTCTGGGCCCCTTGAGTGTGTGCCAAATGCCTCTCCTCTTCGGTTATTTTGGATTCCTTTAAACTATCCTTGTGAAGAAAAACAGTAAATCCATTGTTGCTTTGTCAAACGGGTGATGAAGGCTGAGGGAGAGGAGCAATTGAACAGGAAGAAGCACTAGAGCATGCACAGAGAACATGGATCCTATTTTGTACTGTGAGGATGACACCCATATGTGAGTGATTACATCCTGCTTGTCCAAGGAGAAACTAACCCTCTGCTTCACTGGTAGCAGTCGTTCACAAAAGATTCTTTGAGAGGGTTTTTGTGTATGTTTTTCATGAATTTTGGTTTAGACAGAGGAAATCTTAGAAACAGACCCCTAAAATGGGCCCTAGAAAGGTGGAAGTTGGGCATTAAACCAAGAAAACCCTTCACAGCACTGACAGGCTGATCCTAAAATTGTGACAGTATTCACCGAATGTAAGGACAAAGCTCCCTAGTGCAGCCTTCCAAACCTCTTCAAAAGTTACAAGGTTGGTTTCCAATAGTGCCACCTTCCTAAGAACATAACCTATAAGGAGAGGCTTGTAAGGGAGAGTAATAGTGTAAGATGCACTCTGAATCTTTGCAATGAGTGTTTATGCATTTATATTCAAGGCAACTGGAGAACTTGCTAAAGGTTTTCATCCAAGCTAAACAGAAAAAGTTTCTTTCTTAAGGGCATGAAGATGAAAGGGGGGAAAATGACAGGTTAAGTTGGAATGTGCCATCACCTCAAACAAAAGCAAGACACACACAGTCAGGGAGGAACTTGATGTGAAACAGATCAGTCAGAACTTGCTAAGACACTACTTTGCAAATCAGGTACTCGACTATCCTCACAGATTGAGCAGCTTGAAAAGGGCTTTTACCAGCTGCAGTCAGTGTTTGATGGAACACGTCAAACATATGAAATACTGCATGAAGTCAACAACCAGAGGCAGGAAAAACGTTTTTTTCTACAGGTTCGTGGATAGCACCAACTAATACTACTGATAGAGCTGGAGTTTAGAAAACAAACAGGAGATGCATGGAACTTATTCCAGCAGTTTTTGCATGGAACAAGAACACTGTTTTAGCAGCTTGCTAACATCTGTTTTGGTAGGTTTTATGAAATGCTAATGGACTACCTGAGAACAGCTGCAAGAACTAAAGATGCCTGCTTGGACACACTCTTTCTACTAACATTTACTCTATTAGGGTGGCCCACACTTTGGAGAGGCTAAAATTTGTATTTGATAATTATTTCCTCTCTTTGAATCCTGTTAGACCAGTCCAGATTCATGAATTTATGTCACCCTGCCAGGAGATGGAGACAGTGCACACACTTTTTCCCTGCGACATCACTGGTATGAGGAGTGTTAACAAGATAGCACTACTCTTTTGTTGTTTCAGCTGCTCGTGGCATACATATGGAGAGCAGTACTCAAACCTTTTCCTTGCTGACAACGTACTTTCTGTGCTGTACATATTTATTGGATTGAGATGTGTTACACTGCAAAATTCAACTTTTTGGGAGTTTTTAAATACCGGCCCCATGAAGCACTGGCACTATGCGTCCATTCTCTTGGATGATGTCACTTCCTCCACACAATCCTTTTTTTAGCACTACAAAGTAGATGGAATATCGACCCAGGTCTTACTCTCTAACTGAAACTAGTGTAGCTGCCTGTAGCTGAAGGTGGTTTTCTAATGTTTCCTTGACCACAATGGGATACATTAAAAGCATCAGTAATGAGAGGGGACACATTCTAGGGCATGTCCATGTCACATAATATCTAGGACCGACTGATCTGAGGTTATACAGGTCTACTTGGTAGTACCAGTGAAGGCATATGCCCACCAAGAAAGACAACCACTGTGCTTTACTGGTTAGGTCACTGAATGCTGAGGGACTAGTTCCCTTAGATTTTCTGGTTCTCCCGAAAAGGTGGTGTCTTCCTTGATACCTGTCAAGTTGAAATGAGGACTATACCCCTAGTCTGTAGTGCTTAGATGCTCTGGAAGCTTCTGTGATTTAGATTCTTCAGTATCTTGAAACAATTTCTTCATGTATATAAGAACATAAGATTTGCCATAGTAGGTCAGACCAAAGATCCATCAAGCCCAATATCCTGTTTCAAACAGTAGCCAATCCAGATCACAGGTACCTATCGGGTTTCCAAAAGACAGACAGATTCCATGCTGCTTATCCCAGGGGTAAAGCAGCAGATTTATTCAGTCCACTTTAATAATGGTGTATGGACTTTTCCTCCAGGAACTTGTCCAAACCTCTTTTAGATGCAGCTACACCAATATCTTTTACTACATCCACTAGCAACAAAGTCTAGAATTTGATTATGTGTTGAGAATTTTCGTCTTAAATGTGCTACATTGTAGCTTCATTGCGTATTCCCTAGTTCCCTACTTTTTGAAGGCGTTAACAACCAATCTATGTTTACCTGTTCCACTCCATCCATTATTTTATAGACCTCTCCCCTCAGCCATTACTTTTCCAAGCTGAAGAGTTTTAAGCCTTTCCTCATAGGAGTATCCCTTTCACCCCCTTTATCATAATCACACTCCCACACAACACGTTCAAAGGAAACACACGAAACAACAAAGCCTACAAAGCATACAACCATAGAGCTCATAAACGCAAGATCCATATGCAACAAGATACACATAATAGCAGACCACATAGAAGACCACCAGCCAGACATACTTTGCATAACAGAGACTTGGCTCAATCCCACCGACAATGTTCTATTCAATCAACTGGTACCTGACACATACACTGCATACAACTGCCCACGCACCCACAAACGTGGAGGAGGAGTCTTGATAATTGCAAAGAAGAACCTGAAGTTCAAAACTCAGAGCTTCACTGACACACCACAAGGTAACTCACTCAGCATCGTGAACAAACACATGGCACTCTGCCTAACCTACAGAGCATCCAGAGCTTCACCCAACGAACTAGCATCAACGCTCGAAGCAGTATGCGCCATCACCGCAACCAACAAGCCCACGCTCCTGCTAGGAGACTTTAACCTCAAGTCCACCAACAAAGACGCAGAAGCTTTCCTTCAAGCAATGACCTCACTTCAATTTACCCAAATCGTCGACGCCCCAACGCACAGACACGGTTCTACCCCAGACCTCATCTTCGCAACCAGCTACCTAACATCGAGAGGCCTAATATCAACACCCACCATCACCCCAGTTCCATGGTCAGACCACTACCTAATCAAGATAAAGTTGCAACTACAAAAGGACAATCTCAACGAACAATCGGACAACACACCCACACAAAGACGTTTCAAGAACTTCGACAGACGCTTTCCTACAGAACACAACTAACCACAGATACGAACAGGACACAACTAACCACAGATACGAACGACCTGGAGACTCAAATCACCAACTGGAACACACTATCCAACGCTGCCACAGCAACAGATGCCAGACCCAAGAAACACCGTCACAACAAGAGACAACACAAGCCGTGGTACTCCACAACCATACGACAAGAAAAAAAAGAACTCAGAAAGATAGAACGGAGATGGAGAAAATCCAAGGCTGCTGAAACCCAGCAACTATACCTAACAAAGCAAAAACAATACAATGAACACATCAACCAATCAAAGAAAAAATACCATACAAACATGATAAATACCTCCATAAACAAACCCAGAGAGCTATTCGAAATAGTGAAAATCCTCACAAAGGAGCAAAGGACAGAAGAGGAAGTACAAATAGACCCACAAGAATTTGCTGACCATATCAAGGAAAAATTTCACTCCGCAGAACAAACAACGCCTAGCACATCAACTCAGCCCAACTCACACCCCAAGACCTGGGACACATTCTGCTCACCCTCAGACCAGCTCTCCCACATCATCTCAGCAATCAAAACAAGCACCGCTCCTACAGACCCTTGCCCAGTGTCATGGATCAAAACCACCAAATCAAGCTTCATCCACTTCATCCACAACATGGTGCACAACTCCCTCACCCAAGGACTCATGCCAGATCAACTAAAGCTAGCCACAGTATGACCAATACCAAAGAAAACAACCCTCGACAAGAGCAACCCAGCAGCATACCGACCAATATCCAGCATACCCTTTCTAGCAAAAATCATCGAAAAATCAGTACACCACCAACTACAGGAACACATCGACAACCATGCACCTCTAAATGACAACCAACACTGCTTTCGCCCCAACCATGGATTCGAAACATTGCTGATCTACCTCTTCGACAACATCCTCCGAATCATAGACAACACCAAAAAAGGTATCTTAATGATCTTCATTGACATCTCTTCAGCATTCGACGCAGTAGACCACAAAACTCTCCTGGAAAGACTAAAGAACATTGGGCTTCATGGTACCACATTAAAATGGTTCCAATCATACCTAACCGACAGGCAGATACAGGTCAAGGTAGGCCTCAACACCTCTCAACACATAAAAGTCCTCCAAGGAGTGCCTCAAGGGTCCGCCCTCTCAGCACTACTGTTCAACATATACATCCAGCCAATATGCGACATCCTGAAAGCGAACAGCATTCAATATACAATCTATGCAGATGATATCATGATATACATACCCATCTCAGTTGACAACCCAGACTACTCTAAAATAACAGACTGCCTCACACAAATGACAAGATGGTGTAAAGACAACAACCTCGCAATCAACTACAGCAAGACGGAGGCTCTAATAATCACTCGCAACCCAGACTTCATCCACCCACCGGACATCAGAGTACAAGACACAACCATACCAATAAAATCGGAAGTAAAATATCTCGGAATGACCCTGGACAACGAACTGAATCTCAAGACACACGTAAGCAAAACAATCAAAAATGCATACCACAGGATGAGAATCATCAGAAGACTTAAACCCCTCCTCGCCACTGAACACTTCCGTACCGTATGCCAAGCTCTAATTACTCCCTTACTGGACTTCTGCAACCCCATCTACCTTGGGCTAGCAAAACAAACACTCAAACCACTACAACTAGCACAAAACACTGCAGCCCGCATAATATCTGGATCAACAAGACATGAACACATTACTCCTGTTCTGAAAGACCTACACTGGCTCCCAATCAGCTCACGCATCAAATACAAAACAATCATAAACATATTTAAGATCAAATACCACACTTCAGCCAACAGCCTGCACACCCTCATACAACCAGACACCAGCACTCGCCCAAGAAGAAAAGGAACCTCCAACAGAGTCAACACCCCGAGTGACTTCAGAAAAACACGCAAGGACACCACAGAAAGAGCACTCTCCCTGGCTGCCCCAACAATCTGGAACTCCCTCCCAGACGAACTGAGATTGACAACGGACCTCAAAGACTTTCGCAAACAGCTCAAGACAACGCTGTTCTTAGAACACTATGGACACATCACTTAATCACACTAACAGGAACTACCAACCTACCCCTTTCAACCCCCTGATAAGAAATTGTACAACGGCACATGATATATCTTAAACCCTAAGTGTATAGAACAATGTATCATAGCTCATACTGTATAATAGCACACAATGTACATAGTTCAACCTAATCTAATACACTACAATATCTTACACGCAATGCATGACATTTCTTTCACTGCATGAAATACACGTTCACTACTTTTGATTGTATTGCTGTGACACCGCCTTGATTATAGGATAAGGCGGTATAGAAATACTGTTAAATAAATAAATAAAATTTTGGTGTCTCTTCTCTGTACCTTTTCTAATTCCTCTATATCCTTTTTTAGATATGGCAACCAGAACTGCACAGAATATTCAAGGTGTGGTTGCACCATGGAGTGATACAGAGGTACTGTAATATCTTTGGTTTTATTTGCATTCCTTTCCTTATAATTTCTAGCATTCAATTTGCTTTCTTGGTCAATGCTGCAAGCTAAGCAGATGGTTTCAATGTATTAGCCACAAAGATGCCTATATATCCTTTTCCTGGGGGGGCAATTCCTAGTGTGGAACCTTGATTCATTAATAATAAGCATTTATAAAGCACTACCAAGCATACAGCACAGTTACTTACCTGTAACAGGTGATCTCTGGGAACAGCAGGAATTAGTCCTCACATATGGGTACGTCGGTACCGACGGAGCCTGCGCGGGAATGCTCCCCAGCTTCCCAGAAAGAAAGCTTTTGGGGCATCCCACAGCGCATGCGCGCTGCCTTCCCGCCTTTCCTACCAACTCTCCTCAGTTCGAGTTTAAAGCTGAGACAATAGAGAGAGAGAGGAAAGACAGAGAGAGATACAACTCCTAGGGGAGGTGGGAGGGTTGTGAGGACTAATTCCTGCTGTTCCCAGAGATCACCAGAGATCACAGGAACAAGCAGGAATGAGTCCTCACATATGGGGACTCCCTAGCTGAGATGCCTGGGAGATCCCCAAGGATATGAGACCCTGAAGGGTTCCTCGTCTTCCTATGGATCTCAAGCATCCATTAAGGGAAGGAGGGCAGGAGTTGTTCAAGAATGGAACAGGTGTTTGAGGACAGCCTGACCAAAGAAGGCATCCCGGCGGGAGTCCTTGTCCAAACAGTAATGGGCTGTGAAGGTATGAACCGAGGCCCAGGTGGCTGCTCGACAGATCTGGTCGATGGACACAGAATGAAGATGAGCCATAGAGGCGGCCATGGCTCTCACATTGTGAGCTGTAACATGGCCCTCCAGAGAAAGGTTCTTACTCTGGTAAGCAAAAGAAATACACTGAGCAATCCAATTGGACAGTGTTCTTTTAGAGACTGGAAGTCCTAAATGAGAAGGATCAAAAGCAACAAAAAGCTGGGAAGACTTTCTATGTTGCTGTGTCCTGTGTAAGTAAAAAGCAAGAGCTCTTTTACAATCTAGAGTATGAAGGTTCCTCTCTGCATTGGATGCATGAGGAGCTGGAAAAAAGACAGGTAAATATACCTCTTGATTAAGATGAAAAGGTGAGACCACTTTAGGCATAAAGTGAGGATTTGTCCTAAGGACTACCTTATCATGATGGAACCTTGTATAAGGTGGATTAGCCACTAAGGCCTGCAGTTCACTGATGCGGCGAGCCGAAGTGACTGCAATAAGGAAAATAACCTTCCAGGAAAGAAATTTCAAGGAGGTAGTGGCTAAGGGTTCAAAAGGTGGCTTCATAAGCTGACCAAGAACCAAGTTTAAGTCCCATGCCACCGGAGGGGGTCGAATGGGAGGTTTAGTTAAAGTTAGGCCTCTCATAAATCTTGCAATAAGAGGATGAGAGGAAACAGGTTGTCCAATGATAGGCTTAAGGGATGCTGCAATAGCACTTAAATGGACCCTTACTGAATTTGTCTTAAGGCCTGCATTGGAAAGATGCAGGAGATATTCTAATAGAGAATTCACAGGAAGTGCCAGAGGGTCAAGACCCTTTTGAGCACACCAAATGGAAAATCTTTTCCATTTAAAAGCATAGGAACGCCTAGTGGAAGGTTTCCTTGAAGCATGGAGGATATCCTTCACTTGCTGCGAAAGATTGAAGTCTTGAAGGTCTAGGCCTTCAGTAACCAAGCTCTGAGGTGAAGGGACTTGGGGTTTGGATGCCACAAAGTCCCCTCCTCCTGAGACAGAAGGTCTGGAGCAGCTCCCAAGTCCAGGGAGGGGGCTTGGGAGAGATGCAGAAGTAGAGGGTACCACACTTGGCGTGGCCAACGTGGAGCTATGAGGATCATAGATCCTTGATCCCTCTGAAGTTTGAACAGTCTTGGGAATCAAAGGAATGGGTGGGAAAGGCATAGAGGAAGTCCTGACCCCAATGAAGGAGGAAGGCATCCTTGGCCTGAACTCCCTGACACGGAATTCTGGAACAGAACCGGGGAAGTTTGGCATTCCACGGACTTGCAAATAGGTCTATGTCCGGGGTTCCCCATTCCTGGAAGATTCTGAGTACCTGATCCATGTGCAGGGACCATTCGTGTGGAAGCAAAAATCGACTGAGTCTGTCTGCCCAAGAGTTTTGAATTCCTGGGAGGTATACTGCCAGGAGATGGATTTGATGCTCTCTGGCGAAGGCCCATAATCTTAGAGCTTCATTGCAAAGCGACAGAGAGCCAGTCCCTCCTTGCTTGTTTATGTAAAACATGGCTACCTGATTGTCCATTTGAATGAGGACTGTCTGGCAGCTGAGGAGGGTATGAAAGACCTTGAGAGCTAGGAACACTGCTCGAAGTTCCAAGAGGTTGATATGAAGAGAGGTCTCCTGTGGGGACCAAGTGCCTTGGGTGGAGAGGTCCTGTAGATGAGCTCCCCAACCTGTTTGGGAGGCATCTGCTGTGAGGATTGCTTGGGGCAACAAAGGTTGGAAGGGGGACCCCAGCAACAGATTTTGAGTGGACGTCCACCATTGGAGAGACCAAAAGAGACGTTTGGAGTTTGCTATTTGGTCTGAGAGAGCTCCTGAAGCTTGAGTCCACTGGGTGGACAAAGTCCATTGAGCTGCTCTTATGTGTAGGCGAGCATAGGGCACCACATGTACTGTGGAAGCCATGTGGCCTAGTAGTTGTAGCATCTCCCGGGCAGTTAAGTGGCAACGAGCCTGGGGAAGATAGGCTCTTGCAGTAGTGGTGTCCAACCAGGCCCCTATGAATTCTAGGGACTGAGTAGGGGTGAGCTGAGACTTTGGGAGGTTTACCACAAGTCCCAGATACTGCAGAATGCGCCTGGTGCGGTCCAGGGAAATTTGGGCTTCTGACTGAGATGGAGCTCGGATGAGCCAGTTGTCCAGGTAGGGGAAGACAAATATTCCCAGAGTGCGTAGAAATGCAGCAATTATTGCCATGCATTTGGTGAACACTCTTGGAGCAGAGGCTAGACCGAAAGGAAGCACTCTGTATTGGTAATGTTTTCCCTGGAACAGAAAACGTAGGAATTTTCTGTGGGATGGATGGATGAGTATATGAGTGTACGCATCCTTGAGATCTAGAGAACAAAGCCAATCCTGACTCTGTAGGTATGGAAGGAGAGTGCCTAAAGAAAGCATCTTGAACTTCTCCTTGCATAGAAATTTGTTCAATTCTCTGAGATCCAGAATGGGTCTGTATCCTCCTGTTTTCTTTGGAATGAGAAAGTAGGGGGAGTAAAACCCTGACCCTGTTGAAGAAGAGGAACTTCTTCTATGGCCCTCTGGGCCAGAAGGGTGGTTACCTCCTGATCCAGAAGGTCGAGGAGAGATGTGGGAGAATTGAAATGTCTCACCATGGTGTAGGGAGGAAGGTCTGAGAAATGAAGTTTGTAGCCCTCTCTGATGATGGAGAGGGTCCACTGCTCTGATGTGATTTGCTCCCATCTGGGAGCAAAATGAGCTAACCTTCCTGGAATGGTGAGAGGTTCTGGCTGTTGTAGAGCCAGAAAGGTTAAGTTCTCTAGTATCAAGTCAAAAACCCTGAGGGGCTTGGGATTTTTGGGTTGCAGCAGCCCCTGCAGGTTTAGGCCTGGCTTGTTTAGGTTGCTGACGCTTAGTAGCAAAGCGACCTGTAGAAGACTGTTGACCAGAAGTGGAAGGAAATCTGCCCTTCTTGTAAAAAGACTTTTTAAAAGATTTTTCTTGGCCGGAGTGGAGGTAGACTTAGAAAGTCTATCCAGAGCAGCATTTTCTGCATCCATTTGAGTGGCTTTAATTTGCCACTCTTTGCCAAATAGATTTTCACCTGTACAGGGCAGATTTCCTAAACCATCTTGAACCCAGGGTTCTAGATCAGAAGCCTGGAGCCAAGCAATTCTACGAGCAGCTATGGCAATGCCTGAGGCTCTGCTGGCAACTTCAAAAGAATCAAAGGCTGCCCTGTTGGAAAACTTTGAAATGTCTTGAGTATGCTTAAGCCAAAGAAGGAACTCATCCCTTTTGTCCTCTGGAATAAAAGGGAGAAAGTTTTTTTATTTTATTTATTTATTTATCTATATTTTTTCTATACCGCCCCTTCCAGCGATCGAGGGCGGTTTACAAGGAACATTTTAACAATTGTACACCGATGTATACATTTACATTGAACAATCAGATTCAACTATTTACAATGAACGGTTAAGTTTAACTATTTACATTGAACAAAACTTCAACTTCAAGATGTATTAGTAATACAAACAACCATTAAATTATTTACATTGGATATTTACAGTGGTTGTGTTTTGTGTATATTTTGGAATTTATTTCCTTTTATGCAACCTCCTTTTCTGCAACCTCCTTCAGAAACATACCCATATAAAGGCTGTATGAATTGATTCTGGCAATAAGCATGCTAGCTTGGAAGATTTTCCTACCAAAAGCATCCAAGGTCCTGCATTCTCTTCCTGGAGGAGTAGAAGAGTGTCTTTTGGTACTCTTTATCCTTTTCATAGCTGACTGCACCACAATGGAGTGGTGAGGAAGCTGAGTTTTCTGAAATCCAGGAGAAGGAGGGACACGGTACATAGTGTCCAATCTACGAGAATGAGGAGAAAGGGTGAGAGGAGTCTCCCACAATTCAATTAAATGTTCTTGAAGAATTTCATGAATTGGCAAGGTGACTGCCTCTCTGGGAACCTTAGAGTATCCCAAAATATCTAATTTTTTTGCTCTAGGTTCTTTTTCAGAGGTTACTGAAATAGATAGTCCTTTAGCTACTTCTATTATTAAGTCTTGAAAGGACAAATCCTCTGGAGGAGACATTCTCCTTTTTGGAGAAGGCGGCTCCTCAGGAAGGGTAACAGATACTTCAGGGGACTCATCCGATGAATCAGAATCATCAGAAGAATCGAAGTATCGTCTGCTCGATTCCAAAGATCGATAGGCGTATCGATCGGTCCCGGTACCGGGTCGGTACCGAGAAAGAGCCCAGGACAGGGAGCCGGAATCGGTATCCTGGCCGATGTCGATGCAGCCGGTACCGGCATTGAAGTTGGTACCGGTACCGGTACCGACAACGGAGCTTGTTGTGGTACCGACGGCATCGCAGCCTTGATGAAAGCCAGTATAGCCTGCTGCATGGATTGCACAGTGTGATCCATGGACGCCACGACTGCCTGGATGTCGGTACCGGGAGATTGTGCCGGTACCCCAGAGCAGTCTAACAGGTGATCGGTCGAGGCCGTGCCATCGATGTCAACCTGTAACCCCATAGGAGGAGCTTTGGAAGCCGGAGCTTCCCGCCGGGGTTGTTTGGCTGGGGCAGGATCCTCAAGGGCAAGCCCGGAGGCATCTCGATGCTTAGAGGGAGATTTGCCCTTCGAGGACCTGCTAAAAGTATGTTTGGTTACCTGAGACCCATCAGGAGAGGAAGACCTGGAAGATGTCGATGCCATCGCCGGTGTATCCATGGGAAACAGCACATGGAGCTTGGCTGCCCGGTTCTGTAACCCTCGTTTAGACATTAGAGAGCAGGCTTGGCAATCCGGAATGGAGTGTTCAGGCCCCAAACATTTAAGACACCATTCATGGGTGTCTGTAACAGAAATTGTACTGCTGCACTTAGTGCATTTTTTGAAACCAGAGGCTGGTTTATCCATGAAGGAAAATTTCTTGTGGGCCTGTAGGCCTAAGAAAAGAAATACACTAAGTGAGGGAAAGTATATATATATATATTTTTTTTTTTAAAGAAAAGACCGGCGGTACCGGTCCGGTGTCGGGGAAGGCAGACACGCGACCAAAGAAATAAATTAAAATAAAGAACTTCTTCAGCGGTGACAGGAACACGACCTGCTGGCTCCGCGGAAAAGAAGAACTGAGGAGAGTTGGTAGGAAAGGCAGGAAGGCAGCGCGCATGCGCTGTGGGATGCCCCAAAAGCTTTCTTTCTGGGAAGCTGCGGAGCATTCCCGCACAGGCTCCGTCGGTACCGACGTACCCATATGTGAGGACTCATTCCTGCTTGTTCCTGGAGATCCAGCACTATACAGACACAAAAGAAGACAGTCCCTGCTCAAAGAGCTTACAATCTAGAAGACAAACATACAGGACAAAATAATATGATAGGAATAAAGGCAATAGGAGTTGAAACACAAGGGAGGGGGTTAAGAATCAAAGGCAGTCTCAAAGAGGTGAGTCTTGAGCTTGGACTTAAAGAGGGCGAAGGAAGAGATTTGACGCAGGGTTAGGGGCAGGATGTTCCAGGCAAAGGGATCAGCAAGGTTAAAAGAACAAAGCCTGGAGTTAGCGGAAGAAGAGAATGGCACAGAGAAGGAAGATAGAAGAGGAACGGAGATCACAAGGAGGGGTATAGGGAGAGATGAGAGAGGAAAGGTAAGGAGAAGCAGCAGAGTGAATGTATTTGTGTGTCAAGTTAAATAATTTGTACTGAATGCGGTAAAGCATAGGGAGCCAGTGAAGGGACTAGAAGAGGAGTAAATATGACAGTAACGTGGCTGGCGAAGAAATATCCGTGCAGCGGAGTTCTGAATGGACTGTAAAGGGAAAAGATGAAATTGAGGGAGATCAACAAGGAGGAGAGGTTGCACAGTCAAGCCGGGAGTGAACAAGAGTCTTAGTAGTAGAGGCAGAGAGGAAAGGACAAATCTTGTTAATGTTGAAGAGGAAAAAAGTGACAGGATTCAACAATTTGTTGGATATGAGATGAGAATGACAGGGAGGAGACAAAGACGACCCCGAGGTTACAAGCAGAGGAAACAGGAAAAATAAGAGCGTTATCATCAGTGATTGAGAAAGGAGGAAAGATGGATCAGAGGAGAAAACCAGAAGCTCAGTTTTGGCCATATTCAATTTTAAATGGTGGTGAGGCATCCAGGTGGTGATGTCAGATAAGCAGGTGGAGATACGTGCCTGGAGAGAAAGAGAAAGGTCAGGTAAAGAGATATAAATTTGAGAATCATCCGCAGAGAAGTGATACTGAAAGCCAAGGGATGAGATAAGGGGACCATGCAATTGTGTATAAAGGGAAAAAAAGGAGTGGGCCGAGAACGGACCCTTGGGAAACACCAACTGAGAAAGGGATAGCAGACGATGACATACCTTGAGAACAGACACTGAAGGAGCGATTAGCAAGATAGGAAAAGAACCGAGATAGAACAGAGTCTCTAAAGCCAAGAGAAGATAATGTAGCAAGAAAAAGAGAGTGGTCAACAGTATCAAAGGCAGCAGAAAGGGAAAAATGAATAAGAATTGCGTATAGGCCTTCAAACCTTGCCAAGAATAAGTCACTAGAGTTCTTGGCAAGGGCTGTTTCGGTTGAAAAAATAAGGCTGAAGCCAGACTGAAGGGGATCAAAGAGGGAATGAGTGAAGAAAAAGCATAGTTACTCACCTGTAACAGGTGATCTCCAGGAACAGCAGGAATTTAGTCCTCAAATATGGGTATCGTCGGTACCGACGGAGCCTGTGTGGGAACGCTCCCCAGCGTCCAATTAGAAAGCTTTTGGGAGCTTCCCACAGCGCCTGCGTGCTACCTTCCCACCTTTCCCAACTGCCTCTCTCCAGTTGAGTTTTAAAGCTGAGACAAAGAGAGAGAGAGGGTAAGGGAAAGAGATAGAGAGATACAACTCCTGGGTGGGTTGTGAGGACTAAATTCCTGCTGTTCCCGGAGATCACCTGTTACAGGTGAGTAACTATGCTATCTCCAGGAACAAGCAGTAATGTAGTCATCACATATGGGGACTCCCTAGCTTTAGGTGCCAGGGAGAGACCCCAGAAGTTGTGCGTCCCTGAGAAGGCCTCCACTTCCTCCCATGGATCTCTGGCATCCTACCAGGGAAGGTGGGTAGGAGTTGATTAGGTATGGAACAGGTGTTGGAGAACAGCCTGACCAAACAAGGCATCCCGGCGGGAGTCCTTGTCCAAGCAGTAATGGGTTGTGAAGGTATGAACCGAGGCCCAGATGGCTGCTCGACAGATGTCGTCGATAGACACAGAGTGCAGATGAGCCATTGAAGCTGCCATGGCTCTCACATTATGAGCTGTGACATGGCCCTCCAGAGGAAGATTTTTACTCTGATAGGCAAAGGATATACACTGAGCAATCCAGTTAGATAGTGTTCTCTTGGAGACTGGAAGTCCCAAATGAGAAGGATCAAAAGCAACAAAGAGTTTAGAGGACTTTCTATGTTGCTGTGTTCTTTGTAAGTAAAAGGCTAAAGCTCTTTTACAGTCCAAAGTATGAAGATTCCTTTCTGCATTTGATGCATGAGGCCTTGGAAAGAACACAGGTAGGTAGACCGCTTGGTTTAGATGAAAAGGCGAGACCACCTTTGCCATAAAGCGTGGATGAGTCCCAAGGACTACCTTGTCATGATGGAACCTCAAAGAAATCAAGGAAGCTAACAAAAGCCACAACAGAGTAGTAATAATGGGTGATTTCAATTACCCCGGTATCGACTGGGACAGTGTCACAGCAGGACAAGCTAAAGAGATAAAGTTTCTAGATGAAATAAATGACTGCTTCTTGGAGCAGCTGGTTCATGAACCGACCAGAGGGGAAGCCATACTGGACCTAGTCCTTAGTGGAACGCCAGATCTGGTGCAAGAAATAAGGGTGTTGGGACCACTTGGCAATAGTGATCATAGTATGATCATGTTTGATTTAATCAGTGGAGGACAGATAGTAAAGGAATCCACAGTACTACCTTTTAACTTTCAAAAGGGTGACTATGATAGAATGAGGAATATAGTTCGGAAAAAACTAAAAGGAGCGGTTCCAAAGGGTTAAAGACTTACAGCAAGCTTGGGTGTTATTTAAAAATACTATCCTCGAAGCCCAGACCAGCTGTATTCCACGCATTAAGAAAAGTGGAAGAAAGTCCAAAAAACTGCCAGCATGGTTTAAAGGTGAGGTCAGAGAGGCTGTTGCTGCCAAAAGAGCAACCTTCAGAAAATGGAAAAAAGAGCCAAATGATGAAAACTGGAAACAGCACAAGCACTGGCAAGTTAAATGCAAAGCATTGATAAGGCAGGCAAAGCGGGAATTTGAGAAGAAACTTGCTACGGAAGCAAAAACACAAAATAAAGACTTTTTCAAGTACATTCGTAGCAAAAGGCCTGTGAGAGAGTCAATTGGACCATTAGATGATAGAGGGGTAAAAGGGGCAGTAAGAGGAGACAAGGCTATAGCAGAGAGAATGAATGAATTCTTTGCTTCGGTCTTTACTGAGGAAGATGTAGGGGTGTTACCCAAGACTGAAGTGGTATTTAAAGGTGATACTGCAGAGGAATTGAGAGAAATATCGCTACACCGGGAAGATATATTACAACTATTTGATAAACTGAATAGTAGCAAATCACCTGGACCGGATGGTATACATCCCAGAGTGTTGAAAGAACTGAAATATGAGATTGCAGACCTGTTATTGGTAATCTGTGAACTTTCATTAAAATCATCTGTAATACCTGAAGATTGGAGGGTCGCCAACGTAACACCAATTTTTAAAAAGGGTTCCAGGGGTGACCCGGGAAATTACAGACCGGTGAGCCTGACGTCAGTACCAGGGAAAATGGTAGAAGCCATCATAAAGAACAAAATTACACAGCATGTAGATAGTCATGGCCTAATGGGAGACAGCCAACATGGCTTTAGACAAGGAAGATCTTGTCTTACTAATCTGATCTGTTTTTTTGAAGGTGTGCATAAACAGGTAGACAAAGGTGAGTCGGTTGATATAGTGTATCTGGACTTTCAGAAAGCTTTTGACAAGGTCCCCCATCAGAGACTTTTGGCGAAGCTAAAAAGTCATGGGATAGGAGGCAGTGTACTATTGTGGATCGGGAACTGGTTAAAAGATAGAAAGCAGAGGGTAGGGCTAAATGGCCAATATTCCCAATGGAAAAAGGTGAATAGTGGAGTACCCCAGGGATCTGTACTGGGTCCGCTACTTTTTGACATATTCATAAATGACCTGGAAAAGGGAATAACTAGTGAGGTAATCAAATTTGCAGATGACACAAAACTGTTTAAAGTTGTTAAAACCCAAGAGGATTGTGGAAAACTGCAGGAGGATCTGGATAAATTGGAAGACTGGGCATCCAAATGGCAGATGAAATTTAATGTGGACAAGTGCAAAGTTATGCACCTAGGAAAGAACAACCCACACTATAGTTACAAGATGCAAGGCTCCACATTAGAAACCACCACCCAGGAAAAAGATTTAGGAGTCATCGTGGATAACATGTTAAAACCCTCCGCCCAGTGTGCAGCGGCGGCCAAGAAAGCAAATAGAATGCTAGGTATCATAAGGAAAGGGATGGAGAATAAAACAAAGGATATTATAATGCCTCTGTATCGCTCCATGGTACGACCGCACCTTGAATATTGTGTGCAATTCTGGTCACCGTATCTTAAAAAGGACATAGAGTTATTAGAAAAAGTACAGAGAAGAGCCACCAAATTGGTGAAGGGGATGGAAGGCTACTCCTATGAAGAGAGGCTAAAAAGGTTAGGGCTCTTTAACCTAGAAAAGAGGCGGCTGAGGGGAGATATGATAGAGGTGTATAAATTAATGAATGGAGTGGAACGGATAAACGTGGATAAATTGTTTACGCTATCAGAATATAGAAGGACTAGGGGGCATGTAATGAAGCTACAGGGTAAACTATTTAAGACAAATAGGAGAAAATATTTCTTCTCTCAACGTGTAATCAAACTCTGGAATCTGTTACCGGAGGATGTAGTAAGGGCTATTAGTATAGCTGGGTTTAAAAAAGGTTTGGACAAGTTCCTGGAGGAAAGGTCCATAAACCACTATTAAAAAGGGACCCAGGATATCAATGCTTGGCCTAGTACAAGCACTGCAGAACCTGTGTCTTTTGGGGAAACTGCTAGGTACGTATGACCTAGATTGGCCACTGTTGGAAACAGGATACTGGGCTTGATGGACCTCGGTCTGACCCAGTATGGCATTTCTTATGTTCTTATGTATAAAGGTGGATCAGCTACTAATGCCTGCAACTCAGTGATGCGACATGCTGATGTGATTGCAATGAGAAAGATAACCTTCCAAGAAAGGAATTTCAATGAGGTAGTAGCTAAGGGTTCGAAAGGTGGCTTCATGAGCTGACCAAGAACCAAATTTAATTCCCATGCCACAGGAGGTGGCTTAATGGGAGGCTTAGTTAGCAGAAGGCCTCTCATAAATCTTGCTATAAGAGGATGCGAGGAAATAGGTTGTCCATTTAGGGGCTTGAAGGAAGCTGCAATAGCACTCAAATGGACCCTCACTGAGTTAGTCTTAAGTCCTGCATTGAATAAATGAAGGAGATACTCCAGTAATGATTCCAGAGGTATGGCAATAGGGTTAATACCTATCTCCAGGAACAAGCAGGAATGAGTCTTCACATATGGGTACGTCGGTACCGACGGAGTCTGCGCGGGAACGGTCCCCAGCGCCCAATCAGAACGCTTTTGGAAGCATCCCAACACGCCTGCGTGCTGCCTTCCCGCCTTTCCCAACTGTCTCTCCTCAGTTTTCATTTTTCCGCAGAGCCGGCAGGACGTCCTCCTGTCACCGCAGAAAATTCTTCCTTTATTTTTGTTTTTTCTTGTGGTCACGTCTACTTTCCCTCGACGCACCGGTACCGCCGGTGTTTTTTTCTTTTTTTTCTGCAAATTTTTCCCCTTGTGGGAACTTTTGTTCCTGTTAGTGCCTGACAGGTTTCGGCCTGCTAGGCCTCTTCACTTTCCCTCAGGGAAATGCTAGCCACTAAAATGTGTATTAATTGTGGCACTTACAAATTAGTTTTAGACACCCATAATTGGTGCCTTCAATGTTTGGGACCAGAACACCATCCGCTGGAGTGTCCCTCCTGCACTTTTATTTCTACAAGAAGTTTTCAGCATCGAGTTCAACTCGATACGCCGTTCCCCTCAGACCTGAGGGTACCAGCTACATCTTCTTTTTCGCAGGATCAGGTAACCAAACAAAAGTCTGTACAGACTAGCCAGGTGGTGGTAGATCTCATGTACTTCATAGAGATGCCTTTGGGCTTGTCCCCGAGGACATTTTGGCTTTAAAACCCCGGCGGGAGGCTTCTACCTCCAAAGCACTAACAGGGTTTCAGGCTGTTCCCAGGGTTTTCACCTCGGTGAACATGCCTGAGCCATGCCCGGTGGTGGTATCCGCTTTGAGCGGTGCCGGTACCCCGGCATCGGCAATGGTGCTGGATGAAACATTCTACACCGATGATCGCAGTCGAGTGCTCTCGGTATCCTCGGTGCTGTTAGAGCCGCTACCGACCGTCTTCCCACATCGGTCCCAGTACCGATGCTGGTATCCATGTCGGTACCCTCCAGGTATGCATCAATAGACTCGCTTCTTTCGATGCAGAGTCTAGAATCGATCTCTAGTCTGGATGATTGGGTACCGACCCGTCTCGGTACCGACTGCAGACGGTACCGTAGACATTCCACCGATGATCAACGTCTGCCACATTTGGTTTCCATGGTACCGATAGTGCCATTACAGACTGATCTTCATATATCAGTGTCACCGACAGTACTGATCCCGGTACCGGTATCGACAACAACATCGGTGTCGGTACCTCCCATGCTCCTTTCAGCCGGCTCGCTTCCCTCCATACCAAGTTTGGAATCGATCCCTAGCATGGACGATTTGCTATCGACCAGTTGCGGTACCGCTTTTCAGCGGTACCGACAACTATCTTTCAAAGATAATCCGATGCTCCACCCCTCCAGATCTTCTATTCTACAGAATCTGAATAAACCGGTGGATGCTAGAACTAGTTCTTCAAAGATCTAGTTCTTCCTCCTCTTCCTCGAGAACTCCCCTCTGGGGAGATTTCTTTTCAAGCTTTCCTGCTTGATATGGCCAAGTCTCTGGCCATTTCCATATCTGGTCAAGACCCTGCACCAGGAGATCCACAACCTACACAGATCCCCTGTAATCCACAGGAAGTCATTATGTTTCCTTTGCATCAAACCTTGCAGGATCATTTATTTAGAACGTGGGAAAACTCCTCTAATGGTATCCCCACCTTCTAGGGCAACTGATCTCCTATACAGGGTGCCCCCTTCTCCAGGTTTTCAAAAGCCTCAGCTCCCTCATCGTTCTCTTGTTGTAGAATCAGCAATGAGGCATGTTAGGAGTACTAAGAAGCACTCTTCTTATCCGCCAGGTCGTGAGGCTAAGACACTAGATGCCTTTGGACATCAAACCTTCCAGGCATCTATGCTTTCAGCAAGAATCCTTTCATATATTTTCTATATGGTATTCTCTCTTGAGGAGGTCACAAAAGATTTATTGCTTTTGACCCCTTTCCTCCAAGAGCCTAAAAGAGCAGATTTTTCTATGTTAGTCAATCATGCTCCAAATATTTCTAAGTTCCTTACTTGTGCTTCCCTAGACTCTTTCGAGTCTGTTAGCAGAACTTCTGCTATAGCCATAGGAGCACGACGTAGAGCCTGGCTCCAAGCTTCAGACTTGGACAAATCTGTACAAGATAAACTGGGAAATGCTTCTTGCATTGGAGAGATCTCTTTAATAAAGAGACTTTACTCCAGGCTGCTCAGTTAACCACTGACACTATTGCTTTCAGAGGCTTGTCTATGCCTTCCTCTATCCCAGTTTGTAGAAAGTCTGCTAATAAGCTTTGTTCCCTTAATGGGAGAAGGTTTTATACATCTTCTATCCATCATGCAGATCCTCCCAGGCAAGGGAAACAATCAACCAGGCTCAGGAAATCACAACCTCAACGGGTTCAGCAAACCCAGCAGCCGCAGGGTTGCTAATAGACTCTTCCCTGAATCCTTTTTCCTGTTTGAGGTTTGGATCCTGTAGTTTGCTTCCTACCACTACAAGCATCTACATCAATTCCATCCTAACTTTACATATGTCCCTCTTAGGGGGAGATCCTAACTATCAGCTCCATGAGCTTCTTAAGTAGATTATGCTCTACAGGTTATACAGTTACTCCTCATCCTCTGGACTACTCAGAGGAGTAACAACTGTCAATAAGGTTGCCTTTACCTTTGACTTTTTCTCCTGTATCCGCATATCTCATATTACTTCAAAGATTTACTCTACCGTAAGTCTTCTTTTCAACTCTGCCACTCTTACTAAGACATTTCATCTGTAAGAGTGATACCACTTCACTGAGGGCTTCTCCTTAAGCCCTAGGTTTTCTTTCAGAGTTGTCTCCCCCATGCATTCTTAATTTTTCTGGCAGCTCTCAGACAATAGTGGAGTCTTACCATTCCTACTTATGTCTGTATTTCTTTCCCAATGTTGGGACATAAGATTTCTACTGCTGCCCTATCAATAGTTAGAACTGCAAGGGTTCTTACTGGCTAGACCACTGACTTGCTGACCAAGCCACCAGGGCTTGTTCTCCAATTTCAATGGTTCTGGCCTTACCTCTAGGTCCCAGAAGGTTTTAAAACCTTTTCTGGCTATTGTTGCAGACACATTACCTTATCTTCTATCCTTAGCCTTCCCCAATCCTTGGGCTTGGCGAATGGTTCATGATACCTACTGGCTCTTAAACACCAGTTTTTTCTTCTAATTAACCTGCAACATACTCTCTGCATCTCTTCGGAGCAGCTCTACACTATGGGGCCTTGTTAGAGAGCACATGATGTCAGATGGTTAGGAAGGGTTTTACCTAGTCATGCCTGCTGGGTTCTCCCTGCCCTTACCATTTTTCCATTAAAGGCTTCTTAAATAAACACAAGCCTTTAATTAAGAGAATACCTAAAGAATTATCACATCTCCAGGGGACCCCTTCACCAGGGATGGGTTTTTCTATCAGTATAGACAATCCTTGTCTTGTCTTTTCCTTCCATCCTCAACTCTTCATGGCGTAATCCATGTTGAGCACAAGAATGCACCATACCCCTTTTTCCCCTCATCAGGGGTACATATGGTATTTTCATTGCATCTTTTCTCCAGCTACCTGCTGGAGTTATGGAAAGATTCAGACTTACTATCTGCAGATTTACAACATCCTCTGCATTTTCCAGGTAGGTCTCCATTCCTGGTTGTCCCTGAACTAGAGTTCTTAGAGGACTTTAGACTTCTCTTGCCAGTGAGAGAACTCCCTGGGCTTCCTATCCATACCCAGGAAGTACAGATTCTCTAACTATCTTCCAAAGCAGGTACCTCCCTTCTTGTGGTTAGATAAATCTTTCTCTCTCCACATACCCTATGTGCGGACATGGGTATGTATATATATATATTTGCATATATATATATATATATATATATGCATGTATATGCTCATATATATCTCTATATATTTTTTATATACATCTATGAGGGATGTATCTCTATTTCCCTATCTATATATATATATATGCTTCGCAATATATAATAGTGGGTAGATATATCTCTATATACTATTTCCATCTGTCTGCCTAGATATATATATACTATACATATATATATATTCCCCTACGGACTCGACAGATACTCTCTATCCCTTTCCATGCTGTCCCAGCATACTTAGGGTTCTCCATAATCAACCACTTCCTTTAGTAGTTGAGGAGTTTTTTGTACCATGCCTTTCAGTTTAGGTACACCTGAAGCCCTCCATATACTTCCTTTCCAATTAGGAGGGACTTTCTGACTCTTCAGAAGATGAGAGGCTATACTGCCTCCTCAATCCTCTTTGTTATTGGATATAGGGATCTTTAAAGCTCCCTTCTCCTATAAGAACTTTGTCCCTTTAAAGTCAAAAGAGCTTCAGTTTTTATCTAATAGGGACTTCCGCGTTTTCCGCAAAGTCCTACCTCACTGAACTACCCCAGTTCCACTGGGTTTGTTTCTTCTCACCCTAAGGGTTCATAACCTGTTTTTTTGTACAGTTATCTATCTCTCCTTGCATTGAGGTACTCCCTGGGGATATTCTGTTGGTTCATATTCACAAATCCACATGAACCTCCATATACCCCTTTACAATATCACCAGGTGAGGTCCAGGTTGGTTTATTGCTCCCAATATTACCACTAAGTATCACCTGCACAGAGACTCCTATCTAGGCATCCTGTTTGGTCCTGCTGTTCCACAGCACATCTTTTTAGTTCAACTCCTACCCTCCATCCCTAGGATGCCTGGGGTTTCGGTAAAATAGCATGGCTCTCAAAATCGCAACATGCTGGGACTCCTCCAGGCATCTCAGCTTGGGAGTCCCCATATGTGAAGACTCATTCCTGCTTGTTCCTGGAGATAGCACAGTTACTTACCTGTAAACAGGTGATCTCTGGGAACAGCAGGAATAAGTCTTCACAACCCACCCACCTCCCCTAGGAGTTGCATTTTTTTCTATCTCTATCTTTCCCTTTCTCTCTCTCTTTGTCTCAGCTTTAAAACTTAACTGAGGAGAGACAGTTGGGAAAGGCGGGAAGGCAGCACGCAGGCGTGTTGGGATGCTTCCAAAAGCGTTCTGATTGGACGCTGGGGAGCGTTCCCACACAGACTCCGTCGGTACCGACGTACCCATATGTGAAGACTTATTCCTGCTGTTCCCAGATATCACCTGTTACAGGTAAGTGTGCTTTCTGCGAACACCATATGGTAAACCTTTTCCACTTGAAAGCATAAGAGCGTCCTGTGGAAGGCTTCCTGGAAGCATAAAGGATATCCTTTATTTGCTGAGGGAGGTTAAGATCATGGAGATCTAGGCCTTCAGCAACCAAGCCCTCAGATGCAGAGACTGGGGATTGGGATGCCATAACATTCCGTCCTCCTGAGATAGGAGATCTGGAGCAGACCCTAACTCCAGGGAGGGAGCTTGAGAGAGATGAAGAAGCAGAGGGTACCACACTTGCTGTGGCCAATGTGGAGCTATGAGAATCATACGGCCTCTGTCTCTCTGAAGCTTGAACAGGGTTTTGGGAATTAGGGGAATGGGTGGAAAGGCATCAGGAAGTCTTGACCCCAGTAAAGGAGGAAAGCATCCCTGGCCTGAGCTCCCTGAGCCGGAATTCTGGAACAGAACCGGGGAAGTTTGGCATTCCATGGACTTGCAAAGAGGTCTATGTCCGGGGTTCCCCAAATTTGAAAAATCTTGGTCACCTGGTCTGCATGCAGAGACCACTCGTGTGGAAGCAGAACTCGACAGAGTCTGTCTGCCCAAGAGTTTTGTATGCCTGGACGATACACTGCTAGGAGATGAATCTGATGCTCTCTGGCGAGGGCCCATAGTCGCAAAGCTTCGTTGCAAAGCAACAGAGAGCCTGTTCCCCCCTGCTTGTTCACATAGAACATGGCTACTTGATTGTCCGTATGAATGAGGACTGTCTTGTAGCTGAGCAGGGTGTGGAACACTCGAAGAGCAAGGAAGATTGCTCTGAGCTCCAAGAGATTGATATGTAGATAAGTCTCCTGTGGAGACCAGGTGCCTTGGGTGGAGAGGTCTTGCAGATGAGCTCCCCAACCCATCGGAGAAGCATCTGTTGTGAGAGTTGCCTGGGGTAAGGGTTGTTGAAAAGGGGACCCCAGCAACAGGTTTTGAGTGGACTTCCACCACTGGAGGGACAAAATAAGGCGACTTGTGTTTGCTATTTTGTCTGATGCCTGGATCCATTGAGTGGATAAAGTCCACTGGGCTGCCCTCATATGGAGGCGAGCATAGGGAACCACATGCACAGTAGATGCCATGGGGCATAGTAGTTTTAGCATTTCTTGGGCAGTGAGATGAGGCTTTAGCACTGCTTGAGAAGCTAACTGCACCATGCGCAGGCAACGGGCCTGGGGGAGATAGGCCCTTGCCTTTCTGGTATCCAGCAAAGCTCCTAAGAACTCTAAATACTGAGTGGGAGTTAGACTGGATTTTGGGATGTTTATTACCAGACCCAAATACTGAAGGATACGCATTGTGCAGGATAGAGAAGTCCTGGCCTCTGACTCTCTTGGGGCTCGAATGAGCCAGTCATCTAAGTAGGGGAAGACAAATATCCCTAGAGTGCGGAGAAATGCTGCTACCACAGCCATGCATTTTGTGAACACCCTTGGTGCTGAGGCCAGGCCAAAAGGAAGCACCCTGTATTGGTAGTGCTTTCCTTGAAAAAGGAACCAAAGGAATCTTCTGTGAGTTGGATGGATGAGAACATGGGTGCACGCATCCTTGAGATCTAGAGAACAAAGCCAATCCTGACTCTGAAGGTATGGCAGCAGAGTTCCGAGAGAAATCATCTTGAATTTCTCTTTGAGAAGGAATTTGTTCAATTCTCTGAGGTCCAAGATAGGTCTGTATCCCCTGTTTTCTTTGGGATAAGGAAATAAGGGGAGTAAAACCCTGTACCCTGCTGATGGATGGGTACTTCTTCTATTGCCCCTTGGGTAAGCAGCATAGCGACCTCCTGACCTAACAGGTTGATGAGAGACGTCGGAGAATTGAACTGCGTTATCATTGTGGGAGGAGGCATGCTGGGAAAATGAAGTTTGTACCCCTCTTTTATGATGGAGTGTCCAATGCTCTGCTGTTACCTGCCCCCACCTGGGGGCAAAGTGACACTACCTTCCTGGAATGGTGGAAGGCTCTGGTCCAACAAGAGCCAGTAAGGCTAGGTTCTCTAGCTGAAAGTCAAAGGCCTTGTGGAGGCTGAGACTGCTGGGACGGCTGAGGCTTAGCAGTCTTTGGTTTTCTTTGTTTGGGTGGTTGCTGACCTTTCTTGACAAGCTGACCTGCAGAACGTCCCTGCTGAGAATAAGCAGGATAATATCTTTTCTTTTTAGAAAAGAATGGTTTCTTGAAAGATTTCTTTCTTGCAGGATCAGCTGTGGACTTGGATAGCCTATCCAAGGTGGAGTGTCAGCATCCAACTCATTGGCCTTTTCTTGCCAATCTTTACCAAACAGGTTCTCACCAGTACAAGGGATATTTCCTAGTTTGTCTTGTACCCAGAGCTCCAGATCAGATGCCTGGAGCCAAGCAATTGTACATGCACCTATGGCAATGGCAGAGGTTCTGCTTATGCACTCAAAACAGTCAAAAGCTGCACGGTTGACAAATTTAGAAACATCTTGGGCATGTTTGACCAATGTGAGAAAATCCTGCCTTCTATCCTCAGGAAGAAGAGGACTCAAAGCCTCTAAATCACCTGTGACTTCCTTTAGTAACATTCCCATGTATAGACTATAGGAACTGATCCTGGCAGAAAGCATGGAAGCTTGGAAGACACGATGTCCAAAAGCATCCAAAGTTCTGCACTGACGTCCTGGAGGATTAGAGGCATGCCTCTTTGCACGCTTGATCCTTCTCATAGCTGATTCCACTACAATAGAGTGGTGAGGAAGCTGAGTTTTTTGGAAACCAGGACAAGGAGGGACTCGATACAGAGTATCCAGCCTACGAGAATGAGGGGAGGTGGTAAGAGGTGTCTCCCACATTCTTAACATGAGATCATGCAAGATCTCATGGATGGGCAAGGTAGTTGCCTCCTTGGGAGTTTTGGGATATTGTAAAATTTCCAACTCCTTTGCTCTGTGCTCTGTTTCAGGGGCCACAGTAATGGAGAGACCCCGAGCCACCTCCCTGATAAAATCCTGAAAGGAAATATCTTCTGGAGGAGACATCCTGCGCTTAGGGGAAGAGGGCTCCTCTGGGAGAAGTATTCCTGCATCGACAGAACTATCAGTATCCTCAGATTCTTCTGAGGACTCGAAGTACCGCCTGTCTGGGTGCTCTTGAAGAGCCCGATACCCGTACCGACCAAAGTCGGTACCGGGAATAATTGGTACTGGAGTATCGGTACCGGAAGGCATTGGATGACTGGGTGCCGGCAATGCAGACACCGATGTCGATGCTATCGGTACCGGTACCGGAGTCGGTACCGGTTGAAATGTCAGACGCGGTTCCGAGGGCGTCGATGCCGCAAGGAGAGCTGCCAGACTGCGCTCAATAGCCAGGACTCTCTGGTCTATCGACGCTGCCGATGCCTGGATGTCGGTACCGGAGAAGATCGCTGGTACCCCAGAGCATGGCACCAGTAGTTCTGCCGAGGTTGAGGCCTCGAGAACGTCCTGGAGCCCTGATAATGCTTTGGAAGCTGAAGCCTCCCGCCGGGGCAATTTTGCCGGTGCAGAATCCTCAAGGGCAACGCCAGAAGCATCTCGATGCTTAGAAGGAGATCTACCCTTTGAGGACCGGCTAGATTTATGTTTAGTTACCTGAGATCCACGGGAGAAAGACGAAGCCCTGGAAGACGTTGATGCCACCGAAGCTGCATCCGAAGGAAACAGGGTACTGAGCTTGGCAGCTTGGTTCTGTCGACCTCTCTTGGACATCATGGCACAGGCCATACATTCTGAGATGGAATGGTCTGGACCTAAACATTTCAGACACCACTCATGGGTGTCGGTGACGGAGATGGTACCGCCACACTTGGTGCACTTTTTAAAACCCGAAGAGGGTTTTTCCATTGTGGAAAAAAAATGGCGCGTGCACCTGAAAAAAAAATGGAAAAAAGTACTAAAAATTTTTTTTTTTAAAAGAAAGAAAGAAAAAACGGCAGTACCGGTAAAGTGTCGAGGAAGGCAGATGCGACCACAAAAAAGAAGGAAAATTTTCTGCGGTGACAGGAACACGACCTGCTGGCTCCGTGGAAAATGAAGAACTGGAGAGAGGCAGTTGGGAAAGGCGGGAAGGCAGCACGCAGGCGCTGTGGGATGCTCCCAAAAGCTTTCTAATTGGACGCTGGGGAGCGTTCCTGCGCAGGCTCCGTCGGTACCAACAATACCTATATGTGATGACTGCATTCCTGCTTGTTCCTGGAGATAGTCAAAACAGCGAGAAAGAACAGCATGCTCGATAAGTGTGGAAACAAAGAGAAGAAGGGAGATTGGGATGCTAGCTAGAGGGAGCAGCAGGGTCAATGGATGTTTTTTTGAGAAGAGGAGTGATCAAAGCATGCTTATAACTAGCTGGGAAGGTGGCAGTAGAGAAAAAGGTTGATAATATGAGAAATGGCAGGGATAACAGAACATATGGAGTTGAGAAGATTAGTGGGGATGGGATCAGAGGAGCAAATGATAGGTTTAGCAGAGAAGAGGAGAGAAGAGGTTTCCTCACCAGAGACTGTAGAAAAGGGAGGGTGAGTTTGAGGGAAACGGTTGAAATTGAAGTGAGGGAGGAGCAGAAGAAATAGCAGAGAATTGAATGGTAATCTTATTGATTTCATCATGGAAGAAGGCGGCGAAGGATTGGACTGTGAGGGAAGGAGGAATTGAAGGGGGAGGAGCTTGAAGTAGAGAATTGAGTGTAGAAGAGACTGCGAGGGTTAGAAACCAAAGAGTTGGTCAGGTGGATGAAATAGTTTTGTTTAGCAAGTGATATGGCAGAATTAAAAGAAGTTAGCATGAATTTAAAGTGAAGGAAA
Source organism: Ichthyophis bannanicus (assembly GCA_033557465.1). NCBI lineage: Eukaryota > Metazoa > Chordata > Amphibia > Gymnophiona > Ichthyophiidae > Ichthyophis > Ichthyophis bannanicus. The sequence continues at coordinate 737,788,110 of CM066032.1, read as the reverse complement.
TCAGAGTGGGAGTGGGATTTGAGCCAGGTGCGCTCATAGAATGGGCACATGAGCGTAGATAGAGGTTTGTAGAAGCAAGCCAGGGACAGGGTGATGTATGCCTCACAGGGCATGAAATAGGAGGAGAGAGGGTATGGAGAGCAGAAGACAGAGCAGAGATATAAACAGTTACAGCCGCATTGACAGACTTGGAGGAGAGTGTAGAAGAAAGAAGAGAAGAGACAGATGATGAAAAAGACAGAGGATCAATAGCTTGAAGATTTCTAAAAAGAAAGAAGGTGACAGGGCAAGAAGGAGGTGGAGAGTGCTGAAGAAAGAAGCTCAGAAGGTGGTGGTCAGACAGTGGAAGAACTGAGTTAAGGAAATTTGAGGGTGAACAATTGGAATGGAAAACAAGGTCAAGGCAATGACTGAGCTGACGAGTAGGGGCAGTGGAGCAAAGCTGGAGGTTATAAGTAGTAGTAAGGGAAAGAAATTTTGCTGCATAGGGGTCCCAAGAGTTATCAATGTGAAGGTTAAAGTCGCCAAGAATAACAGAAGGGGATGATGAATCCAAAAATAAAGGGAGTCAAGAATCAAAGTCATTGAGAAAGAAGGAAATGGGCTTGTCAGGGGTCATGTAACTATTATTTGCATTGTTCTTTCCTAAATACATAACTTTGCATATGTCCACATTAAATTTCATCTGCCATTTGCACAACCAGTCTCCCAGTTTCTTAAAGTCCTCTTGCAATTTTTCACAATCCTCTTGTGATGTAAAAACTTTGAATAATTGTACGCCAGCTGCAATTTTGATCACCTCACTCATTCTCATTTCCAGGTCATTTGTGAATATGTTAAAAAGCAACGGACCCAACAAGATCCTTGAGGAACTCCACGATTCACTTTTCTCCATTGAGAAAATTTGCCATTTAGCATTATTCTGTTTTATATCTTTTAACCAGTTCGCAATCCACTGCCTCCTAACCCATAACTTTTTAAATTTCCTCAAGTCTCTCTCATGAGTACCTTGTCAAAGGCTTTTTGAAAATCCAGATACATTACATCAACCGGATCACTTTTATCTATTTATTCATACCTTCAAAAAACCTATAGCACATTAATGAGTTAAGAATTTCCTTGACGAAACCCATGTCAACTTTTGTTTGAGTAAGCAGTGAATAAAAAAATATTTTCTCTGATTAGTCTTAAATGTGCTACATTATAGCTTCATTGTATGTCTGCTAGTCTTCCTACTTTTTGAAGGAGTAAACAACCGATCTACATTTACCCATTCTACTCCATTCATTAGTTTATGGACCTCTATCATATCGCCCTCAGCCATCTCTTTTTCAAGTTGAAGAGCCTTAACTTTTACGTCTTTACTGGTAGGGATATCTTTCTATCCCCTTTACCATTTTTGTTGCTCTTCTCTGTACATTTTCTAATTTTGCTATATCCTTTTTAAGATATTGCAACAAGAATTGCATATAATATTCAAGGTGTGGTCATACCATGGAGCAACATAGGAGAATTATAATATCCTTTTTTTTATTCTCCATTCCTTTCTTCATGATTCCTAGCATTCTATTTGCATTCTTGGCTGCGGCTGCACACTGGACAGTGTTTCAACGTATTATCCACGATGATGCCCAGATTCTTTTCCTGGGTGGTGATTCTAATGTGTAACCATAGTTTAGGTTGTTCTTCCTTAAGTGCATATAGAAAAAGTAGTTACTCACCTGTAACAGGTGTTCTCCAGGAGCAGCAGGAATCAGTCCTCACATATGGGTGACGTCAGCACCGACGGAGCCCCCGTGCGGAGCATTTCCCCAGCTTTCATAGAAAGCCTTTGGGAATGCAGCGCGCATGCGCGGTCCTCTTCCCGCCCAAGGGTGCCATCTTGCTCAGTCTGATGACATAGCTAAAAGACAGCAAAAATAGCAAAAAATAAAGCATATGACTGCACATGTGCAAACGGGCTAGGGGCGTGATGAACTGTTGAGGCCATGTGGCCCAGTAACTGGAGGAGGCGGCGAGTCGGTACCTCTATCGCTAGTTGTACAGTGAAGTGCCCTCTCCTTTGGAAGGGAGGCCTTGACCTATAAGGTTTTGGGCTGGAGAGAGGTGGGATTTGGAGTAGTTGATGATGAACCCCAGGTGCTGCAGGAGGCAGATTGTTTGCCCTACGGCATGGCTGGCTTTGAGGGCCATGCTATCTCTGATGAGCCAGTCATCCAGATAGGGGAAGATGAAGGCCCCTTGCAAGCGCATGTAGGCGGTCATAACCGCCAGGCACTTTGTAAAGACTCTGGGCGAGGAGGCTAAGCCGAATGGAAGTACCCTGTACTTGTAGTGCTCTCCTCCCACAACGAACCTTAGGTACTGTCTGTGGGAGGGGTGGATCAGGATGTGTATATGAATCCTTTAGGTCTAAGGAGCACAGCCAATCTCTCTGGTGGAGGTAGGGCAGCAGATTTCCAAGGGAAAGCATCTTGAACTTCTCCCTCACCAGAAACTTGTTCAAGTTTCACCGGTCTAATATGGACCTGAGGCCTCCAGTTCTTTTGGGAACAAGGAAATACCTTGAGCAGAAACCTTTATCCCACAGTTGTCTGGGTACATGTTCTACTACCTTGTCCCTGAGCAAACCCTCGAGCTCTGACAGGAGCAAGGTCTGGTGAAGGAGAGGCCGCACCAGCTCTCTTGGGAAGAACCCTGGAGATGTTCGTTGGAACCTGAGGAGATAGCCCTCCTTTACTACTTGTAGGATCCACTGATCCATAGTGACCCAGGCCGGAGTGTCTCCTGGGGGAGAGGAGGCAATGCCTGGAGAGTCACAAACTCCCCTAAAGCTGTGTGGGAGCTAGTGTCTGAGGCTTCTGGGCCTTTGACTTCCTCAGCCCATGGCCCTGGTTCTTTGGCTGGGAGCCCTGTTGCTGTTGCCCCCCGAGAAGGGCTGGTAGTGGCCCTGGTGGAAAGACCCCTTCTTCCTTAGGAAGGGTGGTCTCTTTCCTGATGGCTTCTTCTGGGGAAGGGTCGAGGTTTTCCTTGAGAGCCTTTGCTCAGTCACGACCTTGGCCTCTATCACGGCCGCTTTGTTGGCCATAGGCTTGCCAAACAAGTTTTCCTCCGGTGCAGGGAACGTCCAGCAATTTTTCTTGCACCCACTGCTCGAGGTCGGAGGTTTGCAATCAGGCCTGGTGCCGGACCCCGATGCCCATTGCTGCTACTCTTGTTGCAGATTCAAAGCCATCGTAGGTGGCACAGGAGAGGAACTTTGAGCAGTCCCGGATCCTGGGGAAAAGGGCTTGGAACCTCTGAAGGGGCTCCCTGGCGAGGCAGGCAGAAAAGCCTGCCAGCTCTTGGATAAGGCCTTTGAGATACATACCTATGTACAACTCATAAGTCTGTATCCAGCAGTCCAGCATGGATCCCTGGAAGCACTTGTGCCCGCGGGCATCAAGGGCTCTGGCTTCCCTGCCCGGGGGGGACAGAAGAGTAGTTCTTCTGGCTTTTGCATTTTTGCATTGAGGATTCCACGACCATGGAGTTATGCAGGAGTTGGGACTTTTGGAAAACCAGGCCCTTCTTGACACAGTGGATGGCATCAAAGCGCCGGCTGACCACAGCACTAAGGCCGGGGTCTCCCACATCTGCAGGAGCAGGTGCTCGAGGATGGGCTGCACAGGCACTGTCAGTCTCTTTTGGCAATTCTTCGGTGCACGGGTCCTCCTCTGACTCTGTCGGGACAGAGAGGGCCCAGGCCATGTCCCATACAAAACTGTGGAAAGCCATATCCTTGGGTGGGGAGCAGCGCCGGAGTTCCAGAGGGGACGACTCCAAGGGGTCATCTCAGTGTCGAGAGGTCTCAGGGGAGGCCTTGACGTCTGTCTCCCTGTTGGAACCTGAGGGCATCAAGAATTCCGAGGCTCAGGACTCTCGTGCCTTGAGGCCGGTCCCGAGGAACCAGGGTCACCCGGTGGGTCTCGGGTTTGACTCCCGGAAAATGGCCAGGGATGAACGGACACCCAAAGATTGTGACCAGGGCCTCAATCAGTGATGAGGACTCATTCAAGGCCAGTGACACCTGGGGCCCGGCCCGACGCCCGGAGACTCCCCCACAGTCAGGGGCCTAGTTATCAGGGCAGATGATGCAGACGAACCTGACAACATTGCCTGCTGCAAGGCCAGGATGACAGATATTCTGCTCCAGGGACGCCATCCTGGACTCGATACCAGGAGGCTCTGCAGCTTTCGGCATGGACACCGAGAGTCTCAGGCCTGATGCCGGCACTCTTGCGAGTGTGTCCTTGATGAGGACCACGGCCTCAGGGATCCTCACATGGTCACCGCCGGCCAAGGACTCCCTCTTAGAGACCTTAAGGAGGTGCTGCTTGGAGTTGCCAAGACCTTCTGCGGGACCTTACCGGGTTTCACCAGTGGAACCTCGACTGGCTTTGAGGATTTTTTCTTTGAAGGGTCTGGCATATTTACAAAGGAGCTGCCACCACAGGACTCCGAACATGCCTGGACCTCACGGGATGTGCTCGGCTTGGAGCTCAGCTTTGGGGAAGCCGGTGCTGAGTCGGACCACAAGAACAGCTTCTCCTGCAACTCCGACCATTTCCTGTTGGTTCTCAGAGTCATGGTTTGGCACAGGTCAGAGGTGGTACTGATTTGGTCCGGGCCGAGGCAGTGCAAGCAGCAGTCATGGGTTCTGTGACAGAGATGGTCTGACTGCAGCAATCGCACTTTTTGAACCCACCGGGTAACATGGTGGGAAATACCCGGTTGGGGTTGATGACCACCGGGCGAAAAAAGGCGCATATGCTGGTCAAGGCAAGCCTCGTCATAAAAGAAGGGACGAGCAGGGGACAGCATCGGGGATGGCACCGGCTTGAAGTGGGAAGAGGAACCAGTATGCAAACCGGGAAAAAAACAACCAACTTTTGAGGGTAAATTTTAAAGGATTTTTCCAAGGAAATAGGACCTAAGTCCATTGGGATCCGCAGAAAAAAAGGAGACTGAGCAAGATGGCACCTTGGGTGGGAAGGGGACCACGCATGCATGGTAGCATTCCCATAGGCTTTCTATGAAAGCTGGGGAAATACTCCACGCTGGCTCCGTCAGTGCCAACGTCACCCATATGAGGACTGACTTCTTGCTTGCTCTTGGAGAACTACCTATTTATTCACACCTTCAAAAAAAACTATAACAGATTAGTGAGAGAAAACTTTCCTTGGCTAAATCCCTGTTGACTTTCTCTCATGAAAACCATGACTATCCATATGCTCAGTAATTTTGTTTTTAATAATTGCTTTCTTAATCCATCTCCCCAAGGTGGACTTGGACAACACCAAACACAAAAAGCCTATCAAATTTGCTAAACGGGTTTGTTACTTTGAAGTATCAAAGAAGAACCCTGTCGACATCAATTTCCCTTGGTACATCCTCCTCTGAGAAGACTGGTAGAGAGATCACCTGTTTAATGTGAAAGGTGAATACTACTTTGGGCCAAAAGGATGGTATCAGGTAAAACGTGATTGGCTTTGCAGAAAAACCCAAGAACAGATCCCTACAGGACAATACCAGCAATTCTGAAATTCAGTGAGCAGAACTTATAGCCACAAAACACACTGCTTTCAAAGAGAGATCCTTCAAGGTAGCAGAACCAGGGCGAGGTCCACTGGTGCAGCAGAGCCAAGAAGAGAGAACACAGATGTTTAATCCCTTGTAGAAAACGATTCATGCCAGAGATTCCAACTTGCATTTTATAAATTTTCCAAAATCTGCTGTTTTAGCACGGGAAATGTTTCAGAAATATTTAATGGAGACTTTGCAAGTTCCTAAGGAATCAATTCCACCTGTTGCACATCTCTATCATTTGCCAATGTGGAAAAAGCAATCTGCGGGTGAATCTGAGGTTATGGATACCCTAAATGTATCGGCTTTATTGAAAGAATCAGACTGATTCATTAGTTCCTGCCATTTTATTTCCTGTTCATTATAGGTTGATAAAGAAGTTACATAAACTATTTTTTAAAAAGTGTTCCGTTCTATTTCTTGGATTTAGTATTAGGGTCTTTCCAGACCCTGCCAGAGAAACAATATAGGGAATTTCTTGTGTTAAAAAATGGGGTACTCCAGATAGGGGCTTTGTTTTTCTTAAAATACTCTTGTACATGCCTGGTAAACTATAACGCTATTAATTATGTTTTCACTTTCTGAGTTTAATGCTTTTATTAATGCTAAGCAAATTACCTCTTCTTCTCCTAGACTGCCTTGAGAAATTGAGGCTCGTATGTGTATATGCCACTGCACCTGTTCAGTTTAGGTTTTTTTTTCCTTTTTGTACCTATTTGGTACATTACTGCCTTTTCCAAGATTAAGCATGTCCCCTTTGTATTGTGGCTTGTTAGAATCAGTTCTGTATATTTTCTTATATTGTATTTTTGCATTTTTTATTATTTCTTGGACTTAGTCTTGTTTCTTAACAAGTGGATGCTTGTAGCTACTGTTAAAATTTAATAAATATATAGTTAAAAGAAAAACAAAAAAACCCCACACAAGTCATACCCATATGCAAGGCTAAGAAACACACCTAAAGTCTGCACTGGGGAACAGAACAATGCCACAACATACCTTTAGCAAACTGAAAGCTAATCGTTTCTCCAGACCATTTGGTAGGAAAGCCAAAATCAAAGGGAAACCATGTGCGAGGGTGATAAGAGAAGGAGGGGGGGGGGCTTAACACCACTGCTTGAAGATCCCACACACATGCCAAGGAGGTGGAGCTGATGAGACTTCACAGGAGTTGAGATTGCTGATGGGGAATAACCCTTACATACAACCTCTCCTCTCAAGGGCCAAGCTGTAAGCCAGAAAGAAGCCAAATCGTCCAAAAGGATGGGATCTTGCAGAAGACCTTTCCAGTGCAAGAATGGAAAAGGACTCCATGCCAGCAGCTGCACTAGTCTGCATATCAGGGTCATTGGGCCCTATCCAGAGCAACCAAAATGAACGTCCCTGAATGATTCTATATTCTCCTCGCCTTGAGAAGCCATGAGGAAACAAAAAGACAACCCAACCAAGGCAAGCCTGGACTAGAGCATCTATCCTGTTGGAGCCTGACTCCTTTCCCCAGCTGAAGATGACCTGCACCTTGGCATTCCTGCGCATCACCATCATATCCATCATTAGCATATACCAGAGATCTACAATCTGCTGAAAGGCCTTGGCATCCAACTCTCACTCTCCAGAACGAGTGTGATATGACTGAGGAAGTCTGCTTTGACATTCTCCATATTGGCTATATGGACGGCAGAGATCTATTGGAGTGGACATTCTACCCAATGAAACAGCAGTCATATCTCCTGAGCTACCATTGAGCTCTTGGTACCTCCCTTGTCTATTGATATATGCAACCACTGTAGTCTTATTGGAGAGCACCATAACCAGTGCCTCCTGCAGCAAGAGCTGCAAAAGTATCCCACCAGCTTTCAAAGAAAACCTTTGGGAGATGCCACCACGCATGCAAGGGTGGCATCTTGCTCAGTCAGATGACATAGCTAAAAGACGGCAAAAATAAAAGATGGTAAAGGAGCAACTCCAAGAGGAGGAGGAAGGGTTGTGAGGACTGATTCCTGCTGTCCCCGGAGAACACCTGTTACAGGTGAATAACTACGCTTTCTCCAGGAACAAGCAGGAAGTCAGTCCTCGCATATGGGACTCCCCAACTACAGGCTACCAAAAGCCCATAGCAAAAATAGGGGCTTCCTCATGGGGAGCCGCAAGCAGCAGCAAATGAGTCCGTGTAAATAGACCACAGTAGGACCACTGTGTCCAGATGAAACCAGCACTCCGGTAGCCTGAACACAGAAGGGTCAGAGGATAGGAGTTGCCTAAACCCCAAAAAGGTTATGGAGCACAGCCTGGCCGAAGGCACTGAACATAAGATATGCCATACTGGGTCAGACCAAGGTCCATCAAGCCCAGTATCCTGTTAACAGTGGCCAATCTAGGTCATACGTACCTAGCAGTTTCCTCAAAAGCAATGATATCCTGGGACGCTTCTTAATAATGGTTTATGGACCTTTCCTCCAGGAACTTGTCCAAACCTTTTTTAAACCCAGCTACACTAACAGCCTTTAGTACATCGTCCGGTAACAAGTTCCAGAGTTTGATTACACGTTGAGTGAAAAAATATTTTCTTTTATTAGTCTTAAATAGTTTACCCAGTAGCTTCATTGCATGTCCGCTAGTCTTTCTATATTCTGATAACGTAAACAATCGGATCTACGTTTACCCGTTCCACTCTGTTCATTAATTTATAGACTTCTATCATATCTCCCCTCAGCCGTTTCTTTTCCAGGTTAAAGAGCCCTAACCTTTTTAGCCTTTCTTCATAGGAGTATCCTTCCATCCCCTTTACCATTTTGGTGGCTCTTCTCTGAACCTTTTCTAATAATGCTAAATCCTTTTTAAGATACGGCGACCAGAATTGCACACAATATTCAAGGTGCGGTCTCACCATGGAATGATATATTGGCATTATAATATCTTTTGTTTTATTTTCCATTCCTTTCCTTATGATACCTAGCATTCTATATGCTCTCTTGGCCGCCGCTGCACACTGGGCCGAGGGTTTTAACATGTTATCCACAATGATGCCTAAATCTTTTTCCTGGGTGGTGGTTCCTAATGTGGAACCTTGCATCGTGTAACCATAGTTTGGGTTGTTCTTCCCTAGGTGCATAACTTTAGACTTATCCACATTAAATTTCATCTGCCATTTTGATACCCAGTCTTCCAATTTATCAAGATTCTCTTGCAATTTTCCACAATCCTCTTGGGTTTTAAAAACTTTAGTTTTGTGTCATCTGCAAGTTTGATAACCTCACTCGTTATTCCACTTTCCAGGTCATTTATGAATATGTCAAAAAGCAGCGGACCCAGCACAGATCACTGGGGTACATCACTATTCACCTTTCTCCATTGGGAAAATTGGCCATTTAGCCCAACCCTCTGCTTTCTATCTTTTAACCAGTTCCTGATCCACAGTAGTACACTGCCTCCTATCCCATGACTCTTTAGTTTTGCCAAAAGTCTCTGATGAGGGACCTTGTCAAAGGCTTTCTTAAAGTACCGATACACTATATCAACCGACTCATCTTTGCCCACCTGTTTATTCACACCTTCAAAAAAACATAACAGATTAGTAAAACAAGATCTTCCTTGTCTAAAGCCATGTTGGCTGTCTCCCATTAAGCCATGACTATCTACATGCTGAGTAATCTTGTTCTTTATGATGGCTTCTACCATTTTTCCCGGTACTGACGTGAGGCTCACCGGTCTGTAGTTTCCTGGATCACCCGTGGAACCCTTTTTAAAAATTGGTGTTAAATTGGCGAGCCTCCAATCTTCAGGTATTAGAGATGATTTTAATGATAGTTCACAGATTACTAATAGTAGGTCTGCAATCTCATATTTCAGTTCTTTCAACGCCCTTGGATGTATACCATCCAGCCCAGTTGATTTGGTACTCTTTAGTTTATCTAACAGTTGTAATACATCTTCCCCATGTAGCGATATTTCCTTCAATTCTTCGGCACCTTTAAATACCACTTCAATCATGGGTAACATCCCTACATCTTCCTCAGTAAAGACCGAAGCAAAGAATTCATTCAGTCTCTCCGCTATCGCCTTATCGCCTCTTAGTGTCCCTTTAACTCCTCTCTCATATAATGGACCAACTGACTCTCTCACAGGTTTTTTGCTACGAATGTACTTAAGAGTCTTTATTTCACGTTTTTGCTTCCGCAGCAAGCTTCTTCTCAAATTCTCCCTTTGCCTGCCTTATCAATGTCTTGGCATTTGACTTGCCAGTTGCTTGTGCTGTTTCCAGGTTTCATCATTTGGCTCTTTTTTCCATTTCCTGAAAGTTGCTTTTTTGGCCACAACAGCCTCTCTGACCTCACCTTTAAACCATGCTGGCAGTTTTTTTTACTTCCTTCCACTTTTCTTGAAGCGTGGAATAAAGCTGGTTTGGGCTTCCATGATAGTATTTTTCAACACCACCCAAGCTTGATGTACGTCTTTAACCTTTGCAACTGCTCCTATTAGCTTTTTCTTAACTATTTTCCTCATTTTATCATAGTTTCCCTTTTGAAAGTTAAAAGGTAGTACTGTGGATTTCCTTACTATCCCTCCTCCACTAATTAAATCAAAGGCTATCATGCTATGATCACTATTGCCAAGTGGCCCCAACACCCTTATCTCTTGCACTAGATCTGGTGTTCCACTAAGGACTAGGTCTAATATTGCTTACGCTCTGGTCGGTTCATTAACCAGCTGCTCCAAGAAGCAGTCATTTATTTTATCTAGGAAATTTATCTCCCTAGCTTGTCCTGCTGTGACACTGACCCAGTCGATACCAGGGTAATTGAAATCACCCATTATTATTACTGCGCTATAACTTTTGTTAGCTTCCTTGATTTCTTTGAGCATTTCATCATCCATTTGTTCATTCTGGCCAGATGGTCGATAGTACACCCCCACTACCATCGCCTTCTCCTTTTTACATGGAATTTCAAATCCATAGAGATTCTACAGCAAATTTTGTTTCCTGCAAAACTTTAATCCTTTCTGACTCAATGCCCTCTCTAACAGAGCGCAATCCCTTCACCAATTTGATCAGCTCTATCATTACGATATAGCTTGCACCCAGGTATCACAGTGTCCCCACTGGTTATCCTCCTTCCACCATGTCTCTGATATTCCAATCATAACTAACCTCTCATTTAGTGCTATATATTCTAAGTCTCCCATCTTATTTTTTAGACTTCTAGCATTTGCATACAAGCATTTTAGAGACTGTATTTTATTCATATTAATTTGGCTATTGGTAGGCATGGGTAATTTGGGATCTTTAAGCTCTGTCTGCTCCAAACGGGAGGGCATTTGGGCTACTTGACTCTTTTTTGGGACCTCTCTGCTTTTGGTAGTATCCTTCAAGGATACATTCTTCCGAACAATCCACTCTTGGGCGACTGTCGGCTTTCCCCTATTATCTAGTTTAAAAGCTGCTCTATTTCCTTTTTAAAGGTTAATGCCAGCAGCCTGGTTCCATCCCGGTTAAGGTAAAGCCCATCCCTTCGGAAGAGCCCCTCCTTTCCCCAGAATGTTCCCCAGTTCCTAACAAATCCAAAACCCTGATCTCTGCACCATTGTCTCATCCACTCATTGAGACTCCGGAGCTCTGCCTGCCTTTTGGGTCCTGCGCGTGGAACGGGAAGCATTTCGGAGAACGCTACCCTGGACGTTCTGTATTTCAACTTCCTACCTAAAAGCCTAAATTTAGCCTCCAGAACTTCCCTACCACATTTTCCTATGTCATTGGTGCCGATATGTACCAAGACAGCAGACTCCTCCCCAGCACTATCTAAGACCTTATCTAGGTGGCGCGTGAGGTCCGCTACCTTCGCACCAGGCAGGCATGTTACCAGGCGATCCTCACGTCCACCAGCCACCCAGCTATCTACATGCCTAATGATCGAATCATCAACTATAACAGCTGTCCTAACCCTTCCCTCATGGGCACATGGCCCTGGAGAAACTTCCTCGGTGCGAGAGGGTTTTACATCACCTGGAGGACAGGTCCTAGTTACAGGATCACTTCCTGCCACACCAGGGTGATGCTCTCCTGTCACGTGACCTCTCTCCTCCATGGCAACAGGGATGCTGCCAGACTGGAGGTGGAACTTCAGGACTACATCCCTGTAGGTCTCGTCTATGTACCTCTCTGTCTTTCTTATGTTTTCCAAGTCTGCTACTCTAGCCTCTAGAGAACGGACTTGTTCCCTGAAAGCAAAGAGCTCCTTGCACCTACTGCACACGTAAGACCTCTCCCCAACTGGGAGAAAATCATACATGTGACACTCAATACAAAAGACTGGAAAGCCCCCATCTCGCTGCTGGACTGCTGTCTGCATCTTAGTTTTAAGTGTGTGTTTTAGATCTTTAAGTTCTTTACTTACTAAGGGTTGCTATGGATATTTATACCAATAAAACTGTACCTAATACGTTTAATATACCTTGTTCACCTGAAGGTTAATTAACCTCAGGTCCTTAGTGTATGACTGATTTGGGTAACGAGCTTAAGATGTGTAAGTACCTATAAAGCTACGATTATCCCAGGGGTGGGTGGGTGGGAAATAAGACTTATTTAAAGAGGGCTGCTACACAGTACCCTGTCCTTTGCTATTGAGCTATATTCTGATTTGATTTAAATTATAGTTCTTTGCTGCTGCTAGGCTCTAACTTATTATGAAATTTAAACTACAAGCTCTCTGCTGGGTTCCAAATTTAACCAGAAAGCTCTCTTCTGTGTTTTAAATTTAAACTAAAAGTACTTTGCTGATGCTAGGCCCTGAGTGACTATTAAATTTAAACTACAGCTCTCTGCTGGGTTCCAAATTTAACCAGAAAGCTCTCTTCTGTGTTTTAAATTTAAACTAAAAGTACTTTGCTGATACTAGGCCCTGAGTGACTATTAAATTTAAACTACAAGCCCTCTGCTGCGTATGAAATGTAACCAGAAAGTTCTCTGTGTTTTAAATTTAAACTTAAACTGCTGCTACTAGACTTCCGGTGACATCGGAGAGCAAATGGCTGCAGCTTAGCCTAGCTCCGTACTAATCCCACCGTTTTTGCTATCAGACACTGGTTCCCGGCAGAGTTGGCGACCTGGGGAGAGCTTAAAGTGGAGGTGATGTCCGTCCGCAAAAGGTTGGCGAGTTTCCAGTCCACGTATGCCCGCAGAGAGGAAGGGGGTTGGCGAAACTCCGGTGAGGCTGCGGAGCCTGACGGCAATGAGAGCGTGGACGAGGAGGAGGCAGGAGGAGGGATGCCCCTCCATGGTGTGGAGCTCAAAGCATGGCTTCAGGAGTTTAAAAAGGAGCTGAAGGAGGAGTTGGCAGCTATGAGAGGGGATCTAAAAGAGACTCTCAATTTCATGCGACAAGATCTGAGCAGCATGGGTCAGCGGATCGAGGACGTGGAGGAGCAGGTGAAGGGCCAGGCTGGTGAGCTCCGAGACCTCGTGGTGGCACAGAATAAGTTGGCGCAAGGGCAGGAGGAGTTGCAGGAGAAACTTGAAGAAATAGAGGACCAGGCTCGGCGCAACAATCTTCGGATTCAAGGGATTCCAGAGATGGACAAATTTAAGGACTGCTGCCAGGTGGTTCAAGGGCTTTGTGCGCATATACTGAAGCTGACCGGGAATGCTGAGGTGCGGCCAGAGGGGATCGGAGTGGAGAGAGCGCACCGGAGTCTCGGCCCCAGGAGAGAACGAGAGGGCAGAGATATTATTGCATGCCTGAGCCATTTTCCTGCCAAAGAGAAGGTGCTGGCAGCCGGCCGGAAATATGGGCGGATAGCATGGGAGAACTGCGAGGTCAAGGTGTATAATGATTTGTCCCGCGGGACACTGGACAGACGTCGCAGCATGAGGGACATGACAGCGTTTCTACGGGAGAAGAGCTACCGGTACCGGTGGATGTTCCCCTTTGGGTTGCTCTTGACCGTGGGGGGTGCCTCGAGGAAGGTGAAAACAGCGGAGGAAGCCTGGCGAGCGCTGGAGGAGTTGGGCTGTGAGCAGGTGCCGAAGCCGGTGGAGCAGGGTCCTGGACAGGCCAGCAAGGACAGGGGGAGTAAGAGCTGGTCGGGCTCCAAGTGGCAACGAGTGACGGATCAGGGGAAACGGTTGAAGCGCCTGTCCCAGGAACGTCCGAGGTCGCCGGAGAAGGAGGGCGTGTGACGGGCTCCAGCTGCACCGGTGGTGGTGGATGACCGGTGGAGAACGGGCCATGCTCGTTGGTGGACATTACTGAGTAGATCTGTCTGTGAAGTATATATCTCAGGATGTACATGCACGGGGTTAAGGGATAACGGGTGAGGTGGTTTGGGGGGGATGATGGCTGGGAGAGGGAGGTGGGATAAGTACTAGACGCACATGGAAGGGTTGGTGCTGGGCGGTAAGGGGATGGGGGTGGAGCGGTGGTGTGGGTAGGGGGGGTCGCAGTGATACGGTTTAGCTCAAGGTCAGGGGGAGTGGTGGGTGGGGTCGGTTTATCATGGTGCGGATAGGATCCTTGAATGTTAAGGTATTAAATATGCCCCTTAAGCGTCGGCAGCTCTATAGAGAACTACTGCAGCGGGATTGGGAGGTGGTGCTCCTTCAGGAAACGCATTTAAGATGGGGGGATATTGGGAGGCTTAAGCATGGGAGGTATCCGGAGCAGTTCTACTCTTGCAGTAAAGGAGGGGGGTAAAAGAGGGGGGGGGGTTGCTATTCTGGTGAGGGGAGGGTGTGGGGTGCAGGTCCAAGGAAGTTTTCGGGATGGAGAAGGTAGGGTGGTGGGGATATGGGGGAAGTTGGGGGATGAGGGAGCTTTTGGAAGGAAGTGGCCCTGCTGCTAGTAGCGAAGGGCAAGGGGATGCTGGTGGTTGGGGGGGGATTTTAATGTGGTGTTGCACCCTGGGCTGGACAGGACGTTGGGAGGGGTGGATAGCGGGGGGCGAATAGGAAAGGATTAAAACGGGTCTTGAAGGACTAGAAAAAGGGACTGTTACTTCTGGAGAGAGATCTGCAACTGAGTATATACTTCTGGTAATTTCTAAAAGGAATTCTTTGTATTAAAGCTAATTAATCTGTGAACCCACTATTTTTGTTAAATCAGTCAGGGCCTAGTAGCAGCAGTTTAAGTTTAAATTTAAAACACAGAGGAGAACTTTCGGGTTACATTTCATACCCAGCAGAGAGCTTGTAGTTTAAATTTAATAGTCACTCAGGGCCTAGTAACAGCAAAGTACTTTTAGTTTAAATTTAAAACACAGAAGAGAGCTTTCTGGTTACATTTGGAAACCAGCAGAGAGCTTGTAGTTTACATTTAATGGTCACTCAGGGCCTAGTAACAGCAAAGTACTTTTAGTTTAAATTTAAAACACAGAAGAGAGCTTTCTGGTTACATTTAGAACCCAGCAGAGAGCTTGTAGTTTAAATTTCATAAGAAGTTAGAGCCTAGCAGCAGCTAAGAGCTATAATTTAAATCAAATCAGAATATAGCTTACCTCAGCAGCACAACACAGGGTACTGTGTAGCAGCACTCTTTTAATAAGTGTTATTTCCCTCCCTCCCCTGGGATAATCGTAGCTTTATAGGTACTTACACATCTTACAAGACAGGAGGTGCTCTCAGGTGAAGCTCATTACCCAAATCAGTCATACACTAAGGACCTGAGATTAGTTAAGCTTCAGGTGAACAAGGTATATTACACGTATTAGGTACAGTTTTATTAGTATAAATATCCATAGCAACCCTTAGAAAGTAAAGAACTTAGATCTAAACACAAACTTAAAACTAAGATGCAGACAGCAGTCCAGCAGCGGGATGGGGTCTTTCCAGTCTTTTGCACTGAGTGTCACATGTATGATTTTCTCCCAGTTGGTGAGAGGTCTTACGTGTGCACTAGGTGCAAGGAGCTCTTTGCTCTCAGGGAACGAGTCCGTTCTCTAGAGGCTAAAGTAGCAGACTTGGAAAGCATAAGACAGACAGAGAGGTACATAGACAAGAACTACAGGGATACAGTACTGAAGTCCCACCTCCAGTCTGGCAGCATCCCTGTTGTCATGGAGGAGAGAGGTCACGTGACAGGAGAGCATCACCCTGGTGTGGCAGGAAGTGATCCTGTAACTAGGACCTGTCCTCCAGGTGATGTAAAACCCTCTCGCACCAAGGAAGTTTCTCCAGGGCCATGTGCCCATGAGGGAAGGGTTAGGACAGCCGTTATAGTTGGTGATTCGATCATTAGGCATGTAGATAGCTGGGTGGCTGGTGGACGTGAGGATCGCCTGGTAACATGCCTACCTGGTGCGAAGGTAGCGGACCTCACACGCCACCTAGATAAGGTCTTAGATAGTGCTGGGGAAGAGTCTGCTGTCTTGGTACATGTCCGTACCAATGACAGAGGAAAATGTGGTAGGGAGGTTCTGGAGGCTAAATTTAGGCTTTTAGGTAGGAAGTTGAAATCCAGAACATCCAGGGTAGCATTCTCTGAAATGCTTCCTGTTCCACGTGCAGGACCCAAAAGGCAGGCAGAGCTCCGGAGTCTCAATGCGTGGATGAGACAATGGTGCAGAGATGAGGGTTTTGGATTTGTTAGGAACTGGGGAAAGGAGGGGCTCTTCCGAAGGGATGGGCTTCACCTTACCCGGAATGGAACCAGGCTGCTGGCATTAACCTTTAAAAAGGAGATAGAGCAGCTTTTAAACTAGATATTAGGGGAAAGCCGACAGTCGCCCAAGAGCGGATGGTTCAGAAGAATGTATCTTTGAAGGATACTACCAAAAGCAGAGAGGTTCCACAAAAGAGTAAAGTAGCCCAAATGCCCTCAAGTATGGAGCAGACAGAGCTTAAAGATCCTAAATTACCCATGTCTAACAATAGCCAAATTAATATGAATAAAATACATTCTCTAAAATGCTTGTATGCAAATGCTAGAAGTCTAAAAAATAAGATGGGAGAGTTAGAATATATAGCACTAAATGAAAGGTTAGATATGATTGGAATATCAGAGACATGGTGGAAGGAGGACAACCAGTGGGACACTGTGATACCTGGGTACAAACTATATCGTAATGATAGAGCTGATCAAATTGGTGGAGGGGTTGCTCTCTATGTTAGAGAGGGCATTGAGTCAGAAAGGATTAAAGTTTTGCAGGAAACAAAATCTGCTGTAGAATCTATATGGATTGAAATTCCATGTAAAAGGGGGAAGGCAATGGCAGTGGGGGTGTACTATCGAGCGCCTGGCCAGAATGACCAAATGGATGATGAAATGCTCAAAGAAATCAAGGAAGCTAACAAAAGTTACAGCACAGTAATAATAATGGGTGATTTCAACTACCCCGGTATCAACTGGGTCAGTGTCACGGCCGGACATGCTAGGGAGATAAATTTCCTAGATGACATAAATGACTGCTTCTTGGAGCAGCTGGTTCATGAACCGACCAGAGGGGAAGCCATATTAGACCTAATCCTTAGTGGAACACCAGATCTAGTGCAAGAGATAAGGTTGTTGGGGCCACTTGGCAATAGTGATCATAGCATGATCGCCTTTGATTTAATTAGTGGAGGAGGGATAGAACGGAAATCCACAGTACTACCTTTTAACTTTTGAAAGGGAGACTATGATAAAATGAGGAAAACAGTTAAGAAAAAACTAAAAGGAGCAGTTGCAAAGGTTAAAGACGTACATCAGGCTTGGCTGCTGTTGAAAAATACTATCTTGGAAGCCCAGACCAGCTGTATTCCATGCTTCAAGAAAAGTGAAAGGAAGTCCAAAAAACTGCCAGCATGGTTTAAAGGTGAGGTCAGAGAGGCTGTTGCCAAAAAAGCATCTTTCAGGAAATGGAAAAAAGAGCCAAACGACGAAACCTGGAAACAGCACAAGCAATGGCAAGTCAAATGCAAGGCATTGATAAGGCAGGCAAAGGGAGAATTTGAGAAGAAGCTTGCTGCGGAAGCAAAAACACGAAGTAAAGATCTTTTCAAGTACATTCGTAGCAAAAAACCTGTGAGAGTGTCAGTTGGTCCATTAGTTGATAAAGGGGTTAAAGGAGCACTAAGAGGCGACAAGGCGATAGCGGAGAGACTGAATGAATTCTTTGCTTCAGTCTTTACTGAGGAAGATGTAGGGATGTTACCCATGACTGAAGTGGTATTTAAAGGTGCGGAAGAATTGAAGGAAATATCGATACATCGGGAAGATGCATTACAACTATTAGATAAACTGAAAAGTAGCAAATCACCTGGGCCGGATGGTATACATCCAAGGGTGTTGAAAGAACTGAAATACGAGATTGCAGACCTGCTATTAGTAATCTGTGAACTATCATTAAAATCATCTCTAATACCTGAAGATTGGAGGATCGCCAATGTAATACCAATTTTTAAAAAAGGTTCCAGGGGTGATCCGGGAAACTACAGACCAGTGAGCCTGACATCAGTACCGGGAAAAATGGTAGAAACCATCATAAAGAATAAAATTACTCAGCATGTAGATAGTCATGACCTAATGGGAGACAGCCAACATGGCTTTAGACAAGGAAGATCTTGTCTTACTAATCCTGTTATGTTTTTTGAAGGAGTGAATAATCAGGTGGACAAAGGTGAGTCGGTTGATATTGTGTATCTGGACTTTCAGAAAGCCTTTGACAAGGTCCCTCATCAGAGACTTTTGGCAAAACTAAAGAGTCATGGGATAGGAGGCAGTGTACTATTGTGGATCAGGAACTGGCTAAAAGATAGAAAGCAGAGGGTAGGGCTAAATGGCCAATTTTCCCAATGGAGAAAGGTGAATAGTGGTGTACCCCAGGGATCTGTGCTGGGTCCGCTGCTTTTTGACATATTCATAAATGACCTGGATAGTGGAATAACGAGTGAGGTTATCAAATTTGCAGATGACACAAAACTATTTAAAGTTGTTAAAACCCAAGAGGATTGTGGAAAATTGCAAGAGGATCTTGATAAATTGGAAGACTGGGCATCAAAATGGCAGATGAAATTTAATGTGGACAAGTGCAAGGTTATGCACCTAGGGAAGAACAACCCAAACTATGGTTACACGATGCAAGGTTCCACGTTAGGAACCACCACCCAGGAAAAAGATTTAGGCGTCATTGTGGATACCATGTTAAAACCCTCGGCCCAGTGTGCAGCGGCGGCCAAGAGAGCAAATAGAATGCTAGGTATGATAAGGAAAGGAATGGAAAATAAAACAAAAGATATTATAATGCCTCTATATCGTTCCATGGTGAGACCGCACCTTGAATATTGTGTGCAATTCTGGTCGCCGTATCTTAAAAAGGATATAGCGATTTTAGAAAAGGTTCAGAGAAGAGCCACCAAAATGGTAAAGGGGATGGAAGGATACTCCTATTAAGAAATGCTAAAAAGGTTAGGGCTCTTTAACCTGGAAAAGAGACGACTGAGGGGAGATATGATAGACATCTATAAATTAATTAACAGAGTGGAACGGGTAAACGTAGATCGATTGTTTACCTCATCAGAATATAGAAAGACTAGGGGACATGCAATGAAGCTACAGGGTAAACTATTTAAGACTAATAAAAGAAAATATTTTTTCACTCAACGTGTAATCAAACTCTGGAATTTGTTACCAGAGGATGTAGTAAAGGCTGTTAATGTAGCTGGGTTTAAAAAAGGTTTGGACAAGTTTCTGGAGGAAAGGTCCATAAACCATTATTTAGAAGGGACCCAGGAGGATATCAATGCTTGAACCAATACAAGCATTGTGAAACCTGTGTCCCTTGGGGAAACTGCTAGGTACATATGACCTAGATTGGCCACTGTTGGAAACAGAATACTGGGCTTGATGGACCTTGGTTTGACCCAGTATGGCATATCTTATGTTCTTATCTTATGTTCTTATGGGTGATGAAGCGCTTTCATTTAGTGGATGCCTGGAGAGCGCGTAATCCCGACAGGCGGGAGTACACGTTTTATTCTGCTCCCCATGGCAGTTGGAGGAGAATTGATATGATGCTGGTGTATGTAGAATGGTTGGGGAGGGTGGAGGAGGTGGGGGTGGAGCAGGTGGTATGGACGGATCATAGTGCGGTATGGGTGGATGTGCGGGGGAGGAGGGAGGAAGGGGTGAAATTTTGGCGGTTAAATGAGAGCTTACTTAGGAGGCGGGAGGTGGTGGCGGACATTAAGGGGGCGATTAAGGAATATTTAGAGTTGAACGACACTGGAGAAGTACGGACAGTGATGGTGTGGGAAGGGCTGAAGGCCTATATCCGGGGGAGGTTCATAATGTGGGGGGGCGAAGCTTAAGAAAGAAAGGGGGGTGCGAGAAGAGGAGTTACGGCTACAGCTACAGCTTGCTGAAGGGGAGTTCCAGAGGGTTGGGGGGGCTCGGGCACTGAAGGAGGTAGAGAAGGTGAGGGGGGAGTTACGACAGTTGCAGATTGATCTCATAGCACATCAGATGAATCTGGTGAAACAGGTGTTTTACGAATGGGGCAATAAGGCGGGCCGGTTGTTAGACAGGAAACAAACAGCGGAAGGTGAACTCTACGATTGCCCAACTGCGGCGGGCGGATTGGAGCCTGTGTTGTGAGGAGAAAGGTATTCGGAATGTTTTGCTCAGTTTTACCAAGACCTCTACCGGAAGGATGAGGGGATAGAGGAGGGGGCCATTCTCCAATACCTGGAAGGTGTCCAGTTGCCAGCATTGCCGGTGGAGGCTCGGGAGGAATTGGATCAGGCTATTACCGTGGAGGAGCTGGGGCGAGCAGTTCAGGGGTTGGTGGGGGGAAAGGCTCCCGGGATTGATGGGTTCTCGGGGAGCTTTTATAAGCTCTTCTTTGATGACGTTGGTGAAGTGCTGAGCAGGGTGTTTAATGATATGCTTGAGGAGGGAGGGTTGACGAAGGATATGCTCACTACGGGAATTACTGTTCTCCCAAAGAAAGGGAAGGACTTGCTTCGCTGCAGCTCCTATAGGCCTATTTCCTTATTGAATGTTGATGTTAAACTTCTGGCGAAGGTGCTGGCGGGACGGTTGGCTCCGCAGCTGCCGGGGTTGATTAAGGAGGACCAGAAGGGGTTTATTTTGGGGAGGCAAGCTGGGGATAATATTAAGAGGGCGATGGGGGTGGTCTGGGAGGTATGACGAGGGGAGGAAGAGTGTATATTAATGTCTTGAAAAGAAGGTAGGGAGCACCACTTCCTGGTTGAGATGGAAGGCCGACACTACCTTCAGAAGGAATTTGGGGTGTGTGTGAAGCACCACTCTGTTCTTGTAGAACCTGGTATAAGGGGCCTCTGCCACAAGGGCCTGAAGCTCGCTAACTCTGCGAGCGGATGTAAGCGCACCCAGGAAAGCCACCTTTCAAGAGAGGTAGCAAAGGTGGCAGATAGCTAGAGGCTCGAAGGGTGGGCGAGTGAGCTGCTCCAACATGATGTTGAGGTCCCATTTGGTTGCCGGAGGGCGAATCGGAGGCTTTGATAAGAGCAGGCCCTAAAGAAAACAGGTCAACAATGGTTGAATCGAGAGGGGCCTACCATCCACCGGATGGTGGTGCACCGCCAGAACACTAAGGTGCACTCTGATGAAGTTAGACTTGAGCCCGGACTGAGAGAGGGGGAGAAGGTACTTTAAAACCAGAGCCACCAGGAAGGAGAAAGGATCAGCCCCGTGTTTGGCGCACCAAACAGAGAACCTGTGCCATTTGAGGGCGTAAGCTTTCCTAGTAGAGGCCGGAAGGTGGAATGGGGCCAGAGTCACCCTCTCACCAGCCACACCATCAGCGACAGGGACCCCAGGTTGGTGTGCAAGAGAGAGCCCCCCCCCTCCTGAGATAGGAGTCCCGAGGCAGTCCCCAAGGGGATGGGGGCCTCCATTGTCAACTGTAGAAGCAGCGGGAACCACGGTTGCCTTGGCCACCAAGGAGCTATCAGGATGAGCGAGGCCCTGTCGGGGACGGTCCTGAACAAGGTCTTGGCAATCAGTGGCACTGGAGGGAAGGCATACATGAGGCCTTCCGACCATGAGACCAGGAATGCATCCGCTATCACCCTGGAGGTGTTGGGCTGCTGGGAGCAGAAGTTGGACAACTGAAAGTTGCCTGGGCTGGCAAACAGCTCCATCACGGGATCCGCCCAGAGGTGGAAAAGCCAACCCACTACCCTGGGGTCCAGCTGCCACTCGTGCAGCTGGTGAACTCTGCTGAGTCTGTCGGCCAGTAATTTGTCCAGGCCTGGCAGGTACACTGCCCGCAGGGGGATACCCGGTTAGACTGCGTACAAGCAGAGGACCAGTGCTTCCTGACAAATGGTATAAGACCCCATGACCCCTTTTTTGTTCACACAGAACATCGCCACATGGTTATCGGTCTGGACCAGCACCGGCTGGTGATGCAGGTGGTGGCAGAGGACCCTCATGGCTAGGTGTATAGCTCAGAGCTCCAGGAGGTTGATCTGCTGGGTGTTCTTGCCTGGTGACCAGTTGCCCTGAGTGCGGAGATCTCCGCAGTGGGCTCCCCAGCTGAGCAGGAAGGCGTACGTGGTGAGGACCCTTGAGGGGACGGTATTGAACATCCCTAGCTAGAGACCAGAGACAATCGGCTCGGTCCCTGGGCAAGAAAGACTTCAACTGGAGAGTGTCAATCTTTGCCCCAGTGAACTCCAGACACTGTGTCAGGAGGAGGTGAAACTTGGGGCAGTTTATGATAAAGCCCCAAGTGTTGCAGAACCTGGATGGTGCGTGCGGTGGCCTGCTGTGCCTCCCTTTTTGAGCAAGTCATCTAGGTAGGGAAAGACAAAGACCCCCTGAAGCTGGAGGAAGGCGGCCACGACTGTCAGGTATTTTGTGAAAATTCTTGGGGCAGAGACTAGGCTGAAAGGAAGCACCCTGTATTGAAAGTACCTGCCCCCCAGCACGAACCGCAGGTACTGCCTGTGGTTGGGGTGAATGGGGATGTGGGTGTAAGCATCCTTGAGGTCTAAGGAGCATAGCCAGTCTCCCTGCTGGAGGTAGGGCAGCAATGTTCCAAGGGATAGCATCTTGAACTTCTCTCTCACCAGGAATTTGTTGAGGTTGCGCAGATAGAGGATGGGCCTTAAGCTCCCTGTCCTTTTTGGCATGAGGAAGTACCTGGAGTAGAACCTTTTGCCCTTGAGGTGGTGGGGCACTGGTTCCACTGCTTTGTCCTTGAGAAGACCTGCCAACTCCTTCAGAAGAAGAGGGGAGACCCGAGGGGCTCTCCCAGGAAATAAGGGGGAGGGTGTCTGAGTCAGGTGGAGGAGATAACCCTCCCTACCCTTAGTGCCCAGGAATCAGTGGTGATGGTCACTCACCTCTGGCCACAGAGGGCCAGACATCCCCCCCCTGTGGGCTGCTGATCTCCTTGGGGTAGAGAGGCTATGGTCAAGGAGTCAAAATTTCCTCCCTGGCTGGGCCAGAGCCGGTGCCTGGGGTTTTGGAGCTGGGAAAGCATGATAAGATGGGTAGTTTTTGTAAGCAGCTCCCTTCCTCGGGTAGAAGGGCTTATTACCCAAGCCCTTCCATCGTGGAGGGGCAGCAGTCTTCTTAGAGAGTCTGGTCCTCATCATGAACTCGGTCTTCCACTCGACAGCCTCGTCATTCATTGGTTTGCCAAAGAGATTCTCTCCTTGGCAGGGGACATCGACCAATTTGTCCTGAATCCACTGCTCCAGGCCGGATGACTGTAGCCAAGCTTGGCGGCATGCAGTGATGCCTGCTGCTGCTACTCGAGCCACCGACTTAAACCTGTCATAGGCCACCCGAGACATGAATATGGAGCATTCATGGACTGCTTTGGCCAGGTTCTTGAACCACTGCAAAAGTTCCTCGGAGACACCAGCCGAGAACCCAGCGAGTTCCTTCGCCAGGTCTCTCAGGTACATGCCCATGTATAGCTCATCTGATATGGCTGATGAGCATTGAGCCCTGGTAGCACTTTCTGCTGAGGGCATCCAGGGTGTGGGCCTCCCTGCCAGGGGACACCGAGAAGTGTACCTTCTGGCTTTTCAGCCGATGCATGGCCGACTCCACCACCATGGAGTCATGCAGCAGCTGTGACATTTGAAAGCCCGTGCTCCGGTGGACTCAATACACTGAGTCAAGCCGCTTGCTCACCACCAGCACCGAAGCCGATGTCACCCACATTCAGAGCATAAGCCATTCCAGGATGGGAGGGATGGACACCATGAGCGATTCCCGCGGAGGGGCCTCTTATTGGAAGATTTCCAACTCCTCCAACTTGGTTGGGAATGCCAGGGCCTTAGACATGCCCTTGACAAGATCAAAGAAACCCATATCCTTGGGCGGGGACTGTTGTTGAGGCTACGAGATGGGAGAGTACGATGGGATGTTGTGGTGGTGATGGGTATCGGGGGACTCCTTGTCCTCCGTCTCCCACTTGGAGTAGTCCATCGAGGACTCGTAAGAGGGCTCCTCCATGGGCCTCACTTGCCAGGGATAACCGTGGTCCCATCGATCGGGACTCAGATCGTGACCTTGGCTGAGGATCGACTCGCGTCCTAAGGACCTCGAGAATTGTCTTGGCCTCCAGGGACATCTTGGATGTCGAGAACCCAATGGTTGGAGCAGATGAACCGGTCGTGCCATACAGCAGCACCCACTGCTGGTCCATTAAGGCAGACAAACTGTGCTCCACGGCTCCCATTCTGGACTCCAGACCAGAAGGCTCCACAGTCTTCAGCGCGGGCATCGAGAGACTCGGGCCTGACGCCGGCTCCCATGAAAGGGAATCCTCAACGAGGATAGTGTCTGGGGACTGGGGCTGGTCCGCGGTTGGATCCTTCTGGGGGACCTTTGCAGGCTGCTCCTTCTCCAACACCATGGACGAATGTCTCGGATTGCGGGACCGGGCACCGGAGCATCCAGCTGATCAGAACTGTCCAAGGATGCCACCTTCAAGGGTTTCTTCTTCTTCCTGGGTTCCCTCGAGGGAGACCCCCTTTCTGAGGACCCACAACAAGGCTCGGGTTCGGAAGGCTCTGCACAAGATGTCGGGACCTCAGACGAGGTCCTGGCCTTTGGAGGCACCGGGGACTCGGGGAAAAACTTATCATGCTGCTGCTGGCGGCTCGATGGCCTTACTGGACATCCTCTTGCAGAGACCGTAGGCTGCCGGGTCGTGGTCTGGTCCAAGGCAGCAGAAAAAAGAAGTCATATGTGTCAGTCAAAGACATAATTTTGGAACACCGATCACACTTCTTAAAGTCACTGGTAGCCATGGGGGAAAAAAGTATCCCTGTGAGGTCAAAGACTCTCCGGATTGCCAGTGGGAGAAAAAGGCTTAAAGATGCCAGGAAAAGAAAAGAATGAAAACTATAAAAGTAGACCGAACTCGATGCCGAGGCAATGAGGACAGTAGGCAGTTAGAGTACTGGTGTGATACCAGAGTATAGAATCGGAGAGAAAAATCAACTTTTTCCTGGGAGAAGCCAGACGAATGTCCGAAGGGCTCCGCGGAAAAAAGGAGACTGAGCAAGATGGCACCCTTGGGCGGGAAGGGGACCACGCATGAGAGACATTAGTTTCTTGCACCGATCACACTTCTTAAAACCACTGGAAGCCATCGGGGAAAAAAGAGCCCCCGCGAGGTCAAAGGACCGGCCTTCCAGGGAAAAAGAAAAAAGGGCACGAACGCCAGCCACGAAGGGCAAAAACCAAAAAAATAAGATCGGGCTCGATACCGGTATACCGAACCCAGCAAGAAGGGGAACCGGCGTCGAACCGGAGAAAAAAACACGAAGAAATCGCAAGGAATTGACTAAAAAATCTAACTATTTTCCGGGTGAACTAGGACACATGTCCGACGGGCTCCACGGAAAAAGAGAGACTGAGCAAGATGGCACCTTTAGGCAGGAAGGGGACCACGCATGCGTGCAGTATTCCCAAAGGCTTTCATAGAAAGCTGGGGAAATGCTCTGCAGGGGCTCCATCGACATCGATGTCACCCATATGTGAGGACTGACTTCCTGCTTGGTCCTGGAGAAACATAGCTCACTCTGAGGAGAAGGATGTTACCAGTGGTGTGCCCCAGGAGTCTATCCTTAGTCTGATTCTTTTTAACATCTTTATTAGTGATATTGTGGAAGAGCTGTTGGGTAAGGTTTGCTTCTTTCTGAATGATACCAAAATCTGCAATAAAGTAGACACCCAGGAAGGTGTAGATAACAATCTAGCTAAGCTTGAAGAATGGTCTAGAATTTGGCAGCTGAGATTTAATGTTAAAAAATGCAAAGTTGTGCATTTGGGTTGCAGCAATCCAAGGGAGCGATATAGTACAGGGGGTGAAGTACTCACATAAATATATCATCTCTGTCCAGGATACAGCTCAGAGACTCCTCCATCTGGTAGATCTTGTAGAAACGATGACTGAAGACATCTGCAACCATCATCTAGAGGGGAGAGAGAAAATCTAAGTTGCAACTAGAGGGCAGTGAGTGTGCATACCAGTGGTGGGGGTGGGGCTAGATGACAGGTTCTACGAGATAAGCAGAGGAATGTGAGGATAGGGAAGAGGGACATGGATTCAAATATCACAGTGTGCTTACAGATTCAATAGACTGCTATATTTGCAGAAATGGCCTATTTACCATACTCTTATACAATGGATAAAGTAACAAATGCAGTATCAACCTGCTACAAGTGCTGCAGTTAGAATTTTACCCAGTGAAAGCATTGAACAGTTCTGAGAGGTGGAAACTGCGTCAGTCAACTGATCGATTTCTATATCTGGCCTTCTCTCACGGTTCCAACCTCTCTTGTTTTATTGGCCTTAGTAGTATAGAAGAGTCGCAAAGGCTATAGCACATGATTCATATCCTATCTCCACTCATCCCAATTAGATGAAGCACTCACATGTTCTGGGGAGATCCCTGTGTGTTTGGAAAGAGCAAAGCAGAGGTCCAGGACCTTTCCTTCCTTTGGCACAATTAATCGATGCTGAGGAAAAAAAAAAGAAAATAGAACAACATTTGGTAGTGTGTTTTTACACATATAATAAAGGTGGATTAGGGCAGGACTGAGGTAGATTAGTAGAGCTGCATGTAACATATACTGTGTAGTTATGCTATATATGTAATGTGTATGTACTGTACTGTATACCCTGAGTTACGTAATCCCATTTGCTACTGCTCTGATGTAACGAAGCGTGGTACATGTTTCCTTCACCTCTGTATAACCTGTATTGTAATGTATTGTATTGTAGTGTGACCGCTTTGATTGAAGGAAAAAGCGGGATATAAAACCTGTTTAAATAAATAAATATCACAATTACAGTAGTGACTTAAAAATGAAAAGTATACCCACACCTGTATCTTAACATTATCTATTTCTTTTGACAAACTGCATAAGTCAAGAATGCCAGCTTTGTCATGCCAAGTCAAGTATGAAGAAACCTTGATTCCAACTCCAGTGCCCCCAATAGACTCCTTTTATCTGTTTTTGTCTAGATCAAGGGTTCCTAACATTTTTGGGGGGAGTGAACCCCTTTTCATTTTCTAAAAGTTTTGTGGACTCTCACATGCTTCTCTTTAATTTTTACATGCCATTTATGGATAATCTATTAATGTAATGATATAATAAAACTGATTTGCACATCAAAATCATTCATGATTTTAAAACTTTATATTAGTAAGCATGATTTAACATCAACTAAAGACAGATAATTACAGAGCATAGCAATAAATGTACAAGAGAAACTGGTGGAGCTGGATTGGAGGGGAGAAAGTGAATGAACAGGTAAACAAGGTAAAAGAACTTGGTGATGTGTTATAGTATTGAGGTATGCAAAATGGATGAGAAGATGCCAATCACTGAGATCAGTCAATAAATCTTAACTGTACGAACTTCAAGATAAGGAGTTTAAACTCTCAAGGACTCCTAGGTATAAATACGTTTTATTACACTGCTGGAATAAACTGCCTACAGCAGCCCAGAAGACAAAAGATTATTTGTGCTGACATATAAAAATCTTGTCACTTTAAGAATTTGTAGCCTAACTATACCTACATTTTATTTACTTCCGGTGGCTTCTATAACTTGGATCTAATAAAATCTCAGTGGTTTATAAAATCACAAACACTAAAACAAACACAAAAAACCCACAATAAAATACTAAAGCATATACAAGATTAAAACGGCTCAAACAAAACACATTCTAGCCACCTCCTACACTAAATGCTTTCTTAAAATAAAAAGCTTTCACTTCCCTTCTAAAACCTAAATAATCTTGCATTTTATTTCATCTGGTAGATAATGGAGACCATTTGAACTTCACAAATTCAGTTTTGATTGATTTTGAGTTTATGTATGGAGTTAGTTGCTTCTGCTTTATGAGTGACTATTAAATGGGTAACATGAAAATCATATTTTTAAGATTCAGATTATGTATTGGCATTATGGTGTTTTGCACTATTTTACTGTTATGGTATTTCTTCTAGTTACAGTATACCTCACCTATGGTGCTGTTAAAGAGGAGAAAGAACATCACATTTATTTAGGAAATTAAAACCTATTACAGTGTTCAGATATTTGAAGGGGAAGAAAAGATATGGTGATTTATTGTAGTGCAGATATAGGAGGCAGACGAATGGTTATGGTAACCTATTATAGCTCTGAATGCTAAGTGACTGTGGTGAAAGGAGGTTTCCTGTGCTTACTAGGATTCCTCATTAAGCCCCAGTGAAAACTCCTAAGCTGCTTTGAACTTATGTCACTGAAAATGTTAAGCTGTTTTTGCATAAGAGCTGTAATCACTTGCTTTGTGTCAGAGTCCTTCCTACGCTTTCACCAGTTTCTAATAAAAAAAAAAAAAAAAAGGACTAGAAATCAGGCTAAAAAAAAACTCGTTAAATGTAGAACAGTCTGCATGTGATACCTAAGTTTTAGCGAGAAACAAATTCACTATTAGTTGTACTTCTGCTCATCTTAATTAAAAATGAGAATTCAGTAAATACAAGGCTTGCCCTAAGCTGAAAAACCCATTACATATAACTTGTATTTATTTTCAAAAACTTCATTGCCTGCCCTTCGAGCTGAAAGTTCATCAAACAGTGCACAAAGACTGGCGATGAACCATTAAAATACAAACAAGAATCAAAAATAATCTGCTCCTCTTTTCTCCATGGGTGAAACAGGCAAGAGTCACAAGTATGGCCTTAGGAGGAGAAAATGAAAAGATTTGCCCATTACTAACTTAATCTTCAAAAGATCAAGGTGTTAAAGCTAAGTGGGCATTAGGAGAAGAACTAAAACATGGCACAGTAGTGATGTATCATAGCACCAAGGCAAAGGAGGAGGATGAATGGATAAGGTAATGTACTGCAGCTTGGAATAATATGGTGATGCACTACAGCATCGATGCAGAGAAGGGGAATGAGTGATGTACTATCACTGCATCACAAGCAATTACACTGGCTGCCCCTCACAAGTAGAATGAATTACAAATATATCCTCCTCGCACACAAAGCACTTCATTCCCAACAGGAAACCTGCCTTAAATCTCTACTACAGAAACTTCAAACTTCCAGGCCTCGAAGACAGACTACAATCAATAAAGAGTAGTTACTCACCTGTAACAGGTGTTCTCCAGGAGCAGCAGGAATCAGTCCTCACATATGGGTGATGTCGGCGCCGACGGAGCCCTCGCGGAGCAATTTCCCCAGCTTTCAAAGAAAGCCTTTGGGAATTGCAGCGCGCATGCGCGGTCCCTTCCCGCCCAAGGGTGCCATCTTGACCAGTCTGATGACATAGCTAAAAGACAGCAAAACAATTAGCAAAAACGAAATGATAGGATTGCAACTCCAAGGGGAGGAGGGAGGGTTGTGAGGACTGATTCCTGCTGCTCCTGGAGAACACCTGTTACAGGTGTGTAACTACTCTTTCTCCAGGACCAAGCAGGAAGTCAGTCCTCACATATGGGACTCCCTAGCTTAAGGCTACCGGAGACCTCAAGCGGAAAAATGAGCTCCCTCAAGCTCAGTAGCACAGAAGGAAGGAATCTTCTCTGAAAACGCCCCCGACCGATAGCCCAACACCAGGGCCGGAGGGTAGGAGTTGCCTAAACCTCAAAGAGATTATGGAGGACTGCCTGTCCGAAAGCACTGTCCCTGCGGGACTCCCTCTCCAGGCAGTAATGGGTCGCAAAAGTCTGGCTTGAAGACCAAGTAGCGGCCCGGCAGATGTCTGCCAACGGAACAGAGTGGAGATGAGCCACTGATGCAGCCTTCGCCCTAACACGATGAGCCGTGACTCGACCCTCCAACGAGAGGCCGGCCGCCCCATAAGCCCAAGCGATACAGTCAGCAACCCAGATGGACAAAGTACGCTTGGAGACAGGGAGCCCCAACTTATTGGGGTCAAAAGAAACGAAGAGCTGAACAGCCCTCCGATGCTCTCGCGTACGGTCAAGGTAGAAGGACAAGGCCCTCCTACAGTCCAGGGTATGCAGGACCATCTCAGCCCGGCTGGCGTGCGGCCTAGGAAAGAAGGTCGAAAGAACCACCTCCTGGTTGAGATGAAAAAGGAGAAACCACTTTTGGAAGAAACTTAGGGTGAGTCCGCAAGACTACCCTATTCCTGTAGAACCTAGTGTAAGGAGGGTCAGACACTAGGGCCTGCAGTTCACTAACGCGCCTAGCAGAGGTAAGGGCTACCAAAAACAATGTTTTCCAGGAGAGAAAACGAAGAGGGCAGGTAGCCATTGGTTCAAAGGGCGGACAGGTAATCCGCTGTAAGACCACATTCAGATCCCACTCTGGGGCTGGTGGGCGCAAAGGAGGCTTAAGGAGAAGGAGGCCTCGGAGAAAACGAGCCACCAAAGGGTGGTTGGAAAGAGGCCTGCCGTCCACCGGTGCGTGATGCGCAGAGAGAGCACTGAGATGGACTCTAACAGAGTTGGACTTAAGGCCAAGGTTGGAGAGGTAAAGCAAATATTGCAAGACCACTGCCACCAAGCAGGAGAAGGGATTCTCAGACTGCTGAGCACACCACACGGAGAAACGACGCCACTTAAGAGCGTAGGACTTCCGGGTGGAGGGCCGCCTGGAGGCCAAGACGACCTCTTCCACCTCCCGAGGCAGCAGGAGGGGAGCAAGGACTACCCTTTCAGCAGCCAGACCATCAGATGAAGGGACCGGAGGTTGGGGTGTAGGAGAGTCCCCTGATCCTGTGAAAGGAGATCGGGTTGAAACCCCAGAGGAAGAGGAGTGTCCACCACCAGTTGCATTAGAAGTAGGAACCAGGGTTGTCTCGGCCACCGGGGAGCCACTAGGATCATCGAGGCTCTGTCTCTGAGAACTTTGAAGAGCGTCCGAGACACCAGTGGCATGGGAGGAAAGGCATACAAGAGGCCTGTGGATCATGGAATCAGAAAAGCATCCGCTGCTACTCAGAGGATGCAGTTGTCGAGAGCAGAATCTGGGAAGCTGCCGGTTCAGGGGACTGGCAAAGAGATCCATGGTGGGGAGGCCCCACTTGAGAAAGATCTGCTGAACCACCAACGGATCCAATCTCCACTCGTGAGGTTGGAGGATCCTGCTCAGCTTGTCTGCCAGGTCATTTTCTTGACCTGGGAGATAGACAGCTTTGAGGAGGATGCCGTGAAGGACGGCCCAAGAGCACAGTTTTTGTGCCTCCTGACAGAGAAGGAAGGAGCCTGTGCCTCCTTGTTTGTTCACGTAGAACATTGCAACGTGAGTGTCCGTCTGGACCAGCACAGACTGGTGAGAAGTGAGGTGGGAGAAGGCTCTCAGAGCTAGGCGAATGGCTCTGAGCTCCAGGAAGTTTATCTGCTGAGCAGATTCCCAAGGAGTCCAGAGGCCTTGAGTACATGTCCCTTGGCAATGTGCTCCCCAACCCAGGAGAGAAGCATCGGTTGTCAGCACCTGAGAAGGCGGAGGAGATTGAAAATCCACTCCCAGCAGCAGGTTTGGCAGATGAAGCCACCACCGCAGAGAAGAGACCAGCTGGTCGGATACCTGTACTGAGTCCGCCAGGCTCCCCGTGGCCTGATGCCATTGAGTGCGAAGGCACCACTGAGCAGGTCGCATGTTCAGGCGGGCATTGGGGGTCACATGGACCGTGGAGGCCATATGGCCGAGCAGTCTCAGAAATTGCCTGGCAGAGACCAGGGAATTGCTGTGAAAGAGGCTGGCGAGATCCATGAGCCTGTGTGCCCTGTCTAGAGGCAGGAAGGCCTGCGCCTGAAGTGTGTTCAACCTTGCGCCTATGAATTCGAGATTTTGAGAGGGGAGCAAAGTGGACTTTGCGAAGTTTATGACAAATCCCAAGTGCTGGAGCAGAGTCACAGTGCGATGAGTGGCCAGAGTGGCCTCTTGGGAAGACTGGGCTCTGATGAGCCAGTCGTCCAGGTATGGAAATACAAAAAGACCTTGAAGTCTGAGATAGGCCGCCACCACTGCTAGGCATTTGGTGAACACCCTGGGGGCGGAGGATAGGCCAAAGGGCAGTACTCTGTACTGGTAATGATTTCCTCCCACAACAAACCTGAGATATTGTCTGTGGTCTGGATGAATAAGGATGTGAGTATAGGCATCCTTTAGATCTAAGGAGCATAGCCAGTCTCCCTGCTGGAGGTAGGGCAGCAGGATTCCAAGGGTAAGCATCTTGAACTTTTCCCTTGACAGGAACTTGTTGAGGTTTCGCAAGTCCAAGATGGGTCTGAGGCCTCCCGTTCTTTTTGGTATCAGAAAGTACCTGGAATAAAAGCCGTGACCTCTCAGGTGGTGGGGCACCGGTTCCACAGCCTGTTCCTGAAGAAGACTTGTTAACTCCTGAAGGAGTAAGTCCCTGTGCAGAGGGAGTCTTGGAGGCTCCCCTGGAAAGTAGGAGGGAGGTACCTGGTGAAAGTGTAGAAGATAGCCTTTTTGAACTATATGAAGCACCCAGGTATCTGATGTGATGGCTGACCACCTGTGGGCAAAGTGGACCAGCCGGCCTCCTGTGCTGAGAGAAACCAGCAGAGGGGAAGAGGCTATGCTGACGGAGTCAAAAACCCCCACCCTGCTGAGCAGGGGCCGGTGTTGTGGGCTTGGGGGCCTGCTGCGTACGGGACCCATTACCCCGTCCCTTGGCCTGCTGACCCTGTTGGGGAGCTGCTGAGGCCTGATAATGAGGGTAGTGTTTATAGGCAGCTGCCTTCCTCGGGTAAAAGGGCTTTTTCCCCGAGCCCTTCTTCTGAGAAGGGGCAGAGGTTTTTCTGGACAGCCGAGTCCTGGTCAGAGTCTCGGTCTCGATCTGTGCAGCCTTTTCAGCCATGGGCTTGCCAAAGAGGTTTTCACCTCTGCAGAGGACATCGACCAACTTGTCCTGAACCCATGGCACGAGGTCGGATGACTGAAGCCAAGCCTGTCGGCGGGCACCGATGCCGGCTCCGGCTACTCGAGCCGATGCTTCAAAGCCATCGTAGGCTGCTCGAGAGATAAACTTTGAGCACTCTCGAATACCAGTGGACAAGGCCTGGAACCTCTGCAAAGGTTCCTCGGAGAGACCAGCAGAGAACCCGGCAATTTCTTTTGCCAGGTCTCGGAGATACATGCCCAAATATAGCTGGTAGGTCTGGACTCGACAAGCAAGCATAGAGCCCTGGAAGCACTTTCTACTGAGGGCATCCAGGTTCCGGGCCTCCCGGCCGGGAGGCACCAAGGAGTGCATCTTCTGACTCTTGAGTCGATGCATGGCCGATTCCACCACCATGGAATGGTGCGGTAGTTGTGCCTTCTGGAACCCGGGGCTCTTGCGGACTCGATAAATGGAATCGACCCGCTTGCTTAACACCGGCGCCGACGCCGGGCTCTCCCACATGCAGAAGAGAAGTCGCTCCAGCATCGGAGGAACCGGTACAGTAAAGGCCTCCTTCAGGGGAGAGTCATACTGGAGGGCATCGAGCTCTTCGGCTCGAGGCTCCTCCTCGGGATCCGTGGGGAATGCCAAGGTCTTGGCCATATCCCGCACGAAGTCCGAGAACCGGGTGTCCTCCGGGGGGGCCCATCTCCGAGGTTCGGACTCGGGCGAGTCCGATGGGACGCACCGAGTCTGAAAAGTACCGGGTGACTCTTCGTCCTCTGTCTCCCAGGCGGATTCCGCGGAGGAGGAATCGAGCGGCTCCGGTCGGGCAGGCACCGATGCCCTCCGCCCCGACGCCGAGGGTGTCGGCGTCGACGACCTCAGTCCCGAACGGGAGGCCGAGGGAGACCGTGACCGAGGATCGACTCGAGCTCGCATGGACTCTAGGATCGGCTCGGTCTCCGGGGTAGACTTGGACGTCGACGTCCCGGTGGTCGGGGCAGATGCACCGGCGAGGCCAGCGATCAATGCCCACTGCTGGTCCATGAAGGCAGCTAAACTGCTCTCCAAGGCCGTCAACCTGAGTCCAAGCTCAGGAGACCCAGCAGCCCCCGACTCGGGCCCCGACGGCATTGGGCCCGACATCGGCTCCTTCGGAGGAGAGTCCACGAGGACTACAGTACTCAAGTGCGCAGGAGACTCCATCTCGAGACGAGGATGTTTCGAAGGCCTCTTCGACTCCGAGGACCCGGGACGGCTATCGGGGCTATGCGACCTGGCCCTCGTGGAACCAGGAGCGTCCACCGACGCCGCCCTCGTGGGTCATGATCGGGTCCGAGGCAGCGGAGGCAGCAGTCATGTGTGTCGGTAAGAGACATAAGTTTCTTACACCGATCACACTTTTTAAACCCGCTGGCAGCCATCGGGGGAAAAAGGGCCCCTAAGAGGTCAAAAGACAGGGCTGTCAGTGAAAAAGAAAAAATGGCGCGAACGCTAGTCACGAAGGACAAAAACCGAAAAATAAAGAACGGACCCGATACCGGCGTAGCGGGTCTGGGCGGGAAAAGGATCCGGCGTCGAACCGAGAAAGTAATAGTAAATAAAATCAACTTTTTCTTCGGCGATCACAAACAGCGTCTGTAGGGCTCCGCGGAAAAAAGAAGACTGGTCAAGATGGCACCCTTGGGCGGGAAGGGGACCGCGCATGCACACTGCAATTCCCAAAGGCTTTCTTTGAAAGCTGGGGAAATTGCTCCGCGAGGGTTCCGTCGGCGCCGACGTCACCCATATGTGAGGACTGACTTCCTGCTTGGTCCTGGAGAAACTCAACATACCACAAGACAAACACAAATACAACCAACAAATATGCCACAGAGTATTCAAGCTCTAAGCCCCCTCCCTTACACACTAAGAAATATCATCAGTCTCCCTATATTTCGCTAACACCTGAAAACACACTTATTCACTGTAACACTTTGGTCCCTCCACCTAACACCTCTCCATCAACATAACTCAACAACAGACTCACAATTAAATAATTGTATATATCAGTTAAAATGTTCTATAAAACAAATTGTTACAAAATGTTAAATTATGTCATATATTAGCTGTTACCCTGTTGCCTGTTCAACATATTGTTTCACTGTAAAATGTTCCTGTTCTCTGGAAACCACTTTGACCTGGTGAAAAGCAATATATAAGCTTAGCTAAATAAATAAATATTACCTCACTATTCTATAGGAAGTCTACATGAACAGAGTAATGTGTTATAGTGCAATTGTGGGATA
Source organism: Ichthyophis bannanicus (assembly GCA_033557465.1). Lineage (NCBI taxonomy): Eukaryota > Metazoa > Chordata > Amphibia > Gymnophiona > Ichthyophiidae > Ichthyophis > Ichthyophis bannanicus. The sequence continues at coordinate 737,752,889 of CM066032.1, read as the reverse complement.
AATATACATGGGCAGCAGATGGCAGACTGCTGTGGTCATTGCTCAGCCTGCAGGCCCTGCTGCTGTGATATAAGCAGCCTGTTCTCATAACCCCTGAGGGATGAGCATCCCAGCGATTGCACAATGACTGCATCTAGTGACCAGGTTTAGATACCACAAAATGCAGGGTTCCAAGAAGTTCTGGCATATGGCATCCAGTCAAGGAATGTCACTATGATGACTGAGCTAAGGTTGGGAGGGACAAAACAGAGTGGGCAGAATCCTTGGATAGTTGAGAATGACAGCTCATAGCATCAGATCCAAGCGCAGTTCTGAATGAGTTAGATGTCATTTGATTTATTGTATTTGTTATTTCACTTCTTGCTCATAAACTTCAGAATAGACTACAGAAAAATCAACTGAACAACAATCATATAGTATACATCATCATAAAAACAAAATAAAATATCATTCACTGTACAACACACAACTAACCAAAGTCCCTTTCAATGGACTGTGTGCCACTCCAAAAGCAGAAGTAAACCGCCAGCCCCCTTCTTTCTCCTCCCCTTCAGGAAATTTAAAAAAAAAAAGAAAAAATCAAGCCTTGACTCACCTGCTCCGGCTTCATGCGGGGATCCATGGACACAAAAAAGACCTCCATGGCCCGCTTATTGCTGTCTGGGAGGGGCACACTGAGGTAGCAGAATGGGTCGAAGGTGACAGACACCTTCCTGCAGCGGGGGCATACCAGGGTAGACTTGAAGAGGCCATGGAAAATGTCCACGATGATTGAGTCATTCCGTCGTTTATGGTTTCGCCATGCTTCATCTGCCACCTCCTGCAATGCAAATGCATGGGGTCACTGAATTGAGGCTACTTTGTGAGTGTCTAGGAATTTGAATTATATTTTTTAGACAGCAGAGTTTGAAAAATGCACAAGGGTTTGAAGACTCTTTTTGCAAGCCACTGTACATTCCAGCAGGGATGGTGGAACAATATTTAGGTTGCTCCTTTACTTCTTATCACTACCAGGGACCAAAGTTCTGTCCTTCATCTTTTCTCCCTTTTTCTTTTCATCTTTATCAGTTTCTATTTCTCCTCCCTCCACTGGCATCTGGTTTTCTTCCTCTCTAGCTTTTTTCAAATCTTTCAACTCTCAATTTATCCATCCACCGCATCATCCCTTATCCCTATGATTTCTTACCTCTTGCTTTCATTAACTCTCAATTTCTCTGTTCCTCAGCATCTTCACCTGCCTCTATCAAGTAGCCCTTTGCACCCAACCACTGCATACAGTCTGTGGCAGCATGACAAGCCTTTTTCAAAATTCATGGGCCAGTGCCTCCTGGAAGCGTATCTTATGGCTTGTGAGATCAATATAGTGTCATGGTATGTTTCAAAAATCAGAACAGAGGCTCAAGACTGGACTGAACTAAACATATGTATCAACAGTAAAGCTTACAGCTAGGATCTGGGTGTGAAGCCTGAATGTTTGACTGCTGGCTGCTTAGTGGTACTGTTCCCAAAAACTGTGTGAAGTGTCAGAGATCCGAATTAGCAAGAAGCACAAACAAACCCCACTCAGGAGTCAGGACTACTAGAGTAAGTCTCACAAACACATTACAGTCAGCAGCCAGGATGTTTTGATAAATGCTTATGGTTCCAGCATTAGAAGTACACAGTAGTCAGCAGCCACAAGCACAGTTATAACTCCGTCAATTTCCTGCCAGGTCCTGAGCACTCATGATGCAGCCATGTGTGCAGCATGTACAGACATTGAAGGTCTGCTATGCACACTACAAAGGAACACTGGCCAGGAGACAAACACCGGAAGGGGATAAATACTTGCTGGACTAATCCTGAAGCAGGAGACAAGTTAGAAATACATATAGAACACTAAACCAATCAGGAACAGAGCACAGAGTTCTACAAATTAGAATTAGAAGCCAGTGAATACAGTTGTTCTGTTCCTAAAACTATTTTCAAAATAATTTCTCAGATGTCCAGAATTCCAAATGCTTGTTAACACAGTAAACAAACAATGAAAGGTGGTTTCTTTTTAGAACTTGGTGCTATTTTAAAAGTTTGTTAAGATCTGGATTTATTTAGTTGCCTTTCCAAACCTTTGCTTAAGGTGAGTCACAATTCAAGAGCAGTAGGTTATTTTGCTTTCCCAGAGGGTTTGCATTTTAAGGAGGCAATAATCAAACGTGCCAGCACTGCTGCAGATTCAATGGCTACTTTTACCTGCACAGCACTTTGATATATTGCTTAATGAGAAACTACTTGCAGAGCTTCTATCTGCTTGTTCTGTGGGTAATTTTCAAATTGATTAATCACACACTTTTTTTAAAATTTTAACTTAATAGAATTTTATCAAAAACAGAAATACAGCACCATAGATAACTTTACACCTCCACCAGTATACCCACCCAAACACTCCCTTTCCCTCCCCCTGATATGTTTGAAATGTTTCTTTTATTACATTTTACACAAACAGAACACAACAAATCCCCAGGTACTAACATCGTTCATTATCCAAAACATTTTTTTTTATTTACAATTATATTTCTATTGAAATTTTCCTTCATTGACATGCATGATACAGCAATCCCCCCACTCACTCTGCCAATTCCACTCTTTCCCTCCCCTCACCAGTGCCCACCAAAATTAACATTAACATTGTTAAGTGCAGTCGACTCATGGCAACCTCTGGATAGCTGTGTTCGGTCTTCAGATAGGCGGCTCATTGTTGATAGAGTGACACCCGTAGCTACTGTTATTGTATCGATCCATCTCATTGCTGGCTTTCCTCTTTTACATTGACCTTCTTCCTTGCCAAGCATGAGGTCTTTCTCTAATGATCTCTCTCTTCGCGTGATGTGTCCAAAGCATACTAGCGGATAAAGTCAGGACCGTTAACTAGTATCCATCTAGCAACCCAAGGTCTCTTGATCTTTCCAAATAAACTGCATCACTCTACGCTGTACTCTCTCCAGAATCGGTGGTGATAGTTAGCCATCTTTGAGCATAGTGGATTAGACGTCCCCCTGTGGGCTGCTGACCTCTTTGGGGTAAAGAGGCTATGCCCAAGGAGTCAAAAACTCCCCCATGGCTGGACCAGGGCTGACACTTAGGGCTTCGTAGCCTTCTGCCTATGAGGGCCATGCCCATGTCCCTTGGCCTGCTTACCGGCTGGGGAGCCGGGGAGGCCTGAAAAGGTGGGTAGTTTCTGTAAGCAGCCACCTTTCTCGGGAGGGGTAGCAGTCTTTTTAGAGAGCCTGGTCCTCATCATAAACTCGGTCTTCTAGTTCAGCAACCTTGTCGGTCATGGGTTTGCCAAAGAGGGTCTCCCCTTTGCATGGGACATTGACCAATTTGTCCTGAACCTATTGCTCAAGATTGGATGACTGCAGCCAAACCTGGTGTTGGGGCACCGATGCACGCCGTCACTACTCAAGCCACTGACTTGAAGCAGTTATAAGTTGCCCGAGAAACTTGGAGCACTCATAGATGATCTTGGCCAGGTTCTTGAACCGCTGGAGGGGTTCCTCGGACAGACCAGCCGAGAACCCGGCAATTTCCTTCACCAGGTTTCTCAGGTACATGCCCATGTGTGTACAGCTGGTAGGCCTGGATGTGGCCGATAAGCATCGAGCCCTGGTAACACTTTCTGCCGAGGGCATCCAAAGTGTGTGCTTCCCTGCCGGGAGGCACCAAGGAGTGCATCTTCTGACTCTTCAGTTGACACATAGCTGACTCCACCACCATGGAGTTATGTGGCAGCTGTGATTTCTGGAAGCCCGGGCTCCAGTGGACTTGATACATTGAGTCGAGCCGCTTGCTCGCCACTGGTACCAATGCCAGTGTCTCCCACATACGGAGCATTAGCTGTTCCAGAATGGGAGGGATGCGCACCATAAGCGATACCCTCAGAGGGCCTCGTACTGGAGGATTTCCAGATCTTCTGTCCGAGGGTCCTCCTCTGATTCCATCGGGAATGCTAGAGCTTTAGACATGTCCCTGACGAAGTCAAGGAATACCATGTCCTCTGGCATAGACTGCCGCTGGGGCTCTGAAGTAAGACAGTCCGAGGGGACGACGCGATGGCAATGGGTGTTGAGCGATGCCTCGTCCTCTGTCTCCCACTCTGAGTAGTCCGTCAAGGACTCAATGGAAGGCTGGTATGCGGGCCCTGGGGCAGACCCCAGTCCATGGCCCTCTGAGGCCCTGCGGCTGGCGCCGAGCACACTGGCTGGGGACGATCAAGGCTACGTCGAGCGGGAACCGGATCGAGACCTGAGCCGAGGAACAACTCGAGGTTGAAGGGTCTCAAGGATTGGCTCGACCTCTGGGGACGTCTGACATAGAGGACCCGGTGGGTGGGGCGGAGGAACCGGTCATGCTGGACAACAGTGCCCACTGCTGGTCCATGAAGGCAGACAAACTGCGCACCAGGACTGCCACTCTGGACTCCAGGCCAGAAGGCTCCGGAGCCATTTGAACGGACACCAAAGAAATCGGGCCCAACACCGGTTCCCCCACAGGGGAATCATCGACGAGCATGGTGTCTGGCAAACGAGGCCGGTCCAAGGTTGAGTCCTTTCAAGAGACCTTTGCAGGCCGCTCCCTCTCCGATCCCTCACACAAGTATCTCGGACTGTGGGACCTGGCTCAGGAAACAAACGGCCTGCCTGGTCCATCCAGGGACGCCACCTTCGGGCTCATCTTCTTCTTGGGTTCCCACGAGGGAAACCCCCTCTCATAAGAACATAAGATATGCCATACTGGGTCAGACCAAGGTCCATCAAGCCCAGTATCCTGTTTCCAACAGTAGCCAATCTAGGTCATACGTACCTAGCAGTTTCCCCAAAAGACACAGGTTCCACAATGCTTGTATTGGGTCAAGCATTGATATCCTGGGTCCCTTTTTAATAATGGTTTATGGACCTTTCCTCCAGGAACTTGTCCAAACCTTTTTTAAACCCAGCTACACTAACAGCCTTTACTATATCCTCCAGTAACAAATTCCAAAGTTTGATTACACGTTGAGTGAAAAAATATTTTCTCTTATTAGTCTTAAATAGTTTACCCTGTAGCTTCATTGCATGTCCCCTAGTCTTTCTATATTCTGATAACGTAAACAATCGATCTACGCTTACCCGTTCCACTCCGTTCATTAATTTATAGACTTCTATCATATCTCCCCTCAGCCGTCTCTTTTCCATGTTAAAGAGCCCTAAACATTTTAGCCTTTCTTCATAGGGGTATCCTTCCATTCTCTTTACCATTTTGGTGGCTCTTCTCTGAACCTTTTCTAATAACTCTATATCCTTTTTAAGATACGGTGACCAGAATTGCACACAATATTCAAGGTGCGGTCTCACCATGGAACGATATAGAGGCATTATAATATCCTTTGTTTTATTTTCCATTCCTTTCCTTATGATACCTAGCATTCTACTTGCTCTCTTGGCCGCCACTGTACACTGGGCGGAGGATTTTAACATGTTATCCACAATGACGCCTAAATCTTTTTCCTAGGTGGTGGTTCCTAATGTGGAACCTTGCATCGTGTAACCATAGCTTGGGTTGTTCTTCCCTAGGTGCATAACTTTGCACTTGTCCACATTAAATTTCATCTGCCATTTTGATGCTCAGTCTTCCAATTTATCAATATAGTCTTGCAGTTGTTCACAATCCTCATGGGTTTTAACAACTTTAAATAGTTTTGTCTCATCTGCAAATTTGATAACCTCACTCGTTATTCCCCTTTCCAGGTCATTTATGAATATGTCCAAAAGCAGCGGACCCAGCACAGATCCCTACGGTACTCCACTATTCATCTTTCTCCATTGGGAAAATTGGCCATTTAGCCCTACCCTCTGCTTTCTATCTTTTAACCAGTTCCTGATCCACAATAGTACACTGCCTCCTATCCCATGACTCTTTAGTTTTGCCAAAAGTCTCTGAAGTCTCAGAAGAACCACGGCAATGCTCTGGTTCCATGAAGCTGCCCCGAGATACCATGGCTTCAGATGAGACCCTGGCCTTCGGAGGTACCAGGAAAAACTTATCGTGCTGCTGCTGGCGGCTCTTGAGGGCCTTGTTGGACATCTTTTTGCAGAGATCGCATGCTGCGGGGTCATGGCCTGGCCCAAGACAGCAAAGGCAGTATTCGTATGTGTCGTCGATCAAAGACATGATTCTTGGCACACCGATAACACAGTTTTCTTTTTTTTTAATGAAAACTCTATTTAGAAATTATAGAAATAGACAAAAACTTATTCACTCACTTATACAATTCTTAGTTTGCTAGTAATTATAAAGAATATCAACTTTAATATTTCAACTATATACCCCTCCCCCCAATACCTCCTCTTCCTTCTACCTACCTTGCCCTTTCAGAAAATAGATGGTAGTCTGCTATATATTCCCAAGCAGTGGGTACTCTTACACCACTCGGGAATATTTTGAGAAATACATTCCAGGCATCGCTAATTCTCTCTCATCTCTAAGCTATTCCCTATCCGCTCCCTCCCCCTCGGTTCTTTGGATCTCCCCAACCGGGACGCCTAGTCCTTCCCAGTTCTGGGGTAATCACAGCTGAAACTCAGCCGTTTTCATATCTTATTGCTTCCCTTAACCTACAAAGTTAACAATTCACTGTGGGCTACCGATGTCAACGTATCTACATATCTTCTCCAAATAGCCAAGAATTTCCCTTTCTGCTTAGTATCCACCCTTGATGCCATACGTTCTTTTAACATTAAATTATGAAATGTGGTGCGCCATTCCCAGTAGGATGGAATCGTGGCTTTCCTCCAGTGCCGCACTACTATCTGCTTTCCAATAATACACACCTTCCGCACCAACAATCCATCCCAACAACCTTTCGGTCTGATCCTAGATAAATCAAACACCACTAGTGCGGCTGTCCAGCTTACTGTTTGTCCGATCAATAGTTCAACATATCTCTGTATTTGCATCCTCCAACATGTCCACCACATATGGCCCATCTGCCAATGTAGTCCCACACAGATGGCAACTCCCACTCTGGGCCACGCCACTGCGCAGGGCACACCTAAGTGAAAAATGGGCCTGATACAACGTTCGGTATTTTAACTCCTGTAGGCCTGTTCCTTTCACCAGATGCGGAATCCAGGACACTGCTCTCTGAAGCGTCCCAGGTGTTATCTGAATACCCAGCTCTGCTACCCATCATTTCTCAGTCTTTGAAAGTTCGCGCACTGGCATTTCTAGCTAAAGCTGCTGGACAAATTGGGTAATAGATAGCCAGACCCACGTCCCTAAATCAAAAAACTGAATGGTCTGCGCGGACTTTGCGGCTGTCAATGCACTTCCTGGTAGAGATCTAACATAATGTGCCATTTGCATATATGCATATACATGATGGGCCTTCAAATCAAATTCTGCTTTGAGATCACTAAACGATTTCACCGATCCCTCCGTATCCATCACGTCCCACACTACGCACCTCATTAGCCTCCCACTCCCGAAATACCCAATATTTCATCCCCAGAATGAAGCCAGGGTACCCCCTCAGCGATAAAAAACTGGTACTTGTGTATGAAATCTGACTCTGCTGACAGATGAACTTCCAAACACTTTGCAAGGGTCCAATTAGCACACTCCTAGTTATCCGAGGGAAAGCTCTTGGCTCGGTAAATGAAGCACTGCTGTCAAGGAATATGGGACTACAAAGTCCTCCTCCAATTCCCTCGGAGTAAAAATTTCAGTCTGGCCCAGCCAATCTCTAACATGCCTCAGGTGACAAGCTCCAGCATATGTCATCAGAACTGGTACTCCCAGACCGCCCAGTTCCCAATTATTCTTCATCAACGATAACGCTATCCGTGGTTTCCCCCCCTTCCATATGAACCGCCGTAGTTCCTTCTCAAATAAGCAGATATCCTTATGAAAAAGCCAAAGAGGTAGCAGATGCAACACATATATCATCTTAGGAAACAAAACCATGCGGTAAGCTGCGATCTGCCCCATCATAGACAGCGGCAAAGGTTCCTAATCCCTCACTTTTATGCACAGATGATGTAATAAGGCCCCGAAGTTAAGGTGGTACAGAGCTCGTGGATCACTAGGTAGCTGAATGCCTAGGTACTTAAAAGAAGAGTCTGCCCACCGAAGGGGAAACCCCTGCCCCCACTGACCTTGCAGGTGGCCCGACACATCAAGGCTTCCAATTTTTCCATATTTAATTGCAATCCCAAGATGCTTCCAAAGTCTGCAAATTCTTTAAACAACCGTGGCAATGATGTCCGTGGTTTAGTAATATGGACTAAAAGATTGTCTGCAAAAGCTGAAATAAACCCCATTCTACCAATATGACTCCCTGCCACTTCCCGGCATTCTTCCACTTTCTGTAAGAACGGATCTAGGGACAGTACAAACAAAAGGGGGGATAGTGGGCACCCCTGTCGCATCCCTTGAAAGAGTTTGAAGGCTTTAGTGAAATGTCCATTAAGCATTACAGCTGCTGTTGGCACCTTGTTTAATACCTGACCCATCTGGACAAACGAATCCCCCAAACCGTACCTTGGCAAGAGACGAAAAAGATATTCCCAGCTTACCTTGTCAAATGCTTTCTCGGCATCGAAACTAATAAGAAGAGAAGGGATCTGTTTCTCCTGCACCCAATATCTGTCGCAAATTATATGTGGCATAGCGTCCCCGCACAAAGCCCACTTGGGAATGCTACAATACATTTGGTAGGAATGGTGCTAAGTTTTCCTCCAAAATCTTCGCCCAGATTTTCAAATCAAAATTTATTAAGGAGATTGGGCGATACGAACCAGCCTCCGTTGGATCCCTACCTGGTTTTGGTATAAGGGTAATATATGTGCAATTAGAGCCCCATTCGAATTTCCCTCTTTCTACTCGGTTCACATACATTGCTGCCAAGGGACGCCCAATCCTATTCTGTAAAAGCTTATAGAAATCCGCCGGGTAAATATCTGGGCCAGGTGCCTTATAACCTTGCGCTCGCTTAATAGCAAGAGAAACCTCCTCCGCAGTTATAGTGGCCCCCAAATCATCACGCTGATCCGTTGTAATACCAGGCAATGCAAGACCCCCCAAGATATTCCGAAAGATTGTGCGGAGGGTCTGACCCTTTTTGATACAGTTGTCGATAGTAATCCCTGAATACTCGAGCAATTGCAGGCATGTCTTTCTATAACCGACCTTTCGCGTCTCTTAGTACCACTCGCAAGTAAATCTAATTTGTTTATGAAACAAAATGGCTACACTTCCCTTTCGACCCTGCGCAGGTGCACCAAAAACCTGGCCTATCCATTCTCAGCCCAACTTACTATGCTCAACATCTGTTGCGTGCGTTTCCTGGAGGAAGGCCACATTACACTTATGGCGCGCTAACGCCTGTATTACTTTCAACTGCTTAACTGGAGTGCCTAGCCCGCAAACATTCCACAACACTATTCTCAGCCCTTTTCCGGCTCAATTTGTTTTCCCAATAATTCCTTTCCTTTTTTAATGTTTATGGATCCCTCCCAACCCCACAGCCTGGAGACCCCTCTTGGTCCTTAGGTAAGGGCCGCCCGGTCAGACTGCCTACAGAACTTACCTCCTCTAACCCAGAATACCTGCTTATATATCCCCCTATTATCCTAACTCTCCCCTTCTCCCATCCCTCACTTGTTAGAGCCTCCCTCCCTTCTCCTACCCTTGCACCTTTCCATAATGGGAAGAATGGAGATCTATAACGTGTAGGGGCTCCCTGAAACCCTGTTTACATTGCTTTGCCCTCATGTCCTATCTCTACTCCCCTCTAACAAGACCCTCCACTCTTTTACGGCCTTCATTGTCCCCTTCTAAATAACCACCACTAAACATTATGTAGGAGCTCATACTAACCTAGGGACACAGGCCTAGTGTATTCCATGCAGATGTTCCTTCTACAGATTCCACCCCTCCCCTCCTTTGGTCTTACCGGAACCACCAACGTATGTCCTACCCCATCCTCTAGGCCCCTTCTCCTTTGTTTAATCCTCAGATCACATCCAAGGTGTGCCCCTCCCAATACACCTTTCCACTTTACTCCCCACACATGCCCCTGGAGATGACAGGAAAAGGGCTGTTTGCATTCCTCTCTCATTTCAACACCACCTTCTATAGATGACCCAACCCCCATCATCACCTCCCAGAAACCTAGTCATCCGACCCAACATTAAACAACATGTCACAACCCTCCTAACCCCATCCTTCCTACCTACACCTCTACACCTAACATTGTCACATGCTTATATATTAATAGTGTGGGACATGTGATATAATAAAGAAAGAGTTTATATGGGGAGAAATCTCCCTCAAAAGTCACAAGTAAAGAGTAGTTACTCACCTGTAACAGGTGTTCTCCAGGAGCAGCAGGAATCAGTCCTCATATATGGGTGTCATCGGCGCCGATGAAGCCCCAGCGGAGCATTTCCCCAGCTTTCTATGAAAGCCTTTGGGAATGCAGGCACGCATGTGCGGTTCCCTTCCCGCCTAAAGGGGCCATCTTACCTCAGTCAAATGACATAGCTAAGAACAGCACACAAAAATGAAAAAATAAACTATGTACAACTGCAACTCCAAGGGGAGGAGGGAGGGTTGTGAGGACTGATTCCTGCTGCAGGTGAGTAACTACTCTTTCTCCAGGACCAAGCAGGAAGTCAGTCCTCACATATGGGTGACTCCCTAGCTCTGGGCTACCGAGGAACCCAGGCTGAACAAGAGTACTCCCTCTAGCCTCAGCAGCAAAGAAAGGCTTTTCAAGGACACAACCTCCACCGGTAGCCCAACAGAGGGCAGGAGGGCAGGAGTTGCCTAAACCTCAAAGAGATTCCGGAGTACTGCTTGGCCAAAAGCACTGTCCCTATGGGACTCCCTCTCCAGACAGTAATGGGCTGCAAACGTCTGGCTTGAAGACCAAGTTGCAGCCCTGCAGATGTCTACCAAGGGCACAGAGCGGAGATGAGCCACTGAGGCAGCCATTGCCCTGACACGGTGGGCCGTGACCCGACCCTGCAAAGGAAGGTCAGCCGCCTTGTAAGCCCAGGTGATACAGTCAGCCACTCAGATGGACAAGGTACGCTTGGACACAGCCAACCCCAACTTATTGGGGTCAAAGGATACGAAGAGCTGAGTAGCCCTCCTATGCCCCTGCGTACGGTCAAGGTAGAAGGATAAGGCCTTCCTACAGTCCAGGGTATGCAGGACTGCTTCAGCCTGGCTTGCATGAGGCCTAGGGAAGAATGTTGGAAGAACCACCTCTTGATTGAGGTGGAAAGAGGAAACAACCTTTGGGAGGAACTTGGGATGAGTCCTGAGGATTACCCTGTTCCTATAAATCCTGGTGTAAGGCCTATCACAGACCAGGGCCTGAAGCTCACTCTCTCCTAGCCGAGGTAAGAGCTATCAGGAAGAGTGTCTTCCAGGATAGGAAGCATAGTGGACAAGTAGCCATCGGCTCAAAAGGTGGGCGAGTCAGTTGCTGCAAGACCACATTCAACTCCCACTCAGGGGCAGGAGGACGGATTGGAGGCTTGAGCAAAAGCAAGCCCCTGAGAAAGCGGGACACCAAGGGGTGACCTGATAGAGAATGTCCCTCCACCAGTGAGTAGTGAGCTGCTAGAGCTGAGAGGTGGACCCGAACAGAATTGGACTTAAGTCCCTGATTTGATAAGTGCAGTAAGTACTGAAGCACTACTGGCACAGTACAGGAGAAAGGATCCTCTGTACGTAGCTGACACCACACAGAAAACCTTTTCCATTTGAGAGCATAGGTTTTCCTAGTGGACTGTTTCCTAGAGGCTAGGACAACCTCCTCAACTACCTGAGGTAGGCCCCAGGGAGCCAAAACTAGCCTTGCAGCCTCCAGGCCATCAAATTGAGAGCTTTGAGATTGGGGTGCAGAAGGGAACCCTGCTCCTGTGAGAGAAGGTCGGGATGCAACCCCAGAGGCAGTGGGGGATCCACCGCCAGTTGAAGCAGAAGAGGAAACCAAGGCTGTCTCGGCCACCTGGGAGCCACCAGCAGGACCAAGGCCTTGTCCTGAAGAATTTTGAAGAGAGTTCGGGCCACCAAGGGCATGGGAAGAAACACATACAGGAGGCCCTGAGACCATGGAATCAGAAAAGCATCTGCTGCTATTCTCAGAGGATGCGGTTGCCTGGAGCAGAATCTTGGCAGTTGAGTGTTCATTGGGCTGGCAAAGAGATCTACTAAAGGGAGACCCCATTTTAGAAGATCCTCTGAACTACTGAAGGATGCAGCTGCCACTCGTGGGGCTGCAGAATTCTGCTTAACCTGTCGGCCAGGTAGTTGTCCTGGCCTGGAAGGTACACAGCCTTGAGGAGCATGTTGTGCGTGAGGGCAAATGAACAAAGGTCCTGAGCTTCCTGACAAAGGATTCTGGACCCAGTCCCGCCCTGTTTGTTCACATAAAACATGGCTACTTGGTTGTCTGTCTGAACCAGGACAGATTGATGAGCCAGGGCAGGAGAGAAAGCTTTGAGTACTAATCAAATAGCTCCGAGTTCAAGGAGATTGATCTGCTGTGCAGCTTCCCAAGGAGACCACAGGCCCTGGGTGCACTTGCCTAGACAATGAGCTCCCCAGCCCTGCAGGGAGGCGTCTGTGGTCAGTACCACCGTGTACCCAGGAATCTGAAAAGGCACCCCCTTCAGTAGATTGGGTGGGTGTAGCCACCAGTTGAGGGAGTTCAGAAATTGTCTGGACACCCTTATCCTGTCTCTGAGGCTGCCTGTGGCCTGTGACCACTGAGTCCGAAGGCACCACTGTGCAGGCCTCATATGGAGTCTGGCATTTGGGATCACATGCACTGTCGAAGCCATGTGGCCAAGCAGCCTCAGGCAGAGTCTGGCGGAGACCAATGACCTGCTGAGAAACTGATTTGCCAAGGCTATCAATCTTTTGGCCCTGTCTTCTGACAAGAAAGCCTTTGCCAGCAAAGAGTCCAACCTTGCTCCTATGAACTCCAAGTTCTGGGAGGGGAGCAAAGTGGACTTTGCGAAGTTTATGACAAACCCCAGGCTTTGAAGAAGAGCAATAGTTCTGAGGGTGGCCTGTCTGGCCTCCTGGCACGTCTGACCCCTGATGAGCCAGTCGTCCAGATAGGGGAAGACAAACATTCCCTGATTTCTCAGGTAGGCTGCCACCACTGCCAGGCACTTTGTGAAGACTCCGGGGGCGGAGGTGAGGCCAAAAGGCAGCACTCTGTACTGATAATGGTTTCCTCCCACAATGAACCTGAGGCACTTTCTGTGGTCTGGATGAATGAGGATGTGAGTGTACGCATCCTTTAGATCTAAGGAGCATAGCCAATCTCCCTGCTGGAGGTAGGGCAGAAGTGTTCCAAGAGTAAGCATCTTGAACTTTACTTGCTCTAGGAACTTGAGGTTCCTGAAATCCAGAATGGGTCGAAAGCCACTGGTTCTTTTGGGCACCAGGAAATACCTGGAGTAGAATCCGTGACCTTGCAAGTGGGGAGGCACAGGCTCCACCGCCCTGTCCACCAACAGACCTTGAAGCTCTTGCAGGAGAAGGTCTGTGTGCAGGGGAGGCCTTGGAGGCTCCCCTGGAAAGTATGGAGGAGGCAGTTGGTGAAAATGCAGTGCATAGCCCCTGTGGACTATGTCCAACACCCAACTGTCCCTGGGGATGAGGGGCCACTGGTGGGCAAAGAGGGCGAGGCGACCTCCTGTGCAGGGTTGGGAGAGCAGGGATGGAGAGGCTACGCTCAAGGAGTCAAAAACCCTCACCCTGCTGAGTGGTAGCAGGGGCCAGAGGCTTGGGGGTCCTCTGCCTACGGGGCCCATTACCCTGCCCCTTGGCTTGCTGACCCTGGGGAGCAGCTTGGGCAGCCAGATATTGAGGGTACTGTTTGTAGGCAGTGCCCTTCCTCGGGTAAAAGGGCTTTTTACCCGAGCCCTTCTTTTTATGAGAAGGGGCAGAGGTCTTCCTAGACAGCCTTGTTCGTGTAAGGTGCTCAGTATCGAGCTGGGCGGCCTTCTCGGTCATGGGCTTGCCAAACAGGTTTTCACCTCGGCAAGGGACATCGACCAACTTGTCCTGAACCCATGGCTCGAGGTCCGATGACTGCAGCCACGCCTGGCGTCGAGCCGCGATGCCGGCTGCTGCAACTCGGGCCGAAGCCTCGAAGCCATCGTAGGCGGCGCGGGACATGAACTTCGAGCAGTCCCGAATCCCCGAGGATAAGGACTTGAATCTCTGCAAGGGTTCCCCAGAGAGTCCAGCAGAGAACCCGGCCAACTCCTTGGCCAGGTCCCGTAAGAACATGCCCATGTACAGCTGGTAAGATTGGACACGGCAAGCAAGCATCGAGCCCTGCAAGCACTTTCTACCGATGCCATCGAGGTTTCGGGACTCCCTGCCAGGAGGCACCACAAAGTGCATCTTCTGGCTCTTCAGACGATGCATGGCCGATTCCACAACCATGGAATGGTGTGGTAGCTGTGCCTTTTGAAAGCCAGGGCTCTTTCTGAGTCGATAGATCGAGTCGACTCGCTTGCTCAAAACCGGTGCCGAGGCCGGTGCGCCTCCCACATACAGAAGAGGAGCCGTTCCAGCATCGGAGGAAGTGGGACAGTAAAGGCCTCCTTCGGAGGAGAGTCATAATGCAGCGCCTCGAGCTCTTCAGCTCGAGGCTCTTCCTCGGGGTCCGCCAGAATAGCCAAGGCAGTGGCCATATCCCGGACGAACTCCGAGAACCGAGTATCCTCCAGAGGGGATCTACTCTGGGGCTCAGACTGCGGTGAGTCCGACGGGACGCACCGAGTCTTGAACGTATCGGGAGACTCCTCATCCTCCATCTCCCAGGCGGACTCGTCCGACGAGGAGTCAGGGTCCGACCCCGTGGGGCCCTGGAGCACCCGCCCCGACGCCAGAGGCATCGGCGTCAACACCCTTGGTCCCGAACGGGAGGTCGAGGGAGACCTCGACTGAGGTCGACTTCGAGCCATGATGGACTCGAGTATCGGCTCGGTCTCCGGGGTCGACTTCGAAGTCGATGTCCCGGTGGTCGGGGCAGATGCGCCAGACAGGCTGGCCATCAGTGACCGCTGCTGCTCCATGAAGGCAGACAGTCTGCTCTCCAAGGCTGTCATCCTGAGAGTCAGCTCGGGAGATGCAGCAGCCACCGACTCGGGCCCTGGCGGCGCCGGGCCCGACGTCGGCTCTCTGCGAGGAGAGTCCTCGAGGACTACGGGGCTTACGTGTCCAGCAGACTCCGGCTCCACGCGAGGAACTTTGGCAGGCTTCTCTTGTTCCACGGGTCCGGGGCGACAGTCGAGGGTCTTAGACCTGGCCCTCGAGGAGCTAGGGACCTCCTCCGACGCCGCCCTCGCGAGCCGCTTCTTCCTCTTGCGTTCCCGGTCGGGGGACCCCCTGTCCGAGGAGCTTCGACGGTGCTCGGGATCCGAATCCCGAGATGTCGAGGCCTCAGACGAGGTCCGGGCCCGGCCGGAGGCTGAGTCCGAGAAAAGCCTTTCTTTCTGCTGCTGGTGATTTTGGAGTGCCTTGGAAGACATCTTCCCACATGGTCCACACGACTTAGGGTCGTGATCAGGACCGAGGCACCGAAGGCAGCAGTCTTGTGTGTCGGTGAGAGACATTAACTTCTTACACCGATCACACTTCTTGAAACCGCTGGAAGCCATCGGGGAAAAAGAGAGGTCAAAGGACCGGCCTTCCAGGGAAAAAAGGAAAAAGGGCGCGACCTCTAGCCACGAAGGGCAAAAACTGAAAAAGAAGAATCGGGCTCAATACCGGTGTACTGGAACCGGCGTCGAACCGGGAAAAAAAACAGCGAGAATCGCCGAAAAAAATCAACTTTTATCCGGGATGACAGGACACACGTCCAGTGGGCTTCTCGGAAAAAAAGAGACTGAGGTAAGATGGCACCTTTAGGCGGGAAGGGAACCGCGCATGCCTGCCTGCATTCCCAAAGGCTTTCATAGAAAGCTGGGGAAATGCTCCGCTGGGGCTTCATCGGCGCCGATGACACCCATATGTGAGGACTGACTTCCTTCTTGGTCCTGGAGAATGTGGGATCCATCTCCATCCATTGTAGTCTGTCAGTTTACATATAGAGGTTAGATCCTGCTTGTATTCGCCAATACTATTTCGGGAGTAACAAAGTCCACAATTTGCTCAGCTTACCCTCAGTGTAGCTCCTATAGTTCCACCAGGCGCACCATGTTCCTAGCGATAATGTCCACTGCTAACTCTGGTCTGCAGCTCAAGTACCTTGCAGATTTTTTTTGGGCAAAATGTCCCGGAATGTTTGTGCCTCTTTGGGGGTGGAGAAGGTATGCTGGTGGCCCAAATATTCCACACGCAGTTTCACCAAGTATTGAAGGGTAAATCTCAGTCCCACAGCAGCGAGCTTCCCACAAACAGCAAAGGCCTTTCTCCGTTGTCCACCACGGCAGAACAGTCCTGGAATACCACCAGATCTAGGGGCATTTGTGTTGTATTTCATCATACCCTTGCTGCTCACAATACTGTCTTTTTCTGAAGATAGTTATTGTGGTAAGGAGGGTGCAGCACAGCCCTGGGAAACAAAGAAAAAATAAACTTTTTCTTCCATAAGGGGGATGGGCTCACCTAAGCACATGTCCCAAAATGAAAGCAGTGGAAAAACCCACACTTGCAAAGCTAGGCTGAGGCCACACCCAGACTCCAGGGCAACTATAGGAAGTGATAGGAGACACCTGTGGGTGGGGCCAGGAGAGAGAGCACGCTTGCAAACATTTAAGCACAGGCAAACAGAGAGAGAAGGAAGCGTCAGCAAGACCGGCAGGAGAGAAGCAAGACACGGGAACAGCTTGAAAGACGGCAGTCGGGAAAGAGCCAGAATCCAGGCTAACTGCACTCCTTCCAGGAGAGAGGAAGCTGGAGCAGGAGGTCTCAGCTCCATCTGAAGAGGAACAAGTCTTCAGGCTTGGAGAGCCTAGAAGGGCTAGAGACAAACACTGCAATGATCCCCCAGGCAGCTCTGATTCAGAGGACGCTACTCCTAGGAGATGCCCTTGCTGTAAAAGGTCTACAGTCAAGCTCAGAGGTAGGAGGTGAAAGTTTGAGGGAGTTAATGTGTGTGACTCTGACTCAGAAATAAGTATACCCGATTCTGAGGAAGAAGCTATACCTTATGGGACGCATGCCAGGAAGAATGCTTTTACAGATAAGGTAAAGCAAACAAAGCCTTTAAATGTTTTACTAAAGGGAAAGAAGTTTGAGAACACTAATATAATCCCGGGGAGAAGAAGGGAAGTTCAGTGGGAAAGACTGTTCAAGCTTCTAAAGGAAGTAAAACCTGAAATCCCTGAACCTGTCCAAGCCCCACAGTCATGTAATGCAGAGGAAGACATGGAGGTGGAATTCTGTGGAGAGGAACCTGACTCCATAGACTCCCAAATGGAATGTTCTTTGTGCATAATCTCTGATTGAGAAAAGCTAAGGGTTTAATAGGAAGGAAACCCAGGAAACAGTTATCCTAATTATTGTAGCTAAGAAGCTTTAAAGAGAGAAGGAAATCTCATGGTTAAAGCTACAAGAACCCTTGTGCTGAGTGAAAGTTTAAACACAGCAGTTTTAGTTTCTGTGCTGACAAGCAGAGAAGTTTTTTTAAAGTTAAAACCTGAAGCAGCTAAGGGAAGCTAAAAGGTTTGCTGGACTCTGCTGTTAGATACTAGTTCAATTATGTTTGTTTCTGGAAGAAGAAATTCTTTTGTTAAAGAGCTGGAAGAAACTGCTCATTGATAACACTGCTGAAATACACCTTTTGTAAAGAAAGTTTATTTGGAGAAAACATCCTTTTTTCTGTTGTTGTGGTTGGAGCCTTCTACAAAGATCTGTTTGCAAAGCTGAAATTTAAAACGAAAAATTTAATAAATTTTCCTGTGTTGGCCAAAAATACCACTTGGGCTGCTTTTTGCATGCAACTACACATTCAGAGGTCTTAGCCCTGAAGCTTAAAGCAACATACAAGATACAAGATGGCCCGCCGCTTTCACTAGGCAACCGCCTAGTGGGGACGCCGTCACCACATTAATTAACACTAGAAGCCCCAAAAGGAATTTTACCTAGAAACCCCAAAGTGCATCAATTGACGCATTATCACAACAACTGCGTTTAGCATGAAATGTAGATGTGAATTAATGTGAAGTTACTTATTTGTTAAATACGTGCAGTATGTGACATCATTACAAACAATAAACACACAATGAAGTCATGTAATGACAGAGTAAAACTGTAAACAGTGATTGAGATGCACCACCTAGTGGGAACATGAATTTATACCTAGAAGCCCCAAAGTATGTCAATTGACGCATCCAAGACAACTGAGTGCGTCAATTGACGTACTTTGGGGCTTCTAGGTATAAATTCATTTTCCCGCTAGGTAGTGCATCTGTCATTAATTTTCGATGCACCTATTTGAACATTTTGACCTTGCTAACAAAGTCATGGAACATGACTGACATAGTTCTAGCAGTGCTGCTGGTATACAACTTCAAAGATGCATTTGCCTCAATTGACGCACTTTGGGGCTTCTAGTGTTAAATCAGGCGATAACAACTCTTGGGCAGTTGGCCCCACTCCACTTTGGACCTATGCGGTGCACTCTTTCTAAAATGACTTTTCCGCCATGCCCTCCCAAAGAAAGGCTAGTTACAATCCATATCTCCATATAGCCTTGCAGCTCCCCCTCCGCAACAGATTCAGCCACACCAACGAATCTAAGATTTTTCCGGCGACCTCTATTTTCTAAATCATCAAGCTTTTCGCTGTGGGCCTTAAGGAGCGCTTCCAGTCTTTGGATGTTTTGGGAGTAAGTTGTACATCTTACGCATTGGATATACGTTGTTCTGTCTGTATCATTCGGCTTTCAACGTCCGATAGAGCTTGGGTTACTTGCGCTATTTGGTACGATAGCCCCCGCAGCCTATTTTCCAAAGCTGCCACTAACGCCTCCACCAGGCTCACTGCCTCCATTCCACTTTCCTTCGGCGAGGCAGGATCCACCATTTTGCTTTCTGGGCCCCGGTTTTTCTCTTTGCGAGTTATTTTCGTCACCATCCATATGCAGCCACTTCACTTCCACTTATTCCGCTAGTATCCTCCAGGTCACCACTTAGAAGGATAATATGCTTTACGAGCTGTTAGAAATTAAAGATTCTCAGGGTTTCCAGAGGATCACACTTTTTAAAACCACTGGTAGCCAGGGGGGAAAAAAGTACCCCAGCAAGGTCGAAGACCCACTGAGCTGCCAGTTGGGGAAAAAAAAAGGCAGGAAAAAAAGGAGGGAAAAAAACTACAACCCCCCCCCCCCCGAACCCGATGTCGAGACAGCGAGGTCAGGTGGTGGGAAGAGTACCAGTGCATTACCAGAAGAGAGTATGAAACTCAGGCTGAAAAATCAACTTTTTCCTGGGACAAACCAGACAGACGTCTGAAGGACTCCACGAAAAAAGGAGACTGATCAAGATGGCACCCTTGGGCGGGAAGGGGACTATGCATGCGTGGCACATCTCCCAAAGGCTTTCTTTGAAAGCTGGGGGGATGCTTCCGCAAGGGCTCCGTTGGTGCCGACGTCACCCATATGTGAGGACTGACTTCCTGCTTGTTCCCAGAGAAGCCATCTAATCCTGGAGACTTCCACATCTTCATGATTATGACCTTCAATACCTCTTGTTCTGCTATAAGCCTGTTTAACCCCGCCCTCTCATCCTCCCCCAACACCAGAATCGGACATCCTGCCAAATATTCTGCACTCCTGCTCTACCCCCCCTTCCACCCACCTCTTATAAAACTGCTCATAGTATTCCTGGAATACCCCCCAAATCCTTTGCGACCCAAAAATCACTTCCCTCCGAGCATTACGTATGCTGGTAAGAAGCCGATGATGAGCCCTTTCCTTAAGCCTTCTAGCCAATATTTTACGAGCCCTATTCCCATGATCAAAAATGACAGGCTTAGTTTCTCTCCAAATCATAAGCTACCTGTACCGCCCCCCTAAGCCTTGGTAACTCCACCTCTGCCCCTTCTAACTGCATGAGCACCCCTTTATCCCTTCCACCATGAAGCTCCCTTTCCAGCCTAGTAATTTTTGTCTAAAGTTCTTCCTCCCGCCTCCCCCTCTTCTTACCCATTGCTGATGAGATTTTAATGAAATGCCCGCTAACTAGTGCCTTTAACTCATCCCAAACCGATCCCAGCTCCACCTTCTTTCCCCAGTTAAACTTAAAATACTCTATTGCACTTCAAATGTGTTCCACACACTCCTCCTCCTCTAATAAAGGATTAATTCAAGCACCAAAATCTTAACCTCTCCCTCTCCCCATCTAAATTCAACGCAATACTAACTGGCGCATGATCCAACCAAGTTATTGGTCCAATCTCTACCTCCCCTACCCTATTCACCAATCTATTATCCACCAAAACCATGTCTATCCTACAATAGGAATTGTGTGCAACAGAATAAAATATGTATCCTCGTGTTCTCCGATTTCTCACCCTCTGTATATCCACCAACCCAAGACTCCCCCCAGCCTTCTCAATTGCCTCCTCTCCCCCCCCCCCCCGCAACCCAGATGTGCCCCCTCACTATTACCCACCCTGGGGGGGATCCAGTGAGAGGTTGAAATCCCCACCCAGAACAGGGATATTACCAAACTCTAGCAATTTCTCACCCACTTCACTGAAAAGCTTCCCCTGTTCTAATTAGGTGCATAAATACAAGCCACCACCACCTCCTGTCCACAAATGCTCAACTTAGAAAGAGGAACAGTACTCCCTTATCCTGCACTACCTTTTTCACTTCCACCACTTTGGCTCCCTCGCCAATATTCCCATCCCACCCCTTCTTAGGGGCCTCCCTATTTCCTGGCAGAAAGACCCTTGAAAAGCTCTTGGATAACATGCATTAAAAACAAAAACAAAAAATGGAAATTACACTAACCTGGTAATTGTAGTTCCTGGAGGGTCCAGTTTAGTCCTCCACAATCGGGTAGTGCTCCTCCTCCTGCAGCCTGGAGACTGGACCAATCAAATCTTCTGTAGTATATATGCAGACGGAGCTCCCAGAAGCCCCCAGTGTACTAGTAACAAAGCATACTTAACGAAGCAACACATTAGATTAATATAAAAAAATGCATAGTTAAAGAACAAACTCGCTCCCCCCAAGAAAATATCCAACCCCCTCCCCAAACGAGGAAGTCAGAACACTGCCTCGCGCCGCCAACGACGCTCCGGCAGCCAAAATACAGCCCACAGTGAGAAATCTCAGAAGAGCTGACTGAAAATCGAAGAAAAGGAAGAGCCATGGTAAAGAGCGCGGCCGCAAAAAAGGGTCGAACAGAAAGGAGGAACCGTCTTATGATCAACCGTTCGGAAAGGCGCGCCGCACTACAAAAGCAGATAGTCGGGAGGGAAGGAGGACTAAACTGGACCCTCCAGGAACTACAATTACCAGGTTAGTGTAATTTCCATTTCCTGATCGGTATTCCAGTTTAGTCCTCCACAATCGGGATGTAACAGAGCAGTTAAGACCGGGCGGGACCTTGCCATCCGGCGCGCAGAACCGCCGAACCAAAACAGGAATCCCGAGCTGCTGACACATCCAACCGATAGTGTTTACTGAAAGCATGCAAAGACGACCAAGTGGCCGCCTTACAGATGTCTGCTGGCGGAACTAGGCTATACTCCGCCCAAGAGGTCGCCTGAGCCCTAATGGAATGTGCTCGGATTCCTTCTGGAATAGGCCGCTGCTGCAACAGATACGCGGACGCGATCGCTTCTTTGAGCCATCTTGCAATGGAGGCCTTAGCCGCCGCTTCCCCTTTACGTGCACCACCGAAGAGCACGAATAGGCGGTCAGTCTTCCGAAAAGATTCGGTAGCCTTCAAATAACGACGAAGCGCACGACCCACATCGAGACGGGAAAGACTGTTGTCCGCCGTCCCGACAGAGTGCGAAGGAAGAACTGGAAGAAACACTGCCTGATTCACGTGAAAAGGAGAAACCACCTTTGGCAAAAAGGAAGGAACCGGACGGAGAATCACCCGGTCCGGGGAAAAAGACAAAAAAGGTTCTCGGCAGGACAACGCATGTAGATCAGAAATACGCCGTGCCGAACAGATGGCTACAAGAAAAACCGTCTTCAGCGTGAGATCTTTCAGAGACGCCCTACTCAGAGGTTCAAAAGGTTCACGAACCAGGGCCCGCAGCACTAGATTCAAGTCCCACGGAGGAACGAAAATCCTGCGGGAGGGCCGCAAATGAAAAACAGCCGTAAGAAAACGACGTATGTCCGGATGAGAACCGAGGAGATAGCCTAAAACTTTGCCTCGATAACAAGAGATAGCCGCCAACTGGACTTTCAGGGAACTAGCCGCAAGGCCCTTATCAAAACCATCCTGAAGAAAACTTAAAACGACGGACACGGAAACCGTCGCTGCACGGACTCCACGCCGGGAGCACCAGTCTTCAAAGATTCTCCAAATCCGAACGTAAGTAAGAGAGGTGGATGTTTTCCTCGCCCGCAGTAGGGTAGAAATCACCGCGGGGGAGTAACCCTTCTTTTTCAGCCGAGCCCTCTCAATGGCCAAACCGTAAGCGAGAATCGACCCACTTGGGGCATCCGCAAGGGCCCCTGAAGAAGAAGATCCGGCAGCGCGGGCAAGAGCCAAGGAACGCCGTCGCGCAGCCGGACCAGGTCGGCATACCAGAGCCTCCGGGGCCAATCCGGGGCCACCAGTAACACTCGACCCCGATGACCCTCGATGCGCTGAACGACCCGGCCGATCAGAGCCCACGAAGGAAAGACATAAAGAAGACCGGACGTTGGCCACGGCTGAATGAGAGCGTCGAGCCCCTCGGATATGCGCTCCCTTCGCCTGCTGAAGAAGCGTCCTGTCTTGGCCGACTGAAATGTCGCCATGAGATCCATGATTGGCGGACCCCACCGATGAACTACTTGCGCGTAAACCTGCGGGTTTAGCTCCCACTCTCCGGGGTCCACCCGCACTCTGCTGAGAAAATCGGCCTGAACATTGTCTGCGCCTGCAATATGCGCTGCCGAGATGGCCGGAAGACGAGTCTGCACCCAATTGAACAAGGCCGTCGCTTCCGATTCCAGGGCCACGCTGCCGGTGCCGCCTTGGCGATTGATGTAAGCTACGGTGGTCGCATTGTCCGAGAGGACTCGCACCGGCCGGCCGAGAACTAGGGCTTCGAGGGCCAAGAGGGCTAGCCGCACCGCCCGTAATTCGAGACGGTTGATCGACCAAGAAGCCTCCAGGGGAGACCATTCCCCCTGAGCGAAACGGGTCTCGCAGTGAGCACCCCAGCCTGTTAAGCTGGCATCCGTTGTGAAAGGAACCCAAAGTGGAGGCTCCAAGGGAAGCCCCCGCGTCAGGTTCTCGGAGGAGAGCCACCACCGGAGCGATCGGCGAACCGCCTTTGGGCAAGGCAATCTCCTGTTCAACGAGTCGAACTGGTTGGACCAACGGCGCAGCAGAGCACTCTGTAGCGGACGCATGTGGAAGCACGCCCAAGGCACCACCTCCAAGGTTGCTGCCATCGTACCGAGGAGCCGCAGGTACCACCACGCGGACGGAGCGGGCATCCCCCTGAAGAGGCGGACGAGAGACCGCAACGCCAGAATGCGGCGCTCCGGCAGGCACACCAAGCCCCGTGCTGTGTCGAAGCGCACTCCCAGATACTCGAGATCCTGTGTCGGGCACAGACAACTCTTGCATTCGTTCACCACCCAGCCGAGGGACCGCAGCAGAGCCACCACCCTGCTCGTGACGTGCACACACTCCCGACTGGACTTTGCCCGAATCAACCAGTCGTCGAGGTACGGATGGACCAGGATGCCCTCCTTGCGCAAGGCCGCCGCGACCACTACCATCACCTTTGTGAAGGTGCGGGGAGCCGTGGCGAGACCGAACGGCATGGCCCGAAATTGGAAGTGGCCCCACGGAAGAGCGAAGCGGAGAAACCGTTGATGAGACGGCCAGATGGGAATGTGTAGATAGGCCTCGGAGAGATCGAGGGAGGTTAAAAACTCCCCTTGACGTACCGCGACAATGACTGACCGCAGGGTCTCCATACGGAAGTGCGGCACCCTGAGAGCACGATTCACGCCTTTGAGGTCTAAGATCGGACGAAGAGAACCGCCCTTTTTGGGAACCACAAAATAGATGGAGTAGCGACCGGCGCCTCTTTCCAAAGGAGGGACCGGAACTACTGCACCCAGGGAGAGTAGTCTATCGAGGGTCACGCGGATGTCCCGCGTCTTTTGATCTCCCCCTTGCTGGGTGACATAACAAAAGAATCTCGAAGTGGGTAGGCAAACTCCAGCGCATAACCCTCTTTGATAATCTGCAGCACCCACTGATCTGACGTAATTTGGGCCCAAGAAGGAAGAAAGTCGCGCAAACGACCCCCGATAACCGGGCCTCCCTCTAGAGCCCGCCTCGCTTCATTGTGGCTTCCGATTAAAGGAAGAGGCCGAGGAAGAGGCGGCTCCGGAGAAGCCTCTTCCTGCTCCCTCTGAAACCACGAAATCCTTGATGACGGGTCCCAAAGCGACCGCGCTGCGATGTCCACAGTCGGGAGGAACGAAACCTGCAAAAATCCCGAAACTGACCGCGCGCCGAGGTCGACGATCTGTTGAGCTTAGACTTATCTTCCGGCAGTCTTCCACCCTTAGACTCACCGAGATCCTTCACCAACTTATCGAGAGCCTCACCAAATAACAATCTGTCCTTAAAGGGCAGCTTACTGAGGCGAGACCTGGAAGAACCGTCGGCCGCCCAGTTGCGTAACCAGATGGACCGGCGCACCGCCACCACGGAGGCCATACTGTTAGCTAAGGAGCGAATTAAATCATAAAGCAGATCCGCCAAGTAAGCCGATCCGGACTCCAAGCGGGTAACTTCCAGCAACCCCTGCTGGTCCAGACCGGAACCCGAGCGCAGATGCTGTGACCAACGTAAACAAGCCCGAGCAACCCACGCCCCACAAATAGAGGCTTGCAGAGACAAGGCGTTTGTATCGAAGGCTTGCTTCAACAAATTATCAACCTTCTTATCCTGGGCATCCTTTAAGGCCGCAGCACCCTCAACCGGGATGGTGGTTTTCTTGGTCACCGCCGATACTGCAGCATCCACTCGCGGAGACTTAAACAAGTCCCTGTCCTTGTCGGCCAGGGGGTAAAGACGATTCATGGTCCGAATCCCTTTCAAAACCGGATTCTGGTTGATCCCACTCCGCATGGATCATTTGCTCAACCACCCGGTGCACGGGGAAAAACTACCTGGGCGTCCCTGACCGCCTGAATGAGAGGATCTTCGAGACCCTCCTCCTCCAGAGGCCGCACCACAGCTAGGTTAAGAGTTTGAAGAGACTCAGTGATCAAAGGGACCAGCTCGTCCCTACGAAACATGCGAATAATCCGAGCCTGATCTTCCGGCTCAGGGATCTCCCCGTCCTCCAACTCATCAGCCTCCGTTTCAGGATCACCCTCCGCTTCAGCATCCGGAAAACAAAGGGTGTCCTGATCCTGGTCCACCAACCTGAGCCTCTTGACGGCGGGCTGAGAAGACCGCTGAACCTCCCCTGAGGAGCAAGAGGGGAGGGAGGCGGGCCAAGCCTCCGGCAACTGACCGGACCGGCTCAAGCGGAAAGCCTGATGCATGAGGAGAACGAAATCTGGGGAAAAATCCACAGGCGGCGCTACTAGAGCCGCATGTTGCAGCTCAGGGGCAGATCCAGTGGACGGCGGTACCGACCCAGACGGGTGAACGCCCGCCGAAGGGACACTCTCCCCCGATAGAGAGGTGTCACCGGGATAGGGAGATCCTTAAGTTCAATAGGATGTTCCAGGTCTGAAGAAACTGAGGCGCAGCCCCTGCAGATGCCAGAGTCAGTCACTGCACCTCTGCGGGACCCGCAAATCACGCATTGTGTCTTGGCAGCCATGTAAGAGCAACCTCCGCCAAGCGGAAGAAAAGGGATCAGAAACAGGGAAGCCCAAACCAAAGGGACCAACCCTATGCAAAACAGCACTGTCTTTTATTTAAAAATTTTTTTTTTTTTTTTTTTTTTTTTTTTTACAGAAAATAAAACACTCCCCAGGATCTCAGGGGTGCCCTGAGCAAAATCACCAGCATAAGAAACCCCAAAAATGCCAGGGGAACCCGTACACAAGCGTTAAAAAGTGCCACTGAAAAGTTCCCTTTAGAAATCCAAAATGGCCGCCGCACTTGTTCACCCGCGGTAAAAAACGGCGCGAAAATACAAAGGCAACCAAAGAAAAATGAAAATAAAGAAAACGGCCCCAAATGAAGGGCAAAGTGAAAAAAACCAAGAAAAACAGTAAATCGGGAGGCAGGGGAGCTGACAGACCCGCTGAAAATCCAAACGGGAGGGAGCTGCAGTACCCGAGAAAGGTAAAGAAATGAAAAATCCTACCAGCTCAGGAAACAGCAAAGGATCTCAGCCAACTTCTCAGAGTGACAGACAATGCTGGACCAGGTATGGCTCTTCCCCGTACAGCCTAGGGGAGAGCTCAACCCAGGCTATAGTAATCCCCAGGAAGGAAGGCAGGAGCCCAATGCAGGTCTGGCTTCCCCCGGGAGGTCCCCTGTGGCAATGCTTTTTTTTTTTTTTTTTTTTTAAAGAGACAGCTATCTAGCAAATAAATGGTAATGAACAAGCCAAAACAAAAACCCAAAAGAACTAACTAACTAGTGTTGCTCCTTCAAATGTCACTAAGTGTGCCCAGAAAGGGCACGCACGTCCTCAAGCTGCAAGGAGACTGGACACACTGGGGGCTTCTGGGAGCTCCGTCTGCATATATACTACAGAAGATTTGATTGGTCCAGTCTCCAGGCTGCAGGAGGAGGAGCACTACCCGATTGTGGAGGACTAAACTGGAATACCGATCAGGAAAAAACAAATCAGCCCGCATCCTATATTCATCCCCCTCTGTAACCAAATATCACTGCTTCTGCCATGAGTTAAGGCCTTTAGCATTAACTAACGCAATCACCCACCCCTCCTTGCCCTCCACCCTCCCTTTCCCCCACCCCTCCTCTCCTCCTCCCATCAAAATCCCCTAAACCGCTCTTCCTCCTTGCCTCCTTTCTTGGAGACCTACTACTTTAGAGTAATGACCCACCTCACCCGGCTCTTCCATCTCCACTCTTTCTCCCCGCTCATCTCTCATGCCCCTGACCCACACACTCCTCTTTCCATACAGCACCCACTCTTCCATACATACCACATCAAAAACCCCACTCACCCCGCACAGCCATATCCATTCTCATTCCCCCCTCCCCCTTATTCCTCACCATCATCTCTTTTCCCTTGAGCAGAAAAGTGTACTGGAACCCAAAACCAACTAGGTCTTCAAGTGTCCACATGCTTTGTTGTTGCTCTTCTTTTTCTTCGCTACTTCCCTGGCTAACACAGTCCAACCCTCCTGCTATTAAACTAGATAATAGGGGAAAGCCGACAGTCGCCCAAGAGCGCATGGTTCGGAAGAATGTATCCTTGAAGGATACTACAAAAAGCAGAGAGGTTCCAAAAAAGAGTAAAGTAGCCCAAATGCCCTCGAGTATGGAGCAGACAGAACTTAAAGATCCCAAATTACCCATGTCTACCAATAGCCAAATTAATATGAATAAAATACAGTCTCTAAAATGCTTGTATGCAAATGCTAGAAGTCTACAAAACAAGATGGGAGAGTAAGAATATATAGCACTAAACGAGAGGTTAGATATGATTGGAATATCAGAGACATGGTGGAAGGAGGACAACCAGTGGGACACTGTGATACCTGGGTACAAACTATATCGAAATGATAGAGCTGATCAAATTGGTGGAGGGGTTGCGCTCTATGTTAGAGAGGGCATTGAGTCAGAAAGGATTAAAGTTTTGCAAGAAACAAAATTTGCTGTAGAATCTCTATGGATTGAAATTCCATGTAAAAAGGGGAAGGCGATGGCAGTGGGGGGTGTACTATCGTCCGCCTGGCCAGAATGAACAAATGGATGATGAAATGCTCAAAGAAATCAAGGAAGCTAGCAAAAGTTACAGTGCAGTAATAATAATGGGTGATTTCAATTACCCCGGCATCGACTGGGTCAGTGTCACAACAGGACATGCTAGGGAGATAAAGTTCCTAGATGAAATAAATGACTGCTTCTTGGAGCAGCTGGTTCATGAACCGACCAGAGGGGAAGCAATATTAGACCTAGTCCTTAGTGGAACACCAGATGTAGTGCAAGAGACAAGGGTGTTGGGGCCACTTGGCAATAGTGATCATAGCATGATCGCCTTTGATTTAATTAGTGGAGGAGGGATAGTAAGGAAATCCACAGTACTACCCCTTAACTTTCGAAAGGGAGACTATGATAGAATGAGGAAAACAGTTAAGAAAAAACTAAAAGGAGCAGTTTCAAAGGTTAAAGACGTACATCAAGCTTGGGTGTTGTTGAAAAATACTATCTTGGAAGCCCAGACCAGCTGTATTCCACGCTTTAAGAAAAGTGGAAGGAAGTCCAAAAAATTGCCAGCATGGTTTAAAGCTGAGGTCAGAGAGGCTGTTGTTGCCAAAAAAGCATCTTTCAAGAAATGGAAAAAAAGAGCCAAATGATGAAACCTGGAAACAGCACAAGCACTGGCAAGTCAAATGCAAGGCATTGATAAGGCAGGCAAAGAGAGAATTTGAGAAGAAGCTTGCTGCGGAAGCAAAAACGCGAAATAAAGACCTTTTCAAGTACATTCGTAGCAAAAAACCCGTGAGAGAGTCAGTTGGTCCATTAGATGATAAAGGGGTTAAAGGAGCACTAAGAGGCGACAAGGCGATAGCGGAGAGACTGAATGAATTCTTTGCTTCGGTCTTTACTGAGGAAGATGTAGGGATGTTACCCACGACTGAAGTGGTATTTAAAGGTGTGGAAGAATTGAAGGAAATATCGATACATCGGGAAGATGTCCTACAACTATTAGATAAACTGAAGAGTAGCAAATCACCTGGGCCGGATGGTATACATCCAAGGGTGTTGAAAGAACTGAAATTTGAGATTGCAGACCTGCTATCAGTAATCTGTGAACTATCATTAAAATCATCTCTAATACCTGAGGATTGGAGGATCGCCAATGTAACACCAATTTTTAAAAAGGGTTCGAGGGGTGATCCGGGAAACTACAGACCGGTGAGCCTGACATCAGTACCGGGAAAAATGGTAGAAACCATCATAAATAATAAAATTACTCAGCATATAGATAGTCATGACCTAATGGGAGACAGCCAACATGGCTTTAGACAAGGAAGATCTTGTCTTACTAATCTGTTATGTTTTTTTGAAGGAGTGAATAAACAGGTGGACAAAGGTGAGTCGGTTGATATTGTGTATCTGGACTTTCAGAAAGCCTTTGACAAGGTCCCTCATGAGAGACTTTTGGCAAAACTAAAGAGTCATGGGATAGGAGGCAGTGTACTACTGTGGATCAGGAACTGGTTAAAAGATAGAAAGCAGAGGGTAGGGCTAAATGGCCAATTTTCCCAATGGAGAAAGGTGAATAGTGGTGTACCCCAGGGATCTGTGCTGGGTCCGCTGCTTTTTGACATATTCATAAATGACCTGGAAAGTGGAATAACGAGTGAGGTTATCAAATTTGCTGATGACACAAAACTATTTAAAGTTGTTAAAACCCAGGAGGATTGTGGAAAATTGCAAGAGGATCTTGATAAATTGGAAGACTGGGCATCAAAATGGCAGATGAAATTTAATGTGGAGAAGTGCAAGGTTATGCACCTAGGGAAGAACAACCCAAACTATGGTTACACGATGCAAGGTTCCACATTAGGAACCACCACCCAAGAAAAAGATTTAGGCGTCCTTGTGGATACCATGTTAAAACCCTCGGCCCAGTGTGCAGCGGCGGCCAAGAGAGCAAATAGAATGCTAGGTATGATAAGGAAAGGAATGGAAAATAAAACAAAAGATATTATAATGCCTCTATATCGTTCCATGGTGAGACCGCACCTTGAATATTGTGTGCAATTCTGGTCGCCATATCTTAAAAAGGATATAGCAATTTTAGAAAAGGTTCAGAGAAGAGCCACCAAAATGGTAAAGGGGATGGAAGGCTACTCCTATGAAGAAAGGCTAAAAAGGTTGGGGCTCTTTAACCTGGAAAAGAGACGGCTGAGGGGAGATATGATAGAAGTCTATAAATTACTGAACGGAGTGGAACGGGTAAATGTAGATCGATTGTTTACCTTATCAGAATATAGAAAGACTAGGGGACATGCAATGAAGCTACAGGGTAAACTATTTAAGACTAATAAAAGAAAATATTTTTTCACTCAACGTGTAATCAAACTCTGGAATTTGTTACCGGAGGATGTAGTAAAGGCTGTTAGTGTAGCTGGGTTTAAAAAAGATTTGGACAAGTTCCTGGAGGAAAGGTCCATAAACCATTATTAAGAAGGGACCCAGGATATCAATGCTTGAACCAATACAAGCATTGTGGAACCTGTGTCCCTTGGGGAAACTGCTAGGTACGTATGACCTAGATTGGCCACTGTTGGAAACAGAATACTGGGCTTGATGGACCTTGGTCTGACCCAGTATGGCATATCTTATGTTCTTATGTTCTTATATTTTAAAGACTTTGCTCTGTTCTTAGTCTTCTCTAGCCCGTTTGTTGGCACCCCAGCTTGTCATAAAGCCTCCAAGGCTTCCGAGTAATTCCTCATCCGTCAGGTTCTACTTTCCTTGATAAATGTTAATCCAAAGGGATAAAGCCTCGGCTCCACTCCTCACAACCTTGCCGTCACTCCACTCATCTCCCCTTCTCTGCTGAAAAGTCCCAGAGGACAAGTCAGCATACCCAGCTACTGAATATCCCTGCCAAACAAATTTATTTATGGACTTCATCTTGGCAGCAATTCTTTAAATCCATAATCATGCATTCAAAGAAAATAGGGTTTTTTAATTTATCATTTAATATTATGTAGTTTACTGTTCTTTGCTCTTTTTTGTTGTTCTTTGTATGAAGGATTTTGCAACTTTCCTATTTTTATGGCGTTCTTTTCTTATATCATGTTTTTATTGTAATTTTAGACTTTATTGTACACCGCTCTGCTGAGATACCTGGAAGGGCAGCTTATCAAGCACAATAAACCATAACCATAACTATATCCCTGGGCAAATGGCCCTTTGCTGGCCCCAAGGCCCTATGAGCTCTGTCCAGCTTGATCTCAGGGAGAGGATCCGTTTCACCCTCCCTGTGCAATATCTCCTGGAGTACTGAAACATCCACTTTTGTGCAGTCAGAAAACTGAGTCCTCAAGCACTCCCCTGATCTGAAGGTTGCTTCCTTGTTTGTTTTCCAAATCCTCAGTTGTCATCGGTAACTGTTCCCGTTTCACCTCCCATGTTGCCAACTTCATTTCCACTTCTTTTGTCGACCTGCTCAGTTCCTCCACTCTTTCCTTCTACCACTCCTCCACGCGCGATGGCCCAGATCCGACAAAACCTTCTTTAACTCAACCACCCTACTGTTTGTCAGCATACATTTCATGCAGCTGTGGACTCTGGTGAATTCAGTCTCCAAAACAAACTCTGACCCCCTGGTGATGTCAGTCTCTAGGACCTGTCTGCAGCCCCTCCTTGCTAAATCAAGAAGGGCAGACCTCAAAGGGAGTGGCCAAAGACAATAGCAGACCTCAAGGGGAAGTGATGGAAAGGATTCAGTCCACTATAAAGGACAGACACACTTCCTGTCTCTCTCTCTCCCACCATCCAGTGGACATGAAGGACAGGAGGCTCGGATAATCAATTCCCTTCACCCCTCCCTCTCTCTCTCTCTCTCTCCATGAGGCTCTGAGCCACATGTTTGGGCCTATCTCTCTATCTTACACTTCACACATGCACACACAGATTCATTGATGCACACTGAAACAGCTCTGTAACAATCACTATATACCTCTGTTCAATACCTATGTATTAAGCCTATTTTTACATAAAAACCTTTCTCCAAGCCACACCTGTTTGCTTGTCTTATTACAAACCCTCCTGCGTCTGTGAAGTGAAATGAACCCAGGACTTACAGAAGAATAACTGACCAAAACTGACACTGTTCAGTTCCTGTTTAGCAGCCGCCACCACCTCCTCCTTCTTTATTTCCTGAAACCATCTTTTCAACTCCTCCTTAGGGAGCTGAGACACATTGACCACCTCCCACTCCAAGCTGACCTGAACTCTTCGTGGGTATTATTATCGGAGCCGTGCGCTCCTGCAACAGCCCTCCTGCCAAGCTCCCATACAGGCAAACTCAAGTCTGCTGTTTTCCTCCAGGTGGCCATTGCTAACCTCAGCTCTGCAGTCTCACTGGCTTCTGCTGCTTATCGGAACACAAATCGCTGTCTTGGGGAAAAATCTAGAGTCCTCTCCTCAGGCAGCCAAGCGGTGAAGCGACATCACTTCCTCCTACCTACACATTGTTTTTAAACAGAAGTACACTGTCTCTGCTCCCAGGAACACCTACAGAATCTGTGAGTAAAAGTATGCCAATGGACAATGTGCATACTTTTACACACAGACATATTGAATAATTTTCAAAGCCCCCACACCTATGGATAAAATGCATTTTGTATCTGCAGAAAGGGCGTTGAATATTGACTTAAATTTGTACTTTAAGAAATGGAAAGTGAAGAACTTTCTTGAAGTCACAAGAGGTATCAGTGGGTAGAGGAGGACTTTAATTCTTTGGAGCGAAGGTGTAACAGTGGATAGAACAGAGTGAAAGTAATCTTTTGTATGCAATTAAAATTAATTAAGATACAAACTTTTGAGCAACTGACAAACCATGCATTTGGTGGAAGAGAGAGGAGAAGCAGGGTCACTGCTGGCATTCATCTTACCATTCTGGGATTCATTTGCCACTGCTTACAGAGTTCAGATGATGGAATTACATCCCCTCTGGGCATCATTGCTAGGGACAGTCCCAGGCCTCTGAAAGAGTCACTGACAGCAACATGCTACAGAGGGACAGTGCCAAAGAAGAGATCCTTCAGTAGTTTTTTTTTAGTGATCCTGACTTGCTGAAGTCGACTGAGCTGTTGATTTAACTATATGAGTGATGTTAAGCATGTTCTAGCTTGTGGGGGAAGAGGGAGGCAGGTGGTGTTAAACTGCTTCCCCTGAGCAAGAACAAGGGAAGAGAGAAGTTCTCCCTCATTAGCCCACTTCTCTGGTAAACTAAAGTCTGTCTGGATTGCCATTACAAAAATGGATCAGATTCTTCTTGAAAATATATTGGAATCGGGTCAGAGATCTATTAATTTGCAAGCAATATTAATATGCTCATATCTAGACAATTGATGGCTTAGGCCTTTATGTATAGCAACTTATGCCTTGGAGTCTTCCTGCCAATGTTGATGCTGTTTACCCACCAGTTGTTTTTTTTTTGCTGCTTTGCCTTCTTCCCCTGAGGTGTGTATTCTGCTTTTTATGCTGCTTTGCTCTTCTGATGGTGGCTTATAGTTTTCCTGACACTGGACATGCTCTTTGCCCCATTTCTGGTGTCCTGGTGATACTTTTGATGGCTTGTAGTGCTGCTACAGATGCCTACCAGGAAGTTTCAAGCAGGTTTGATAAATGGATGGAAGCTTCACTGTTAAATTGCAAAATAGCTTGACCAATAGACTTGAATGGGGACAAATGAGACAAATACAGGAATGACTCTGTGTACAAATTACTAACCAAATAGGTTCCAAGGATGAATACTAACGTGAAAATTTATGGAGTGCACATCTCTACTGCCTGGGTATATTAGAAAATGCAATCTGCTATCTTAAGATAATTCCAGGCTTCATCGAGTCAAAAAATAGCAAAAATCTGCGTGGACCTTCTGCAGGTTTTAGTCCACTTCAGATACAGACCTAAAGCTGTTTTGCTACCCAAGCTGTTGATATAGGACATTTGGAATAAAGTTGGAAAGACGACTGACTGGTTAAAGTGGAAATCAGACACCACTTTTAAGCAGGAACTTAGAATGCAGACAGAGACTACTCTTCTTATGATCCCATTTTACATAAAAGATGAATAAATCTAAGACCTTGAGCTTACTGACTCTACAGGCTGAAGCAACCATCACCAATGACCTGACCTAGGTCAAGTATTTCATGGCACAAGAGTTCATAGGCTTGAAAGAAGTTTTTGTCCATTGTTTATGTCAGCAGTACATTAAGATCCCAAGATACATTCAGACGTCTGATGGGAAGTTTTACTTGACGCAAGTCCCACATAAATGTGACAACTAAAGGGTATACAAAGACAGTGATAAGAGTCTACATGGTGGTGGGATTGAATTCTTTCAGACTCAAATCCAACAGATGTAGAACCTACTCAAGCAGTTGAAGAAAGGGCAGGACCTTTCCTTCACACCAGATGATGAACCTCCATTTAAAATCCAAATGACCTTTTCTAGTGGAATTATTCCTGGAAGCCAGAAGGATATGAGACATTCCTTCACAGAATCTAAAAGAAGGAATTACTTTAGTCTCAACAGACCACAGGGTTTAGGGACTGGATATTGGGATGAAGTAATGGTCCTTGGTTTTCTGAGAGTTGAATTCCCCACCAAATTAATTCCCTGATGGATATCTCCCAAAGGAGTGGGAATCAAATCTGTTATGACAAAAAAGGAGTTACGAGCATCATAGTTCCCCAGTCCCTTTTGAACTTTAGTACTGTCTTTGCAACTAGAGGAAGTGAAGGATATGCAAATAGATACTTTTTCTCCACATTAGGGAAGGTTATCTGAAGCTAGTTTGTACACCAACACCTTTCTGGAATAGAAATCTGGAATCCTTACAATTCAGAGAATTTCCAAGTAGATCTATCAGGGTTGTATGGGTCTTGGAACTGACAGTGTCTGCTAGAGCATTCTCTATGCTTCCTAGATAGCATAGTTATTCACCTGTAACAGGTGATCTACGGGAACAGCAGGAATTTAGTCTTCACATATGGGTATCGTCGGTACCGACAGAGCCTGCGCGGGAACGCTCCCAAGCGTCCAATAGGAAAGCTTTTGGGAGCATCCCACAGCACCTGCGTGCTGCCTTCCCGCCTTTCCCAACTGTCTCTCTCCAGTTGAGTTTATAGTTGAGACAAATGAGAGAGGGAAAGAGAGAGAGATAGAGAGATACAACTCCTAGGGGAGGTGGGTGGGTTGCGAAGACTAAATTCCTGCTGTTCCCGGAGATCACTTGTTACAGGTGAGTAACTGTGCTATCTCCAGGAACAAGCAGGAATGTAGTCTTCACATATGGGGACGCCCTAGCTTTAGATGCCAGGGAGATGGCCCCAGAAAGTTGTGTGCCCTTGCGAAAGGGCTCCACTTCCCCCCATGGATCTCTGGCATCATACCAGGGATGGTGGGTAGGAGTTGATTAAGTCTGGAACAGGAGTTGAAGAACAGCCTGACCAAACAAGGCATCCCGGCAGGAGTCCTTGTCTAAGCAGTAATGGGCTGTGAAGGTATGAACCGAAGCCCAAGTAGCTGCTCGACAGATGTCATCGATAGACACAGAGTGAAGATGAGCCATTGAGGCTGCCATGGCTCTCACATTGTGACAAGGCCTTCAAGAGGAACATAAGAACATAAGAAATGCCATACTGGGTCAGACCGAGGTCCATCAAGCCCAGTATCCTGTTTCCAACAGTGGCCAATCTAGGTCATACGTATCTAGCAGTTTCCCCAAAAGACACAGGTTCTGCAGTGCTTGTACTAGGCCAAGCATTGATATCCTGGGTCCCTTTTTAATAGTGGTATATGGACCTTTCCTCCAGGAACTTGTCCAAACCTTTTTTAAACCCAGCTATACTAACAGCCCTTACTACATCCTCCGGTAACAGATTCCAGAGTTTGATTACACGTTGAGTGAAGAAATATTTTCTCCTATTTGTCTTAAATAGTTTACCCTGTAGCTTCATTACATGTCCCCTAGTCCTTCTATATTCTGATAGCGTAAACAATTGATCCACGTTTATCCGTTCCACTCCATTCATTAATTTATACACCTCTATCATATCTCCCCTCAGCCGTCTCTTTTCTAGGTTAAAGAGCCCTAACCTTTTTAGCCTCTCTTCATAGGAGTAGCCTTCCATCCCCTTCACCAATTTGGTGGCTCTTCTCTGTACTTTTTCTAATAACTCTATGTCCTTTTTAAGATACGGTGACCAGAATTGCACACAATATTCAAGGTGCGGTCGTACCATGGAGCGATACAGAGGCATTATAATATCCTTTGTTTTATTCTCCATCCCTTTCCTTATGATACCTAGCATTCTATTTGCTTTCTTGGCCGCCGCTGCACACTGGGCGGAGGGTTTTTAACATGTTATCCACGATGACTCCTAAATCTTTTTCCTGGGTGGTGGTTTCTAATGTGGAGCCTTGCATCGTGTAACTATAGTGTGGGTTGTTCTTTCCTAGGTGCATAACTTTGCACTTGTCCACATTAAATTTCATCTGCCATTTGGATGCCCAGTCTTCCAATTTATCCAGATCCTCCTGCAGTTTTCCACAATCCTCTTGGGTTTTAACAACTTTAAACAGTTTTGTGTCATCTGCAAATTTGATAACCTCACTAGTTATTCCCTTTTCCAGGTCATTTATGAATATGTCAAAAAGTAGCGGACCCAGTACAGATCCCTGGGGTACTCCACTATTCACCTTTTTCCATTGGGAATATTGGCCATTTAGCCCTACCCTCTGCTTTCTATCTTTTAACCAGTTCCCGATCCACAATAGTACACTGCCTCCTATCCCATGACTTTTTAGCTTCGCCAAAAGTCTCTGATGGGGGACCTTGTCAAAAGCTTTCTGAAAGTCCAGATACACTATATCAACCGACTCACCTTTGTCTACCTGTTTATGCACACCTTCAAAAAAACAGATCAGATTAGTAAGACAAGATCTTCCTTGTCTAAAGCCATGTTGGCTGTCTCCCATTAGGCCATGACTATCTACATGCTGTGTAATTTTGTTCTTTATGATGGTTTCTACCATTTTCCCTGGTACTGACGTCAGGCTCACCGGTCTGTAATTTCCCGGGTCACCCCTGGAACCCTTTTTAAAAATTGGTGTTACGTTGGCGACCCTCCAATCTTCAGGTATTACAGATGATTTTAATGAAAGTTCACAGATTACCAATAACAGGTCTGCAATCTCATATTTCAGTTCTTTCAACACTCTGGGATGTATACCATCCGGTCCAGGTGATTTGCTACTATTCAGTTTATCAAATAGTTGTAATATATCTTCCCGGTGTAGCGATATTTCTCTCAATTCCTCTGCAGTATCACCTTTAAATACCACTTCAGTCTTGGGTAACATCCCTACATCTTCCTCAGTAAAGACCGAAGCAAAGAATTCATTCAGTCTCTCTGCTATAGCCTTGTCTCCTCTTACTGCCCCTTTTACCCCTCTATCATCTAATGGTCCAATTGACTCTCTCACAGGCCTTTTGCTACGAATGTACTTGAAAAAGTCTTTATTTCGTGTTTTTGCTTCCGTAGCAAGTTTCTTCTCAAATTCCCGCTTTGCCTGCCTTATCAATGCTTTGCATTTAACTTGCCAGTGCTTGTGGTGTTTGATGTTTTCATCATTTGGCTCTTTTTTACATTTTCTGATGGTTGCTCTTTTGGCAGCACAGCCTCTCTGACCTCACCTTTAAACCATGCTGGCAGTTTTTGGACTTTCTTCCACTTTTCTTAATGCGTGGAATACAGCTGGTCTGGGCTTCGAGGATAGTATTTTTAAATAACACCCAAGCTTGCTGTAAGTCTTTTAAAAACCTTTGGAACCGCTCCTTTTAGTTTTTTCCGAACTATATTCCTCATTCTATCATAGTCTCCCTTTTGAAAGTTAAAAGGTAGTACTGTGGATTCCTTTACTATCTGTCCTCCACTGATTAAATCAAACATAATCATACTATGATCACTATTGCCAAGTGGTCCCAACACCCTTATTTCTTGCACCAGATCTGGCGTTCCACTAAGGACTAGGTCCAGTATGGCTTCCCCTCTGGTCGGTTCATGAATCAGATGCTCCAAGAAGCAGTCATTTATTTCATCTAGAAACTTTATCTCTTTAGCTTGTCCTGCTGTGACACTGTCCCAGTCGATACCGGGGTAATTGAAATCACCCATTATTACTACTCTGTTGTGGCTTTTGTTAGCTTCCTTGATTTCTTTGAGCATTTCATCATCCATTTGTTCATTCTGGCCAGGTGGTCGATAGTATACTCCCACTGCCATCACCTTCCCCTTCATAAATGGAATTTCAATCCATAGAGATTCTACAGCAAATTTTGTTCCCTGCAAAACTTTAATCCTTTCTGACTCAATGCCCTCTCTAACATAGAGCGCAACCCCTCCACCAATTTGTTCAGCTCTATCATTACGATATAGTTTGTATCCAGGTATCACAGTGTCCCACTGGTTATCCTCCTTCCACCATGTCTCTGAGAGTGCAATCATATCTAACCTCTCATTTAGTGCTATATATTCTAATTCTCCCATCTTATTGTTTAGACTTCTAGCATTGGCATACAAGCATTTTAGAGACTGTATTTTATTAATATTAATCTGGCTATTGGTAGGCATGGGTAATTGGGAATCCTTATGCTCTGTCTGCTCCTTACTCAAGGGCATTTGGGCTACTATACTCCCTTTTGGAACCTCACTGATTTTGGTAGTATCCTTCAAGGATACCTTTGTCCGAACCATGCGCTCCTGGGTGACTGTCGGCTTTCACCTATTTTCTAGTTTAAAAGCTTCTCTATCTCTTTTTTAAAGGTTAATGCCAGCAGTCTGGTCCCATCCTGATTAAGGTGAAGCCCATCCCTTCGGAAGATCCCCCCCTTTCCCCAGAATGTTCCCCAGTTCCTAACAAATCCAAAACCCTCATCCTTGCACCATTGTCTCATCCACGCATTGAGACTCCGGAGCTCTGCCTGTCTTTTGGGTCCTGCACGTGGAACAGGAAGCATTTCGAGAACGCTATCCTGGAAGTTCTGGATTTCAACTTCCTACCTAAAAGCTTAAATTTAGCCTCCAGAACTTCCCTACCACATTTTCCTATGTCATTGGTACCAACATGTACCAAGACAGCAGACTGCCCCCCAGCACTATCTATGATCCTATCTAGGCGGTGCGTGAGATCTGCTACCTTCGCACCAGGCAGGCATGTTACCAGGCGATCCTCACGTCCACCAGCCACCCAGCTATCTACATTCCTAATGATTGAATCACCAACTATAACAGCTGTCCTGACCCTCCCCTCATGGGGACATGGCCCTGGAGAAACGTCCTCGGTGCGAGAGGGTTTTACATCACCTGGAGGACAGGTCCTAGTTACAGGATCACTTCCTGCCACACCAGGGTGATGCTCTCCTGTCACGTGACCTCTCTCCTCCATGGCAACAGGGATGCTGCCGGACTGGAGGTGGGACTTCAGGACTATATCCCTGTAGGTCTCGTCCATGTACTTCTCTGTCTTTCTTATGTCTTCCAGGTCTGCTACTCTAGCCTCTAGAGAATGGACTCGTTCCCTGAGAGCAAAGAGCTCCCTGCACTTAGTGCATATGTAGGACCTCTCACCAACTGGGAGAAAATCATACATGTGACACTCAATGCAAAAGACTGGAGAACCCCCATCTCGTTGCTGGACCTCTGTCTGCATCTTAGTTTAAAGCTTGTGTTTAGGTTCTTTTAAATTCTGTATATAATAAGGATTGGTGTAGATGCTTATACTAATAAAAGTGTATCTAATACCCCTAATACACCCTGTGTACCTGAAGCTTAATTAATCTCAGGTCCTCTGTGTATGACTGATTTGGATTAAGAGCTGCACCTGAGAGCAGCCCCTTTCCTCTAAGATGTGCAAGTACCTATAAAACTACAATTGCCCCAGGGGTGGGTGGGTGCTGGGGAGGGAGGGAGGGAGATAAGTCCTATTAAAGAGGGCAGTTACAAGGTACCCTGTCCTGAACCCTCAGCAGGGGGATGGGGGTACCACACAAAGCCCAGTTAGTTGAGAGAGGCAAGGTAAGTACAGCTGAGAAGGCTGAACTAGCACACCACTAAGACATACAATAAATAATTAAACAAACAGTTAGACAAACAGTAAATAATTAAATAAACAGCTAGAACTCACAGTAAGATGTCCCAGGAGGCAAATATCCACTCACTAGCAGAGCTCTGTAAAAGTTCAGCCCTTCTCTGATCAGAGAAAAGCAAACTAAAACAGCCTATGCACACGTGGAGAAAACAGGAAGAAGGCTACACAATACCTCAGGGGGAGGGGGAGGGGGAGGATTCACTCAGGCAGACAAGGACAGGAAAAAAGCTTAACAGCCAGCAGGTTCTGGGGAGAGAGATTTAATTCAAAATGGCTACCACACAAAGCCCAGTTAGTTGAGAGAGGCAAGGTAAGTACAGCTGAGAAGGCTGAACTAGCACACCACTAAGACAAACAAATAATTAAACAAACAGTTAGACAAACAGTAAATAATTAAATAAACAGCTAGAACTCACAGTAAGATGTCCCAGGAGGCAAATATCCACTCACTAGCAGAGCTCTGTAAAAGTTCAGCCCTTCTCTGATCAGAGAAAAGCAAACTAAAACAGCAAACTAAAAAAGCAAACTAAAACAGCCTTCTTACTCTCATAGGCAAAAGATATACACTGTGGAATCCAGTTGGACAGTGTCCTTTTGGAGACTGGAAGACCCAAATGAGTAGGATCAAAAGAAACAGAGTTGAGAGGATTTTCTATGTTGCTGTGTCCTTTGCAAGTAAAAGGCAAAAGCTCTTTTACAGTCCAAATTATGAAGGTTCCTTTCTGCATTTGAGGCATGAGGCCTTGGAAAGAATACAGGAAGGTAAACCGCTTGGTTCAAATGAAAGGGCAAAACCACCTTTGGCATAAAGTGCGGATGAGTCCTAAGGACTACCTTATCATGATGGAACCTTGTATAAGGAGGATCAGCCACCAAGGCTTGCCAATTAACTGATATGACGTGCTGATGTGATTGCAATGAGAATGAAATTCCTTTCCTTGAAAGTTATCTAAGAGGTAGTGGCTAATGGTTCAAAGGGCGGTTTCATGAGCTGCCCAAGTACCAGATTCAAGTCCCATGCCACCGGTGGTGGCTAAATGGGAGGCTTCGTTAAAAGAAGGCCTCTCATAAATCTCGCTATAAGAGGATGAGAGGAAATAGGTTGTCCATTGAGAGGCTTGAAGGAAGCTGCAATAGCACTCAAATGGACTCTCACTGAATTAGTCTTAAGTCCTGCATTTGATAAATGAAGGAGGTACTCCAGTAATGATTCCAGAGGTATCGCAAGAGGGTTAAGATCCTTCTGCAAGTACCATATGGTAAGCCTTTTCCACTTAAATGCATGAGAGTGTCTTGTGGAAGGCTTCCTGAAAGCATGAAGGATATCCTTTAACTGCTGGGAAAGGTTAAGACCGAGAAGTTCTAGGCTTTCAGCAACCAGGCCCCGAGATGCAGAGACTGGGGATTGGGATGCCACAGCATCCCGTCCTCTTGAGAAAGGAGGTCTGGAGCAGATCCTAACTCCAGAGTTGGAGCTTGAGAGAGATGTAGGAGCAGAGGGTACCACATTTTCAGTGGCCAATGTGGAGCTATGAGGATCATATGACCTCTGTCTCTCTGAAGCTTGAACAGGGTTTT
This sequence comes from Ichthyophis bannanicus, assembly GCA_033557465.1. Classification (NCBI taxonomy): domain Eukaryota; kingdom Metazoa; phylum Chordata; class Amphibia; order Gymnophiona; family Ichthyophiidae; genus Ichthyophis; species Ichthyophis bannanicus. Next base: position 737,711,030 of record CM066032.1, on the reverse strand, counting down.
GGGAATTAGGGGAATGGGTGGAAAGGCATACAGGAAGTCCTGACCTCAATGGAGGAGGAAAGCATCCCTGGCCTGACAACCCTGAGCCGGAATTCAGGAACAGAACCGGGGAAAGTTGGCATTCAGCGGACTTGTAAAGAGGTCTATGTCCGGGGTTCCCCAAATTTGAAAACCTTTGGCCACCTGGTCTGCATGGAGAGACCATTCGTGTGGAAGCAGAACTCGACAGAGTCTGTCTGCCCAAGAGTTTTGAATGCCTAGAAGATACACCGCAAGGAGATGAATCTGATGCTCTCTGGAGAGGGCCCATAGTCGCAAAACTTCATTGTAGAGCAACAGAGAGCCTGTTCCGCCCTGCTTGTTTACAAAGAACATGGCTACTTGATTGTCTGTTTGAACTAGGTCTGTCTTGTAGCTGAGCTGGGTGTGAAATACTCGAAGAGCAAAAAGATTGCTCTGAGCTCCAGAAAATTGATATGGAGATAGGCCTCCTGTGGAGTCCAGGTACCCTGGGTCGAGAGGCCGTGTAAGTGGGCTCCCCAACCCACCTGTGAAGCATCTGTTGTTAGAGTGGCTTGGGGTAGGGGTTGCTGAAAAGGAGACCCCACCAAAAGATTTTTGGGTAACTGCCACCACTGGAAGGATAAAATAAGGCAATCTGAGTTTGCTATTTTGTCTGACAGGTAACCTGATGCCTAAGTCCACTGAGTGGATAAGGTCCACTGGGCTGCCCTCATATGGAGGCGAGCGTAAGGAACCACATGCACGGTGGATGCCATGTGGCCTAGCAACTGTAACATTTCCCGAGCAGTGAGGTGAGGTTTTAGCACTGTTAGGGAAGCTAACTGCACAATGTGAAGGCAGCGGGGCTGTGGAAGGTAGGCCCTTGTCTGTCTGGTATCCAGAAGAGCTCCTATAAACTCTAGGGATTGAGTGGGAGCAAGATTGGACTTTGGGAAGTTTATGACAAGTCCCAAATACTGAAGGATGCGCATTGTGCGAGACAGAGCAACCCTGGCCCCTGGCTCTGAAGGGGCTCGAATGAGCCAGTCGTCTAAGTAAGGGAAGACGAATATTCCCAGGGTGCGGAGAAATGCTGCTACCACAGCCATGCATTTTGTGAACACCCTTGGTGCAGAGGCCAGGCCAAAAGGAAGAACCTTGCATTGGTAGTGCTTTCCTTGAAACAGGAATTGAAGGAACTTTTGGTGAGTTGGATGGATGAGAACATCAGTGTACGCATCCTTGAGATCTAGAGAACAAAGCCAATCCTGACTCTGAAGGTACGCAGCAGAGTTCCTAGAGAAATCATTTTGAAATTCTCTCTGAACAGGAATTTGTTCAATTCTCTGAGGTCTAGAATGGGTCTGTGTCCTCCTGTTTTATTTAGAATAAGGAAATAGGGGGAGTAAAGCATAGTTACTCACCTGTAACAGGAGATCTCCGGGAACAGCAGGAATTTAGTCTTCACATATGGGTATCGTTGGTACAGACGGAGCCTGCGCGGGAATGCTCCCCAGCATCCAATTAGAAAGCTTTTGGGAGCATCCCACAGCGCCTGCGTGCTGCCTTCCCACCTTTCCCAAATGCCTCTCTCCAGTTGAGTTTTAAAGCTGAGACAAAGAGAGAGAGAGAGAGGGAAAGAAAAGAGATACACAACTCCTAGGGGAGGTGGGTGGGTTGTGAAGACTAAATTCCTGCTGTTCCCGGAGATCACCTGTAACAGGTGAGTAACTATGCTATCTCCAGGAACAAGCAGGAATGTAGTCTTCACATATGGGGACTCCCTAGCTACAGATGCCAGGGAGAGACCCCAGAAGTTGTGCGCCCTTGTGAAAAGGCTCCACTTCCCCCCATGGATCTCTGGCATTGATTAAGTATGGAACAGGTGTCGTAGAACAGCCTAACGAAACAAGGCATCCCGGCGGCAGTCCTTGTCTAAGCAATAATGGGCTGTGAAGGTATGAACCGAGGCCCAAGTAGCTGCTCGACAGATGTCGTCAATATTTATTTATCTATTTATTTATTTAACAGTATTTCTAAACCGCCTTATCTTAATAATCAAGGTGGTATCACAGCAAGCAATCAGGTAAAGTGTGTGTGTTGTACATGCAGTGAGGATAAAACTTAGTTGTGTGAGGGATGTGTTGGGTGCTTGATTTGTTTGAGCTATATACAGGGTGGGCTATTTACAGTGGTGCTAGAATCATATTTTATATATATTCAGTTGTTTGGGAGGATTGGAGTGCTGTTATCCATTCTCTTAGGTTATGTGATGTGACCATAGTGCTCTATGAACAGCATGGTTTTCAGTTGTTTTCTGAAGTCTTTGAGGTCTGGAGTTGCCCTTAGATCGTCCGGTAGATTGTTCCATATTGTTGGAGCAGCCATGGAGAGAGCTCTGTCTGTTGTGTCCTTGCGTGTGTGCTTGTACTCATTTGGGGTGCTGACTCGGTTGCGTGTTTGACTTCTTCTGGGACGTGCGCTGGTTTCCGGTTGTATGAGCAGGTGGAGGCTGTTGGCTGATGTGTGTTCTTTTATCTTAAATAGGTTTATGATAGTCTTGTATCTGATGCGAGCAATGATTGGGAGCCAGTGTAAGTCCTTTAGTGTAGGTGTGATGTGCTCCTGCCTTGCGGCTCCGGATATGATTCGAGCTGCAGTGTTTTGTGCCAGCTGTAGTGGTTTGAGAGCTTGTTTTGGTAGTCCGAGGTATATCGGATTGCAGAAGTCCAGTATTGGGGTTATCAGTGCTTGACAGACTGTACGGAAGTGTTCTGGAGCGAGGAGTGGTTTCAGTCTCCTGATGATTCGCATCCTGTAATATGCTTTTTGGATTGTTTTGTCTATGTGTGGTTTGAGGTTGAGTTTACTGTCCAGAGTAACCCCAAGGTATCTCACCTCCGATCTTATCGGTATAGACACAGAGTGTAGATGAGCCATTGAGGCTGCCATGGCTCTCACAATGTGAGCAGTGACATGGCCTTCCAGAGAAAGGTTTTTACACCTGATAGGTAAAAGAAATGCACTGTGCAATCCAATTGGACAATGTTCTCTTGAAGACTGGAAGTCCCAAATGAGAAGGATCAAAAGCAACAAAGAGTTGAGAGGACTTTCTATGTTGCTGTGTCCTTTGTAAGTAAAAAGCAAGTGCTCTTTTACAGTCCAAAGTATGAAGATTCCTTTCTGCATTTGAAGCATGAGGCCTTGGAAAAAATACAGGTAGGTAAACTGCTTGGTTTAAATGAAAAGGTGAGACCACCTTTGGCATAAAGTGTGGATGAGTCCTAAGGACTACCTTATCATGATGGAACCTTGTATAAGGAGGATCAGCCACTAATGCTTGCAATTCACTGATGCGACGTGCTGATGTGATTGCACTGAGAAAGAGAACCTTCCAGGAAAGGAACTTCAAGGAGGTAGTAGCTAGAGGTTCAAAAGGCGGCTTCATGAGCTGTCCAAGAACCAGATTTAGGTCCCATGCTACCGGTGGTGGCCTAATGGGAGGCTTAGTTAGAAGGAGGCCTCTCATAAATCTCGCTATAAGAGGATGAGAAGAAATAGGTTGTCCATTTAAAGGCTTGAAAGAAGCTGAAATAGCACTTAAATGGACTTGTATTGAATTAGTCTTAAGCCCTGAATTAGATAAATGGAGATACTCCAATAATGATTCCAGAATTATCGCCAGGGGGTCAAGACCCTTCTACGAGCACCATATGGTAAACCTTTTCCACTTGAAAGCATAAGAACGTCTTGTGGAAGGCTTTCTAGAAGCATAAAGGATATCCTTCACTTGTTGAGACAGGTTAAGACCATGAAGATCTAGGCCCTCAGCAACCAGGCCCTGAGATTCAGAGAGTGGGGGTCGGGATGCCACAAAATGCCGTCGTCCTAAGACAGGAGATCTGGAGCAGATCCTAACTCCAGAGATGGCGCTTGAGAGAGATGTAGGAGCAGAGGGTTCCATACCTGCCGAGGCCAATGTGGAGCTATCATATGGCCTCTGTCTCTCTGAAGCTTGAATAGGGTTTTGGGAATTAGGGGAATGGGTGAAAAGGCATATAGGAAGTCCTGACCCCAATGGAGGAGGAAAGCATCCCTGGCCTGACAACCCTGAGCCGGAATTCAGGAACAGAATCGGGGAATTTTGGCGTTCAACGGACTTGCAAAGAGGTCTATGTCCGGAGTTCCCCAAATTTGAAAAATTTTGGTACCTGGTCTGCACGAAGAGACCACTCGTGCAGAAGCAGAACTCGATTGAGTCTGTCTGCCTAGGAGTTTTGAATGCCTGGCAGATATACCGCAAGGAGATGAATCTGATGCTCTCTGGCGAGGGCCCATAGTCGCAAAGCTTCGTTGCAAAGCAACAGAGAGCCTGTTCCTCCCTGCTTGTTCAGATAGAACATAGCTACTTGACTGTCCGCCTGAATTAGGACTGTATTGTAGCTGAGCTGGGTGTGGAACACTCGAAGAGCAAAGAAGATTGCTCCAAGTTCCAAGAGGTTGATGTGAAGATGGGTCTCCTGTGGAGTCCAGGTGCCTTGGGTAGAGAGATCTTGCAGGTGAGCTCCCCAACCCACCTGTGAGGCGTCTGTTGTAAGAGTGACCTGGGGTGGGGGCTGTTGGAAAGGGGGCCCCACCAACAGGTTTTGGGTTGACTGCCACCATTGTAGGGACAAAATAAGGAGACTTGAGTTTGCTATTTTGTCTGATAGGCAGCCTGATGCTTGGGTCCACTGAGTGGATAGAATCCATTGGGCTGCTCTCATATGGAGGCGAGCATAGGGAACCACATGTACGGTAGATGCCATGTGGCCTAGCAATTGTAAGACTTCCCGAGCAGTGAGATGAGTCTTTAACACTGCTTGGGAAGCTAACTGCACAATGCGAAGGCAGCGGGGCTGTGGAAGATAGGCCCTTGCTTTCCTGGTATCCAGCATAGCTCCTATAAACTCTAGAGATTGAGTGGGAGTTAGGTTGGATTTTGGGACGTTTACGACTAGGCCCAAATACTGAAGTATACGCATTGTGCAAGATAGGGAAATTCTGGCCTCTGACTCTGATGGGGATTGAATGAGCCAGTCGTCTAAGTAGGGGAAGACGAATATTCCTAGAGTGCGAAGAAATGCTGCCACTATAGCCATGCATTTCGTAAACACCCTTGGTGCTGAGGCCACACCAAAAGGAAGAACCCTGTACTGGTAGTGCTTCCCCTGAAATAGAAACCGAAGGAATCTTCAGTGAGTTGGATGGATGGGAACATGGGTGTATGCATCCTTGAGATCTAGAGAACAAAGCCAATCCTGACTCTGAAGGTATGGCAGAAGAGTTCCTAGAGAAATCTTGAACTTCTCCTTGAACAGGAATTTGTTCAATTCTCTGAGGTCTAAAATGGGTGTGTGTTCTCCTGTTTTCTTTGGAATAAGGAAATAGGGGGAGTAAAGCCCTGTACCCTGTTGGGAAATGGGTACGTCTTCTATTGCCCCGTGGGCAAGTAGTCAATTGACCTCTTGACCCAACTGATTCTCGAGTGAAGTCTGAGAATTGAACTGTCTTACAACTGTAGGAGGGGGCATGTTAAGAAAATGAAGCTTGTATCCCTCCTTTACAATGGAGAGAGTCCATTCTTCTGCTGTTATCTGCTCCCATCTGGGGGCAAAATGACACAACCTTCCTGGAATGGTGGAGGGCTCTGGCCTGTTGAGGGCCAGGAAGGCCAAGTTCTCTAGATGGGAGTCAAAGCCCCTGTGGAGGCTGAGTCTGCTGGGCCGATTGAGGCTTAGCAGACTTTGTTTTTCTTTGTTTTGATGGCTGCTGTCCCTTTCGTGCAGACTGACCTGTAGAATGCCCCTGCTGGGTATAGGAGGGGTAAAACCTCTTCTTTTTAGAGAAGAATGGTTTCTTGTAGGATTTTCTCCTTGCAGGATCAGTTGTAGCCTTGGATAGTCTATCCAAAGTGGTATTATCAGCATCCAGCTCATTAGCTTTCTCTTGCCAATTTTTGCCAAAGAGTTTTTCGCCTGTGCAAGGGATATTCCCCAGTTTGTCCTGTACACAGAATTCTAAGTCAGATGCCTGGAGCCAGGCAATCCTACCAGCACCTATGGCAATGGCAGAGGTTCTGCTTATGCACTCAAAGCAGTCAAAAGATGCACGATTAACAAACTTGGAAACATCTTGGGCATGTTTGACAAGTGTAAGATAATCTTGCCTCTTATCATCAGGAAGGAGAGGGCTCATAAGCTCTAGATCTCCTGTAACCTCCTTAAAGAACAATCCCATATATAAAATGTAGGAACTAATCCTGGCAGAAAGCATAGAGGCCTGGAAGGTTCGATGCCCAAAGGCACCAAGAGTCCTACATTCACGCCCTGGAGGATTAGATACATGTCTTTTTGCACTCTTGATCCTTCTCACAGCTGATTCCACTACCATGGAGTGGTGTGGTAACTGGGTTTTCTGAAATCCAGGACAAGGAGGTACTCGATACATGGTATCAAGCCTACAAGAATGAGGAGAGGTGGTAAGAGGTGTTTCCCACATTCTTAGCATGAGATCATGCAAGATCTCATGAATTGGCAAAGTAGCTGCCTCTTTGGGAGCTTTAGGATATTGTAAAATCTCCAATTCCTTTGCTCTGGGCTCTGTTTCAGGAGCCACTGTGATGGAAAGACCTCTAGTCACCTCCCGAATGAAATCCTGAAAGGATATAACCTTTGGAGGAGACATCCTATGTTAAGGAGAGGAAGGCTCTTCAGAGAGAAGTACTCCGGTACCGACAGAGCTGTCAGAATCCTCAGAGTCAAAGGATTCAAAATATCTCCTGTCCGGCTGCTCTTGCAAAGCACGATACTGGTCCCGATCGAAGTCGGGACCGGAGGGGTATGGTACTGGCCTGTCGATACCGGAGGAAACTGCATGACTAGGTGTGGGCAGCACAGTCGCCGATGTCGATGCTGGTGGTACCGGTACCGGAACCTGTGTCGATGCTGGTGGTACCGGTACCGGAACCTGTGTCGATACCGGTTGAACCGTCTGAAGCGGTCCTGAAGGCACCGAAGCCGCAAGGAGAGCCGCCAGAATGCGTTCAATAGCCAAGAACCTCTGGTCTATTGACGCTGCCGATGCCTGGGTGTCGGTACTGGACGAAGCGGCTGGTACCCCAGAGCATGGCACCAGTAGTTCTGCAGAGGTTGAGGCCTCGAGAACATCCTGGAGCCCCGATAGTGCTTTGGCAGCCGAAGCCTCCCGCCGGGGCAATTTTGCCAGTACAAGTCCCTCAAGGGCAACGCCAGAAGCATCTCGATGCTTGAAAGGAGATCTACCCTTTGAGGACCGGCCAGATTTATGTTTGGTTACCTGAGATCCATGGGAGGAAGACGAAGCCCTGGAAGACGTCGATGCCATGGATGCTGCATCGGAGGGAAAAAGGGTGCTAAGCTTAGCAGCTCGGTTTTGCCGACCCCTCTTCAACATCATCCCACAGGTAACACACTCCAAGATGGAGTGGTCAGGACCTAAACATTTAAGGCACCACGCGTGAGTGTCAGTGACGGAGATGGTACCGCCACACTTAGAACACTTTTTAAAACCCGAGGCGGGTTTTTCCATTCTGAAGGAAAAGTTGGGCCTAGTGCCCAAAATGGCACCTGATGGAAAAAAGACTGGAAAGTCCAGAAAAAAGATTATAAATTTTTTTTTTTTGAAGAAAAAGAAAGAACCGGTGGTATCGGTATAGCGTCGAGGAAGGCAGACGCTACAACAAAAAAGAATGAAAAAGATGGGATAATTTCTGCGGTGACAGGAAAAACGACCTGCTGGCTCCGCAGAAAATGAAGAACTGGAGAGAGGCAGTTGGGAAAGGCAGGAAGGCAGCACGCAGGCGCTGTGGGATCCTCCTAAAAGCTTTCTAATTGGACGCTGGGGAGCGTTCCCGTGCAGGCTCCGTCGGTACTGACGGTACCCATATGTGAAGACTACATTCCTGCTTGTTCCTGGAGATAACCCTGTACCCCGTTGGGGAATGGGTACCTCTTCTATTGCCCCTTGAGCAAGGAGCATAGTGACTTCTTGACCTAACCGGTCGCTGAGAGAGGTCTGAGAATTGAACTGTCTTACTACTGTAGGAGGGGGGCATGCTGAGGAAATGAAGCTTGTACCCCTCTCTTACAATAGACAGAGTCCAATTTTCTGCTGTTATCTGACCTCATCTGGGGGCAAAATGACATAACCTTCCTAGGATGGTGGAGGGTTCTGGGCCGTTCAGGGCCAGGAAGGCAAAGTTCTCTAGACCGGAGTCAAAGCCCCTGTGGAAGCTGAGTCTGCTGAGCCGGTTGAGGCTTAGCTGCTTTTGGTTTCCTTTGTTGCCTAGGTTGTTGCTGCTGTCCCTTTTGGGCAGACTGACCAAAACGATGTCCCTGCTGGGTACAGGAAGGATAAAACCTTTTTCTTCTTACTGAAGAATGGTTTCTTAGAGGATCTTTTCCTCGCAGGATCAGCTGTAGATTTAGACAATCTATCCAAAGTGATATTGTCAGCATCTATCTCATTAGCTTTTTCCTTCCAATTCTCGCCAAAGAGATTCTCTCCTGTGCAAGGTATATTCCCCAGTTTCCCTGTACCCAGATTTTTAAGTCAGATGCCTGGAGCAAGGAAATTCTGCGTGCACCTATGGCAATAGCAGAGATTCTGCTTATGCATGCAAAGCAGTCAAAGGCTGCACGATTCAGAAACTTAGAAACATCCTGAGCATGTTTGACAAGAGCAAGATAATCTTGCCTTTTATCATCAGGAAGGAGAGGCTCATAAGCTCCAAGTCTCCTGTGATCTCCTTAAGGAACATTCCCATATACAGGATATAGGAACTGATCCTAGCAGAAAGCATGGAAGCCTGGAACGATCGACATCCAAAGGCGTCAAGAGCCCTACACTCACGTCCTGGAGGATTAGATGCATGTCTTTTTGCACTCTTTATCCGTCTCATGGCTGATTCCTCCATCATGGAATGGTGTGGTAATTGAGTCTTCTGAAACCCAGGACAAGGAGGAACTCGATACATGGTGTCGAGTCTTCGAGAGTGAGGAGATGTGGTCAGAGGTGTTTCCCACATCCTTAACATAAGATCATGCAAGATCTCATGAATAGGTAAGGTAGCTGCCTCTTTGGGAGCTTTAGGGTATAATTCCTTTGCCCTAGGCTCTTTTTCAAAAGCCACTGTGATGGAAAGACCTCGGGCCACATCTCGGATAAAATCCTGAAAGGACATATCCTCTGGTGGAGACATCCTATGCTGAGGAGACGAGGAATCCTCAGGAAGAAGTACTCTGGTATCGGCAGAGCTTTCAGAGTCTTCAGACTCATCCGAGGATTCGAAGTATCTCCGATCCGGGTTATCGTGCAAGGCATGGTACCGGTATCGATCGAAGTCGGCATCGGAGTGGTCTGGTACTGACTTGTCGATGCCAGATAGAGATGCATGACTCGGTCCTAGTAGAATTCCTGCCGATGTCGATGCAGTAGGTGCCGGTACTGGTTGAATTGTCTGAAACGGTTTCAGGGGCATTGAGGCCGTGAGAAGAGCCGCCAGACTGCATTTAATAGCCAAGAATCTCTGGTCTATCGACGCTGCCGATGCTTGGGTATCAGTGCCGGATGAAGCGGCCGGAACCCGAGAGCATGGCACCAGTAGTTCTGCCAAGTCTGAAGCCTCGAGAACATACTGGAGCCCCGTTAGTGCTTTGGAAGCCAAAGCCTTCCGCCGGGGTAATTCTGCCAGAGGCATCTCGATGTTTAGGAGGAGATCTACCCTTTGAGGACCGGCTAGATTTATGTTTAGTTACCCGAGATCCATGGGAGGAAGACGAAGCCTTGGAAGATGTTGATGTCACGAAGGCTGCATCGGAGGGAAAAAGAGTGCTAAGTTTAGCAGCTCAGTTTTGCCGGCCCCTTTTTGACATCATCCCACAGGCAACACACTCTGAAATAGAGTGGCCAGGACCTAAACATTTGAGGCACCACTCATGGGTGTCAGTGACGGAGAGGGTACCGCCACACTTATAACACTTCTTAAAACCCGAAGCGAGTTTTTCCATTTTGAGGGGAAAAAATTGGGCCTAGTGCCCAAAATGGCGCATGGCACCCGAGAAGAGGAGAACTACTGGAGAAAGACTCCAGAAAAAAAGAAAAGAACCACCGGCGGTACCGGTATAGCATTGAGGGAAGGCAGACGCGACCACAAAAATAAAGAATAAGAAGGGAAATTTTCTGCGGTGACAGGATGTGCAACCTGTCAGCTCCATGGAAAATGAAGAACTGGAGAGGGACAGTTGGGAAAGGCGGGAAGGCACCACGCAGGTGCTGTGGGATGCTCCCAAAAGCTTTCCTATTAGACACTGGGGCGCGTTCCCGCGCAGGCTCCGCCGGAACTAACGATACCCATATGTGAAGACTACATTCCTGCTTGTTCCTGGAGATACATGGCTGTAATGGCTATCCCTTGAGAGATGGCCCAGCTCCAGATTCTAATTTGATTTAAAAAACCCAACAAAACAAAAAAAACTAGCTGTTCGAAGATACCCATGATCAATAGTTTATGAGAATACAACGGACACAGGGATACTGGCCATGTTTTCTGGATAAACTTGATTACTCCATCCCAGGTTTTGGCTGGAAAGTTGCCTTGGGCTTTGTAACTCTGCTGTATCTCATGACATGAATGAAAACGTTGTTGTTGAGAGGAAAGAAACATGCAGGGCACACACCTCTCTGGAGGATAAAAATGTTATTTTAAGCAGTCCATTAAAATATCATTGAGGCAAACAACGGTGGATCAAAAGAGTATGCAGAGGGTCCAAAGTATTGAACAATTTTAAGTCACTGCTTATTTATTAAAACTATCGACCGCCTGGCCAGAATGAACAAATGGATGATGAAATGCTCAAAGAAATCAGGGAAGCTAAAAAACGTTACAGTGCAGTATTAATAATGGGTGATTTCAATTACCCCGGTATCGACTGGGTCAGTGTCACGACAGGACATGCTACGGAGATAAAGTTCCTAGATGAAATAAATGACTGCTTCTTGGAGCAGCTGGTTAATGAACCGACCAGAGGGGAAGCCATATTAGACCTAGTCCTTAGTGGAACATCAGATCTTGTGCAAGAGATAAGGGTGTTGGGGCCACTTGGCAATAGCGATCATAGCATGATCGCTTTTTTTTTTTTTTTTCCCAACTTTTTTATTTAGATTTTCCTGAATACAAGAATAAATCAGAACAAGGAAATCATTTAACAAAGATCATAAAGCATTCAAGATCAAAATATCATTCACATTAAGCAAAACATATCAAGAGAGAGAGAGAAGCCAATGAACACCCCCAAAGGGGAGATGAAACAAAATATCAAGGAAAAAAGGAGTTAAATAAAACTCCAAATTTGGGAGCACATATGAAGAAGCCAACCCACCTAAACTTCTCCCGCCTTAACCACACCCTCTCCTTATCGGCAAGAAACTGACGCAAGTGAATCACATCAATATACACATAATCCCGACCCTCACAAGTTACTAAACATCGACAGGGAAACTTCAAGAAAAAAAAGAGGCCCCCAAGGCTAGGACCCGGGCTCTAAGCTCGAGGAACTGCTTCCGCCAAGCCTGAGTCACCCGACCCACATCTGGAAAAACCTGAAGCTTATTTCCACAAAACATTGCATCGTTACATTTAAAATAAGCACGTATAATTCACAATTTGAGAGATTCAGACCCGAATGTCACCACCAAAGTACGACGCTTTGGAATGACATCCAGCGAATCCTGCAAAAACTCTGTGAGATTAAGACCTGCCGAATTATCCAAGAGAGGAGACTCCTCCTTGGACTGCGACACTGCCCTAGAACCAGGAAAAAAGGAATACAATTGCACGATATCCACAGAATCACTTAAATGTAAGATCTCAGACAAATATTTTTTCAACAATATCTCCGGAGAGAGCAAGTGGGTGGAGGGAAAATTTAAAAAGCGCAGGTTCCTTGCTGAGAATCAACCCGGGCCAGAGAACCAGCTACAACAGTCATTTGATTATCAATAGTTTTAACCTTAGTAACATCATGTGAGAAATTACACAGAGAGGTAACAGTAGTAGTCAAACGAGTTTCAATCTTTTGAAGCACAGACCAGATATCCAAAAGAGTCACCTCACTTTTAAGTGGCACAAAAAGATTTTCAGAAGTGGCAGGGACCACAGGAACTAACGCCGGAGATGCATCTTGCAATGGTAACTCCAAGGGCATAGAAGAGTGTGGAGGTTGGGGGAAAGGAGGTGGTGTCCGGATGTCCGGGCTCAAAGAAGCCCCGTCCGGAGACTGGCTAACAGGTGGAAGGGAAGTTATGTGTTTGTCCATAGGGCCGGACACCTTACCTCCATCCCCTGATGTTACCTTGGCAGCTGGTTTCACCTTCCGTTTCTCCATGGAAAAAACACACAACCACTAGCGCTCCTGAACACCACCACAGGAGCACCAAAGGAGCACACAAGGAGCGTGTCTAACCCCTTGTGACACGCCCCTTAGGACACGACCCCGCGGGCCACGAACACGCGGCCGCGTGTAACTCCCACTGTGCTTTGTAGGTCTCGGGGGGGTCCTCGGCACAAGGGGCGGCTAGCCCCTGCCTGCAGCAGTCTCCGCAGGCACCCAGCTCCAGCCAACCACGCTGCTCCGCGGCAAGGGAAAACCACGGCAGCTCCCACACAAAGCAGCACTCTCTCCCTTGATCGCCTTTGATTTAATTAGTGGAGGAGGGATAGTAAGGAAATCCACAGTACTACCTTTTAACTTTCAAAAGGGAGACTATGATAAAATGAGAAATATAATTAAGAAAAAACTAAAAGGAGCAGTTGCAAAGGTTAAAGACTTACATCAAGCTTGGGTGTTGTTGAAAAATACTATCTTGGAAGCCCAGACCAGCTGTATTCCATGCTTTAAGAAAAGTGGAAGGAAGTCCAAAAAACTGCCAGCATGGTTTAAAGGTGAGGCCAGAGAGGCTGTTGCCAAAAAAGCATCTTTCAGGAAATGGAAAAAAAGAGCCAAATGACGAAACCTGGAAACAGCACAAGCACTGTCAAGTCAAATGCAAGGCAAAGGGAGAATTTGAGAAGAAGCTTGCTGCGGAAGCAAAAACACGAAATAAAGTCTTTTTCAAGTACATTCGTAGCAAAAACCTGAGAGAATCAGTTGGTCCATTAGATGATAGAGGAGTTAAAGGGGCACTAAGAGGCGACAAGGCGATAGCGGAGAAACTGAATGAATTCTTTGCTTCGGTCTTTACTGAGGAAGATGTAGGGATGTTACCCATGACTGAAGTGGTAATTTAAAGGTGTGGAAGAATTGAAGGAAATATCGATACATCGGGAAGATGTATTACAACCATTAGATAAACTGAAGAGTAGCAAATCACTTGGGCCGGATGGTATACTTCCAAGGGTGTTGAAAGAACTGAAATATGAGATTGCAGACCTGCTATTAGTAATCTGTGAATTTTCATTAAAATCATCTCTAATACCTGAAGATTGGAGGATCGCCAATGTAATGCCAATTTTTAAAAAGGGTTCCAGGGGTGATCTGGAAAACTACAAACCGGTGAGCCTGATGTCAGTACCGGGAAAAATGGTAGAAACCATCATAAAGAACAAAATTACTCAGCATGTAGATAGTCATGGCCTAATGGGAGAAAGCCAACATGGCTTTAGACAAGGAAGATCTTGTCTTACTAATTTGTTATGTTTTTTTGAAGGTGTGAATAAACAGGTGGACAAAGCTGAGTCAGTTGATATAGTGTATCTGGACTTTGAGAAAGCCTTTGACAAGGTCTCTCATCAGAGACTTTTGGCATAACTAAAGAGTCATGGGATAGGAGGCAGTGTACTATTGTGGATCAGGAACTGGTTAAAAGCTAGAAAGCAGAGGGTAGGGCTAAATGTCCAATTTTCCCAATGGAGAAAGGTGAATAGTGGTTTACCCCAGGGATCTGTGCTGGCTCCGCTGCTTTGACATATTCATAAATGACCTGGAAAAGGGAATAACGAGTGAGGTTATCAAATTTGCAGATGACACAAAACTATTTAAAGATGTTAAAAACCAAGAGGATTGTGGAAAATTGCAAGAGGATCTTGATAAATTGGAAGACTGGGCATCAAAATGGTAGATGAAATTTAATGTGGACAAGTGCAAAGTTATGCACCTAGGGAAGAACAACCCAAACTATGGTTACACGATGCAAGGTTCCACATTAGGAACCACCACCTAGGAAAAAGATTTAGACGTCATTGTGGATAACATGTTAAATCCCTTGGTCCAGTGTGCAGCGGCGGCCAAGAGAGCAAATAGAATGCTAGGTATCATAAGGAAAGGAATGGAAAATAAAACAAAAGATATTATGCTGCCTGTATATCGTTCCCTGGTGAGACTGCACCTTGAATATTGTGTGCAATTCTGGTCGCCGTATCTTAAAAAGGATATAGCGTTATTAGAAAAGGTTCAGAGAAGAGCCACCAAAATGGTAAAGAGAATGGAAGGATACTCCTATGAAGAAAGGCTAAAAAGGTTAGGGCTCTTTAACCTGGAAAAGAGACGGCTGAGGGGAGATATGATAGTAGTCTATAAATTAATGAATGGAGTGGAACGGGTAAACGTAGATCGATTGTTTACGTTATCAGAATATAGAAAGACATGGGGACATGCAATGAGCTACAAGGTAAACTATTTAAGACTAATAAAAAATTATTTTTTCACTCAACGTGTAATCAAACTCTGGAATTTGTTACTGGAGGGAGGATGTAGTAAAGGCTGTTAGTGTAGCTGGGTTTAAGAAAGGTTTGGACAAGTTCCTGGAGGAAAGGTCCATAAACCATTATTAAGGAAGCACCCAGGATATCAATGCTTGACTCAGTACAAGCATTGTGGAACCTGTTTCTTTTGGGGAAACTGCTAGGTACGTATGACCTAGATTGGCCACTGTTGGAAACAGGATACTGGGCTTGATGGACCTTGGTCTGACCCAGTATGGCATATCTTATGTTCTTATATTCTTATGTTTTGAATTGGCATTTCAAAAAAATCAATGATATATACACACAGATCTCAAATATATCTGTGAAGAGATCTTCCACAACTGCAAGGCACGCCTATGATATTATCCTCCTCCTTCCCACTCACTCTAGCATCATACAAGGCACATCACTCATATTATCGTTCCAAAGTCCACCTTGCCAAGCGCACATACTTCTCTGACGCCATTTCTAACGCCCCCAATCAGACCCGTCATCTTTACTCCACTCTCAGATCTCTCACCTCGCTTCGCCCCTCAACCTTCCCCACTGCTGTGGAGATGAGTGCGAAGTAAGCGGAGGCCGCTATGATACCAGGGGTGTGAGAATCGTTGGTGTAATGGGCGGGGCTGCAGAGGGGCAATACGATCAAGAGTGTCAGAAAGGGTAGGGGTCCAGAGGGCAGTCAGAGTTAGGGGAAAGAGGAAAAAAATCAGTAGGCAGAAGCTCGGTTGCTGGGGGAAACGCTAGATGGTAAGCGGGGTGATGGCACGCGAGAGGCGCGTAGGGGGAGATACCAGGGGGGGGAGGGGAAGGAGAGGACACTGTTGAATGGAGGCAGGAGACAGAAAGACAAAGATGATCTGTCCAAGGAAGGTGGAGGGAACAGAGGTTGTGAAGCGCGAGTGTAGAGGAGTATGAGGTCAAGAGTAGATCGAGGGTATGGCCCGCAGCGTGGGTGGGAAAGGAGATGTGTTGCACAAGGGACAGGTCATGGAGAAAGGAAACAAAGGAGTGATCTCTGGAGGAGGAAGGGGAGTCCAGGTGAAGATTGAAGTCGCCAGCAATAAGCAGATGGGGGAAGGTTAGTGAGAGGTCAGAGATGGTCAAAAGGAGAGAGTCCCAGAGATCGGACTGGAGGGCCGGAGGGGAGTAAATGAGAAGAACATGTGTTGGAGGGGAGGTATGAAGGTGGAGGAGGACAGATTCAGGATAGCGTACTGAAGGAGAAGAAATCTGAGTAAAGGAGAGGGATGAGCGTAGTACAGCAGCCACACCGCCACCCAAGCGGCTAGTGCGGGGAACTGAAATTGCAGAAAAACCAGGAGGTAGACAGCGGGCAAGAAGGGCATCCTCCCCATCCTTCAGCCAGGTTTCAGTGATGAGGGTGAGATCGTAAGACTCCCGAGAGATGAGGTCCTGAATAAGAAGGGTTTTAGACCTCAGGGATCTGCAGTTCAAAAGACCCAGTCTAAGAGGGGCCTGAGAAGAAGTAGAGGGGGCAAGGGGCAAGGAGGGGGCACCCATAGAAGGTAGACAGGGTCGAAGGTTGGGATAGCAGCGAGAGCAAGGGCTAGTAGTCTTATCAAAGCGTCTGCCCCACAGTACAGGAATGAGAGCCATAGAGTAGTGAGAAGGTGGAAAGAAGGGAGCAGGAGAGCAGAGAAAAACAAACCTGAGGCGATTGTGTCGCGATGCCAGTAGGAGAGGAAGGTGGAAGAAGCAGGCAGTCTGTTCCAAGTACCGTAAGAGGGCACAGCACTAGTGATAAAAGAAAAAGCAAAGCTGTAGTGAGAGTATGGCCTTCGCTGCCGGAGCGACCCCAAGGAGCGCACCTAAGGAGCACGTCATGCTCCTTAGGTGCGCTCCTTCGGTGCGCGCCGCTGGAGCCTTGGCTTTTATGTGAGAGGGCAGAGTACCTTGCACAGCGCAGCCGCGTTACTTCCGGGATGGGAGGGACTGGATGGAGACCAGATGGCAGCCTTACTGGAGAAGGGCAGGCTCTGTGGAGAGACAATAGGTATGCAAGTAATACAACAAACAGGTGGAAAAGAAACATGTAAACAGTAGAGACTTGGGCTGCCCTCATGTGGAGGCGAGCATAGGGAACCACATGCACGGTAGATGCTATGTGGCCTAGTAGTTGTAGCATTTCTCGGACAGTGAGATGAGGCTTTAGCACTGTTTGAGAAGCTAACTGCACCATACGAAGGCAACGGGCCTGAGGGAGATAGGCCCTTGCCTTTCTGGTATCCAGCAAAGCTCCTATGAACTCTAAAGACTGAGTGGGAGTTAGACTGGATTTTGGGATGTTTATCACCAGACCCAAATACTGGAGGATACGCATTGTGCAGGATAGGGAAGTCCTGGCCTCTGACTCTGTTGGGGCTCGAATGAGCCAGTCATCTAAGTAGGGGAAGACGAACATCCCTAGAGTGCGGAGAAATGCTGCTACCACAGCCATGCATTTCGTGAACACCCTTGGTGCTGAGGCCAGGCCAAAAGGAAGCACCCTGTATTGGTAGTGCTTTCCTTGAAAAAGGAACCGAAGGAACTTTGTGAGTTCGATGGATGAGAACATGGGTGTACACATCCTTGAGATCTAGAGAACAAAGTCAATCCTGACTCTGAAGGTATGGCAGCAGAGTTCCAAGAGAAATCATCTTGAACTTCTCTTTGACAAGGAATTTTGCTCAATTCTCTGAGGTCCAAGATAGGTCTGTATCCCCCTGTTTTCTTTGGGATAAGGAAATAGAGGGAGTAAAACCCTGTACCCTGTTGATGGATGGGTACTTCTTCTATTGCCCCTTGGGCAAGAAGCATAGTGACCTCTTGACCTAAAAGGTTGATGAGAGAGTTTGGAGAATTGAACTGCCTTATCATTGTGGGAGGGGGCACGCTCGAAAAATGAAGCTTGTACCCCTCCTTTATGATGGAGAGTGTCCAATGCTCTGCTGTTATCTGTCCCCATCTGGGGGCAAAATGGCCCAACCTTTCTGGAATGGTGGAAGGCTCTGGTCCATTGAGAGCCAGGAAGGCTAGGTTCTCTAGCTGAAAGTCAAAGGCCTTGTGGAGGCTGAGACTGCTAAGATGGTTGAGGCTTAGCAGTCTTTGCTTTTCTTTGGGTGGTTGCTGACCTTTTCTGACAAGCTGACCTGCAGAACGTCCCTGCTGAGAATAAGCAGGATAATATCTTTTCTTTTTAGAAAAGAATGGTTTCTTAAAAGATTTCTTTCTTGCAGGATCAGCTGTAGATTTGGATAATCTATCCAAGGTGGAGTTTTCAACATCCATCTCATTGGCTTTCTCTTGCCAAACTTTACCAAACAGTTTCTCACCAGTACAAGGAATATTTCCCAGTTTGTCTTGTACCCAGAGCTCCAGATCAGATGCCTGGAGCCAAGCAATTCTATGTGCACCTATGGCAATGGCAAAGGTTTTGCTTATGCACTCAAAACAGTCAAAAGCTGCACGGTTGACAAATTTTGAAACATCCTGGGCATGTTTGACCAATGTGAGAAAATCCTGTCTTCTATCCTCAGGAAGAAGAGGGCCCAAAGCCTCTAAATCTCCTGTGACTTCCTTCGGGAACATTCCCATATATAGACTATAGGAACTGATCCTGGCAGAAAGCATGGAAGCTTTTTAAGACACGACGTCCAAAAGCATCCAAAGTTCTGCATTCACGTCCTAGGGGATTAGAGGCATGTCTCTTTGCACTCTTGATCCTTCTCATAGTTGACTACACTACAATAGAGTGGTGGGGAAGCTGAGTTTTCTGGAAACCAGGACAAGGAGGGACTCGATACAGAGTATCTAGTCTACCAGAGTGAGGAGAGGTAGTAAGAGGCGTCTCCCACATCCTTAGCATGAGATCATGCAAGATCTCACGGATGGGCAAGGTAGCTGCCTCCTTAGGAGTTTTAGGATATTGTAAGATTTCCAACTCCTTTGCTCTGGGCTCTGTTTCAGGGGCCACAGAAATGGATAGACCCCGAGCCACCTCCCTGATGAAATCCTGAAAGGAAATGTCCTCTGGAGGAGACATCCTGCATTTAGGGGAGGAAGGCTCCTCCGGGAGAAGTATTCCCGCATCGACAGAACTGTGAGAATCCTCAGATTGCTCTGAGGACTCAAAGTACCTTCTGTCGGGATGCTCTTGAAAAGCCCGATACCCGTACCGACCAAAGTCGGTACTGAGGGGAACCGGTACCGGTGTAACAGTACCGGAAGGTATCGCATGACTGGGTGCCAGCAATGCTGGACGCCGATGTCAATGCTATCGGTACCGGTACAGATACCGGTGTCAGAGTCGGTGCCGGTTGAACTGTCTGATGCGGTTCCGAGGGTATCAATGCCGCAAGGAGAGCCACCAGACTGCGTTCAATAGCCAGAACCCTCTGGTCTATCGACGCTGCTGATGCCTGGATGTCGGTACCGGAGAAAACCGCCGGTACCGCAGAGCATGGCACCAGTAGTTCTGCCGAGGTCGAGGCCTCGAGAACGTCCTGGAGCCCTGATAATGCTTTGGAAGCCAAAGCCTCCCGCCGTGGCAATTTTGCCGGTGCAGAATCCTCAAGGGCAACGCCAGAGGCATCTCGATGCTTAGAAGGAGATCTACCCTTTGAGGACCGGCTAGATTTATGTTTAGTTACCTGAGATCCACGGGAGAAAGACGAAGCCCTGGAAGACATCGATGCCACCGAAGCTGCATCCGAGGGAAACAGGGTACTGAGCTTGGCAGCTTGGTTCTGTCGACCTCTCTTGGACATCATGGCAGAGGCCATACATTCCGAGATGGAATGGTCAGGACCTAAACATTTCAGACACCACTCATGGGTGTCGGTGACGGAGATGGTACCGCCACACTTGGTGCACTTTTTAAAACCTGAAGAGGGTTTTTCCATTGTGGAAAAAATCTTGGGCCTAAGGCCCAAAATGGCGCGTGCACCTGGAAAAAATGGGAAAAAAAGTTCTAAGAATTTTTTTTTTTTTTTTTTAAAGAAAAGAAAGAAATAAGAAAAAAACGGCGGTGCCGGTAAAGCGTCGAGGAAGGCAGACGCGACCACAAAAAAGGAGGAAAATTTTCTGCGGTGACAGGAACACGAATTGCTGGCTCCGCGGAAAACGAAGAACTGGAGAGAGGCAGTTGGGAAAGGCGGGAAGGCAGCACGCAGGCGCTGTGGGATGCTCCCAAAAGCTTTCTAATTGGACGCTGGGGAGCGTTCCCGCGCAGGTTCCATTGGTACCGACGATATCCCATATGTGATGACTACATTCCTGCTTGTTCCTGGAGATTACAAATCTGGCGGAGGGAAAAGAAGCAGCGGTGAACTGTCAAGTTAATGTGTGACTGAAAACTAAGAGAGGAATAGAGTATAACACCTAAATATTTCAGAGTTTGTATAGTGGGTATGGTGTTGCTTCAAGAGAGAGGTACAGGGATGGAGGCATGAGTGAACCAGACAGCTAAAATGCTGAGGTTTTTCCTGCATTAAGGTGTAAATTATTTGTTTCCAATCAAAAGGCCACTAAACTGAGACATGAATTGATTGCAGAAAGATCGGGCAAGAAAGGGTCAGTAAGAAACAGCAGCAGGATGTCATCCACATAAAAATAGGCGGAGACACCCTGCTGCTGAATAAGTGTAGCCAAAGGGGCAAGGAATGCATTAAACAGGGGAGTGAGCACTGATCTCTGTGGGACACCACAGGAAAGGGGAAGGTGGAGGAAGTAGCAGATCGGAATGAGACATAGCATGAATGGAGAGAGAGAAAAGAGTGAAACCAATGAAGAACTGTAGACTTTATCCCGGCAGAAGAGAGGCGAAGAGGAATAGAGAGAAAGAGCCTACCAAAATCTCATCTGTATATCTTTAAGGGTCATTTCAGGAGGTACAGAACTGTTGCCTTGGGCTCTCCTACCTCCCACTCAGTGGAATGGGTTTCGTCATTCCCTATTCAAATTCTGAAAAGGAAAAATTCTCATGTGGAGATTTACTCCTTGTCTAAAGAGGTTGGAGTCTGAAGGATGGCATCTAGATATCTTGTGATTACATAAAAATCACCAGATCCATATGAATAAACCAAGAACTCTTCAGAATGATTTAAAAATTACAATTGATAAGGAGTTTAAGGTTGCAGCATCATGTCAGGTATGTCCCCAGACTCCTAGACAACTAGTGTGACTAGGTTCAGTAGCACTGTAGAGCACTGGAAAAGATACTTTCTTCAATGCAAACTTGGGGCAGCTCACAACATCGCAAGGTAAACATACATTCTCAATACTCTGGTCCTCTTAACTTGGAACATAAGAAATGCCATACTGGGTCAGAACAAGGTCCATCAAGCGCAGTATCCTTTTTCCAACAGCGGCCAATCCAGGTCACAAGTACCTAGCAGGTTCCCAAAAAAGTACATAGGTTCCACAATGCTTGTTCCAGGGTAAGCAGTGGATTTCCTGGGTCCTCTTTAATAATGGTTTATAGACCATTCCTCCAGGAACTTGTCCAAACCTTATTTAAACCCAGCTATACTAAAGGAGTCGGCACTGACTTGACAGTACTAAAAAAAAAAAAAATATTAACAGCTTTTACAACATCCTCTGGTAACAAATTCCAGAATTTGATTACGCGTTGAATGGAAAAATATTTTCTCTTATTACTCTTAAATGGGTTACACTGTAGCTTCATTGCGTGTCCCCTAGTCTTTCTGCTTTTTGATGGCGTAAACAGTCTGTGTTTACCTGTCTAGTCCATTCATTAATTTATAGACCTCTATCATATCTCCCCTTAGCCATCTCTTTTCAAAGTTGAAGAGCCCTAACCTTTTAAGCCTTTCCTCTTAGAGATATCCTTCCATCCCCTTTACCATTTTGGTGACTCCTCTATACCTTTTCTAATTCTGCTGTATCCTTTTTAAGATAAGGAGACCAGAATTGCACACAATATTCAAGGTACAGTCGCACCAAGGAATATTACAGAGGCATTATAATATCCTTTGTTTTATTCTTTCTTTTCCTTATGATTCCTAGCATTTTATTTGCTTTCTTGCTGCCGCAGCACACTGGGTAGAGGGGGTTTCAACACTTAAATCTTTTTCCTGGGTGGTGGTTCCTAATGTGCAACCTTGCATTGTGTAACCATATTTTGGGTTGTTCTTTCCTGGTGTGTAACTTTGCACTACTGCACATTAAATTTTATTTGCCATTTTGACGTAGTCTTACCATTTATCAAGGTCCTCCTGCAATTCTTCACAATCTTTTTGGGTTTCAACAACTTTGAATAATTTTGTGTCATCTGCAGATTTGATCACCTCACTCTTTATTCCCACTTTCAGGTCATTTATGAATATGTTAAAAAGCAGCAGGCCCAGCACAGATCCCTGGGGTACACTCCACCATTCACCTTTCTCCGTTGAGAAAATTGGCCAAAAATTTAGCATTACTCTCTGCTTTCTATCTTTTAACCAGTTCCTAATCCACAATAGTACACTGCCCCCTATACCATGACTTTTTAATTTCATCAAGAGTCTCTCGAGGGACTTGTCAAAGGCTTTCTGAAAATCCAGAAAAACTATATCGACCAGCTCAACTTTGTCTACCTGTTTAATCACACCTTTAAAAGAATATGAGACTGGTGAGAGAAGACTTTTCTTGGCTAAATCAATATTGGCTTTCTCCCATTAAACATGTTCAGTAATTTTATTCTTTATAATGGTTTCTACATTTTGCCCAGTACTAACATCAGGCTCATTGGTCTGTACCTTCCCAGATCATCCCGGAACAGTTTTTAAAAATTGGCATTACAATTGCCATTCTCCAATCCTCAGGTACTACAGATGATTTTAACGATAGTTCACCGATTACTAATAGGTCTGCAAGCTCATATTTCAGTTTTCTCAACATGTATACCATCCAGTCCATGTGACTTACTACTTTGCAGTTTGGCAAATAGCTGTAATGCATCTTCCTGGTTTATCAGTATTCCTTTCAACTCTTCTGATACATCATCTTTAAATACTATTTTAGGCCTGGGTAACTTCCCTACATCTTCTTCAGAAAAAAAACGAAACAAAGAATTCATTCAGTCTCTTCGCTATGGCCTTGTCTTCCCTTAGCACCCCTTTTACCCCCTATCATCTAAGATTAAATTAGACTTACCTGCTAATTGTAGTTCCTAGAGGAACTCCCGTCTAGTCCCGGAAACTCTAGGGTTGTGTCACACTTCCAGCAGCCTGGAGACTGAGAAACGTCATTCTTTTGATGACAATGGTATAAGGGGACATAGGCACAGCCTCCTCACTCCAGTAACCTATTGACAAAGTAGACTCCCCAGAGCAACAATTAAGTATTAAAACACTTATTAACAAACTATAAACTTGCCTAACACCATAAACTGTAACTGTAAACCTCCCTATGAGGTCTTAGTGGGACTGCAGAGATTCTTGATCCTCCCTCAAGAGACTCGACCTCCCTATAATTCCCTTCTTACCCTCCCCGTGTGGATCAGAAGCCCCACATATTAGTCTCTCTCTTACAAGTGATATCGATTGCTTCAGGCTCTAACCCCACAACATCACGGGGACGGGATCCGGGACTAGACTGGAGTTCCTCTAGGAACTACAATTAGCAGGTAAGCCTAATTTAATCTTCCTCATCGTCCCTCCAGTCTAGTCCCGGAAACTCTAGGGATGTAACAGAGCAGTGAAAGAATTCAACAGGCGGGACCTGCTAGACCAGCCTGAAACACTGCTGTCCCAAAACAGGTATCCCTACTCGCCTGTACATCCAGGTGGTAATGCTTGACAAAGGAATTTAAAGACGACCAGGTCGCTGCTCTACAAATCTCTACTGCAGGTACAAATTTGCACTCAGCCCAAGACGCTGCTTGCGCTCTAGTCGAATGCGCTCTCAAGCCTTCTGGAACCAGCTTAGCTTTCAACATGTATGCTGATGCTATTGCCCCTTTAATCCATCTGGCAAAAGACGCCTTTGACACTGCTTCTCCTTTTCGAGGACCCCCAAATAAAACAAATCTATCCGATTTCCGGAACACTGCAGTCCGTCGGATATACCTTTTCAAGGCCCTCTGAACATCCAATAGACGCAGCTGTTCGGCAAAAGAATTCTCTGAAACCTTACGGAACACCGGTAAAGAAACTACTTGATTTACATGAAAGGAAGAGACTACCTTTGGCAAAAGGACGGTACCGGCCTCAATACTACCTTTGAATCATAAAAGGACAGGAAGGGCTCCTTAACAAGACAAAGCCTGCAATTCTGAAATTCTCCTAGCCGACGCAATCGCCACTAGGAAAACTACCTTCAGGGTAAGATCCTTTAAAGACGCCAAAGCCAAAGACTCAAACGGCCGACCTCCTAATGCTCCCCAAACCAACTGCAGATCCCATTGAGGAACCAATTTTCTGCATGGTGGTCTCAGAAGCAGCACTGCTCTTAAAAATCTCTTAATATCTGGATGAGTGCCCAGCGCTTGCCCCTTGATTTTTCCTCTATAACAGGAGAGCGCTGCTAACTGTACCCTTAAGGAAGAGGCCGCTAACCCCTTCTGAAAACAATCCTCCATGAAAGCCAAAACCTGTGGCAGACGCTCGTAAGGCCTCCCAATTCCTGTCATAGAAACATGATAACAGAAAAAGACCACATGGCCTATCTAGTCTGTCCTTCCATAACAACAACTACAACAGTCCACTTTTTACCTTTAGAGATCCTCTGTGTTGGTCCCATGCTTTTTTGAATTCAGTTACTGTCCTCATCTCTACCACCTCCACTGGGAGACTATTCCATGGATCCACTACTCTTTCCGTAAAGAAATATTTCCGCATATCACTCCTGAATCTCCCTTCACCCTCATCCCATGTCCCCTCGTAGCAGAACTTGCTTTCAATTGAAAGAGGCTCTCTCCCTGAACATTTATGCCACGGAGGTATTTAAACATCTCAATCATATCACCTCTATCCCGCCTTTCCTCTAAGGTGTACATATTAAGATCCTTAAGTCTGTCCTCATATGCTTTATAATGAAGCCCACTAATCATTTTAGTAGCCACCCTCTGCACCGACTCCATCCTGTTCACATCCTTTTGAAGGTACGGTCACCAGAATTGCACACCATGCTCCAAATGAGGTCGCACCAAAGACTTATACAGAGGCATTATCACCTCCTTTTTTCTGCTAGCCATTCCTCTCCGAATGCACCCAAGCATCCTTCTAGCTTTTGCCGTCACATTTTCTACCTGTTTAGCTACTTTAAGATCATCAGACACAACCACGCCTAGGTCCCGCTCTTCTTTAGTGGACAAAAGTACTTCACCTCCTATACTGTATTGCTCCCTTGGATTGCTGCAGCCCAAATGCATGACCTTACATTTTTTAACATTAAATCCCAGCTGCCAAATTCTAGACCATTCTTCAAGCTTAGCTAGATCCCTCCTCATGTTATCTACACCTTCCTGGGTGTCTACTCTATTGCAGATTTTGGTATCATCTGCAAAGAGGCAAACCTTACCCGACAGCCCTTCCGCTATATCACTAACAAAGATGTTAAAAAGAATCGGACCAAGGACAGATCCCTGGGGCACACCACTGGTAACATCCTTCTCCTCAGAGTGAGCTCCATTTACTTGTACTCTTTGTCGCCTCCCACCCAACCAATTTCTAACCCAAGCAGTAACTTTAGGGTCCATCCCTAGGGTGCTCAGTTTACTTATAAGTCGCCTGTGAGGAACAGTGTCAAAGGCTTTACTGAAATCTAAATACACATCTAGAGCTCTCCCTCGGTCCAACTCCCTGGTCACCCAGTCAAAGAAATCAATCAGATTTGTCTGACAAGACCTGCCTCTGGTGAATCCATGCTGCCTCGGATCCTGTAATCCATGCTGCCTCCAGAATGCTGTAATCCGCTGGACTCCTGTAATCCGCTGGACTCCAGAAACTTTCAGCAGCGTTTCCAATAATTTACTCACCACCGAAGTTAAACTAACCGGCCTGTAGTTTTCAACCACATCCTTACTTCCGCTTTTGTGTAAAGGCACCACATGAGCCTCTCTCCAGTCCTTTGGCACCACTCCCGACTCCAACGAGGCATTGAAAAGGTCAGTCAGTGGAGTTGCTAGAACGTCCCCAAGTTCCCTCAGTATTCTAGGGTGTATCCCATCTGGTCCCATCACTTTGTCTACTTTAAGTTGAGCTAGTTTCTCACGAACACAGTCTTCTGAAAATTGTTCAAGATGTCCCTCGCTTCTGTTCCAATTTGTGGCTGTTTTCTGAGGTCCTGCTCCTGGTTCTTCATCTGTGAACACAGAACAAAAATATTTGTTAAGCAATTCCGCTTTATCCTTATCAGCTTCTAAATATTCCCCCCTGCACCCTTGAGTCTGACAATACCACTTTTGCCTTCCTCTTCTCACTAATATATCTGAAAAATGTCTTATCCCCCCATTTTATTGCATTGGCTATTTCTTCCGCCTTTTGAATCTTTGCCTTCTTGATTACTTTGCTAGCTTCTCTAAGTTTTTCCAAATACAGATGCCTGTCTTCCTCTCTCTGTGATCTCTTGTATTTCATGAAGGCCTCCCTCTTTTTCTTCCCTTTTTCAGCTACTAACTTCGAAAACCATAGCGGTCTCCTTTTCCTTTTGCCTTTATTTACCATTTTAACAAAAAGGTTGGTTGCCCTTAAAATACCCCCTTTCAGTTTTGCCCACTGTTTTTCTACATCCCCCAGCTGTTCCCATCCCACTAACGACTCCCTGAGGTATTGGCCCATCTTCGCAAAGTTAGTCTTCCTAAAGTCTAAGATCCTCACCTTGGAATGGATTCTAACAGCCCTAGTCCTAATACTGAACCACACCATCTGGTGATCACTGGATGCAAAATGATCTCCCACTACAACATCAGAAACACTTTCACCATTGGTAAGCACCAAGTCCAGTATGGCCCCTTCACGTGTGGGGTCTGTTACCAATTGCCTGAATAGTTCTCCCTGTAGAGAATCCAGGATCTCCTTACTTCTAGATGATACTGCAGCAGGAATGTGCCAATCAACATCTGGCATATTGAAATCTCCTATTCCCCTTTCCTAGCAATGCTGCGTATGTCTACACACCAAGCTTCAAAGATACGCCACACTCGAATATATGCTAAAGAAGTAGATCTCCTACGAGCCCCTAATAAGGTAGAAATCACCGCTTCCGAGTATCCTCTAACTCTCAACCATGCCCTTTCAAGAGCCATGCCGTAAGCGAGAATCGATCCACCTGAGGCATGAACAACGGACCTTGCGACAAGAGATCCTTCCTGACTGGTAGATGCCAAGGCTTTTCCACCACCAGTCTCCTGAGATCCGCATACCAAGGCCTTCTTGGCCAATCCGGAGCAATCAGTATCACCAAACCTCTGTGACTCTTGATGCGTTGCACTACGCGGCCTATTAACACCCACGGAGGGAAGACATACAAGAGACTCTCTACTGGCCATTCCTGTATGAGAGCATCTAGACCTTCCGACATTCTCTGTCTCCTTCTGCTGAAGAATCAAATGACCTTTGCCGAATTGAAAGTCGCCATGAGATCCATTATCGGCGACCCCCAGCGCCTCACCATCATCTCAAACTTCTGGATGAAGCGTCCACTCTCCTGGATCTACCTTTACTCGACTCAAATAATCGGCTTCCACGTTGTCCACCCCTGCCACATGCGCTGCCGACAGAGCCGGAAGATTTCGTTCTACCCATTCGAACAACCGTTCTGCTTCGGCCTCCAAGGATGCACTGTTGGTTACTCCCTGCCTGTTGATGTAGGCCACTGTGGTCGCGTTGTCGTAAAACATTCTGATCACTCTTCTGTGGATGTATGGCTGAAACTCCAGCAATGCCTGCACTACCACTCACAGTTCCAACCTGTTGATCGACCACACTTTCTCCTGTTCGTTCCACTGTCCTTGCGTGAACCTTCCTTGAAAGTGAGCCCCACCAGCCTAGAAGACTTGCATCTGTAGTTAGAGACAGCCAGCTTGGCGTTTCCAAGGGCATGCCCTTTTCCAGGGACTCCGGAATCAACCACCACTGCAACGCTGTCCGCGCCGCCTCTGGACACAGTATCCTCCGAGACAACGGCTCTTTCTGGTGAGACCATCTTCTGAGTAACACCCTCTGCAATGGCCTCATATGGGCCCTTGCCCAGGGCACCAACTCGATCGTCACCACCATCGTACCAAGGAGCTGCAGATAATGCCACGCCATCGGTCACGGCCTGCTGAGAAATCGCTGGATCAACATCCTTATCCCGATCGCTCGATGCGGAGGAAGGAAGACCCTGCCCGCTGCCATATCGAAACGCGCCCCAAGGTATTCTAGATTCTGAGATGGAACCAAACTGCTCTTGGCCATATTGACCACCCAACCTAAACTCTGCAGCTGCTTGACTACCTTGGACGTGGCCACTTCGCTCTCTGCTCTTGACTTCGCTCGAATTAACCAGTCATCCAAATATGGATGAACTAGAACACCCTCCTGCTACTACCACCATAACCTTGGTAAACGTCCACAGAGCCGTAGCCAACCCGAACGGTAACGCTCGAAATTGAAAATGCCCCACTGGCACTGCAAACCTGAGAAACCTCCTATGTTCCTGACGAATCGGAATGTGAAGGTACGCTTCTGACAAATCTAGGGATGTAAGAAACTCGCCTTCTCTGACCACTACAATGACCGACCTGAGCGTCTCCGTATGAAAATAAGACACCCGGAGGCACCGATTCACTCTTTTTAAATCCAAAATCGGTCAATAAGTCCCTTCCTTCTTTGGAACCACAAAATAAATGGAGTATCGACTTAAACCACATTGGTCTGAAGGAACTGGCACTACTGCCTTGAGAGCCAGCATCCTGTCCAACGTCTGCTGGATCGCCCCCCATTTGCGAAGTGCCTTGCAAGGGGGGTCTGCACGAACAAATCGGTCACCGGCTGTTGAAACTCCAAAGCATATCCTTCCCGAATCACTTCAAACACCCACTGATCTGATGTGATTTGGACCCAGGCAGCGTAAAAGTCCTGCAAATGACCTCCCACCGAGAGCTCCATCTGGGTCCTCATGACTTCATTGCGGCTTTCTGAGATTCAATGAGGAGGCAGCAAAACCTCTGCTCGCTCCTCGAAACCCTCGAAATCCCTGGTTTCTATAGGGAAAACGTCCCCTCTGACTCTGAATGAATCTCGAGGAACGAAAGCGACGAAAATCCTTCTGAGGCATTCTAGCCATCGGCCTTTGGAGTCTCCTAAATCCTTTACTATTTTGTCCAAATCGTCTCCAAAAAGCAGCTTTCCCTTAAATGGAAGCTTACTCAACCAGGCTTTAGAAGACGCATCCACTGCCCAATTGCACAGCCAAAGGTATCTCCGTGCTGCTATTACTGAGGCCATACTGTTCAAAAGCCCCCGAATGAGGTCATAATGAATATCAGCAAGAAAAGCCGCACCCAACTCCAGTCGAGCCACCTCACCTGCTGACTCTTCAACCTGCTCTCCCTGGACTCGCTGCGACCAGCGGAGACAGGAGCGTGCTACCCATGCCCCACAAATGGATGCTTGAATGGACAGAGCATTCACCTCACCTGGAAACAGGATACTGGGCTTGATGGACCTTGGTCTGACCCAGTATGGCATATCTTATGTTCTTATGCATCCAGCTTCCTGTCCTGGGTATCCTTGAGAGCCGCACTCCCTTCAACCAGAATGGTCGTCTTCTTGGTCACCACCGATGCAGCTGCATCTGCTCTCGGTGACTTAAAGAGTTCCTTATCGTGGTCCACCAGTGGATAAAGATGAGACATAACCCTAGACCCTTTGAGGGTTGCCTCCGGCATGTCCCACTCACCTTGAATCATTTCCTTTATCACTCTGTGCATGGGAAATGCTCTTTCCTAAATGCCTGTAACAACGGATCTTCCAAAGTAGCTTCCTCCGTCGGCCCCGACACCGGAACATTAAGTGCTTTAAGTGTCTCTGAAATAAGGGCGGGCAATTCTTCTCTCCGAAATATCCTCACTACCCTAGCCTGGTCCTCCTGCCCCGTGATTTCTCCTTCTTCCAATTCCTCGTCCATCTCCAGCTCTTGTTCCCCCCATCTTCAGTGTGCAGATCTTCCGAAGATACTGACTGCTCCTGCTTCTCTCTTTCCTGTCTAGACGTTTTGGGCAATAACCCGGAAGGTCCCACCGAAAGAGGAGTCCTTGGTCTTTTCTGCCCCAGATCCAGGCCCGGGGAACCAGGAGAAGCCTCTTTGTGAGGGCCCCCCCGAACGCCTTCTGAATAACCGCCACAAAGTCTGGGGAAAATTGACGACAAACTACCCGATATATCTGGCGCAGTAGAAGGCCCAGCCATGGGCTCCTAAGGATCCAACTCGGAGGAGCACGGCCCCTGCATCCCTACCTCCTGATCCTCCTTTTCCGCATCCAACTGCTGCTGCTCTGCCGTAGCTGCTTGACTACAGGACTTACAAACCCCTGTGTCCAAGACTGAAGACTTCTTTACTCCACAGAGTAAACACAAAGTCTTTGAAGGCATGCTGACCACGTGGCTATCTGGCCAAGAGCCCTTGAAGCCCCGCAGCCCAAATCAGGGCCCTTCAAAGGAGTCAATAGTAACACACAACTGAAAAGCCCCAAGAACACTGAGGCACTATTTTTTTTTTTTTAACTTTAAACTACTCTGTATACGTGCAGGAGTCCTCCGAAGGTGAACTGCGCTGAAATCAAACCAAAACGAAGCTTTGCTGCTGAAATAAGCAGCTTACTATCCCCGGAGAACCTACTGCTGCCCGACTCCGGCCTTAACCCTGCTGCCCGACTCCGGCAGTGAAACGCCAATCACCTCAACGCCGCCTCAGCCCGGTGTCTTACCTTACCGCCGGGAACAAAGAAAAGGCTGTGGCTCTCCGTTGACCCACCGGAAATGACTGCCTGCACCCCCAGTGCCTGCTCCTCCTCGATCCGATTTAACCGGTCCTGAATCACACTGCTGCGATGTGGCCGTGGCTTCCCCCTGAGTCGGCACGCGAGCGCTAACAGGCAAAACCTCTGCGATGCGCTCGGGATGCCTCAGCTCCCGGTTGCTCGCCTATTGTTATCAGACTGCAACTGGAGTTGGTTCCCCTCGCTTTTACAGCACTAAGACGGAGAGGGAGGGGGAGGGGGAGGGGAGAGCTCTCTAGCAGACACCAAATTTAAAGGTACAGTCAAAGAGCTGTACTAACAATTAAATTACAAGCTCTGTTGAAAATCAAATTAAATTAAACTCAAAACTAAATATCCTTAATTGTTCCTCAAGTGAGCTTGGATCTCCAGGCTCACGCCCTCCAGCTGCTTGGAGACTGAGATAACTGGAGTGAGGAGGCGGTGCCTATGCCCTTATACCAGTGTCATCAAAAGAATGACGTTTCTCAGTCTCCAGGCTGCTGGAAGAGGAAAACAACCCTAGAGTTTCTGGGACTAGACTGGAGGGACGATGAGGAATGGTCCAAACGACTCTCACAGATTTGTTGCTACGAATGTACTTGAAAAAGTTTTTATTATGCGTTTTTGCTTCCACAGCAAGCTTTTTTTCAAATTCTCTTTGCCTGCCTTATGAATGCCTTGCATCTAACTTGCCAGTATTTATGCTGTTTCCTGTTTTCATCATTTGACCCCTTTTTCCATTTCCTGACATTTTTTTTTTTTTTTTTGCTACAACAGCCTCTCTGACTTCACCTTTAAACCATGATGGCAGTTTTCTGGCCTTCCTTTCATTTTTCTTAAAGCGCGGAATACATCTGATCTAGGCTTTTAAGATAGTATTTTTATACAATGCCCATGCTTGATGTAAGTCTTTAACCTTTGAAGCTTCTCCTTTTAGTTTTTATTTTAAATATTTTCCTCTTTTTATCATAGTCTCCCTTTTGAAAGTTAAAAGGTAGTATTGTGGATTTCCCTGCCATCCTTCCTCCATTTATTAAATCAATGCGATCCATGCTATAATCACTATTGCCAAGTGGCCCCAAGAACCTTATTTTCTTGCACCAGATCCTGTATTCCGCTAAGGACTAGGTCCAAAATAACTTCTCCTCTTGTCGGTTCATGAACCAGCTGCTCCATGAAACAATTTTTTATTTCATCTAGAAACTTTATCTCCCTAGCATATCCTGCTGTGACACAGACCCAATTGATACTGAGCTAATTGAAATCACTCATTATTAAAGTGTTGCTAGCATCCTTGATTTCTTTTAGCATTTCATCATCCATCTGTTCATTCTGGCCAGATGGTCGGTAGTAGATCCCCACTGCCATCACCTTCCCCCTTTTACATGGAATTCCTATCCATAGATTCTACACTGTATTTGGTTTCTTGCAAAACTCTAATCCTGTGTGACTCAATGTCCTTTCTAACAGACGCAACCCCTCCACTAATTTAATCTACCCTATTACTGCGATACAGTTTGTACCTAGGTATCAGTGTCTCATTGGTTGTCCTACTTTCACAAGGTCTCTGAGATGCCAATTATATCTAACTTTTCATTTAGCTACATATTCTAACTCTCCCATCTTATGGTTTAGACTTCTAGCATTTGCATACAGGCATTTTAGAGGTTGTATTTTATTTATATTAAGCTGGTTATCAGTTTAGGGACTGCTATCCTGCTTGTCCTTAGAGAAACTGTGTCTCTCATACCTCGTCTGGCCTCCCCTCTGCGTCTCTTTGTTCAATGTACTCTTTCTTCTTGACACGGTTCAAATCCTCATGTAGACCATCCAACAGGAAGGAGAGCAGCTCCTGTGAGTCATGCTGCTGGTACCCCAGAAACTGTGAAGCAAAGTGACCCACCTTAGTCTGCAAAGAAAGAGGAAAGAAAAAAGGTGTCAGTGCATGACGTAAACCCCCATGCCCGTTTTTCATCACAATGTGGCTTTGGGAGCACTCTGATGTATCCTGCAATTCAAAGTTGACAACCCCTAGCCTCCAGAGCTCTGTGAAGTGAGGAGCCAAAAAGATAAGAGTCATCCATTAAAACATTAGGTCTGTCTTCTGCTTTATGCCTGCTATCTCCTGCTTTGTGCACCACAAAAGTGTAGTTACTCACCTGTAACAGGTGTTTATTTATTCTTTATTTAAAACTTTTTATAAACCATCTTTCTACCATTCAAGATTGTTTACATGGAACTTAAGGTATAACAAGTGTGGATACAGCTGTTTTACAGGGAACAAAAACTTCCTGAGAATAAACAGGAGTGTTCAACAGTCAACTTTAACTTTTTGCATAGTCCTCACATATGGGTGACGGCGCGGACTGAGCCCGCACGGAAGCAAATCTCCAGCTTTCAAAGAAAGCCTTTGGGAGATGCCACCACGAATGTGTGGTCCCCTTCTCGCCCAAGGGTGCCATCTTGCTCAGTCAGATGACATGTTGAGTATCGAATATATGTTGCTCCTATAGTAACTAGAGCAGGGGTCGGCAACCCGCGGCTCCGGAGCCGCATGCGGCTCTTTCTCACCTTTGCCGCGGCTCCGGAGCACACTGCCCGCCCGGTATTTAAACGTGGCGTTATGGGCTCCCTCCATGTCAGCTCCCTCCCTTCTTCTGCAGCCGCGGCTCCCTGCCTCTTAGGGAACCGCGGCTGTGCTTTTAAAATCATCTCGGAGCCCTTCCTGTCTTGACGGGCTCCGTGCAGCATTGTCCCGCCTCTAAAGGAAGTTTTGGAGGCGGGACAATGCTGCACGGAGCCCGACAAGACTGGAAGGGCTCCGCTATTATTTTAAACGCACAGCCGGGGTTCCCTACGTGGCTGGGAGCCGCGGCTGCAGAAGACGGGTGGGCGCTGACATGGCGGGTGGGGGGCTGACAGGGAGGGAGGGAGCAGATATGGATGGATGGAGGGAGGGGGGCTGATATGGATGGAGGGAGGGAGGGGGGCTGACATGGAGGGAGGGAGCTGATATGGATGGATGGATGGAGGGAGGGAGCTGACATGGAGGGAGGGAGGGGGGCTGATATGGATGGATGGAGGGAGGGGGCTGACATGGAGGGAGGGAGCTGATATGGATGGATGGATGGAGGGAGGGGGGCTGACATGGAGGGAGGGAGCTGATATGGATGGAGGGCGGGGGGCTGACATGGTGGGTGGGAGGGGGCTGACATGGAGGGAGGGAGCTGATATGGATGGATGGATGGAGGGAGGGGGGCTGACATGGAGGGAGGGAGCTGATATGGATGGAGGGAGGGGGGCTGACATGGAGGGATGGAGGGGGCTGACATGGAGGGAGGGAGCCTATCTGGATGGAGGGAGGGGGGCTGACATGGAGGGGGCTGACATGGAGGGATTGGGGAGGCGGGCTGACATGGAGGGAGGGAGCTGATATGGATGGAGGGCGGGCGGGGGCTGACATGGAGGGATGGAGCACTGGTATGGGGGTTGAGGGGACGAGCACTGGAAATGAGCTGATTAGGGGAGGCTAGGACTGGTAATGAGCTGATGGGGGGTAGGACTGGTATTGGGCTGATTAGGGGAGGCTAGCACTGGTAATGGGGTTGAGGGGGGATTAGCACTGGAAGCGAGCTGATTGGGGGGCTTTGACTGGGCATGGGCTGATTGTGGGGAAGGGAGGATAGAGCTGCTGGCCCTGGAAGATAACTGGGGGCTAAGGCTACAAATGGGCTGATATGAGGGGATGGGAGAATGGAACTGGATCTGAGAGGGGCTGCCATGGTATTTGTACTAGAAGGGACTGGTCAGTGGGGAAGGAGGGGGACTGGAAGGAAATGGACACCAGTGGCAATCATGGGAATGCAAGTTGACATTGGAAGGTACTGGGAGTGAGGACTGGAAAGGGGCTGATATTGGGGAGGGTTACTGGGACTGGAAATAGGCTGATGGAAAGAAGTGAAGAAAACGAAAGAAGAGATAAGAAATGGCAGATGGACCATAGACCACAGAAAGAGAGCTAAGAGAAGACAGGAAAGCAGAAGCCTCAGATCGGGACCAGCATGATCAAAGAATAAATTGGTCAGACAACAAAGGTAGAAAAAATAATTTTATTTCATATTAGTGATTTGACTACAAAATCATCATAATTTTGAAATCAAATATTGTTACTTGTTGTTGTGATATTTTCTGGCGTATTTTTTTTGGTGTGCGAAGGAAGAGGGGTAGTCTTATACGGCGAGTATAGGCCAAACACCTATATTTTAACAGGAAAAGTAGGGGGTCGTATATAGCATTAAGGTAAGAAACAATATATGCAGTGTTAGATTTGTTTTAAATGTCGCAATGGTTTTGCGGCTCCCAGTTTTTTTTTTCCCTTCGGAAACGGGTCCAAGTGGCTCTTTATGTCTTAAAGGTTGCAGACCCCTGAACTAGAGAAATCCAATTATATTCTTGTTCCCAAACATTATTCAATCATTAATTTATCAATTCTTCCATTGGATACATTATAATTGTTAGAAATAGTATCGTTAAGCAACTGATTTCAGACTTCAATGGAGCTATAGTTTTAAATTTCACCAAACTCTTGCTCCGTTTTGCATCAATGACCTTTTTATGTTGCTTATTTAGATCTTAATATCTTTCAATGTATTCTTATTTATAATAACCGCATTTAGAAGAAGCTGTGCTTATCTTAGTGTTGATTTCCCAACGCCACCTTCAGCGCTGTCGCGTTTCACTATCATACGTTTCATCAGGGGTTTCTCGCACAGCATGTGTCTTCCACTTTACATCAAGTTCTGTTCTCAAACTTTACACGCTGGATTTTTCTCCCCTTTCATCAATTCATTCAACTAACGCCGCACATGCAGTCAGATGACATAGCTAGGATGGTAGCAAAAATAAAACAATGTAGGGAAGCAACTCCCAGGGGAGGAGGGAGGGATGTGAAGACCGATTCCTGTTGTCCCTGGAGAACCATGTGTTACAGGTGAGTAACTACACTTTCTCCAGGAACAAGCAGGAAATCACATATGGGACTCCCTAGCACCAGGTTGCTAAGGACTGAACCACGACAGCACCAACAGCAACGAAGTTGGGTAGCCGTGAGTTGCAGAAGGTGAGTCTCCAACAGAGAGACTCTGCAAGACCCTAGCGTCCAGCAGCACCATCACTCTGGTAGCCTGAAAACAGAAGGGTAGAAGGGCAGGAGTTGCCTACACTCCAAAGAGATTACAGAGTAATGCCTGGCCGAAGGCACTGTCCCGACGGGACTCGCTCTCCAGGCAGGAGTGAGCTGCGAATGTATGAATTGAAGACCATGTGGCAGCTTTCCAAATCTCCGTCACCGGCACTGAGCGCAAGTCCGCCACAGATGTGGCCTTCATTCTCACGTGATGCACTGTGATCCGATGGTCTAGGGAGAGCCCAGCTCACTCATAGGCAAGATCAATACAGTCCGCCACCCAAGTGAACAGAGTTCACCGATTCACAGGAAGCCCCAATTTGCTGGGGTGATAGGAAACAAAAAGCTGAGGAGCTTTGTGCTGGCCCTGGATCCATTGAAGGTAGGAGGACAGGGCCCATTTACAGTCCAGTGTATGGAGTATAGTTTCTTGCCGACCGGCATGAGGCCGCGGGAAAAAGGTAGGAAGGACCACCTCCTGGTTGAGGTGTAAAGGAGATACCACCTTTGGGAGGAATTTGGGGTGAGTGCAGCGCACCACCCCACCCTGTTCTTGTAGAATCTTGTATATGGCGGCTTTGCCACCAGGGCCTGCAGTTTGCTTACTCTGCGAGCAGATGTGAGAGCTACCAGGAAAGCAACCTTCCATGAAAGATACCGCGGATGGCAAGTAGCTAGAGGCTCGAATGGTAGCCTGGTGAGCTGTAACATCACATTGAGGTCCCATTCTGCCACTGGGGGCAGACGGATGGCTTAGACAAATGGAGGCCCCAAAAGAACAGGGGCTGACCCTAGCAGGGCTTCCCTTCGATAGGGTGGTGGTGTATGGCAATCACACTTAGGTGCACCCTCACTGAGTTTGACTTTAGTCCAGCTTGCAACAGATGCAGTAGATACTGGAGCACTAGTTGCACCGGGCAGGTGAATGGGTTCTCCTGCCTCTCTGCAGACCATACTGAGAATCGTTGCCACTTAAAGGCGTAAGCTCGCCTTGTGGAAGGCTTGCGGGAGGCCAACAGGACCTTCTCGACTTCTCATGGGAGTTTGAAAGGGGCCAAGGCTACTCTTTCAACAGCCACGCTATTAGCGTTATAGACCCCAGAATGGGGTATTAAAGTGCCCTCCTCTTGAGACAGGTGGTCCGGGGCACGGCACAGCGTGACCGGGAGTGTCGCTGACAGGGAGAGCAGCATGGGAACCAAGGCTGTCTGGGCCACCTGGGGTTAATTAGTATCAGTGCTGCCCCCTCACGCTGGACCTTGAAGAGGGTCTTGGTGACTGGGGGGGGGGGGGAGGGTCCTCAAAAAGGCATAGAGGTGGCTTTCTGATGATGGGATCAGGAAGGCGCCTGCCACCACCCTTTCCGGGTGCGGCTGCTGCGAGCAAAAGCGGGGCAACTGCGCATTGTCTGGGATGGCAAAGAGTTTCATCACCGGTGTCCCCCAGAGGCAGAAGAGTCGTGAGGCCACTCTGGGGTTCAGGCACCACTCGCGCGGTTGAAGCACCCTGCTCAGTCTGTCCGCCAGGAGGCTGCCCTGACCCAAGAGGTAGACCGCCCGCAGGAACATGTTGTTGCAAGCTGTAAAGGAAAGGAGGACCACCGCCTCCTGGCTGTTGATGTAGAACATGGTGACTTGGTTGTCAGACTGTATCAGCACAGGCTGGTGTTGCAGCTGGTGGCGGAATGCCCATAGGGCCAGGAAGATTGCCCCGAGTTCCAGAAGACCGATCTGTAGCAGTGATTCTGCTGGAACCAGTTGCCTTTTGTGCGACTGTCCTTGCAATGTGTCCTCCAACCAAGAAGGGAGGCATCCATGGTCAGGACCCTTTGGGGCATGGGTGCCTGGAAAGTCATCCTAGCCCGGAGTAGTGGGGGAAGTTGCCACTAGTCGATAGACTGTCAGCAGGCAGATTACCCTGATCCTGTTCCGCAGTCAGCCCGTGGCTTGCGTCCACTGAAAGCAGAAGCACCACTGAGCTACCCGCATATGCAGACAGGCTAACGGGGTCACATGGAGGCCATATGGCCCAGAAGGCGAAGGAGGAGATGGGCTGGCACCGAGCAATGGGGCTGCACCTTCACCGCTAGCTCCCTGAGGTGATCTGCCCTTTCCCTGGATAGAAAGGCCTTGGCCTGTAGGGTGTCTAACTGAGCACCTATGAATTCCAGGCTCTGGGCTGGAGTGAAATGAGATTTGGGGTAGTTGATGATAAACTTCAGGTGCTGCAGTAGGAGGGTTGCACACCCTGTGGCTGAGCTGTCCCAGATGAGCCAGTCGTCCAGGTATGGGAAGACAAAGGCCCCTTGCAGACACAGGTGGGCAGCGACCACTGCTAGGCACTCTGTGAAGACCCTTGGTGAGGAGGACAGGCTGAAGGGTAGAACCCTGTATTAGTGTCCTCCTCCTACCATGAACCTTAAGTACTGCCTGTGGGAGGGGTGGATCAGGATGTGTGTAAGCATCATTTAGGTCCACGGAGCAAAGCCAGTCTCCCTGGTGGAGGTAGGGCAGCAGTATTCCAAGCAAGAGCATCTTGAACCTCTCCCTCACTAGAAACTTGTTTAACTTTCACAGACCCAGTCCTCTTTGGGACAAGGAAATACTGGAGTAGAAGCCTTTGCCCCACAGGTGTCTGCGTACAGGTTCTACTGCTTTATCCCTGAGAAGATATGCGAGCTCTAAGCAGCAGGGTCTGGTGAACGAGGGGTCGTACCGGCTCTCCGGGAAAGAATCTGGTTGGAATCTGCTGCAGGTGGAGGAAATATCCCTCACTAACCACCTGCAGTACCCAAAGGTCCGAGGTGATTGAGGCCCATCTGTGGGCAAAGAGCACCAGGCGCCCCCCCTGTGGGCTGGTGAAGGTCTCCTGGGGGAGGGGAGAGGAGGCCCTGCCCTGGGAGTCAAAAACTCCTCCCAGGCTGGGTGAGAGCTGGGGCCTGGGGCTTAGGTGTTTTTGCCTTCTGAGCCCCGTGTCCCTGTCTTTTGGGTGAGAACCCTGCCGATGGCCAGAATAGGGCTGGTATTGATGACCCTGTGCAAAGGCACCCTTTTTCCTCAGAAAAAGGGTCCCTTTCCCCGATGTTTTTTTGAGGGGGATGGAATGAGGTCTTCTTAGAGAGCCTCCGATGGGGCACAAAGTCTGCCTCGACCTCAGCAGCTTTGTCGGTCATGGATTTGCCAAAGAGGTTCTCACTGGTACAGGGGACCTAGAAACATAGAAACATGATGACAGAAAAAGACCACATGGCCTATCTAGTCTGTCCTTCCATATCAACAACTACAACAGTCCACTTTTTACGTTTAGAGATCCTCTGTGTTGGTCCCATGCTTTTTTGAATTCAGTTACTGTCCTCATCTCTACCACCTCCACTGGGAGACTATTCCATGGATCCACTACTCTTTCCGTAAAGAAATATTTCCGCATATCACTCCTGAATCTATCTCCCTTCACCCTCATCCTATGTCCCCTGGTAGCAGAACTTGCTTTCAATTGAAAGAGGCTCTTCTCCCTGAACATTTATGCCACGGAGGTATTTAAACATCTCAATCATATCACCTCTATCCCGCCTTTCTTCTAAGGTGTACATATTAAGATCCTTAAGTCTGTCCTCATATGCTTTATAATGAAGCCCACTAATCATTTTAGTAGCCACCCTCTGCACCGACTCCATCCTGTTCACATCCTTTAGAAGGTGCGGTCTCCAGAATTGCACACTATACTCCAAATGAGGTCGCACCAAAGACTTATACAGAGGCATTATCACCTCCTTTTTTCTGCTAGCCATTCCTCTCCGTATGCACCCAAGCATCCTTCTAGCTTTTGCCGTCGCCTTTTCTACCTGTTTAGCTACTTTAAGATCATCAGACACAACCACGCCTAGGTCCCGCTCTTCTTTAATGGACAAAAGTACTTCACCTCCTATACTGTATTGCTCCCTTGGATTGCTGCAGCCCAAATGCATGACCTTACATTTTTTAACATTAAATCCCAGCTGCCAAATTCTAGACCATTCTTCAAGCTTAGCTAGATCCCTCCTAATGTTATCTACACCTTCCTGGGTGTCTACTCTATTGCAGATTTTGGTATCATCCGCAAAGAGGCAAACCTTACCCGACAGCCCTTCCGCTATATCACTAACAAAGATGTTAAAAAAAAATCGGACCAAGGACAGATCCCTGGAGCACACCACTGGTAACATCCTTCTCCTCAGAGTGAGCTCCATTTACTTGTACTCTTTGTCGCCTCCCACCCAACCAATTTCTAACCCAAGCAGTAACTTTAGGGTCCATCCCTAGGGTGCTCAGTTTGTTTATAAGTCGCCTGTGAGGAACAGTGTCAAAGGCTTTATTGAAATCTAAATACACCACATCTAGAGCTCCCCCTCGGTCCAACTCCCTGGTCACCCAGTCAAAGAAATCAATCAGATTTGTCTGACAAGACCTGCCTCTGGTGAATCCATGCTGCCTCGGATCCTGTAATCCATGCTGCCTCCAGAATGCTGTAATCCGCTGGACTCCTGTAATCCGCTGGACTCCAGAAACTTTCAGCAGCGTTTCCAATAATTTACTCACCACCGAAGTTAAACTAACCGGCCTGTAGTTTTCAACCACATCCTTACTTCCGCTTTTGTGTAAAGGCACCACATGAGCCTCTCTCCAGTCCTTTGGCACCACTCCCGACTCCAACGAGGCATTGAAAAGGTCAGTCAGTGGAGTTGCTAGAACGTCCCCAAGTTCCCTCAGTATTCTAGGGTGTATCCCATCTGGTCCCATCACTTTGTCTACTTTAAGTTGAGCTAGTTTCTCAAGAACACAGTCTTCTGAAAATTGTTCAAGATGTCCCTCGCTTCTGTTCCAATTTGTGGCTGTTTTCTGAGGTCCTGCTCCTGGTTCTTCATCTGTGAACACAGAACAAAAATATTTGTTAAGCAATTCCGCTTTATCCTTATCAGCTTCTACATATTCCCCCCCTGCACCCTTGAGTCTGACAATACCACTTTTGCCTTTCCTCTTCTCACTAATATATCTGAAAAATGTCTTATCCCCCCATTTTATTGCATTGGCTATTTCTTCCGCCTTTTGAATCTTTGCCTTCTTGATTACTTTGCTAGCTTCTCTAAGTTTTTCCAAATACAGATGCCTGTCTTCCTCTCTCTGTGATCTCTTGTATTTCATGAAGGCCTCCCTCTTTTTCTTCCCTTTTTCAGCTACTAACTTCGAAAACCATAGCGGTCTCCTTTTCCTTTTGCCTTTATTTACCATTTTAACAAAAAGGTTGGTTGCCCTTAAAATACCCCCTTTCAGTTTTGCCCACTGTTTTTCTACATCCCCCAGCTGTTCCCATCCCACTAACGACTCCCTGAGGTATTGGCCCATCTTCGCAAAGTTAGTCTTCCTAAAGTCTAAGATCCTCACCTTGGAATGGATTCTAACAGCCCTAGTCCTAATACTGAACCACACCATCTGGTGATCACTGGATGCAAAATGATCTCCCACTACAACATCAGAAACACTTTCACCATTGGTAAGCACCAAGTCCAGTATGGCCCCTTCACGTGTGGGGTCTGTTACCAATTGCCTGAATAGTTCTCCCTGTAGAGAATCCAGGATCTCCTTACTTCTAGATGATACTGCAGCAGGAATGTGCCAATCAACATCTGGCATATTGAAATCTCCTATCAGTAGCACTTCCCCTTTCCTAGCAATGCTGCGTATGTCTTCAATTAACTCTCTGTCCACCTCTTCCTCTTGTGAGGGAGGTCTGTATATCACACCAATGCAAATAGATTTCTCTTTCCCTCTTTCTAGTTTAACCCACAATGCTCTTTCCCTTTTAAGCTCTGTAATTCCAAAGCTTTAATAGTAGTTTTTACATATAGTGCCACTCCTCCTCCCCTTCTTCCTACCCTGTCCTTTCTGAATAAAGTATAGCCAGGTATAGTTACATCCCAATCATGGTTTTCTGTGAACCATGTTTCTGTAACTGCCACTAAATCCAAGTCAGCCACTCCCACCAAAGCTTCAAAATCAGGGATCTTATTTCCCATGCTACGGGCATTTATACACACTGCTTTCCATATGTTACCCCTGTTACCCATTTCCATAAAGGTATTTAATGTATCACCTACCTGGGGGCTTTCACTTACCTGGGGACTTTCTTCACCCATCCCCAACGAATCTAGTTTAAAGCCCACTTCAGTAGATTAGCCAGTCTACTACCGAAGATGCGTTTGCCTTTCTTGGACAGATGGATGCCATCTCTGCTCTGCAGCCCTTGGAACAGCATCCCATGGTCTAGGAAACCAGGCAGTTTGTCCTGGACCCACTGCTCGAGGTCGGAGGATTGCAGCCAGACCCCAAAGCCAGCCACCACAACTCAAGCCACAGACTCGAAGCAGTCGTAGGCAGCCCGGGAGAGAAACTTAGAGCAGTCTCTCACTTCCAAGGTCAGGGTCTGGAACCATTGGAGGGGTTCCCCGACGAGGCCTGCTGCAAACCCTGACAGCTCTTTGGTCAGTGCCTTTAGGTGCATGTCTATGTAGAGTTCATAGGCCTGGATCTAGCAACCCAGCATCGAACCCTGATAGCACTTGCACCCGATGGCGTTGAGGACCCGGGCCTCCCTGCCGGGAGGGAAGGAGGAGGTGGGTCTTCTGACTCTTGAGCTTCTGGCATGGTCGATTCAATGACCATGGAGTTGTGTGGGAGCAAGGATTTCTGAAACCTTGGCCCTTTCCAGACGCAGTACATAGCATCGAGCCGACGGCTAACTATAGGCACTGACATCAGCGTCTCCCACATTTGGAGTGGCAGCCTCTGAAAGATCGGCTGTTCAAGAACCGTGAGGGTTTCTCTAGGTGGAGTCTCACACTGGAGAATCTCCAACTCCTCGGTGCGCGGGTCCTCCTCCACCTGTTTGCACCGAGAGGGCCCTGGCCATATCCCTGATGAACTCATGGAAGGCTATGTCCTCAGGAGGAGAATGGCATCAAGGCGCCAGGGGAGACAGGTCTGAGAGAATGTCTCGGTGCTTTCTGGTGTCCAGGGATGCCTTGCTTCATCTCCCACTCAGAGTCAAGCGGTGACAAGGAGTCCGAGGCACTGTGACTTCTTGTGTCGAGGCCGGTGCTGAAGGGCCGATGGCCTGCAGAGGACCCGGGGTCAGAGTCACGGACAATGGCTGGCGAGGACCGGATGTCTGACAAACGGGACTGGGACCGGGACCTCAACCGGCGCAGAGGTCTTTTCTGAAGGCCGAGGGTGCTCGATGCTTGGCTCAACGACAGGGGACGACATTACAGTTGAGGGTCCGGTCGTTAGGGCAGATGAGGCAGAGAAACCAGCCATCATCGCCTGCTGCAGGGCCAGGATAGCAGTGATGTTCTGCTCCAGGGCCGCCATTCTGGTTACCAAGCCAGAAGGTTCTGCAGCTTTTGATGTAGGCACAGAGGATTTCAGGCATGGCGCTGGCACTCTAGGGAGTGTGTCCTTAATGAGGACTATGGCCCCAAGGAACCTCACACAGTCTCCACCGCTGAGGAATCCTTCTTGAGGACCTTGGTGGGACACTTCGCTGAGTCGCCCGAGTCCCTCCTTGGGGTTTTACCGGGTTTCTCCAGTGCAACCTTGGCGGACTTTGATGACTTCTTCTTATTCTCCATTTCAGGGTCTTCTTGGAGGCACCGTGGCTGCAGGACTCTGAGGATGCCCGAGCGTCTTGAGATGTGCTGGGCTTGGAGCTCAGTACCAGGGAGAGCTGGGTGCAGAGTCGGACCTAGGGAACAACTTTTCCTGCAACTCCATTTCTTGTTGGTTTTGGCCAACACAGCTTGGCACAGGTTGCAGGAGATGCTGTCTTGGTCCAGGCCCCGCCCGCACAGGCAGCAGTCATGGGTGTCAATGGACATGGTTTTGACTGCAATGGTCCCACTTTTTGAACCCACCGGGAGACCTGGTGGGAGATACCCGGACGGGGTCGATGACCCCTGGGTGAAAAAAGGCACGAACGCCGGTCGAAGGAGACCTCAATAAAAAAAGAGGACTGAGAATGTGCTGGGAAGCACAGACTTGAGGTGGGAAGAGGAACCGGTATGTCTACCGGAAAACTAAGTTTTAGGAACAGTTTTGTCAAGGGTTTTTCCGGGGAAACAAGACATATGTCCGTTGGGCTCCATGGAAAAAAGGAGACTGAGCAAGATGGCACTGTTGGGCAGGAAGGGGACCACACATACGTGATGGCATCTCCCAAAGACTTTCTTTGAAAGCTGGGGAGATGCTTCCGTGCGGGCTCCGTAGGCACAGAAGTCACCCATATGAGAGGACAGACTTCCTGCTTATTCCTGGGGAAAGAGTAGATTTTTCCCTGACTATCTCAGGGTGAGTAAAACCCTAAAAGCTTCTTCCCTACCACATACCCTTTTGTTATTTCTCTTTTCCTTTTCATCCGTTGGATTTCAATCTTTTTTGTTCTCTTTCTCTGCCCCTCATCCCTTCTGCTCTTTTCTTTGCTTTCGCTCTAACCTCTCTTGCTCTCTCCTCACATATTGCTCTCCCTTTCCCCTCTTCTCTCCATCATCTTCCACTGCCTCTTACTCTAGCCTCTGTCCTTACATTATTTAGAATGGCAGCATTAGTGTAAGCCAGCTGTGGAGGAAAGCAGGAAGCACCTTCCTTCAACACAGCAGTGCTGCTTGCAACCTCTTTATTATTACCGCTCATGCGCTCAACAAAGAAGCCATAAGAGATGGCAGGTTCAGCAGAGCCAGAGAGAACAGCTGCTTGTTTCCCCAACCCAGAGGCCATTTATGCTGTAGTGGCTTCACCAGACAATCAAGTGAGCTGGTGGCCAGAAATCTTGCAACTTAGAATAAATGATCACGAACTAGAAACAAATATGCAGACAAAATCTGAAA
This sequence comes from Ichthyophis bannanicus, assembly GCA_033557465.1. Classification (NCBI taxonomy): domain Eukaryota; kingdom Metazoa; phylum Chordata; class Amphibia; order Gymnophiona; family Ichthyophiidae; genus Ichthyophis; species Ichthyophis bannanicus. The sequence continues at coordinate 737,666,137 of CM066032.1, read as the reverse complement.
GTTAATCTTTAAAAAGCCAGATATTTATTTACTTCAGATATGTGTTTATTTTATTTTTGTTTATTTATTTATGTTTTTATATACTGCCCCTTCCAGTGATCAAGGGTGGTTTATAATTAAAATAAAACTTTTACATTAATGCTGTGAGTTGAACTATAATAGGATAGTTACATTGAATTGAATTATGGAGTATATACAGGTATGATCATGCCTTATTTATATAAACAATATATGTTAGTATCAAACATAGAAGGTTATGTGGTAATAGTGTATTAGGGTATTAGTGGATAATGTTGAGTGGGTGGGTTCTGAATTTGTTATATGCATATTGTTATGTTGGGAATATTTTATTCCTATTTTCTGATTTACCAAACTATTCTATGAATAGATATGTTTTTATTTCCTTTCAGAAGTCTTTAAGATCTTTGATGGCTCATAGCTTATCTGGAAGGGCATTCCAGAAAATGGGTGAGAAATCAGTGAAGGCTTTGTTGCTTGTTGAGTGGTTTGCTTTGCGGTAATTAGATGGAACTATCAAGGTATTTTTGTTGCATTCTCTTCTAGTTCTTTCAGAAGATGGGATGCTGATCAATGAGGATACGAATGAGGGGGCTATTTCCCTAATGAGTTTGGAAGTGATCATGAGAATTTTATATTTTATTCGGCTCAATATAGGTAACCAATGAAGTTTGTATAAAATTGGTGTGATGTGTTTTGTACTATTTATCGTAAAGATGACACGTGCAGCTACATTTTGGGCCATTTGTAGGTGGTTAAGGGTTTGGTTTGGGTAGACCATGTAAAATGCTGTTTGAGAAGTCAAGGTGAGGGATGATCATAGCCTGTAGTATGGATCGGAAGTCACTGTTAGTCAAGTATGGTCTGAGTTGTTTGAGCAATCATAGTTTGTAGAAGATGGTTCTAGTGATTAGTTTTATATAGGTAGTCACTGTGAGGTTCTGATCCAAGTTGACTTCTAAGTATTTCACGTCCTTCTTTACCTCTAGTTCTGCATCCATGAGTTTTAGTTTTGGTGGAGGGGTAAAGTTTTGGTTCCCTGTTATGAATAGGATCTCCGTTTTGCTGAGGTTTATGTGTAGGTTATGTTGCTTTAGCCAATTTATTACTTCATTGAAACATGTTGTGAGTTGATGGAAATTGGGATTCATAATGTTTATTGGAAGATAACACATTATGTCGTCCACAAATGTAGTAGCCTAGTTTAAACTTCTTGAAGATATCACAGATGGGTTGTAGGTATATATTAAAAAGTAATGAGGAGAGTGCAGATCATTGAGGGATACCATTCTCTTGTTTATATGGTCGGGATGTCTGTTCTATTTGTACTTGTTGTGTACGTTCTGAAAGATAGGATTGGATTGGAACTATTTAATAACATTGTAATTTATGTCTATCTGTTTGAGTCTTGTGAGTAGAATGCTGTGACTGATGTTATCGAAAGCCGATGCTATGTCCAAAAATATGATCACAAAGGCTTGCCTTGAGTTGTCTAGTCCTTAAATAAGATTCTTAAAGACAGCCAGCAGATGTTAGAAATTGGGCAACATTCTAGGGTAGCAGAATCTTTTTCTAAAAGGATGGGCTCCATCTTAACTGGGGTGACACGAGATTGCTGGCTCTAACCTTATAGAGATAGAACAACTTCTAAACTTGATAATGGAGGAAAGCAAACAGCTGCTTAGGAGGACATGGTTCAGAATGATGCATCTTTTAAGGACAATAACATAACAGAGAAAATAGGACATCTCAATAGAGAGGTTGTAATAAAGGTAAAAGTACCCCAGATGCCCTCAAATAAAGCGCAGGCAGAAAGAGTAGTTACTCACCTGTAACAGGTGTTCTCCAGGAGCAGCAAGAATCAGTCCTCACATATGGGTGACGTCGGCGCCGACGGAGCCTCTGTACGGAACATTTCCCCAGCTTTCAAGGAAAGCCTTTGGGAATGCAGCGCGCATGCGCGGTCCCCTTCCCACCCAAAGGTGCCATCTTGCTCAGTCTGATGACATAGCTAAAAGAGAGCAAAAAAACAAAAATGAAGTATATGACTGCAACTCCCAGGAGAGGAGGGAGGGTCCTGAGGACTGATTCCTGCTGCTCCTGGAGAACACCTGTTACAGGTGAGTAACTACTCTTTCTCCAGGACCAAGCAGGAAGTCAGTCCTCACATATGGGACTACCCAGCTCTAGGCTACCGGGAACCCAAAGCTGAAAAAATTAGCTCCCTCTAGAGCCTCTCAGCATCCGTGATAAGAATCTTCTCTGAGAACGCCCATACGGTAGCCCAACACAAGGGCCGGAGGATAGGAGTTGCCTAAACCTCAAAGAGATTACGGAGTACCGCCTGTCCGAAAGCATTGTCCCTTCGGGATTCCCTCTCGAGGCAGCAATGGGCCGCAAAAGTCTGGCTTGAAGACCAAGTAGCGGCCCGGCAGATGTCTGCCAATGGAACAGAGTGAAGATGAGCTACTGACGCGGCTTTCGCCCTGACACAGTGGGCCGTGACTCGACCCTGCAAGGAGAGGCCGGCTGCCCTGTATGCCCAGGCGATACAATCTGTCACCCAAATGGACAACGTACGCTTGGACACAGGTAGCCCCAGTTTATTAGGGTCAAAAGATACAACCCTTTGATGCCCCTGCATACGGTCTATGTAAAAAGACAACGGCCTTCTACAGTCCAGGGTATGCAAGACTGTTTCAGCCCTGCTGGCGTGCGGCCTGGGAAAAAATGTTGGAAGAACCACCTCCTGATTGAGGTGGAAGGAGGAGACAACCTTTGGAAGGAACTTAGGATGAGTCTGTAAGACCACCCTGTTCCTACAGAACTGTGTGTACAGTCTATCAGAAACCAGAGCTTGGAGTTCACTCACACGCCTGGCCGAGGTAAGATCTACCAAGAACAATGCCTTCCAAGAAAGGAATCATAAATGACAGGTAGCCATCGGCTCAAACGGTGGGCGAGTAAGTTGCTGCAAGACCACATTCAAATCCCACTCTGTGGCTGGTGGACGAACCGGAGGCTTGAGAAAAAGCAGGCCTCTGAGGAAGCGGGACACCAAGGGGTGGGCCGATAGAGTGTCCCTCCACCGGTGAGTGGTGCGCCGATAGAGCACTGAGGTGGACCCGAACAGAGTTGGATTTAAGGCCGAGGTCTGACAGGTGAAGCAGATACTGCAGCACCACTGGCACCAGGAACGAAAATGGATCCTCCTGGCACTGAGCACACCAGGTGGAGAACCTACGCCACTTGAGGGCATAAGACTTCCGGGTGGATTGCCTCCTAGAAGCCAACACCACCTCTTCCACTTCCTTAGGTAGAGGTAAGGGAGCTAGAACTATCCTTTCAGCAGCCAGGCCATCAGATTGAGGGATTTGAGGTTGGGGTGCAGGAGAGATCCCTGGTCCTAAGACAGGAGATCGGGTTGCACCCCCAGAGGGAGTGGAGTGTCCACCGCCAAATGCAGAAGGAGTGGGAACCACGGTTTCCTCGGCCATCTGGGGGCTACCAGAATCACCAAGGCCTTGTCCTGAAGAACCTTGAACAAGGTATGGGCCACTAGAGGCATGGGAGGAAACACATACAGTAGGCCCGTAGACCAAGAAATTAGAAACGCATCCGCTGCTATTCTCAGAGGATGCAGTTGTCTGGAACAGAACCTGGGCAGCTTCCGGTTCAGTGGACTCGCAAAGAGATCAACAGTTGGAAGACCCCATCTGAGAAAGATCTGTTGGACCACTAGTGGATTCAAGTGCCATTCGTGAGGCTGTAGAATCCTGCTTAACCTGTCTGCTAGGTAATTCTCCTGGCCAGGTAGATAAACTGCTTTGAGAAACATGCCTTGTTTGACTGCCAGGGAGCAAAGAGCTTGTGCTTCCTGACACAGAAGCCTGGATACTGTGCCTGCCTGCTTGTTCACACAGAACATGGCCACTTGATTGTCTGTCTGAACTAAGACAGACTGGTAAGAGAGAACATGAGAGAAAGTCTGTAGAGCCAAGCGGATAGCTCGCAACTCCAATAGATTGATCTGCTGTGTTGCCTCCCAAGGAGACCAGAGGCCCTGAATGCATGCACCCTGGCAATGCGCCCCCCAACCCTGTAAGGAAACATCGGTTGTCGGCACCTGTGTGTGTGGCGGCACTTGGAAAGGCACTCTCCTGACAAGGTTTGGGAGATGTAGCCACCACCGCAGGGAGTCCACTAGTAGTTTGGACACCCTTACTCTGTCACTTAAGTCTCCTGTGGCTTGCACCCACTGAGCTCTGAGGCACCACTGAGCAGGCCGCATGTGCAGACAGGCATTCGGAGTTACATGGACTGTGGATGCCATGTGACCTAAGAGCCTCAGGAAGTGTTTGGTGGAGACCAGAGAACCGCTCTGGAACTGTTTGGCCAAGCCCATCAGCCTGTGGGCCCTGCCCTCAGGCAAATAAGCCTTTGCCTGAAGGGTATCTAGTCTCGCCCCTATGAACTCTATGTTCTGTGAGGGGAGCAAAGGGGACTTTGCGAAGTTTAAGACAAAGCCTAGTTGCTGGAGAAGAGATACAGTGTGAAGGGTGGCTTGTCTGGTCTCCTGTGGAGACTGACCCCTGATGAGCCAGTCGTCCAGGTATGGGAAGACAAAGATGTCCTGGTTTCTGAGATAGGCCGCCACCACCGGCAGGCACTTGGTGAAAACCCTGGGAGCAGAGGTTAGGCCAAAGGGAAGTACCCTGTACTGAAAATGATTTCCTCCCACTACAAATCTGAGATATTGTCTGTGGTCTGGATGAATGAGGATGCGCGTATAAGCATCCTTTAGGTCTAAGGAGCATAGCCAATCTCCCTGCTGGAGGTAGGGCAGCAGTATCCCAAGGGTATCCCATCTTGAACTTTTCCCTCTCCAGGAACTTGTTGAGATTTCACAAGTCTAGGATGGGCCTGAGGCCTCCTGTCCTTTTTGGTACCAGAAAGTACCTGGAATAGAAGCCGTGTCCTTTCAGGTGGTGAGGCACCGGTTCCACCGCCTGCTCCTTTAGAAGACTTGCCAACTCCTGAAGGAGGAGGTTCCTGTGAAGAGGAAGTCTTGGAGGCTCCCCTAGAAAATAGGAGGGGGGTAACTGGTTGAAGTGGAGCAAGTAGCCCTTCTGAACAATGCTCAGTACCCAGGCATCTCCTGTTATGGCTGACCACCTGTAGGCGTACAGAGTCAGCCGGCCTCCTGTGCTGAGTGGAGCCAGCTGTGGAGGAGAAGCTATGCAGTGGGAGTCAAAACCCCGCTCCCTGCTGTGCAGGAGCCGGAGCTGGCGGCTTGGGGGTTTTCTGCCTACGGGGCCCATGTCCCTGCCCCTTGGCCTGCTGACCCTGCTGGAGCTGAAAGCCTGGAATTGAGGGTAGGATTTGTAGGCAGTACCCTTCCTCGGGAAAAGGGGCTTCTTCCCCGAGCCCTTCTTTCTCTGAGAAGGGGCAGAAGTCTTTCTGGACAGCCTTGTCCTGGTGAGGGTCTCAGTCTCGATTTCTGCAGCCTTTTCAGCCATGGGTTTGCCAAAAAGGTTCTCACCTCGGCAAGAGACATCGACCAACTTGTCCTGTACCCATGGCTCCAGATCTGATGACTATAGACAGGCCTGACGGCGTGCAACGATGCCAGCCGCGGCTACCCGGGCTGAAGCCTCGAAGCCATCATAGGCTGCTCGAGAGATAAACTTTGAGCACTCTCGAATCCCCGAGGACAAAGCTTTGAACCTCTGCAAAGGTTCCTCGGAGAGGCCAGCTGAGAACCGGCAATTTCCTTCGCCAGGTCTCGGAGGTACATGCCCATGTACAGCTGGTAAGTCTGGACATGGCAAGACAGCATAGAGCCCTGGAAGCACTTTCTGCCGAGGGCATCCAGGTTCCGGGTCTCCCGACCAGGGGTACCAAGGAGTGCATCTTCTGACTCTTCAGACGATGCATGGCCGATTCCACAACCATGGAGTGGTGAGGTAGCTGTGCCTTCTGGAACCCAGGGCTCTTACAGACTCGATAGATGGAATTGACCCATTTGCTAAGAACCGGCGCCGAGGCCGGTGCCTCCCACATGTGGAAGAGCAGCCGTTCCAGCATCGGAGGAACCGGTACAGTAAAGGCCTCCTTAGGCGAAGAGTCGTACTGGAGTGCATCGAGCTCTTCGACTCGAGGTTCCTCCTCGTCATCCGCAGGGAAGGCCAAAGCTTTGGCCATGTCCCTCACGAAGTCACCAGGTATCCTCCGGGGGGGAGGGGAACCTTCTCCGAAGCTCGGACTCCAGTGAGTCCGAAGGGACGCACCGGATCTGGAAGGTGTCCAGGGACTCCTCGTCCTCTGTCTCCCAGTCCGACTCCTCCAAGGAGGAATTGAGCAGCTCCGGCCGTGTGGGCTTCGATGCCACCTGCCCCGACGACCTCGGCCCCACACAGGAGGTCAAGGGGGACCTTTACTGAGGATCGACTCGAGGATCAGCTCGGTCTCCGGGGTCAACTTGGACGTCGAGGTCCCGGTGGTTGGGGCAGATGCACTGGTCAGACCGGCGATCAGCACCCCCTGCTGTTCCATGATGGCAGCCAAGCTGCTCTCCAAGGCCGTCAACCTGAGTCCGAGCTCAGGAGACTCAGCAGCCCCTGACTCGGGCCCCAACGGCGTCGGGCCCCCGGGGGAGAGTCCACGAGGACAACTGCACTCACGTGACTCGGGGACTCCGGCTCCACACGAGGTAACTTCGAAGGCCTCTCCGACTCCGAGAGCCCGGGGTGTCGGTTGGAGCTATGTGAGCTGGCCCTCGAGAAGCCAGGAGCATCCACCGACGTCACCCTCGTGAGCTTTTTCTTCCTTCTGTGTTCCTGAGAAGGAGACCCCCTCTCAGAAGAGCCTCGACGGTGCTCGGGGTCGGACTCCCAAGATGTTGAGGACTCTGACAAAGTCCGGGCCCAGCTGGACGCGGAGTCAGAAAAGATTCTTTCATGCTGATGTTGACGGTTCCTCAGCGCCTTCGACGACATCTTGCTGCATGGACCACAGGTCAGGGGTCATGGTCGGGCCTGAGGCATCGGAGGCAGCAGTCATGTGTGTCGGTGAGAGACATAAGTTTCTTGCACCGATCACATTTCTTGAACCCGCTGGCAGCCATCGGGTGAAAAAGGGCCCCTGCGAGGTCAAAAGATCGGGCTGCCAGTGAAACACACAAAAAAGCGCGAACGCTAGTCTCAAAGGACAAAAACTGAAAAACTAACTCCGGGCTCGATACCGGTGTACCTGGCCCAGGCGGGAAGGGGAACCGACGTCGAACTGGGTAAAACCACGAAAAAAAACATAGAAAATCACTTTTTTACCGGGTGACACAAACTCACGTCCGTCGAGCTCCACAGAAAAAAGAAGACTGAGCAAGATGGCACCTTTGGGTGGGAAGGGGACCACGCATGCGCACTGCATTCCCAAAGGCTTTCCTTGAAAGCTGGGGAAATGCTCCGCATGGGGGCTCCGTCGGTGCCGACATCACCCATATGTGAGGACTGACTTCCTGCTTGGTCCTGGAGAATTGAAAAAGTTCAAACTACCCCACTGACTGTTCAGTAAAAGTTAGAAGTCTAAAAAATTAGATGGGAGAGTTAGAATATATAGTGCTGAATGAACAGGCAGATAGAACTGGCATCTCCAAGCCCTAGTGGAAAGAGAATAACCAATGGCACACTGATACTAGAGTACAAATTATATTGCAGCGATAGGGTAGACAAATTGATGGAGGGATGGTGCTATATGTTAAAGAGGGCATTAAATCAAAGTTCTGCAAGAAACAAAATGCTCTGCAGAATCTTTATAGATAAAAATTTCACATGAGAAGGGGACGAGAGTAGCAATGGGAGTGTACTATTGCCCCCTGGCCACGAAATTTGCACAGAAATTAGGGAAGCTAACTAAATTGGCAACAGTAATAATGGGTGCTTTCAATTAGCTCGGTATTCATTGGGTAAATGTCACATCAGGACATGCTAGGGAAGTAAAGTCTCTAGGTGAAATAAATGACTGAGCAGCTGGTTCAGGAACAGACATGAGGGAAATATTTTAAACGTAGTCCTTAGTGGAACACAGGATTTGGTGCAAGAGTAATGCTTTTGGAGCCACTTGGCAATATGATCATAATATAATCATATCTGATTTAATAAATGGAGGAAGGACAGCAAGGAAATCTATTGTGCTAGCATTTAACTTTAAAAAGGGAGACAATGAGGAAAATGGTTAGAAAAAAAACAAACCCTAAAACGAGCAGCTGCAAGTTATGGGTTTACATCAGGCCTGGACACTGCTTAAAAACACAATCTTGGAAGCCCAGACCAGATATATTCCAAGCTTTAAAAAAGGTGCAAGGCAGGCTAAATGACTGCCGGCATGGTTAAAAGGTGTGGTGAGAAAGGCTGTTCTAGCCGAAACAAACATATTTCAAAAATTAGAAAAATGATTCGAATAAAGAAATCAGGAAACAGCATAAGTACTGGCAAATTAGATGCAAAGCACTGATAAGACAGGCAAATAGAATTTGAAAAGAAGCTTGCTGTGGAAGCAAAAACAACGTAGCTACTCACCTGTAGTAGGTGTTCTCCAGGGACAACAGGATTCAGTCTTCACATATGGGTAACGCCGATGCCGACGGAGCCCTCACGGAAGCATCTCCCCAGCTTTCAAAAGCCTTTGGGAGATGCCACCACGCATGCATAGTCCCCTTCCCACCTAAGAATGTTATCTTACTCAGATGACATAGCTAGAACCGACAAAAGAAGATAGCAAAAATAGCACAACAATTCCAAGGGGAGGAGGAAGGGTTGTGAGGACTGATTCCTGCTGTCCCTGGAGAACGTCCGTTACAGATGAGTAACTATATCTTCTCCAGGAACAAGCAGGAAGTCAGTCCTCACATATGAGACTCCCTAGCTACAGGGTACCGGCCCAGTCATGAGCAGCCACAAGCAAATCCGAAAAAAGACTCTGAGGACCCCAATGTACAGGGAGAACCATGGCTCCAGTAGCCTGAACAAGAAGGGTTGGAGGGCAGGAGTGCCTCAACCCCAAACAGATTATGGAGAACGGCCTGGCTGAAGGCACTGTCCTGCCAGGACTCCCTCTCCAGGCAGTAGAGAGCTGCAAAGGTGTGGACTGAAGACCAGATGACAGTCCTAACAGATGTCTGCCATAGGGACAGAGCATAGGCTTGCAAATGAGGTTGCAATAGCCCCGACGTTGTGCGCCGTAACCCGGCGCTCCAATGATAGCCCAGCCTAATTGTGGGCAAAGGCGATGCAGTCCGCCACCCAGGTGGACAGGGTCTGCTTGGTGACAGCCTCCCCTAGTCGACTGGAGTCGTATGAAACGAAAAGCTGTGAGGCTTTGCGGTGGCCCTCAGTATGCTGCAGGTAGAAGGACAGGGCCCTTTTGCAGTCTAGAGTATGGAGAATGGCTGCTGCCTTGTCAGGGTGGAGTCGTGGAAAGAAAGTAGGGAGCACCCCCTCTTGGTTGAGATGGAAGGCGGATACCACCTTCGGAAGGAATTTAGGGTGGGTGTGAAACATGACCCTGTTCTTGTAGAACCTGGTGTAGGGTGTCTCGGCCACCAAGGCCTGAAGCTCGCTGACTCTGCGGGCAAAGGTGAGCGCCACCAGGAAGGCAACCTTCCAAGATAGGTAACGCAAATGGCAGGTAGACAAGGGTTCAAAGGGTGGCTTGGTAAGCTGCATCAGAACCATGTTGGGATCCCATTCTGCTGGAGGCTGCCAGATGGGAGGTTTAGAGAGCAGCAAGCTCCACATGAATCGTGTAATGAGGGGCTGCACAGAAAGAGGCTTGCCCTCTATGGAGTGATGGTTTGCGGAGAACGTGCTCAGGTGTACCCTGATGGAGATGGACTTGAGTCCAGTCTGTGAGAGGTGGAGAAAGTATTGCAGCACTGCATGATCTACCTGCTGCTCTGTACATCATACTGAGAATCTACGCTACTTGAAGGCGTAGGCTCGTCTCATGGAGTCCTTACAAGAGGACAGGACGACTTCTTTCACCTCCCTGGGGAGGACGAAGGGCGCAAGGGCGACCCGTTCAGCAGCCATGCTGTTAGCAACAGGGAGCCCAGGTTGGGGTGGAGAAGCCCCCCTCCTGAGTCAGTAGTCTATGTGGAACTTACCAGAGGGACTGGGAGCTCCGTCGAGAGGTGGAGTAACAGGGGAAACCAAGGCTGTCTGGGCCAAAGCAGGGCAAACAGGATCATGGAAGCCTTGTCCCACTGGCGTGGCGTGGGAGGGATTAGTGGCGTGGGAGGGAAGACATACATAAGACTCTCCGACCACAAGATGAGGAAGGCTTCCGCCGCTATCCAGGATGGATGTGGTTGGGGACAGCAGAAGTGGGGCAGCTGAGCGTTGGCTGGGCTGACAAAGAGGTCCAGACTTGGGGTTCCCTATAGTCGGAATAGCCGCTGCGCCATCCTGGGGTCTAGGTGCCACATGTGTGGCTGGAGGACCCTGCTCAGTCTGTTTGCTAGGGCACTGCCCTGGCCCGGAAGGTATACCGCCCTGAGAAGCATTCCCTAACTGATCGCGTATGAGCAGAGGGCTACTGCCTCCTGGCAGAGGTGGTGAGATCCTGTGCCCCCCTGTTTGTTCAGGTAGAACATCGCAACCTGGTTGTCCATTTGGACCAGCACAGACTGATGCTGCAGGCGGTGTTGGAAGGCCTTGATCACCAAAAAAATGGCTCTGAGCTCCAGCAGGTTGATCTACTGCTGGCGCTCCTCGAGAGACCAGGGCCCCAGCACAGTAGGGAAGCGTCTGCAGTGAGGATCCTCTGGGGATTTGGGTGTTGAAAGGGCACACCCTTCTGCAGGTGCTGGGCATCCTGACACCAACTGAGTGACTCTGCTAGTTGATGGAACACCGAGACCCTGTCCCAGAGCCTGCCTGTGGCCTGAGTCCACTGTGAGCGGAGGCATCACTGAGCTGCCCCCACATATGGAGGCAGGCGTTGGGGACCACATGGACTATGGAAACCATGTGGCCAAGCAGGTGAAGCATGGACCACATCAACACGGTGTAATAGTGCTGCACCTCGGCTGCCAGGGGGGAGATCCACCCTGTGCCGGGGTAGGAAGTCCCTGGCTTGGAGGGTGTCCAGGTGAGCCCCTATGAAATTCAGGTCCTGTGTTGGAATGAGGTGGGATTTGGGGTGGTTTATCAAAAACCCCAGATGTTGTAGGACCTTGATGGTGCGGGCCATGGCCTGTTGCACCTCTGAGGCAACATCTCCCTTTACTAGCCAGTCATCTAGGTATAGGAAGACAAAGACCCCTTGGAGACTGAGACAGGCGGCCAGCACTGCCAGGCATTTGGTGAAGACTCTCGGTGCGGAGGCTAGGCCGAAAGGTAGTACTCTGTACTGGTAGTGGTCGCCCCCAGCCATGAACCTTAGGTACTGCCTGTGAATGGGATGAATAATGTGGTATAAGCATCCTTTAGGTCCAAGGAGCATAACCAATCTCCCTGCTGGAGGTAGGGCTGCAATAATCCAAGGGAGAGCATTTTGAACTGCTCCCGCACCAGGAATTTGTTTAGGTTTCTCAAATCCAGGATGGGCCTTAGGCCTCCTGTTCTTTTTTGGACCAGAAAGTACCTGGAGTAGAACCCCTTTCCTTTTAGGTGGTGTGGTACTGGCTCCACAGCCCTGTCCCTGAGAAGGCCTGCACGTTCCTGCAGAAGCAGGGCCTGGTGCAGGGGAGTCCAAAGGGGCTCTCCTGGAAAGAAAGGGGGAGGCGTCTGGTCAGGATGAAGGAGGTAACATTCCCTGACCACCTGAAGTACACAGAAGTCAGTGGTGATGGCAGTCCACTGATGGGCAAAATGAATCAGGCGCCCTCTGTGGGTAGCTGGCCCCCCATGAATGGAAAGGCTATGCTCTGGGAGTCAAAACCCAACCCAGTCTGGGCTGGAACTGGTGTCTGGGGCCCTCAGGCTTACATTTATTTATTTTTATTTATTTAACTGCATTTATATACCGCTTTTCACCGGGTCAAAGCGGTGTAACACATAACATGAGGGGGGGTAGTATTTTACAGGGTGGGGCCATCACCAGGGACAACAATTAATGATTTGGGTGGACATAGACATGTACACTTCAGCTGAGTCTAGGTATTAGATCGGGTGGATAGGGTGGAAATTCTGATCAAAGGTGTTCACGGAATAGGATTGTTTTCAGCTGTTTCTTGAATGATGTGATGTCATCGTTGTTTCTGATGTGGTTTGGTAGAGAGTTCCAGAGGGATGGGGCATAGAGTTCGAAAGCTCTGTTGCAGGTCCGTTGTGTGGACTTGGTTCTTTTGTGGGGGACGACAATGGAGTTATTGGAGGATTGTCTGGTTGATCTGTTGTGAGATGGGCGAGGCAGAAGGTGGTGGAGTGAGGTGATCCGTGAGTAGGATCGCTTTGTACTTTACTCTTGCTGGAATTGGCAGGAAGTGGAGGTCTCTTAGGATTGGGGTGATGTGATCCCGTTTTTTCGTATTCTGAATAATCCTTGCTGTGGTATTTAAGGCAGTTCGGAGGGGGTTGGTGTGTGAGGCGGGTAGTCCATGGTAGATTATGTTGCAGAAATCCAGATGAGGTAGTGTTACTGCTTGCATTACTGTCCTGAAGTCGTGGGGTTCCAGAAGAGGTCGGAGACGTTGCACAGTTTTAGCTTTGTGGAATATTGTCCCAGCGGTTTTGTTGATTTGTTGTTTAAAGGTGAGGGCCTGGTCAATGATCACGCCTAGATACCTTATTTGGGGCTGGATTTGGATTTGTGTGGCTCCCATGTTGAGGTGGGTAGGTGGTTTGAAGTCATGTTCTTTTGTTACTATAAGGGCTTCGGTTTTCTTCATGTTGATGGATAAGTTGTTCTCTTGTAGCCAGTTGGCTACGTCGTTGAAGCAGGCTGATAGCTGGTCGTTTTTTGGATTGTTGGTTGTAATCGGTGCGTAGAGCATTATGTCGTCAGCGTATATGTGGAAGTTGATGTTGTGGGTGCGGATGATTGAGCATAGTGGACGGAGGTATATATTGAACAGCATGGCTGATAAGGTGGACCCTTGGGGTACTCCTTGATGTTGTTGGTAGGGGGTCGAGGTCTTGGAGAGGGTGCGTATTTGTTGCTGTCTGTTGGTTAAATAGGATCTGAACCATTGGAGTACAGTGTCTTTGATTCCAATTGATTGGAGTCTGCTTATGAGGATTTCATGGGAGATTGTGTCAAAGGCCGCTGATATATCCAGAAAGATCAGGATGTATCCGGATTGTTTCTCTTGGGTTCCAATGATGAGGGTGTTCATTAGAATGGTCATGAGGGTCTCAACTCCATGTAGTGGCCGGAATCCGTGTTGCTGCGGGTCTAGTATGTCGTTGGTGTCCAGGTGATCTTGAAGCTGACGTTGGACTATCTTTTCCATTATCTTGGTGGTAAGGGGAAGGCTTGCAACTGGTCTGTAGGAGGTGGGGTCTAGTGGGTCCAGGTTGTTCTTTTTTATTGTTGGTCGAATGATTGATGTCTTGAGGGCGTCTGGTATGTATCCTTGTTTAAAGGATTAGTTTATGATGTGGGTTAATGGAGCACTCAGGTCTTCTTTTGTCTTCTTTATCCATTCCGTGGGGCAGGGGTCCAGCAGGGAGGTAGTAGTGTTCAGACATGAGATGGTGGAAGAGATCTCTTCTTTTGAGGTTTCATTGAATGTACTCCAGGCTGTGTTTATTGTGGTGTAAGGGTTTGTCTTTGCGGCCATAGCACAGAGGCGAGGTTGTTGGAATTGTTTGTATTGTCGTGCCAGAAGATCCGAGGGGATATCTGGGAGTTGATCGGAAGTGGTTGGTGCCTTTGTCAGTTTTCTGGCAATTTGGAAGAGTTCTCGAGGTTTGTTTATAGCTGTCGTGATGATTTTGGTGTGGTAGTTTTTCTTCGCATTGTCGGTCTCTGTGTGGTAATTAGTGAGTTCATAGATGTATTTCTTTTTGTCCATTTCATTTTTGGTTTTCCTCCATTTTCTTTCTGCTCTTCTAAGTTTTGTTTTTAGTTTGCGGAGGTCAGGGGTGAACCAGCGGGCCTCTGAGGAGATGGGTTTGTTGCTGGTTTTGCTTATAGTTGCGCTGGATGCTGAGGAAATTGTGGTGTTCCAGTTGTTTATGAGGTCATCAAGGTTGTTGGAGTTCGTAAGTAGGTTAGGTAGGGTTAGTGTCAGGAAATCTTCTCTGCTGAATGCTTTGAATCTTCTTGTGTGTTGTGTGTTTCCTCTGCTTGAGTTTGGTTGATATGCATGAGAGAGGTGGATGATGTAGTGGTCTGACCATGGTACTGGTAAGATTGTTGGACTGCTGCATGAGGAGGCTGTTTGGGAGTTCAGAAATATGAAGTCCAGTGTATTTCCTTGGGCCCTAGCCTGCTCCCTTACCCTGCTGAGGGATCTGGGGGGCCTGGTATGGGGGATAACTTTGATAAGGCTGGCTTTTCCGGTGGAAGGGAGGCCTTTTCCCCAGTGGTTTTTCTTCTTGGGAAGAGTGGAGGTCTTCTTTGAAAGTCGAGTCCTAGTGATATACTCTGTCACGATATCCGCCGCCTTGTCCTCCATAAGCTTGCCAAAGATGTTTTCACTGAGGAAAGGGATGTTGAGGAGTTTTTCCTGGACCCATTGCTCAAGGTCTGACGCCTGGTGCCAAGCCTGGGGACAAGCACCTCGCGTTAGACTCAAAGCTGTCATAGGCCGCTCCAAATACTTTGAGCACTCCCCGACAGACCTCCTGAGGGTTTGGAAGCGTTGGAGGTGGTCCGGGCTGAGACCCGCCGAGAAACTCTTGAGGTTCTTTGGTTAGGTCCTGGAGGTACATGCCGATATACAGCTGATATGCTTGTAAACAGCACGCTAGTATCAAGCCCTGGTAACATTTACGCCCGAGGGCACGAGACTCCCTGCCTGGGAGCACCAAAGAGTGAGTCTTCGGGCTTTTCTGTCGACGCATGGCCGACTCGACCACCATGGAGATGTGAGAGACTTGCACCTTTCTGAAGCCAGGTCCATAGTGTCCAGGCATCAGCTAACAATCGGCACCGATGCCGGTCTTTCCCACATTCAGAGAAGGAGGTGACCGAGGATGGAGGGAACGGGGACCGTGAGGGCCTCCTTGGGTGGGGCCTTGGAGGATTTCGAGGTCCTCCATGCAAAGGTGGTCCTCTGACTCCATGGTGAGGGACAGTGCTTTTGCCATGTCCCAAACAAACTCGAAGAACGAGGTGTCCTTGGGTGGGGACCGGCACTTCGATGCTGGCAGGGATGGATCTGAGTGGAGGTCATGGTGTGCTCGTGTCTCCGGGGAAGCTTCGCCTTCAGACTCCCTGTCTGAGTAGTCCGTCGAAGACTCGAGGTCCAACGGCTCTAAGGGCATCGTTGGATCCAGCCTTCGATGAGCCACGGCTGAGGCTTGGCTGGAGCCAGAGGCGCTTGCCAGGAAGGATCTCACTCATATCGACTTCTCTCTTTGTTAGGTAAAGTGCAATTACTCATACCTTTAACAGGTGTTCTCTGGGGAGAGCAGGAATCAACACTCACATATGGGTGACGTCGTTGCCGACTAAGCCCACACGGTAACCTCTCTCCAGCTTTCAAAGCAAGCCTTTGGAAGATATACCACGCATGCATGGTCCCTTTCCCACCTAAGAGTGCCATCTTGACTCAGTATGATAACATAGCACAAGACAGCAAAATGAAAAGCAACTCCATGGAAAGGAGGGAGGGTTGCAAGGACCAATTCCTGCTGTCCCCGGTAAGCATAGTTACTCACCTGAAACAGGTGTTCTCCGGGGACAGCAGGAATAAGTATTCACATATGGGTGACATCGGCACCGACAGAGCCCTCGCAGAAGCATCTCCCTAGCTTTCAAAGAAAGCCTTTGGGAGATGCCATCAGGAAAGTGTGATCCCCTTCCCGCCCAAGGGTGCCATCTTACTCAGTCAGATGACAGCTAAAAGACAGCAAAAATGAAGGAGGCAACTCCAAGGGAGGAGGAAGGGTTGTGAGGACTAATTCCTGCTGTCCCTGGAGAACACTTGTTACAGGTGAGTAACTACGCTTTCTCTGGGAACAAGCAGGAAGTAAGTCCTCACATATGGGACTCCCTAGCTACAAGCTATCGAAAGCCCATAGCAAAAATAGGGGCTCCCTCACAGGGAGCCGCAAGGAGCAGCAATTTAGTTTGTGTACACAGATTACAGTAGGACCAGTGTGTCCGAAAAACTAGCACTCCGTAGCCTGAACACAGCAGGGTCAGAGGGTAGGAGTTGCCTAAACCCCAAAAAGGTTACAGAGCACAGCCTGGCCGAAGGCACTGTCCCATTGGGACTCTCTTTCCAGGCAGTAATGGTCTGCGAAAGTATCAACTGAAGACCAGGTGGTGGCCTGGCAGGTGTCCACCATCGGGACAGAGCACAAGTTTGCCACTGAGGCCACCATAGCCCTGACACGGTGCGTCGTGATGCGGCCTTCCAGCAGGAGCCTCACCTGCTCATAAGCGACAGCGATACAGTCCACTACCCATGTGGACAGGATACGCTTGGTCACCACCTCCCCCAGCCTACTGGAGTCATAGAAGATGAAAAGCTAAGAAGCTTTGCGGTGGCCCCGAGTGCATTGGATATAGAAGGACAAAGCCCTCTTACAGTTCAAGGTGTGAAGGGCCGTCTCCCCCAACTGGAGTGGGGTCTTGGAAAGAAGGTAGGGAGCACCACTTCATGGTTGAGATGGAAGGGCAACACTACCTTCGGCAGGAATTTGGGGTGTGTGCAAAGCACCACTCTGTTCTTGTAGAACCTGGTATAGGGTGCATCCACAAGGGCCTGAAGCTCGCTAACTCTGCGAGTGGAGGTAAGCACGACCAGGAAAGCCACCTTCCAAGAGAGGTAGCGAAGGTGGCAGGTAGCCAGAGGCTCAAAGGGAAGGCCAGTGAGCTGCCCCAACACTACGTGAGGTTCCATTTGGTTGCTAGGAAAAAGAATCTTGCAATGAAGTCTTTTTACAATGCAAAGAAATTCTTCTCTTCCTATCCCCCTGCTTCTCAATATCAGGGCCAGGCCCCACAGAAGAGGCAACAGCCTCCTAAGCAGCAGAAGCCACCATAGATGGATAAATCTCAACCAGCCCCGCAGCCACAGACTGCGGCTGGTTTTTGACTCATTTCTAGAGAACATTGCCACCCTGTCTCTGGAGGATCCCCAAGCTTTCCAAATAGCAAGCAGACTGTGTGACTACGCCCACAGATGGCACCTTGTCACCTCAGAGCAGTGGACACTCACCAAAGTTCAGGAGGGGTACAGACTTCATCTGCAAGCTCTGCCGCCTCCACATTCAAGGGGGAGTATCGAACACAATCCCCTCTCACTGCTGTACTGCAAGACGAGGTGTCCTCTCTTCTGCCTCAGGGCGCCATTGAAGTCCCAACATCCCAGCAGGGAGTGCATCTTCTACTCTCCCTACTTTCTCATTTCAAAGAAGACTGGAGGGTACAGGTCCATTCTGGATCTCAGAAACCTCAACTAGTTTCTAGTCCATGAAAAGTTCAAAATAACCTCTCTTGGGGCTCTTCTTCCCTATCTCCAGTCAGGACTGGCTCTGTTCTCTAGATCTAAAGGAAGCGTACACGCATATCCTCATCCATCCAGGAGACAGAAGGTATCTATGCTTCACCTTTCAGGGAACACACTATCAATACAGAGTCCTTCCCTTCAGACTCACCTCTGCCCCAAGAGTCTTCACAAAGTGCATGGTGGTCGTAGGTGGATATCTAAGAACTCTGGGGATATTCATCTTCCCCTATTTAGATGACTAGTTATTTAGTTATTTAATTTATTTATTTAACATTTCTTATATACCGCCTTTCATGATATCAAGGCGGTTTACATTGAACAAACTGAAATTATATTGAACAGGGCATTATAACTTGGAGATAACTATTTACAAGGAACATGGACAATGGAGGGTTAAGTGGCTTGCCCAAGACCACAAGGAGCACCTGTGGGACTAGAAACACCAGTCCTTCCGGCCCAAGGTTGCTGTCCTCTAGTGGGATTTGAACCCCCCGACCTTCCAGCCTGAGGTAACTTGCCCCAACCACTAGGCCACTCTCTCCCTCTAGTTAATAAAGGCTAGTTAATAAAGGCAGACACTCCCCAATAGATGTTGCTGTCCTTGCATCGTATTATAACAGTATAATACTACTTGGGATTTGTCATAAACTTCTCAAAATCCCATCTCAATCCAACTCAAAGGCTAGAGTTCATCGGAGTCCTGCTAGACACCCAACAGTCCAGGGCATTTCTGTCCCAGCTCCAATGTACTCGTCTAGCAGAACTAACATCCCAGACACTCCTAAGAGACCATCTGAGAACTTGAGAGATGCTGCAGCTCCTTGGGCACATGGCCTCTATAGTGCATGTCGTCCCACATGCCCGACTACATATGCAGATAGCCCAGTGGACTCTGGCCTCCCAGTGGAAGCAGGCCTCAGGCCGTCTCAGGGACAGGATTAAAGTCAATGCCCGCTTAACCACATCCCTTCGGTGGTGGTGCTCCCCAGAAAATCTGCTCTTAGGGTCACCTTTTCAGAACCTCCGCGTCAATGCACCCTGATGATAGATGCCTCCAAGTGGGGTTGGGGAGCCCACCTGGCCAACCTGACTATACAGGGACTCTGGACGGTGCAGGAGTCACAATTCCAGATCAATCTCCTGGAACTTCGGGCTATCTTCAATGACCTCCAGGTGTTTCAACACCACCTCGCAGCGCAACAGGTCCTCATCAGGACGGACAATCAGGTTGCCATGCTCTATGTGAACAAGCAGGGGAGAAACAGGCTCTTGGGTCATCTGCGAGGAGACAATCCACCTCTGGTCCTTTGTCTTTGCGCATCAGATGCACCTCCAAGTGGTGTACCTACTGGGAGAAACCAATGTCTTGGCAGACAGACTGAGATGCATGCTTTTCCACGAATGGTATCTTTATCTGGACACAGTGTCCTACATCTTTCAGACCTGGGGAACTCCACACAGATCTGTTCGCGACTCCACAGAATGCCAAGCCTCAGTTTCTGCACAAGGACTCCCACATCCCCCAACCAACAAGTAGACGCTTTCCCCCTGCACTGGGGTCAGGGTCTGCTTTATGCTTTCCCTCTCATACCCCTCATTCCTAAGACACTTTTCAAGCTACAGGCTGACAAGGGCTCCATGAGTCTCATAGCCCCTCACTGGCCATGGCAACTGTGATTTCCGCTGCTACTACGTCTGACTCAGACTCATCCTCTCCGAATGGGATGCGTGCCAGGTCTCCTCTCTCAGGACAATAGCTCACTACTCTATCCCAATCTCATCGCTCTCTGCCTCACAGCTTGGCTGCTGAGAGCATAGCCTTACAGGGCTTTGACCTTTCTCAAGAGGTTAAGGAGCTCTTCTTGGCTTCTAGAAAGCCCTCCACCAGACATTCATACACTTAAGTGGCATAGATTTTTGGTCTGGTGTTCCCAGAAGGATCTCAATCCTTTTTCGGCTCAAGTGGAGTCACTCCTTCAGTATCACCTCCACCTGTCCTTGACTGGTTTAAAGACAAATTCAGTGAGAGTCCATCTTAGTGCCTTTGTGGCCTCTCATCAACTGTTTGATGGACAGTCCATCTCCTCTCAACCGCTAGTGACACGTTTCATGCAAGGTCTCCTGCAATCCAAACATCCCATTAAGCCACCCATGGTAGCTTGTAACCTCAATGTTGTTCTAGCATAGCTCCTCAAGCCGCCCTTTCAACCATTAGCCACGACCTCACTTAAGTTCCTCTCATGGAAGGTGATCTTCCTAATTGCCCTCACTTCAGCTAGATGCATTAGTGAGCGGACTTTGGTGGTGGATCCACCCTATACCCGCTTCCGCCAAGACAAAGCAGTCCTTCGAACTCACCCACACTTTATGCCAAAAGTGGTGTCTTCCTTTCATCTAAACCAGTCAATTTACCTTCCAGTTTTCTTTCCTAAGTTGCATGCATCTAGAGCTGAAGCAACCCTGCACACTCTTGACTGCAAGCGTGCTAAGTGTACACTCTCCAGATGGATAGCAGATTGCATTTCATTTGCGTATGACAAAGCAAGACTCTCCCTAGATGGGCATGTCACTGCTCACAATGTTTGTGCCATGGCCACCTTGATGGCGAACCTACGCTCAGTAGCCATTGATGAAATTTGGAAAGCAGCAACTTGGTCTTCTGTCCATATCTTTGCTGCCCATTATTGTCTGGACAAGGACTCCCGTTGGGATGCCATATTTGGTCAGGCTGTACTCCATCACCTCTTTCAGACTTAGATGCAACTCCTACTCTCCATCCCGGATTTTAAAGATACCAGGAATCCATTTGGAATCCATGACCTCATCATACCTGCTCCGAGGAAAACCTCAACTGGCTCTGAGGTTACTTCATCTGTTATCTGGGAGATAGGTAGTCCCAAATGTGAAGACTACATTCCTGCTTGTTTCTGAAGATAATGTAGTTACTCACCTGTAACAGGTGATCTCCGGGAACAGCAGGAATGTAGTCTTCACAACCCACCCTCCTCCCCTAGGAGTTGTAGGATTTTCCCCTCTTACTCTCCTTTTTCTCAGCTTCAAAGCCAACTGAAGAGAGGGAGCTGGGAAGGCAGTGAAGCAGGCGCAGTGGAGTGCTCCAAAAGACTCTCCTACTGGACACTGGGGAGCGTTCCCACGCGGGCTCCATCAGTACAGATGTCACCCATGTGAAGACTAAATTCCTGCTGTTCCCAGAGATCACCTGTTACAGGTGAGTAACTACGTTTTCTGTGGGTGGATGGTTTTCCTATTTGTTTTCTATAATATTGTATTTGGTAAATGCAATAAAACATACTGAACAATAAATTTGGAGCACACTCTGACCAAGGAGACCAGGGTCTGGAACAGTGGTGAGGTTCCTCGGAGAAACCAGCCGAGAACATCACGAGTTCCCTCGCCATATCCTGCAGGTACATGCCCGTGTACAGCTGGTAGACCTAGATCTGGCTGATAAGCATCGAACCCTGGAAGCACATCCTGCCCAGGGTGTCCATGGCATAGGCCTCCCTACCCAGGGGCACCAAAGAGAGAGTTTTCTGGCTCTTCAGCCTATGCATGGTCAACTCCACCACCATGGAGATGTGAGGAAGTTGAGCTTTTTGGAAGCCAGGGCTTGTGTGGACCCGATACATTGAGTCCAACTGCCTGCTCACAACTGGAACCGAGGCTGGGATCTCTCACATAAGAAAGAGCAGCCACTCCAGGATAGGGGGATCAGGCACCGTGAGGGCTTCCTAGGGGGGAACCTTGTACTGGAGGATCTCGAGGTCCTCCACCCGAGGCTCCTCTTCTGACTCTGTGGTGAAGGCAAAGGCCTTTGCCATATCCCTCAAAAGTCCAAGAAAGGCCAGATCCACGGAAGGGGTCTGGTGCCGGGCCTCTGGAGGGGAAGGGTCAGAGGGCACATCCCTGTTGAGCCGGATGTCTGGAGACTCGTCGTCCTCAGTCTCCCAATCTGACTTGGAGTTGGAGGAGATCGAGGGTCCTCTGGGCCTTGGCCCGGGGGTCCCGTTGCCCCTGAGGTCCAAACAAGACTGGTATCAAGGACTGTGGTGCTCAAGGATCGGCTCCATCTCTGGGGAAGCCCTCGCTGTGGAAGGGCTGGTGGTCAGGAGTGATGACCCAGAGGAACTGGGCATCAGAGCTCACTGTTGAGCCATGAAGGCAAACAAATTGCATTTCAAGGCCACTATCCTGTCCTCTATGCCAGATGGCTCTGCAGCAACCGGCAGGGGCACCAAGGACCTCTGGCCCGACACAGTCGAGGGGGTGCCCTCGACGAGCATAGCCTCAGGGGACCAAGACCAATCCCTGGATGCCAATGGCATTTTTCTCTAGCCAGGGCAGCTTTGAGGAGTGCTCCTGACCATTGCCCTTGGCCTCGCATCAAGGGCTCCGAGGCCGGGTGCCATGGGACTTCTCCCACAGTCCCAGACTCACCCGAGGAGGCCACAGATGATGTTAGGCTCTATGAGGAGTATCCCTTCCCGAAAGCCCCTTCGCTTGATGCTACATGACCTCGGGGCTCTGAGGCAGCATGGTTGCTGCATGAGGTTGAAGCCTCCACAGCGGCCCTCAAGGGTACTGGTCCTGCAGACAGCTCCAGGGCTGTTGATCTTATGAAAAATTGATTCATGCTGCTTCTTGCAGCCTCGGGAGTTATCTGCTGACAGAGATCACACACCAAGGCATCATGACTCGGCCTGAGGCCCCGGAGGCAACAATCATGCAGGTCCATGCACGACATTGTGAGCACAACGGTCGCAAGGCTTGAAGACACTGGCCAAGGCCACGGCAGGGAAGACAGTCCCCATGAGATCAAACTCCCTTGGCTGGCCAGAAAGGGCACAAAAATCCACACACCAGAGAAATAAGGATGAGAGGTTGATAGTTGCAGCCCAGGACAGCAGCTTACGGATGAGATGGTTTACAGCGAGCACTGAAAAAACTAGCAACACAGACATCTGTCGATTCTGTAAGAAAGACCTGGAAACAGTGACTCACCTCATAGCTAACTGTGAAGTTCTGATGGCAGAAAATTCCCTAAGCGTTCCCTCTCCTCCAAATCCACTTGTGGGAGATGGCACTCATTCAAAAACGCTTCTATCTCCTCCCGCCCCGCCGTTGTTTCACATTTATACAGATTTTCATAAAAGTCCCTAAATACCATTCTGATACCCTTAGTCCGGTGTTCCATTTCACCTTTTTTATTCCTAATCCCATCAATAAATGCTGCCTGCCTCCGCACTTTTAGGTGACAAGCTAACAGTCCCCCCGCCCTATTTCCCCCTTCAAAGTGGGCCTCCTTCAACACCGCCAGCTTATACGCCATCTCTCGAGCTCGTAGATTACTCAGCTCTGCCCTCACCTTAATGAGCTCTGCAATAGTGCATGGGTCCTGCACTGCTTGATACGCTCTAAGCTCTCCAGTTTCTGTAATAGTTCCTTTTCTGCAGCCCCTTTCTCCCTCTTTACTTGCGCACTCAAGCTAACCAGCTATCCCCGAAGTACCGCCTTTAATCCATCCCATAGAGTCCCTATAGACACCTCCCCCGTGTTCAACCTTATATATTCTGTTATATTGTCCCGAAGCTTCCTCAAATACCTCTCCTCCTCAAGCAATGAATCATTAAGCTTCCAAAATTTTAAACTATCATCTTCATTGCCCAAGGCTAGTTTTACATAAAGTGGGGCATGGTCTGATCAGGTTATCAGCCCATGTTCCACCTCCTATACCCTTCTCTACCCACTTTCCCCCACCCCAAATCATATCTAACCTACTGTAGGTTCCATGTACCGGAGAGTAGAACATATACTTCCGGGTGCCAACTTCTCCAAAGATCAACCAACCCCAATCTCTCCCTCAACTTTTGCAGACTTCTCCTATCCCCTTGGCCCCCCCACCCCTGACCCCCACTAGTATCCAATCTTGGGTTACAAGTCACATTAAAATCCCCTCCCAAAATTATAGAAGTACTTCCAAATTCTTCTAACTCCTTCAAGATTTGCTCGTACGCCTCCCCTTGCCTTTCATTTGGTCCATACAGGCTAATCACCCACACCTCCTCCTCCTCTATTTGCAATTTCACCCCCACCCATCTATTCCCTTTACCCCTACGGGTACTTCTCACCATATGCTGATAGTCGCTTCTCACCAAGATCCCCCCCCCCCCCCCTTTCGTGAGTTTGCTATCTGACCCTCTAGTACCACCTTAGGGTATTGTTTAGACTCCAAGAGATATTCCTGCCCCACCCGCAGGTGAATTTCCTGTATACACAAAATGTCCGCCCCCAGTCTACTGCCCTCTTGTTCTACCAGTTTCCTTTTCCTCCACATGCGCAGCCCCTTTACATTCAAAGTCGCAATCGTTAACGTTTTCCTCCTCTGGCCTAACTTTACCTGGTGACTCCCTCCCTTCCTCCCAGCCCCCCCCCCCCCACGCTCCTGTGCACCTGTCTGAAATCCCCTTATACCCCCCCTCTCCCCCCTTCCGCTAGTCCCTGCTTCCGTGTCTCTCCCCAGTTTAACCATCTTAGACCTCCCTCCTCCCCTCCCTCCCCATACCCCCCTCAGCCTCCTTCTCCGGAGGATTCAACCGGAGTAGTGCGCCCCTAACTCCCCCAGCCACTTACTTTTCGCTCCCCCCCTACTTCCTTTCCATGCGCTCCCTCCCCCTGCCACTTTCCCTAATCCTCCCCCTTATTCATACCCCCTCTTCTTCCCCACCCCACTCCTTGACCCTCCTCCCTTTATACCTCCTCCCCGCCTTCCTCCCTCTTCCCTCTCCATACATCACATAAACGTAAACATCAACATTTCACCCGTTTCTCTTCTTTAACTCCCCCTCCCTCCACCCCTCTCCTCCTATCTCTACCCACTCCTCCCCTTCTGAACACACAATTCTTTTAAAACTCCTCCGCCCCTCCCACAATGTATACCCATCATATTATCAGTCCTCAAGTTTCTTCCATGTTCCGGTCCTCTCGCTGCTCCTGCTGGACCCCCTCTCCTGGCTCTCCTCTCGCTGCTGCGGCCACCTCCGCTCTGTTGTTCCTGCCGCTTTAGGGGAATCCTGTGGCCACACACCCGATTCTCGCAGAGCCCCCATTGCCTCCTCTTGTGTTTGTGTCCTCCATGTCCTCCCCTTTAGAGTAAAGGAGAGTCCAAACGGGTGCAGCCATCGATACTTGACGTCCGCCTTCCTCAAGATTTGAGTCACTGGTTGCATTGCCCCCCTCTGCTGCAGCGTTCCTGCAGACAAGTCCTCATATATATGCACAGGATATCCCTGCCATGTTAAAGTTCCAAAACCCTTCATCTTGGTGGCAATTATCTTCTTCATTTTGTATCGTGTCAGGCATATAATGTCTCTAGGCCTGTTCCCTAAAGGTGGGCCCAACGCTCTGTGGGCTCTCTCAATTTGTATGTCCTTAGCTACCACCTCCTTTCCCCCTTTCTTTAGCACTTCTAGACACACCGACACTGCCACCTTTTCGCTGTTTTGGAATTCTTTCTCCTCTGGGATTCCTCGTATTCTCAAATTTATACGTGAGCAGTTTTCCAGATCTTCCAATTTATAGAGTATAGCCTCTTGCTGGGAGCATAACTACATACTTCTTCGTGTCCTGTCTTCCTGCTTCTGCTCAAACTCCTGCAGCCGGTTTTCATGATCTCCCATCCTGCATACCAGGTCCCCAATTTCCTCCTTCAAAGGCCCCAAGAGCTCAGTTAGTTCGCTTTTCACTGACTGTACTTCCTTTTCAATTTCAAGGAACCAGTCCGAGCTCCTCTCTTGTGATACTATGTGCAGGGTCTTTCCCTTGTGCCAACACACTCCCCGTCTCCAACTCGTTCTCCCGCTCTTCATTCTCTCCCTGCAGATTTTTATTTCGAAGCGAAACACTGTCGTTCTTCCCTGCTTGTAGCCACGGGTATAAATACTCTGAGGTGGGCTGCTTTTCTCCTCGTGGTCATTGCAGCTATCAGTGTCCTGTCCTCTCCGGGATGCTGCCCGTCTTAGATTCCTCCTTGCAGTCACTCTGCACCTGTAGGAATAGTCTGTTCTCTGCCTCAGTTGCTCCGGAGCTCCAACCACTGCATTCACCTGCCTCTTCAAGGGTACGCTGCCTGCGATCCCCACTGCGGACCTCTCCTCCTGCCCAGCACTCCGTAATGCTGCCTCCGCTGCTTCACTCCCGACTCCGGCTCCTTCTTCCTCTACCAGGGATGACCCCTCTCGCCAGCTGCTTCTTTACTTTTAGCACCACTGTGCCTCCTCAAACTCCTGTGCTCAGCCGCGGCCTTGTCCCACTCACACTGCTAGGCTCAGATCTCCAAGTGCCATCTTGCCTTGCCACGCAGTTGCTCTCCACTCCAGCCAATTCCGCTCGCCACGGCTACAACCGGCTCTGCTTTTCTTTTGAGCACTCCGACCGGCTCTCTCCACCTTCCGCCGCCCGGGACATCAATTTTACCCCACAGGAGGTCCCGTTTTCTCACTTTTTTGGCTGGGTCGGTGCCAGAGCAGCTGCCTTACGCTGCCATCGGCTCAGGTGATGTCACTTCCTCCATCATGATCAACAGTCTTACAGCAGTAGATGGGTCAAGAAGAATGAGGATCACATGGAGCATAGTTACTCACCTGCAACAGGTGTTCCTCTGGGGACAGCAGGAATCAGTCTTCGCATATGGGTGATGCCACCAATGGAGCGCGCGTGGATTCACTCCCTAGCTTTCAAAGAAAACCTTTGGGAGTTAGACCACCTTCCCGTCTAAGGGTGCCATCTTACCTCAGTATGACGACATAGCTCAATCAAGCATAACAACAAAAAACAACTCCACATGGAGGAGGGAGGGATGCGAGGACTGATCCCTGCTATCCCTGGAGAAGACATTACAGGTGAGTAACTACGCTTTCTCTGGGAACAAGCAGGAAGTCAGCCCTCACATATGGGGCTCCCAAGTTACAAGCTACCGAAACAACCTGCAGGAGACACAGACGATGCAAAAAAGCAAATTGCGCAGGACAGCAAGTAACGTTGAATGGCTTGAAGTCCAGAGATACAGCTGCAGCACTAAGCATGGAATTACCTCACTGGTAGCCTAAATACCAGGGAAGAAGTTGCACTATTCCCCAAAGAGATGAATAAGTACTGCCTGGCTAACGGCACTGTCGCACCATGAGCTTTCTTCCAAGTAGTAATGCTCTACAAAGGTATGGACTGAAGGCCAGGTGTCCAGCAGAGGGACCAAGCACAGGTGGGCAACCGAGGCTGCCATGGCACACACGTTATGTGCAGTGATGTGATGCTCCAGGGAGAGTCCAGCCTGCTCGGTGGTGAAGGAGATGCAGTCTGCCACCCAAGCTCTCCAGTTTCTGTAATAGTTCCTTTTCTTCAGCCCCTTTCTCCCTCTTTACTTGCGCACCCAAGACAATTTTATAGCCAGGAGTGTGCGCATTTAGTATCCCTGTAGTGGGTGAGTCATCATTTGACACAGTATTCACTTTTTAGCTATACAGGATGGCCCAAAAAAAGTGAGAACATCTCATAGCATAAAAGTTATTTAAAAATTCAAAAAGACAGATGTAAACGATTGACAAATTTTAAAAAAAAGATGGCGACCGGAAATTGTCGAAATAAAGAAGTTATATAGCTAAAAAAGGTAAATAAGTAAATTATTTAAGTTTTTAATTTACGAGATAGTCTCACTTTTTTTGGGCCACCCTGTATATTCATATTTTTGTCATGTTTTTACTTACTATCCTGTTAATATATACATTGTTTCAACTCTGTTGATTTTTAGTCCGTTTTTGCATGCTTTCAATTATCCTACTTTTGGTTACATTATACTGTCCATTACAATGGATCTTACTGGTTTTTAGAAGGTGTTTTCTGTCTTTTATTATTATTTTCTTATGTTCTAGGCACAATTGGTTCAATTAATATGGCTTACTTTTTTAACTTTATTCTCTTAACTCTTTATTTATATTCTTATATGCTTTTATTTTTATTTATGTAACGTTTTACACAATTTTGTTTTAGAGAGGTCAATTCCGCTGAAGAAGGCTTTGGCCAAAACACATGTAAGGTGACCTCATGGATACCTAATAAAGCTCCCTGCTGCA
This sequence comes from Ichthyophis bannanicus, assembly GCA_033557465.1. Lineage (NCBI taxonomy): Eukaryota > Metazoa > Chordata > Amphibia > Gymnophiona > Ichthyophiidae > Ichthyophis > Ichthyophis bannanicus. The sequence goes on along the minus strand of CM066032.1, from coordinate 737,638,345 downwards.
TCCTACGGCGTGGTGTCCTGCTTTTTCTGTGCCCTTGAGAGGAAAGAAAGCCAGGGCAATGGTGGTGAATAGCAGGTTCAAGTAGTATGGTTGTGAAAGGGAGGAAGGAGATGTGCTAATAGTTGGAAGGGTAGGTAGGGTTCAGCAAAGGGTTTTTTTTGTTTGTTTTTTTGAGGAGCCATTTAATCACAGCATGCTTGAAGGCAGCAGGAACAGTTCTTAAAGGAAAGCGATAAGTTGAGGATATGACAGATGGAAGGAACAACAGTGGTGGAAATAGAGCTTAGTAGAAGGGTTAGAATAGGATCAGAGAGCATGTAGCGAGTTTGGAGAAGAGATGTGCAGTTTCCTCCTCAGTGATTATAGAAAAGAAAGGGTGATAGGGCTGAAGGAAGAATATGAGAATGAAGCGGGAGAAGGGGAGATGGGAAGTGACATGGTGGAGAACTCAAGACTAATCTTATGAACCCTGTCATGGAAGAAGTCAGCCAAATTGAGCAGAAAATGAAGGAAGAACAGAGGTAGAGGCATTTTGAGGAGAAAATTAAGGATCACAAAGACAGCAAGATTTAGACAAGAGTTTGTCAAGTGGACATAATGCTCTTGCTTGGCGAGTGCTATAGCAGACTGGAAAAGAGTTTAGCAAGAATCTGAAATGTATGGTCACTATGGACATGAGATTTTAGCCAAAGGCACCAAACAGAGTGGGCAGAGGAATACAGGTAGCGGATTTTGGAGGTCAGCCAAAGCCTCACGGGAAGTGGACTGCGAGGTGTGAGAGAATCCAAAACAGAGTATAATGTTATAAGAAGAGACTGCTTCACTGACAGACTCAGATGAGATAATGGATGAGAAAGGAGTTGAGATAGCAGTGGAGAGAGCTGAAGTATCAATAGCCTGAAGATGCTTGTGGAGACTGGATGAGACTGTGGTAGGTGGTTAAAGAGTAGTTACTCACCTGTAACAGGTGTTCTCCAGGAGCAGCAGGAATCAGTCCTCACATATGGGTGTCATCGGCGCCGATGAAGTCCCAGCGGAGCATTTCCCCAGCTTTCCATGAAAGCCTTTGGGAATGCTGGCACACATGCGCGGTTCCCTTCCCGCCTAAAGGTGCCATCTTACCTCAGTCAAATGACATAGCTAAGAACAGCACACAAAAATGCAAAAACAAACTATGTACAAATGCAACTCCAAGGGGAGGAGGGAGGGTTGTGAGGACTGATTCCTGCTGCTCCTGGAGAACACCTGTTACAGGTGAGTAACTACTCTTTCTCCAGGACCAAGCAGGAAGTCAGTCCTCACATATGGGTGACTCCCCAGCTCTGGGCTACCGAGGAACCCAGGCTGAACAAGAGGCCTCCCTCTAGTCCCAGCAGCAAAGAAAGGCTTTTCACTGACACAACCTCCACCGGTAGCCCAACAGAGGGCAGAAGTTGCCTAAACCTCAAAGAGATTCCAGAGTACTGCCTGGCCAAAAGCACTGTCCCTACGGGACTCCCTCTCCAGACAGTAATGGGCTGCAAAAGCCTGGCTTGAAGACCAAGTTGCAGCCTTGCAGATGTCCACCAAGGGCACAGAGCGGAGATGAGCCACTGAGGCAGCCATTGCCCTGACACGATGGGCCGTGACCCTACCCTGCAAAGGAAGGTCAGCCGCCTTGTAAGCCCAGGTGATACAGTCAGCCACCCAGAAGGACAAGGTACGCTTGGACACAGCCAACCCCAACTTATTGGGGTCAAAGGAGACAAAAAGCTGAGTAGCCCTTCAATGCCCTTGCGTACGGTCAAGGTAGAAGGATAAGGCCCTCCTACAGTCCAGGATATGCAGGACTGCTTCAGCCTGGCTTGGATGAGGCCTAGGGAAGAATGTTGGAAGAACCACCTCCTGATTGAGGTGAAAAGAGGAGACAACCTTTGGGAGGAACTTTGGGTGAGTCCTGAGGACTACCCTGTTCCTATAAATCCTGGTGTAAGGCCTATCACAGACTAGGGCCTGAAGCTCACTCACCCGCCTAGCCGAAGTAGGGGCTATCAGGAAGAGAGTCTTCCAGGAAAGGAAGCGTAGAGGGCAAGTAGCCATAGGCTCAAAAGGTGGGCAAGTCAGTTGCTGCAAGACCACATTCAGGTCCCACTCAGGAGCAGGAGGACGGATGGGAGGCTTGAGCAAGAGCAAGCCTCTGAGAAACATAGACACCAAGGGGTGCCCAGATAGAGAATGTCCTTCCACCAGTGAGTGGTGAGCTGCGAGAGCTGAGAGGTGGACCCAAACAGAATTGGACTTAAGTCCCTGATTGGATAAGTGCAGCAAGTACTGAAGCACTACTGGTACAGTACAGGAGAAAGGATCCTCTGTACGTAGCTGACACCACATAGAAAACCTCTTCCATTTGAGAGCATAGGTTTTTCTAGTGGACTGCTTTCTAGAGGCTAGGATAACCTCCTCAACTTCCTGAGGCAGGTCCCAGGGAGCCAAAACTACCCTTGCAGCCTCCAGGCCATCAAATTGAGAGCTTTGAGATTGGGGTGCAGAAGGGAACCCTGCTCCTGGGAGAGAAGGTCGGGCTGCAACCCCAGAGGTAGTGGGGAATCCACTGCCAGTTGAAGCAGAAGTGGAAACCAAGGCTGCCTCGGCCACCTGGGAGCTACCAGCAGGACTGAGGCCCTGTCCTGAAGAGGCTTGAAGAGAGTTCGGGCCACCAAGGGCGTGGGAGGAAACGCATACAGGAGGCCCTGAGACCAGGACATTAGAAAGGCATCTGGTGCTACCCTCAAAGGATGCGGTTGCCTGGAGCAGAACTTGGGCAGTTGCTTGTTCAGTGGGCTGGCAAAGAGATCTATCCAAGGGAGACCCCACTTTAGGAAGATCCTCTGAACCACCAGGGGATGCAGCTGCCACTCGTGGGGCTGCAGAATTCTGCTCAATCGGTCGGCCAGGCAGTTCTCCTGGCCTGGAAGGTACACCGCCTTGAGAAGCATGTTGTGCTTCAGGGCAAAGGAACAAAGGTCCTGAGTTTCCCGACAAAGGAGTCTAGATCCAGTCCCGCCCTGTTTGTTCACATAAAACATGGCTACCTGGTTGTCTGTTTGAATCAAGACTGAGCGGTGAGCCAGGGCCGGAGAAAAAGCTCTGAGAGCCAAGCGGATAGCACGAAGTTCCAGCAGATTGATCTGTTGGGCTGCCTCCCAGGGAGACCAGAGGCCTTGAGTGCACTTGTCCAGACAATGAGCACCCCAGCCCTTTAGAGAGGCGTCGGTGGTGAGGACCACCGAGTATTCTGGCATTTGGAAGGGCATCCCCTTGAGTAGATTGGGTGGATGTAGCCACCAGCTGAGGGAGGCCAAAAGGGGTTTGGACACCTTTATCCTGTCTCGTAAGTGGCCTGTGGCTTGAGACCATGGAGTCCGAAGGCACCACTGTGCAGGCCTCATATGGAGCCTGGCATTGGGAGTCACATGTACTGTCGAAGCCATGTGTCCCAGAAGCCTGAGGCAGAGTCTGGCGGAGACCAGGGGCTTGTTCAGAAACGGTTTTGCTACGTCCATCAGTCTTTGGGCCCTGTCTTCTGGCAAGAATGCCTTTGCCAGTTGAGAATCCAACCTTGCCCCTATGAACTCCAAGTTCTGGGAGGGGAGCAAAGTGGACTTTGCGAAGTTTATGACAAAACCCACGTTTTGAAGCAGAGCAACGGTTCTGAGGGTGGCTTGTCTGGCCTCCAGGGACGTTTGACCCCTGATGAGCCAGTCGTCCAGATAGGGAAAGACAAAGATGCCTGGATTTCTCAGGTAGGCCGCCACAACTGCCAGGCACTTGGTAAAGACCCTGGGAGTGGAGGTCAGGCCAAAAGGTACTGATAATGGTTTCCTCCCACAATGAACCTGAGGTACTTTCTGTGGTCTGGATGAATGAGGATGTGAGTGTACGCATCCTTTAGATCTAAGGAGCATAGCCAATCTCCCTGCTGGAGGTAGGGCAGAAGTGTCCCAAGAGTAAGCATCTTGAACGTTTCTTTCTCTAGGAACTGGTTGAGGTTTCTGAGGTCCAGAATGGGTCGGGTCGAAGGCCACCGGTTCTTTTGGGTACCAAGAAATACCTGGAGTAGAATCGGTGACCTTGCAAGTGGGGAGGCACAGGCTCCACCACCCTGTCCACCAACAGACCATGAAGCTCTTGTAGAAGAAGGTCTATGTGCAGGGGAGGCCTTGGAGGCTCCCCTGGAAAATATGGCGGAGGCAGTTGGTGAAAATGGAGGGCATAGCCCTTGTGGACTATGTCCAGCACCCAACTGTCCCCGGTGATAAGGGACCACTGGTGGGCAAAGAGGGCGAGGCGACCTCCTGTGCAGGGTGGGGAGAGCAGAGGAGGAGAGGCTATGCTCAAGGAGTCAAAACCCCCCACCCTGAGTGGTAGCAGGGGCCTGAGGCTTGGGGGTCCTCTGCCTACGGGGCCCATTACCCTGGCCCTTGGCTTGCTGACCCTGAGGGGCAGCTTGGGCAGCCTGATACTGAGGGTACTGTTTGTAGGCAGTGCCCTTCCTCGGGTAAAAGGACGTTTTACCCGAGCCCTTCTTATGTGAAGGTGGCAGAGGTCTTCCTCGACAGCCTTGTCCGGGTAAGGTGCTCTGTCTCGAGCTGAGCAGCCTTCTCGGTCACAGGTTTGCCAAAAAGGTTCTCACCTCGGCAGGGGACATCGACCAACTTGTCCTGAACCCATGGCTCGAGGTCCGATGACTGCAGCCACGCCTGGAGGCGAGCCGCGATGCCGGCAGCTGCTACTCAGGCCGAAGCCTCGAAGCCATCGTAGGCAGCGCGGGAAATGAACTTTGAGCATTCCCGAATCCCCGAGGACAAGGTCTGAAAGCTCTGCAAGGGTTCCCCGGAGAGACCAGCAGAGAATCCGGCCAATTCTTTGGCCAGGTCCCGCAAGTACATGCCCATGTACAGCTGGTAAGACTGGACACGGCAAGCAAGCATCGACCCCTGGAAGCACTTCCTACCGACGCCATCGAGGTAGCAGGCCTCCCTGCCGGGGGGCACCGCAGAGTGCATCTTCTGGCTCTTCAGACGATGCATGGCCGATTCCACAACCATTGAATGGTGTGGTAGCTGTGCTTTCTGGAAACCAGGGCTTTTGCAGAGTCGATAAATGGAATCGACTCGCTTACTTAGAACCGGCGCCGTTCCCACATTTGGAAGAGGAGCCGTTCCAGCATCGGAGGAACCGGGACAGTAAAGGCCTCCTTCGGAGGAGAGTCGTACTATAGAGCATCGAGCTCCTCGGCTCGAGGCTCTTCCTCGGGATCGGCAGGGATAGCCAAGGCAGCGGCCATATCCCGGACGAACTCCGAGAACCTAGTGTCTTCCGGAGGGGATCTACTCCGGGGATCAGACTGCGGTGAGTCCGACGGGATGCACCAAGTCTTAAAAGTATCAGGAGACTCCTCCTCCTCCATCTCCCAGGCGGACTCGTCCAAGGAGGAGTCAGGGTCCGACCCCGCGGGGCCCCGAGGCACCCGCACCGACACCGGGGGCACCGGCGTCGACGCCCTCAGTCCCGAACGGGAGGTCGAGGGAGACCTCGACCGAGGACGATTTCGAGCCACGAGGGTCTCGAGTATCGGCTCGGTCTCTGGGGTTGACTTCGAAGTCGACGTCCCGGTGGTCGGGGCAGATGCACCAGACAGGCTGGCCATCAGTGCCCGCTGCTGCTCCATGAAGGCAGTCTGCACTCCAAGGCTGTCATCCTGAGACTCAGCTCGGGAGACGCAGCAGCCACCGACTCGGGCCCCGGCGGCGCCGGGCCCGACGTCGGCTCTCTGGGAGGAGAGTCCACGAGGACTATGGGGCTTACGTGTCCAGCAGACTCCGGCTCCACGCGAGGAAATTTTGCAGGCTTCTCTTGGTCCACGGGCCCGGGACGGCGGTCGGGGGTCTTAGACCTGGCCCTCGAGGGACCAGGGATCTCCTCAGACGCCGCCCTTGCGAGCCGCTTCTTCCTCTTGCGTTCCCGGTCGGGGGACCCCCTGTCCGAGGAGCTTCGACGGCGCTCGGGATTGGAATCCCGAGATGTCGAGGCCTCAGACGAAGTCCGGGCCCGGCCGGAGGCAGAGTCCGAGAAAAACCTTTCCTTCTGATGCTGTCGACTCTTTAGTGCCTTGGAAGACATCTTCCCACATGGCCCACACGACTTGGGGTCGTGGTCAGGGCCGAGGCACTGAAGCCAGCAGTCGTGTGTGTCGGTGAGAGACATAATTTTCTTACACCGATCACACTTTTTGAAACCACTGGAAGCCATCGGGGAAAAAATAGCCCCAGCGAGGTCAAAAGACCGGCCTTCCAGTGAAAAAATGAAAAAAGGGCGCGAATGCCAGCCACGAAGGGCAAAAATCAAAAAATGAAGAAAACGGGCTCGATACCGGTGTACCGAACCCGGCGGGAGGGGAACCGGCGTCGAACCGGAGAAAAATAGCAAAAATCGCCGAAGAAGAAAATCACTTTTATCCGGGAGAACAGGACACAGGTCCGATGGGCTTCTCGGAAAAAAAAGAGACTGAGGTAAGATGGCACCTTTAGGCGGGAAGGGAACCACGCATGCATGCCAGCATTCCCAAAGGCTTTCATGGAAAGCTGGGGAAATGCTCCGCTGGGACTTCATCGGCGCCGATGACACCCCATATGTGAGGACTGACTTCCTGCTTGGTCCTGGAGAAAAGTGCAAGTTAGATAGAAAAACCAAGTTGGAGAAGTTTGAGAGCAAGCAGTTGGAGAAAGCGTAGTTACTCACCTGTAAGAAGCGATCTCCGGGAACAGCAGGAATAAGTTTTCACATATGGGTACCGTCAACACCGACGGAGCCTGCGCGGGAACGCTCCCAAGCGTCCAAAAGGAAAGCTTTTGGGAGCATCCCACCACGCATGTGTGCTGCCTTCCCACCCAACTACCTCTCTTACCTCAGTTGAGTTGAAAGCTGAGACCAAAGGAGAGAAGTAGAAGAAAAATAGAAAAAGAGAGAGAAAGACAACTTCTAGGGGAGGTGGGTGGGTTGTGAAGACTTATTCCTGCTGTTCCCGGAGATCACCTGTTACAGGTGAGTAACTACGCTATCTCCAGGAACAAGCAGGAATGTAGTCTTCACATATGGGGACTCCCCAGCTAAAAATGCCTAGGGATGACCCGCGGATCTATGCAAGATGGGCCATGCTTTCTCCCAGGGACCTCAGGCATCCAAGAGTGGATGGTGGGAAGGCATTGATCTAGGAATGGAAGAGATGCTGTAGAACAGCCTGACCGAACAAGGCATCCTGACGGGAGTCCTTGTCTAAACAATAGTGGGCAGTGAAAGTATGTACAAAAGCCCAAGTTGCTGCTTTGCAGATGTCATCAATAGCAACTGAACGAAGATTAACTGTTGAGGCTGCCATGGCTCTGACATTATGAGCCTTCACACAGCCTTCAAGAGGGATTCCTTTACTCTGATAGGTAAAGGAAATACAATCTGCAATCCACTTAGAGTTCTCTTAGTGACTGGAAGTCCTAAATGACTAGAGTCAAAAGCCAGAAAAAGTTGAGAAGACTTTCTAAATGGCTGTGTTCTTTGAAGATAGAAAGTCAGAGCCCGCTTACAATCTAAGGTATGAAGATTTCTTTCCGCGCTGGAGGCATGAGGCCTAGGAAAGAAGACTGGGAGATAAACAGACTGGTTTAAATGAAAAGGTGATATCACCTTTGGCATAAAATGAGGATGAGTCCTCAAGACTACTTTGTCATGATGGAACCTCGTATAAGGCGGGTCAGCCACTAAAGCTTGCAGTTCACTAATGTATCTTGCAGAAGTGATAGCAATTAGGAAAATGACTTTCCATGAAAGAAACTTTAGCTTCGAAGTCACTAAAGGTTCAAAGGGAGGCTTCATGAGTTGACCCAGAACAAGATTAAGAACTCATGCCACTGGAGGTGGTTTGATGGGAAGTTTAGTTAAAAGGAGACCCCTCATAAATCTTGAAACAAGAGGATGAGAGGAAATTGGTTGTCCATCAAAGGGTTTATGAGATGCAGCAATAGCACCAAGATTGACCCTAACAGAATTGATCTTGAGACCAGAAGCTGATAAATGAAGGAGATAGTCCAGAAGGGACTCTATCGGTACCAAGAGGGGATTAAGTTCCCTCTGGGAACAAGTTCTATCAGGGCCGCTAAAGGGTGTATTCAACAGATCCTTGGAAACAGGAGAGGTTCCTCAGGACTGGAAAATGGCTGATGTCGTACCTCTACACAAAAGTGGTGACAGGGAAGAAGTGTCAAATTACAGACCCGTGAGCCTTACCTCGGTGGTGGGAAAAGTAATGGAGGCGCTCCTGAAAGAGCGAATAGTGAACTTTCTCAAAACCAACAGGTTGCAAGATCCGAGGCAACATGGTTTTATTGAAGGACGGTCTTGCCAAACTAATCTGATTGAGTTCTTTGACTGGGTGACCAAGGAACTAGATCAGGGGCATGCGATGGATGTCATCTACCTGGATTTCAGCAAAGCCTTTGATACTGCTCCTCATAGGAGGCTTGTCAAACTCAGTAGCTTGGGGATGGGTACCAAGATAGTAAACTGGATTAGAAATTGGTTGACTGACAGACGACAGAGGGTGATGGTACATGGAGCTCATCGGATGAGGGGAAGGTGATTAGCAGGGTGCCCCAGGGTTCAGTCCTGGGCCCGGCACAGTTCAATGTATTTGTGAGTGATATTGCTGAAGGACTGACTGGAAAAGTCTGTCCTTTTGCAGATGAGACAAAAATTTGCAACAGAGTGGACTCCCCCGAGGGAGTGGATAACATGAGGAAAGATCTACAAAAGCTGGAAGAATGGTCTAATGCTTGGCAATTACGATTTAATGCGAAAAAGTGCAGTGTCATGCAATTAGGTAGCAGAAATCCAAGGGAAATGTACGCGATAGGGGGCGAGAGGTTGGTGTGCATGGTTCAGGAAAAAGACCTTGGTGTGATTATCTCTGATGATCTCAAGGTGGCAAAACAATGTGACAAGGTGGTGGCAAAAGTCAGGAGGATGTTGGGCTGCATACAAAGAGGGATTACCAGCAGAAAGGAAGAGGTACTTATGCCACTGTACAGGTCGCTGGTGAGGCCTCACCTAGAATACGGTGTTCAGTTTTGGAGACCATATCTTGCAAAAGATGAAAAAAGACTGGAAAGTGTTCAGAGGAAGGCGACCAAAATGATTTAAAGCCTGCGTAAGAAACCTTATGAGAAGAGACTTGAAGACCTAAATATGGACACTTTGGAGGAGAGGAGGGATAGGGGAGATATGATTCAGATCTTTAAATACTTAAAGAGGAACGATGAACAAACAAACCTCTTCCAAAGACAGGGAAGCTGCAAAACTAGAGGGCATAACATGAAGCTGCAAGATGGAAAATTGAAAGGCAATGTCAGGAAATATTTTTTCACTGAAAGGGTGGTGGATGCTTGGAATGCTCTCCAAATGCAAGTGGTGGGGGCAAACACGGTGACAGAATACAAAACAGCATGGGACAAGCACAGCATATCCCTTTACAGCAACAAGATAAAAACAAAATAAACTGAACCATCTAACTTCTCAACAAATAGGGATGTCCTACATGGAGTGGTGGGTCCACCCCTAAACAAAGATATGGGGAGGTGTGACCTGCACAGAGCGTCAGGTGCACCTACTCTTGCCATACTGCTGGTCAGAATGGATGGACCATGCTGGTCTTTATCTGCCATCATTTACTATGTTACTATGTTACCAGATTGAGAACCTCTTCCAGTTAAAAGCATAAGAACGCCTTGTGGAAGGTTTTCTGGAAGCCAGAAGAATATCCTTCACTTGTTGTGAAAGGCCTAGATCTTGAAGTTCTATGCCTTGAGTAGCCAGGCCTTGAGATGAAGGGACTGGGGATTGGGGTGCAGTAGGGATCTGTTCTGGGACAGAAGATCCGGAGCACTCCCCAACTCGAGGAGTGGCTCGAGAGATACCTAAGAGAAGAGGATACCATGTTTGCCTTGGCCAGCAGGGAGGTATGAGTATCATGCAACCTGTCAGACGGCTGCCTGGGTGAGAATCTTCACAGTCTTGACAATGCATATATTTATATGATTTTTGCAAGGTATTGTGGGTAATGTAGTTCATTCACACCAGACACAGCTGCTGACAATAATTTAGTTGTGCACAAGTGTTAAAGCCAATAAGATACTTCTTTATTTATGGGGTTATTTCTCCCAGCACAGATATGCTTGGTAGCACATAAATTAGGTTACTTGCTTACAGTGTTTAACTTGGTAAAACAAAGTCAAAAATCAAAATCAGGAAAACAACCTTCAAACTTGTCAGGCAATTAGCTAATGTTTTCTTAGCATATCTCTAACAAACGAAAAGCCACAAAGAAAGAAATAAACTGTTCTTGTAAGGTTAACTTCTGATTATTTTCCACACAGATCCAGAAGTAATTCTCTTCTAGCTCACAAGCAATTAGGTGCAGCTCAATTGCTATCAGTTATCCAGCTGAAACCCTTTAGCAGGCTGGCTTTCTACTGTGCGAGTCAAATCCTGCTTCAGGAGCTTTTCTTAGTGGAATAAAGAACAAATTTATAATTTCTTTGTGATGGCTGCTGTGCTTTATCACAGAAAGTTACCAACGGAGTTTGGATAGAGAGCAGTCCATATAAACAATATCTTGATCTGCTATTATTTCCCCTTCATCAACAAGCATAGGGTCACTATCATGAATTGGCACAGATGAATCTTTCAATGGAGCACTTTCAGGAGAACACTTATTTCCCTGCTGTCTTTCAAGGTTATAGCTAGGGCATAGATCAATGTTCATACCTGAGCTTCCATTGTTGCTATAGTTCCTCTCTATATAGCCTGGCCAGTATGTAGTCCAGGTTTTATGTCCAGCCTTCCAGTCCTGATCCCTGGACACTGGATCTCTCTTCACATACCTTCTGGCATAGGTCTTAGAGTCCCTTCCACGTGCAGCCGTCTCCCTCACAGGTAGCCTCTGGTGATTCCTTGTTCTGCAGCACCATTCCTCTGGCTTTCCCCAGTCCAATGGTCTATGCTGGCCCTTGGAATACCTCCCAGTATACGTACTGCCTTGGACTCTTCTAGACCTCTCAAAGGCTTTTCTCCTTTTCCTTCCAGAGGGTTTCTTTCCTTCTCTATCCGTCCGGTTTGGCTTCTGCTTCTGCTGATCCTTCAGATGAAACTGATGATCCTTCTCTGCATCTCCAAGGTGATCATGAAGATCATGATCATGGAGCTGATGCTTGTCATCTGTAGAACAAACTCTATTCTTATTCTGCCTTGATGAGTGCTCCTCCCTAATACAGCGCAGCTGTGCTGAATCAGGCCCTGCCCTTTGAGATGAGTGCTTAGGGATTACCTCATAGCCCTCCTGATTGAACACACGTTTCCCCACTTCAGCTCCTCTAATGGCTGCTGGAAACCTGGTGCATTCTGGGACTGGTAGTCCTTTTGTAAGAAAATTCTGTTTTCTTATTTCTACCAGAACTGACAGGTTGCTTGTTCAGAGTCACATCATCTTTTCTATAGCTCCTTCCTGAGCTATGATAAGCTTCCTTATCACAAACCTCTGTCTTTCTGGAGTTTGAATAAGGTTTTGGGGATCAGGGGAATTGGTGGGAAGGCATAGAGAAAATCCTGGCCCCAATGGAGCAGGAATGCATCCCTCGCCTGACAATTCTGAGCTGGGAGTCTGGAACAGTACCGGGGAAGATTGGCATTCTGTGGACTTACAAAGAGGTCTATATCTGGTGTTCCCCAGACTTGAAACACTCGGGCAAGTTGATATGAGTGGAGAGACCACTCGTGTGGCAACAGGACTCAACTGAGCCTGTCCGCCCAAACGTTTTGAATGCCTGGAAGGTATACTGCCAACAAATAAATGTGATGCTCTCTGGCAAAGGCCCACAGTTGCAAAGCTTTGTTGCATAATTGCAGAGAGCCTGTTCCACCTTGTTTGTTTAGATCGCCCAAGTGGGCTCCCCAACCCAACTTGGATGCATCTGTCGCCAGTACAGCCTGAGGTAGGGGTTGCTGAAAAGGAGAGCCTACTGTAAGGTTTTCCAGAGATTGCCACCAATGCAGAGATGCAATCATGCGTGTGGTAACTCTGATTTTGTCCAACAGGCATCCTGAGGCCTGGGACCATTGGGAAGCTAAGGTCCACTGGGCCGCTCGCATATGAAGGCGTGCATAAGGAATCACATGGACTGTAGATGCCATGTGTCCTAGAAGTCAAAGCATCTGTCGAGCAGTGAGGAAGGTTTGTAGCACTGCTCGAGATGCTAGTTGGATGATGCGCAGACAATGAGGCTGAGGCAGGAAAGCCTTTGACTGCTGTGTGTCCAAGCGAGCCCCTATAAACTCGAGGGATTGAAATGGGGTGAGCTGGGACTTGTGGCAAGGAGGCCTATCTGGAGTCTGGGGGAGGACAAAGACAGGGAATTCACCCTGGTAAAGGGCCCCCTTTCACCGAGGCAGGGTAGGAAAGCCACAAACACCTCCAGGAATCAGAAAACTTCCACATGACCCACATTTCATGCTCCCCCTAGTGGAATGAAGGGGAGAGGATACAGAGCCCAGAACCCCTTAGGCAGTGAATACTCCAAGCACTCAGGTGCCCGAAGTCAGGCTGACTGCCATCACCTGGGTAGGAAGGGGTTGAAGTTAGAGCCCTGGAGGTATAAACCTAGGCCAGAGTATGAGAGAAAGGGAGGAGGAGAAGAAGCAGGAAGCCAGACTGCCACGAGCCGAGGCACAGATGCAAGCAAGGGAAGCTTAACCGGTGCTGAGCTGAGCAGAGGAACTGAGCTTCCAAGAGAGGAGAGTGCTAATTGGCATATAGCACGTCTGCAGGAGAGTTTGGAGGGAACCGGAGAGACTCCAAGATTCCCCGGGAGGCTGGTAGCTGAGCACGGTGAGCAGGACGGGGAGTCAGAGCCTATGCAGCTGGGAGAGCCTGAGGTAAAGCTGATTGATGAGGACACTCTCATGGACTGTTCCTTTTGCCAAGCTTTAAACCTGGGGAACAGAGAGAAAACAAGCCAATCTTTAAAGAGAGTTTACCAGGAAAAGGAACCCATAGTCCACAAGCAGGGTGGCCGTGAGTCCCTCGTGTTGATAAAGGGAAAGGTCACAGGGATTAAAGAGCAAGCCTGGAAAATGGGATAAGCTTGTTAATTTTCTGCTGCTGGAACAAGGTCATTGGGGTAAGAAAGTAGCTAATTATAACGAAGCTTTCTTGTGCCCTGAGTTATATTTCTTGCTTGAAGGTTTTGAAGCTGAGAGAATCTATACTATCATGGACAGTGAATGTGGTTTTGTTTTGTGTTTTACCCAGCAAGGCTAAAAAGGGAATTATCCTTGCTGTTAAAGACTGTGTATCCTGCACTATGGAGAACCTTTAAACAGACATTTTTGGCTTTGTGTTTGTTTTTGGAGAGTACTCTGCCTCACAGAGTCCCTGAGCAAATATCCTGTACGTGGTATGAACGCACCTTTGTGTGTATAAAATAAATTTCTGTCATTTGCCTTACCCCTTGGAGCCCAACTACAGCTTTCTGTTTGATGCACACATACAGCCAAGCAAAGACTACTTTTCCCATAAGGCACTGGCGGGGAAATAGTTTGAAAAAGCAGCCAGCAGAAAGTTCATCTAAAAAGCACGCCCCTCTTAGCTAGAGGCGAGTGGTGGTGGCGTGACAGACTTTGGAAGGTTTATGATCCATCCCAAGTACTGTAGTATGTGCATTGCTCGGGAAAGAGTATGACTTGCCCCTAGAGCTGACGCTGCTCGGATGAGCCAATCGTCTAAGTAAGGGAAGACAAAAATTCCCAGAGTCCTCATAAATGCTGCTACTACTGCCGCCATGCATTTTGTGAAGACCCTTGGAGCAGAGGCCAGCCCGAAAGGAAGGACCCTGTATTGAAAATGTCTTCCCCTGACTAGGAATTGAAGGAATTTTCTGTGATCTGCATGAATAAGGATATGCATGTAAGCATCCCTTAAATCTAGAGAACATAGCCAATCTTGCTCGTGAAGGTATGGAAGAAGAGTGCCAAGGGAGATCATCTTGAACCTCTCTTGGACTAAATATTTGTTCAGTTCTCTGAGGTCCATGATTGGCCTTAGTCCCCCTGACTTCTTTGGAATGAGAAAATAGGGGGAATAGAATCCTGTGCCCTGCTGGGGACTTTGGAACCTCTTCTATAGCCCCTTGAGCCAGAAGAGTGGTGACCTCTTGCCACAACAGGTCTGAGACCGGAGGTTGAGATTTGAACTGTTTTATTATAGTGTGGATGGGGGCAAGCTGAGGAAATGGAGCTTGTATCCCAGACTCACAATTTTCTGAAGCGATTTGTTGCCATCTTTTGGCAAAATGGCAAATACGGCCTGGAATATTTAAAGGTTCTGGGCTTAGAACAGGAAGAATGGCTAAGTTCTCTAGACAACAATCAAAGACCCTGAGGAGGCTGGGTCTGCTGAGCCTTCTGGAGGTTGTGTCTTTCTTTGTCTAGTTTGATGTTGCCCCTTCTGGGGAACATGTGTTTGCTGGGTGGAAGATGGATAGAATTTCTTCTTTTTAGAGAAAAAAGGTTTTTTGAAAACCTTTTTCTTGGCTGCATTAGCTGTAGATTTTGACAACCTGTCTGAAGTTGTATTATCGGTGTCAATTTCATTAGCTTTAAGCTGCCAATCCTTGCCAAAAAGATTTTCTCCTGCGCAAGGAATGTTACCCAGCTTATCCTGCACCCATTCCTCCAAGTCTGAAGCTTGGAGTCAGGCAATACGACGTGCTCCTATGGATATAGCAGAGGTTCTGCTAATACATTCAAAACAGTCAAAGGTAGCACAATTCATAAACTTAGAGACATTTTGAGCATGTTTGACCAGAGTCAAATAATCTGTCCGTTTATCCTCTTGAAGAAAAGGGTTCAAAACTCCAAGTCTTTTGTAACCTGCTCAAGAAACATTCCCATGTATAATATATAGGAACTGATTCTTGCTGATAGCATGGAGAACAAAGCATCGACGACCAAAGGCATCCAGTGTTCTAGACTCACGACCTGGTGGATTGGAAGAGTGTCATTTAGCACTCTTAATCCGCCTCATGGCGGACTCTACCACCATAGAATGATGTGGTAATTGAGTCTTCTGAAACCCTGGGCAAGATGGTACTCGATACATAGTGTCAAGACGCCTAGAATGTGGAGATACTGCTAAAGGAGCTTCCCACATTCTTAACATTAGATCATGTAAGATCTGGTGTATAAGGAAGCATAGCTGCCTCGTTTGGAGCCAAAGGATATTGAAGAGTTCATAATTCTTCTGCCCTAGGCTCCTTGTCTGGTACTACTGTAATGGCAAGACCCTTTGCCATATCACGTACAAAATCATGAAAAGACATATCCTCAGGAGGGGACATTCTGCGTTGAGGAGAAGGAATTGAATCTTGTACAAGTTCAGCTCTGGTACCAGTGGAATCAGAGTCATCGGAATCGGAAGACTCAAAAGGAGGCAGCACTGGGTTCTCCCGAAGCAGATGGCGTCGGTACCGCTCGACGTCGGTACCGTAACGAGTCGGTACCTGATCCCCCATGCTGGAGAGAGATTCCAAACTCGGCATCGGGGGAAGCATGCCTGTTGAAGCAGGTACCGAGGGCACTGGCATCAGTACCGGTGCCTGCAGAACCGTCTGCAGCGACTTTAGCGGTATCGAAGTAGCCAAAAGAGTCGCTAGACTGCATTCGATAGCGAGGAGTCTTTTGTCCACTGCCGTTGCCGGGGTGTTGGTACCGGTGGTAGGGGCCACAACCCCCGAGCATGGTACCAGTAGTTCCAACAAGGCTGAGGCCTCGGGAACATCCTGGAGCCCCGATAAAGCTTTGGAGCCTGAAGACTCCTGCCGGGGCTGTTTTGACGGTGAAGTAACCTCGAGGGCAACGCCAATGGCATCTCGATGTTTAGAGGGAGATCTACCCTTCGAGGACCGGCTAGTCTTAGAAGACTTGTGTTTAGTTACCTGAGATCCCTGGGAAGAAGTAGAAGCCCTGGAAGACGTCGATGCTACAGACATCATGTCTGAAGCAAAAAGGGCACCGAGTTGATTCGCTCGATTCTGAAGACTTCTTTTAGTCAACTTCCTACAGGAGAGACACTCCGCAGGGCAATGGTCAGGACCTAAACATTTAAGACACCAGTCATGGGTGTCAGTAATAGAAATTGTACCGCCACATTTTGAACATTTTTTAAAACCAGTGGCTGGTTTTTTCATGGTAAGGGAAAAGAGGGCCTAATGCCCAAAATGGCGCCAAGCACCAAAGCAGGGGAAAATTCCCTGAGAAAAGCACTAAAACTGAAATATTTTTAGAAAAGAAAGAAAAGCACCGGTGGTACCGGTAAGCGTCGATGGAAGGCAGATGCAACCACAAAAAATATAAAAATAAAAGAAGATTTTCTGCGGTGACAGGGGACATGTCCTGTCGGCTCCGCGGAAAACGAAGAACTGAGGTGAGAGAGGTAGTTGGGTGGGAAGGCAGCACACATGCGTGGTGGGATGCTCCCAAAAGCTTTCCTTTTGGACGTTGGGGAGCGTTTCCGTGCAGGCTCCGTCGGTGTCGACGGTACCCATATGTGATGACTACATTCCTGCTTGTTCCTGGAGATAAGGATAAGGTTACGGTAAAGATCATGCTGTTGAGTAGGGGTGGTACAACCCACCTGGAAGTCAAATGAGGAAGAAAAGGCAAGAAGCTTTGAGATATAAGAATCAGAGGGGCTAACAACATGAATATTTAAATAAATGTTAAAATACCCAAAAATGAGCAAAGCAGAAGATGGTTCAAGAAGGAAGGAAAGCCAGGAGTCAAAGTAGACTCCATGCTATACTTTGCATCAATGACCTTAATATGTTGCTTTTAGAATCATTATAGGTTTAGACGACTGCTTATCTCAGTCTGAGACCTTGTTGCTTTCAAAAAGTTGCTTTAATTCAGGGTTATTACTGAATAAGTTTGGTTTCATGAGATAAATCATAATCTCAAAGTTAGATAGTAGGAGGGTTGATAAATGACAGCTACCCAGAGAGACAGGGGAGTAAATAGGCAGATGGAGTGGACTTTGAAGAAAGTAAAGAAGTGAGACTGACGTGGGAGAAGAGGTTGAAACCAGCAGGAAAGAGTGGCAGCCCATCACCGCCGTGGTCAACTAGGTAAGGTGTATGAGAGAAAAGGTACTCTCCATGACAGAGGATGAATAACTGAAGCAGAATCTTCAGAGAGAAACCAAGTCTCAGTTAGAGCATGAAGAAGCAGAGTATTAGAGGGAGAGAGAGGCCGTGAACATGGTTTGTTGGAGGCATAGGTGGATATTCCTCGGGGTGCATGAGAAAAGGAGAGGGATAAGAGTAAGATTTGAGGGGTTGCAATTGATCTGCACAGGGACTATAAGTGAGGCCTCTGGGGGCCAGGATTGGGATTGATATCCCCAGATGAGAGAAGGAGAAATTTCACTTACCGCTAATTTCCTTTCCTGGAACACTGCTAGACCAGTCCAGACAAACGGGTTATGCACCCCTGCCAGCAGATCTTGGAGACAGAGAATCCTACCAGAGCTCTGATAGGCTGGAGCCTGGAGCCTGGTGATATAATCCTACCCCTAGGGGTCTCCCTCAGTTACGTCCACAAGCTAATGCAACATGAACTGTAACATCACCCCAGAGGGTCCCAAGTGAACTATATACAAGGGAGCCGAAGAACTCCTTAGAGCTGAAAACAGTATCCACCTATGAACCCATGGACTGCCCAGGGCGAGGCATACCGGCAAAGAGAAGAACCACGGTCGGCGGCTGCACCGCACCAGCGGCACTCCAACCAACAGCAGGGCGGATCCTGGACTGGTCTAGCAGTATTCCAGGAAAGGAAATTAACGGTAAGTGAAATTTCTCCTTCCAGTTCATACTGCTAGACCAGTCCAGACAAATGGGCAGTACCCAAGCTACCAGCTTTCAAGGGGGGGCAAGGCCGCCGACAGCTCAGCAACTCCAAAACGGACTTCCTGACGGGCATGAACGTCCAACCTATAATGACCGACAAAGGTGGACAGCGACGACCAAGTCGCCGCCCGGCGAATATCGAGAGGAACTACATGAGACCTCCCGGCCTACAAAGTTGCTTGCGCCCGAGAGGAGTGAGCACGGAGTCCCGGTGGAGCTTGTTCTCCCTGAAGAAGGTACGCCGCCTCAATGGCCTCTGTAACCCATCTAGAAATTCTAGATTCGGAGGCTGCGGATCCCCGACGAGAACCCGCGAACAAGACAAAAGAGGAACAGTCATATGGAAGGGTCTGGCGACCCCCAGATACCGAAAAAGAACCTTCTTAAGGTCCACCGCCCGCAACGGAGACCGACCACTGTCACACTGCGTCTTTGGAAAAGACGGAAAGGAAAGAGGCTGGTCAACAGCGAACGGCGTCAGCACTTTGGGCAACAAAGGAAGGGACAGTTCTCAGAGAAACGCCTTCGGAGGAAAACGAGAGATAGGGATCTCGACACAGAGAGCCTGGAGCTCAGAAACACGGCGTGCTGAAGTTATGGCCACCAAGAAGACTGCCTTCAGAGTCCAATCTAGAAGAGAACAGGCCCTCAGAGGCTCAAAGGGAGGAGCAACGAGGGCACAGAGGACAAGCACGAGAGCCCACGCCGGCACAGGCGAACGCAGAGGAGGCCGGAAGGCCCTAACTCCGCGGAGGAACCGAGACACGTCCGAATACGAAGCTATCGATCGCCCCGGTATAGGACCCCGAAAACAAGTTAAAGCGACCATTTGTACTCGCAAGGAATTGAGCGCTAATCCCTTATCCACTCCGGCCTGTAAAAAGGACAGGATGTCCGGAACACCGCAATGCCAGGGTGTGAGGTTATTTCGCGAACACTAACCATCAAGAGACGCCAAACCCGAGCGTAAGTCAGCGTCGTGGAAGACCGCCGCGCCGTGAGAAGCGCCACGACCACGCTAGGTGAAGAGCCGTTGCGAGCAAACCGGCGGCGGTTAATAGCCAGGCCGAAAGCGAGTAAGGAGCCGGGTCTTCCATCTCCACCGGTCCGTGAATCAGAAGCCCGAGAAACGCCTCGAGGCGGAGCAGCCACGCCCCAGACAGACGGAAGAGATCCGCATACCATGGTCCGCGAGCCCAATTCGGAGCCAGCAGGAGTACAGGGCCACGACGGTCTCGGAGCCGCCGGAGAACTATGCATATCACGGATCAGGGAGGGAAAACACACAGGAGAAGATGAGCTAGCCACGGTTGAGAGAGAGCATCTATGCCGTGCGCTCCCTCGTCCCTCCAATGGCCGAAGTACAGCGAAGCCTTGGCAGTCTGCGCCGTAGCCATTAGATCCATGGTCGGCAGTGCCCACAGGTGAACAATGGACCGGAACGCATCCGGCTGCAGAGCCCAGCCCCCGGGCTCCAGAGAGTGCCGGCTGAGAAAATTGGCTTACACATTGTTCACGCCTGTGATGTGCTGCGCCGATAGCCTGAAGATGTTCCTCCGCCCACGGGAGGAGCAAACGCCTCTCCTGTGAGACATCCGGACATTGCGTGCCGCCTAGGCGGCTTAGGTAAGCAACCGTCATGGCGTCGGACAGGATCCGAACCGCACGCCGCCGCAGAAGAAGCTAAAACTGAAGAAGGGCGAAGCGCACTTTCCGCGTCTCGAGACGATTGATAGACCCTTGGGCTGCGCGAGGTGACCAACTCCCCTGCGCAGAGGCCAAGCCGCAAGGTGCTCCCCAACCGGAGAGGTCGGCGACTGGCGTCACCAAGATCCAGTGCAGAGACTCCAGAGGGACCCCCCGTAGAAGATTGTGTGCCTGAAGCCACCAGCGGAGGCTGCGGTGCACCGGCAGAAGCAAAAGTAACCGGATTAGATAACTGTCCGATACCGGCGACCAACGAGATAGAAGCGCCGTCGGCAAGCAGCGCATGTGCGCTCCTGCCCACGGAACGAGGGCTATCGTTGCTGCCAAGGACCCCAAGAGTTGAAGGTAGCCCCCAAGGCCGAGGTGCCGCTTGATCCAAGCAGCGGCGGAGCTGAAGAGAGATCTTCTGAAAACGTTCCTGAGGTAGAAACACCCGCCCCCGACGAGTGTCGCACCCAGCCCCTAGAAAATCCAGGACCTGAAGCATCCCAAAATAGACAGAGTAACGGCCCAGTCCTCCTTCCAACGGTGGACCGGGACGAATGGCATCTAAACGCTGGAGCCTGTAAATGAAGCAACATCTGCTGCCCATTGCCGCAGGCTGAGCCATCTCCGAGCTACCGACACCGGTGCTAGGAAGCGAGCTGAGCCGCAAGAGATCACAGAATGCCTCTGCCCGGAATGCAGCGATGGATTCGAAATGAACCAACTCGGGAACACCTGGAAGCTGCTGAATCCAGCGAAGGGCCCGAGCTGCTAGACCTCTGCACACCCCTGCAAGAAGGAAATAGCGGGCGAAGAAAAACCAGTCTTCAGCAGCCTCCCAACTCTTTAGGTCTTGCTGGTCGCGGAGCGCCACTCCGCCCTCAACCGGAAGTGTGGTATGCCTGATGACCTTGGTCAGAATGCATCAACTGTCGGGTATGTCAGCCAACGGTCCAAGTGAAAGGGAGACCAAGGGTATAACTGACCAATACCGCGTGCCGTACGAATGCCCTGGAAAATGGGATCCGGCTGCAACCGGATTTGAGAATCCGGAGGATCAGGCGTGTCGGCTAGGGGGAGCGACTCCATCACCTGTGGAATTAGAGCCGGCAACTCCTCTTTCCGAAAAAGGCTGAGAACCGTCAGCGAAGAAAACAGACGGAGAATATTCCCCATCTCCGTACTCCAACGAGTCAGGGCTGACCTCCGAAGATTTAAAGTCTTCTTGAATATCCATAGTACCCCGCAAGGCACATGCAACGCTCCAAGGAGGACGTACTGCTCTAAGGTCTGAGGACTTATGGGACCACTTGCGAGACCACGCCATATGCTTGCCTGCTACTGGGCAGGTGTAGGAGATATTCCAAAAGACTCCAAAAGTCACAGGTGTCATGCCTGATGGAAGAGTGTGAGAAAGGCACTGTCAGTCAAGGCTGCTGTGGCCTCCAGCGGCTGTGGAAGCGACATGGGAGCTGACTGAATCGTTTCCTGCAGGAAGATCCTGCAGCAGGGGCTCTGAGGAGGGAGGAGATAAGGTGCTGATAAACCCATCTAGCAGCGCAGTGGGAATGGGGAAAGAGTCTCCGGGATGCAGCGTGTAGGTGGAACACAAGCAATCTATTAATTCCCCATTCGGCTGATTACTTATTACATATAATACAGCCAGAGAAACAAGCATTGTAGAGACTTAAACCACCTTTCCTCTTTTTTTCCCTTTTTTTTTTTTTTTTTTTTTTTTAGCATTTAAAACAAAAATCAAGGTAGGCTCAGGGAAACCGAAGACTCTTCAAAGAAAAGGATTTTGAAACTCTCCGTGCCTCCACAGCATGTTTAAATGTGTGGAAACTGCTGTCTAGAGCTGTTCCCTCCAAAAAGAAACACTGAAGAGAAAAACAAAATGGCCGCTGGCACAGAAAAACTGTCAGGTATTCACTGAGCTGAGAAGGGAACTGTCAGTCATTCACTGTGCTGGTACAGAGAAACTTTCAAAGTCAGGGTAAGGCAATTACAGTGACTGAAAGTAGGGAAATTAGAGTTTGATTCCTCCGCAGCCACTCAGACCTCCATGGTAGGGGCTGAAAGGTGTTTCTGGGGAGGGATGTAGAAGCTCAAATCCAACCGTACGGAAGATGACAGTGAGTATGTTTAATTAGGTAGAGCCCAAAACAGTCAGGATCCAAAACACTGACTTAAAATTCCAATCAAATGGTATATTGAAAAAGACAGGTACAATATTCCAGTAAGACGTACAAAGTAACCCAGCTGCAGTTTGTGGATTAAAAATTTTAAAGTAGGAACTTCAAAACTCAGAGGCAGCCGGTCCGGGAGCAGTAGCTGAGGCAAGTAAGAATAAAACAGGCTACTCACAGTTTCCTTTCAGGAATTGATACCTGAACTTCCTGGGGATGTCCGTGGCAAAGACTCAGCGCAGTGTAAAGCCAATGGAGAGCTCCACTGAAGCCAGGCTCAGGAGTTCCCAAGTTTATCTGGGGAATCAAGACGCTGGGGGAAGAGCACAGTTGATTTCTGAGGTCCCTGTGTGTCTTCTGACAGCCTATGCAGCGTAGACCTGAATAAGGCATAGGGAGAACTAAAAAAAAAATAACTCTGCCCCGGAGGAACAGGCATTTAACAATATTCCCCATACTATGCAATGCCTCAGCCAGCCTTCTTTGTTGGGCACAGTGGGGGATGGAACCCATGAGCCCTGCACCAGTGGTCAGTGTCTTAGCATTGTACTGTGGCTCTGAATTGCATCCGGTTCTCTAATCATGCCTTCCGTACTTTTTATTCATTATGTTAATACATAGGCAGAGAAAAAAGGAACCCCCACACAACTCACAGCTAGCAAATGTTGTGGAAAAATTTAAACAGCAATTTTTTTGGTGCTAGAAGCCAGCAAAGAGAGAAGGAATCTGGCTTCCCGCCAAAAAACAGGGCTCATTAGCTATTCAAAATGGCCGCCGGCAAAAATAAACCTCAAAAAGAGTGAATTAAAACCCCCAAAAGCTAAGGAATTAACATAAAAAGTCAAATGACAAGGTGGGGAGGGGGGGGGGTTGCAGGCATGAGAGAAATGCCTAAAATCGCTGAAAAATCAAGAAAAATAAATCCAGTCACCACAGAGTTGCAGACAGCAGTGGGAGAAAGACAGGTTTTGTACTCACAGTACCGAAAGTGGAGAAGCCACGGACCGCTGCTGAGAGCACTGCCAGCTGCCTCACCACTAAAATCAGCTCCAGGGACTGGATTTTAGGAGGCTTACCATCCAGCTAAATAGTCTTCATGACTAGTGCTGGGAAGTCTGCACATCAGCGATCTCTACTGTGACCTGCAGGACACAGGAGCTCAGCTGGAATTCATCCTGGTGCCCAAATAAGTACACTGGCAACTACAGGGTATAATCTCTCCCAGAGAAATCACAAAGAAATAAAGCATCTTAAATTTTTTTGAAGGAGCAAAAAAAAAAGCATCCAGATCTGCTGGAGACAGAGAAAAACTGAGGGAGACCCCTAGGGGTAGGATTATATCACCAGGCTCCAGCCTATCAGAGCCTCTGGTAGAATTCTCTGTCTCCAAGATCTGCTGGCAGGGGTGCATAACCCGTTTGTCTGGACTGGTCTAGCAGTATGAACTGGAAAGAGAAAGAGTAGGAAAGAAAAGAGGAGGCACATTGGTGATGAGAGTGAGGTCTTCTCAGACTGTAGAAAAGTGGAGATGGCTGAATGACAGGAAGAAAATGTTGACGTTCAAGACCAGATGATAGGCTAAAAGACAAAATGGCTGAAGAGGGGAATGGATGACACAGACTTGGTGTTTGAAACTGAAGGATGGAAAAGACTGGGGAGAGTTAGAATCAAGAAGAGAAAGTGATATAAAGTCATAGAAATAGAGGGTGAAGAGAAACTACAGCTCTGGATAGATACATATATAAAAATTATGATTATATGATAAGACAAGGGAAGAGAGCAAGCCCCTGTGAGTCAGTGTGCACCTGGGAATAATAGAGTTAATGAGCCAGAGGAAGCCTATATAAGACTATGGGGTGGCAGGGTAAAGGGAGGGTGGGGACAGAAATAAAAATCAACAGTTCAGAAGGAAGATATCAAGTTTAGTAATGGACAATGTAAGGGTTAATTTTCTCTCTTGGTGAATAAGATGAGAGAGACAGGCAGAAAGATTAGCACACTTGAAAAAATACCAGAATGAACTTAAAAAACAAATAGCAGGAAGGAAAGCAACCCAAAATTCGAAATCCTGAACAAATTACAAAGCAAATACAAATAAACAAGCTATTTCACATAAGATTGCCTTTACAATGATACTGTACATAGTTCTCTGTATATAGTTTGACCATGCTACATGTTAAATGTATATAGTTCCAATGTTTATTGCAAAAGTTGTACTTATGTTTGATGTAAATCGCCTCTGATCACGGGAAGAGGCGGTATATAAAACTTTGTTAAATAAATAAATAAGTAAAACTACACACACAGAATGAAACACTGTGGAAATCCCTGATTTCATTAGGCCTTTAGAGGTGCAAAGATGATGCAGCATTGTTCTCCATCACACCAGTCAGTGTACAGCTTCTGCATCAGCGGCACAATAATCCGTGCCACAGTCTAGTTGTCAGCATAGGCTAAAGCAACACAGCTGCACTCCGATATCCCCTGGTGCTGATGATTAGAGAGATATTCTATGGCTGAAATTAGTCCTTACCTACTCATTTTCTTTCCTGGAGTCCCTCCAATTCAGTCCAGACGAGTGGATTATGCTCATCTACCAGCAGGTAGAGACTGAGAAACACAAATTTGCAACCTGCTCCTATATAAATAGCCTGTGCCACCTAACCACAGCCAGTATGAACCTCATAAAGCTGAGATCGTAGCCCCACAGGAACACCATTTTCAACGTCAGATTCTTCAGCGAAGCCCCCATAAGTGGCTCAAAGGGAGGTGCCGTCAAAGCTGAAAGCACCAAATTAAGATCCTAGAAGAGAACAATGGCCAACAAGGAGGTCCGAGATGATTAACTGCCCCCTAAGGAAATGAACTACACCCCATGAAAAGCCAGGGATTGACCCTGAATATGATTCCAAAAACAGGCCAGAGCCCTCAGGGAACCCAAGGCCAAATCTTTCTTCAAGCCTGTTTGAAGAAACACCAAGATTTCTGGAAGAGAGGCCCCTAGGGGTCACACTCTTCACTCTCCGCACCAAGCTCAAAAATGTGCCAGATCCTAATGTAGGCCAGCAAGGTCAAATGTCTACGAGCCTGCAGGAAGATATCAATTACTTAAAGAGTAACCTTTACGCCTCAACCAAGCCTCTCAACAGCCAGGCCATAAGCAAGAACAGACCCACATCCATCATCTGTACCAGTCCCTGCATGAGAAGATTCCCCCTTCGCCGGCAGTCTAATCAGAACTGCATACCACAGAATCTGCAGCCAATCAGGAGCCACAAGCACCACAGGCTGAAGAACCTGGCCTATCAGGGGCCATGGCGGGAACATATACAGAAGACCACCCTCTGGCCAATACTGGACAAGGGCATCCAGCCCCTCTGACGTGTTCTGCATTGGCTGAAAAACCTGCCGACCTTGGCATTCACTGTAGATACCATCAGATACATCGTCTGGAGACCCCAACAAACCACAATCTGTTGAAACACTGACTCCAACAGTGACCTCTCCCCCAAATCCAGTACGTGGCGACTCAGGTAATCCACTTGTACATTTTCCTTCCTGGTGACGTTAGCCACCAAGATTGCCAACAAGTGGACTTCTGCCCATTGCAGGGGTGGAACTGCCTTCACCACCACAGGCAAACTCTGAGTGCCACTCTGTCGACTGATATAAGCCACTGTCGTAGCATTGTCTGACAGCACCCTACTGCCTTGTTACTCACCACAGGAAGAAATGACTCCAGAGCTTGATGCACTGCCCGTGTCTCAAAACGAATGATCGACCAACAGCGCTCCTCCTGAG
The DNA here is from genome assembly GCA_033557465.1 of Ichthyophis bannanicus. Lineage (NCBI taxonomy): Eukaryota > Metazoa > Chordata > Amphibia > Gymnophiona > Ichthyophiidae > Ichthyophis > Ichthyophis bannanicus. Next base: position 737,612,616 of record CM066032.1, on the reverse strand, counting down.
TCCATCTGCCCTGAGCCACTTGGGCAAGACACTGACCTCCCCAGTCAAATAGACTGGCATCTGTAGCCACCACCGCCCACTCTGGGGACTTGAGATGCATGCCTGCTGCAAGCTGAACCGGTTCATCCACCGCCATAGACTAGCTCTGGCTTCGTTTGAAAGGGAAAGCCGAACCTCCATGGACTGCAACTGCGGAGACCAATGCCAAAGAAGAGATTCTGAAGGGGCCACATATGCAACCTTGCCCAAGGCACCAGATCCAAAGTGGCCACCATGGACCCCAGGAACTGGAGATAGTCCCAGGACCTGGGACGAGGAATCCACTGCAACTCCTGCACTTGGGACTGCAACTTCGCAATCCTGCCCTCCAGCAAGAACACCATGCCCTTGCACAAGTTGAATCAAGCCCCCAGATACTCCAAGGATTGGGAGGACACCAAGCTATTCTTTTTAAAATTGACCACCCAACCCCAATTCTGAAGATGATGACCTACCAGAGCAGTTGCCTCTCGGATCTCATGAAAGGACTTACCCGAATCAACCAGTTGTCTAGATATGGGTGGACGAAAACCCCCTGCTTCTGCAGATCCACTGCCACCACTACCATCACCTTGGTAAACACCCGAGAAGCCACAGCCAGACCAAAAAGGCAAGGCCTGAAGCTAGAAGTGTCCTTTGTGCACCGCAAAACAAAGGAACTGTTGGTGCTCAGGCCAAATTGGAATTTGCAGGTAAGCCGTGGTCAGCTCCAGAGGTCACAAACTCTCCCTGCCGGGTGGCCCCTATTACCAAATGCAGGGTCTCCATATGAAAATGAGGAAGTCTTAGAGCTCTGTTTACACCATTCAGATCCAAAATGGGATGCCAGGAGCCATCTTTCTTTGGAACCACAAAGTAAATTGAGTAGCGACCACATCAAGCTGTAACAGACGGTTGAGAGTCTCTTGCGCCTTTCCTGGTGCTTGACACGGGGAGACCATAAAGGCATACGAGAGAGGCCTTGCCAACCCAAGAGTATAGTGGTTCCGGATCACCTCAAGCACCCATATGTCCGACATATGGGCCCAGATAAGGTAAAAGCCACAGGCATCCGCCTATAGGTTGTAACCCCAGCAGGGCCTCCAAACCTTTATTAGGAGGACATGGGGGCTCCAGGAGCTCCCCCCCCCCCACCCCAGTAGTAGTAGTGACCACTCTGCAGGAAATCTTGACCACTGCAGATTAACCAACCATGCCTAACAAAAACTTACAAGAGTCCCGGCCCCTGGAGGGGACCCTTTCCAGTCTCTTTGGGCTTATCCTTCAGCAGCCTAGGCATCTTGGAGTCCCCCAAATCTTTAACCAGATTCTCCAAGTCCTCTCTGAATAGCAATTTCCCAGCAAAGGGAAGCTTGTTAAGACGCATCTTAGAAGATACATCAGCTGACCAATTGCACAACTACAAGAGATGCCGGGCCGTCACTGCAGTGGCCATAACCTTAGCTGATGCCCAGAGCAAATCATAAAGTAGATCCGCCAAGATGGCCGAACCAGACTCTCGTCTGACTGGCTCTGCCCGGACTGCAGATTCCACAAGAGGCTCATTGGAAATCTTCTGTGACCAAAGACAGGCCCTGGCCACACAAACTCCACAAATGGCTCCTTGCAGGACCAAAGCAGACACCTCAAAGGCCTGTTTGAGCAGGGCCTCCATCCTATGGTCCTGCAGATGCTTTAAGACTGTGCCACCTTCCACTGGAAGGGTCATTTTCCTGAGTGAATGCCACCACCAGTGCATCTACACATGGGAGGCATAGCTTTTTCCCGCTCCTCTGGAGGAATCATATAAAGTTTTGCCATACTGCAACACATACGCAAGCTAGAATCTGAGAGCTCTGGTAAAGGCTCCTCCACAATGCACAACATGGCTAGGGATCCGAAATAGGGAAGTTCATCCCTATGAAAGATCCAAACTACCATTGGATCCTCTCCTAATGGAAGCTTCCCCTCCTCCTGAGGCTCTTCAAGGAGATCCGCATGCCCCTCCAAAAACCCCAGGGAGCCCAGCGACCCCATGAGTCTGCCTCATCTTCATCCTCCAATCTCTCCTTATGCCGGTGCTTAGCTGCTGAAGGAGATTCCTGCCCCTCAGGCAAGGGAAGCTTGCTGCAGGCCAGAGCCTCCTCACTCAGGCCCTGAATCAAGCAGAAGGCCTGGTGAAGCAGCAAGACAAAGTCTAAGGTAAAGGGGACATTTCCTCTCCTCAAACTCCCTTCGGACAGAACTTCCGCAGCTTCAGGGATCAAAAAAATAAATAAATAAAACCATGGGCAGCAACAATGGAGGCTCAGACCTCTCCCCCAGAGAGGCGCTCGCAGTTGGCAAAATGATAATGCATTCCTGCCAAAACTGCAGGACCTTCTAAGTTCCCCAGAAAGCGAATGTGCTCTAATCGGCCGGCCGCACCTGCCTCCTGCACCCCCCAAGGCACTTGATGCAAATCGGAAGCAACCACGGTTTCTTTTACAAAGTCACGCACAGCCTGATATCAGAACAGCTGTGCCTGATGGCTGCTGCAGGCCATGCACCAGCCATGCTCCATTTTGGCCATGTGGCTGCAGACGGAAAATAAAACAGAGCCCACATCAGCACCAAACCTCGGACTTACCCAGCAGCCACTTCTGAAGCCCTGCTGAGCTGCTGCTGCCGCCACTTGAAATTGAACATGACCAAAACTGAGCTTCTTATTTTTCCACCTAAACCCTCCTCTCGCCTTCCTCCTTTCTCAGTCTCTGTGGATAACTCTCTACTCCTCCCTTGGGGTTGTCTTTGATTCCTCTCTCTCCTTCACACACATCCAACTGATAGCTAAAACCTACCGTTTATTTCTCTATATCAACAAAATTCGCTGATTCCTTTCTGAACACACTACTAAGACACTTATCCACTCCTTAGTCACCTCCTGTCTAAAGTAGACTATTGTAAACTGCTCCTTGCTGGTCTCCCTCTGAGTCATCTCTCTCCCCTTTAATCTGTTCAACACTCTGCTGCACAGCTAATCTTCCACCAGCCTCGTCATGCTCATAGTACCCACCCCTCTTCTCAAGTCTCTTCACTGGCTTCCTATTCATTTCTGCATTCAGTTCAAACTTCTTCTGCTGACCTATAAGTGCATTCACTCTGTACCTTCTCGTTACCTTTCCTCTCTTATCTCTTCCTGCACCCTCTTCCTCGGGAACTACGCTCTACTGGCAAATCGCTTCTATCTGGGCCCTTCTCTTCTACTGCTAACTCCAGACTTCACTCCTTTCACCTTGCTGCACCTTACGCACCTGGAACAAACTACCTGTGTCTGTACACCAGGCACTTTCTCTGACCCTTTTCAAATCCAGGCTGAATACTCACCTCTTCTCTGCTGCTTTTGGTTCTTGACTCACCTGATCTCTGTTTCTTTACCTTTCCCCCTTGTTTTATCCCTGTCTGTACCTTCTGTGTTGTCTGTCTTGGCTAGATTATAAGCTCTGATGAGCAGGGATCGTCTCCTACATGTCTGTGCATCGCTGCGTATGACTTGTAGCGCTATACAAATACTCAGTAGTAGTACATCAGGAGCCTTCTCTGACCCTTTTCAAATCCAGGCTGAAAACTCACCTCCTCACTGCCGCTTTCAGATCTTGACTCACCTGATCTCCTTTGTGTTTCCTTACCATTCCCCCTAGCTGTATTCCATGTCTACAGCTACTGCATCGTCTGTCTCAACTAGATTGTAAACTCCGATGAGTAGGGACTGTCTTTTACATGTGTCTGTGCAGCGCTGCGTATGCCTTGTAGCACTATACAAATGTTCAGTAGTAGTAGTAGCTCTACCTGCTATCTAGTCTTTGCTATTTTTTTTTTTTGTTTCAGAATATTAAAAACACATACGCGCTCAACCTCTGGCCTCTCCTAAATGTTGGAGAGAAGGAAAGAGGGAGCCAAATAAGAGGTGGCTAGGGGACAAGGGAGAGGGACCCGGTTCCCAGGGTTGGCCTGTCCACTAGGTGAACTAGGCAGCAACGCTAACCCAATGCCCTGGGAAGTGGCAGCTGAACTGCTGCTTCAGCACCGTGGCAGGCTTTAAAATGTCCATGCACACAGTTATGGCCTGCCGCTCCTGCTCGCCCTCTAAGAAAGTTGCATCGGGGGGGCAGGAGCAGAAGGCCGTAAGTGTACATGCGCTTGGGCACTTTAAGACCCAATGCTTTGCTGAAGCAGCAGTTCAGCCGCAGTTTCAGTGCAAGGTGGGAGAGGCATGATGGGCTGGACAGCGATACACAGTTTGGGGGAGGGGCGGTAGCACAGAGAGCCTGTCTAGGGCGGCAGAAACTCTCATGCCGCCATTGCAGGTTCTCCTGGGTTATGCACCCTGGGGCCGCTAAAATACTGTAGCCCAATAGTACTAAAGCTTCAGACTGCACAGGCTATGCTCATCCACCTGCTGGAGACTATAGGAGCAGGTTCCAAGTTTGGATTTCGCAGTCTCCACCTGCTGGTAGATGAGCATTAACTCACACGTTTGGACTGGAGGGACAAGATAGGAAACATCCTTTTTCAAAAGATGCAGATCTTCATGACAAGCGGAAGCATCACAACAATATCCAAAAAGATAAGCTGAACAACTAGAAGCTATTAGTGAAAATCCACAAGCACACACAGAGAAGACGCAATAGAATTTGCGAAACAAGAAAAAAAAACTCTTCAAAGAATTAGATCAGCAAACAAGGAAAAGTAAGTGGCAGATACACAAATATAGTGGGAAATACAAAGTGCTAACTCCAGGAACCCTTTGTCCATCAAGGACACATGAACGGTTAAGGAGAGGTGAATTGAAACCGAAGGATGAGAGATTGATAGTTGCAGCCCAGGATAGCAGATTATGGACAAGATGGCTTAGGGGGTACTCCAGAACTGGCTTGAGAAGCACTGGACTATGCCCTTTACCTACTTCTACAAGCATCAACTTTTCACTTTGATAAGGTTTTTTGTAGAGTAGACAATTGTAAAAAAAGAAAAACATGTACAATTTTTATTCATACCTTTATTGAAAAGACACAAAATGCAAGTAAATATTTGGATTTGAAACAAAACAAATCAGAACCTAGTAAAATTCTTACATAAAATTAATACACAAATAATGCTGTTAATGAGAGGGATAAACCTGATGCTCTGATAGCAATTGTTCAATATTTGGCTTCAAATTGGTGAGGTATAGTCAAATCTCCACGTCCAGTGATTTGTAATCGATTTCTTTTTTTTCGTAAGAAGATTGGCAACCGCGCTAAAACCTCTTTCCACGTGGTATGAAGATGGAAAAGCCATCAAAAATTTTCTTGCGAAAGTCCATTATGCAGGATAAGAACAGGTATATCTTTCTGAAGCCAGAACTGCTGATACCCCTTTCTGAACTGCACCTTAAGTTATTTGTTAGTGCTTATTCCGATCAGTTCTTCTTGTACGAGGACACCAAGGAGTGCATCTTCTGACTCTTCAGACGGTGCATGGCCGATTCCACAACCATGGAGTGGTGCGGTAGCTGCGCCTTTTGGAACCCAGGGCTCTTACGGACTCGATAAATGGAATCGACCCATTTTCTCAAAACCAGCACCAAGGCCAGTGCCTCCCAAATATGGAAGAGCAGCCATTCCAGCATCGGAGGAACCGGTACAGTAAAGGCTTCCTTCGGAGGAAAGTCATACTGCAGGGCAACAAGCTCCTCGGCTCAAGGCTCCTCCTCGGCGTCCGCAGGGAAGGCCAGGGCCTTGGCCATGTCCCTCACGAAGTCCGAGAACCGGGTATCCTCCGGGGGGGGGGACCTTCTCCGAGGCTCGGACTCCAGTGAGTCCAAAGGGACGCACCAGGTCCAGAAGGAGTCCGGGAACTCATCGTCCTCCGTCTCCCACTACGACTCCTCCGAGGAGTCGTGGAGCGGATCCGGCTGTGTGGGCCTCAGTGCCACCCGCCCCGACGCAGAGGATATCGGTGTCGACGACCTCAGCCCCGCATGGGAGGTCGAGGGGGACCTTGACCGAGGATCGACTTGAGACTTCATCGACTCGAGGATCGGCTCAGTCTCCGGGGTCGACTTAGACATTGAGGTCCCGGTGGTCGGGGCAGATGCACCGGTCAGAACGGCGATCAGCACCCGCTGCTGTTCCATGAAGGCAGCCAAGCTGCTCTCCAAGGCCGTCAACCTGAGTCCAAGCTCAGGAGACTCAGCAGCCCCCAACTCGGGCCCCGACGACGTCAGGCACGACGTCGGCTCCCCCGGAGGAGAGTCCACGAGGACAACTGCACTTACGTGACTCGGGGACTCCAGCTCCACACAAGGTAACTTGGAAGGCCGAGCGGCGGTCAGGGCTACGCGACCTGGCCCTCGAGGAACCAGGAGCCTCCACCGATGCCACCCTCACAAGCTTTTTCTTCCTTCGGTGCTCCCGTGAGGGAGACTCCCTTTCAGAGGACCCCCGACAGCGCTCGGGGTTGGACTCCCGAGATGTCGAGGCCTCTCACGAAGCCCGGGCCCGGCAGGACGCGGAATCAGAGAATATTCTCTCGCGCTGATGCTGTCAGCTCCGAATTTATTTATTTAATTACATTCTCTTATATACCGCACTATTCTGCATCAGTGCGGTTTACACTTAAACTGAAATTACATTGAACAGGGCATTATAACTTGGAGATAACTATTTTACAGGGAACATGGGCTATGGAGGGTTAAGTGGCTTGCCCAAGATCACAAGGAGCACCTGTGGGACTAGAAACCCCAGTCCTTCCAGCCCAAGGTTGCTGTCCTCTAGTGGGATTTGAACCCCCGACCTTCCGGCCTGAAGTACCTTGCCCCAAACACTAGGCCACTCCTCCGAAGCGCCTTCAACGACATTTTGCCGCATGGACCACAGGCCAGCGGGTCATGGTCGGGCCCGAGGCATCGGAGGCAGCAGTCATGTGTGTCGGTGAGAGACATAAGTTTCTTTCACCGATCACACTTTTTGAACCCGCTGGCAGCCATTGGGGGAAAAAGGGCCCCTGCAAGGTCAAACGACCGGGCTGCCAGTGAAAACACAAAAAGAGCGCGAACGCGAGTCACGAAGGACAAAAACCGAAAATCACAAGTCCGGACTCGATACGGTGTACCGAGCCCAGGCGGGAAGGAGAACCAGCGTCGAACCGGATAAAATAACACGAAAATTGCCAAAAAACCCAACTTTTCCAGGGTGACACGAACTGACGTCCGCGGGCTCTGCGTAAAAAGAAAGACTGAGCAAGATGGCACCCCCTTGGGCGGGAAGGGGACCACGCAGGTGCACTGCATTCCTAAAGGTTTTCTTTGAAAGCTGGGGAAATGCTCCGCACGGGGGCTCTGTCGGCGCTAATGTCACCCATATGTGAGGACTGACTTCCTGCTTGGTCCTGGAGAATGATATGCTTCTCGCATGTTTCCTTTGTATATGAAGCTCCTTTCCTCTGCCAGTTTTGTCTCCTGTCATAAGGAGATATACTAAATTTTACCAATTGGTCGTATGGTCTTTATACGACAGGTACTTAAACAATTTTATGAAATATAATTAATATGTATATATAAGTAATTTCTATGTCTATTATAAGTATTATATACACACAATCTGTTAAGTGTAATAAGACATTTACGGAAGGCCTAAATGTTGATGATTATCTGCCTAAATGGGGGGGTCCACTCACATGGACCCCCCCCCCATTTACATCTCGTGCACCACCAATTTTTTTTCTCGCTGACATGGACTCCCTGCAAGTCAAAATCAACCCTTGGGGGTCCATACAGACCACTTTGGGAACCATTGATCTAGAGATAGTTCTTTTGGAAACTGGAAGTCCCAAATGACTAGAATCAAAAGCAACGAAAAGCTGAGAAGATTTTCTATGTTGCTTAGTTCTTTGAAGGTAAAAAGCCAAGACTCTTTTACAGTCCAAGGTATGAAGGTTCCTTTCTGCATTAGAGGCATGAGGCCTAGGAAAGAATACAGGAAGGTAAACCGCTTGGTTTAAATGAAAAGACGAAACCACCTTTGGCATGATGTGAGAATGAGTCCTAAGAACTACCTTATCATGGTGAAATCTTGTAAAAGGAGGATCAGCCACTAAGGCCTGCAACTCACTGATGTGTCTTGCAGAAGTGAGAGCAACTAGGAAGATGACTTTCCAGGAAAAAAATTTCAGGTCCATAGTGGCTAAGGGCGGTTTCATAAGCTGCCCGAGAACAAGATTAAGATCCCATGCCACCGGCGGCGGCTTAATGGGAGATTTTGTTAAGAGTAGACCTCTCATAAATCTTGCTACGAATTGATGAGAGGAGATAGGTTGTCCATCTAGTGGTCTGCGGGAAGCAGCAATGGCACTAAGATGAACCCTTATTGCATTGGTTTTAAGACCAGAATTTGATAAGTGGAGGAGATACTCCAGTAGCAATTCCACAGGCACCGAAAAGGGGGTAAGTCCCCTTTGAGAACACCATACAGAGAAACTTTTCCACTTAAAGGCGTAGGATCATCTTGTGGAAGGTTTTCTGGAGGCCACCAGGATATCCCTTACCTGTTGAGAAGGTTGATATCTGGAAGCTCTACGCCCAGAATCAACCAGGCCCTGAGATGCAGGGAATATGAGACACACACGCTAATACTTACAGGGAGCATGGGCAATGGAGGGTTAAGTGGCTTGCCCAAGACCACAAGGAGTGCCTGTAGGAGTAGAAATCCCAGTCCCTCCGGCCTGAGATTGCTGTCCCCAGGTGGGACTTGAACCCCCGGCCCTCCGGCCTGAAGTACCTTGTCCTAACCACTAGACCACTCCTCCCTTTATTAGTCTTAAATAGTTTACCCTGTAGCTTCATTGCATGTCCCCTAGTCTTTCTATATTCTGATAATGTAAACAATCGATATACGTTTCCCGTTCCACTCTGTTCATTAATTTATAGACTTCTATCATATCTCCCCTCAGCCATCTCTTTTCCCGGTTAAAGAGCCCTAACCTTTTTAGCCTTTCTTTATAGGAGTATCCTTCCATCCCCTTTACCATTTTGGTGGCTCTTCTCTGAACCTTTCCTAATAACGCTATATCCTTTTTAAGATGCAGTGACCAGAATTGCACACAATATTCAAGGTGCGGTCTCACCATGGAACGATATAGAGGCATTATAATATTATTTGTTTTATTTTCCATTCCTTTCCTTATGATACCTAGCATTCTATTTGCTCTCTTGGACGCCGCTGCACACTGTGCCGAAGGTTTTAACATGTTATCCACAATGATGCTTAAATCTTTTTCCTGGGTGGTGGTTCCTAATGTGGAACCTTGCATCTTGTAACCATAGTTTGGGTTGTTCTTCCCTAGGTGCATAACTTTGCACTTCTCCATATTAAATTTCATCTGCCATTTTGATGCCCAGTCTTCCAATTTATCAAGATCCTCTTGCAATTTTCCACAATCCTGTTGGGTTTTAACAACTTTAAATAGTTTTGTGTCATCTGCAAATTTGATAACCTCACTCGTTATTCCCTTTTCCAGGTCATTTATAAATATGTCAAAAAGCAGCGGACCCAGCACAGATCCCTGGGGTACACCACTATTCACCTTTCTCCATTGGGAAAATTGGCCATTTAGTCCTACCCTCTGCTTTCTATCTTTTAACCAGTTCCTGATCCACAATAGTACATTGCCTCCTATCCCATGACTCTTTAGTTTTCTCAAAGTCCAGATACACTATATCAACCGACTCACCTTTGTCCACCTGTTTATTCACACCTTCAAAAAAACATAACAGATTAGTAAGACAAGATCTTCCTTGTCTAAAGCCATGTTGGCTGTCTCCCATTAGGCCATGTATCTACATGCTGAGTAATTTTGTTCTTTATGATGGTTTCTACCATATTTCCCGGTACTGATGTCAGGCTCACCGGTCTGTAGTCTCCCGGATCACCCCTGGAACACTTTTTAAAAATTGGCGTATCATACATCCTCTGTCTCTCTGAAGTTTAAACAGTGTTTCGGGAATGAGGGGAATGGGTGGGAAGGCATAGAGGAAGTCTTGCCCCCAGTGGAGGAGGAAAGCATCTCTTGCCTGACAGTTTTGAGCCGGAATTCTGGAACAGAATTGGGGAAGGTTGGCATTCTGTGGACTTTGAAAGAAGTCTATATCTGGGATCCCCCAGATTTGAAAAACTCGAGCAATCTGGTCTGAGTGAAGAGACCATTCGTGTGGCAGCAGTATTCGACTGAGTTTGTCTGCCCAAAGATTTTGAATGCCCCTCAGGTATACCATTAGGAGGTGGATTTGATGCTCTCTGGTGAGGGCCCACAGTCGCAAAGCTTCGTTGCATAATGTCAGAGAGCCTGTTCCGTCCTGCTTGTTCACGTAGAACATGGCTACCTAATTGTCAGTCTGGACACGAACTGTCTTGTAGATGAGCTGGGCCTGGAATACTTGAAGAGCATAGAAAGAGTAGTTACTCACCTGTAACAGGTGTTCTCCAGGAGCAGCAGGAATCAGTCCTCACATATGGGTGACGTCGGCGCCGACGGAGCCCTCGTGCGGAGCATTTCCCCAGCTTTCAAAGAAAGTCTTTGGGAATTGCAGCGCACATGCGCGGGTCCCCTTCCCACCCAAGGGTGCCATCTTGCTCAGTCTGATGACATAGCTAAAAGACAGCAAAAAATTAGCAAAATAAATCATATGACTGCAACTCCAAGGGGAGGAGGGAGGGTTGTGAGGACTGATTCCTGCTGCTCCTGGAGAACACCTGTTACAGGTGAGTAACTACTCTTTCTCCAGGACCAAGCAGGAAGTCAGTCCTCACATATGGGACTCTCCAGCTTAAGGCTACCGGAGACCTCAAGCCGAAAAAATTAGCTCGGCAGTACGTAAGGAAGGAATCTTCTCTGAGAACGCCCACGACCGGTAGCCCAACACCAGGGCCGGAGGGTAGGAGTTGCCTAAACCCCAAAGAGATTATGGAGTACTGCCTGTCCGAAAGCACTGTCCCTGCGGGACTCCCTCTCGAGGCAGTAATGGGCCGCAAAAGTCTGGCTTGAAGACCAAGTAGCGGCCCGGCAGATGTCTGCCAACGGAACAGAGCGGAGATGAGCCACTGACGCAGCCTTCACCCTGACACGATGAGCCGTGACTCGACCCTCCAACGAGAGGCCGGTTGCCCCATAAGCAAAGGCGATACAGTCAGCGACCCAGATGGACAAAGTACGCTTGGAGACAGGCAACCCCAACTTATTGGGGTCAAAAGAAACGAAGAGCTGAACAGCCCTCCGATGCTCCCGTGTACGGTCAAGGTAGAAGGATAACGCCCTCCTACAGTCCAGGGTATGCAGGACCATCTCAGCCCGGTTGGCATGCGGCTTGGGAAAGAAGGTCGGAAGAACCACCTCCTGATTGAGGTGAAAAGGGGAGACAACTTTAGGGAGAAACTTCGGGTGAGTCCGTAAAACTACCCTATTCCTGTAGAACCTAGTGAAAGGAGAATCAGACACTAGCGCCTGAAGTTCACTCACTTGCCTAGCAGAAGTAAGAGCTACCAGAAACAAGGTTTTCCAGGAGAGAAAACGGAGAGGGTAGGTAGCCATAGGTTCAAAGGGCGGACAAGAAATCCGCTGTAAGACCACATTCAGATCCCACTCAGGGGCTGGTGGACGCAAAGGAGGCTTAAGCAGAAGGAGGCCTCTGAGAAAACGAGCCACCAAAGGGTGGTTGGAAAGAGGCTGTCCGTCCACTGGCGAGTGGTGCACTGAGAGAGCACTGAGGTGAACCCGGACAGAGTTGGACTTAAGGCCTAGATTGGAGAGGTAAAGCAAATATTGCAAGACTACCGCTACCAAGCACAAGAAGGGATTCTCGCTGTGCTGAGCACACCATGAGGAGAATCTACGCCACTTAAGAGCGTAGGATTTCCTGGTGGATTGCTGCCTAGAGGCTAAGACTACATCTTCCACCTCACGGGGCAGTAGTAGGGGAGCCAGGACTACCCATTCAGCAGCCAGGCCATCAGATGAAGGGACTGGAGGTTGGGGTGCAAGAGAGACCCCTGATCCTGAGACAGGAGATTGTGCTGAAACCCCAGAGGAAGAGGGGTGGCCACCGCCAGTTGCAGCAGAAGTGGGAACCACGGTTGCCACGGCCACCTGGGAGCTATCAGGATCATTGAGGCCCCGTCCTGGAGGACTTTGAACAGTGTTTGGGACACTAGTGGCATGGGAGGAAACGCATACAGCAGGCCTGTGGACCACGAGATCAGAAACGCATCCGCTGCTACTCTGAGAGGATGCGGTTGTCTGGAGCAGAAACTCGGGAGTTGCCGGTTCAGAGGACTGGCGAAAAGATCCATGGTGGAGAGGCCCCACCTGAGAAAGATCTGCTGAACTACCAACGGGTTCAATCTTCACTCGTGTGGTTGCAGGATCCTGCTCAGTCTGTCCGCCAGGTAATTTTCTTGACCTGGGAGGTAGACAGCCTTGAGGAGGATTCCGTGATTGATGGCCCAAGAGCACAGCCGTTGTGCCTCCTGACATAGAAGGAAGGAGCCTGTGCCTCCTTGTTTGTTCACGTAGAACATGGCAACTTGATTGTCCGTCTGGACTAGTACAGACTGGTGAGAGAAGAGATGGGAGAAGGCTCTCAGAGCTAGGCGTATCGCCCATAGCTCCAGGAAGTTTATCTGTTGAGCAGCCTCCCCGGGGGTCCAGAGACCCTGAGTACAAGTCCCTTGGCAATGTGCTCCCCAACCTAGAAGAGAAGCATCTGTTGTCAGCACTTGAGAATGAGGAGGGGATTGAAAAACCACTCCGAGTACCAGATTCGGAAGATGAAGCCACCATTGCAGACAGGAGACCAGCAGGTCGGATATTCTTACGGAGTCCGCTAGGCTCCCTGTGGCCTGATGCCACTGAGTGCGAAGGCTCCATTGAGCAGGCCGCATGTGCAGGCAGGCATTGGGGGTGACATGAACCGTGGAAGCCATATGGCCGAGTAGTCTCAGGAATTGCCTGGCAGAGACGAGGGAATTGCTGTGAAACTGCCTGGCCAGATCCATCAGCCTGTGGGCCCTGTCCATTGGCAGAAAAGCCTTCGCTTGAAGAGTGTCCAGCCTTGCTCCTATGAATTCTAAGTTCTGGGACGGGAGCAAAGTGGACTTTTCGAAGTTTATGACAAACCCCAAGTGCTGAAGCAGAGCCACAGTGCAAAGGGTGGCTTTATTGGCCTCCTGGGAAGACTGGCCCCTTATGAGCCAGTCGTCCAGGTACGGAAACACAAAAAGACCTTGAAGCCTTAGGTAGGCCGCCACCACTGCCAGGCACTTGGTGAACACCCTGGGAGCGGAGGTCAGGCCAAAGGGTAGTACTCTGTACTGATAGTGGTTTCCTCCCACAACAAATCTGAGATATTGTCTGTGGTCTGGATGAATAAGGATGTGAGTATAAGCATCCTTTAGATCCAAGGATCATAGCCAATCTCCCTGCTGGAGGTAGGGCAGCAGGATTCCAAGGGTAAGCATCTTGAACTTTTCCCTCTCCAGGAACTTGTTGAGGTTGCGTAAGTCTAGGATGGGTCTGAGGCCTCCTGTTCTTTTTGGTACCAGAAAGTACCTGGAATAAAAGCCGTGACCTCTCAGGTGGTGGGGCATCGGTTCCACAGCCTGTTCCTTTACTAGATTTGCCAACTCCTGAAGGAGTAGGTCCCTGTGAAGAGGGAGTCTTGGAGGCTCCCCTGGAAAATAGGAGGGAGGCACCTGGTGAAAATGGAGAAGATAGCCCTGTTGGACTATATGAAGTACCCAGGTATCTGATGTGACGGCTGACCACCTGTGGGCAAAGTGGGCCAGCCGGCCTCCTGTGCTGAGAGAAGCCAGCTGAGGAGAAGAGGCTATGCTTTGGGAGTCAAAAACCCCCACCCTGCTGAGCAGGGGCCGGTGTTGGTAGCTTGGGGGCCTTCTGCCTACAGGGCCCATGACCCTGCCCCTTGGCCTGCTGACCCTGCTGGGGAGCTGCAGAGGCCTGATAATGAGGGTATTGTTTATAGGCAGATGACTTCCTCGGGTAAAAGGACTTTTTTCCCGAGCCCTTCTTCTGAGAAGGGGCAGAGGGTCTTTCTAGACAGCTTAGTCCTGGTCAGAGTCTCGGTCTCGAGTTCTGCAGCCTTTTCAGCCACGGGCTTGCCAAAGAGGTTTTCACCTCGGCAGGGGACATCGACCAACTTGTCCTGTACCCATGGCTCGAGGTCGGATGACGGTAGCCAAATCTGTCGGCGGGCACCGATGCCAGCCCCGGCTACTCGGGCCGAAGCCTCAAAGCCATTGTAGGCTGCTCAAGAGATAAACTTCGAGCACTCTCGAATACCGGTGGACAAGGCCTGGAACCTCTGCAAAGGTTCCTCGGAGAGACCAGCAGAGAACCCAGCAATCTCCTTTGCCAGGTCTCGGATATACATGCCCATGTAGAGCTGGTATGTCTGGACACGGCAAGCAAGCATAGAGCCCTGGAAGCACTTCTTACCGAGGGCATCCAGGTTCCGGGCATCCTGGCCGGGAGGCACCGAGGAGTGCATCTTCTGACTTTTCAGTCGATGCATGGCCGATCCCACAACCATGGAGTGGTGCGGTAATTGTGCCTTTTGGAACCTGGGGCTCTTGCGGACTCGAAAGATGGAATCGACCCGCTTGCTTAACACCAGCGTCGAGGCCGGGGTCTCCCACATGCGGAAGAGCAGCCACTCCAGCATCGGAGGAACCGGTACAATAAAGGCCTCCTTCGGGGGAGAATCATACTGGAGGGCCTCGAGCTCCTCGGCTCGAGGCTCCTCCTCGGGATCCGTGCGGAAGGCCAAGGCCTTGGCCATATCCTGCACGAAGTCCGAGAACCGGGTATCCTCCAGTGGGGATCGTCTCTGAGGCTCGGACTTCGGCGAGTCCGACGGGACACACCGAGTCCGATAGGTGTCAGATGACTCTTCGTCCTCCGTCTCCCAGCCCGACTCCTCGGAGGAGGTGTCGAGCGGCTCCGGTCGGGCGGGCACCAATGTCTTCCGCCCCGACGCCGAGGGTACCGGCGTCGATGACCTCGGTCCCGAACGGGAGGTCGAGGGAGACCGTGGCCGAGGATCGACTCGAGCCCGCATGGACTCGAGGATCGGCTCGGCCTCCGGGGTCGACTTGGACGCCGATGTCCCGGTGGTCGGGGCAGATGCACCGGTGAGACCGGCGATCAATGCCCGCTGCTGTTCCATGAAGGCAGCGAGGCTGCTCTCAAAGGCCGTTAACCTGAGTCCGAGCTCAGGAGACCCAGCAGCCCCCGACTCGGGCCCCGACGGCGTCGGGCCCGACGTCGGCTCCCTTGGAGGAGAGTCCACGAGGACTACAGCACTCACGAGTCCAGGAGACTCCATCTCGAGACAAGGTTGCTTGGCAGGCCTCTCCGACTCCGAAGACCCGGGACGGCTATCGGGGCTATGCGACCTGGCTCTCGAGGAACCCGGAGCGTCCACCGACGACACCCTCGCAGGTTTCTTCTTCCTGCGCTGTTCCCTTGAAGGAGACCCCCGCTCAGAGGAATCTCGACGCTGCTCGGGGCCGGAGTCCTGAGATGTTGAGGCCTCTGACGAGGTCCGGGCCCATCCGGATGCGGAGTCAGAGAAGATCCTATCCTTCTGGTGCTGCCAACTCCTCAACGCCTTCGAGGACATTTTGCCACACGGACCACAAATCATCGGGTCATGATCGGGTCTGAGGCAGCGGAGGCAGCAGTCGTGTGTGTAGGTAAGAGACATAAGTTTCTTACACCAATCACACTTTTTAAACCCGCTGGCAGCCATCGGGGGAAAAAGGGGCCCCTGCGAGGTCAAAAGACAGGGCTGCCAGTGAAAAAAGAAAAAATGGCGCAAACGCTAGTCACGAAGGACAAAAACCGAAAAAGGTGAGAGTGGGCTCGATACTGGCGTATCGGGCCCAGCAGGAAAAGGATCCGGCGTCGAACCGAAGGAGAAGTACAAAAAATAGGGAAATCAACGTTTTCCTCGGCGAAAAACGAACTACATCCGTCAGGCTCCACAGAAAAAAGACGACTGAGCAAGATGGCACCCTTGGGCGGGAAGGGGACCGCGCATGCGCGCTGCAATTCCCAAAGGCTTTCTTTGAAAGCTGGGGAAATGCTCCGCACGAGGGCTCCGTCGGTGCCGACATCACCCACATGTGAGGACTGACTTCCTGCTTAGTCCTGGAGAAAATGGCTCTGAGTTCTAGGAGGTTTATGTGAAGACAAGCCTCCTGCGGTGTCCAAAGACCCTGAGTCGAGAGATCATGCAAGTTAGCCCCGTAACCCAACTTAGACGCATCCGTTGTTAGGGTGGCCTGGAATAGAGGCTGCTGGAAAGGAGAAGCCTACTAGGAGGTTTTCCAGCGATCGCCACCATTGAAGGGACGAAATGAGACGTGTAGAGTTTCTGATTTTGTCCGACAGGCGACCCGAGGCTTGTGTCCACTGAGAGAAGAGGGTCCACTGGGCTGCTCGCATGTGAAGGCAAGCATAGGGAACCACATCGACAGTGGATGCCATATGCCCCAGAAGCTGAAGCATTTCCCGTGCAT
The DNA here is from genome assembly GCA_033557465.1 of Ichthyophis bannanicus. Lineage (NCBI taxonomy): Eukaryota > Metazoa > Chordata > Amphibia > Gymnophiona > Ichthyophiidae > Ichthyophis > Ichthyophis bannanicus. The sequence goes on along the minus strand of CM066032.1, from coordinate 737,595,985 downwards.
TTAGGAAGACTTTCATAGCTGCTTGGGATGCCAGCTGCATTATACGAAGATAGCAGGGCTGTGGTAGGAAAGCCCTTGACCGTCTGGTATCCAGTCGAGCCCCTATGAACTCCAGGGACTGAGAAGGGGTGAGCTGAGATTTTGGAAGGTTTATGATCAATCCCAAGTGGTGAAGAAGTCACATTGTGCTAGAAAGAGCGAAGCTGGCTTCTGGAGCAGTTGATGCTCCAATGAGCCAGTCGTCTAAGTAGGGGAAGACCAATATTCCTAGAGTTCTCAGAAATGCTGCTACTACTGCCATGCATTTTTTGAAGACTCTTGGGGCAGAAGCCATACCGAAAGGAAGAACCCTGTATTGGAAGTGTCTTCTCTGGAAAAGGAATCAAAGAAATCTTCTGTGATCTGTATGGATGAGAACATGAGTATATGCATCCTTTAGATCTAGAGAAAATAGCCAGTCCTGACTCTGAAGGTATGGCAGAAGTGTTCCGAGGGAGATCATTTTGAATTTTTCAACAGATATTTGTTTAATTCTCTGAGGTCCAGAATAGGCCTGTGTCCCCCTGTTTCTTGGTAATGAGAAAATAGGGGGAGTAGAATCCCGTCGCCTGTTGGGGTATGGGTACTTCTTCTATTGCTCCTTGAGCAAGAAGTGATACGACCTCCTGACCCAAGAGATTGGTGACAGGGACCTGAGAATTGAATTGCTTTATAATTTATTTATTTATTTAGACAGTTTTGTATACCGCCTTATCCTTCAATCAAAGCGGTCACAACACAATTGGGGGATACATTTAACACGCGGGGATATGAGACACATACACTAATACTTACAGGGAACATGGGCAATGGAGGGTTAAGTGGCTTGCCCAAGACCACAAGGAGCATCTGTGGGACTAGAAACCCAAGTCCTTCCGGCCCAAGGTTGCTGTCCTCTAGTGGGATTTGAACCCCCGACCTTCCGGCCTGAAGTACCTTGCCCCAACCACTAGGGTATTCCTCCTAATTGTAGGAGGGGGGACAGAGTACAGTTTTCTGATGTTTTTTGCCATCTGCTGGCAAAATGGCATAAACGTCTTGGAATAGTGAGGTGTTCTGGATCTTTCAGGGGCAGAAAGACCAAGTTCTCTAGGAAAGAGTCAAAGCCCCTGAGGAGGCTGAGCTTGTGGAGCCGATTGAGTTCTTGGAACTTGTGGCTTTTGCTGCTGTCTATTCTGTGGGTTCCCCTTTTGGGGAACATGAACTGGACAGTGAGCATAATGGGTGTAAGATGGGTAAAGAGTAGTTACTCACCTGTAACAGGTGTCCTCCAGGAGCAGCAGGAATCAGTCCTCAAATATGGGTGTCATCGACGCCGATGAAGCCCCAGCGGAGCATTTCCCCAGCTTTCTATGGAAGCCTTTGGGAATGCAGGCACGCATGCGCGGTTCCCTTCCCGCCTAAAGGTGCCATCTTACCTCAGTCAAATGACATAGCTAAGAACAGCACACAAAAAAATGTAAAAACAAACTATGTACAACTGCAACTCCCAGGGGAGGAGGGAGGGTTGTGAGGACTGATTCCTGCTGCTCCTGAAGAACACCTGTTACAGGTGAGTAACTACTCTTTCTCCAGGACCAAGCAGGAATTCAGTCCTCACATATGGGTGACTCCCCAGCTCTGGGCTACCGAGGAACCCAGGCTGAACAAGAGAACTCCCTCTAGTCTCAGCAGCAAAGAAAGGCTTTTCACTGACACAACCTCTACCGGTAGCCCAACAGAGGGCAGGAGTTGCCTAAATCTCAAAGAGATTCCGGAGTACTGCTTGGCCAAAAGCACTGTCCCTATGGGACTCCTTCTCCAGACAGTAATGGGCCACAAAAGTCTGGCTTGAAAACCAAGTTGCAGCCCTGCAAATGTCTACCAAGGGCACAGAGCGGAGATGAGCCACTGAGGCAGCCATTGCCCTGACACGGTGGGCCGTAACCCGACCCTGCAAAGGAAGGTCAGCCGCCTTGTAAGCCCAGGTGATACAGTCAGCCACCCAGATGGACAAGGTACGCTTGGACAAAGCCAACCCCAACTTATTAGGGTCAAAGGAGACGAAGAGCTGAGAAGCCCTTCTATGCCCCTGCGTATGGTCAAGGTAGAAGGATAAGGCCCTCCTACAGTCCAGGGTATGCAGAACTGCTTCCGCCTGGCTTGCATGAGGCCTTGGGAAGAATGTTGGAAGAACCACCTCCTGGTTGAGGTGGAAGGAGGAGACAACCTTTGGGAGGAACTTTGGATGAGTCCTGAGGACTACCCTGTTCCTATAAATTCTGGTGTAAGGCCTATCACAGACCAGAGCCTGAAGCTCACTCACTCGCCTAGCTGAGGTAAGGGTTATCAGGAAGAGTGTCTTCTAGGACAGGAAGCGGAGAGGACAAGTAGCCATCGGCTCAAAGGGTGGGTGAGTCAGCTGCTGCAAGACCACATTCAACTCCCACTCAAGAGCAGGACGACGGATTGGAGGCTTGAGCAAAAGCAAGCCCCTGAGAAAACGGGACACCAAGGGGTGAACCGACAGAGAATGTCCTTCCACCAGTGAGTGGTGAGCTGCTAGAGCTGAGAGGTGGACCCGAACAGAATTGGACTTAAGTCCCTGATTGGACAATTGCAGTAAGTACTGAAGCACCACTGGCACAGTACAAGAGAAAGGATCCTCTGTACGTAGCTGACACCACACAGAAAACCTTTTCCATTTGAGAGCATAGGTTTTCCTAGTGGACTGTTTCCTAGAGGCTAGGACAACCTCCTCAACTTCCTGAGGTAGGCCCCAGGGAGCCAATACTACCCTTGCAGCCTCCAGGCCATCAAATTGAGAGCTTTGAGATTGGGGTGCAGAAGGGAACCCTGCTCCTTAGAGAGAAGATCAGGTTGCAACCCCAGAGGCAGTGGGGGATCCACCGCCAGCTGAAGCAGAAGTGGAAACCAAGGCTGTCTCGGCCATCTGGGAGCCACCAGTAGGACCGAGGCCTTGTCGTGAAGGATCTTGAACAGAGTTTGGGCCACCAAGGGCGTAGGAGGAAACGCATACAGGAGGCCCTGAGACCAGGGAATCAGAAAAGCATCTGCTGCTAGTCGCAGAGGATGCGGTTGTCTGGAGCAAAACTTTGGTAGCTGTTTGTTCAGAGGACTGGCAAACAGATCTATGGAGGGAAGCCCCCATTTTAGGAAAATGTTTTGAACTACCAAAGGATGCAGCTGCCACTCGTGGGGCTGCAGAATCCTGCTCAACCTGTCGGCCAGGTGGTTCTCCTGGCCTGGAAGGTACACAGCCTTGAGGAGCATGTTGTGCTGGAGGGCAAACAAGCAAAGGTCCTGTGCTTCCTGACAAAGGAGCCTGGACCCAGTCCCGCCTTGCTTGTTCACATAAAACATGGCTACCTGGTTGTCTGTCTGAACCAGGACAGATTGATGAGCCAGGGTAGGAGAGAAAGCTTTGAGAGCCAAGCGAATAGCCCTGAGTTCTAGGAGATTGGTCTGCTGTGCAGCTTCCCAAGGAGACCACAGACCCTGGGTGCACTTGTTCAGACAATGAGCTCCCCAGCCCTGCAGGGAGGCGTCTGTGGTCAGTACCACTGTGTACCAAGGAATTTGAAAGGGCACCCCTTTTAGAAGATTGGGTGGGTGCAGCCACCAGCTGAGGGAGTCCAGAAATGGTCTGGACACCCTTATTCTGTCTCTGCCTGTGGCTTGTGACCACTGAGTCCGAAGGCACCACTGTGCAGGCCGCATATGGAGCCTGGCATTGGGGGTTACATGAACTGTCGAAGCCATGTGGCCAAGCAGCCTCAGGCAGAGACCAGTGCCCTGCTGAGAAACTGGTTTGCCAAGTCTATCAGTCTTTGGGCTCTGTCTTCTGGCAAGAAAGCCTTTGCCAGCAGAGACTCCAGCCTTGCTCCGATGAACTCCAAGTTCTGGGAGGGGAGCAAAGTGGACTTTGCGAAGTTTATTACAAACCCCAGGCTTTGAAGCAGAGCAATAGTTCTGAGGGTGGCCTGCCTGGCCTCCTGGCACGTCTGACCCCTGATGAGCCAGTCGTCCAGATAGGGGAAGACAAAGATTCCCTGATTCCTCAGGTAGGCCGCCACCACTGCCAGGCATTTGGTAAAGACCCTGGGAGCGGAGGTGAGGCCAAAAGGCAGTACTCTGTACTGATAATGGTTTCCTCCCACAATGAACCTGAGGTACTGTCTGTGGTCTGGATGAATGAGGATGTGAGTGTATGCATCCTTTAGATCTAAGGAGCATAGCCAATCTCCCTGCTGGAGGTAGGGCAGAAGTGTTCCAAGAGTAAGCATCTTGAACTTTTCTTTCTCTAGGAACTTGTTGAGGTTCCTGAGGTCCAGAATAGGTCAAAGGCCACCGGTTCATTTGGGCACCAGAAAATACCTGGAGTAGAATCCGTGACCTTGCAAGTGGGGAGGCACAGGCTCCACCGCCTTGTCCACCAACAGACCTTGAAGCTCTTGAAGGAGAAGGTCTGTGTGCAGGGGAGACCTTGGAGGCTCCCCTGGAAAGTATGGCGGAGGCAGTTGGTGAAAATGCAGTGCATAGCCCCTGTGGACTATGCTCAACACCCAACTGTCCCCAGTGATGTGAGGCCACTGGTGGGCAAAGAGGGCAAGGCGACCTCCTGTGCAGGGTTGGGAGAGCAGGGACTGAGAGGCTACGCTCAAGGAGTCAAAAACCCCCACCCTGCTGAGTGGGAGCAGGGGCCAGAGGCTTGGGGGCCCTCTGCCTACGGGGCCCATTACCCTGCCCCTTGGCTTGCTGACCCTGGGGTGCAGCTTGGGCAGCCTGATACTGAGGGTACTATTTGTAGGCAGTGCCCTTCCTCGGGTAAAAGGGCTTCTTACCCGAGGCCTTCTTCTTGTGAGAAGGGGCAGAGGTCTTTCTAGACAGCCTTGTCCTTGTAAGGTGCTCAGTCTCGAGCTGTGCGGCCTTCTCGGCCATGGGCTTGCCAAAAAGGTTCTCACTTCGGCAAGGGACATCGACCAACTTGTCCTGAACCCATGGCTCGAGGTCCGATGACTGCAGCCATGCCTGGCGTTGAGCCGCGATGCCAGCTGCCGCAACTCGGGCCGAAGACTCGAAGCCATCGTAGGCGGCACGGGACAAACTTCGAGCAGTCCCGAATCCCCAAGGACAAGGACTTGAATCTCTGCAAGGGCTCCCCGGAGAGACCAGCGGAGAACCCGGCCAACTCCTTGGCCAGGTCACGGAAGTACATGCCCATGTACAGCTGGTAAGACTGGACACGGCAAGCAAGCATCGAGCCCTGGAAGCACTTTCTGCCAACACCATCGAGGTTACGGGCCTTCCTGCCGGGGGGCACCGCGGAGTGCTTCTTCTGACCTTTCAGGCGATGCATGGCTGATTCCACCACCATGGAATGGTGTGGTAGCTGCGCCTTCTGAAAGCCATGGCTTTTCCGGAGTCGATAAATCGAATCGACCCGCTTGCTTAGAACCGGCACCGAGGCCAGTGCCTCCCACATCCAGAAGAGGAGCCGTTCCAGCATCGGAGGAACCGAGACAGTAAAGGCCTCCTTTGGAGGAGAGTCGTACTGCAGGGCCTCGAGCTCTTCGGCTCGAGGCTCTTCCTCGGGGTCCGCCGGGATAGCCAACTCGGTGGCCATATCCCGGACAAACTCCGAGAACAGGGTGTCCTCCGGAGCGGATCTACTCCGGGGCTCAGACTGCGGCGAGTCCAACGGGACGCACCAAGTCTTGAATGTGTCAGGGGACTCCTCATCCTCCGTCTCCCAGGCAGACTCGTCCGACGAGGAGTCAAGATCCGACCCCGCGGGGTCCTGGGGCACCCGCCCCGTCGGAGGCACCGGCGTCGATGCCCTCGGTCCCGAACGGGAGGTCGAGGGAGACCGCGACCGAGGTCGACCTCGAGCCATCATGGACTCGAGTATCTGCTCGGTCTCTGGGGTCGACTTCGATGTCGATGTCCCAGTGGTTGGGGCAGATGCGCCAGACAGGCTGGCCATCAGTGCCCGCTGCTGCTCCATGAAGGCAGACAGTCTGCACTCCAAGGCTGTCATCCTGAGACTCAGCTCGGGAGACGCATCAGCCACCGACTCGGGCCCCGGCGGTGCCAGGCCCGATGTTGGCTCTCTGGGAGGAGAGTCCTCAAGGACTATGGGGCTTACGTGTCCAGCAGACTCCGGCTCCACGCGAGGAACTTTGGCAGGCTTCTCTTGTTCCACGGGCCCGGGCCGACGGTCGGGGGTCTTAGACCTGGCCCTCGAGGAGCCAGGGACCTCTGACGACGCCGCCCTCACGAGCCACTTCTTCCTCTTGCGTTCCCGGTCGGGGGACCCCCTGTCCGAGGAGCCCAAACGGCGCTCAGGATCCGAATCCCGAGATGTCGAGGCCTCAGAAGAGGTCCGGGCTCGGCCGGAGGCTGAGTCAGAGAAAAGCCTTTCTTTCTGCTGCTGGAGACTTCGCAATGCCTTGGAAGACATCTTCCCACATGATCCACACGTCTTAGGGTCGTGATCAGGACCGAGGCACCGAAGGCAGCAGTCGTGTGTGTCGGTGAGAGACATCAACTTCTTACACCGATCACACTTTTTAAAACCGCTGGAAGCCATCGGGGAAAAAAAAAGAGTCCCCGCGAGGTCAAAGGACCGGCCTTCCAGGGAAAAAGCAAAAAAGGGCGCGAACGCCAGCCACGAAGGGCAAAAACCGAAAAAGAAGAATCGGGCTCGATACCGGTGTACCGAACCCGGCGGGAGGGGAACCGGCGTCGAACCGGGAAGGAAAAATAGCGAGAATCGCCGAAAAAAATCTAACTTTTATCCAGGATGACAGGACACACGTCCGGTGGGCTTCTCGGAAAAAGAGAGACTGAGGTAAGATGGTACCTTTAGGCGGGAAGGGAACCACGCATGTGTGCCTGCATTCCCAAAGGCTTTCATAGAACGCTGGGGAAATGCTCCGCTGGGGCTTTATCGGCATCGATGACACCCATATGTGAGGACTGACTTCCTGCTTGGTCCTGGAGAAAACCTCTTTTTCTTATTGAAAGGGTTTCTTGGCTGACTTTTTCTTTGCTGGGTTGGCTGTAGACTTTGATAGTCTGTTCAAGGTAGTATTTTCAGATTCAAGCTGATTTGCCTTGTCTTGCCAGTCCTTGCCAAAGAGATTTTCTCCTGTGCAAGGAATATTTCCCAGTTTCTCTTGCACCCATTGTTCTAAGTCCGATGCCTGGAGCCAGGCAATATGACGTGCACCGATGGAAATAGCAGAGGTTCTGCTAATACATTCAAAGCAATCAAAGGTTGCACGGTTCAAACTTAGACACATCCTGGGCATGTTTGACCCGAGTAAGAAAATCCTCTCTTTGGTCCTCAGGAAGAAGAGGGCTCATGAGCTCCAAGTCTCCTGTAACTTTTTTGAGGAACATTCCCATATAGAGGATGTAAGAGCTGATCCTGGCTGCCAACATGGAGGATTGGCAGCATCAACGTCCAAAGGCATCGAGTGTCCTCGACTCACGGTCCGGAGGATTGGAAGAATGCATTTTAGCACTCTTAATCCTACACACTGCCGATTCCACTACCATTGAATGGTGTGGCAACTGAGTCTATTGAAACCCAGGACAGCTTGGAACTCGGTACATGGTATCGAGTCGTCGGGAGTGTGAGACACCCTTAAAGGGGTTTCCCACATTCTTAGCATAAGATCCTGCAGGATCCTATGAATGGGCAGGGCAGCTGCCTCTTTAGGAGCCTTAGGGTATTGAAGAATTTCTAATTCTTCTGCTCTGGGTTCCTTTTCTGGAGTCACCATGATTGCAAGACCTCGAGCTACATCACGTATGAAATCCTGGAAGGACATGTCCTCTGGAGGAGACATTCTGCGTTGAGGAGAAGGAGATGGATCCTCTGGAAGGATTGCTCTAGTACCGTCAGAGTCAGAGTCATCGGAATCGGAGGATTCAAAATATCTGTGTGCCGGATGATCCTGCAACGCTCGGTACTGGTACCGCTCAAAGTCAGTATCGGGGTATCTCGGTACCGGCCCCTCTATACCCGAGATAGACTCAAGGCTCGCATGGGGGGCAGCATACCTGCCGAGGCAGGTGCACTCGGTACCGGCACCAATGTCGGTACCGATAGCTGTGGAACCATCTGTAGCGGTCTTAGTGGTACCAAAGCTGCTAAGAGAGCCGATAGATTGCGTTCGATAGCGAGGATTCTCTGATCCATCGCTCCTGCCAATGCCTGGGTGTTGGTACTAGTGGAAGCAGCCACGACCCCAGAACATGGTACCAGTAGTTCTGCAGAGGTTGAAGCCTCTGGAACATTCTGGAGCCCCATTAATGCTTTGGAGACCAAGGCCTCCCGCCGGGGATGTTTTGCCGGTGAACTTTCCTCTAGGGCAACGCCAGTGGCATCGCGATACTTAGAAGGAGATCTACCCTTTGAGGACCAGCCAGTCTTAGGAGACTTAGGTTTAGTTACCTGAGATCCATGGGAGGAAGATGAAGCCCTGGAAGACGTCGATGCAAGGGACATTGTATCAGCGGCAAAAAGGGAACAGAGTTTTGCAGCTCTATTCTGCAGGCTCCTCTTGGTCATCTTTCTGCAGAAGAGACACTCCTATGGAGAATGGTCAGGACCTAAACATTTAAGACACCATTCATGGGTGGCAGTAACAGATATGGTACCGCCACATTTAGAACATTTCTTAAAACCACTAGCTGTTTTTTCCATGTTTGAGGAAAAAATGAGCCTAGTGCCCAAAATGGCGCCTAACCCTAAGAGGGGAAAGGCTCCTAAAGAAAAGATTTTTAGAAGCTAGTTTTTTTGGGGGTTTTTTGTAAAGAAAAGAGAACCGGTGGTACCGGTAGGCGTCGAGTGAAGGCAGATGTGACCACAAAAAAACAAAAGAAGAAGAATTTTTCTGCAGTGACAGGGTATACGTCCTGTTGGCTCCGCGGAAAACGAAGAACTGATGAAGGAGAGTTGGAAAGGCGGGAAGGCAGCACGCAAGCGCTGTGGAATGCTCCCAAAAGCTTTCCTATTGGATGCTGGGGAGCATTCCTGCGCAGGCTCCGTCGGTACCGACGATACCCATATGTGAAGACTACATTCCTGCTTGTTCCTGGAGATCAGGAAAAACACTTATCTTTCCAAAGGGAGACCCAAGTAATGTTCTGAAAACTTATAGACCAATAACTCAATCTACAAGCTGTTCATTGCAATAGATGCTAACCGAATATATGACCATATCAATCAGTAGAACAGAAGGGTAAACAAAAGGGGAGTATACAGAAACAAATACCAACTACTGCTAAACAAAGCCATCATGGCTAATGCTAAGAAAAGCAGAAATCCTGGTGTAGCATGGATTTACTATAAGAAAGCCTTTGATAGTGTCCCATACTCCTAGATAATAAATTGCCTTGGGAGAGTAATATCCTCTGGGGTGAAGGACTGAATCCACTGGAAAAGGGCTTGAGTCATTAAGCCATATAGCACAGTTACTTACCTGTAACAGGTGATCTCTGGGAACAGCAGGAATAAGTCTTCACATATGGGTACGTCGGTACCGACGGAGCCTGCGCGGGAACGCTCCCCAGCGTCCAAAAAGAAAGCTTTTGGGAGCATCCCACGCGCATGCGCGCTGCCTTCCCGCCCATTTACTTCCCTCTCATCAGTTGGGTTTGTAGCCGAGACCGAAGGAGGGAAGTAGACAAATTAGAGAGAAAAAAAAGAGAGAAAGAGAGAATAACTCCTAGGGGAGGTGAGTGGGTTGTGAAGACTTATTCCTGCTGTTCCCAGAGATCACCTGTTACAGGCAAGTAACTGTGCTATCTCCAGGAACAAGCAGGAATGAGTCTTCACATATGGGGACTCCCAAGCTAAGATGCCTGGAGGAGGCCCCAGTATGTTGCAAATCTAAAGATGGGCCTTGCTTATCCCTCAAAACCTCAGGCATCCAAGGGATGGAGGGTAGGAGTTGAACTAGAAAAGAATAAAAGAGGTGCTGTGGAACAGCTTGACTAAACAAGGTATCCAGAGGGGAGTCCTTGTGTAAATCATAAATATTAGAAAATATTGAATTCCAATTTTCTAATGTTGGTCTCACTCAAAAATATTGCAAAAATACTTGAGGGCAATATGGATCTATGGTTGAGAGCCAGTATATTATCCTCAAAGAGATTCCCTCAATGTGAAGTAGAGGGAAAAAATAAATGTTTGCAATACAGGAAGAGATAAGCCCTCATGGTCAGAACTAACCCCAGAAGAAGTACTGGGGGAGTTCAATGAGGTTGGACTTTTGAGAAATAGCTAAAGCTTCTGTAAAGTCCAAAAAATTGAACAACTTGTCCTTGGAGCAGAATAAGGTCCTAGGAAAGAGTGGAGATAATCTGACTGGTTTGGATAAAAAGGCAGAAATACCCTTTGCAGAAAAAAGGGAATAGGTCTTTAAGACCCCCTTTATTCCAATGAAAGACAAAGACATTTGTACTAGGCGTTGAGCCCTCAACTTCTTGAAGATCTTTCAAAGTCAGATGTTGTATAGAGATTGACGCAATAACAAGAAGGATTAAGACCTACTTGAGAATATAGATGGAGAATCTCTGTCTGGTTAAATATGGAAGAACTATAGAGGAGGTTTCGTGGAAACTGATATGTTCTTCACTTACAGGGATAGGACTAGACTTCTTGAAAAGATCTAGCACCTGAAATAACCAGGTCTCGAGACGTACATGAATGAGTGCAGAGGAGATCCTTAGTCTTAAGACAGCAAGTCTGGATCCTTCTATAATTTCAAATAGTAGCTGGAGAAAGACGCAATATAAGGGGATACCATGTTTGCCTCTTTATGAGGGCAATATGAGTATCATGCGTTTTCTTGTTCAACATAAGCTACCATGAAGTATAGGAATTAGAAGGAAAGTAGTGAATAAGGACCAACTGCAGTGAAAAAAATGCATCCCTGATGTGGAAGTTCCAGTGAGATGTGGAACAAACCAGGGAATTGTGCAATATTCTATGCTTTCACGTGGTCTAAACCCTGGTTACCTTTTCTTAAAAGGAAATTTTAAGGAATATGGTAAGAGTAGGAAAAAAACAGTCATGTGGGAGCAAGACTGGTAGAATCTACCAGCTGACGCCCTTGTTAAGTATCTGGCCGCTACCTATTAGGAGTAGCTCTGAGGTTCTCTGGCAAAGGCCCACAGTTGCAGAGCTTTGTTGTAGAATTTGCAGAGAGCATGTTGTAGGTTGCTTAGATCTGGCTGTTGAATTGCCAGTGTGCAACCTAATCTATTCTGTTGAAGCCAAAGAGAATTGAAGGTGGCTAAGAATAGTAGACAGGCCTGAAGCCTGCAACAATAAACAGTCCAAATGAGTTCTGGACCTCTTTTGGAATTATCTGTTATTAAGGCAGCATAAAAAGTTAGGTCCTATGGATTGGAGAGGACCGAGAGACATAATTTGGAGCAGTGATACCCAACTTCTGTCCGAAAAGCTACCTTAAAAAGATATCTGAGAAGAAGATGAACCGCAAAGGGGGAGAAAACTCTGTATGGAAACTACTTACTGGAGTAGGTATTGAAGAAAATCCTATGGCTTAGAGAATAAGCCCTCCAGATGAGTAGTAGTACTCTTAGAGACTGAATGTCTGGGCTAAGAGGGATAGAATACAGAGTTGAGAAGACTTACAATTTGGTAAGTCTTTGAAGAGATAAGGTCCCCTTGTAGCTAAAAGTATGAGATATACTCGTACAGTAAACTGACAAGGTGACGGGTATAGCTCACCCTGTTAGTTGTTAGGCCTCCTTTTGTTTTAAAAGGAGGAACCTGTTATCTCTGGGGTATGATAGTCCTTAATAGCTCTTAGAGCTAGAAGGATAGATTTCTCTGGTAGCAAGAGATTCATGCCCAGAGTCGAGGATTGAGTCAATGTATGACTGATATCTCAGCATGGATGAGATGAATTTTAGATGCTTCTGTTGAAAAGAAGTAGACTCAAAAGTTCTAAACCTTACACAGAAAAAATGAATAAAATATCAGAAACCCTGTGATTGCTGGGTTTGCTGAGCCTGTTGAGGTTTTGACTTTCTTAGCCTGGTGTGATGTTGCCCATCTTTGGAAACATCTGCAGAATGGGTAGAAGATGGATAAAACTTTTTTCCCTTGGGGGAATAAAGCTTTTTAGGAGATTTTTTATTAGCTGGGATAGAGGAAAGTTTTGACAATCCTCTAAAAGTAACAGCATCAGTGCTCAACTGATTAGCTTGAAATAAAGCCTCCTTGTTGAAGAGATTTTCACCAGTACAAGGAGTATTTCCCAGCCTTTCCTGAACCCATCTGTCCAAGTCTGGAGCTTGGAGCCAGGCTATGCGTCGTGCTCCTATAGCTATAGCAGAAATTCTGCTAATAGACTCAAAACAGTCCAAGGAAGCATGATTAAGGAACCTAGAGATACTTTGAGCATGACTGACTAATAAGGAATAGTCTGCTCTTTTATGCTCTGGAAGAAAAGGGTTCAAAAACTTTAAGTTCTTTGTGACCTCTTCAAGAGATAATCCCATATAAAAAATATAAGAGATAATTCTTGCTGAAAGCATGGATGCCTGGAAGCATCGACGTCCAAAGGCATCTAAAGTCCTAGACTCATGACCTGGCGGATAAGAAGAGTGCTTCTTTGCACTCTTAATACGCCTCATTGCTGATTCTACAACAATAGAATGATGAGGAAGTTGAGTCTTTTGAAAACCTGGAGAAGGTGGCACCTTGTACATAGTGTCAAGTGTCTTAGAATGTGGAGATACCGTTAAAGGAGTTTCCCACATTCTTAATAGTAGATCTTGTAAGATCTGATGCAAAGGAAACATGATCACCTCCTTTGGAATCCAGGGGAATTGCAGTGTCTCTGAATTCCCCGGTAGGGATTCTTTACCAGGTATAGAAATGGCAAGTAACTTTGCCATATCAAGCAGAAAAGCTTGAAAAGAAATCTCCCCCGAGGAGGACCCTCTAAAATGAGGGGTAAAGGCTGGACGTAGAAAAAAATCAGCCTTGGTACCGATGGATTCATCCCAGTCATTGGGATCGGAAGACTTTAAAGGATGAAGCATCGGATTTTCTTGAAAGCGATGTCTTCGGTACCACCCGAGGTTGGTACCGAGACGAGTCGGTACCGAATCCTCCATGCTAGAGATCGATTCCAGGCTCGGCATCGAGGGAAGCGATTCTGTCGAAGCAAGCATGGACGGTACCGACACCGATACCGAAGCCGATACTCGAGGAACGGTCTGCAGCAACTCTAGCGGTACCGAAGTATCCAAGAGTGCTAGACTACGTTCGTCGGTGAGGAGTGTTTCATCCACCACCATAGCCGATGCCGGGGCGTCGGTACTGTTCGAAGCGGCCACAACCACTGAGCATGGCCCAGGTATGTTCACCGAGGTAAGAACCCCGGGAACAACTTGGAGCCCCGTTAATGCTTTGGAGCCCGAAGACTCCCGCCGGGGCTTTATTGCCAAGATGTCCTCGAGGGCAAGGCCGAAGCCATCTCGATGCTGAGAAGGAGATCTACCACTCGAGGACTGGCTAGTCTTTACAGACTTTTGTTTGGTTACCTGATCCTGTGAAGAAGATATTCTAGCTGGTGACATCGAGAGCAATGTGAACCGGGTATCGCGTTGTGCTCGATTCTTAAGACTTCTTCTGTTTGAGCTCCAGCAGGAGAGACACTCCAGAGGGCAATGGTCAGGACCTAAACCTTTTAGATACCAAGTATGAGTGTCTGAAAAAATATCTGTACCGCCACACTTTGAGCATTTCTTAAGGATAGTGGCTGGCTTTTCCATAATGGAAGGGTAAAGGCCTAGTGGCCTAGAAACCGTCAGGCACTAAACAGGAAAAAATTTCTAAGAAAAGAAGAAATTCTTCAGGAAAAAGAAAGAAAAGCACCGGCGGTACCGGTGGCGTCGAGGGAAGGCAGACGCGACCACAAAAAACTAAGAATAAAAAGAAGAATTTTCTGCGGTGACAGGAATACGTCCTGCCGGCTCCGCGGAAAACGGAAAACTGATGAGAGGGAAGTAAATGGGCGGGAAGGCAGCGCGCATGCGCGTGGGATGCTTCCAAAAGCTTTCTTTTTGGATGCTGGGGAGCGTTCCTACGCAGGCTCCGTCGGTACCGACGTACCCATATGTGAAGACTCATTCCTGTTTTTTCCTGGAGATATACAGCTAACTGGAGGATAGCAGCGGCAGCTACAAATTGATTACTACTATTCAAGGTATCCTTCAAGGCTGTTCCACCTTCCACTGGGATGGTGATCCACTTCATGACCACTGTAACCTTCGGTGTGTTGAACCATCTAGGGCAATCCTCCTCTGGCAGGGCATATAGCCTTTTATATACCCTCAGCCTCTTTGCAGGGTTGTCAGGCAAGTCCCACTGAACAGATCATATTTAAATAACCTTTGGAAAAGGGAAGACTGTCGTAGACTTCCAAATCCTTTGCAGGAGGGGATGGATTTGTGGCCCCTGTTCCGTCGCTAGAGGGTTGGTCAAATTCAGAGCAGACGACACTTGAGCAATCAGAGCCGCCAGCTCGTCCTTCTTGAACAGGGGGATAAAGGGTAGTTACTCACCTTTAACAGGTTTTCTCCATGAACATCAGGAATAAGTCCTCACACATAGGTGATGACCCCGACAGAGCCTGCATGGGAATGCTACCCACTTCCCCTTTGTGGGCATGAGGCCTAGGAAAAAATGTAGGTAGCACTATGGAATGAGGATGCGTTCCACTCAATTATGGTGGAATCCGTTATACAGAGGATGAACTACCAGAGCTTGAAGCTCACTCACTCACTCGGCGTGCTGGGGTGACAGCTGTCAAAACAAGACCTTCCAGGTCAAGAACTTCAGTGGCTATAAGTTGAGCAGCTCAAAGGGAGCTTTCATGAACTATGCTAGTACCACACTGAGGTCCCAAGCCAAGGGGGAGTGGGGCTTGTATGGAGGCTTTGAGAGAAGTAGCCCTCGCATGAAGTAAGCAATCAAAGGCTGCCCCGAGATGGATTTCCCATCCAGCCTATGATGGTAAGCCAGATTGCGCTGAGGTGAGCTCAGATAGAGCTGGATTTCAAGCCTGAGTAGATGTGTAGAAGATACTCTAGCAGACTCCTTGTGGGACAGATGAAAGGATCCAGCACCCAGCCTTCACACCAGACAGCAAACCTCTCACTTACAGGCATAAGACCTCCTCATCGAGGCCTTCCTGGAGGCCACAAGGACCTCCGTTATGTTGTCAGGCAGATGAAACTCTGACAGGACTAGCTTCTCACTTACATGCCGTGAAGGCCAAGGACTGGACGTTGGGATGTAGCATCCTCCCATGGTCCTGCAAAATGCTGTCCAGAGCATGGCCGAGTCAGAGGGGTTCCTGCGTGGAAAATACAACCATGATGAGTATCTTCATACCTCCATCTGTCCTGAGCTTCATTAGGGTTTTTGCTATGAGAGGTATCAAAGGGTAAAGCATACAGAAGACTCTCTCCTCAGTGCAGGAGGAAAGCGTCAGACGCCGATCAGCTGTGGGATCCAACTCTGGAGCAGAACCCATCTACCTGGGCATTCCATGGAGTGGCAAACAGGTTTATCGAGGGGGTGCCTCACTTCTGAAAGATGAGGGCCACTACCTCTGTTCAGCATCCATTCGTGTGGCTGAAGGACTTGGCTCAGTCTGTCCACCAGAATGTTTTGGTCTCCCGGCAGGTATGTGGCTCTCAGATCCATTCTGTGAGTGATGGCAAACCTCCACAATCTAATAGTCTGCCAGCACAGGAGATAGGAGCCGGTGCCCCCCTGCTTGTTGATACAGAACAAAGCAACTTGATTATTGGTCTGAGTGAGGACAATGTGGTTGGCCAGCTGATTTCGGAAGGCCTTTAGAGAATTTGCTAGGGCTTTTTCCCTAGGGCCTTCTTCCAGGGTTGCACCAAGGTCTTCTTCAAGAGCCTGATTCTCATCAGGAACTCTGTTTCTATTTCTGCAGCCTTGTCTACCATGGGTTTCCCGAATAGATTCTCACCTATGCATGGGACATCGATCAGTTTGTCCTGCACCCATTGCTCCAGATCGCAGATGCCTGCAGCGTTCTGCCCAGATGCCTGCAGCGCCCTGATGCCTGCAGCGGCCAGATGCCTGCAGCGGCCAGATGCCTGCAGCGGCCAGATGCCTGCAGCGGCCACCCTGGCCGATGACTCGAAGCCATCGTAGACTGCTCGTGACAAAAACTTCAAGCACTCTTTTACCCCCGAGGTTAGTGCTTTAAACCTCTGCAGGGATTCCCCGTCTAGGCCTGCCGCGAATCCAACAAGCTCCTTCGACAGTTCCTTCAGGTACATGCCGACATAGAGCTGATAAGCCTTGGAAGGCCTTCCGGCCAAGGGTTTGGGCCTCCCTGCTGGGTGGCACCGATGAATGAGTTCTCTGCGTTTTGAACAGATGCACTGCCTACTCCAATACCATTGAGTTGTGGGGGAGCTGGGTCTTTTGGAACCCAGGGCTTTGGCATACGCGGTACATAGCGTTGAGATGCCCACTCACAAGTGGTACCGATGCCAGTGTTTGCCACATCCGGAGGAGGCAACGATTGAGGATCGGGGCACCATTAACATAAGGGTTTCCTTCGGAGGGGGTACGTCATATTGGCGTATCTCCAATTCCTTGGTGCGCAGGTCCTCCTCAGCCTTGATCTCGATAGTGAGAGCCTTGGCCATGTCCTGACAAAATCTAGGAAAGTGACATCCTCGTGCTGGAACCAACATTGCGTCAAAGGGGGAGAAAGGTCCGAGGGCATGTCTCGGTGTCGCCTCATGTCTGGGGACTCTTTGTCCTCGGTCTCCCATCGGACTCGAAGTCCGAGTATAAGTCTGATGCTGCCCAATCCCCTCAGTCAAGGTTCACAGTAGGCAGTCGACAACCTCTGGAGGATCTACAGTCTGATCTGCGGGCGCTCTCTGGGGAGTTCCGTGTCCTGAGGAATGGGTCCGGGACCTCGTTTGGTGCAGGGTGATCTCTCGAGGCTGATGGCGCTCAAGGACCAGCTTGATGTCTGGGGAAGCCCTTGGTCAAGGGTCCCGTCATCAGGGTGAATGAACTGGGCGAGCCAGACAAACGCCCGCTGCATAGCCACTAGGGCAGATATACTGCTCTCTAGGGATGCCATCGCAGTCTCTATGCCAGCTGGCTCTGCAGCCTTTGATGTGAGTACAGAGGGCTTCGGTCCCAGCGTTGGTACTGTTGAGGGACAGTCCTCGATGAGGATGGCCTCAGAGGTCCGAGGCCGGTCGGCGGGTGCCAACGACTCCTTGCGGGGCAGCTTGGAGCGCTGCTCCTGCCTCGACGACTCAGACTGTTTGGGACTGCGGGACCTGGGGTGGATTTTTACCTTCTTCCCGGATCTGTCCTCCTAGACGGTCTTCGAGAGTTTCATCTTCTTGCGCTCCACCTCCGGGGATTTCTGCTCGAAGGAACCGTGGCCATGGGACTTCAAAGAGGCTCTGGCTTCACGGGGCTCCAAGGTATCAGAAGGGGCCCTGAAGTGTGATGTTGTCGGAGATTCCGGCATGGAGTTGGGCTTCTGAAAGAATTTCTCCTGCTGCTGATGACTGTTTAAGGCCTTTGAGGTCATGTTTCTGCAGAGTTTGCAGTCATGCTCCGATCCAAGGCACAAGAGGCAGCAGTCATGTGGGTCGGTGAACGACATAATTTTTCCGCACCAGTCACACTTCAAGCCACTGGAGGCCATAAGAAAAAGGGGTCCATGCCACTGGGCTGGAGTCAGAGGTCCTTGGGTGGAAAAGGACACGAACGCCAGTCGAGGAGCACCTTGATGAAAAATGGAAAAAAATCCCAATGAGATGGACCTGAGGAGGGATGCTGAGGCGAGCTGGCTCGGGGGTGGGAAAGAACTAGTAGACAACCATACAAAAGGTAACAAAAAAAAAAGCAGACTTTTTCCAGGGGAAAACTGGATAACATCTGAAGGGCTCCGCAGAAAAATGGAGACTGAGGCAAGATGGCACCCTTGGGCGGGAAGTGGACCACGCATGCATGGTGCATCTCCCAATTTCTTCCAGCTCATGAATATTTACAGGATTCTTTTTACCAATGGCAGATTTAAGCTCTTTCCAAAGGTTCTCGATTGGACTGCAATCAGGACTCATTGCTGGCCAGTTTAAAACTGTCCATTTTTAATCTTTTTAACCATTCTTTTGAACTTTTGGATGCATGTTTTGGGTCACTGTCCTGCAGGAGAACCCATGACCTTTGACCCAGACCTAGCTTTCTGACACTAGGTAGCACACTTCGCTCCAAAATACCTTGGTAGTCCTCTGATTTCATGATTCCTTTAATACGTTCCAGACATCCACTTCCTGAGGCAGAAAAACAGCCCCACAACACTATGAAACCTACACTGTATTTAACTGTAGAAAGGGTGTTTTTTCCTTATTTATTTAAAGGGATTTACAGCCCACACAAACACCGAGGTCGGTAACAAAAAACATACACAGTATGTAACATAATAATAAAATCATACAAAATAAAATAACACAATATGCGATTAAAACAACCCGCCCCCCCCCCCAAAAAAAAAAAAAAAACCTTAAAAAACAAAAAGACAGCCATATGAAAACCACACTGGATTAGTTTTAACATAAATATAGCTGCCCACAGCATTTCATCTACCAATCAAAGAAATCCAGGGAATGCCTGCTGAAATAAACATGTTTTCAGTTTTCGCCAAAAAACCATCAACTCTGCTTCAGCACATAACTCATTCAGAAGAGAGTTCCAAATAGAAGGAGCAGTCATAGAAAAAAAAAACAAAAAACTTCTTACATATTGACTGAAGACAAATCTTTTTAAATGGAGGAACAACTAATAATTGCGCATCCTGAGATTGTAATGGATGAGAAGGATGCTAAACAATCAGGAGCCACATTATGCAAGCATTTAAAAGTAATCATAATCACTTTATACAAAACATGAAAATTAATAGGAAGCAAATGCAAGGCAAATAATTGATGCATAATATCTTCAGAACGTTTGCATTCAGTTAAAAGAGCAGCGGCATTTTGAACTGATTGTAAAGGAGACATAGTAACTTTTGAAAGGTCTAAAAAAAAGACTACTACTAATAGTCCAAAGGTGAAAGGACTAAAGTTGTAGTACAGATCAAAAATTACTACAAGTATGATTTTAGTCTCCAAAGAAGATACAATTTATAATAAGCAGCTTTAACTAATTTTTGTATATAATCATGCAAGTTTAATTGTGTATCCAACCATACTCCCAGATCTCTCACCAACTGACTCAGCTTTAAGGAAAAGGATCCAGTCACAGAATTCAAACTTAGGTTTGAAAGATTCAAAGACAAATCCAAATTTCTGTCTTCATATTCAATTTTAATCTATTCTGAGACATCCATAACCTAACTGAATTAAGATAAAATTTCACATACTTTAAGGAATCATCCAATGATGTAGAGATAGGAACAATGAATTGCACCTCATTCGCATACACTTGAAATTTAACATCCAGACTTTCAAACTCAAACTCAGGTAATCAAACTCTGGAATTTGTTACCGGAGGATGTAGTATAAAGGCTGTTAGTGTAGCTGGGTTTAAAAAAGGTTTGGACAAGTTCCTGGAGGAAAGGTCCATAAACCATTATTAAGAAGGGACCCAGGATATCAATGCTTGACCCAGTACAAGCATTGTGGAACCTGTGTCTTTTGGGGAAACTGCTAGGTACATATGACCTAGACTGGCCACTGTTGGAAACAGGATACTGGGCTTGATGGACCTTGGTCTGACCCAGTATGGCATATCTTATGTTCTTATAAAGATTAAACAAAATAGCAGAGAGCACAGAGCCTTGCAGCACCCCTGACTCGATGCATTTCCAAGCTGATACTTGACCCAATGATCAAACTTGAATAAATCTATCCTATAAGAAAGATGTGAACCAAGAAAGTACCTTACCTTGTATCCCCATCTCACCAAGCCTAGTTAAAAGTAAGGAATGGTCCACGGTGTCAAACGCGGCAGATACATCAAGTGACACTAATAAAAATGATCTACCCTGATCAAAACCAGCAAGAAACTCTTCCGTGAAGGTCAGTAATACTGTTTCAGTCCCATGACTGGGATGAAATCCAAATTGTGACTCAGATAAATTATGCTCATCAATAAAGCTCTGCAATTTTAAAAGCGCCAATTTCTCTAAAATCTTAGCTAAACACGAAAGAGAAGAAATAGGACGATAATTCAAAGGGTCGGATTTATCTATGATGATCCTTTAAGCAAAGGAAAAACTGAAGCTCTATTTAGCACCACAGGAACCATTCCCCGAGAAAAGGAACCATTAGCTACACTAGTAATGGAGTGTACAATCAATGCTTTCAACTTCTTAAACAATTGAATCGCACAACCATCAAGCAGACTAAAGGTATTATTCAAAGTGGAATTAAAATCAAGAACCTGGGACAACGAAACCGACTGAAAAGAAGTACACACCCACAGGTTTGCCTCAGCACAAGAATTCACAGGGGTAAGGTAACATCTGAGGCAGACTTATTGGAGGATGAATGATAGATAGTTAAGGCCTTGGAAAAAGATATCCTTGAATATTTTGATCTTAATCATATAGGGGAGGTACGGGTTGAGGTGTTATGCAATGCCTTTAAGGCCTAATTGAGTGGCAGGCTGATTACGTGGGGAGTGCGTAAGAAAAAGTGGCATCAGCAGGCCTTAGAGCGGGGCTATGCCCAAGTTAAGGCCCTGGAATTAAGAGCATAGACAGAGGGGGACCCAGACACATCAGGGCGCCATAGCAAGCACATACACAGGTCTGAACCCTCCAGTTAGATGTGCTGTCTTTCCAACTGCAGTACGTGCATCAGCGCTTTTACAAGCATGAGGATAAATCCGGTCAGTTATTGACCTGGAGCCTCAAGGCTCAGCAAGCACTAAATGCCGGGGTGAAGATAAGGAAAGAGGACAGAGTGGACAATTCAGGAGGAGTTCTTGGCATTTTACCAGGGGATGTATAGGAATGAGAGTGTGGTGGACCCTGAAGCAGTGCATAAGTATCTGGAGGAAGTATCTTTGCCCTCATTATCAGTAGAGGCCAGAGACCGACTGGATCAGCCCATTACCCTGGAAGAGATACAGGGGGGTCATATGTGGGTTGGCCAATGGTAAATCCCCCGGTTTAGATGACATAATGTTTTGCATCTATAAGAAGTTTAGTGACACTCCCATTTTGGTAGAAGTTTATAATGGGGTCTTGGGTATGGTCAGCTGGCCACTTCGATGGGATAGGCCAGGATTAGCATGCTTTTGAAACCGGGGAAGGCTGCAGAACATAGGTCTGTACGAGGCACAATCTCCATATTAAACTTGGATGCAAACATTTTAACCAAGTTCTTGGCAAATTGATTGAGCATTTTTATGCCAAGCTTGATTAATGCTGACCAAACAGGGTTTATCACAGGAAGGCAGGCAGCAGATAATGTGAACAGAGTAGCAAATTTCACATGAGTGGCACAGGTGGAAAAGCTGGAAGCTATGGCCTTGGTAGTACATGCCGAAAAGGCATTTGACAGGATGGGGTGGGAGTTTTTATGGGCCACCTTGCGTAAATTTGGGGTTGGGGACTCTTTTATACAGTGGATATGAGGTCTTTATGCATGTCCAACAGCGGCAATGAAGGTTAATGGGGGATACCCTATCTTTTGCCCTGGAACGCGGGGACACGGCAAGGGTGCCCACTCTCCCCCCTGTTGTTCACCCTGTCTCTGGAGCCTCTAGCTGAGGATTTGGGGTAGACAGGGTATAGTGGGACAGCAGGTGGGAGAAGAACAGCATAAGTTATCGCTATTCGCCAAAGATGTCTTGCTAATCTTGACAAAGCCGAAGGCTTCGTTGCGGGCTTTGCAGGAGGAGTAGAGTCACTACTGACAGGTATCAGGGTTTAAGATAAACTTGGATAAAACTGAAGCTTTAAATATCTCTCTCCCAGGAGAGGAAGTTGAGCGCTTGTGGAAGCTCTTTCCCTTTAAGTGGACCTTGGGCCATCTAGGATATTTGGGGATGAAGATTAGCTCCAATCTCTCAAAGCTGTAGCAGCTCAACTACTCCCCCTTGAGGAGAATGCTGTCTGGTGAGATGGAGCGATGGGTGCGACTCCCACTGTCCTGGCTGGGGAGGATAGCATGCTTTGAGGGGTTTCCAAGATGGTGCTGGATGGGTTATTTGCGCTCTGATGCTTTTTCCTGATGGGAAAGGGGAAACTGAAGTTGAGCAAGAAGCCCTCGACTTCCCGACCGTCTTCCTCTGGCTTACTTCTTCCAAAGGAAACTGTTGACCCCTTGAATTCATTTGTTTAGCATCTGGAGCGATAGCCAAGTGAGCAATCTGGAGAGACGTGTCCAGCTATTTCAACGCTGGAGTCGGGGTACTCTGCATCCTATTCAGGCCTGCTATCTCCTCCTCCTGAACAGAGTGTCCTCCGAGGTCGGTATGTTTTGCCTGGACCTGGTGGTGAATGGTTGGTCGGAGCTCTAAGACCTGGTTCTCTGGCTTCTCTTCGAGGGCTCACCCCAGGATGTGACACAGGGCTACCTCGGACCCTGTGGGGTAGCTCTTCCAGCGTTCCATCTTCAGAGACAACGCGTGGTAGTACTGGAAACCCATGGCACACAGGATCAAGCTACAATGGCCGGAGTAGACTTACCAGTTGGAGAGGCGGCGATAATTTCACAATTTACTTTTTCTGCTACACGTCCAGAAAACTTTACTCTCGAGACTATCTGGACCACAATTACCAAGCTCAATGAGGTACTGGTCCCTCGGGTCCAGGCCTTATTAGCACAAGTTCAAGTGAATGTTACCAACATTAACTTTATTACTCAGAACTTGTCTGCTGTGCAGTTTTCTATTACTGATCTCTCTGCTCGAGTTACTGCTTTAGACAGTGTGTCAAATTCCTATATTAAAGATTTTTCTACTTTGAAATGTAGAGTTGAGCATTTAGAAAATGGCTCTCGTTTGGCTAATTTGAGAATAACTAATTTTCCTCGATCAAATATTGTTTTGGCTAAAGAACTGTTTAAAGCATATATGTCTGAGATACTGGGAGTTCCCCGCCAAGTCGCATCCACCATTAGGTTATATTACCTTTCTACTGCCAGGAGAACACCTGCTGTAGCCGAAGTTCCAGGCTTATAGCAAGTTGATACCCTTAATGTATCAGTTCTACTGGAAAACTCTATTACTAAGACTTTAGTTCCGGCTACCTTATTAGTAACTTTTGCTTTAGTGACAGACCAGGAGTGGCTTCTCCGCATGTTTTTTAGGAAGAGGAATACCCCCCTTTTAAGGATCTCCTTGTTCAACTATATCCAGAGTTGGTGAAAGATACCAAGTGGAGGAGGCGCGATTTCTTCTTCATCTAGGAATTCAACAATTGGGGGGGATTATTCTTCCTAAAATATCCCTGTAAATGCTTGGTGAAATTACAATCAATCAGTTTTGCACATCTTTTTTGAGCCTTCTCAACTTTATTTATAAAAGCTCTATTACCAGCAGTTAGCAATTGCTCTGTTCCTCTGTGATTTAAATGCTATATGTTTAGTTGCTTTGCTTCATGTGTTTGGATTGTTGTTTTTTTCCTATATTTGAGAATCCCTTCTTATAGTGGGCTAATGAAGGGAGCAAGGAATTGTTGTATTTCCTATTTACATTGCTTTTCCTTTATATTCTGCTTGTTCAAGCCTTCTCATTTCCCTTGTTTCCTTGCAAGTTATTAATGCTTCTATTTGATATGAAATGCATAAATTAAAAAAAAAGGTAATCCTGCCTTGGATTTTAAATTATATTATTTTCAAGAACTGCCTGTGGCTATCCCACGTGGGAATGGAACTTAGAGCATTTTCAGTGTAAAATCTTCCACTATATTTGGAACAGACAACCACCAAGAGTGGCAAAGTTAGTGCTCTATCGGACCAAAAAAATAAGGGGGGGGGGGGGGAGAATCGCATTTCCGAACATGTATTATACAGCCTCACAATTATATACTGAAGAAGATGTAAGGAAGTTACCCATGACTAAAATGGTATTTAAAGGTGATGCACTGGAAGAACTGAAAGAAATATCCATAAACCGGGAAAATTTATTACAACTATTTACTAAACTAAAGAGTAGCAAATCACCTGGACTGGATGATAAACATCCGAGGGTGTTCAAAGAAATGAAATATGAGATTGCAGACCTACTACTAGTAATCTGTGAACTAACATTAAAATCATCTATAATACCTGAAGATCGGCAAATGGCCAAAATAATGCCAATTTTTAAAATGGGTTCCAGGAAACTACAGAATGGTGAGCCTGATGTCAATACTGGGCAAAATGGAGGAAAACATTCTAAATAAAAAAATTACTGACACATCAGGGTGCTATAGCAAGATAGTCATGGTTTAATGGGAGAAAGCCAACATGGCTTTAGCTAAGGAAAGTCTTGTCTTACTAATCTGTTATATTTTTTCAAAGGTGTGAATAAACAGGTAGACAAAAGTGGGTCGGTCGAGGTAGTATATCTGGATTTTCAGAAAACGTTTGACAAAGTCCCTCATGAGAGGCTCTTGGCGAAATTAAAAAGTCATGGGATGGGAGGCAGTGTACTACTGTGGATCAGGAACTGGTTAAAAGATAGAAAGCAGAGGGTAGGGCTAAATGGGCAATTTTCCAAATGACGAAAGGTGACCGGTGGAGTACCCCAGTGATCTGTGTTTGGCCCGCTACTTTTTAACATATTCGTAAATGACCAGGAAATGGGAATGAGTGAGGTAATCAAATTTGCAGATGACACAAAATTATTCAAAGTTGTTAAAACCCAAGAGGATTGTGAAAAATTGTAGGACCTTGATATATTTGAAGAATGTACGCTCAAATGGCAGAAGAATTCTAATGTGGACAAGTGCAAAAGTTATGCACCTAGGAAAGAACAACCCAAACTATGGTTACACGATTGAAAGTTCCACAATAGGAACCACCAGCCAGGCAAAAGGTTTAGGTGTCATCATGGATAAAGCATAGTTACTCACCTGTAACAGATGTTCTCCAAGAACAGCGAGAATCAGTCCTCCCTTATGGGTGATGTCAGCACTGACTGAGCACGCGCGGAGCAATTCCCTAGCTTTCAAAGAATGCCTTTGGGATTGCTACCACGAATGCATGGTCCTCTTCCCGCTCAAGGGTGCCATTTTGCTCAGTCAGGTCCCTTAGCTCGAGCCCTATCAAGCAATTGGAAAGGGAAAAATCCAGCAACTCATCAGGGGAGGAGGGAGGGTAGTGAGAACTGATTCCTGCTGTCCCTGGAGAACACCTGTTACAGGTGAGTAACTACGCTTTCTCCAGGAACAAGCAGGAAGTCAGTCCTCAGTTACGGGACTCCCCAGCTACAGGCTACCGAACCTGTAACCAAAAAATGCCTCCGCGACGTTGTGAGCAGAAGCCAATGCCCGCAAGAGCCCAATTCCTCGGATCCTCGGGGCGAAGTCCTCAGTAGCCGTGAAGAAGGATTGGAGAGCAGGAATTGCTGATACCACAAACAGATTACGGAGAACGGCCTGGTTGAAGGCGCTGTCCCGACAGGACTCCCTCTCCAGGCAGTAGTGTGCAGCGAAGGTGTTCACTGAAGACAAGGTTGCCGCCCAGCAGATGTCCCGCAGGAGCACTGAACGCAGCGAGGCCACCGAAGCCGCCTTGGCTCGGACACCATGTGCGGAGACTTGTCGATCCAAAGGGGCACCCGCTTTCGTATGGGCGAAGGCGATACAGTCCGCCACCCAAAGAGAGGGTGCGTTTAGTGAGTGCCTGCCCCCAGTCGATTGGGATTGTAAGTCACAAAGAGTTGGCCAGATTTGCGATGAGCCTGGGAGCGTTGCAGATAGAAGGCAGTCAAGTGTATGCAAAGCCGCCGCTGCCTGGTCGGCATGGGGTCTCAGGAAGAAGGACGGTAAGACTATCTCCTGATTGATATGGAAATCCGAGACAACTTTCGGCAGGATTTAGGGTGGGTACGGAGGACCACACTTTTCCTATAGAATCTAGTATAAGGGGCAGTTACAGGGCCAAGTTGAGCCTCGGAGCCGAGCGGCGAGTACTTCAGCGCCGAGAGGGTTCCAGCGGCAAGTACTTCGGCGCCGAGGGTTTCAGCGGCGAGAACTTCGGCGCCGAGGGTTTCAGCGGCGAGAACTTCGGCGCCGAGGGTTTCAGCGGCGAGTACTTCAGCGCCGAGAGGGTTTCAGCACCATCATGGTCATAAGGGCGCTGCATGCGCATCACGGCAGTGAAGTTATAGCACCAGGTTGAGCCTCGGAGCCGAGCGGCGAGTACTTCAGCGCCGAGAGGGTTTCAGCGCCATCGTGAATATAGTGTGGGAATTCCATCGGGTGGTTAGCTCGGCGCCGAGGGCTCTGCATGCAGTAGTCTTGCCATGCAGAGGATCCATCATCTTGGCGCCGAGAGCTTCATGTGTAGGTGAGCGCTACTGGCCCCGTTGGCGGTTGCAGGTAAGAGCTCCCTCCCAGACCGCTTGATTAAGGCAACCGGAGAGCGCAATTTTAAGTTTTGGTGCAGGATTCAGTGCTGCAGCTGGAGGCTGCATGGGCATAGCGATCCAGTCATTGGCTCCAGGGGCCCTGGCCAAGATGGGAGGGGATGGAGGCCTGAATTGGCATGTCCCATGCCCGGCCTGATTGACGCTATCCTATTCGCGGTTTCCTCATGGCTTCCGATCAGTATTGGCCAGTAGGCAGCAGAGATCCTAGCCCCACATGCAGTATGTTTCAGGCTGGAACTCGGGAACGGTGGAAGCCGGTGGAGTTCAGACGTACTTAAACGTTAGCGAGCTGTGAGCGCATGGCAGGCAGGCTCAGCCCGGTCACAAAGGCATGCAGGAGTCTGAATGCATTGTGGCGTAGTTAGTCGCAGAGAGCAGGTTGGTGTCCGAAGGCTTGTGGCAGGGGAAGGAGGCCTCAGAGGCACATCCCGAGCTGCAGCGGTTGTGGCAAAATGGCCGCCCCCATGGTCCACATGTGTGAGGAGAGCATCGGCCAGCCGGGGACGGAGGCCTTCTCAGGCACGTCCTGGGCTGCCTTGGGGGTTGTTGTCTGTCCGGAACACATCCTATTTGATCTGGATTTCGGAGGTCTGTAAGCGGCATCTGCAGGCCCCGTAGCTTCCAGGAATGGAGATGGAACGTATCTGAAACAGCTGTGGATCTGAAAAAGAGGAGCATACGAGACAGTATCAGGATATTTTAAAATTGAGCAAGTGAGGGTATTTCCTTTTTTTTTTTTTTTTTTTTTTTTTTAAAGAAGTTGGTTCATTTCAGTTGGAGAGTAGAGAGGCCCGTCTTGCTGGCAAGGCGGAAGAACTGAAAACTGGCTAGCTAGGGGCAGGCCGGGGGGGGTAGGGCCTGTTGGCCCATGCTCAGAAGGGCAAAAGCCCTTCTGAGCTATGGAGAGTACTTCCGTCTCGGCGCCGTCGGATGACGTCACCAAGTGTGGCTGACTCATCCTGCTTGTCCAAGGAGAATTGGTGTATCTGCAGCAACTACCAGGGCAGCGGAAGAAAATTTCTTTTCCCTTCCTTTTTTAGATTGGGAAAAAGAAACAGACATAGTAGGCCTTCCTATTGTCTGATGAGCTGCCCTAAGGTAATAAAGGGGGAGACAACTCCGGAAGGGAGAATCCCCCTGTGGAACAGGTAGAGGACCATAGGGGCTTACCAGTGTAAAAGAGCCACTCTTACAAACCGAATGTTGTAGCAAGAGGGAGGTAAGACAGAGTTGAAGGAGACTCACTATGCAGGAAGTCTCTGAAAGGTAAGATGATACATGCCAGTACAGGGAAACAACTGTCTTATTGATAGTTGTCATTTCTCTTTCTCCAAGAGGAAGAGAAAACCTGTTAAGTCTGGGCATGATCATCATAAAGACTCTTAGAGTAAAAGAAAAGATGTCTCATGAAGAGATATCTAGAAAAGGTTAGGATAAAATTAGTGCAGATACTTCAAGTGAAAAGAAGCAGACTGCCACTCTAACCACCAACCAAAAGGGGGAATAATGATCTATTTGAAACCCTGCGACTGCTGCGTTTGCTGACCCTGTTGAGGTTGTGGTTTCTTCAGACCAGGGCGATGTTTCCCCTGTTTGGGAACATCTGTATGATGGGCAGAAGATGGATAAAACATTTTCCCCCTAGGGGAAGAAAGTTTGGTAGGACATTTCCTACCAACTGGGAAAGAGGAAGGCATAGAACAGCCTCTGGAAACAGGAATGTCAGTGGTTAACTGAGCAACTTGGAGTAAAGACTCCTTGTTAAAGAGATTTTCTCCAGTGCAAGGAGTATTTCCCAGTCTTTCTTGTGCCCATTTGTCCAAGTCTGAAGCCTGGAGCCAGGCTTTACGTCGTGCCCCTATAGCTATAGCAGAGGTTCTGCTAACAGACTCAAAGGAGTGTAGGGAAGCACGAGTAAGGAACCTAGAGATATTTTGAGCATGACTAACCAGTGAGGAATAGTCTGCACTTTTGGGCTCTTGAAGAAAAGGAGTCAAAAACAGTAATTTCTTTGTGACCTCTTCAAGAGATAAACCCATACAGAAAATATATGAGAGAATTCTTGCTGAAAGCATGGATGCCTGGAAGGTTTGGCATCCAAAGGCATCTAAAGTCTTAGACTCACGACCTGGCAGATAAGAAGAGTGCTTTTTAGTACTCTTCACCCGCCTCATTGCTGATTCTACAACAATAGAATGATGAGGAAGTTGAGTCCTCTGAAAACCTGGAGAGGGGGGCACCTGATATAGAAGATCAGTTGCCCTAGAAGGTGGGGGTACCATTAAAGGAGCTTCCCACATTCGTAGAAGGAGATCCTGCAAGGAATGATGCAAAGGAAGCATGACGTTCTCCTTTGCTCTCCCAGGAATATACAGGGATTCTCTATTCCCTTTTGTAGGATCCTGTCCAGGTATAGAAATGGCAAGTGATTTTGCCATATCCAGGAGAAAAGCTTGAAAAGAAAAATCCCCAGAGGGAAATTCTTTTGGACAGGCTAGATCTGCTGGTGAACTAGCATTGGCACCGAGGGATCTATCCAACTTTATAGGAATATAAGATCCTGAATGGTGGAGTATGGGATCCTTAGAGGATGGTCGCCGGTACCGCAGGAGTTCGGGACCAGCAACCGTCGATAGCACATCGTCCATGCTAGGGATCGATTCCAAACTCGGTATCGAGGGAAGCGAGCCTGATGAGAGAAGCATGGAAGGCACCAACAGCAATGGTAATGTGGATACCGGTACCGACTCCGATACCGGTGGATGAAGGCCAGCCGGTGACAACTCTAACGGTATCGAAGAAACCGAGAGTGCCGGACATGGATCGGAACCGTGCCTTCGGTACCGTCTGGTGTCGGTACCAAGGCGCGTCGGTACCCAGTCCTCCAGACTGGAGATTGATTCCAGACTCGGCATCGAAGGAAGCGAGTCTATCGATGCACTTCTGGAGGGTACCGACGTCGGTACTAGTATCGGTACTGGGATCGATACCGATACTGGAAGGTCGGTCTGCAGCGTATCCAACGGCCCCGTAGGTACCAAGGACGCCAGACTACGATCCTTGGTGAGGAATGTTTCATCCAACACCACTGCCGATGCCGGGGTATCCGTGCCGCTCAAAGCGGATGCCACCACCGAGCATGGCTCAGGTATGTTCTTGTGAGGGGTGAACCTCAGGAACAACCTGAAACCCCACACAGGCTTTGGAGGCCGAAGACTCCCACCGGGGTTTTAAAGCCAGTGTGTTCGAGGGCAAGGCCAGAGGCATCTCTATGCTGTGCATGAGATCTACCACTCGAGGACTGACTAGTCTTAAGAGACTGTTTTTGGGTTACCTGATCCCGTGTAGAAGAAGTGGTCGGTGCCCTGAAGTTGGATGGGGACCGCGTATCGAGGGAAACCCGATGCTGAAGACTTCTTCCCACAATACTATTGCAGGAGGGACACTCCAGAGGAAAATGGTCAGGACCCAAACAGGTTAGACACCAATTATGAGTGTCTAAAATTAATTTTGTACCGCCACAGTTTGTGCATTTCTTGGGAATAGTGGCTGGCGGTTCCATGAAGGAAAGTGAGTAGGCCTAGCAGGCCTAAAAAAACCGTGAGGCACTAACAAGGAAAAAGTATTCCTTAAAAAGGAAAATTTTACAAGAAAAAAGAAGAGAAACACCGGCGGTACCGGTGGCGTCGGGGAAGGCAGCCGTGACCACAAGAAAACCAAAAAATAAAAGAAGAATTTTCTGCGGTGACACGAGGACGTCCTGCCGGCTCTGCGGAAAAACAAAAACTGAGGCGAGGCAGTTGGGAAAGGCGGGAGGGCAGCACGCAGGCATGTTGGGATGCTTCCAAAAGCGTTCTGATTGGACGCTGGGAAGCGTTCCCGCACAGACTCCGTCGGTACCGACGTACCCATATGTGAAGACTCATTCCTGCTTGTTCCTGGAGATGCAGCGATGCAGAGAGGCACTTTGTGAAGACCCACAGGGCGGATGCAAGGCCGAAGGGAACACCCTCTACTGGAAGTGCTCCCCCTGCACCCTGAAGCGCAGGTACTGCCTGTGCTGGGGGTGAATCAGAATGTGGGCGTAAGCGACTTTTAAATCTAAGGAGCATAGCCAGTCGCCATGCCGGAGGAAGGGCAGCAGAATGCCAAGGGATAACATCTTAAACTTTTCCCGCACCAAGAACTTGTTTAGTTTTCGGAGGTCGAGGTTGGGCCGCAGACCCCCCCCCCTCCCATCTTTTACGGGATGAGGAAGTACCAGGAATAAAAGTCCCGACCTCGGAGGTGCACCGGCACCCTCTCGACCGCCCGTTGGGCGAGGAGGTTGACTAGTTAACGCTGCAGGAAGACCTGATGCACGGGGAGTCGGGAGGGGGAAACCTGTCCAAGCGGAGGTGATAGCCGTCTTGGATTACCCGGAGGTGTCCGAGGTGATGGAAGCCCACTGAGGGGCAAAGGAGTACAGGCGTCCTCCCATCAGCTGCTGTGTTGCTGAGGGGAGGGGGGGGCGAAAGGCTATGGAGGTGGCATCAAAACCCCTGTGAGGGTTGAGGCGGTGCCAGGCTTTGGGCCCTTTCAGCTTGTGGTGACCATGGGGCCTGGGTTTCCCTTGTGCCGCAGTTGTCGGTGTGGGAGTGGGCGGGTACGGTGGGTAGCCCCGGTAGGGCAGGCCCTTCCTTGGGAAGAAAGGCTTTATAGTTTGCTGTTTCTTTTTGAGGGAGGGTGGAGGTCTTGTGTAAGAGATGGGTTGGGTGATGAACTCCGTCTCTATCTCAGCAGCTTTGCCCTCCATTGGTTTGCCGAAGAGCTGCTCACCAAGGCAGGGAACGTCCAGGAGTTTCTCCTGTGCCCACTGCTCCAAATCCAAAGATTGGAGCCATGCCTGGCAACAGGCCCCGATGCCAGCAGCTGCCACTCGAGCTGAGGACTCGAAGCCATCGTAGGCGGCACGGGAGATGCACTTTGAGCACTCTGCGATGGACTTTAACAGGGTCTGGAACCTACTGAGGGGTTCGCCCTTGTGGCCTGCGGAGAAACCCCCGAGTTCCTTGGCCAGGTCGCTCAAAAAGATGCCCGTATATAGCTGGTATACCTGAATACGGCAGAGAGCATGGACCCCTGGTAGGCTTTGTGGCTTAGAGCATCGAGGGCTCTCAACTCCCTGCCCAGAGGAACCAAAGAATGCAACTTCGGGCTCTTTTGTTTCCTCATGGCTGATTCCACCACCATGGATGTGTGAGGAAGCTCGGTTTTTCTAAACCTGGGGTCGCGCTGGACCTTGTACATGGAGTCGAGGCACTTACTCACAATGGGAACCGAGGCAGGTGCCTCCCAAATGCGGAGCAGCAGCCTGGACAGGACTGGAGGAACTGGGACAGTAAGAGATTCCCGAGGTGGGGACTCATACTGGAGAATGTCAAGCTCTTCAGCTCTAGGGTCCTCCTCAGCCTGGGTGGCCAGGTTGAGAGCCCGTGCCATATCCCGGACAAACACCAGGAAGGTGGTGTCCTCGGGTGGCAAGTGCCACTTAAAAGCGTGTGGGGAGGGGTCTGATGAAGGTCCCGATGGACACGTGTTTCCAGAGAGGTATCCCCATCGACCCCCAGTCCGAGAAGTCAGATGAGCAATCCGATCCCGGCTGGTCACCCCTTCCTGCAGCAGAGGCCCACTCGGAGCCGGAGGCCCTGGAGGATCTCACCCCCGAGGAACGGGAAGGTGAGCAAGACCGGTGCCGAGGACCCTCATGAGGCCCACAGTTCTCAGGGGTTTCCTAGGAGGATTTCGATGTCCCACGCAAGGGAACCTCGGTTTCTAGGAGCGGGCCAGCGAAGCTGGCTGTGAGCGCCTGCTGGGAAGCGATGAACGCAGAAATGCTGCGTTCTAGCACCAGCATGAGGGATTCACCCACGGGCGTGAGACCCTGCGACGCCGACACTGGGATCACCAGGTCAGGCTTCGAGGAGGAGAGGGGGTCCTCGTTGAGACGGCCCTCAGGAGACCGGGAACGCCAACAGGGGCTAAGCAACCTAGCATGAGAGCACTCGCACTAGTCAGGGGCCCCCAACAGCGACTTCAAGGCCTTCTTTTTACGCCACTCCAACAGGGGACCCCTGGTCGGATGCCGCCTTGAGTGCAGGGCTGAGGTGGGGGATCCCACCAGAGGAAAGATGACCGAAGGCACCACCAGGGATTCCGAGGTGGCCTTCCTGAAAATGTTTTCGGACTTCTGCTTACGAATGAACAGAGCTTTGAAGGACATTTTCTTACAAAGCGAGCAGAGTTCCGGATTATGGTTGGCCCTGAGACACTGCAGGCAGCAGCCAGGGGTGTCCGTAAGCGACATGTTCTTGGAGCATCTATCGCATTTTTTTAATCCGGTGGCCACAGGGGCAAAAATGGCCCCCGGAGGTCGAAGACCCACGCGAACAGCGGTTGGGAGAAAAAAGGGCACGTAGCCCGTGAAGGAAAAATATGCCAGGAAAAAACATCCCCTAATTGCTCAAAAGGATAGAGCAGGGGAAGGACGGGTAGAGGACCAGTGCAACTGGAAAAATAATAGGCCTAAGTCCGAAAAACGAAACACTTTTTCCAACGGACGAGGACGTGCGTCTGAAGGGCGCCGCGGAAAAAGGGAGACTGAGTAAGATGGCACCCTTGGGCAGGAAGAGGACCACGCATGCGTGGTAGCAATCCCAAAGGCTTTCTTTGAAAACTGGGGAATTGCTCCGCGCGGGCTCAGTCAGTGCCTATGTCA
This sequence comes from Ichthyophis bannanicus, assembly GCA_033557465.1. Classification (NCBI taxonomy): domain Eukaryota; kingdom Metazoa; phylum Chordata; class Amphibia; order Gymnophiona; family Ichthyophiidae; genus Ichthyophis; species Ichthyophis bannanicus. Next base: position 737,562,515 of record CM066032.1, on the reverse strand, counting down.
CCCATAAGTGAAGACTGACTTCCTGCTTGCTCCTGGAGAACACATTGACTATGACTATGTTTATTAATTATATACCCTGTTATCCGAGTTATATTCTCCTGTTTTCTGTAAACACAAAGTACTGTTGAATTGTGTATCTCACTGTTTTTTGTGAACCGCGCTGATGCCTAATAGTGCGGTATATAAGAGTCTATAAATAAAATAAAAATAAATAAATAAATAAATTGAAACCTTCCATCCAGTGTGCAGCAGCATCCAAGAAGACAAACAGAATGTTAGGAATCATAAAGAAAGGAATGGAGAATAAAAACAAAGGATATTATAATGTCTCTGTATAGTTCCATGGTGCGACTGCAACTTGAATATTGTGTGTAATTCTGGTCACCTTATCTTAAAAAGGATATAGCAGAATTAGAAAAGGTACAGAGAATAGACACCAAAATGGTAAAGGGGGTGGAAGGATACCCCTATGAGGAGAGGCTTAAAAGGTTAGGGCTCTTCAACCTGGAAAAGAGACGGCTGAATAGAGACAGGATAGAGGTCTACAAATTAATGAATGGAGCGGAAAGGGGAAACACAGATCAATGGTTTACGCCATCAAAAGGTATAAAGACTAGTGGACATGCAATGAAGCTATGGTGTAACCCATTTAAGACTAATAAGTGAATTTTTTTTCACTTAGCTCATAATCAAACTCTGGAATTCATTACCAGAGGATGTAGTAAAAGCTGTTAGTGTAGCTCATTTTAAAAAAGGTTTGGACAAGTTCCTGAAGGAGAGGTCCATAAACCACTATTAAAGAGGACCTGGGAAATCCACTGCTTACCCCAATACAAGCATTGTTGAACCTGTGTGTATCTTTGGAAAATTGCCAGGTACTTGTGACCTTGATTGGCCACTGTTGGAAATAGGATACTGAGCTTGATGGACCTTGGTCTAAACCCAGTATGGCATTTCTTATGTTCTTATAATGTGGTAGCATATTTATGATATGATGGAGAGGGGTGAAAATGGATGCAAATTGAGGAACATTATGCTAAGAGGGCACCACTGAAGTACCTATTGTGGATGGGAGGCAAGTGGTCCAGATATGGCAAAGAATGATATGCTGCCAACGTCTCCGACAAAGGGGGTCATTATGACAGCCTATTCGTTATAATCCTGCTTTCCAGCTGGGATTGGTGGATCCTTTTTTTCAACGGTGGGAACAGAGGGGCCTATGTACTTTGCTGTAGTTTTGCCCAGATTAGGAGCTTGCCTCCTTTGCTGATCTGTAGGAAGATTTTGATTTAGGCACCCGGGATTTTTATGGCTATTTGCAGATGAGGCACTGGTTAAGCTCCAAAGATTGAGGGAAAGCTATGGAGCAAGGCTTGATATATTTTAAATGCATTTGGTGGTATCCAATGGTTCAAAAGCAAGACATTTCTGAAATCTACAAGCTGCTTGTGGGGAAGGGGGGGGGGGGAATTAAGGTGAAATTCCAGGTGCTTTGGGACTGAGACTTAGGGAAGGAACTTGAGGGACCAGAATTGGGGGAACATTTTTAAAACTTGGGTAAAGCACAGGATGCGGTCTGTCATGTGGAGAATGGGTACAATGTGCTGTACCATTGGTATCTAATCCCAACCTGGTTACAGAAATTGATTAAGGGATATCCAGATACTTGGCTGGAGAAGTTGTGTGGGAGTGGGCGATTATTGCCACATGTGGTGGGGGTGTCCCTGCTTGGCAAAGTTTTGGGAGGAAGTGCATAGAGAAGTGCGGCAGCTAGTTGGGATGGAAGTGGATTGGGTTCCAGAGGGGATATTGTTGGGTACACGGGGGAGGGGTTGGCGGGGGGGGGGGGGCTAAATGGAAGCTGGTTCGAATGTGTATTCTTGCAGCACGGTGTGAGATTGCTCTATACTGCAAGTCTGTTCAGATACCTACGGAAGGGACCTGGCAAAGTAGGATGCAAACTGTTCTTGATGGAAAATTGATGGCCCTTTGCAGACAGATACTCCCGAAGTTTGAGAAGGTGTGGGAGCTGTTTGCGGCCAAGTATATTAAACTAGTTTGGTTGTAACCACCCACAGTTATAGGGAGGGGGGAGACAAGGGAGTTATGCATGTATTGGAGTCAGAGCTGTAATATCGTTGTTAAAAAAATATGTTTCAATAAACATTAAATTTAAAATAAAAACAAAATTGTGAACTGTAGACAGGAATCCCAAGACTAACTGAAAGGTGTCTATGACCATAATACACAATGTAACTACAATTGAAACACACTGAGCACTGTATTTCCCTAGGATATGCTACAACTTCATTGTGTTTCCATTGTAGCTAGATTGTCATTTCCTGTATTATGGTCAGACACCTTTTATGCGGTTTACAACAGTAAGTTCCAATTCGCTCCATCCCCCTCTCCCCCCTCTACATATGCCATAATTGATCATTTGTTAAAAACATTGCTTTCTTGTGTTTGCTTTTTTACATGTTTTAGCCTCTATTTATTATAGTTTCTTTTTTTCCATGCATGCATTCTGTAATGCCTATACATTCCTTGTGCATATATGTTTTCTGGAGGTTCCTAGTGCTTTTATGTATGTCCTTAGCCTCACTATAATTTATTTATAAGTTTTATATTAGAGTTCCCTGATGTTTCTTTTGTGTTATTTATATATTTATTATCTTGATTGTTTTGAGAAAAGCATGTATATATGTGTATATATATATATATATATATATATATATATATAATTTTTTTTTTTTAGTCTCGTTATAAGTTTTGGTTAATCCATGTTTTTCTTTTATATTGTTCAATTGTGATTTACTTTAATGTTCTCTTGGTTCTATTTGTTTATTATGATTGTGTCTCTTACTAAGGGTTCTTATACCCCTGACAAAAGCCCACTGCTGAAACACGGTCCATGTAGGGTAGAACCTATTGAGACATCAATAAAGGTTTGGACTCTACATAACTTGCCTTCTATGGTTTTCTTTGTCTAGCTCCGTACTTGATCTCAAAAGAGAAAAATGTTTCATCCTGTACTGTGCAAAATAAAATAAACAAATCGTGACAATATATTTTCTTGAGTTTTTCTTGTTTGACCTTACAGTCTCCTCCCTCCTGCTCCTTTGAGCTTCTAACTCAATCAGAATGGACTTCTATTAGGACAAGCCTTCATTCACAACTACCTGTGATTTCTTTCTGCCCTCCCCCACCTTTTTTTTCCCTTTGTAATTGCCCTACCTACTCAGTTCAGCCACTGCAATGATGATACTTGGCTGAATGCCACAAATAAGGGCTCTCTGAGTAACTTGACAAATATGAATCTCGAGACTGCCCACCAGATGTCACAGTTTGATGATAGACTTTTTCCTCACTGGGGGTTATAAACATTACCAGTCTAAAGCAATCCTAGACCCTCCCCCATGCTCAGGGAACACATCCCTTTCCCATGAACCAAACCCAGATACTCTGTGTTGCTGTATGCAGCACTGTCACTGCATCACTCAATAAGCCCTAAATACTTAGATTTTGAGAAGCCAGGATAAAGCAGAAAGCCAGAAATGGCTGCATGTGACAAATGAGGAGAATAAGCAGGAAGGTGAGTGAGATATGAGTTTGCATGTGTCTAACGGTCATCCCTTTCCACAATGATACGGTACCTTAAACATTCGGGGCACCACAGAATAATGATGCCCGGACCACATCTGCTTGATGATATCAGCGTAGGCCTCTGCAATCTCCCCCTTCATGCCCAGTGGGTTACTAAAGTTTAGCTCCTCTAGGTAGCGGTGATTCAAGAAGTATTCGGTCAGTGGAGGCACATTACTCAGACACTGAAAAGACAAAGTGGAAGATCCCTGTTAGAGAAAGGATGAAACAGGAAAGGGGGGGGGGGGGCCTAACTATATTCAGGCGCTGCAGAGGTTGGGGGGGGGAGAGGGAGGCAAAGGAAGATGAAAGCAGGAAAGGTGTGATATATGGACAATGAGGGGAAAGGAAGGACTCACTCATTATGCAGACACTGTGGGGCAAACCAGAGAGAAGGGGAGAAAGCAAAATACTCCCGATACTTAGGCACTGTATGGGAGAAGAGATAAAGATGGAAGCAAAAGAGGTTAATTCCATTTCCTGGAATCCTGCTAGATGTCCAGACAAGTTGGTTATCACCCCCTGCCAGCAGATGACAGAAACCTCCCCCCCCCAAAAAAATGTAGACGCTTTAGCCGCTCCCTCCTGAGAATAAGCTCAGGATCCCTAGGGTCAGCTTCAATATGCCACTGGCAAAGCATAAGGATTTCAATATCCGGCCAGCCAAGGAACACTACCATGCAGACTAGGCAATAAATTATATATATAATTATATATATATGTATGTATATATATATAGATATATTTTTTATTTATTTATTTATTTCCAGTCTCTTTTATACCGCGCTATTCGACATCAGTGCGGTTTACAACAAACATAGAACTACACATTTCATTGGGTACTCTGTGCTTACAATGAACAGGTATTTAAACTTGGATAACAGGGGGTAACTATTTACAATCTTGCAACATGGTGGGGTTCACATCATTTTGTCCATACATACACACACACACACACACACAGATAACAGAAAGCAGACACTTGCAGCCAAACTATCTATAAGAACAGGCCAGCCAAGACCATCCAACAGTGGATAAAGAAGACATGAGTGACAATCCAGCAATGGTCAAAGCAGAGCGCAAGGAGGAGTGGGCTCTGGACTGGTCTAGCAGGATTCTAGGAACCGAAATTAATAGCAAGTGAAATTTCACCTTGCAACTCACCCTGCTAGACCAGTCCAGACAAGTGGAAAGTACCAAAGCTACACTATCTCTGGATGGGAAGAAGTAGCTGCTGCCAACACAGAGGCCCCAAAGTGAGCTGCTTCCCTGGCTTGGAGATCCAAGCGATAGTGACGGGCAAATGCCAAAAGAGATGACCAGGTCATCACTCAGCAAATGTCAAGCAGGAAAACCTGGGAGCATTTCGCCCGTGAGGCTGCCTGCACCCACGTGGAATGAGCCCAAAGGCCCTCTGGGGTGGGCTTTCCATGCAGGATGCAGGCCGACTCAATAGCCCACTTAATCCAGCGAGAGAGAGTAGATCGAGGTGGCATCCCCTTTACAGGGCCCTGAAGTTAAGACAAACAAATGATCGGAGAAGCAAAATGGATTAGTAACCTTGAGACAGTGACACAATGCGACAATGCTCTGCTAACATCTAGGAGTCGAAGGTCGGAATCACACCCCTTCCATTGCTTCTCTGAAAATGAAGGAAGAACCACAGACTGATTCACATGAAAGTCAGTCAAGACCTTAGGCAAAAAGGATAGGACTGTCCGCAAGTTGACTCCTTCTGAAGAGAAGGACAGAAAGGGGTCCCAACATAACAATGTCTTTAGTTCTGAGAGACGGCAGGCCGAAGTAATGGCCACCAGGAAAGCTGTCTTAAGTGTGGCTCTCCACAAGGGCTCGAAAGGTGCTCAGTTGAGAGCTCAGAGAACCAGGGAGAGATCCCATGGTGGGACCATAGGCTGAAGTGATGGCCGCAAGGCACATATGCCCTGCAAAAAAAAGTAAAAAAGTAAGTGACAGCCACATGGGAGGCAAGGGAACACACCCAAAGAGGTCCACGAAATTTGGCAAAGTCACCCATTTTGAGCATGGGGGAGGTGAACAGCATAAGGAATTCACCTTAATCAAGGGGCCTCTGTTAGGTGTGCAAGGTCAAAAGGCCAGAGCCACAGTTCAAAGGCAGAAAAAACCCAGCTGGAACAAGTTCCAGGAAATGCTTGACAGTGTAAGAAGGATAGATTGCAAGCACGAGGACAAAAAACCCTCACTCTAATAATTGCACTGATTATCCTGATGTCAGAAGGCAGGGGATTACAAACACCTGGGAGAGAAAGAGGTGGGGTTGGATCCCAGTGAGTATAAACCTTGGTTAAATTATGGAGAGAGTAGCAGTAGGAGTAGGAGCTGGAAGAGGAGTGATTGGAGAAGGAGCAGAGGAAGCAGCAAAGGACAGACTTCAGAGCAGCAAGGACGATGGAATGCTGGAGAAGCCAGAGCAGGTGCTAACTTCTGGAGACAGGCTGAGCTACCCATTGCTGAGAGAGGTGATTTCCCTGAATCACGTTTGCAACAAAGGTGGGAGCCAGGAAGGAGAGAAGCTTTCAGGCCACCAGAGAGGTTGTCAGCAGGGCACTCTCATCAAGTGGGTGAGTCAGAACCTATGCAATTGGGAGGAGACGGGTCACAGCTAGGGGCAGAAGAAGATATGTTGATGGATTGTTCTTTATGCCAAGCTCTAGACTTAAAGTGTCTGAAGAAAGGTCAGCCTGAAAAGAACTGTTCCTCTTGCTGAAGTATCCTCAGAGCTAAGCAGTGATAAAGTAAATTCCTGTGTGGTTTGAAAGGAGGAATTTACTGCAGCATAAGCTAATGAAGTAAGGCTGTGTTTCATGCTTCTGTGTCAGCTGTGTTGAAACTCTACAACGGAGAGAAAGTTAATTAGCTGTTAGAAGTGTTTGTGCTTTGCTCCTGTTTATAAGAGAAGCCTGCTATAAGAGTCTTGAGGACACTGTGAATGCTTATTTCATAACCTATGTTTGGTTCTTCACCTGGAAGTGCAGCCTAGAGAGAATTATGGCTGAGTGAAGATAATTTTGCCATAGAAGTAAAGTTTGTTTTTCTATTGCTCTGATTGACAAAGGACAATAAGAAAAGTGGCATCTGGTTATATGTGAAAAGGCTAGCTTCTGCAGTGAAGAGGACTTTAAAAGCCAATATTGAGTTCTGTTTGTTTTGCCACCAACTTGCTGAACCTTAAGCAAAAATCCTATAATTTGAAATTCTGTAAATGGTACCAGGAACCTGATCTGTTCTATTGTGTTCAAAATAAATTCTTTTTCTGTCATAAGCCTTACCCTTGGTTTAACACGACCACAATCCTTCTACTTAAAGCATAAATGTTACAGCTGATAGAAGGTTCTCAACCACCACGCCCTCAACAACTAGAAGACTAGTGGTTATGGTGTTGTGCTTGTGACAGAAAATAGGTGAGAACTGCCACTTGAACATTCAAGCCCTTTTCGAACCTGGTCTGAAGGAAAGAGAATGTGCGGTACTTCCACCCACTATGGGGAAAGGGACCACTGGGAGCACCAAGACTCAAAGATTTGCTGAACACGGGCATATGCCCAAGACGTAGAGGGTCATCATGCTTTAAGCAAAGTGGCCACCACAGGTTCAGTGTAACCTTTGCAACAGTTGATGCCTCTCAAGAGCCAAGCCATAAGCGAGTAGGGGAGCGGGATCGTCCATGTCGATCAGACCTTGCCTCAAGAGACCTTTGTGCGACCCGAGAGAAAGTGGTGCCGCTAACATAAGCCACATGAGGACAAAATACCACGGGCGATGTGGTTAGTCTGGGGACACCATCATCCAACTCAGATGCCCCTCTATGCGACAGAGAATCCAGTCAATCATGGCCCACTTAAGGCCAAGGCTGCACAAGGGCATCTATGCCATGTAAGGCTGATTCACTCTGCTGGCTAAAGAAAACTGCTGCCTTGACGTTGGCAGAGGTGGCCATTAGATCCAGGGTTGGACGCCCCCACTACTGGACAATGGCATTTGAACACCCAGGGAACGAGCTCTCATTCACCGGGCTCTAATACATGGTGACTGAGAAATTCCGCCCGCACGTTGTCCACTCCCGCAATATGTTGTGCTGACAGGACCTTTTGTTGAGCTTCCACCCAGGGGAGACGTCCCATTTCTAGGGCTACCCCTGGTACTTGGTGCTGCCCTGTCTGTTGAGTTAGGCCACAGCTGTAGCATTGTCGGAAAGTATGTGGCTGCTCGATTACAGAGCAAATGTTGAAAGTGTTACAGAGCCAGCCGTACTGCACGGGCTTTTCGGCAGTTAATGGTCCAGCCGGCCTCCCTGTACGACCAAGTGCCTTGCACTGGTCTGGCCGAGGCAATGTGTACCCCAGCTCAAGAGACTGGCATCAGTTGTCAACAAAATCCTGTGGGGAGTTTCCAGAGGAGTCCCTTTCATCAGGTGGTCTCGACAGAGCCACGGTTGAGGCTGCAGCAAACTGATGGAAGCTGGACATTGTACTCCTGAGTGCAAGGGGACCCAGTGGAACAGGGAGCATTGCAGTGGATGCTCGAGCCCAGGGAATGACATCCAAGGTAGCTGCCATGGTTCCAAGGACTTGCAGATAGTCCTATGCTCTGGGGGCACCCAAGTGTTGAAAGGTTTGAATCTGCTTGCAGAGTTTTTGGCATTGTTCCGTTGTGAGGAAGACATGTCCGATCTATGTGTCGAACTACGCCCCGAGAACTCAAGGACCTGAGTAGGATGAAGTGAGCTCTTTGCATGGTTGACCACCCAGCCGAGGCTTTCGAGCAACCATACCACTCGAGAAACTGCTGCAAGTGCTTCTGCCAAGGATTTAGCCCTGATCAGCCAGTCATCCAGGTAAGGATGGACCTGAATGCCATGGCAATGTGGCGACGCAGCTACGACTACCATAACCTTGGAAAAGGTACAGGGCGCTGTGGCAAGCCCAAAATGGGAGGGCCCAGAACTGGTAGTGATGAGCTAGGATGGCGAAATGCAGATAAAATTGATGATCTTCCCAGATAAGAATGAGGAGGTAGGTCTCTGCAAGGTTCAAAGATGCCAGGAACCCGCCCCCCCCCCCCCCCCGACTGAACTCTCTGAATTACAGACTTTATAGTCTCCATGCGGAACCATTGGCTGCGAAGACAGCAGTTGATGCCCTGGAGGTCTAGAATAGGCCGAAAATATCCACCCTTCTTGGGAATGACAAAATAGACGGAGTAACGGCCTGAGCCCCTTTCAGATAGAGGCATGTGACAAATCGCCTGCAGCTGTAATAGACGTTAAGGGTCGTCATCCGGACTGTGGCACTTTGGCAACAGAACTGCAAAGGAAGATTTATTTAACCAATTTTTTTATACCGCTTGATCATTTCAGTCAAAGTGGTTTTGCATTGTAACAAACTTGGTAACATACATTGCACAGGGACAGTGATAACCGATTTTTCTGAGGCAATGGAGGGTTAAGTGACTTGCCCAAGGCCACAAGGAGTGCTAGTGGGAATCAAACCCTGGTCTCTTGGTTCCTAAGCCAGTGCTCTAACCATTAGGCTACTCCTCTACTCCAGATGAGAAAGGCTTCTTGAATAGGCTCAGAACAATTGAGGGCATAGCCTTGAGACACGACCTGGGGAACTCAGCTGTCTGAGGTTATCAGGGCCCATTTGCAGCAAAAAAAAAAAAAGGTACGTCACCCCCCGACCTGCGGCACCCTGGGACGAGTCCAGAGTCCATCAACAGGAGGGTCAGCCCACTCCGGAAAACTTGGTGGAAAATGAGTAATTGCCCTGGGAATGCCAAAACCCTCAAAAGGGACTGCGGTTTGGCATCTGAATAGGCAGAGGAGGAAGAGGACAAATTTCCAGGCTGGTACCTCCGAAAGTCATTAAAACGAGACTTGGATGAAAAGCTTGACAAAGGATCCGCCCCAGTCCGACATGAGCTGGACCTGAGTTTATCCTCCAGAAGGCGATAAGATTTGACTTCCCCCAAATCCTTCACAAGTTTCTCCAGATCTCCTCCAAACAGCCGACCCTTGAAGGGAAGTTTTGCGAGCCGAGCCTTGGAGACCAGATCCACATTAGTGGCGGAGTCACAGCCAACAGAATGCAATGGTCACTGAAGTCATAGAAGGCATCCACTAAAAAGGCAGCAGTTAACTCCAAACGTGCCAGAGAGGGATCCTCAGCTAAGATCTGAATACACCACAACAAAGCGCATGTTGCCAGGCCGCCACAGACAGAGATGAGAGATGAGGAGAAAGCTGTCTTCAAAAGATCTTCAACCTGGTGATCATTCTGGTCCCGGAGAGCTAACCCCTCTTCAATCAGAATGGTAGTGTGCTTCAGGACCGCAGTCACGAGCGCGTCCATCTTCGGAAAACTGAGCAATTGATCCAAGAAGACTGGAGACCAGGCACAGAAAGAGTTGAGATGCTGAGCTGAATGTAAGAAAACATCCAGCAAGTCCTACTCCAGGGAAAGCGTAGTTACTCACCTGTAACAGGTGTTCTCCAGGAGCAGCAGGAATCAGTCCTCACATATGGGTGACATCGGCGCCGACGGAGCCCTCGCGGAGCAATTTTCCCCAGCTTTCAAAGAAAGCCTTTGGGAATTGCAGCGCGCATGCGCGGTCCTCTTCCCGCCCAAGGGTGCCATCTTGCTCAGTCAGATGACATAGCTAAAAGACAGCAAAATTAGCAAAAACGAAAGCATATAACTGCAACTCCAAGGGGAGGAGGGAGGGTTGTGAGGACTGATTCCTGCTGCTCCTGGAGAACACCTGTTACAGGTGAGTAACTACGCTTTCTCCAGGACCAAGCAGGAAGTCAGTCCTCACATATGGGACTCCCAAGCTTAAGGCTACCGGAGACCCTAAACACAAAAATGAGCTCCCTCGAGGTCAGTAGCACAGAAGGAAGGAATCTTCTCTGAATATGTCTCCAACCGGTAGCCCAATATCCGGGACGGAGGGTAGGAGTTGCCTATACCTCGAAGAGGTTACGGAGGACTGCCTGTCCGAAAGCACTCCCTCTCCAGGAAGTAATGGCCTGCAAAAGTCTGGCTTGAAGACCAAGTAGCGGCCCGGCAGATGTCTGCCAATGGAACAGAGCGGAGGTAAGCCACTGACGTAGCCTTCGCCCGAACACGATGAGCTGTGACTCTACCTTCCAGCACGAGGCCCGCAGCCTCGTAAGCCCAAGCGATGCAGTCCGCAATCTAGATGGACAGAGTACGCTTGGAGACAGGGAGCCCCAACTTGTTGGGGTCATAAGACACGAAAAGCTGAACAGCTTTTCGGTGCTCCCGCGTACGGTCAAGGTAGAATGTCAGCGCCCTTCTACAGTCCAGGGTATGCAGGACCATTTCAGCTCGGCTGGAGTGTGGCCTGGGAAAGTAGGTCGGAAGTACCACCTCCTGGTTGATGTGAAAAGGGGAAAACACTTTAGGAAGAAACTTAGGGTGAGTCCGTAGGACTACCCGGTTCTTGTAGAACCTAGTGTAAGGAGGATCAGATACTAGGGCCTGCAGCTCACTAACGCGTCTAGCAGAGGTGAGGGCCACCAAGAACAAGGTTTTCCAGGAAAGAAAACGAAGAGGACAGGTAGCCATAGGCTCAAAAGGCGGACAGGTAATCCGCTGTAAAACCACATTGAGATCCCAGTTCGGGGCTGGCGGGCGCAAAGGTGGTTTAAGGAGAAGGAGGCCTCTGAGAAAACGAGCCACCAGAGGGTGGCTGGAAAGAGGTCTACCATCCACCGGCATGTGCTGCGCAGAAAGAGCACTCAGGTGGACCTTGACCGAGTTGGACTTAAGTCCAAGATTGGAAAGAGAAAGCAAGTACTGCAAGACCACTGATGCTGAACAGGAGAAGGGGTCTTGAGACTGCTGAGTACACCAGACAGAGAACCGACGCCACTTAAGAGCGTAGGACTTCCGGGTGGAAGGCCTCCTGGAGGCCAAGACGAGCTCTTCCACATCTGGAGGTAGCTGGAGAGGAGCAAGGACTACCCTTTCAGCAGCCAGGCCATCAGATGAAGGGACCGAAGGTTGGGGTGCAGGAGCGTCCCCTGATCCTGCGAGAGGAGGTCGGGCTGAAACCCCAGAGGAAGAGGGGCGTCCACCGCCAGCTGCATCAGAAGCGGGAACCAAGGTTGTCTCGGCCACCGGGGAGCCACTAGGATCATCGATGCCTTGTCTCTGAGAACTTTGAAGAGCGTCCGAGAGACCAGAGGCATGGGTGGAAAGGCATACAAGAGGCCTGTGGACCACGGAATCAGAAAAGCATCCGCCGCTACCCGGAGAGGATGCGGCTGTCGAGAGCAGAATCTGGGAAGCTGCCGGTTCAGAGGACTGGCGAACAGATCCATGGTGGGGAGGCCCCACCGGAGAAAGATCCGCTGAACCACAAGCGGATCCAATCTCCACTCGTGCGGTTGCAGGACCCTTCTCAGTTTGTCCGCCAGGTAGTTTTCTTGACCTGGGAGATAGACAGCTTTGAGGACGATGTTTCGATGGACGGCCCAAGAGCAGAGCTTCTGTGCTTCCTGACAGAGAAGGAAGGAGCCGGTTCCGCCTTGTTTGTTCACGTAGAACATGGCAACCTGATTGTCTGTCTGGACAAGTACTGACTGGTGAGAAATCAGGTGAGAGAAGGCTTTGAGCGCTAGGCGGATGGCTCTGAGCTCCAGGAAGTTGATCTGCTGAGCGGACTCCCAAGGAGTCCAGAGACCCTGAGTACAAGTCCCTTGGCAATGTGCTCCCCAACCCTGGAGAGAAGCATCGGTCGTCAGGACCTGAGAATGTATAGGGGGCTGAAAAGTCACCCCTAGCACCAGGTTTGGCAGATGAAGCCACCATCGCAGAGAGGAGACCAGCTGGTCGGAGATCTGTACGGAGTCCGCTAGGCTCCCCGTGGCCTGATGCCATTGAGTGCGAAGGCACCACTGAGCAGGACGCATGTTCAGGCGGGCATTGGGGGTTACATGGACCGTGGAAGCCATATGGCCGAGCAGTCTCAGAAAGTGCCTGGCGGAGACCAGGGAATTGCTGTGAAAGCGGCTGGCGAGATCCATGAGCCGTTTGGCCCTTGTCCAGAGGGAGGAAGGCCCGCGCCTGAAGCGTGTCCAATCTGGCGCCTATGAACTCGAGATTTTGAGAGGGGAGCAAAGTGGACTTTGCGAAGTTTATGACAAAACCCAAGTGCTGGAGCAGAGTCACAGTGCGATGAGTAGCCTGAGTGGCTTCTTGGGCAGACGGGGCCCTGATGAGTCAGTCGTCCAGGTATGGGAACACAAAGAGACCTTGAAGTCTCAGATAGGCCGCCACCACTGCTAGGCATTTGGTGAACACCCTGGGGGCGGAGGATAGGCCAAAGGGCAGCACTCTGTACTGGTAATGGTTTCCTCCCACAACAAACCTGAGATATTGTCTGTGGTCTGGATGAATAAGGATATGAGTATACGCATCCTTTAGATCTAAGGAGCATAGCCAGTCTCCCTGCTGGAGGTAGGGCAGCAGGATTCCAAGGGTAAGCATTTTGACCTTTTCCTTTGCAAGGAACTTGTTGAGGTTTCGCAAGTCTAGGATGGGTCTGAGGCCTCCTGTTCTTTTTGGAATCAGGAAGTACCTGGAATAAAACCCTCGACCCTTCAGGTGGTGGGGCACTGGTTCCACGGCTTGTTCCTGAATGAGACTTGCTAACTCCTGAAGGAGTAAGTCCCTGTGCAGAGGGAGTCTGGAAGGCTCCCCTGGAAAGTAGGAGGGAGGTACCTGGTGAAAATGAAGATAGCCCTTTTGAACTATGTGAAGCACCCAGGTATCTGTGGTGATGTTGGACCACCTATGGGCAAAGTGGACCAGCCGGCCTCCTGTGCTGAGAGAAACCAGCTGAGGGGGAGAGGCTATGCTGAGAAAGTCAAAAACCCCCACCCTGCTGAGCAGGGGCTGGTGGCGCAGGCTTGGGGGCTTGCTGCCTACGGGACCGATTACCCCATCCCTTGGCCTGCTTTCCCTGTGGGGGAGCTGGTGAGGCCTGATACTGAGGGTAGTATTTATAGGCAGCACCTTTCCTCGGGTAAAAGGGCTTTTTCCCCGAGGCCTTCTTCTTTTGAGAAGGGGCAGAGGTCTTCCTTGAGAGACGAGTCCTGGTGAGAGTTTCCGTCTCGATTTGTGCAGCCTTCTCATCCATGGGCTTGTGAAAGAGGTTATCACCTCGGCAGGGGACATCGACCAACTTGTCCTGTACCCAGGGCTCGAGGTCGGACGTCTGAAGCCAAGCCTGGCGGCGTCCACCGATGCCAGCCGCAGCTACTCGAGCCGAAGCCTCAAAACCATCATAAGCTGCTCGAGATATAAACTTGGAGCACTCCCGAATACCAGTAGACAAGGATTGGAACCTCTGCAAAGGTTCGTCGGAGAGACCAGCAGAGAACCCGGCTATTTCCTTAGCCAGGTCTCGGAGATACATGCCCATGTAGAGCTGGTATGTCTGGACTCGACAAGCAAGCATAGAGCCCTGGAAGCACTTCCTACCAAGGGCATCCAGGCTTCGGGCTTCCCTACCAGGGGGCACCGAGGAGTGCATTTTCTGACTCTCTAGTCTATGCATGGCCGATTCCACCACCATGGAATGGTGCTGTAGTTGTGCCTTTTGGAAGCCAGGGCTCTTGCGGACTCGATATATGGAATCGACCCGCTTGCTTAACACCGGCGACGACGCCGGGCTCTCCCACATGCGGAAGAGAAGTCGTTCCAGCATGGGAGGAACCGGTACAATAAAGGTCTCCTTCGGGGGAGAGTCATATTGGAGGGCATCGAGTTCTTCGACTCGAGGCTCCTCCTCGGGATCCGCAGGGAAGGCCAAGGCCTTGGCCATATCCCTCACGAAGTCCGAGAGCCGGGTATCCTCCGGGGGGGACCGTCTCCGAGGTTCGGACTCGGGGGAGTCCGAAGGGACACACCAAGTCCGAAAGGAACCAGGTGACTCTTCGTCCTCAGATTCCCAGGCCGACTCCTCGGAGGAGGAGTCAATTGGCTCCGGTCGGGCGGGCACTGATGCCATCCGCCCCAACGCCGAGGGAGTCGGCGTCGACGAACTCGGTCCCGAACGGGAGTCCGAAGGAGACCTCGACCGAGGATCGACTCGAGCCCTCATGGACTCGAGGATCGGCTCGGTCTCCGGGGTCGATTTGGAGGTCGACGTCCCGGCGGTCAGGGCAGAAGCACCGGCGAGGCCAGCGATCAATGCCCGCTGCTGGTCCAAGAAGGCAGACAGACTGCACTCCAAGGCCGTCAACCTGTCCGAGCTCAGGAGACCCAGCAGCCCCCGACTCGGGGCCCGACGTCGGGTCCTTCGGAGGCGAGTCCACGAGGACAACAGTACTTACGTGAGCAGGCAAGTCCACCTCGAGTCGAGGATGTTTTGACGGCCTCTCCGTCTCAGAGGACCCGGGACGGGAATCGGGGCTATACGTCCTGGCCCTCGAGGAACCAGGAGCGTCCACCGATCCCGCCCTCGCGGGTTTCTTCTTCCGATGATGTTCCCGGGTAGGAGACCCCCTTTCAGAGGAACTCCGACGATGCTCAGGACCAGAGTCCCGAGACGTCGAAGCCTCTGACGAGGTCCAAGCCCAGCCGGAGTCAGAGAAGATACGCTCCCGCTGGTGCTGCCGACTCCTCAATGCTTTTGAGGACATTTTGCCGCATGGCCCGCATATCATGGGGTCATGATCTGGGCCGAGGCAGCGGAGGCAGAAGTCATGAGTGTCTGTAAGAGACATAAGTTTCTTACAGAGGTCACACTTTTTAAAGCCACTGGCAGCCATCGGGGGAAAAAGGGCCCATGCGAGGTCGAACGACCGGGCTGCCAGGGAAAAAGGAAAAAAGCGCGAAATCTGTCACGAAGGACAAAAAACCGAAAAATAAAGGACGGACTCGCAACCAGCATCGCGAGTCCGGGCGGGAAAAGAACCGGCGTCGAACCGAAGAAAAAATAGAGAAAAATAGAGAAAAATCAACTTTTCTGCGGGGATTCACAGGCAACGTCTGTAGGGCTCCGCGGAAAAAAGAAGACTGAGCAAGATGGCACCCTTGGGCGGGAAGAGGACTGCGCATGCGCGCTGCAATTCCCAAAGGCTTTCTTTGAAAGCTGGGGAAAATTGCTCCGCGAGGACTCCGTCGGCGCCGACGTCACCCATATGTGAGGACTGACTTCCTGCTTGGTCCTGGAGAAACCATCTATTGAAGTTCTGTGGGAAAAGGAAAGGCCTTGGTAGGCTTCCAAATGCCCACAATAATGGGATCCGCCCAAGAGGTGGACTGAGCGGTATCTTTTGGGGACTTCTCTGAGCATGCGTGCCTCTTCTGGCCTTGCCGCCCTGCTCTGAACTGCCTCAGTTGGTTTGAAAGCAGGCAAGCACAGCATTAAACACTCAGAGCAGGCCACCAAAAGCAAAGCAATGAAGAATCAGAAAGGAGCAGAAGTGAGGCATCTGCAACATATCAGATGTTGTGTTTTGTCTGCAGTAGAATGATTGTAGAGACAACAAGGGAGTTGTATGTTCTTCGTGAGGGGATGGCGGACGGGGGAGTGTCACTGCATGCCCCTGCTGTATACGGAGAACCTCTGTTACAAGTAAGCAACTATGCTTTCTCCGGATACAAGCAGGGGAATGCAGGCACACTTTAGGTGAGTCTAAACCTGAAAGCCGCTTTAAAGTTCATTAATATGTGCAGCCTGGAGGAAAACTGGGAGGCGGAGAGTTTAGGCAAAGAGGTTCTGCAGTACAGTCTGGCCAAAGGCAAAGTCAGTGGCTGAAGAATGATCCAAGCTGTAGTGTTTTGCAAAGGTTTGAACTGATAATCATGTAGACGTTTCGTAGATATCTTACGGAGGAATAGTAGATAGATTAGCCAGCATAGCTGCTATCAGATGAACGCAGTGGGACCTAAAAGACCCTCCTGAAGATAACAAAAATAATTACAGTCTGCTATCCAGGAGGAGATGGTTTGCTTAGAGGCAGGTCAGCCTGGATTGTTCAAGTTAAAAGTGACAGAAAGTTGAGAAGACTGACAAAGCTGTTTGGTTGCTTGGAGATAGTAAAACAAAGTTTGTTTGCAATCCAAAGAATGTAGTGCTTGCTTTGAAGCATTAGACTGTGCCTCTGGGAAGAAGACAGGAAGCACTATGGATCGGTCGAGATGGAAACTGGAGATAACCTTTGAAAGAAACTTAGGATGGGTATGTAGTAGTACCTTGTCATGAAGGAAATGTGTGTATGAAGAATAATGCACAAGAGCTTGGAATTCACTGACATGTGTGATGATGAAGGCAGTTCAGAGGCTCTGGAATGCCAGGAGAATGAACTCTGTGCCTTTAAGAGTGAGAGCATTCAGGGTTTCCCCAGCAACCGAGAACCTTTGACTCATAGCACAGTCACCATTAAGCCCCGCCCACTTCAGCACGTCAGGGCTGGAGTGAAGCCTAGCAGCTCCCACGTGTGCTGGGAAAGAGGCGTGGTCCCTGAGAGGGAGCAGTTTAAAACTCCTGTGTTTGGGAAGTCAGGGGAGGAGGACCGGAAAGTGAAGGAGGAAGACGAGGAGAAGAGAGAAGAAGGAGTGGCAGTGAACCCAGAGGGCCTGGAAGACAATCCAGAGGAACTGGAGCTAGAGGAGAAGGGGCCCAAGGAGGCACGAGAAGTGCTGGGCTCAAGCTCAAAGACAAGCAGTGGGGTCTGCTTGGAACCGGTCCAAGGCAGTCTCAGCAGAAAGGAAGTTTGCTACAACGGAGAGAAGTGTCTGCAGAGAGAAAGCAGCATGGCTCTGGCAAGGAAAGAGGAGAGCTACTAAACGGCCCTGAACTAAGGCAAGTGTGTCTTCCAGAATTCCTGCCTGAAAGAAAGTTAGGAGAATTAGTTCCTGATAGAAGGAATAATTATAATAACCAGCTAAGCTCTAGCAGTAGAAACAATAGCTTGTCTGCAGGTCAGCACTCCCAGCTCTCTGAAGAAATAGAGCAGAAAAAGGTTCTATTAGAGAGATTGAATGAAATGCTCCAGAAACGAACTAGTCAGCTCTACAGCCAGGTACCCTCTGAAGAATGCTGTGAGGATGCCATTGAGGAAATGGATATAGGAAGCTGCTATGAAGACTATGAAGATAGCTCCGATGAGATGCAGTGTTCTTATTGTAAAGCTAATGAATTAGAAGTGTGTTAAGCTTAAAACCTGTTTGAATGAGTGAATGCCATAGTAAGGAACTTACCTGATTAAAGGACGCAGCACAGAGAACAGCTGAACGTTGTTAATCAAGCTGTTGCTCTGTAAGGCCTGAAACTGAAGGGAAAGCTCAGTGGACATTTTTAAAGCTGTTTCTGTTATAAAGGAGCTGTGAAGTAAACACTCCCATAAGAAGCTAATGTGCCCATGAGAAGCTTTATAATCTGAGCTTTGAAAATAAGTTCCTAAGAAGCTATCTATTGCTGATACCAGTAATCCTGTGCATACTTTTGTAAAAGTTATACCTTTGCTTTGGAGAAGAATCCCATTATTGTTTATTCAGCCTGTTACTTGTGAATATGATGGAAACCCCAGAACACAACAAATAAATATTTCTCTGTTTCGCCTGACCACTTGTCTGCACAACTACTTTTGCCTAATATGGATAAGTGAAACTACATATCCCAGCAGCCCTCCTGGCAGCCATATTGGGAGGACTTATTCTAGGGCAGCAAGGCGACTCCATCCTGGTGCCCAGCTATACGCCCAGCCAGGTGGGGGCGACACATGTCTGGCAGAGGTGATAGTGACGAGAAAAATAGTTTTCCCAAGTAAGATGCTTTAAAGAAGCAGACCCAAGGGGCTCAATGGGGGCTTCCATAAGTACTGAGAGAATAACATGAGATCCCATACTGGAGAAGGGGGTTTCAGAGGAGGCTTGGTGTTCATGAGGCCCTTCATGACGTGAGAGACGAGAAGATGCATGTAAATTGGTTTACCATCCTCATGATGGGAAGCAGCAATGATGGAGAGAAGGAAACAAATGGATGAAGTCTGCAGTCCAGATTCAGACAAGTAGAGGAGATAAGTGAGAACATGGCCGAGGGGGCATGTGACAGGGTCCAAACCCCGTGACAAAGCCATTGAAAAAAACAAGTCCATTTAAAGCCAGAGGGGCACTGTGTTGAAGGGCACTGGGATGCCTGAAGTATAGCTTGGATATCAGCTAGCATGGAATGGGTAAGATCTCTAGGCCAGTCACTTTTGAAGTGGTTAGAGCCAAAGATTGTATGTTGGGGTGGAGGAGGTGACTGTTCTGCTGCATCAGAAGGAAAGGATGAAGTGGTAGAGGCCAGGGACTGTTCTGAGCTATGGCAAGAATATGTGAGCACCACATCTGCCTGGGCCATCGTGGAGCGATGAGGATAAATGTCACTCTGTCCACTCAGACCTTCAGCAGTGTCTGAGGAATGAGAGGAAAAGGAAGAAAAGCATACAGTAGACAATTCTCCCAAGAGATAAGGAAGGCATCCGCTGCCCATTTGCCCAGGCTGGAACGAAGGGAACAGAAGAGGGGACACTTGGCATTGTCATCTAATGCAAAAAGATCCACTTTGGGTGTTCCCCAGGCATGAAAGATGGGGACGAGGACCATGGGGTTCAGAGATTATTCGGAGGGATCGAGACATTGGCTGAGGGAATCAGCTAGCTAGTTGTGGACTCCAGAAAGGTAAATTGCAGTGAGGAAGACTCCGATGGACTGGGCATAGAGCCATTAGGCAGATGGCTTCATGGTAGAGTCAAAGGGAACCAGAGCTGCCCTGCTTGTTGATGTAAAACATGGTGACCTGATTGTTGGTTTGCACAAGAAGCAACTTGTTGCGGATCCAAGAACAGAAGGCCTGAAGGACATAGAAGACTGTATGCATCTCCAGCAGGTTAATGTGTAGAGAAGACTCTTTGTTGGATCAATGGCCCTGAGTCGTGAGATGCATGAGATGAACACCCCAGCCCAAGTAGCTTTAAACCGTCTTGAATTGTAGAAAGACGGTATATAAAAACTGTTAAATAAATAAATAAATAAAATAAATAAGTGGGAGGCATCTGTGGTTAGAGTAAGTTGGTATGGTGGTTGAAGAAAAGGACCCCCTACCATCAGGCTGGACGGAAGGGTCCACCACTGAAGAGACTGACGATTTCGTCCAGAGAGAGGAACTTGGCAGTGAAAGGGCTGAGTATGCCGATTCCAGCTGTGTTTGAGGTGCCACTGGAGAGGTCACATATAAAGGCGCGCAAACAGAATTACATGTACTGAGGCCGCCACGTGTCCCAATAAGGTGCAGGATGTTGCGAGTGGAGACCTGTGGAGAAGCCCACAATCGAGTGGTGAGCTACTGCAGAGTGGTTATTCTGCTTGGAGGAAGATCAGCTCGTGCTAGAGTTGTGTTTAAGTGAGCTCTGATGAAGTCCAGAATCTGATGAGGCTCGCACTCAGACTTTTGGAAGTTGATGATGAAGCCAAGCTATTGCAACAGCAAGGCAGTTGCGTGGACGGAGGCCAGAGAT
This sequence comes from Ichthyophis bannanicus, assembly GCA_033557465.1. Taxonomy (NCBI): domain Eukaryota; kingdom Metazoa; phylum Chordata; class Amphibia; order Gymnophiona; family Ichthyophiidae; genus Ichthyophis; species Ichthyophis bannanicus. Next base: position 737,542,291 of record CM066032.1, on the reverse strand, counting down.
GAGACCTTATCGGGACCTGTGATGAGCCAGTTGTCCAGATAAGGGTAAACACACAGACAGCACAGTTACTTACCTGTAACAGGTGATCTCTGGGAACAGCAGGAATAAGTCTTCACATATGGGTACGTCAGTACTGACGGAGCCTGCGCGGGAACGCTCCCCAGCTTCCCAAAAAGGAAAGCTTTTGGGAGCATCCCACAGCGCCTGCGCGCTGCCTTCCCGCCTTTCCTAACCGCCTCTCTCCAGTTCGAGTTTTAAAGCTGAGACAAAGAGAGAGAGGAAAGGAAAGATAGATAGAGAGATACAACTCCTAGGGGAGGTGGGTGGGTTGTGAAGACTTATTCCTGCTGTTCCCAGAGATCACCTGTTACAGGTAAGTAACTGTGCTATCTACAGGAACAAGCAGGAATGAGTCTTCACATATGGGGACTCCCCAGCTAGAGATGCTAGGTAGATCCCCAAGGTTGTGAGACCCTGAGAAGGGCTCTACCTCCTCCCATGGATCTCAGGCATCCAACCAGGGATGGAGGGTAGGAGTTGATTAAGCATGGAACAGGTGTTTGAGAACAGCCTGACCAAACAAGGCATCCCGGCGGGAGTCCTTGTCCAAACAGTAATGGGCTGTGAAGGTATGAACCGAGGCCCAGGTGGCTGCTCGACAGATCTGGTCGATAGACACAGAATTTAGATGAGCCATAGAGGTGGCCATGGCCCTCACATTATGAGCTGTGACATGGCCCTCCAGAGAAAGGTTCTTACTCTGGTAGGCGAAAGAAATACACTGAGCAATCCAATTGGACAGTGTCCTCTTAGAGACTGGAAGTCCCAAATGAGAGGGATCAAAAGCAGCAAAGAGTTGAGAAGACTTTCTATGTTGCTGTGTCCTTTGTAAGTAAAAAGCAAGAGCTCTCTTACAATCCAGGGTATGAAGATTCCTCTCTGCACTCGATGTATGAGGACCTGGAAAAAAGACAGGTAAATACACCTCTTGATTAAGATGAAAAGGTGAGACCACTTCAGGCATAGTGTGGATTGGTCCTAAGGACTACCTTATCATGATGGAACCTTGTATAAGGTGGATTAGCCACTAAAGTCTGCAGTTCACTGATGCGGCGAGCTGAGGTGACTGCAATAAGAAAGATAATCTTCTAGGAAAGAAATTTCAAGGAGGTAGTGGCTAAGGGTTCAAAGGGTGGCTTCATGAGCTGACCAAGAACCAGATTCAAGTCCCATGCCACTGGAGGTGGTCTAATGGGAGGTTTAGTTAAAAGAAGGCCTCTCATGAATCTTGCAATAAGAGGATGAGAGGAGACAGGTTGTCCATTGAGAGGCTTGAGGGATGCTGCAATAGCACTCAAATGGACCCTTACTGAATTCGTCTTGAGGCCTGCATGGGAAAGATGCAGGAGATACTCTAATAAATAATTCAAAGGTATTGCTAGAGGGTTAATACCCTTCTCAGCACACCAAATGGTAAACCTTTTCCATTTAAAAGCATAGGAACGTCTAGTAGAAGGCTTTCTGGAAGCATGAAGGATAGCCCTTACTTGCTGAGAAAGATGCCAATCTTGAAGGTCTAAGCCTTCAGCAACCAAGCCATGAGATGGAGAGATTGGGGGTTTGGGTGCCACAACGTTCCCCCCTCCTGAGACAGGAGATCTGGAGCAGACCCCAAGTCCAGGGAGGGAGCTTGAGAGAGATGCAGAAGTAGAGGGTACCACACTTGGCGTGGCCAACATGGAGCTATGAGGATCATAGTCCCTCGATCTCTCTGAAGCTTGAACAGGGTCTTGGGAATTAGGGGAATGGGTGGAAAGGCGTACAGGAAGTCTTGACCCCAATGAAGGAGGAAGGCATCCCTGGCCTGAACTTCCTGACACGGAATTCTGGAACAGAATCGGGGAAGTTTGGCATTCCACGGACTTGCAAAGAGGTCTATATCCGGGGTTCCCCAAATTCGAAAGATTCTGACTATCTGGTCCATATGAAGGGACCATTTGTGTGGAAGCAGAACTCGACTGAGTCTGTCTGCCCAAGAGTTTTGAACTCCTGGAAGGTATACTGCCAGAAGATGAATTTGATGCTCTCTGGCGAAGGCCCACAATCTCAGAGCTTCGTTGCAAAGCGACAGAGAGCCAAGTCCCTCCCTGCTTGTTCACATAGAACATGGCTACTTGGTTGTCCGTGTGAATGAGGACTGTCTTGTAGCTGAGCAGGGTATGGAAGACTCTGAGAGCTAAGAAGATTGCTCTGAGCTCTAAGATGTTGATATGTAGGGAGGTCTCCTATGGAGACCAAATGCCCTGGGTGGAGAGGTCTTGAAGATGAGCTCCTCAACCCTTTGGAGAGGCATCTGTTGTAAGGATTGCTTGGGGTAACAATTGTTGGAAGGGGGACCCCAGCAACAAATTTTGAGTGGACTTCCACCACTGGAGAGACCAAAAGAGGCGCCTGGAGGTTGCTATTTTGTCTGACAGACTTCCAGATGCCTGGGTCCACTGGGTGGACAAAGTCCATTGAGCTGCCCTCATGTGAAGGCGAGCATAAGGGACCACATGCACCATGGATGCCATGTGGCCTAGCAGTTGTAACATCTCTCGAGCAGTTAGGTGGGTTTTTAACTGAATCTGAGAGGTTAACTGCATTAAGCGTAGGCAACAGGCCTGGGGAAGATAGGCCCTTGCAGTTGTGGTATCCAGCAAGGCCCCTATGAACTCTAGAGACTGAGTAGGGGTGAGTTGGGACTTTGGAATGTTTATAACCAGTCCCAGATACTGCAGGACACGCATTGTGCAGGCTAGGGAAGTCTGGGCCTCTGACTGGGATGGAGCTCGGATGAGCCAGTCGTCCAGATATGGGAATACGAATATTCCCAGAGTGCGTAGAAATGCAGCTATTACTGCCATGCATTTTGTGAACACTCTCAGAGCAGAGGCCAGACCAAAGGGAAGCACCCTGTATTGGTAGTGCTTTCCCTGATAAAGGAACCGAAGGAACCTTCTGTGTGCTGGATGGATGAGTATGTGGATATACGCATCCTTGAGATCTAGAGAACAAAGCCAATCCTGACTCTGAAGGAATGGAAGGAGAGTACCCAGAGAAATCATCTTGAATTTCTCCTTGCATAGGAATTTGTTCAATTCTCTGAGATCTAATATGGGTCTGTAACCCCTGTTTTCTTTGGAATTAGAAAGTAGGGGGAGTAGAACCCTGAGCCCTGTTGAAGAAGAGGTACTTCTTCTATTGCCCCTTGGGCAAGAAGGGTGGAAATCTCTTGACCCAGAAGGTCGAGGAGAGATGTTGGAGAATTGAACTGTCTCACCATGGTGTGAGGAGGAAGGTTTAAGAAATTAAGTTTGTACCCTTCCCTTATGATGGAAAGGGTCCACTGCTCTGCTGTGATTTGCTCCCATCTGGGAGCAAAGTGAGCTAACCTTCCTGGAATGGTGAGAGGCTCTGGTTCTTTTACAGCCAGAAAGGCTAAGTTCTCTAGGTGCAAGTCAAAGGCCCTGAGGAGGCTGAGGCTGTTGGGCTACAGTAGGCCTTGCAGCCTTAGACTTGGCCTGTTTAGGTTGTTGACGCTTTGCAGCAAAACGACCTGCAGAAGATGTCTGCTGACCATAAGCAGGATAATATCTTCCCTTCTTGGGAAAATATATCTTTTTGAACAACCTCTTCTGGACAGGATTAGAGGTAGACTTTGAAAGCCTATCCAAAGCAGAATTTTCTGCATCCATCTGAGTGGCCTTTGCTTGCCAATCTTTGCCAAACAGGTTTTCACCTGTACAAGGAAGATTTCCTAATCCATCTTGGACCCAGGGTTCCAAATCAGAAGCTTGTAACCAAGCAATTCTGCGTGCACCTATGGCAATGGCCGAGGCTCTGCTGGCCCCCTCAAAAGAGTCAAAGGCTGCATGGTTAGAAAATTTGGAAACATCCTGGGCATGCTTAAGCCAGGTAAGAAAGTCTTCCCTTTTATCTTCTGGAAGAAAAGGGAGGAAAGTTTTCAGATGATCTGTAACTTCCTTCAGAAACATCCCCATATAGAGACTATAGGAGTTGATTCTGGCAACAAGCATACTGGCTTGAAAAATTTTCCTGCCAAAAGCATCTAAGGATCTACATTCTCTTCCTGGAGGAGCAGATGAGTGCCTCTTTGCACTAACTTTTTCATAGCAGACTCCACCACAATAGAATGGTGAGGAAAGCACAGTTACTTACCTGTAACAGGTGATCTCTGGGAACAGCAGGAATTAGTCCTCACATATGGGTATGTCGGAACCGACGGAGCCTGCGCGGGAAAGCTCCCCAGCTTCCCAGAAAGGAAGATTTTGGGGCCTCCCACAGCGCATGCGCGCTGCCTTCCCGCCTTCCTGACTAATTCTCTTCAGTTCGAGTTTAAAGCTGAGACAATAGAGAGAGGAAAGGAAAGAGAGAGAGAGAGAGAGAGATACAACTCCTAGGGGAGGTGGGTGGGTTGTGAGGACTAATTCCTGCTGTTCCCAGAGATCACCTGTTACAGGTAAGTAACTGTGCTATCTCCAGGAACAAGCAGGAATGAGTCCTCACATATGGGGACTCCCTAGCTAAGATGCCGGGGAGATCCCCCCCCCAAGGGTTCCTCATCTTCCTATGGATCTCAGGCATGAATTCAGGGAAGGTGGGCAGGAGTTGTTTAAGAATGGAGCAGGTGTCTGAGGACAGCCTGACCAAACAAGGCATCCCGGCAGGAGTCCTTGTCCAAGCAGTAATGGGCTGTGAAGGTATGAACCGAGGCCCAGGTGGCTGCTCAACAGATCTGATCAATGGATACAGAATGAAGTTGAGCCATAGATGCGGCCATGGCTCTGACATTGTGAGCTGTGACATGGCCTTCCAGAGAAAGGTTCTTACTCTGGTAAGTAAAAGAAATACACTGAGCAATCCAATTGGACAGTGTTCTTTTTGAGACTGGAAGTCCTAAATGAGAAGGATCAAAAGCAACAAAAAGTTGAGAAGACTTTCGATGTTTGCTGTGTCCTGTGGAGGTAAAAGGCAAGAGCTCTTTTACAGTCTAGAGTATGAAGGTTCCTCTCTGCATTTGATGCATGAGGAGCTGGAAAAAAGACAGGTAAATATACCTCTTGATTAAGATGAAAAGGTGAGACCACTTTAGGCATAAAGTGGGGATTTATTATTATTAAATTATAATACACTCTTATTCATCCACACATACATTATGGCCTTACCCTACATTATAACATTTACGTTCTACCTTATCACTATAGGAATATGTAATGTTACCAGCCTACACACTAGCCACAATAGAATACCAACCATCCACAATTACAGAAGAAAATGGACAGATACACCAAATCTAGAGATTCTACCCAAACTTCCCACCATCATCTTCTACTCATCTCATTACAAAACAACACAAAAAAGAAACAAGAAGGAAATCCAATTCCCCAACATCTGAAATGTGCATTGATAAATGCCAGATCTGTGCGCAAGAAATGGCCTATCATCTCTGACTTAATATCACTACACAACCTTGACTTACTCCTAATCACTGAGACTTGGCTTTCTTGTGATGACAATGTATTAATCAACCAATTCCTGCCTTCCAATTTCTCCTTACATACATTTCATAGAAATGGCAAGAGAGGAGGTGGTGTTCTAGCCATCTTCAAATCTGACCTCCATTTCAACCTTAAGGAAGCAACAAGTTCAACACTCCTAGATACTATCTCAATAGTAAATAATTGTTGTTCCTTCACTCTACTGTACCGCGCTCCTTCATCCAATTCAGATTCACTATCAATGATAATTGACTTAGCCTCCAACTCACAGAACCCCCATATAACAAGTTGGGTTCTAGGAGACTTCAATCTACCATCTCTCCAAGACTCCCATGTAACAGCTTTTCTTGAAGCTTTACAGGTTTTAGGGTTTAACCAATTAATTAAAGATCCAACCCATGTTAAAGGTGGCATATTAGACCTAATATTTACAACTGAAACAACTGTCAACTCACCATCCATCTTGGATCTATCAATCAACCCAGTTCCATGGTCAGATCACAAACTAATTATATTCAAGGTTCCCCTTCCCAGATGTAACCAAAAGGAAGAAAATGGAGTGAATGGCATTACCAGTCCCACCCTGAGAAGATTTAAGCCATTTGACAAAGACTTAATCCTAAAAACAACACTTCCACTAACCAACTTACCAGAGTGCACCCTTGATGATTTAGTTTCTAATTGGAATAATACGCTCAGTTCAATTGCCACATGTCCATCGACTAACAAATCTCAAAGCAAACGACACTCTGCTATCTGGTATTCATCTGAGCTGAAAGCCTCTCGCACAACCCTAAGGAAACTTGAGAGACGATGGCGACGCTCACACTCAGAAGTAGACAGAACTGCATATATCCTACATCTCACATCTCATCGCACAGCGGTTACTGACTCAATGAGACATTACCATGCGGTCACGTTAAAAAGATCTCTAAACAAGCCTCATGACCTGTTTGCCATAGTTAAGCGTTTGACAAATGAACCCGCTTCGCAACTCAAATACGAAATCCACCCTCAATTATTTGCTAACTATCTACAATCCAAAATTTGCCAAACTGACAATATCTCAGCTCCTAACATAGTTCTAGATCCAGTAGATCAAGCTCTACTTACTATCTTCTCAATACCACCTAAACGACAAATCGAGGACACCATTGCTAGCTTAAACATGACCACCGCTCATACTGATCCATGCCCTGCGTTCTGGATCAAAGATTTACGAGCTGACCTCAGTCCCATCATATCCAGACTCATGATTCAATCATTTACAACAGGAACTTTCCCACGTATCCTTAAGCAAACATCCATAAGGCCATTACTAAAAAACAACAAGCTCGACCCTCTTAAACCAGAATCATATAGACCAATAGCAAGCATTCCTTTACTAGCAAAAATATTGGAAAAAGAAGTACAAAAACAAATTCAGGATCATATTGAAGTTAACGCTCCACTAGACCCATGCCAGCACGGCTTTAGAGAATCCCACGGTGTGGAAACGCTTCTAACTACACTGTTCAGCAGCTTATTATCAGGTATTGATAACATCCGCCAAGGGTTTGTCCTTGTCTTCCTAGATATCGCAGCCGCTTTCGATTCTGTGAGCCATGAACGCCTCCTAGAACGTCTCAAAGGGAAGGGAATTACCGATAAAGCACTCGAGTGGTGTAAATCCTACCTTTCGGACAGATGGCAACAGGTACGATCCAACGATACTTCATCAGATCAGTTTCATCAAAAACAAGGTGTCCCTCAAGGCTCCTCCCTCTCCGCCCTTATGTTCAATATATACATGCAGCCTATATGCAACCTGATACGATCCTTTAGAGTCAACTGCATGATATACGCGGATGATGTACTATTATATTTTCCTTTTACAACAGAGAACCCCGACCTCACTCCTTTAACAAACTGCATAAATGAAGTATCCAACTGGCTACAATCTCAAAATCTAAGGATCCAACACAAAAAAACAGAGGTGTTATTCATTACACGGAACCGAAATTTCACTGCTCCGTCCTTTTTGAAAGTAAAGGATGCTAACCTCCAGACCAAGACCACCATCAGATACCTTGGTGTCACTTTAGACCAGAACTTGGATATGAAAGCACACATAGCAGTATACCACAAAATACGTTCCCTTAGACATCTACGATCCTTGCTAGAGCCAGACGATTTTAGAACCATCTATCAGGCGCTAATCATACCTCATTTTGATTATGCAAACTCAATATTACAAGGTCTCCCTCAAGCCACATTACATCCACTTCAATTGGCAATGAATGCCGCAGCAAGAGTCCTTCATGGAGCATCCCCGAAAGAACATATTTCACCTATTCTAAAACATCTTCATTGGCTCCCGATACGAAATAGACTCACTTTCAAAACTTTACTAATTACATTCAAAGCCATCAAAGAGCTCTCATCTGCATCATTATCAGATATGATCCAAACAACACCCCTCAATAGGGATAGAAGGTCAGTATCACTCAATTCTCTGTTAGTCCCTAAATCAATAACACAATACACCAAAACTACTACTGACAGGGCTTTCTTTTTCTGTGCACCAAGGTGTTGGAACAGCCTTCCTCAAAACATCCGATCAATACCAGACCTTTTGCAGTTTCGAAAAGCTTTGAAACACTACCTCTTCCTCTTGTCTTATCCATTAAACAATCCAGATAACACAACCTACCCACAGACCTTCCAAACATACAAATTCAATACAGACACCCCACAGACCTCCCATACACAATACTGAAGCCAGGATGAGATCATGTCTGTTATATTAATTAATTACCCTGTTATCCGAGTTGTATTTCCTGTTTTTTCTGTAAACACAAAGTACCGTTGAATTGTGTAACTCCTTGTTTACTGTAAACCGCGCTGATGCTGAATAGTGCGGTATATAAGAGACTATAAATAAATAAAATAAATAAACCTCTTGATTAAGATGAAAAGGTGAGACCACTTTAGGCATAAAGTGGGGATTTGTCCTAAGGACTACCTTATCATGATGGAACCGTGTATAAGGTGGATTAGCCACTAAAGCCTGCAATTCGCTGATGCGGCGAGCAGAAGTGATTGCAATAAGGAAAATGACTTTCCAGGAAAGGAATTTTAAGGAGGTAGTGGCTAAGGGTTCAAAGGGTGGCTTCATAAGCTGACCAAGAACTACATTTAAGTCCCATGCCACCGGAGGAGGCCGAATGGGAGGTTTAGTTAAAGTTAGACCTCTCATGAATCTTGCAATAAGAGGATGAGAGGAAAACAGATTGTCCATTGATAGGCTGAAGAGATGCTGCAATAGCACTCAAATGGACTCTTACAGAATTGGTTTTAAGTCCTGCATTGGAAAGATGCAGGAGATATTCGAGTAAAGAATTCAAAGGTAGTGCTAGAGGGTTAAGACCTTTGTCAGCACACCAAATTGAAAATCTTTTCCATTTAAAAGCATAAGAACGCCTGGTGGAAGGTTTCCTTGATGCATGGAGGACATCCTTCACCTGTTGAGAAAGATTCAAGTCTTGAAGGTCTAGGCCTTCAGTAACCAAGCTCTGAGGTGAAGGGACTTGGGGTTTGGGTGCCACAAAGTTCCCTCCTCTTGAGACAGAAGATCTGGAGCAGCTCCCAGATCCAGGGAGGGTGTCTGGGAGAGATGCAGAAGTAGAGGGTACCACACTTGGCGTGGCCAGCGTGGAGCTATGAGGATCATAGATCCTTGATCCCTCTGAAGTTTGAATAGAGTCTTGGGAATCAAGGGAATGGGTGGAAAGGCATATAGGAAGGCCTGACTCCAATGAAGGAGGAAGGCATCCTTGGCCTGAGCTTCCTGACACGGAATCCTGGAACAGAACCGGGGACGTTTGGCATTGTACGGACTTGCAAAGAGGTCTATGTCCGGGGTCCCCCATTCCTGAAAGATTCTGAGTACCTGATCCATGTGCAGGGACCATTCATGTGGAAGCAGAACTCGACTGAGTCTGTCTGCCCAAGAGTTTTGGATTCCTGGGAGGTCCACTGCCAGGAGATGGATCCGATGCTCTCTGGCGAAGGCCCACAGTTTTAGAGCTTCGTTGCAAAGCGACAGAGAGCCAGTCCCTCCTTGTTTGTTTATGTAGAACATGGCTACTTGATTGTCGGTATGAACAAGGACTGTCATGTTGATGAGGAGGGTATGAAAGACCTTGAGAGCAAGGAAAATTGCTCGCAGCTCCAAAAGGTTGATATGAAGGGTGGTCTCCTGTGGAGACCAACTGCCCTGAGTGGAGAGGTCTTGGAGATGAGCTCCCCAACCTGTTTGGGAGGCATCTGTAGTGAGAGTTGCTTGGGGTAACAAAGGTTGGAAGGGGGCCCCCAACAACAGATTTTAAGTGAATATCCACCATTGGAGAGACCAAAAAAGACGTCTTGAGGTTGCTATTTGGTCTGAGAGAGCTCCTGATGCTTGGGTCCAATGGGTGGACAAGGTCCATTGAGCTGCTCTCATATGTAGTCGCGCATAAGGCACCACATGAACTGTGGATGCCATGTGGCCTAGCAGTTGTAGCATCTCTCTGGCAGTCAAGTGGCTTCTGGACTGAATTTGAGAGGCCAAGTGCACTAGACGGTGGCAACGGGCCTGAGGAAGATAGGCCCTTGCAGTGGTAGTATCTAGCCAGGCCCCTATGAATTCTAGGGACTGAGTAGGGGTGAGTTGAGACTTTGGCAGATTGATGACAAGTCCCAGATACTGCAGTATGTGTCTGGTGTGGTCCAGGGAAGTCTGAGCCTCAGACTGAGATGGAGCTCGGATGAGCCAGTCGTCCAGGTATGGAAAGACAAAGATCCCCAGAGTGCGTAGAAATGCAGCTACTATTGCCATGCATTTGGTAAATACTCTTGGAGCAGAGGCTAGACCGAAGGGGAGTACTCTGTATTGGAAATGTTTTCCCTGGAACAGAAACCGTAGGAATTTTCTGTGGGATGGATGGATGAGTATATGTGTGTACGCATCCTTGAGATCTAGAGAACAAAGCCAGTCCTGACTCTGTAGGTATGGAAGGAGAGTACCTAGAGAAAGCATTTTGAATTTCTCCTTGTATAGGAATTTGTTCAATTCTCTGAGATCCAGAATGGCTCTGTACCCCCCTGTTTTCTTGGGAATGAGAAAATAAGGGGAGTAGAAACCTGACCCTTGTTGAGGAAGAGGAACCTCTTCTATTGCCTTTTGGGTGAGAAGAGTGGTCACCTCCTGGCCCAACAGGTACAGGAGAGATGGGGGAGAATTGAATTGTCTCACCATGGTATGGGGAGGAAGGCTGGAGAAATGTAGTTTGTAGCCCTCTCTGATGATAGAGAGGGTCCACGGTTCTGATGTGATTTGTTCCCATCTGGGAGCAAAATGAGTTAACCATGATATCCCTATCAGATAAACCACCATTGTATTTAGTTACCCTATTTCTCCAAGTTATACTTCCTGTTAAATGTAATGACCAGACATATGTAAACTGTCGGATGTTTTCTGTTCAATGTAAACCGCGCTGATGTCTAATAGTGCGGTATATAAGAATTGTTAATAAATAAATAAATAACCTTCCTGGAATGGTGAGAGGTTCTGGTTGTTGCAGAGCCAGAAAGGTTAAGTTCTCTAGAATCAAGTCAAAAACCCTGAGGAAGTTGGGACTGCTGGATTGTAGCAGCCCCAGTAGACTTTGTTCTGGCCTGTTTAGTTTGCTGACGCTTAGGAGCAAAGCGAACTTGGGAAGATTGCTGGCCATTTGTGGAAAATCTGGTCTTTTTATAGAAAGTTTTCTTAAAAGGTTTTTTCTTGGCAGGGGTAGAGGTAGACTTAGAAAGCCTATCTAAAGCAGCATTCTCTGCATCCATTTGAGTGGCTTTGATTTGCCACTCTTTGCCAAACAGATTTTCACCTGTACAGGGCAGATTGCCCAAGCCTTCTTGTACCCAGGGTTCCAGATCAGAGGCCTCCAGCCAAGCCAGTCTGCGAGCAGCTATGGCAACGCCAGAGGCTCTGCTTGCCCCCTCAAAAGAATCAAAGGCTGCTCTGTTGGAGAACTTTGAAACATCTTGAGTGTGCTTTAGCAAAAGAAGGAATTCTTCTTGTTTATCCTCTGGGATAAAGGGGAGAAACTGACGTATCTTTAATGCAATCTCTTTCAAAAACATACCCATATAGAGACTGTATGAATTGATTCTGGCAATAAGCATGCTAGCTTGGAAGATTTTTCTCCCAAAAGCATCCAGAGTCCTACATTCTCTTCCTGGAGGGGTAGAAGAGTGTCTTTTGGTACTCTTTATCTTTTTCATAGCAGACTTCACCACAATAGAGTGGTGAGGAAGCTGGGTTTTTTGAAAACCAGGAGAAGGAGGAACCCGATACATGGTGTCCAAACGTCGAGAATGTGGAAATAGGGTGAGAGGAGCCTCCCACAAATCCATCATGTGTTCTTGAAGAATTTCATGTATGGGTAAGGTGGCTGCCTCTTTGGGAACCTTAGAGTATCCTAAAATATCCAATTTTTTTGCTCTAGGTTCCTTTTCAGAGGATACAGATATGGAGAGTCCTTTAGCTACTTCAATGATGAAGTCTTGAAAGGACAAATCCTCTGGAGGAGACATTCTCCTTTTTGGAGAAGAGGGCTCCTCAGGAAGAGTAAAAGAGACGTCAGCAGAATCATCTGATGTATCAGAATCTTCAGAGGATTCAAAGTATCGTCTATTTGCTTCCAGAGATCGATACGTGTACCGATCGATACCGACATCGGGCGTACCGGGAATCGGAGCGGTATCGAAGAAAGCTCCGGAACCGGACACCGGAGCTGGCATGCTACTGGAAGTAGATGCTCTGGGTACCGGTATCGGTTGCGGTACTGGAATCGGAGTCGGAACCGATTGTCGCGGTACCGATGGCGGTGCAGCATTAATGAAAGTCAGTAAGGCCTGCTGCATGGATTGTACCGTAGTACCCATAGCCGCCACAACTGCCTGGAAGTCGGTACCGGTGTTAGCCGGTACCCCAGAGCAGTCTAACAGGAGATCGGTCGAGGCCGTGCCATCGATGTCTACCTGTAACCCCATAGGAGGAGCTTTGGAAGCCGGAGCTTCCCGCCGGGGTTGTTTGGCTGGGGCAGGGTCCTCAGGGTCAATTGCAAGGGCCTCTCGCTGCTTAGAGGGAGATTTGCCTTTTGAGGACTTGCCTGAAGAATGTTTGGTTACCTGAGATCCATCAGGAGAAGAAGACCTAGAGGATGTTGATGCTGGAGTATCGGTAGAAAACAGCATATGAAATTTAGCTGCTCTGTTCTGTAAGCCCCTTTTGGACATCAGAGAGCAGGATGGACAATCCGGAATGGAATGGTCAGGCCCCAAACATTTAAGACACCACTCATGGGTGTCTGTAACTGAAATAGTACCGGTACACTTAGTGCATTTTTTAAAACCAGAAGCTGGTTTTTCCATGAGGGAGACCTGAGAAGGCCTAGAGGCCTCAGAAAAAATACACCAAGTGAAGAAAAGTAATTATATATATATATATATATATTTTTTTTTTTTTTTAAATAAACGAAAAAACGACCGGCGGTACCGGTCCGGAATCGGGGAAGGCAGACACGCGGTCAAAGAAACAAATTAAAATAACAATTTCTTCAGCGGTGACAGGAACACGACCTGATGGCTCGCGGAAAAAGAAGAACTGAAGAGAGTTGGTCAGGAAGGCGGGAAGGCAGCGCGCATGCGCTGTGGGAGGCCCCAAAAGCTTCCTTTCTGGGAAGCTGGGGAGCTTTCCAGCGCAGGCTCCGTCGGTTCCGACGTACCCATATGTGAGGACTCATTCCTGCTTGTTCCTGGAGATGCTGAGTTTTATGAAATCCAGGACAAGGAGGGACACGATACATGGTATCCAACCTACGAGAATGAGAAGAGATGGTGAGAGGAGTCTCCCATATGCCTATCATGTGGTCATAAAGGATCTCATGAACTGGCAAAGTGGCTGCTTCTTTAGGAGCCTTGGGATATTGCAAAATATCCAATTTTTTGGCTCTAGGCTCTGTCTCAGGGGCTACTGAGATAGAAAGCCCCTTGGCCACTTCCCTTATGAAGTCTTGAAAAGACAAGTCTTCTGGAGGGGACATTCTTCTTTTTGGAGAAGAAGGCTCCTGAGGAAGAAGTACCGATGCTTCGACAGAGTCCTCCGATGCATCAGAGTCTTCGGAGGAATCGAAGTATCGCCTGTCTGGATGCTCTTGTAAAGCCCGATACGCATACCGGGTGGTATCGACATCGGGAGTCATCGGTACCGGATCGGTACAGATAGGCATCATCGGACAGGGTACCGCTGCAGTTGACACCGAAGCCGATGTCGATGCAACCGGTACCGGCACTGGCACCGGAACCGATATCGGAGCCGGTGTCGGAGCCGGTACCGACAACGAAGCTTGTTGCGGTACCAGCGGCGTCGCAGCTTGTATGAATGCCGTAATGGCACGCTGCATGGTCAGAACATTCTGATCCATCGACGCCATGAATGTCTGGAGGTCGTACCGGCGGATTCCACCGGTACCCCAGAACATTGCAACAGGTGATCGGTCGAGGCTGTGCCATCGATGTCAACCTGTGACCCCATAGGAGGAGCTTTGGAAGCCGGAGCTTCCCACCGGGGTACTTTTGCCGGTGCAGGATCCTCGAGGGCAAGCCCGGAGGCATCTCGATGCTTAGAGGGAAATCTACCCTTCGAGGACCGGCTGGACTTATGTTTGGTTACCTGAGATCCATAGGAGGAAGAAGCAGCCCTGGAAGACGTCGATGCCACCGAAGCTGCATCAGAGGGAAACAGTGTACTGAGCTTGGCTGCTCGGTTCTGTAAACCTCTTTTAGACATCATGGAGCAGGACGGACAATCCGTGATGGAATGGTCAGGACCCAAACACTTAAGACACCAGTCATGGGTGTCGGTAACAGAGATGGTACCGCTGCACTTAGTGCATTTTTTAAACCCGGAGGTGGGCTTTTCCATGAGGAATTTTCTGTTAGGCCTAAGGCCCAACGAAGAAAAAATACACTGAAGTGGAACGGAAAGTATTCTTTTTTTTTTTTTTTGAAGAAAAAGAAAGAAAAGACCGGCGGTACCGGTCCGACGTCGAAGAAGGCAGACGCGCGACCAAAGAAATAAAATAAAATAAAGAACTTCTTCAGCGGTGACAGGAACACGACCTGCTGGCTCCGTGGAAAAGAAGAACTGGAAAGAGGCGGTTAGGAAAGGCAGGAAGGCAGCGCGCAGGCGCTGTGGGATGCTCCCAAAAGCTTTCCTTTTTGGGAAGCTGGGGAGCGTTCCCGCGCAGGCTCCGTCGGTACCGACATACCCATATGTGAAGGCTAATTCCTGCTTGTTCCTGGAGATCCTGTTTGTGCAAGTGTGTTGCGGTAACCGTCAGGCATTTCATGAAGTCTCTTGGAGCTGAAGCGAGTCCGAAGGGTAGCACCCTGTAGTGGTAATGATCCAACCTGAAGCAGAAGCGAAGGTACTTACAATGACGAGGATGGATGGAATATGGATATACGCATCCCTTGAGGTCTAGAGAGGCAAGCCAGTTGACATGTCGCAAGAGGGGTAGGATGGAGGGAGGAGTGGTCTAGTGGTTAGGACAAGGTACTTCAGGCCGGAGGGCCGGGGGTTCAAGTCCCACCTGGGGACAGCAATCTCAGGCCGGAGGGACTGGGATTTCTAGTCCTATAGGCACTCCTTGTGGTCTTGGGCAAGCCACTTAACCCTCCATTGCCCATGTTCCCTATAAGTATTAGCGTATGTGTCTCATATCCCCTCGTGTTAAATGTATCCCCCAATTGACCGCTTTGACCCGGTGAAAAGCGGGATATAAATACAGCTATTTATTATTATTATTATTATTATGGTGGCTTGCCTCTCTAAACCTCAAGGATGCCTATATCCTTATTCCATCCATCCTCATCATTGGACGTACCTTTGCTTCTGCTTCAAGTCGGATCATTACCAGTACAGATAGAGGTTGAGGTCACAGAGGTCGAGACTAGAGCAAAGACCTCCGGCCTTTTTGGGAATAAGGAAGAACCAGGAGTAGAAGCCCTGGTTGCGTTCCAATTCCAGAACAGTCTCTATTGCACTGCTGGAGAGCAAAACAGATATCTCGTCTTTCAGGATGGGTAGGTGGACAGGAGGAATTCTGCTTGGTGGGGGTAATGCTTGAGGGGGAGTGGCCATAAAACTGAATTTGTAACCGAAAGAGGACCCAGCAATCTGTTGAAATGGAGTGCCAGGTGCTCAGAAAGCGTAGTTACTCACCTGTAACAGGTGATCTCCGGGAACAGCAAGAGGCAGTCTTCACATATGGGTGACGTCAGTACTGATGGAGCCTGACATGGGAACACTCCCCAGCATCCAACAGGAATGCTTTTGGGAGCATTGTTCCCCGCATGCATGTATGCCTTCTTGCCTTCCCAACTGGTCTCCTCAGACAGGTAAAGAACGGAGTAAATAACCCAAAGAAAAGGCTGGTGGAGAACAAATTGAAGGGGAGGTGGGCGGGTTGTGAAGACTGCTTCCTGCTGTTCCGGAGATCACCTGTTACAGGTAAGTAACTATGCTATCTCCAGGAACAAGCAGGAAGGCAGTATTCACATATGGGATGCCCTAGCCCACGACAACCCAGTGAGAGAAAAAGAATCCCATGACTGTCCAGAGGTTCCGACAGACTCAGCTCATTCAGTACACTTCTCGCAGGTAGATGGATGGGTGGTGGGCAAGTTGATCTAGACCTGAAACAGATTACAAAGGATGGACTGTCTGAATAGAGCATCTCTGCTGGAGCCCTTGTTAAGAAGACCATGTGGCTGCCTGACAGATTTCTTGAATGGAAACCGAATGAAAATCGGCTACAGTGGCAACCATATCTTGGACATTATGTTATGGACTGTGATATGATCTTGAAGAGACAGTCCATCCTTGGAATAGGCAAAAGAAATGCAGTCCACTATCTAGTTAGATAGAGTCCTTTTAGAAACTGGTAAACAAAGATGACTTGGATCAAAGGAGACAGAGTTGTGAGGATTGTTGATGACCTCTAGTGCGGTCAAGATAGAAAGTGAGCGCTCTCTTGCAATCAAGAGTGTGAAGCTTGGCCTCAGCTTGGGAGGAGTGAGGTCTGGTCAAGAATGTTGGAAGCAAAATGGATTGGTTTAAGTGGAAGGATGCGACCACTTTTGGAAGAAATTTAGGGTGTGTCCAGAGGACCACTTTGTCATGGTGGAATCTGGTGAATGCAGCATAATCCACTAAAGCTTGACGTTTGCTGACCCTACGGGCCAAAGTTAATGCAACAAGGAAAAGGACTTTCCATGTCAGGAATTTTAAAGGAGCAGATGCCAATGGCTCAAAAGGGCTATGCATCAGCAGTGCAAGAACAACATTTAAGTCCCACACAATGGGTGGGGGACGGTGGTTTTGTCAAAAGAAGACCTCACATAAACTGAACCACCAAAGGATGAGTGGAAATGGCATGATTCTGAAGTGGATGGTGAGAAGTGGAGATAGCGCTCAAGTGCACCCTAACTGAAGTGGTCTTGAGCCAAATGAGGATAAGTGCAGCAGATATTGAAGGAGGTGCTGCACGGAACAAGAGAAAGGATCCAGGTTACTTTGCACACACCAGAGTGAAAACCTGCACATTTGAAGGTGTAAGAACATCTAGTAGAGTCCTTCCTGGACGACAAGAGGACTTGTAAAACATCTTCTGGGAGTTCTACGTCCGAGAGGGTGAAGCATTCAGCAGCCAGGATGTCAAGTGTAGAATCTTGAGACTGGGATGCAGAAGAGTCCCCTGATCCTGCACGAGCAGGCTGGGAGCGCAACCCAGTCAGAGAGAAGCCTGTGCTAGATGAAGAAGAAGTGGAAACCATGGTTGCCTGGGCCAAAAGGGAACAATGAAGATCATCGTCCCCAATCAGCCAGAAAGCATAGTTACTCACCTGTAACAGGTATTCTCCAGGGACAGCAGGAATCAGTCCTCACATATGGGTGACGTCGGCGCCAACAGAGCCCTCGTGCGGAGCAATTTTCCCAGCTTTCAAAAGAAAGCCTTTGGGAATGCCTTGCGCATGTGCGGTCCCCTTCCCGCCCAAGGGTGCCATCTTGCTCAGTCAGATGACATAGCTAAAAAGACGACAAAAAGAATAAAAAGCAATAATAGGACGTGATAAGGAAGCTCATCATAGTTCAGGAAGAAATAATACAAGAGGTGAATTGGCTCTGAATAAGCAACCTGTGTTGGCTGGTAAAAGCACTAAAACAGAGTGTTTACCTAAAAGACTACCAGACCCAGAATGCACTGGTTTACAGAAAGCCTCTAGGAGAGCTGAAGTAGGGAAACGTGTGCCTAATCAGAGAAGCAATGATGTAATCCCTAATCACACATCTCCTAGGGCAGGGCTTAATTCAGAACACCTGCAGTGTGCTAGGGTGGAGTGGCCATCTAGGCACTTTAAAGCTGGAAGGAATTCATCATACAGACAGCAAGAGCAAGGAGCGAAAAGACAGCAAGGACAGCAATGGGAGCTGGAGAAGGAGAGACTGATCGTGAACAGAAGGAAGAACAGCAAGACGTCCAGAAGGTCTAAGAAAGGAGCCCAAGGCAGTACGTATGCTGGGAGAGATTCCTGGGGCAAGCATTCTTCATTGGACTGGAAGAAGCCAGAGGCTTGGAGATATACAGCCAGGAACCCTCGGACAGCACCTATAAAGGAGACGGCTGCATCTAAAGAAAGAAGGAGCTCTAATACCTATTTAAGGAGGTATGGGAAAAGAGACCTAAAGTCCAGAGATTCTGACTGGAGAGCTGGGCACAGAGGTTTTGCTACCTACTGGCCAAAATACCCAGAGAGGAAACCTAATGACAACGTGATCTCAGGTATGAACTCTGGTCTGTTCCCTAGCTTTGCACAAGGAAGACAGCAGGGAAACAGTTTCTATCCTGGTAGAAATCAGTTAGAGAAATCCTCTGAGCCAGTGTATGAAAGTGATCCTATGATATTTCAAGAGCAAGGGGAAATATCAAATGAGGAAGTTGAATGTATGGATTGTTCTCTTTCTAAGCTGCTGTTCTAAAGTAATCCTCAGTTAAGGATCAAACACCAAAAGGAACTGTACTGATTTTTAACTTCCCAGAAAAGTTTCTTTGAGAGAAAGCTTTGGGGAAAGTTGGAGCCACGTGGAGAGTGGAACAGCAACAGTTTGCAGCTGGTTAAGCACCTGTGATTACAGCAAGGCACAAGTGCATGTGGGACTGAGAAAAAGCTTCTTCTCTGTGTGAAAGGAAGAAAGCTGTTTTTTTTGATAAAGAGAATTTTCCTTTTGGGTTTATTTTTCATTCCAGCACTGCTAAGAAAGTTTATTAGCAGGGGCTAGAAGAAAGACCTTTTCTGTTCCATCAAGGTCTTTACTAAGTTGTTGCATAAGTAATTCAGTTGCCTTATTTGTTTTGTTTCCTGAATAAAGCTCCTGAAGAAATTATCCTGTTGATGTTACCAAGCATATCTGTGCGAGGGAATAACACCCCATAAATAAAATCTGTTTTCTGCTTTACACGCGAGCAACTACAATTCTTTATTCTTGTTAAACGGCTAGTTTTGTGTGAATGAACTACAAGACCCACAATCCTTTGCAAGTCAAGTAAATTCATGTCCTTGCCAAGATTGTGGAACTTTCACAACAAGCACCCCCGTTTACAGACTGCAACTCTAGGGGAGGAGGGAGAGTCGTGATGACTGAATCCTGCTGTCCCTGGAGAACACCTGTTACAGGTGAATAACTACGCTTTCTCCAGGAACAAGCAGGAAGTCAGTCCTCACATATGGGACTCCCTAGCTACAAGCTACCGAGAACCTATAGCTGAAAAAAGGCTCCCTCTAGGCGAGCCTCAACAGCAGCAAGAGAACTTTCTCAGAGAATGCATCCCCCACGGTAGCCTCACACTAGAGGGCCGGAGGGTCGGAGCTGCCTAAATCTCAAATAGATTCCGGAGTACCGCCTGACCGAAAATGCTGTCCCATCGGGACTCCCTCTCCAGGCAGTAATGGGCTGGCTTGAAGACCAAGTTGCGGCCTGACAGATGTCTGCCAACGGAACAGAGTGGTGATTAGCCACTGATGCAGCCTTAGCCCTGACACAGTGGGCCGTGATACGGCCCTGCAGCTGAAGGTCAGCTGCCCTTTACACCCATGCAATGCAGTCTGCCACCCAGGTGGATAACGTGCGCTTGGAGACCGGTAGACCCAGTTTACTAGGGTCATAAGAGACGAAGAGCTGAGAAGCCCTCCGATGTCCCCGCGTATGCTCCAGGTAGAAGGGGAACCAGCGTTGAACCGGTAACCAAAAATGGTAAAAGTAGTCAAAAACAATCAACTTTTTCCGAGAAAAATGGAAAGACGTCTGTCGGGCTCCGTGGAAAAAAGAAGACTGAGCAAGATGGCACCCTTGGGCGGGAAGGGGACCGCGCATGCGTGAGGCATTCCCAAAGGCTTTCTTTGAAAGCTGGGGAAAATACTCCGCATGAGGGCTCCGTCAGCACCGACATCACCCATATGTGAGGACTGACTTCCTGCTTGTTACTGGAGAAGCTTGAAAAGCGTCTTTGGAATGAGAGGGAGAGGGGTAAATGCATACAGCAGACCCTGTCCCTGATGCAAGAGGAACACATCCAAACTCTCGCTGAACTGAGATGGAATTCTGGAGCAGAAGCGAGGTAGTTGGGCATTGACCAGAGAGGCAAAGAGGTCAATTATAGGCATCCCCCAAACGTGAAACAAGTGGTGAAAGACATGACGATCCAGCATCCATTCGTGTGGATGAAGGACTTGGCTGAGCCTGTCAGCTAGTTGATTCTCCTCCCCTGGAAGGTAAACTGCTTGGAGGTGAATACCGTGAGCTATGGCAGAACTCCACAGGTGAATTGCCTCTGCATAGAAGGAGAGAACCAGTCCCGCCCTGTTTGTTTGTCCTGAAAGGTAGGGAGAAAAAGCGTGGAGAAGTACAGACCTCTGAAAAGGTACCCCTATGACGAGGTTCTGCAGCTTTTGCCACCACTGCAGGGAGTTTATCATTTGAGATTATGAGATTGGACAGGCGATCTGTGGATTGTGTCCACTGTGACAAGGTCCATTCACCTACTCGCATGTTGAGCAGAGCATGAGGCACGATATGGATTGTCAAGGCCATGTGGCTAGCAAATGAAGGGTCTCTGGCAGAGACGAATGGCGGCTTTGACAGTGGGTGGCAAGAGAGATTCCCAGAGGGGAAATTCATTATCCCTCTTCCCCGCCGTCAGTCATCTAGCAAGAAAACTCAAGTTTGAACAGTGTTTAGGCGAGCTCCTATGAACTCCAGAACCTGTGTTGGAGTAAGGTGTGACTTTAGATAGTTTATTACGAATCCTAAGTCTTGGAGGACTTGAATGGTGACTGAATGAGGGGTATCTTTCAATTAGCCAGTTGTCTAAGTAAGGGAAAAGAAAGACCCCCAAAGTGTGCAGACAGGAGATGGCAACAGCCAAGCATTTTGTGAATACTCTTGGGGCTAGTGCCAGACCAAAGGGAAGAAGTCGATACTGGAAGTGGTGTTCGAAAAACACTAACCTTAGGAATTTCCTGTAGTTGGGGTGTATCAAGATGTGGGTATAGGCATCTTTGAGAACCAGAGAGCATAACCAGTCATTCAGCAAAAGGTAAGGGAGAGGTGCACCCAATGAGACCACTCCTTGACTAGAAATTTGTTGAGATTTTTGAGATCTAGGATAGGTCTCTAGCCTCTCAACCTTTTCATAATAAGAAAGTATCAGGAGTAGAACCCTAGGCCCTGCTGGGATGGAGGGATCTCCTCGATTGCCTCCTGAGAGAGAAAAGATTGGATCTCCTGTTGCAGCAAGGTAGACTGAGGGAGAGCCATACGGGGTTGGCCCACAAAGTGTATGGGTGGAAGAGTCTTGAAGCATAGCTGGTGACCTTTGCTGACTAACTGTAAGGTCCAGAATTCTGAGGTGATAGCTGTCCAACAATGTGCAAAAAGGGCTAATCTTCCTGGAATTAGAGCAGAAAGAGGATATGGTACAGGACAACTGGCTATGCTCTGCAGGAAAGAGTCAAAAACCCTGTGAAGGTTGTTACTGAGGAACAGGTTGGGCCTTAGGAATTTTAGGTTTCCTAGGCTGCTTGGGACCCTGCTGCTTTAGCTGTTATTGCAAATGGTAGGTGGAGTAAGAGTGGTAAGGCGGGTAGCAGCATTTTTTCTTAGGATAAAAAGGTTTCTTACTAGGAACTTTCTTTTTGGAAAGATCTACAGTTTTCCAAGATTGATACCAATGACCTCACAATGAAGAGGTTATTGGTATCAATTTATTCTGCCTTCAATTGACCAAATAGGTTTTCACTACTGCAGGGAATATCAATGAGTTTATCCTGGACCTACTGTTTCAGGTCTTATGCCTCTAGCCAAGCTGTTCTTCTGGCTCCTATACAGGCTGCTGCAGACCTGCTGGCCTTGACTTAGAGCCCGATTCACAAAGGGGCACAGCCAGGCTGTCTGGACAGCCCCGGGCAAGACGGGCCTGTTAGGACCTGATTCTGTACTGTGGGAAAATAGCGTTCCCGCTGCACACAGAATTGGGTCCGAGAATGGCCTGGCATGCCCCTGCCTGCCTGCAGGCACCCCTGGCTCCTGCAGCTCAGTCCCTCTCTTCCCCACTGCCTGATCCACAGCTGGCCATCCTGGGTAGCAGAGACACCCCTTGCACCCGGCCCTGGAGGGGATCCTCAGCCCCGATCAGCCCGCTAGTGCTGATTATTCCAGCTTTTTTAAACAGCAGCTATAGCGAAGGAAGGGAATTTCCTTATGAAGATAAGAAAAAAAAATTGAGGGAGAGGAACCATGTAGCAGTGGAGACACTCTGACGGAGTTTGTTTGCTTTTTAAATTAAAACAGAGGTGCCCAAGGGAAAGGAAACACCGCAGGACTGAACTGAAAAGGAAATAAAAAAAAATAAAGAAAAAAGGCACGCAAACCAGAGGAAGGAGGGGAGAGCAGGTTGTGCTGCTGAAGCGGAAGACAGAAACTGAGGCAGCTCAGAGCGGGATGGGCAAGGCAGGAAGCAGCGCACATGCTCAAAGTCCAAAGGACTTCCCTGAGCTTGGTGAGGGCGGATACACAGGCACTGTCAGCGAAGAGCATCTAGAATGTGCCTGCATCCTTCTGCTTGTATCTGTAGAAAGATTTAGGCGTCATTGTGGATAACACGTCCAGTGTGCAGCAGCAGCAAAGAAGGCAAATAGAATGCTAGGAATCATAAGGAAAGGAATAGAGAATAAAACAAAGGATATTATAATGCCTCTGTACCATTCCAAGGTGCAACCGCACCTTGAATATTGCGTACAATTCTGGTCACCGTATCTTAAAAAGGATATAGCGGAATTAGAAAAAGTACAGAGAACAGCCACCAAAATGGCAAAAAGGATGGAAGGATATCCCTATGAGGAGAGGCTTAAAAGGTTAGGGCTCTTCAACCTGGAACAGAGATGGCTGAGGGGAGATATAATAGAGGTCTATAAATTAACAAATAGATGGAATGGGTAAGAGAAGATCGATTGTTTACGCCATCAAAAAGTAGAAATACTAGGGGACATGCAATGAAGCTAAATGTAATCTATTTAAGACTAATAAGAGAAAATATTTTTCCACTCAATGCATAATCAAACTCTGAAATTCATTACCAGAGGATGTAGCAAAAGCCGTTAGTGTGGCTGGGTTTAAAAAAGGTTTGGACAAGTTCCTGGAGGAAAGGTCCATAAACCATTATTAAAGAGGATCCGGGAAATCCACTGCTTACCCCAATACAAGCATTGTGGAACCTGTGTGTCTTTCTGGGAACCCTGCCAGGTACTTGGGACCTGGATTGGCCACTGTTGGAAAAGAGTAAATTAGACTTACCTGCTAATTGTTGTTCCTTGCGGAACTCTAGTCCAGTCCCGGAACCATAGAGTTGTGAACCTCCACCAGCAGCTTTGGAGACTGAACATCTTCATCTCTTTGATCATCCAGCTATATGCAGCCCCAAGGACCGCCCACACATCAGTACCTATTGACAAAGCATACTAAGCAGAGCAACAAATAAGTAGATATAACACAGTGGAAAAAAGGATCCTGACCCTAAAGTGCCCACTACGAGCAAAAATTCTCTCTTTTTTTTTTTTTCTTCTTTTTCCAATTGAGTAAGAACAACCTCCCGCCTACGGGAAGGCGGACCAGAACGGCCGTGGCGACCCTTGTGCAAAACGCATGCAACAAGAGGCGCCACCGCTCACCCCCAAGATTTGACCCCGAAAGGAAACTAAGGCGTGCTGCAAGCAGAGGAGCTCTGACCGAAAGTATAGAGAACAAAAACCCTGGCAGACTCCTATAATGAATGTACCGTCTTGGCTGGCAGCGAGAACAGATAGACAGGGAGGGATCCGGAACTGGACTAGAGTTCCGCAAGGAACAACAATTAGCAGGTAAGTCTAATTTACTCTTCCTTAGCGTCCCTCTAGTCCAGTCCCGGAACCATAGAGGCTGTAACAGAGCAGTAAATCTCAACGGGAGGGCCTCGCTAGTCCAGCCTGAAGCACCCGAGACCCAAACCGCGCATCCGACGCCGCCTGCACATCCAGACGATAGTGCTTAGCAAAGGTGTGCAAGGACGACCACGTCGCCGCCCGACAAATATCCACCGCCGGTACCAAGCTCACTTCTGCCCAAGACGCCGCCTGCGCCCTAGTCGAATGAGCCCGAAGCCCGGCAGGAACCATCCTGCCGTGTAAAAGGTATGCCGACGAAATCGCCTCTTTCAACCAGCGGGAAATGGAAGACTTAGACGCCGCTTCCCCCTTGCGCGGACCGCCAAATGCGACAAATAGGCGATCGGACTTACGGAACGCCGCCGTTTCCCTCAAATACCAACGAAGAGCTCGACGGACATCCAACGCGTGCAAGGAGTTATCCGCGTGCTTGCCCCGTTCCTTGGCAAACACCGGGAGAGACACCACCTGATTCATGTGAAACGCCGAAACTACCTTAGGCAAAAACGCGGGAACCGGTCGCAATACCACCTTGTCGGCAGAGAAAGACAGATAGGGTTCCCTACACGAAAGAGCCTGCAACTCCGAGATCCTGCGAGCTGACGAGATCGCTACCAGAAACACCGTTTTCAACGTCAAGGCCTTCAACGAAGCTTGCGCCAAGGGTTCAAACGGCGAAGCCACCAGAGACCTCAACACCAAATTCAAGTCCCACGAGGGCACTAAAGCCCTGCACGGAGGACGCATAAGCAACACCGCTCGCAAGAAGCGCTTCACGTCCGCATGGGACCCCAATAACTGGCCCTGAACCTTGCCTCGAAAACACGCAAGAGCTGCAAGTTGGACCCTCAACGAACTGGCCGCCAGGCCTTTGTCCACCCCTGCTTGCAAGAAGGAGAGGATCTGAGGAACGGAGGTCCGCAAAGGCCGCAACTCGCGAGCCGCACACCAGCTCTCAAAAATACACCAGACCCGGACATACGCTAGCGACGTAGACCGACGCCGCGCCTGCAACAAGGTAGCAATGACCTCCGGAGAATAACCTTTGGCTCTCATTCGCGCCCTCTCAATAGCCATGCCGTAAGCGAGAATCAAGCCACCTGAGGCATCTGCAGCGGCCCCTGCCGAAGGAGATCCGGCCGAGGAGGAAGGAGCCACGGATCGGCCACACTCAACCGCACCAGATCCGCATACCAAGGCCGACGAGGCCAGTCCGGGGCAATCAGAACCACGGGACCCGGATGCCCTTCGATCTGCTGTACCAGGCGACCCAGCAGAGCCCACGGAGGAAAGACAGAGCAGCCCGTACCTTGGCCACCTTTGTGCCAATGCATCGAGGCCTTCCGACATGCGTTCCCGACGCCTGCTGAAGAACCTTTCGACCTGCGCGGACTCGAAGGTCGCCATGAGGTCCATTATCGGCAGACCCCAACGACGGACCAGCAACGCAAATACCTCGGGATGTAGAGACCACTCTCCGGGGTCTACCCTGCGACGACTCAGAAAGTCCGCCTCCACATTGTGAACCCCCGAGATATGCTGGGCCGACAGACACTGAAG
Organism: Ichthyophis bannanicus; assembly: GCA_033557465.1. Classification (NCBI taxonomy): domain Eukaryota; kingdom Metazoa; phylum Chordata; class Amphibia; order Gymnophiona; family Ichthyophiidae; genus Ichthyophis; species Ichthyophis bannanicus. The sequence continues at coordinate 737,516,546 of CM066032.1, read as the reverse complement.
ATGCCGCTCTGCCCAATCCAGAAGCAGATTCGCCTCTGCTTCCATGGCCGCGCTGCCTGTGCCTCCCTGGCGATTTATGTAGGCTACCGTGGAGGCATTGTCGGATAGCACCCTGACCGCCGCTCCCTGCAGCCAAGGCTGAAACGCTGCCAGAGCCAACCACACGGCTCTCATTTCCAGTCGGTTGATGGACCACCGGCTCTCCCGCGAGGACCAATGGCCCTGAGCAATCTGGCCCTCGCAATGAGCCCCCCAGCCGCTCAAACTGGCATCCGTCATCAGCAGACGCCAGACGGGAGACTCCAAGGGCATACCGTTCGCCAGAGAGCGCCGACGCAACCACCAGCGAAGGCTGCACCGAACCCCCAAAGGGCAAACTGACGAGCTAGCGAGTCGGACTGATGACACCATCGACGCAGCAGCGCTTGCTGCAGGGGCCGCATGTGCGCCCTTGCCCACGGAACTACCTCGATGGTCGCCGCCATCGTGCCGAGAAGCTGAAGGTATTGCCAAGCCGAGGACGCCCGTCTCGCTAGAAACTGCTCCACCAGCCGCCTCAGGGCCCGCGCTCTGTGCACTGGGAGAAAAACCTTCCCGTTGCCGGTCTCGAAACGCGCCCCCAAATACTCCAAGGTCTGCAAGGGAAGAAGGCTGCTCTTCGCCCGATTGACCACCCAGCCTAACGACTGCAAAACCTGTACGACCCGCGCCGTCGCCCGGAGACTCTCCTCCCTCAACTTCGCCCGGATCAACCAGTCGTCGAGATAGGGATGCACGAGGACACCCTCCTTCCGCAGGAACGCCGCTACCACCACCATGATCTTCGTGAAGACCCGTGGCGCCGTCGCTAGGCCGAAGGGCATGGCTTGAAACTGAAAATGGCCCATCGGCAGCGCAAACCGCAGAAATCTTTGATGTTCCCGGCGAATGGGAATGTGCAAATAGGCCTCCGTAAGGTCTAGGGACGTTAGGAATTCCCCCTCGCGGACCGCCGCTATGACCGAGCGCAGCGTTTCCATGCGAAAATGCGACACCCGGAGGCACCGATTCACTCTCTTTAAATCCAGGATTGGTCGAAAGGTGCCCTCCTTTTTCGGCACTACGAAGTAGATGGAGTATCGACCGGACCCTAACTGCCCCTCCGGCACGGGGGCGACCGCCCGGAGCCGAAGCAGCCGGGAAAGTGTATCGGATACGACGCGTCGTTTCCAGGGAGCGCTGCACGGGGACATAACGAAGGAATCGAGCACCGTCGATGTAGCTCGAGCGCATATCCCTCTCGTATCACATCTAACACCCACCGATCGGATGTGATAGCGGCCCAGGCAGGGTAGAAATCCCGCAGTCTGCCCCCTACGGGAATCACCGCCACCGGAGCCGGCCTCGCTTCATTGTGACTTTTTGGGGACCTGCGCCTGGAAGGAGCCAAAACCTCTACCTGCCCCCCGAAATCCGCGGAAACTCTGTCCGCGCCCCAGATATCTGGAACGCTGGGACTGACCAAAGCGGGAGGCACGAAACCTCCGAAAGGACTGCTGAGACCCCCGGAAGGTGAAGGTCGGCTTCCCCTGCTTGGGCTTATCCTCCGGAAGCCGACCCCCCTTAGAATCCCCGAGATCTTTTACCAACCTATCCAAGTCCTCTCCAAATAACTGCCTGCCCTTAAACGGCAGCTTACTAAGGCGAGCTTTAGAAGAGCCATCAGCCGCCCAATTGCGTAACCAAAGAGAACGACGTGCCGCTACCACCGACGCCATGCCGTTAGCTAACCCCCTAATGAGGTCATAGTGGATATCCGCCAAATAAGCGGTACCCGACTCCAATCTGGACGCCGCAGCCTCTTGTTCCACCGACTGGGGCCCCTGGAACTGTTGAGACCAGCGGAGGCAGCCGCGCGCCACCCAGGCCCCGGCCACCGCCGCCTGCATTGACAGGGCAGCAACATTAAACGCCTGTCTCAACAAGCTATCAACTTTCCGATCCTGCAGGTCCTTCAACGCCACAGCACCTTCCACCGGGATAGTAGTCCGTTTAGTAACCGCGGAAACTGCCGCGTCCACCTTCGGCGAACGAAAGAGCTCTCTATCAGCCTCCGACAGAGGATACAATTTAGGCAACAGTCTAGCCCCACGCAAAGCGGACTCTGGACTGTTCCACTCCTCCTGGATCATAGCTTTAAAAACCCTATGGAGCGGAAAGACTCTGTGGGAAGTGCGCACCGCCTGCATCAAGGGATCCTCCAACTTGTCTTCCGCAGTGGCATCTTCCACGGGTATGTTCAATACCTTGAGGGTTTCGGCAATCAGTGCCGGAAGTTCCTCTTTACGAAATACACGCACTATTCTACTACTCTGCTCGTCGTCCAACAACTCGCCGTCTTCTAAATCCTCCGCAGACTCCAGCTCGAGAGCCTCCCCCAGCCCCTCGTGGAACTCGTCCCCAGGAGGCGCAGAATCCGCAACACTCGGGGGCCGGCTCTTCTTTTGTGAACCAGTGTCTCCCTCTACTGAAAGTGGACGCTTTAGCCCACGGCGGGGCAGGACCGAGCCTCCCCCCGCCGGCTGCAAGAGAGCCAGAGCCTCCTGCATGAGAGAGAAAAAGGCGGGTGGAACTCCCAGGGATCCCTCCTGGACGCCCCCCGCCAACAGGCGCTCCGGCACTGCAGAAATCCCTGGACAAAGGACCGTCTCTGCCTGCTCTGATGTCCCTTCTGTAGATACAGGTGGGAGATCTGCACTGGAGCCCTCCAGAGGGTCCTCCATGCCAGCACCCACAGCAGAACAAGTGGCACAGACTCGGGCTTCCAAATTACTACTTCTACGAATGCCACAGACCAGACAACGAGGACTAGGAGGCATGGCTATGCACACAGCCCTTTGCCAGCAAAGCAGGAACACCTTGCTGAAGAAAACAGAGCAGAAAAAAAATCACGATTTTAAAAGTGCTCACAAACGCTCCAAATTGCAGGATTAGATAGAGCTGGAGTCAATTAGCTGATGTCTGACCAAGAAATGCAAAAACGAAGCTCCTATCCCTAAAAAAAAACACGAAGAAAAACAACTTTGAAAAAAATCCAAAATGGCCGCCGGACCCGATCCCGCCAAAAAAAGGACCAGAAAAACTACCCAAAAGGTCTAAAACACTCCCCAGAGCTGATTCCAGGCCACCCCAAGGCCTCCACCACTGCCTTTAGAAAGAAAAAGCTTCAAACTCTACTCACCCACACACAGGAGTGGAGGGGGGGTCAAAACACAGAGTGCTGTCCAGCGTGCCTGTCACAAGCTGTGAGTAGCAGTTATCAGAGTCAATAACAGAGTAATAACCGCTCAGGGCAGCTCGGGGAACCCCTAAATCAGTCAGGGGACCCTCAAAGCCTACTGCTATATTCAATTGCTGCCTGTAATTGTCTTCAACCTTCTCCTCACCCACCAAGGGGGTTCGGTAGAAAGGAGACCTGTGTCCTGTGCAGCTCCCCTGCTTGTTTGACCTATGGGGAGACTGACAGAGAGAGACAGAGAGAAAAAAACAGATTAGAGAAAGACAGAAGGGACACAGTCAAAGATTTCCTCCACAGCAGCAGCCCAGCACCTAAATCTAGAAAATAATAAAACACTAAAGCTCTGCTTATTTGTTCCTAAGAAACCCAGTTCTGGGCTCGGACTTCCAAGCTGCTTGGAGACTGAGATACTGGTGTGTGGGCGGTCCTTGGGGCTGCATATAGCTGGATGATCAAAGAGATGAAGATGTTCAGTCTCCAAAGCTGCTGGTGGAGGTTCACAACTCTATGGTTCCGGGACTGGACTAGAGGGACGCTAAGGAAGCATAGTTACTCACCTGTAACAGGTGATCTCCGGGAACAGCAGGAATTTAGTCTTCACATATGGGTATCGTCGGTACCGACGGAGCCTGTGCAGGAACGCTCCCCAGCTTCCAATTAGAAAGCTTTTGGGAGCATCCCACAGCGCCTGCGTGCTGCCTTCCCGACTTTCCCAACTGCCTCTCTCCAGTTGAGTTTAAAGCTGAGACAAAGAGAGAGAGAGGGAAAGAGATAGATAGAGAGATACAACTCCTAGGGGAGGTGGGTGGGTTGTGAAGACTAAATTCCTGCTGTTCCCGGAGATCACCTGTTACAGGTGAGTAACTATGCTATCTCCAGGAATAAGCAGGAATGTAGTCTTCACATGTGGGGACTCCCTAGCTTTAGATGCCAGGGAGAGACCCCAGAAGTTGTGTGTCCCTGTGAAAGGGCTCCACTTTCCCCCATGGATCTCTGGCATCCAACCAGGGATGTTGGGTAGGAGTTGATTAGGTATGGAACAGGTTTTGAACAGCCTGACCAAACAAGGCATCCCGGCCGGAGTCCTTGTCCAAGCAGTAATGAGCTGTGAAAGTATGAACCGAGGCTCAAGTGGCTGCTCGACTGATATCGTCGATAGACAAAGAGTGCAGATGAGCCATTGAAGCTGCCATGGCTCTCACAATGTGAGCTTTGACATGGCCCTCCAGGGGAAGATTTACTCTGATAGGCAAAGGAAATACACTGAGCAATCCAGTTGGACAGTGTTCTCTTGGAGACGGGAAGTCCCAAATAAGAAGGATCAAAAGCAACAAAGAGTTGAGAGGACTTTCTATGTTGCTGTCTTCTTTGCAAGTAAAAGGCTAAAGCTCTTTTACAGTCCAAAGTATGAAGATTCCTTTCTGCATTAGATGCATGAGGCCTTGGAAAAAACACAGGCAGGTAGACCGCTTGGTTCAGATGAAAAGGCGAGACCACCTTTGGCATAAAGTGTGGATGAGTCCTAAGAACTACCTTGTCATGATGGAACCTTGTATAAGGTGGATCAGCTACTAATGTTTGCAACTCACTGATGCGGCGTGCTGATGTGATTGCAATGAGAAAGATAACCTTCCAAGAAAGGAATTTCAATGAGGTAGTAGCTAAGGGTTCGAAAGGTAGCTTCATAAGCTGACCAAGAACCAGGTTTAAGTCCCATGCCACCGGTGGTAGCCTAATGGGAGGCTTAGTTAGAAGACGGCCTCTCATAAATCTTGCTATAAGAGGATGGGAGGATATAAGTTGTCCATTTAGAGGCTTGAAAGCTGCTGCAATAGCACTCAAATGGACTCTTACTGAGTTAGTTTTAAGTCCTGCATTGGATAAATGAAGGAGATACTCCAGTAATGATTCCAGAGGTATCGCAAGGGGGTTAAGACCCTTCTGCGAACACCATATGGTAAACCTTTTCCACTTGAAAGCATAAGAGCGTCTTGTGGAAGGCTTCCTGGAAGCATAAAGGATATCCTTTACTTGCTGAGGAAGGTTAAGATCATGGAGATCTAGGCCTTCAGCAACCAAGCCCTGAGATGCAGAGACTGGGGATTGGAATGCCATAACATTCCGTCCTCCTGAGACAGGAGATCTGGGGCAGACCCTAACTCCAGAGAGGGAGCTTGAGAGAGATGTAGAAGCAGAGGGTACCACACTTGCCGTGGCCAATGTGGAGCTATGAGAATCATATGGCCTCTGTCTCTCTGAAGCTTGAATAGGGTTTTGGGAATTAGGGGAATGGGTGGAAAGGCATAAAGGAAGTCTTGATCCCAGTGAAGGAGGAAAGCATCCCTGGCCTGAGAGCCCTGAGCTGGAATTCTGGAACAGAACCGGGGAAGTTTGGCATTCAACGGACTTGCAAAGAGGTCTATATCCGGGGTTCCCCAAATTTGAAAAATCTTGGCCACCTGGTCTGCATGTAGAGACCATTCGTGTGGAAGCAGAACGCGACTGAGCATGTCTGCCCAAGAGTTTTGTATGCCTGGAAGATACACTGCCAGGAGATGAATCTGATGCTCTCTGGAGAGGGCCCACAGTCACAAAGCTTCGTTGCAAAGCGACAATTCCCCCCTGCTTGTTCACTTAGAACATGGCTACTTGATTGTCTGTATGAATGAGGACTGTCTTGTAGCTGAAGCAGGGTGTAGAACACTCGAAGAGCAAGTAAGATTGCTCTGAGTTCTAAGATATGTAGATGCGTCTCCTGTGGAGTCCAAATGCCTTTGGTGGAGAGGTCTTGCAAATGAGCTCCCCAACCCATTGGTGAAGCATCTTTCGTGAGAGTTGCCTGGGGTAAAGGTTGCTGAAATGGGGACCCCAGCAACAGGTTCTGAGTGGACTGCCACCATTGGAGAGACAAAATAAGGCGATTTGTGTTTGCTATTTTGTCTGACAGGCACCTTGATGCCTGGGTCCATTGAGTGGATAAAGTCCACTGGGCTGCTCTCATATGGAGGCAAGCATAAGGAACCACGTGCACTGTAGATGCCATGTGGCCTAGTAGTTGTAACATTTCTCGGGCAGTGAGATGAGATTTTAGCACTGCTTGAGAAGCTAACTGCACCATGCGAAGGCAACGGGCCTGGGGAAGATAGGCCCTTCGTTTCCTGGTATCCAGCAAAGCTCCTATAGAGACTGAGTGGGAGTTAGACTGGATTTTGGGATGTTTATGACCAGACCCAAATACTGAAGGATACGCATTGTGCAAGATAGGGAAGTCCTGGCCTCTGACTCTGATGGGGCTCGAATGAGCCAGTCGTCTAAGTAGGGAAAGACGAATATCCCTAGAGTGCGGAGAAATGCTGCTACCACAGCCATGCATTTCGTGAACACTCTTGGTGCCGAGGCCAGGCCAAAAGGAAGCACCCTGTATTGGTAGTGTTTTCCTTGGAAAAGGAACCGAAGGAACTTTCTGTGAGTTGGATGGATGAGAACATGTGTACGCATCCTTGAGATCTAGAGAACAAAGCCAATCCTGACTCTGAAGGTATGGCAGCAGAGTTCCCAGAGAAATCATCTTGAATTTCTCTTTGAACAGGAATTTATTCAATTCTCTGAGGTCTAAAATAGGTCTGTGTCCCCCTGTTTTCTTTGGGATAAGGAAATAGCGGGAGTAAAACCCTGTGCCCTGTTGGGGAATGGGTACCTCTTCTATTGCCCCTTGGGCAAGAAGCAAAGTGACCTCTTGACCTAACAGGTTGATGAGAGAGGTCTGTCTTACCATTGTGGGAGGGGGCATGCACAGAAAGTGAAGCTTGTACCCCTCTTTTATAATGGAAAGTGTCCAATGTTTTGCTGTTAGTTGCCCCCATCTGGGAGCAAAGTGACACAACCTTCCTGGAATGGTGGAAGGCTCTGGTCCATTGAGGGCCAGGAAAGCGTAGTTACTCACCTGTAACAGGTGTTCTCCAGGAGCAGCAGGAATCAGTCCTCACATATGGGTGACATCGGCGCCGACAAAGCCCTCGCGGAGCAATTTTCCCCAGCTTTCAAAGAAAGCCTTTGGGAATTGCAGCGCGCATGCGCGGTCCTCTTCCCGCCCAAGGGTGCCATCTTGCTCAGTCAGATGACATAGCTAAAAGACAGCAAAAATTAGCAAAAACGAAAACATAAAACTGCAACTCCAAGGGGAGGAGGGAGGGTTGTGAGGACTGATTCCTGCTGCTCCTGGAGAACACCTGTTACAGGTGAGTAACTACGCTTTCTCCAGGACCAAGCAGGAAGTCAGTCCTCACATATGGGACTCCCAAGCTTAAGGCTACCAGAGACCACAAGCACAAAAATGAGCTCCCTCTAGCTCAGCAGCACAGAAGGAAGGAATCTTCTCTGAATACTTCTCCAACCGGTAGCCCAACATCCGGGATGGAGGGTAGGAGTTGCCTATACCTCGAAGAGGTTACGGAGGACTGCCTGTCCGAAAGCACTGTCCCTGCGGGACTCCCTCTCCAGGCAGTAATGGGCTGCAAAAGTCTGGCTTGAAGACCAAGTAGCAGCCCGGCAGATGTCTGCCAACGGAACAGAGCTGAGGTAAGCCACTGACGTAGCCTTCGCCCGAACACGATGAGCGGTGACTCTACCTTCCAGCACGAGGCCCGCAGCCTCGTAAGCCCAAGCGATGCAGTCCGCAATCCAGATGGACAGAGTACGCTTGGAGACAGGGAGCCCCAACTTGTTGGGGTCATAAGACACGAAGAGCTGAACAGCCCTTCGGTGCTCCCGCGTACGGTCAAGGTAGATGTTCAGCGCCATTCTACAGTCCAGGGTGTGCAGGACCATTTCAGCTCGGTTGGAGTGTGGCCTGGGAAAGTAGGTCGGAAGTACCACCTCCTGCTTGATGTGAAAAGGGGAAACCACTTTAGGAAGAAACTTAGGGTGAGTCCGTAGGACTACCCGGTTCTTGTAGAACCTAGTGTAAGGAGGATCCGATACCAGGGCCTGCAGCTCACTAACGCGTCTAGCAGAAGTGAGGGCCACCAATAACAAGGTTTTCCAGGAAAGAAAACGAAGAGGACAGGTAGCCATAGGCTTAAAAGGCGGACAGGTAAGCCGCTGTAAAACCACATTGATATCCCAGTTCGGGGCTGGCGGTCGCAAAGGTGGTTTAAGGAGTAGGAGGCCCCGGAGAAAACGAGCCACCAGAGGGTGGCTGGAAAGAGGCCTACCATCCACCGGTAGGTGGTGCGCAGAAATAGCACTGAGGTGGACCTTGACCGAGTTGGACTTAGTCCAAGATTGGAAAGGGAAAGCAAGTACTGCAAGACCACTGACGATGAACAGGAGAAGGGGTCTTGCGACTGCTGTGTACACCAGACGGAGAACCGACGCCACTTAAGAGCGTAGGACGTCCGGGTGGAAGGCTTCCTGGAGGCCAAGACGACCTCTTCCACATCTGGAGGCAGCTGGAGAGGGGCAAGGACTACCCTTTCAGCAGCCAGGCAATCAGATGAAGGGACCGAAGGTTGGGGTGCAGGAGCATCCCCTGATCCTGCGAGAGGAGGTCGGGCTGAAACCCCAGAGGAAGAGGGGTGTCCACCGCCAGCTGCAGCAGAAGCGGGAACCAAGGATGCCTCAGCCACCGGGGAGCCACTAGGATCATCGATGCCTTGTCTCTGAGAACTTTGAAGAGCGTCCGAGACACCAGAGGCATGGGTGGAAAGGCATACAAGAGGCCTGTGGACCATGGAATCAGAAAAGCATCTGCCGCTACCCGGAGAGGATGCGGCTGTCGAGAGCAGAATCTGGGAAGCTGCCGGTTCAGAGGACTGGCGAACAGATCCATGGCGGGGAGGCCCCACCGTAGAAAGATCCGCTGAACCACAAGCGGATACAATCTCCACTCGTGCGGTTGGAGGATCCTGCTCAGTTTGTCTGCCAGATAGTTTTCTTGACCTGGGAGATAGACAGCTTTGAGGACGATGTTGCGATGGACGGCCCAAGAGCAGAGCTTCTGTGCTTCCTGACAGAGAAGGAAGGAGCCGGTTCCGCCTTGCTTGTTCACGTAGAACATGGCAACCTGATTGTCTATCTGGACCAGTACTGACTGGTGAGACATCAGGTGAGAGAAGGCTTTGAGCGCTAGGCGGATGGCTCTGAGCTCCAGGAAGTTGATCTGCTGAGCGGACTCCCAAGGAGTCCAGAGACCCTGAGTACAAGTCCCTTGGCAATGTGCTCCCCAGCCCTGGAGAGAAGCATCAGTCGTCAGGACCTGAGAATGTGCAGGGGGCTCAAAAGTCACCCCGAGTACTAGGTTTGGCAGGTGAACCCACCATCGCAGAGAGGAGACCAGCTGGTCGGAGATCTGTACGGAGTCCGCTAGGCTCCCAGTGGCCTGATGCCATTGTTTGCGAAGGCACCATTGAGCAGGTCGCATGTTCAGGCGGGCATAGGGGGTTACATGGACTGTGGAAGCCATATGGCCGAGCAGTCTCAGAAATTGCCTGGCCGAGACCAGGGAATTGCTGTGAAAACGGCTGGCGAGATCCATGAGCCTTTGGGCCCTGTCCAGAGGCAGGAAGGCCCGCGCCTGAAGAGTGTCCAACCTGGCGCCGATGAATTCTAGATCCTGAGAGGGGAGCAAAGTGGACTTTGCGAAGTTTATGACAAATCCCAAGTGCTGAAGCAGAGCCACCGTGCGATGAGTAGCCTGAGTGGCTTCTTGGGCAGACTGGGCTCTGATGAGCCAGTCGTCCAGGTATGGGAACACAAAGAGACCTTGAAGTCTCAGATAGGCCGCCACCACTGCTAGGCATTTGGTGAACACCCTGGGGGCGGAGGATAGGCCGAAAGGCAGTACTTTGTACTGGTAATGGCGTCCGTCCACCACAAACCTGAGGTATTGTCTGTGGTCCGGATGAATAAGGATATGAGTATACGCATCCTTCAGATCTAAGGAGCATAGCCAGTCTCCCTGCTGGAGGTAGGGCAGCAGGATTCCAAGGGTAAGCATTTTGAACTTTTCCTTTGCCAGGAACTTGTTGAGGTTGCGCAAGTCTAGGATGGGTCTGAGGCCTCCTGTTCTTTTCGGAATCAGGAAGTATCTGGAATAAAACCCTTGACCCTTCAGGTGGTGGGGCACCGGTTCCACGGCTTGTTCCTGAATAAGACTCGCTAACTCCTGAAGGAGTAAGTCCCTGTGCAGAGGGAGTCTGGAAGGCTCCCCTGGAAAGTAGGAGGGAGGTACCTGGTGAAAATGAAGAAGATAGCCCTTTTGAACTATCTGAAGCACCCAGGTATCTGTGGTGATGTTGGACCACCTGTGGGCAAAGTGGACCAGCCGGCCTCCTGTGCTGAGAGAAACCAGCTGAGGGGGAGAGGCTATGCTGAGAAAGTCAAAAACCACCACTCTGCTGAGCAGTGGCCGGTGGTGCAGGCTTGGGGGCTTGCTGCCTACGGGACCCATTACCCCGTCCCTTTGCCTGCTTTCCATGTGGGGGAGCTGGTGAGGCCTGATACTGAGGGTAGTATTTATAGGCAGCACCTTTCCTCGGGTAAAAGGGCTTTTTCCCCGAGGCCTTCTTCTTTTGAGAAGGGGCAGAGGTCTTCCTGGAGAGACGAGTCCTGGTGAGTGTCTCCGTCTCGATTTGTGCAGCCTTCTCATCCATGGGCTTGCCAAAGAGGTTATCACCTCGGCAGGGGACATCGACCAACTTGTCCTGTACCCAGGGCTCGAGGTCGGACGACTGAAGCCAAGCCTGGCGGCGTCCACCGATGCTGGCCGCGGCTACTCGAGCCGAAGCCTCAAAACCATCATAGGCTGCTCGAGAGATAAACTTGGAGCACTCCCGAATACCAGTAGATAAGGATTGGAACCTCTGCAAAGGTTCGTCGGAGAGACCAGCAGAGAACCCGGCTATTTCCTTAGCCAGGTCTCGGAGATACATGCCCATGTAGAGCTGGTATGTCTGGACTCGACAAGCAAGCATAGAGCCCTGGAAGCACTTCCTACCGAGAGCATCCAGGCTTCGGGCTTCCCTACCCAGGGGCACCGAGGAGTGCATTTTTTGACTCTTCAGTCTATGTATGGCCGATTCCACCACCATGGAATGGTGCGGTAGTTCTGCCTTTTGGAACCCGGGGCTCTTGCGGACTCGATAAATGGAATCGACCCGCTTGCTTAACACCGGCGACGACGCCGGGCTCTCCCACATGCGGAAGAGAAGCCGTTCCAGCATTGGAGGAACCGGTACAATAAAGGCCTCCTTCGGGGGAGAGTCATTATTGGAGGGCATCGAGTTCTTCGACTCGAGGCTCCTCCTCGGGATCCGCAGGGAAGGCCAAGGCTTTGGCCATATCCCTGACGAAGTCCGAGAACCGGGTATCCTCCGGGGGGGACCGTCTCCGAGGTTCGGACTCGGGGGAGTCCAAAGGGACACACCGAGTCCGAAAGGAACCAGGTGACTCTTCGTCCTCAGATTCCCAGGCCGACTCCTCGGAGGAGTCGTCGACCGGCTCCGGTCGGGCAGGCACTGATGCCATCCGCCCCGACGCCGAGGGAGTCGGCGTCGACGACCTCGGTCCCGAACGGGAGGCCGAAGGAGACCTCGGTCCCGAACGGGAGGCCGAAGGAGACCTCGACCGAGGATCGACTCGAGCCCTCATGGACTCGAGGATCGGCTCGGTCTCCGGGGTCGACTTGGAGGTCGACGTCCCGGCGGTCAGGGCAGAAGCGCCAGCGAGGCCAGCGATCAATGCCCGCTGCTGGTCCAAGAAGGCAGACAAACTGCACTCCAAGGCCGTCAACCTGAGTCCGAGCTCAGGAGACCCAGCAGCCCCCGACTCGGGCTCCGACGGCGTCGGGCCCGACATCGGGTCCTTCGGAGGCGAGTCCAGAAGGACAACAGTACTTACGTGAGCGGGCAAGTCCACCTTGAGTCGAGGATGTTTTGATGGCCTTTCCGACTCCAAGGACCCGGGACGGGAATCGGGACTATGCAACCTGGCCCTCGAGGAACCAGGAGCGTCCACCGATCCCGCCCTCGCAGGTTTCTTCTTCCGATGATGCTCCCGGGTAGGAGACCCCTTTCAGAGGAACTCCGCCGATGCTCAGGACCAGAGTCCCGAGACGTCGAAGCCTCTGACGAGGTCCGAGTCCGGCCGGGGTCAGAGAAGATACGCTCCCGCTGGTGCTGCCGACTCCTCAATGCTTTTGAGGACATTTTGCCGCATGGCCCGCAGATGATGGGGTCATGATCTGGGCCGAGGCAGCGGAGGCAGAAGTCATGAGTGTCTGTAAGAGACATAAGTTTCTTACAGAGGTCACACTTTTTGAAACCACTGGCCGCCATCGGGGGAAAAAGGGCCCCTGCGAGGTCCAACGACCGGGCAGCCAGGGAAAAAAGGAAAAAAAGCGCGAAATCTGTCACGAAGGACAAAAAAACGAAAAATAAAGGACGGACTCGCAACCGGCGTCGCGAGTCCGGGTGGGAAAAGAACCGGCATCGAACCGAAGAAAAATCAACTTTTCAGCGGGGTTTCACAGGCAACGTCTGTAGGGCTCCGCGGAAAAAAGAAGACCGAGCAAGATGGCACCCTTGGGCGAGAAGAGGACCGCGCATGCGCGCTGCAATTCCCAAAGGCTTTCTTTGAAAGCTGGGGAAAATTGCTCCGCGAGGGCTCTGTCGGCGCCGACGTCACCCATATGTGAGGACTGACTTCCTGCTTGGTCCTGGAGAAGGCTAAGTTCTCTAGATGAAAGTCAAAGGCCTTGTGGAGGCTGAGACTGCTGAGACGGTTGAGGCTTAGCAGTGTCTGCTTTCCTTTGTTTAGGTGGTTGCTGACCTTTCCGGGCAGGCTGACCTGAAGAACGTCCCTGCTGGGAATAAGAGGGATAAAACCTCTTCTTTTTTGAAAAGAATGGTTTCTTGAAAGATTTCTTTCTTGCAGGATCAGCTGTGGTTTTGGATAACCTATCCAAAGTGGAGTTGTCAGCATCCAACTCATTGGCTTTTTCTTGCCAATTTTTGCCGAATAGGTTCTCACCTGTACAAGGGATATTGTCAAATCGGATGCCTGGAGCCAGGCAATTCTACGTGCACCTATGGCAATAGCAGAGGTTCTGCTTATGCACGCAAAACAGTCAAATGCTGCACGATTGACAAACTTAGAAACATCCTGGGCATGTTTAACCAGTGTGAGAAAATCCTGCCTCTTGTCATCAGGAAGGAAAGGGCTTAAAATTTCCAAGTCTCCTGTGACTTTAAGGAACATTCCCATATATAAAATATAGGAACTGATCCTGGCAGAAAGCATGGAAGCCTGGAAAGTACAACGTCCAAAGGCATCCAAGGTTCTACACTCACGTCCTGGAGGATTAGAGGCATGCCTCTTTGCACTCCTGATCCTTCTCATAGCTGATTCCACTACAATAGAGTGGTGAGGAAGCTGAGTTTTCTGGAAACCAGGACAAGGAGGGACTCGATACATGGTATCCAGACTGCGAGTGTGAGGAGAGGTGGTAAGAGGTGTCTCCCACATTCTCAACATGAGATCATGCAAGATCTCATGGATAGGCAGAGTAGCTGCCTCCTTAGGAGCCTTGGGATATTGTAAAATTTCCAACTCCTTAGCCCTGGGCTCTGTTTCAGGAGCCACAGTAATGGACAGACCTCGAGCCACCTCCCTGATGAAATCCTGAAAGGAGATATCTTCTGGAGGAGACCTCCTACGTTTAGGGGAGGAAGGCTCCTCCGGGAAAAGTATCCCGGTACCGGCAGAGCTGTCAGAATCCTCGGAGTCCTCCGAGGATTCAAAGTACCACCTGTCCGGATGCTCTTGAAGAGCTCGATACCCGTACCGACCGAAGTCGGTAACGGTGTATTGGCACTGGAAGGCATCGCATGAATGGGTGCCGGCAAAGCAGACACCGATGTTGATGCTACCGATACCGGTACCGGCGTCGGTACTGGTACCGGTTGAACTGTCTGACGCGGTTCCGAGGGTGTCGATGCCGCAAGGAGAGCCGCCAGACTGCGTTCAATAGCCAGGAACCTCTGCGGTCTATCGACGCTGCTGATGCCTGGGTATCGGTACCGGAAGCAGCCGGTACCCCAGAGCATGGCACCAGTAGCTCTGCCGAAGTCGAGGCCTCGAGAACATCCTGGAGCCCCGATAATGCTTTGGAAGCCGAAGCCTCCCTCCGGGGCAATTTTGCCGGTACAGAACCCTCAAGGGCAACGCCAGAGGCATCTTGATGCTTGAAAGGAGATCTACCCTTTGAGGACCGGCTTGACTTATGTTTAGTTACCTGAGATCTATGGGAGGAAGACGAAGCCCTGGAAGACGTCGATGCCACAGAAGCTGCATTGGAGGGAAAAAGGGCGCTGAGCTTAGCAGCTCGGTTTTGTCGACCCCTCTTAGACATCATGGCACAAGCCATACACTCAGAGATGGAGTGATCAGGACCTAAACATTTGAGACACCACTCATGGGTGTCGGTGACGGAGATGGTACCTCCACACTTGGTGCACATTTTGAAACCCGAAGCAGGTTTTTCCATAGTGGAGGAAATTTTGGGCTTAAGGCCCAAAATGACGCGTGCACCTGGGAAGAAAAGATTGGAAAAAAATAGAATTTTTTTTTTTTAAACGAAAGAAAGAAAGAAAGGAGAACCAGTGGTACCGGTATAGCGTCGAGGAAGGCAGACGCGACCACAAAAAAGGAGGAATAAGGGAAAGATTTTCTGCGGTGACAGGAACGACGACCAGCTGGCTCCGCAGAAAACGAAGAACTGGAGAGAGGCAGTCGGGAAAGGCGGGAAGGCAGCACGCAGGCGCTGTGGGATGCTCCCAAAAGCTTTCTGATTGGACGCTGGGGAGCGTTCCCGCGCAGGCTCCGTCGGTACCGACGATACCCATATGTGAAGACTACATTCCTGCTTGTTCCTGGAGATCAGGATACTGGGCTTGTTGGACTTTGGTCTGACCCAGTATGGCATTTCTTATCTTCTTATGTTCAAGCCGCGTGAACAGAAAATAGCACGGACAAGGCCCCGCTGTAAAATTAAACAACTTCTACCCAGCTACGAATCCGGGGAACATCGCAACGTCAAAGCCCTGCACCGGATCAGTACTTACACCCCTGCGAGAACTCCTGAGCATCTGAGAGGAAGACAGAGGGAAAAGAAGGCAAGATTCTAGACTCACGGTACTAATGGTTCTCACTGTGCTGGCGCTTGAAAGTAAAGCTGGTTGCCTTTATAGTATGCTGCAATGCCTGCCCTAACTCTACTCAATTATTTTTTTGTTTTGTAAAACAACCTAGCACTGAGTGGTAGTGCTGTGACTGAGAATTCTGGAAAGGTAAAGAGGCTGAGCTGCTCCTCCTGAGCAGAAGCCCTCCCCCCTATTGAGGCACTCTATTGATCCTCATGATCAGGAGCAAGCCTCAGTAAAAAGGGATCAGAAAACTCCAGGGGAGCATCTCCTGTGCACCCTGAAGATGTCCGAAAATAAAAAGGCTACTCCGACAAAACACTCTCCTGGTGACTGTCAGGAGCTGAGAAATTGAAGTCCACCATCTGCTAGAGACAGAAAAATACTGAAGTTGACCCCTGGGGGTCCTGAACTTATTCCCAAGGTGAAGCAGCTAAAGCTTCTAAGTTTTTTTCTCTGTCTCCATCCTCTGCTGGCAGGGGGTTATAAGCCACTTGTTTGGACTCATCTAGCAGGAAATGTTGGAAGATACCATTACACAGGCACTGTGACGAAGAAAGGAGGACAGGACTATGAGAATGGACAACTTCCCTGCTAAATGAAAACTTTCTTGCATCTAGATGCACGTGTGCATTTACATGTTTTTCTCACTGTGTCTGTATCAGACCCCCAACCAAACATGGACACTTTTACCTGTAAGGCAGAATTCATAAAACAGGTATTGCCCAAGTTGGTGAGACCACAGATTCCTGGCTGCCCTCGGTATGTATCATCCTCATCCAGTGAATTCCTCCTAAAATAAGGGCAAGGGAAAAAAGACAAAATGTAAATGTGCATCTATGTAAATGTGCATCTGCTAAACAATAGGGCATTTTTTGAGTCATGAAGAATATTCTAGAAGTAATGAAAATTGGCATGATACATAGCTTTAAAAGGCAGAGCACAAAGAGAAGTAGCTCAAAGGCCCCACATCCTCCCAAGCTGCAGAGTCACGTCAGCACATGGGTTCTCAACCCAGTCCTCAAAGTACAACCAATTAGTCTGGTTTTCAGGATAACCACAGTAAATATGCATGAAATGCAGAAAATTTGGTCTTACTTGCTAATTTCCTTTCCTTGAGTCCTACTAGACCATTTCAGAAGACTGGGTTATGTCGCTCTACCTGTAGATGGAGAAAGAATGAAACTTGTGCAACCCACAAGACACCTAGTATCACTGTAGCAAAGCAACACTTAAGCCCCCCCCCCTTGATCCTCTTCAAGAGCAGAAAGTATTAGCATCCTTCTGTACACGCTCCCACCTCTATTTCTTCCTCAACCAAAGGATCTCCGGTTGAGGAT